>JAVANC010000001.1:39039763-40444763 GCA_033319125.1 Parnassius glacialis | reverse complement strand
GTAACATTTATCTTCTCCGGCAGGAGAGGGAAGAGGGTAGCAGGAGTGTGCCCTATCAGGGAAGCCCTTTCCCTTGTCGCGGAAAAGTATGGTTTATGAGTAACGTTTTTTTTTTGTAAAATCATAACCTCACTGTTTTACACAGGAACATTGGCCCAAAGTTACTTCTACAACGGCTTCGGCGCTGCGGGAAGTGCAGTCCCTTCGCCCTTGCGTAGCGAATCACGAGCACCCATGCTCACCTCCACAGCTTCGGCTTATTGGTCGCCTTCAGCGACCAGCCTCAGCCGTTACGGCTCGCACAGGCCTACGATTTGTTACAGGGGCTGCTCTCCCTCCGCTTTACAAAAATACTCTAGGAGTAGGGCAGACAAAACTACGTGTAGTCGGGGCTTGCTGGTTTAATTTTAGACATTTTCGATCAGATCAGATATCTTATCTATAAAGTCAGGTTGCCTTCGCTCCCGCCACAACCTAGAAATAATTCAAGTTGTGATAGGTTAGACCTATATATATAAAGATCTGATTATACGTTACAAATGACTTTCGTTTTTTCAATGTTCATCTTAAGAACTATCTATTCGTTCCGTATACCAGGATAGTGCTTAGAACATCCAGCGATTCTACCATAAGGGCCTAAAAAAACAAGATATTGCGTAGTTGAAACGTAGTCATTGCAGCTACGCAAAATCTTGCTTCTTTAGCATAATATTTCCTGTTAGTTAAAGACTGGTCAGGAATAACATGTGGCTCCAGTAACCCATATTGCTTTAGGTCATTGCATCCAACTGGGATAATGAAGTTTTGAATGGAACGTAGAGCAAAATTAGTAGTATTGTATGGTAGAACCTCGTTGGAGCTATATTATAGTTGTAGCACGAATGGGTCGGCTCGACCGGGGAAGCACCACGCTCTCACAAAATATCAACGTAAAATAGCCGCTTAATGCTGTTGCGTTTCGTAGGGTGAGTGTAGTGAACCGGAGAACCTCTTTACTAAAAACGAGACATTCCATCTTTATACTCAGGGATGACAACGCACCTTAACGCAACGCATTTTGATACTTAATCGAAGAAAGATGTACATGTCTATGGGCTACACAGCATCCACTTACCAACAGATGAACATTTGTTACTATTATTCTGTTAAAAAAGAGCCAATATAGTTCTGATGTTCCTAACTCAGTTCTCACATACACAAGTATAATAAATCGTCGCCGACGATGAAATCATCAATTTTATGTAAGCGAAACTTTTGGACATTTTTTTAAAAACAAACTCCGACCGACCAAAACAAATGAAACAGTAAATTTCCCAAAGGGGCTTTTGACAGAATACAATCGGATGAGGCCACGAAATGAAAAGTTAGTAAACGTACGCCTCGTTCTTTCAATGTGTAGCTTCCATCGATACCGTATACCCTGCAAGCGAGGGCAAGCAATTTGTTTTTATTTGTATTGCACTACCAGTCATTCTCTAAATCGTTACTGGCGTACACAGCGTTTTCGTTCAGCTGATGGAATAAGCTGACAGAGATAGTATTTATTTTCTCACATGAAAGATTTGATACAATTCAGTATATATATTTAAGAATTATTGTCCGTGTTTCGATGATTCTTTGTTTAATTAAAAGCTGGCGCTTCATATGTGGTCTCATATAAATCACACACACACACATATATATATTATATATATAAAGAAATGATTATACATTTATTTATAGTCTGTTAACATATTTTTGTTATTAATTCCTCAAAAGGATCTCTTTTATTCCTTATAATTTCTCTTCTCCATAAATATTCATATATCAAGTCGATAAAATTTTCTCTATTATTATAGTTGTATTTAGCGAAATATCTCTTGACAAACAGTATATTATACAGTGGAACAATGTGACACTAGTCATATGTCCTTGTCGCACTTACACAAAATTCTGTATGCTATCCACTTTTCACAGTAATTTTTCCATGTTTTACGCTTTTTAGGTTATAATAGTTTTTATTTATTTTTTCGATAACGGTGCATTACCTTTTAGTGTGACTGGTATTATTATAATCTGGGACCAAATCTCTACCAAATAAAACACTTTACTCCGCCAAATTTGTGCCAAACGATTCTAAATCCAACCCAAAAAATTTTGTTCTGTTGAGCTTTAAGTAAAATATCTTTAATAAAATTCTTCAACTAGAGTAACATAACAAGGACCGTCGTGTGGGACTTGCTCTGATAAGGTTTCCGTAACCGAGAGAAGCGAAGAAAATATAAAAGAGACGTCCTTTCATTTTTATTGAGCGTAAATACGCTTAGGTCTTAGGTCAACGGAGTATTTCAGGACACAAAAAAGTTTTATTCGATACTTTTTTTACAGATCCACGTGCCTTTTAATGTAACGGTTAATAAGAGAATTTTATAAACAAGAAATTCTTATTTAATTCCAATTTCTAATTCATTAATTTTTAGATTACCTAAAATATAATACTAAATATATATGAAGATCATGTTTAATGTCCATGTCACACCTATGCCGGTAGTTGTTGGGAGCACTAAGCTCGAAGTTGTTGACGAGTATGTTTACCTGGGACAATTAGTCCGACTAGGTAAGTCCAACTTCGACCGAGAGGTCAATCGACGGATTCAACTCGGTTGGGCAGCGTTCGGGAAATTACGGCACATCTTCTCGTCAGGTATACCTCAAAACTTGAAAACGAGACTGTACAACCAGTGCGTGTTGCCAGTGATGATATACGGAACTCAGACGTGGTCCTTCACTGCTGGCCGGATGAGGAAGCTCAAGGCTATGCTTGGAGTTTCTCTGCGTGATAAACTCAGAAATGAGGTTATCCGCAGTAGAACCAGAGTGACCGACATAGCCCAACGGATTAGTAAGCTGAAGTGGCAGTGGGCCGGCCATATAGCTCGAAGAACCGACAACCGATGGGGAAGAAAGGTTCTCGAGTGGCAGCCTCGTAGCGGCAGGCGAAGTGTAGGGCTGCCCCCTACTAGATGGAGTAACGACCTGGTAAGATATGCAGGAAGTCGATGGATGCAGGTGGCTCAGGACCGTGTTTTGTGGCATTCTTTGGGGGAGGCCTATGTTCAGCAGTGGACTTGTGAATGGCTGTAATGATAATGATGATATATATATATATATATATATATATATATATATATATATCCATGTCGTACCTATGCTGGCAGTTGTTGGGCGCACTAAGCTCAAACTTGTTGACGAGTATGTTTACCTGGAACAAATAGTCCCGACTAGGATAGTTCAACTTTGACCGAGAGGTCAATCGATAGATACAACTCGGCTTGACAGCGTTCGGGAGATTACGCCACCCATTCTCGTCAGGCATACCTTAAAACTCGAAAACAAAATTGTGCATTTTGCCTATGGATATGACACGTGGTCCTTTACTGCTGGCCATATGAGGAAGCTCGAGGTCGCTCAGCGAGCTATGGAGTATGCTCGGGGTTTCTCTGCGTGATAGACTTAAAAACGAGGATATTCGCAATAGAACTAGAGTAACCGACATAGCCTAACGGAATCCGTTGCCGTAAGCAGAAGTTGCAATGGGCCGGCCATATAGCTCGAAGAACCGACAACCGAGGGGGAAGAAAGGTACTCGAGAGTCAGCCTTATACCAGCAGACGAAGTGTAGAGCGTCCCCCTACTAGATGGAGTGACGACCTGGTAAGACATCCAGGAAGTCGCTGGATGCAGGGGGCTCAGGATGGGGTAAGCCTATGTTCACCAGAGCACCTGTGAAAGGCAGTAATGATGATGATGATTTTATACTATTAAATTAACTCAATCGGTAAACTGATTTCGCCTCACTAACAGCTAGTTCATACCATTATTGTATATTTAATGTATACTCTAAGATCAAACCCTATATTAGCAATATTTTTGATTTCAGTAACAGCGGATCATAAATTAATTATTGTTTTATATTAGTTTAATGTAGTGGATGATATGAACGACAAGCTCGTGGAAACTGTCCATGGGGTCTGAGCTAAGTTTTGCAAGACCCGCCGCAGAAGAACACAAAAACTCTCCGATCACATTCTTAATCTCATGGCTGTTGACGGGATATGAAGCTACAGTCTTCAGTAGATTTGACATAATACAAGCAACTGAACAGACAGATCTCCAAACGCATGCGGCGGGACTTACGCAACTTTAATACTGCTCGTATTAAAGAAGCGATCGAGCGGAACCAGGGCTCCAAAGTCTTTGCTAGAGATCTGTCTGCCAGAAAGAGCCAACTGTCAAAGCTGAATACCGAGTGTGGGAGCGTCATTTCCGGGACACCTGAGATTTTGAGTGAGATTGAGAGGTTCTATGGGCAGCTGTACACATCATCGTTGGAGCCACACGCAAGTGTGAGTAACGATACAAGAGCGAGTCTTATCCGACATTAGTCCGATGATATGTCAGACGCCAGTCTGAGCGAAATTGGAATGGCTCTCCAGCACTTTAAAAATGGCAAGGCCCCAGGAGAGGATTGAACTACAGCGAAGCTTTGAAAGCGGGTGGAAAATCGGTACTTGAAGTCCTTCAGAAGCTCTTTAGTTCCGTCCTCCGTTGTGGCATTACACCAGAGGCGTGGAGGAGACTTGTGGTGGTCTTGTTCTTTAAGAAAGGCGACAATGCTCTCTTGTAAAACTACAGACCGATTTCCCTTCTGAGCTGCGTCTACGTGCTGTTTTTGAAAGTCATTGCGAATCGTCTCGCGCGCAGACTTGACGACTTCCAGTCTCCCGAACGAATTAGAAAGTAATCTTTAAAAACGAAGTGATTAAAGCCTATATTAAAAGTGAAATTACCGACAAAACTGAGTGAAAAGTGTATTAATATAGTTTTACAGCATATTTATAACCCTAATATATTAGTATAGCATGTCGTTTTGATAATAGTTGAGAAAAACAACTTTTATTGTATAAAGAAAAGTCGACCAATCAGAGCGCGTCGTATTGTAGAACTTTCTAGAAGATTTTTAATTAACTGCGTAATAGTTGAGCTCGAAAATGATGGGAATAATTTTTATGTTCTGAAAGAGTTATAAATATGATATTAAATTAGCATAAGGTTTATAGATTAAGAAAATGAAAGCTTATTTTGCATAATTAAACTTATTTTCTTTTTATAGTGAAATTAAAGAATTAATGTACCCCATTGAGTCATATGTACTACGTACTAGAGAAGCCATTCCAAACAAAAGTTGTGTCCTACTCTATGTCTTCGCGCATGCGCGGGAGCAGTAGTCGCGCATGCGCGAAGACTTTAATTTGACATAAAATAAGAAATTAATATAAAAATATAAGAATTTTATATAAAATATCTTAATTTAATCTAAACAAACATATTATTGTATATGTACATACAAGTGGTTACCCATTCGCTTTCGCCGGAATCTGCAAACTGTATCTCTTTTGTACTGTGTGTTGTTCAATCCTTTGACTCCAAGCTACTTGAAGGAAAACTTTAAGTTTCTTGGTCATGATCGACCTGATAGAGTTCTTCGGTCAGCCGGCGAACTAATTCTAGAACCATGTTCATTTCAAACTAAATTTATGAAATATTCTTTTACGAGCCAAGCCATAAGGTTATGGAATGAACTTCCACTCCAAATTCAACGGGCACAAACTTTGGAAAGATTCAAAAGTGACGTCAAGAAGCATTACCTAACACTTTGTGGTTATTGATAACCAATTCTAGCAACAGATAGTTATTCTGTGTTTTTTATTTTCCTCTTTGTTTTGTATTTATTTATTTATTATCTATGTATATATATGTATGTGTATATATCTATATATATATATATATATATATATATATATATATATATATATATCTATATATATATATATATATACCTATTTATTAATATGTATGTTTATTTTATTATTATTTTTTATGTATTATTGTGGTATTTTAAGAAAATATAGTTTAGTTTATTTAGATATTAGTATGTAAGTGTAACATAAAACGCACCACCTCCTACTGTTCTTAATTCCAGTTTCTCTTTAGCCCAAAGGTTGTCTGGAAGAGATCGCTCTTTAGCGATAAGACCGCCTTATTGTACATACGTATATATTAAGTTTTCTCTGTACTGTATTTATTTGTTGTATATGTGTGGTGTACAATAAAGTATATACAATACAATACAATACAATATATTTCTAAATAAAATGTAATAATAATTATTTTATGGAATTCACAAATCTTCAATTTACAATATTTAGTTTGTATGGATTGCACTACAGTTCAGTTGAATATAGTCAATGTTCGGAATGGCTTCTCTAGTACGTAGTACATATAACTCAATGATGTACCCAAATATTATGAAAATTCGGGACATTTTGTTTTATAACTTTTTATAACATTAATATAATGAGTAACCTTACTGATATACTAATAAAGGACTAAATTGCCAATTTAATAATGTATAGCATGTTAGTGTAGAAATTGATCTTGTATAGAAAATATTGTAATTTATGCCAATTGTAAAGTGAAAATGTTATGCAATACAGAGGCAAAACGGATAATTGCAAGCGGCTTACTATAATGTATAGCTCAAGTCTACCTTAGGGGCTCGGGAGTCGGGACCCAGCAACGTTGTAGTGTGAAGAACTACCAGTAAGAAGCGGTAGTAACCAGTAGTAGCTGAAGTGACTACTAACAGAATATAGTGAATAGTAGCTAGCAACATAGTAACTGTTATTCGCAGTTACATATATGAAAGTGATAGCTAGTTGAAAAAAGTGGTAACTGATATTCGCAGTTACATATTGAAATTGATAGTAGAGTTACAAAAAGTGGTAACTGATATTCGCAGTTACATATTTGAAAGTGATAGCTAGTTGCAAAAAGTGGTTACTGATATTCGCAGTTACACAAGTGATAGAAATAGCTAGTTCAGTTGATAATAGCAGACAGACAGTATTAATAAAACCAGCTAGGTACTACTAATAAATATTTGATACTAAGTACCAAATAATTTGAAGAAATCTTTTGAAATATCTAGTGACTAACTGATAGTGAACAATCGTAGTTGAACAACCATATTCAACAACCGTGGTCAACAAACGATAGTTAGAAGATTTCGCGAATAATTGATCAGTCTAACCGGTGGCCACTGCCTTGCCATTTGTATTTTATAATCATGCATTTTAATTTAAATCTCAGTCCACAGTACCCCAGCAGTACCCACAAAGATGGCAGTAGAATTATCCTCCGGAACCTATAGGTGTAGGACGTGAGCGACTCGCGGAGTATCTCTGTCGATTTATTACGTAGAGTTTCGCCCATCCGGCACATGCATAATACTACTAAAATAAGTTGCAGAATTAGGGTACTAGGGGTGGTTATTCGGTTTCATATAAATTGTTATCAAACGCGAACTCGGAATTGATATTTAAATACTCACGATATCATAATATATACGCAGTTCTAAATACATACTGCGTTAGACTCCACTAGTACTCTTGTGTTCGATTACATTGTACATACAATGCGACAAAAGAGACCACAACACCTCATAGACAACGCTCACTTAGTGCTTCTAGAGCTAGCCAGATCTAGCGTTACTTTAGTTAACAGGGCGTTATGGCGTTGAATTTACCGCAACTGTATAACAAATGGAACAAACGCGCTCATAGAATTCCACCGTGAAATAGAAGCATGGTTTCTATATAGTATATGATGAGGGGATTTGTTCGGACCGGAGACTAAAACAAAAACAACCACTTTTAAAAAAAATTGACGTCCATTCTATTAATCAATTCAAATTGAATCAGACGTCAGTTTAGACGTCCAGGCTAATCTTACATATAATAATCTTTGAAATAGCTGAACTGTACGAACAACAAGAGGGCAATGCCAGGAGGGATCTAAACTATATTTTTTCCGAAAATTTTCAAGATTCTTTTTTTTAATTCTTTTGACACCCATTGAGCAAATATGCTGAGAAACTCTCTTTTGCTCTCCCTCACACAGCATGAGTAATTTATGTTTTGATTTGTTATATTTACGCGAACACTACACATTGCATAAAACTATTTTGACGGATTTTATAGCATTTAATTTACTTATTTCATTTCTCAACGTTTCGGGTGCCTTATGTGAGGCACCGACGCCCCAGGAAGTCTGCAGTCTGTGAGCATGTTAAGGATCATCCCAGATTTGATAGACTACAAATTCTCGCTAAAGAACACCGATTCCTACCAAGGATGATACGCGAAGCTATTGAAATTAAAAAACATCCTAATTTCAATAGAGAAGATGGATGGGTGCTGCCATCTGTTTGGGTTCCTATAATTAACAAAATAAAATCCAAACCCGAGCATATCATCAAGATACTGTAAGCTCATTCTGCGCAGATCGAACCAAAAATTAATATTTAAAAACTGAAAGTAGCCGGGCTACATCATCGGGACGTCAAACATGCTGCAACCATGACCCCCCCCCCCCCATCCACGCGTGACCATGATTGATGTAAAGCACCCGAAACGTCGGCAATTAAAATAAGTAAATTAAACGTGATAAAATCCGTACAAATAGTTTTATTCAATTTGTGTTTTTCTACTGCTGTTGACCACGGCTAGTTGACAATAGTTATATTTTTGACCTTAAACAGTCGATATACTGTGTGAATATTTTACTTATAACCCACAGAATAAAAGAATGCCAAAACTTTAATGCAATATTTTACGGTTTAAAGATAAAAATTACATGAAAGTACCACTATAAAATTCCCGAAGAGTGTGCTTTCAGGAACGTTTTAGCACTTTCCTTGTCATTTCACACAGAGAATTCCATTTTGCTTTAAAAAGTACAAAGCCATGTCTCTCGTCTATACGTGTGTAAATAATTCGTAGTGTCTTTAAAATACAAACATAGAAACTTCTCGAAGCCGTCAGCGACTAAAATATTTCAAGGCGAAAATGCGAGAACAACATTAAAATTGAATTCATGTTTGGTCTTTGTGGTTATAGCAGAGGAACCATCATCCACATCTCGTGAATGTCGTAAGAGACAATTTAGGAAAATGTTTTGAAGATGTTGTGGTCTCCGAAAACTTGGATTATGAAATTTCGTATGAATAGCAAACAAAACATTAAAATTTCCGAGAAATATCTGCGCAGTGTTCTTTTAAGCTCCAGCGAATTTATTTTATTTTTACGACAAACGACGGCTTGGGATGGGCCGAGGGACTTTACGTTCAAATTAAGTGGTTCCCTGCTTCGTGGAAATTTAGGAAACCAAAGTGCCTCGCTCGATTTAACGCTTTTTCTTACCGAAACTCGTAGATTCAGCGAATATGATTTTCACCTCAAGGTAGGTGAGCTCTCGCCATTTCTACTATAATAATAATAATAATGTCCTCCAGACCGAATTTCGGCCACGGCGGCCTGTCTCAACGAAGACTAGCCATCTGCGCAGGACAGGATTATAGTGCCCAAGTGTATGCGCAAGCACAGGTGCACTCTGTATTCCTTCACTCTCATAGCCCGATGGGACGGTAAACCGACACGACCGGAGAGAGTTCAGGCGCAGGACCAATGGCTTTACGTGCTTTTCGAGGCACGGGGTTGAAACACCGCCAACTTCCCGACTCCGGGCAGCTATTGAGAATTTCTTGATGGAAAAACTCAATAACTGATTTTTTGGCCCGACCCGGGATTCGAACCCGGGACCTCATGATTAGCAGTCGCACTACTACAACCACTAGACCAACTATATCTACTACTACTACTAACAATTTCTACTATATCTACTACTTTAACTGTATATATCCATTTAATGAATTCAACGGCAGTATATTATCATCTTTCTCCACATTTAAAAGTTCACAGAGACCTGTGTACACGCTGGTACTTTTATGCGTTCGTACGATAGTAAACTTTTTCTTCTGGCATATTTCGATATTGCCGTGTAGAAGCGGTGTAGTAGAATCCGTTAATTCATATCATCTTGTGGGTGTCGAAAAAGACCTTAAAAAGACCTGAAAAGATCTTAAACAGGCTCTTAGTAAGTATTAATTTGAATCAATACTGTTCTTTTTAAATAATAAAATCGATCTTACAATTGTGAAGCTAATAGTTCGGGCGAGCCGAATCGCACCCACACTTATTTTTTATTCGTTTCTGAACGAATTTCCGATAGAAGGGAATGGGAACAATTCGTTTACAATAACGCAAATGATACAATATAATATACAATATACGATAATACAAATAATACAATAATAAAACCATGAAAAGCGGTGGGAGTTGTAAGAGACGACAGAGGTAAACAAACCAGAAGATGGGCAACAGCGTCTTCCTAATAACAATTATAAAATAAGAACTGCGGTGGCCAACCCGCCTGCCAAGCGTTTTTACTAAACTATGGCAAATATCCCCTTTATGAGACTATTTATGGGGAGGCCTATGTTCAGTAGGGGACTTTAATAGGCTGTAATGGATAACGGATGGAAGAACAATTATAAGAAAATTTTAAAAAAGCGAAATGCATATACATAACGCCTTATACATTTTGCATGCATTATCCCATCAAAAAAAACGTCGGGAATTAATAAAAATAAGTTAATTAAACGCGATAGAATCCGTAAGAGTAGTTTTATTCAATGTGTAGTTTTCGCGTAAATATAAGAAATCATTATGGATTTCACTCTTACTACTAGAAATAAAAAAATTCCACTACCGATCACAAGCATTCATTCACGCTTGTCAAGCATGCCTTATCCATTCCTACGGAATGTTTTTCGCCTTGTTATCTCCGGACAGGGTAACCTCATTTCGAAACAGTACATTAAGACAAAATTATATTTGACAAACGAAATTTTAATTCCTTACGACGGAAAAATATAATACGCTAGCGATTCACCCCGGCTAATTTATCACACGAGTAATTTTTGGATCTCGATAACAGTGCCACCTACCTGGTCCAATTGTGAATGTTAACCATCCAGGGACCCATTCAAATGCACACAAAAAAAATCAACAAAATCGTTCGAGACTAACGGACACCAATTGATTTTTATATATACAGATATATATTTTTGTTTTTAATTAAAATTACTAATAAGCTTACATTAAAATAATATATTACATTATTCATATATATATATATATATATATATATATATATATATATATATATATATATATATATATATATATATATATATATATATATATATATATATATTATGGAATAGGGGGCAAACGAGCATGCGGCTCACCTGATGGTAAGTGACCGCCGCACATGAACAACCGCAACACCAGGGGAATTGCAGATGCGTTGCCGACCTTTTAGAAAGGTGAAAGCTCTTTTCTTGAAGGTTCCTAAGTCGTATCGGTCCGGAAAATTCGCTGGTGGTAATTGATTCCACAAGGAAGTCGTGCGAGGGAGAAAACTTCTTCTAAATCGCACAGTGGTGGACCGCCAATCATCCAGATGGTATAGATGGTAACGCGAGTTTTGTCGCGATGTGCGATGGTGAAATTGAGCGGCTGGAATTAGTCCGAACAATTCCTTAGAGCACTCCCTGTGATATCGGATCGGAAAGGGCTCGGTCGTTGACGATTCGAGCCGCTCTGCGCTGGATGCGGTCAAGTGGAAGGAGCTGGCACTGGGGAGCCCCTGCCCAGAGATGGGAACAGTATTCCATGTGAGGCCTAACCTGCGCCTTGTAAAGTTGCAGGCGGTGTGCCGGCATGAAATACTGTCCCGCTCTGCTGAGCACGCCAAGCTTTTTAGAGGCTAATTTGGCCTTCTCTTTCAAGTGACCACGAAACTGCACGTCACTCGATATGTCGACGCCAAGGATTCCGATACTGGCTGAGGCAACTAGGGGAGTGCCTTGAAACTGAGGAGATACGACAAAGGGGTTCTTTTTAGCGGTAAACGCGCAAACTTGTGTCTTCTGAGGATTAAACTGGACTAGATTTAGTCGCCCCCAGTCCGAGACTTTGTCCAGCAAAGACTCGACTTCAGACACAAGTTTATTCCGGTACTCGGAGACGTTTTCCCGAGAAATATTAGCACGGCCGGTGTATAGAGCATCACCAGTGCTGTCATCCGCATAGCAATGAATGTTACCAGTTAGCAACATATCATTGATATGCAGAAGAAACAGCGTTGGTGATAGCACACAGCCTTGTGGAACACCAGCGTTAATAGGCTTGCAGTCAGAACATGCACCGTCTACAACGACCTTGATGCTCCGATCTGCAAGGAAGCTGGTGATCCAATTGCACAATTTCTCGGGAAGCCCATAGGAAGGGAGCTTCTAAAGAAGCGCTTTGTGCCAAACCCGATCGAAGGCCTTCGCAATGTCCAAACTAACGGCCAACGTCTCCCCCTTGGACTCTACTGCCTCCGCCCATCTATGGGTCAGGTAGACCAGAAGATCACCACCTGATCGACCCCGACGAAAACCGTACTGGCGGTCACTAATCAGCTGGTGATCCTCAAGGTACCGGATGAGCTGGCAGTTAACAATGGATTCCATTAATTTGGAGAACAAGGAGGTGATCGCGATAGGCCTATAGTTGGACGGGTCTGAGCGGTCGCCTTTTTTAGGGATCGGGTGGACAAAATCTGTCTTCCATGAATTCGGGACTACGCCTTGGGAGTAGGAGTACCGGAAAAGACGCGTTAGGACCGGTGCCAACTCCGGAGCACACGTCCTCAGCACAATTGGGGGGATTCCGTCAGGCCCACTCGACTTCTGGATGTCCAGGGAGAGAAGTGCTTTGCGAACCGAGCGCTGTGAGAACAGCACATCCGGCATGAAGCACTCACACCGCGGGATGGTCGGCGGTGTTTTCCCCCCGTCATCAAGAGTCGAGTTGGACGCAAAAAGGGAGCCTAAAAGGTCGGCTTTGTCTTTTGCGTCATGGGCCAGTGAGTCGTCCTCCCTGTGCAAAGATGGTAGTGATGGCTTACAGAAATTACCTTGGACAGCCTTGGCGAGAGACCAGAATGCACGGGTTCCCGAAGGAAGGCGAACTAGTAACAATATATAAACATAAACCATAACAATTATATATATATATATATATATATATATATATATATATATATATATATATATATATATATGAATGACAAGCTCGTAGAAACTGTCCATGCGGTCGGAGCTAAGTTCTGCAAGACCCACCGCAGAAGAACACAAAAACTCTCCGATAACACTCTTAATCTCATGGCTATTAGACGGGAGATGAGGCTACATTCTTCAACAGATTTGACAGCATACAGGCAACTGAACAGACAGATCTCCAAATTCATGCGGCGAGACTTACGCAACTTCAATACAGCTCGTATTGAAGAAGCGATCGAGCGGAACCAAGGCTCCAAAGTCTTTGCCAGAGATCTGTCTGCCAGAAAGAGCCAACTGTCAAAGCTGAAGACCGAATATGGCAGCATCGTTTCCGGGGCACCTGAGATTTTGAGTGAGATTGAGAGGTTCTATGGGCAGCTGTACACGTCATCGTTGGAGCCACACGCAAGTGTGAGTAACGATCCAAGAGCGAGTCTTATTCGACACTATTCCGAAGATATCCCGGACGTCAGTCTGAGCGAGATTAGAATGGCTCTCCAGCACCTTAAAAACGGCAAGGCCCCAGGCGAGGATGGAATTACAGCGGAGCTTCTGAAAGCGGGTGGAAGACCGGTACTTGAAGTCCTTCAGAAGCTCTTTAATTCCGTCCTCCATGGTGGCATTACACCGGAGGCGTGGAGCAGAAGTGCGGTGGTCTTGTTCTTCAAGAAAGGTGACAACGCTCTCTTGAAGAACTACAGACCGATTTCCCTTCTGAGCCGCGTCTACGTGCTGTTTTCGAGAGTCATTACGAATCGTCTCGCGCGCAGACTTGACGACTTCCAGCCTCCCGAACAAGCCGGTTTCCGAAAGGGCTTTAGCACCATAGACCACATACATACCCTACGGCAAATTGTACAGAAGTCCGAAGAGTACAATTTGCCACTATGTCTGGCGTATGTGGACTATGAGAAAGCCTTTGATTCCGTCGAAATTTGGGCGGTGCTGCAGTCCCTTCAGCGGTGCCAAGTTGACTGTCGGTATATCGAAGTGCTGAAGTGTTTGTACAGTAGAGCTACGATGGCTATCCGAGTACAGAACCAGAGTACGAAACCTATCCAATTGCAGAGAGGTGTAAGACAGGGTGACGTTATATCCCCGAAACTCTTCACCGCTGCATTGGAAGACGTTTTCAAGCTTCTGGACTGGAAAGGATACGGAATTAACATCAATGGCGAGTACATCACTCACCTTCGATTTGCCGACGATATAGTCCTCATGGCAGAATCGCTGGAGGAGCTAAGCACTATGCTCAATGACCTCAATAGTGTCTCCCAACGGATAGGTCTTAAGATGAACATGGACAAAACAAAGATTATGTTTAATGTCCATGTCACACCTATGCCGGTAGTTGTTGGGAGCACTAAGCTCGAAGTTGTTGACGAGTATGTTTACCTGGGACAAATAGTCCGACTAGGTAAGTCCAACTTCGACCGAGAGGTCAACCGACGGATTCAACTCGGCTGGGCAGCGTTCGGGAAGCTACGACACATCTTCTCGTCAGAAATACCTCAAAACCTTAAAACAAAATTGTACAACCAGTGCGTGTTGCCAGTGATGACTTACGGAACTGAGACGTGGTCCTTCACTGCTGGCCGTATGAGGAAGCTCAAGGTCGCTCAGCGAGCTATGGAGAGGGCTATGCTCGGAGTTTCTCTGCGTGATAAACTTAGGAATAAGGATATCCGCAGTAGAACCAGAGTAACCGACATAGCCCAACGGATTAGTAAGCTGAAGTGGCAGTGGGCCGGCCATATAGCTCGAAGAACCGACAACCGATGGGGAAGAAAGGTTCTCGAGTGGCAGCCTCGTACCGGTAGGCGAAGTGTAGGGCGTCCCCCCACAAGATGGAGTGACGACCTGGTAAGACATGCAGGAAGTCGATGGATGCAGGTGGCTCAGGACCGTGCTTTGTGGCATTCCTTGGGGGAGGCCTATGTTCAGCAGTGGACTTGTGAAGGGCTGTAATGAAATAATGAATATATATATATATATGTATATATATACATATATATATATATATATATATATATGTAATTTTTATGGTGCTATTTAAATGCAAATGGAGTTTGCAGCGTCCAATGCCATGACGTGCTAAAACGTTTTTGAAAGTACTTTCAGCTGGATTTTAAAATTCTTATGGAATTTTTAATACAATATTTTATGTATTTTAAAAGTTTATAAATTATGCACTATATACTCGTATATGGTTCTACCACGTGAGCTTATATTAGTAAAAAAATTATAAAGACATTGTATGTTATATATTTTATGAAACACGATATTTGCAAAATTTTAAGTAACTCCTTAAATAATAATATCCCTTCAATCAGGTCATGGGACTTTCTTATTGTCACAATGTAGGTAACATTGCACAAAACATAAAATATATGTTTTAGTTCAAACGGAAGCAAAAATTAAAGCTTTCTTTAATAAAGAAGTAAAATTCACACACGAGCATACTCTCCACCGGATGGTAAGTAAGCTTTGTGACATGGATACACACATTCATCCTAAATTAAGAATCAAAATGCAGATGCGTTATTTATGAGTAAGGACTAAGATGGGATACTTCGTTATCCGTTAAAGAGATCTCCGTCGTCACTCACCAATACGATAGAGCGGTAGTTAAGAGCGTAGTCCTTCCTCAGGCGAACCGCCCCATTCGTGCTGTAGCAATAATACCTTAGAGCGTGGCCCAACTTTCTTTACTCAAGTGGCTCTACTATATATCTATCTATAAACACTCACGCCTGTCACCCAGAGGGGTAGGCAGAGACTATGGACTTCCATTTGGCACGATCCTTACAGACCTCTCTCGCTTCCTCCACATCCATATACCTACGCATACACGCCCGTCGGTTAAAGGTACTCTTGATTTGGCCCATTTTCAACATATCGCCAATTTGGTCGATAAACTTTCGCCTATGGCGACCCTTCCCGACTCTGCTGTTCACCTCTGCAACATAAATTTGCTTTGTCACTCTTTCCTCATTCATTCTTTCCACATGACCAAACCACCGAAGCATTCCTTTCTTAATCCTGGTCACAACATCATCTTGCAAACCACACTCTTCTCTTATTAAACAATTTCTCACTCTGTCATTCAGATTCATCCCTAACATACTCCTTAATGATCGCATTTCTACAGCATTTATTTTACTCTCGTGCTTCTTCTGCCACACCCAACTTTCACTACCATACATTAAAGTAGGCACTAACACAGCATTGTGAATTGCCATACGTGCCTTTTTGGACACATTCTGACTTTTCACAATAGAGTGTAGAGCCCCATTCACTCTATTTCCTGCATTCACTCGTCGTTCTATATCCTTATCATATCTACCATCCCTGCTAAACACACATCCCAAATACACAAACTCATCTACTTGCTCTACCAACCCCTTTCTATTCTTATTTCACATATCGTTTTACTTTCTTCTCTTTCAAAAACCATAACTTTCGTCTTACTTGCGTTCACTTTCATTCCCTTTTCTTTTAATGTCCTGTTCATTAATGGAACCATCATTTGCAACTCGGCTGCCGAAGACGCAAGTATGACTTGATCATCGGCGTACAAAAGGAATTTGACGGTTAACTCTCGCATTCTTCTACTTTCAAATTTTCCAAACAACTGTCCATAAATAGGTTGAACAGCCACGGGGAAGCCACACAGCCCTGTCTGGCACCTTTATGGATGCTAAACCAGTCCGAGTAGGCCCCGTTGATCCTGACACAAGCACTAGAGTCCCTATATAGAGACTTCAATGCCTGTATCAGACCAGCGCTCAACCCAAATGAGGTCAGTGTTTGCCATAACACATTCCTGTCCACTCTGTCATAAGCCTTTTCCAAGTCCATGAACGCACAAGAAACTTTCTGGTTTTTGGCCAAAAATTTCTCCGCAATCATGCGCATGGAGTGGAATCATACTTGATCCGTACACCCCATCCCCTTTCTAAATCCAGCTTGCATATCCCAAATTTTTCCATTAGTTTCTTTCATAATTCTTTCAATTAACACCTTAGCATACAGTTTACCCACAATGCTAAGCAAGCTGATACCACGGTAGTTTTTACAGTCCTGCTGCGACCCCTTTCCCTTATATATTGGGACTATAACGGCTTTGCACCAGTCTTCCGGTACCCGCTTCAATTCCCAACATAAATTAAACAAGGTGTACAGCAGGCCTGCAACCACACTCTCTCCAGCCCTTAGCATTTCGAGTGATACTCTATCATATCTGGCTGCCTTACCTGCTTTCATGCTTTTCATTGCTTTCACTATTTCATCTACACTCATTTCTCTACCTCTCTCCACTTCTTCCGGAATTTCCATTTCACTTACTTCAGACGACTCTTAACTCTTAAACACGCTTTCAAAGTATTCCTTCCATCTCATTAAATTCGAAACTTCATCATTCAGCATGCAGCCATTCTCGTCTCGTATAGCATTCATTCTAGGCTGTTTTGAATTTCCCCTGGCAGTTCTTACGAGCTTCCAGAACATTTTAATATTTGCCTGGAAGTTATCAGATATTCTTCTATCATTCTTATCTATTCTTTCTTGCTTTTTCCTTTCAACAACTTCTTTTACTCTCTTATTTATACGTCTAAAGTCTGCCTTTTTTCTTTCAATCTCATCATTCATACCGTCAGAATTACCAGCTTTGGTTGCTAGTAAATCTAGCCATGCCCTCTTCTTTGCTTCAACTTCCATCCGTACTTCATCATCCCACCACAAAGTATTACTTTTCCTTTCATTCTTTCTCTTACTTACACCACATACTTCGGTGACTGTATACACCAAAACTTTCTTAACATTATTCCATACATTCTTCAAGTCTAAATCATTCATACAAAATTCATTCAACACACTTATATTTTCCCTCAGTCTGCATTTATACTTCTCTTTCACACCTTCATCTTGTAACCTCTCTATTCTTATACGCTGTAACGCAGTGGTAGACACAGATGTCCGATGCCGCCAACGCTTGAATAGACCATTAATTCGGCATAAGACCAAGTAATGATCCGTCCCTACGTTGGACCCCCGGTAAACCCTTGTATCTACCACTGCGCTCCTCATTCTTCCATCCACAATCATGAAATCTATCATGCTTCTATCATCCCCTCTTTCGCATGTATACATGTGAATCCTCTTATGGCGAAAGAAAGTGTTCGCCACAAAAATATTCTTTTCCACACATATGGTGAGGAGGTCTTCACCATTCTTATTTATTCTTTCATCGCCAAAGCTCCTAATATCCTTTCATAACCAGACCTCTTCACTCCCACCCTTCCATTAAAATCTCCTAACATAATAATATTTTCATTTTCCTTGCACTTCGTCAACACCAGCCTTACCATGTCCCAAAACTGCTCTCGGATATAAGTGGGCTTAGACATATCTGGGGCGTACACCCCAAGCACAAACAACTTCTTTAAGCCCACTTTCATTCATATCCACAGCAGCCTTGGGCTTACACATTCATACTCTTTCACAAATTGACCCATTCTTTCTGAAAGGATGACATCGACTCCCTGGCATGCCCGCTCGGTCTCGTCTACACCAGACCAGTAAGCGGTATACATGCCATGTGCAGTGACATCTCTTCCCTTTCGTTTCGTCTCATTCACACATAATACATCTATTCCTCTATCATTCATCATTTCGCATATTTCATCCATCTTATCATTCATTGCTCCACATACATTCAGCGTAGCCAGACGGGCCTCCGCAATCCACTTTTCGCCCCTCCAGGAGACAGGACGTGACGGGTGGCGAAACTCGTCGCCGGTTTTCCTCCCGGAGATTCTTCGCACCCCTGCCCCATTAAAGGGGCGCCGGGAACTCGGGGCCATTTCTTTGAATTGTTGGCTCATGGTGCGACATAAGGAGTGGTAAATTTTACGCCGCTACCACACGGCGAGGAGCCGAGTCCGTCGTTTCGGCTTTGTCGCTCGTTTAGCGCAACCCGGGGGACACGTGTAGGGTGGGCCTAGGATTAGGTTGGTCGAAGCCTACGGACGCGAGCGACTTATCCCCCAAATGGCTCAACCGAGTATATCAATAGATAAATATTAGATTTAGTGTAAGTAAATACATATTTATGTAGTTGCGCAAAGTTAAATTGCCAATACAAGATAATATTGGTTTTTGTTTGTAAATCTTTTTTTTTTTATAGAATAAGGGTGACAAACGAGCACACAGTCCACCTGATGGTAAGTGGTTGCTGCGGCCCATAGACATCTACATCTATCCTCTATTACAAATCAAAATGTAGATGCGTTGTCACCCGTGAGGACTAAGATGGAATGCCTCATTGTATGTAATTCCTAATGTATTTAGTTACTACTTACTTTACTTTGAAACTTACTGTCTTATCAGTACCACCATTGCATATCTACAAGTAAATATAAATCAAATAAAATACCTGTAATGTAAAGTGTACAAAACAGCTTTTACTAACACTTAGAAATTTACCCCTGACCTCATTCAGTTTGACCTCGCCTGGTGTATTTCTCACAGCCCTTGTATAGTCGCAAATGTTTACAAGTGCCCTCAGCCACACCACGGTGTAGGTGACGCTTGTCGACACCGTTGCATACAATTCCAATGTCTCCTCAGCCTGCGCTAATGACGGCAAAATGAAGGCACATTTACACTCCCATTTCTTTCTTTTTTTTTAATTTAATATTTTTGGAAATCAAATCATATCCAAAAAAATTAAAGAATTTGAAGTTTATAAATTTTAATCTACGTCGTACGTGGTGGAGCCATGCTGCAGCTATATTGGTAGTACAGTTGTAGCACGAATGGGTCAGCTCGACCGGGGAAGGACCACGGTCTTACAGAATACCAGCGTAAAATAGAAGCTTCATACTGATGTGTTTCATATTATGGTGAGTGTAGAGAACCGGAGACCTTTTTTACTGAAAAATAGGCATTCCATCTTAGTACTCACGGCTGACAACACATCTCTTTTTTTGAAGGTACCCAAGTCTTATTAGTCCGGAAAAATCGCAAGTGGTAAGTTGCAATATGGTTATATTATATTTATTGTTACGCAGTGTCAGTTAATTGAGAAATTCGTTTTAAATAATAGTTTATCATTATCTAGAGTATTATATTAATACACAACACAATGCGTTAGAATTTTTAATTTTTAATTTTTTGCACTTTATGTCTCTTTTTTTTAATCGGCGTTTAGTTATATTTATAGTTTGGTTTATTGATTTCTAATGTAATTAATATAAAATATAACTAATAGTACAAAAAGAAACCTTAAAGATTACATTTTCCTAAGAAATTATCGTCCCCGCTATGAAATCTGTCAAATATATTACCTCACTGCAAAGTGGCGCCGCCCTGGTGGGAAAAAAAGTCGTGGATGCCCTCATTCTAAAGTACTAAAAGTTTTTTCAAAATGCATTAAATTAATATATCATTACTGCAGTCAGCGACTTTGTGCGAATGTAAAGTTTGTTATTATTTCTTTTTTAAACAATTTTAAATAAGTATTTACTCCATATTCGTTGTGGCATTTTACGTATATATATATATGTTGAGGACAGCTAGAGACCCGCCGCCCCGTCGCCCCTTCGTACCCCGCTACCCACCGCGCACCCCGCACACCGGCGCCGATCCAGTGATGTCGGCGACCAATCAGCGCGCGTGTGGCTTCATTCATCGTCGCACGGCACTACTCACAGACTGAGACACCTTCTTGCGAGATATAAGAAGGGCGTCTCGGCCTGTGAGCTGTTCATTTCACTTCGGAAGCGGCACTCGAGAAGACTCCAAAGAAGACTCAAGACAACAGATCAAGACTCCACAACTGAAGACCTCTCTCTGTACATATGAGATAGTTTATTTTAATAGTGCCGAATATTGTAAATAGTGTAATACAGTATAGTAAAAAGTACCATCTTTTCTTCAAGCAGTCCCCTAGTATAGCTAACCTCAGATCAGTCAATAAGTAATCAGTCATAAATAAATATACAGTCCACTTTTCATCCATTATATTCTTGGTCCATCGCCGCCGGATTCAAGCCAGAAGAAAGAAGCAAGAAGTAAGAAGAAACAAGAAAGAAGCCAATTATAGAAGAAAGAACATAATTATAGAAGAAAAAAAAATTATAGAAGAAAGAAGATCATTATAGAAGATCTTCAAGGAAGAAAGAAGTTCGTCGACGAAGAGAGAAGATCGTCGGTACTAATTTCTTCCCTGTTTCTTGTTACGACTACGTCACATACGTCTATTGTCTGTTTCCAGACAATTTCTTGTTTCTTTAACCGCGTTTACGCGGCCAGGTGGTTGCTCCCTAACGGTGTCAAACTGTGACCATCTGGTAACGCCCTTGTGGCGGGAACGACATCCAATACGTGCGTCTTTTTGAAGACGATACGTACGTCTTTTTGAATACGACCGGAGGTCGCAACGTGGGACAATGAGGAAGACACGAAGCCAGAAGGCACGGAACGAGGACGACACGCCGGTAGGAATGCGTATATTCGAAGAAGCACCCGCGTCCCCGTCCGATTATCTCGCAATGGCACAAGCGCCCTCCACCGCGCCCGCGCCCTTGGCCCCGCTCGCGCCCGCATCTACGCCCGCGCCCGCGCCCCCGCCGCCGCGCCCCGCTATGTCCGTGTCTACGACCGATCGCTTGGGAGAGGTTAGCACATCCGCGCCGCGCACAGAGACACTCGCCGCGATTATTGAAGATCTTCCGTCTACAGAAACAAGTTCGATAGTACGTACCGTCGCGCCTATAACAGACGTCGTACATAGGCCCGCACCTCGAGCTCCGTCGGTCCGCTCCGTTCGTTCAGCCCGGTCGACAGCTAGCGCGATAGCTAGGTTAAAACAAATTGAATATAACGCCGCGGAGGAACTAGCTGCAATTAGGAGGAAGCAATTGCGAAGCAATTGCAACTTGAAGAAGATCTTATTAAGAAGAAGTATGCTAGGGACGTCGCGCAACTGCATGAAGAAACAGATAGGGAAAGTGTTAACGAAGACGAGTTAGTTGAAAATAGGGTACGCGTTGATAGGTGGTTAGAGAACGTAGAGACTGTGCGGGGGGAGTCGCCTTGCCGCCCTTCTCAGCCCGCGCCCCGCATCGAGTTAGAGCAGACCCTACCGAACAGGGTAACCGGTTACGACCACAGTGA
The DNA here is from genome assembly GCA_033319125.1 of Parnassius glacialis. Classification (NCBI taxonomy): domain Eukaryota; kingdom Metazoa; phylum Arthropoda; class Insecta; order Lepidoptera; family Papilionidae; genus Parnassius; species Parnassius glacialis. The sequence goes on along the minus strand of JAVANC010000001.1, from coordinate 40,422,469 downwards.
AGATGCCCAAGGGAGGACGGTAGCGAATGCGGTTCAACCACGTCGCGTAGAAACGATACAGAGGGATAGTGGAGTCGCCGTAGAAATGAACCAGGTGGATCGTCGTGTACGGGTTACGTCGCTGTCGCGCGTCCAACGCCGCACTCTATCGCCTACACATAGATCGCCACATCGCCACGCGGATCGTAGATCACCGTCGCCGTATAGGGATGTAGGTGTACATAGATCGCCATCGCCACATCGCCACGCGGATCGTAGATTATCGTCGCCGTGTCATAGGGATGTAGGTGTACATAGGACGCCAGCGCCACAGCGTAGGCTAGAGGGAGATAGGGATAGAGATAGGTCGCTTACTCCGCGAGGGAAAGAGAGGGGTATAGAGCGACTAGCGGAAGCTCTAGAGAATATGATTAGAGTCAGGCCCGCTGCCGCGAAGCAGACGCAGGACTTGCCTATTTTTAACGGTTCGGCCGCGGAATGGTTAGCCTTCAAAGCCACGATGAAAGAATCAGAATCAGATTCACAAATACGGAAAATATGGCAAGGTTAAGAAACTGTCTACGCGGTGAAGCTAGGGAGGTAGTATCGGCACTGCTGTTTACCGCGAAGGATCCAGCATATTATGCGAACATTAGAGCAGTGTTTCGGCCGCCCGGAAGTAATTATCGATCGAGCGTTAGAGGAACTGAAACGCCTTCCGCGCCCGGGTCAAGCCGCTCAGGAATTGAATTCGTTCGCGATTAAGTTACAAAATATAGTATGTATTTTACAGAACGTCGACGGCAAAGGGTATTTACAAAATCCAATGCTGACTAGGGAAGTAACTAGTAAACTAAGCCCTCACTTACGGTCGCGTTGGTGCGATTATGCGGAGCACTACGGAAGTGCAGACGAACCGGACATCGTTACACTGTCTAGGTTCATGATGAGAGAGGCTGACCGTGCGTTGAGTCATGCCTATACGTCCGTAGCGCCGACTAAGGAATCGCCCGTAGGACGAAAGGCGCTGCCGTCGAAACGAGTTGTATTAACACGCCGCGTAGAGAATAGGGCCCGCGACGTAAAGACATTCACCGCCCAGGAGGACACCGGTAGTGCCTCTTGTATGTGTTGCGGGGGTGAACACGTGATCGCTAAGTGTAGAAAGTTAGCGCAAATGGGTGTGGACGACCGGTGGAATTGGGTAAAGGAAGAGGGGGCGTGTTTTCTCTGTTTGAATAGTAAACACCGACGATTTAAATGTAAAGCGAAGAAATGCGGCGTCGACGGCTGCAACGCCCCCCACCATGCCCTCCTTCACACCCGCAAGACCCGCGCACCTGAGACATCGGCAAAACCGGATGAGACCGTGCTCGTCGCGTCTAACGTTGGTAGTAATGCGTCCGTATTATTGAAAGTGTGTCCCATTACGTTACGTGGACCACGCGGTAGGGAAATAGATACGTATGCGTTGCTTGACGAAGGCTCGACTATTTCGTTGATCGACGACGACTAAGCGCGCGAGTTAGGAGCGGAAGGACCGGTAAAGCCGCTGAATATTAGAGGAGTAAACAATAGTCAGCGCGAGGCCGATAGCAGGCTAGTTAACATAGGCATACGTGGCAAGACGCGCAGCGAGATGTATAGAATAAATGCGCGTACAGTAACAAATTTACAGATAGGTTCGCAGTCGGTAAATAAAGAGTGTTTACGTTTTAAACACTTACGCGACCTACCGAGCTCGGTTTGCTACGAGGACGCCAAACCGAGATTATTATTAGGCGCCGACAACTGGCATTTAATAATCACCCGTAATTTAAGGATAGGACGTCGAAGGCAGCCTATAGCTGCACGTACGTTATTAGGATGGGTGATACAGGGAACCGTGCCGCGATTCACGTGTAGGGAGGACGGTGAAACCGTATTACACGTCGTAAGCAGTAGCGGACGGTTAGATAGGGACATTCGAACGTTCGCCAGTCAGGACGAGGAGTTAACGGAACTCTTTAAACGGCAGTACGAGATGATTCCATCGGTATCTCGCTAAAGAGTAGGCCGCAACGGGAAGAGGAGCGCGCTGTCGAGATATTCCAGCGCACCGTCAAGAAGGTCGGCCAGCAATACCAGGTGGGACTGCCATGGAAGGACGACGACGTGCGGATGCCTCCCAGCTACGAGATGGCTGCTCGAAGACTGCGGACGATCGAGAAGAAAATGGACAAATCGCCGGAGTTTCGAGACGCCTATACAGCACAAATAGACAACCTCCTGGCAAAAGGATACGCAAGGGAAGCCGAGGGGACAGAGAGAGAGGACCCCAAGAGCTGGTACCTGCCCCACTTCGCAGTACGGAATCCGAACAAGCCTGGGAAGACAAGGGTGGTTTTCGACGCGGCAGCGCGTGCGTCCGGTAAATGTTTGAACGATTATTTACTTGACGGCCCCGACTTGTTACGGAACCTACCGGGCATACTGTTTAGATTTAGGGAGAACGAAATAGCTGTGTCCGCGGATATTAGGGAAATGTTTTTACGCGTGAAGATAGACCGTCGCGACCAACCCGCGCAATTGTTTCTGTGGCAAGGTAATGAGCGATCCAGCCCACCGCGGGAATACGTTATGACTTCAATGATTTTCGGTGCGAGGAGCTCGCCGTTTCTCGTACATAGCGTTAGGGATCATAACGCGCGCGCACACGCAGAGACACATCCGTTGGCACTTAACGCTATCGTACGTAGTCACTACATGGATGACTACCTAGACAGTTATGCTACGGTAGAGGAAGCGGTAAACACTGCGAGGCAGGTTATGGAAGTACACCAGCAGGCCGGCTTCACCTTAGAAGGCTGGAATTCGAACCACGCAGCCCTACTAGAAGACAAGCCGGAGGAATTACTAGCGAGCAAGCCTAAGGAGGTAGGCTTGAGACAAGACAGCCCAGGCAGAACCCTAGGGCTATTATGGATGGCCGATGAAGATGCCTTAACGTTCAACACATCCATGAACAGGGTACCGAACGAAGTGAAGACGCTGCAGAGGCCACCGACCAAGAGAGAGGCGTTAAGCGCAGTCATGTCGGTCTTCGTCCCGCTTGGACTGCTGAGCTACCTCACCATCACCGCCAAGATCCTGCTGCAAGACCTGTGGCGGATGAAGAAGGTCGGATGGGACGACGAACTACCCGAGGAGGCAGCTGAGGAATTTCAGAGGTGGCTGCGAGTCGTCGAGGAAGTATCACGACTGCGGCTGCCTAGGTGCTATGCTCCTACGGGGGGAGTGGTAGAGCGTCAGCTTCACGTGTTTAATGACGCAAGCGAACGTGCGTACGCATCCGCGGCGTATTGGCGAATACGATACCGCGACGGAACGGTTAAGGTACGGTTAGTGGCGGCCAAGGCGAAAGTCGCCCCGATAAAGGCGCAAAGCATACCGCGGTTAGAGTTGCAGGCGAATCTGATAGGCGCGCGACTCGCGGAATTCGTGCAAGGCGAGCACAGAGTGGTAGCCGATAGGGTAGTGTATTGGACAGACTCCACTACGGCGCTCCACTGGATACAGAACGATACGGCGCGTTACACCCCATACGTGGCTCATAGATTAGGGGAGATATTGGAAAAGACGTCACCCGAGCAATGGAGGTGGATACCGACCGCAGACAACATCGCGGATCAGGCAACGCGCATAAATTATACGTACAAGGAAGAGAGCGACAAATGGTTTACGGGACCGCCATTCCTGTACGAAGATGAAGATCGATGGCCTCGACGTCGGGAAGAGAAGGCAGGGGATGAAGATGACGAGTTGGAGGAAGTCGTGGCGCACCAGAGCGACACCAGGGACGCTCCACACCTGCCAGACATCGAGAGGTTCTCTTCTTACGAGAGATTGGTCAGGGCCACCGCTCGGATATTACAGTTCGTCGATGCCATAAGAGGAAAGGCGCACGGACTAACATTGGACCACATCCAGAGAGCAGAGCGGATGTGGATAGAGCGCAGTCAACAAGAGAGCTTTGTTGAAGACATCAGTCGACTGCAGCGAGGAAAGAACTTGGCAACCGGCAGCGCGTTAAGGAAGCTCGACCCCATATTCAAAGATGGCATACTGCGAGCTAGAGGACGGATCGACGCAGCCGATGTGGACAGCCAAATGAAGAGGCCCATCATACTGAACGGACGCCACCAATTTGTAAAGCTGCTTGTGGAGAAGGCGCATAAGGAAGCAAGCCACGCCAACAGGGAACGGGTAATGAACGACCTACGCATGAGATATCACATACTTCGACTACGACCGACCGTAAGAGAAGTGGAGCGGAGATGTCTGCGGTGCAGTGTACGCAAGTCGACACCACGGCCAGCGGTTATCGGAGATCTACCACCTGAACGGTTAGGGGGCATTCGCGCGACCATTCACCTACACCGGAATCGACTATTTCGGGCCTATAACGGTAACAATAGGACGTAGGCATGAAAAGCGGTGGATAGCGTTATTCACTTGTTTGACGACGCGCGCGGTACATCTAGAGATAGTTTATTACCTAACGACGGACTCGGCGATATCGGCATTGCGGCGCATGGCGACTAGGCGTGGGTGGCCACGGGTCATCTACTCTGACAACGGAACAAATTTCCATGGGGCGGACACCGAACTACGACGGGCAATGGAGGAGTGGGCACCCCTGCTGAAGGACTACGCGTTGACTCGGCGGACAGACTGGAAGTTCATCGCGCCGGGCGCGCCGAACCAGGGAGGCGCATGGGAGCGTCTCGTGCGCTCAGTGAAGACCGCGCTCGAAGCCACTCTACACCAGAAGAGCCCGCGGGAGGAGACGTTGGTGACGCTCCTCACAGAAGCCGAGAACACGGTCAACTCTTGACCGTTGACACACGTACCGGTCGACATCGACGAGGAAGAGGCGCTGACACCCAACCACTTCCTGCTGCTGGGACCATCGAGCCTTCCAGTAACCGCGCCGTGCACGTCTAGTGATCGTCGGGCGTGGAGAGCGGCGCAAGGACTTGCCGACGAGTACTGGAAGCGCTGGATGAAGGAGTACCTGCCGACGCTGGTTGCGCGCGGGGACTCACGGGATGTGCAGCAGCGACAGCTACAAGAAGGGGACCTCGTCATGGTGGCAGACGGTAGCCTGCCAAGGAACGTGTGGCCGCGTGGAATTGTAACGCGGACCTTTCCCGGACCAGACGGCGTGGTGCGCAACGTGGAGGTGCGGACCAGGGGCGGATTGCTGCGGCGGCCGGTCAGGAAGATCGCCGTCCTCCCGAAAGAAGATGAGGCTCGCGAGCTACGCCGGGGGGAGGATGTTGAGGACAGCTAGAGACCCGCCGCCCCGTCGCCCCTTCGTACCCCGCTACCCCCCGCGCACCCCGCACACCGGCGCCGATCCAGTGATGTCGGCGACCAATCAGCGCGCGTGTGGCTTCATTTATCGTCGCACGGCACTACTCACAGACTGAGACACCTTCTTGCGAGATATAAGAAGGGCGTCTCGGCCTGTGAGCTGTTCATTTCACTTCGGAAGCGGCACTCGAGAAGACTCCAAAGAAGACTCAAGACAACAGATCAAGACTCCACAACTGAAGACCTCTCTCTGTACATATTAGATAGTTTATTTTAATAGTGCCGAATATTGTAAATAGTGTAATACAGTATAGTAAAAAGTACCATCTTTTCTTCAAGCCGTCCCCTAGTATAGCTAACCTCAGATCAGTCAATAAGTAATCAGTCATAAATAAATATACAGTCTACTTTTCATCCATTATAATATATATTGCGAAATTTTTGTCATAAAAAATTGTTAGTTGTTTCGTGTAGGACTAGGAGCCCAAATCGCCTCCACCAATCGCTCGCAACATTGTCAGCCTCATGCAGTGCATACAGGATAAAGATTCGTCAGTCCACTAAAATCCGTTTAGAGTATAGATTTAGAGTATAGAGTGATAGATTTTGTGCTCCTATATCCAATTTAATCCTTTATTGAGACTTTTGTACGAAATGTATTTTTGAGAACATGCAAATTTAAAAAAAATCCTTTCCATTACATTCATAGCATTGAACTACATTACAGCTGTAAATAAAAGTACCGGATAAGTGCGAGAGGACTCGCGCCTTGGGGGTTCTGTATAAACATAATTGTGTAATTAAGTATAGTATAAATAAGGTAAGTTTGTAATCGCAAAATAATATTTTTTATGTGATATGACTACAAATTACCGATTTTCGGTATTTCCTTCACTGACCTTGCTCTTGATATTGCTACATGCCTTTCATGATGTTTGGTCAGGGAGTAGTACCTATAGGTTTTAATGCTACTTGTATGTTTTAATGGGTGAGTTTACGAGTATCAAAGTTATATGCCGCATATTTTGATTGCGTTGACTCTTGATTCTTTTACAACTCCAAAGGACAGTAGCCCTCAGCCAATTAAAGTCTAAAAAGTTTACTGCTGAACACAGGTTCTTCACACAGACTGCTTCATTTTGCCATAGTTGCCGCGCTTGGTAACCTCGTTGCTGCAAATGTCCCGTTTCGGTTCAATTTGTCTTCTATTACACACCGAGATAAACAGAATAGAATAGAATGATTTTTATTCAATATGGATTATTACATAATACTTATTGAAAGTCATTATTTTATTTACCACTGGTTCGGAAAATACCTCTGTCCTGGGAAGAACCAGCAAGAAACCCAGCGGGACTTTTAACAAATCTGGAGATGGGCAGCAGCGTCTTCCTAATAACTCATTCTCCATCTAACTTTTGTGTCATCCTTGAATCTAAAATAGGTATTTATGCACCTGGTGATTCTATTTGCAATATCCATCCAAGACCAAAACGTTGTCAACTTTGTACATCGTCATCCTCAAGTGACTAAAAAATCGTTTGAAGGGTCGACAGAAATATTGTCACTTCTGTTGTCTATTTTTGTTGATTTTTTATTGTTCTACTGTGATTAGTTAACATGTATCCAGAATAATTACAAGACTTGGAATATTAATCATTTGTTGTTAGAAGTTTATGTTTATGTTATTTTATATTTAAGACTCTAATGACAAAATTGGTCATTCCTGTAGATTTCGTGGTCACTCCTATCTATTGTTAAAAACGAAAAAGCATTTTTTTTTAATTTATTACTAAATTTAACTGTGTCATTATTATTTTCATGCTCTTTACATACCGAAAATAATATTTTAATTGATAAATAAACAAAAAGTTGATTTTTATTTTTTTTATTTCACCTCACGGTAGAATGACCCATTTCTATTTATTAACAATATTGTCAAGGTATGGTAGCTCAGTGGCTAGGTTGATCGTGTACTCAGAAATGTATGAAAGATGTCAATGTTTATAAATAGTAACACAAAAGGTTTATATTTCATTCATTCATTACAGCCTATTAAACTGCTATGTATAGTACAACATAGTACACTGTTGGACAATATAGTTGCACATATATAATTTAATTCCTTTTAAAATAAAATTAAGGCCTGTATCTTTTTTTTTACATGGGGAAATGCCTACGCATACCCGCCTTGCGAGGGCAAGGACGGGTTATGTCGGACTCGCACCGACTAAAACCCCATGGTGTTCCACATTCGTCGCATATTGGCAGGGCTACGTGAACGCTTTCGCGCACATCCGCGGCCCCACATGCGCTGGCCGCCCCATGGCGGCCTATCCTCGGGCGAGGACTACTCCTTCCCCATCTCCTTCTCAGGTAAGGCGCACCAGAACAAATGGCGCGCCCTCCTCCTCGGCCTCCAATTTCACATGCGCAACAGACGCCCCCGTGTCCGATGCGCGAAGGCCATGGGGCCAGGAATAACTAGCGCTCAGAAGCATCAGCCTTCCTGACCCCAGCGGCGGATTTGGTCCATGGCTCCGGCGCCAACCGAGATTCGGCTGCGGAGGGTAGGGAGAACGGCGCCTCGCAATACAGACACTCCTGTCCCCCCGTAACCCCACCACCACCGCATCATTAATGGTGCGGCCCCGTCAGAGTCGCGGAGGATAGGGCGAGTGGCGCATTGCCAACCAACACTCCTCTTCCTCCGCGACTCCACCTCAACTGCAGCGGTAGAGGGAGCGGACACACCTCTCACCGCAGCCCACCGACATACATCCGAAGTGGGCTTGCCAAGCCCACTCGGAGTGGCCACCTCGGGCCGGCCCTACACCACGGGCCAGACAAGGGGTTCCTCTTTGTTCACCGTGGGTGACCAAGACGGCTACTAAGCCCCCCCGCCACGACAAGGCGGGAATCCGTTCGGGGGGGAAGGCCTGTATCTACTATGCTCTGCGTGCATACGTCTCTTGTTTGCTTGAGGTAACGATGGATATAGGACATGCCAGTCGGTGGGCATAGAGCTAATACCTATACACTGGTGCTATATCAAATCACCGATCACTTAGATATGAATTTTGAACTGATTTGGACGAGGTAGAGCCACGCTGCAGCTCTAGTATGACTATGCGATTGGGTAAGCTCGACTGGGAAAGGACGACGTTCCCACAAAATACCAGTGCTATGTTACGTATGGTGATTGTAAAGAACCGAATACCATTTTTACTGGTAACGAGACATTATGTCTTAGTCCGCAGATATGACATTTTTGATTCTTAATCGATGACATATGTAGGTGGCTACAGGTCACATCACCTTCTTACCTAGTTGGATACTCGTGGGTCACCTTACTCTTGATTAAAATTTGAAAAGTAGATATCTTAGTCAATATATTTTTGAATGAATTGTGGGTAGATTGGTTTTTATCACAAGTTTAAGTTCTTCATCCGTTGCAAAAATGGAATTAATGCGACGTTCTTTTTAGAACAGTGATTTTATATGTTCTTTAAAAGTTTACTTTCTCGGCAAGATTGCACACTTGTTTTCAAAATGCTTTTAGGAAAGGAGAACCTCATTAAAGCGCCGTAAAATCTTGGTACGCAGAGTTTGATCATAGCAATGTTTCTCTCCTCGATGAAGCCGTGGAAGCCAACCCTCAACTGCGATCATTAAGGAAAATATGGCTACTGTCAAGCGACTAATTGAAGAAAACCGTCGCATCACCTACGAGGACATTGGAGAACATTTGGGTATCGGTATGAGCCAAATACAAAAAATATGCATTAACCCTTAAAAGTTAGAAAACCTTGTTGCCGCTGGATTCATCATGAACTCTACCCGAAACAAAAAACGAGATCGAGTTGATTGGTTTAAAAAAAAGTTGCCAAAGTATGATAACGAACGTTCAAATGCTATGCATAACATTGTGACACGAAATGAAACATAGTTAATTGTTGCATTTTGGAAACAAACCAATAAAATTGAAGCAGACAAAAAGTGTAGCTGATTGCGTTTTTTTTTCACCTAGACGGATCCTGTCTACTGGACAAGCGGGACTTGATGAGCAAAAGACAGTTATTGTGGACACCGCCTTTTATTTGCCCAATGTCTTTGAAAAAGGAATAAACTACCAAGAAGTAGCACCCTACAATGCTTTGGCGCACATCACAAACAAGACAAATTCATTTTTGGCTTTTGAAAAGGCTCGTGACCGTTCCCGCACACAGTGCAGGCCTCATACCATACGATTTCTTTATTTTTACAAATATACAAAATTGAAAAGAGGTTTGAGATTTACGGAGCAAGAAGAGGTTTTAAATGTAATGAAGAATACTTTGAAATGAAGTACAATATTTTTATTTTTATTTTATATAAGATTTAAGCAATATTTTCTGTACATATGTTAAAATGTAACGGTGGTTATTGTATGCTTCAGTTTTGGTGAGCCTTAATTTTTAATTCTTACTAAAAGCATTTTAAGAAAAACATAAAACTCTACGATTTAATTTGTTCATTACACTCTACTACAAGATAGATAGTTAAAGCGAAATTTTTCGAAGAGTGATCCCACGAGGGAAGTTTTAACGAGGAATAAATCAAAACAATGTTGTTTACCTACGCTCTTCTTCGCTTCGCCTAATGAACAAACAAAGTAAATTAGTAGATAACTAGACAGCCGTTTTCTTCGTCTGATTATCGGAAGAGTTCCTTCTGTATTTTTTTTTAAATATTGTCCTTTATTATAGAATAAGGTTAACAAACGAACACGCAGATCCTCTGATTGTAAGTTTAGGCTGTGATCAATAGACATATAGATCTATTACCGATTTAAAATCAAAATGCAGATGCGTTGTTACCCCCGAGGACTAAAATGGAATGCCTCGTTTCCAATAAAAATTGATCTTCGGTTCTCTACACTCACCATACGAAACACAGCAGCAGAAAGCTACTATTTTACGCTGGTATTCTGTGAGAGCGTAGTCCTTTCCCGATCGAATAGACCCATTTCGTGCTACAACGATAACATATCTGCGGACTAAGACATAATGTCTCGTTACCAGTAAAAATGGTATTCGGTTCTCTACAATCACCATACGTAACATAGCACTGGTATTTTGTGTAAACGTCGTCCTTTCCCAGTCGAGCTTACCCAATCGCATAGTCATACTAGAGCTGCAGCGTGGCTCTACCTCGTCCAAATCAGTTCAAAATTCATATCTAAGTAATCGGTGATTTGATATAGCACCAGTGTATAGGTATCAGCTCTATGCCCACCGACTGGCATGTCCTATATCCATCGTAACCTCAAGCAAACAAGAGACGTATGCACGCAGAGCATAGTAGATACAGACCTTAATTTTATTTTAAAAGGAATTAAATTATATGTGTGCAACCAACTATACTGTTTAACAGTGGATTATGTACTATACTTAGCAGTTTAATAGGCTATAATAAATGAATGAATTAATGAAATGTAAACCTTATGTGTTACTATTTATAAACATTGACATCTTTCATACATTTCCGAGTACACGATTAAACGGTGGTAGAGCCAGGCAGCAGTTTTTGCTGTTGCACGTATGGGTCGGCTCGAGCCGGGTTAGTACCACGACCTCACAGAATACCGGCGTGAAGTAGAAGCTCTGCTTCTGCGTTTCGTCTGGTGAGTGCAGGTGGCCGGAGGCCCAATCCCCCCCCCCCCATCAACATGGTAGCGGAATTACACAATAGACTACCCCAGGAGGGTACCAGTACCCCTGGAGAATCCCTCGCTGAGCATCCACGACCATGTTATTCCAATCCTGAGCGTGGGTGCTCAGGCTGCCCCGCGTATTCTGGGGGGGGCAAAATTCCGCTCAAAAACATAACTGCTCGGGGTAAACAGAGCAACAATACCAAGACGACCCCTGCCACGCTATCCGTGAATTTCTGCAACATCTGGGGACTTAACTCTAACCTAAACGCCGTCCACTACCATCTCGAGGCGGCGAAGCCGGCCTTGCTCTTCCTGACCGAGACGCAGGTTTCCTCTCCGGCTGATATTTGGAATCTCTCCTACCCTGGGTACAAATTGGAGCACTCCTTTGTGCCTCGGGCTGGAGTTTGCGTGTATGTCAGAGAGGACGTCTGTTCTCGACGCCTCGGCAGTCTTGAAGGTTCGGACCTGTCCATCCTTTGGCTACGCGTAGACAGCGACGACCATCCGCGCGTCTACGGGTGCCTCTATAGGTCCCATAGCGGTAATGCCAAAACAGACCGACTCATCGACCACGTCCAAATGGCTACAGATTCCTTGCTACAACAGGTCCCATCCGCAGAGATCGTGATCCTTGGCGATTTTAACGCCCACCATGCCGAATGGCTCGGTTCACGTTTAACCGATCATGCGGGGAGATCTGTTTATGACTTTGCCTTGGCATATGGTCTGACACAACTGGTTACTTCGCCTACGCGGATTCCAGATGTGGAGGATCATACACCTTCCCTGTTGGACCTTCTGCTGACCTCTCATCCGGACGGATATCAGGTTTCCGTCGATGCCCCTCTCGGCTCTTCGGACCACTGTTTGATCCGGAGTATGGTGCCACTCACGCTCCCTTCGCGGTTGCGTTCTGCAGGTTGCCGCCGTGTTTGGCATTACAGGTCGGCGGATTGGGACGGAATGCGGTCTTTCTTTGCATCCTACCCATGGGGGCGGATTTGCTTCTCGCCGGATGATCCCAGCGCTGTTGCTGACTCTGTCACTGATGTGGTGCTACAGGGAATGGAACTATTTATTCCATCATCTGTGGTACCCATCGGAGGCAGATCTCAGCCTTGGTTTGGTCGCTCCTGTAAAACTGCATTACGCAGTAAGCAGGAGTGTTATCAAGCCTGGGCTGCGGCTTCGGCGACTCGGGATGTAAACACCAGCACACTTAAAAAGAAGTATAACTTCTCCTCCAGGTCCTTCAAAAGAGTTATTGCCAAGGCAAAGTCAGAGCACATAGGCAGAATTGGCGAGAAACTAGTTCGCCTTCCTTCGGGAACCCGTGCATTCTGGTCTCTCGCCAAGGCTGTCCAAGGGAATTTCTGTAAGCCATCACTACCATCTCTGCACAGGGAGGACGACTCACTGGCCCATGACGCAAAAGACAAAGCCGACCTTTTAGGCTCCCTTTTTGCGTCCAACTCGACTCTTGATGACGGGGGGAAAACACCGCCGACCATCCCGCGGTGTGAGTGCTCTATGCCGGATGTGCTGTTCTCACAGCGCTCGGTTCGCAAAGCACTTCTCTCCCTGGACATCCAGAAGTCGAGTGGGCCTGACGGAATCCCCCCAATTGTGCTGAGGACGTGTGCTCCGGAGTTGGCACCGGTCCTAACGCGTCTTTTTCGGTACTCCTACTCCCAAGGCGTAGTCCCGAATTCATGGAAGACAGCTTTTGTCCACCCGATCCCTAAAAAAGGCGACCGCTCAGACCCGTCCAACTATAGGCCTATCGCGATCACCTCCTTGTTCTCCAAAATAATGGAATCCATTATCAACTGCCAGCTCATCCGGTACCTTGAGGATCACCAGCTGATTAGTGACCGCCAATACGGTTTTCGTGGGGGTCGATCAGCTGGTGATCTTCTGGTCTACCTGCCCCATAGATGGGCGGAGGCAGTAGAGTCCAAGGGGGAGGCGTTGGCCGTTAGTCTGGACATTGCGAAGGCCTTCGATCGGGTTTGGCACAAAGCGCTTCTCTCGAAGCTCCCTTCCTATGGGCTTCCCGAGAAATTGTGCAATTGGATCACCAGCTTCCTTGCAGATCGGAGCATCAAGGTTGTTGTAGACGGTGCATGTTCTGACTACAAGCCTATTAACGCTGGTGTTCCACAAGGCTGTGTGCTATCACCAACGCTGTTTCTTCTGCATATCAATGATATGTTGCTAACTGGTAACATTCATTGCTATGCGGATGACAGCACTGGTGATGCTCTATACACCGGCCGTGCTAATATTTCTCGGGAAAACGTCTCCGAGTACCGGAACAAACTTGTGTCTGAAGTCGAGTCTTTGCTGGACAAAGTCTCGAACTGGGGGCGACTAAATCTAGTCCAGTTTAATCCTCAGAAGACACAAGTTTGCGCGTTTACCGCTAAAAAGAACCCCTTTGTCGTATCTCCTCAGTTTCAAGGCACTCCCCTGGTTGCCTCAGCCAGTATCGGAATCCTCGGCGTCGACATATCGAGTGACGTGCAGTTTCGTGGTCATTTGGAAGAGAAGGCCAAATTGGCCTCTAAAAAGCTTGGCGTGCTCAGCAGAGCGGGACAGTATTTCATGCCGGCACACCGCCTGCAACTTTACAAGGCGCAGGTTCGGCCTCACATGGAATACTGTTCCCATCTCTGGGCAGGGGCTCCCCAGTGCCAGCTCCTTCCACTTGACCGCATCCAGCGCAGGGCGGCTCGAATCGTCGACGACCGAGTTCTTTCCGATCGGCTCGACTCATTGGCGCTGCGAAGAGATGTTGCATCTCTTTGCATTTTCTTTCGCATCTACCATGGGGAGTGCTCTGAGGAATTGTTCGGATTAATCCCAGCCGCCAAATTTCACGAAGGCACATCGCGGCAGAACTCCCGATACCATCCACACCATCTGGATGATTGGCGGTCCACCACTGTGCGATTTAGAAGATGTTTTCTTCCTCGCACGACTTCCTTGTGGAATCGATTACCATCAGCGATTTTTCCGGACCGATACGACTTAGGGACCTTCAAGAAAAGAGCGTACTCCTTTTTAAAAGGCCGGCAACGCATCTGCAATTCCCTCCCTGGTGTTGCAGTTGTTCATGGGCGGCGGTAGTCACTTACCATCAGGTGAGCCGCATGCTCGTTTGCCCCCTCTACTATAAAAAAAAAAAAAAAAACCTAGCCCCTGAGCTACCATAACTTGGCTATATAATATTATTAAATATAAATGGGTCATTTTACCGTGAGGTGAAATAAAAAAAATAAAAATAAAAATCTAATTTTTGCTCATTTATCAATTAAATGTTTGTTTCAGTATGTAAGCAACATGAAAATAATAATTACACATTTAAATTTACTAAGAAATTTAAAAAAAATCTTTTTCCTTTTTATACAATAGATAGAAATGACCACGAAGGCTACAGGAATGACCAGTTTTATCATTAAAGTCTTAATTTTTATAAAATACCATAAACACAAACTTCTAACAACAAATAATTAATATTCCAAGTCTTGTAATTATTCTGGCTACATGTTAACTAACCACAGTAGAACAATAAAAAATCAACAAAAATAGACAACAGAAGTGACATCATTTCTGTCGACCCTTCAAAAGATTTTTAATCAATCAATAAACATAGTTGCAACATGGTTCTACTATGCGAAATCTCTGGTACTGGGAGCGCCAATACGCTTACGGCTAATCTTCCCTTCTATTGGAGGGGCGCATGTTCAGCAAAGTTGAAGTAGACTGTGAACTCAAAAGCCTTAAGTTATAACCCGCTTATTGGTTCATGACTAATATTGAATTAAAGTGCATGCATTTTAAGCTTACTTGTAGCAGTTAATGGAAAATATAGAATTGTTTAATTAAAATTAAATAAAAAATCATTTATTTCAGAACTAGTCCATATCACACGTCATTAATACACATCGAAATTATAATATTAAATCTAAGTTATAATGTCAATTTTATATTAATTACATAAAAAATATTTTATTTAAATTAAATTATTAGAATTATTTAAATTCATATAAATTCATATAAAATACACAAACACAGCAAAACAGATATACAGCTCTAACCGAAGTGCTCAACATGCAGCCTGGTGTAGCGTCGCGTTATAGGGCAATCCAGATCCATCCGCCAGGCGATCTGCAGAGCTATTTGAGCCGCCCCATATGCGGCGGGACTCGCTTCCGAACGATCGTTGCGAATCCGTCTATATTTGCATCCACAAACATTCCCGGTGCGCTACAGTAGCTTGTTAGCTTCATCAGTGCTCTGAAGGTGTTATTCTATTGAATGCGTAGAGCGTCGTAAGATTTTTTTTTGTACTTGACCCATAGGCTCCACGTTTAGAATGATTGGCAGAATGCTCTGAACAGCGTAGCCTTTACTTCTGCAGTACAGCGCGCAAACCTACGTGCCAACATATTGGCCCGAACAGACAACGCCCTACGCTCCCTAGCTATATCAATATCGTCTGAAAGCGTCCCAGTGAGCCAGTGGCCCAAATATTTGAACTGCGAGACTTTTTTCAGGACACTGACATTTAGCGTGACTGATGTGCCGTGACAGTGTAAGTTTTTGATCCCGCTTTTAACACCATGAGCTCGCGTTCTATCTGAACTCATGGACCTCCGCATAATGCTCGCAGATTGAAATTAGTTTTCGAAGGGCGCTGATGGATGGACTCAGCAGCACCTGTCGTCTGCATAACTGATGTTGGTGACAAGAACGCTATCAATTGAACACCCAACACCAGCTCCGCTAAGCTCACGGATCAGGCGGTCAATGTACAGGTTACACCACACTCTGTACTCGTCCGATAGTGACCCCGACCACCGCACATAATTGCTTTGATTCCCATACCAGTACTTCAAGAGGCTTATATACTCAGAGGGAAGGTCCATATCACTGGAAAACTTTTACCGTTACCTGTCATATGCAACTTAGTCAAATGCTTTAGATAGATCTAAGAAGCAGACATAGACAGGTGTGCTTCTGTCAGTGTAGTAAAGGATGGTATGCTTGAGATTCAATATGGTCATTTCGGATGGTAAACCGGGGCAAAATCTAAACTGCGCGTCATGAAACTATAGATGTTTTCTTAATTAAATATCAATGAGACCGTCCAGAACCTTAGCAATGACTGCTGCGAGTAATATAGGCCTTTAATTACTTAATTAGGACGCCTCTCCCGTCTTGTTATTCATTATAGGAACAACTACCGTTTCCATGATAGCTTCAGGCTGGTAAGAATGGCTCATGCAGAAAGTAAACAACATGGCAAGCACTCTCGACATATGGATTCCTGCATCCTGCAAGTGTTCTTTGCAGAGCCATGGCCAGGGGATTTTCCTCGCTTCATGTTCCTCACTACCTGAACAAATTGTTTTGGTTTCGCCAAACAAGTATCTCCTACCTCTGTCGCGGTCTTTATAGGTCCCAATGTAGAATGCACCCTGAAATGCTCCCTGATTAAATTGGCAACTTGTTCGGCGTCACTAACCCCCTCTATACTCACTGGAACACTCAACTTTGGATTCAATTTATTGGTCTCTTTCCAAAATTTACTAAAGTTTTTTGTGGCATGCTGTGATGCAAGAATGTCCATTTTTAAATGGGTTTCATTATTATTACACCACTTGAGCCGACATTTAAACAAAATTCGCGAGTCTCGCATTCGTTCATATAATTGACCAGGCGTAGTTTTACTTTGAGTGACCCACTTATGGAACCGAAGTCTAGCGTCCTCGTGTGCCTTTTTTCAATGTTTGTTCCAGCCTGTCACATACCTTCTCTTTTTGTTTATACTTATACAATTTCTGGAACATTCTACCGCAGCTTCTCTAAGCACACTGACAAATAATTGAAAAAAAAATATTATAATGTAGTAATATTATAATATTTTTTTTCAATTATTTGTCTATGTTCTATATTATCACACATTCTATTTGCGCAATCTTGAAAGTCACAAGGGAAATCGACATCACACAACTTAGTTGAGCAGATGTGTAGATACCTATCTACCTGCTCTCTATCTTTTTCATCCCAGACAGTTCTCTCCGGCACTGAGCCTCTTAATTGTATTTTAGGTACCAAAATATTAAGGATACATAGCAATTCGACTGAAAAATAATCGGAACATGACACCTCATTTCGTATACTTACGACCAGAATAGTATCATTTGCGACTTCAGTAGTGATGACATGGTCCAACCATGACGTAGTTCTATAAGCGTTACAAAGAAATGTACCTGAATCTAGCCCCAAACATTCTAAGTCTGCACAAGTCCACCTTTGTTCAGAGCAGAACTTCAAAAGCTCATCGCCAAACAAAGCGCCTGCGTTGAAATCGCCTAGTATGTACACTGTATCTATAATACACGTCTCTATGATAGCAATAATCTCACCGAGGTAATATATAAATGGTTCAAATTTGTCTCTTAACTGAAATTTGAACTCTTAACTGCTCTTAATAGCAGTTAAAACTCACAAACTTAGATTGGTTTATTCTCTTGTCTTTTCTACAATCCATTCTCTTTGTTCTTAAATTCAAAAAAACTTTCTAAGCGTTGTACCCTCAGGCAATAAAGTGTCTTCTAGAAATAGCGAGAGCTTCGCACTTGGTGCTTGCATCTTTTAACAACTGTACTGCCTTTGCAACTTCGCTTTAATCTTTTGAAAAGTGCCACGAAATATTGCTAGTATTATTTTTATAAACATTTCTTATTTTATTTTAGTGTATAGTTTTACGCAATATTATCATCATCATTGGTTCCCCTTTAACAATTAGCTCCGAGTCTATTAGAGCTGTAAAACTCCTAGCTTTAAGCGGTAAATTACCGATGATAAATTCACCACTCTTCCTATGTGCGGCTAACTCCATTCTAAAATTCTGTCATTGATTTCTAGCTTAACAACACTTATCCATAAGGTCATAGAGCCATTAGGCCGACACGCTACGCGACACGACACCCCGAGGTATACTTTCTTCCCTATTATATTGCCCATAAGCAAATACCTTTAGTTATGTATGTACCACTTTGAAGGATACAAAGAGCCAATATGTATTCCATCTTATATGTGGTAGAGCCATGTTATGGTTGTGCACGAATGGGTCGGGTCGACCATAAAAGTACCACGCTCCCAGAGAATAGCAACGTGAAATAGTGTGTGAGTGAAGAGAACAGGATACTCTTTTTACTGGAAACGAGGCATTCCATCTTAGTCCTCAAGGGTGACAATGCATCTGTATTTTGATTCTTAATCGAGGATAGATGTAGATTTCTATGGCCACAACATCCACTTACTGGACATCTCACATCACTTGGTGGACTGTGTGCTTGTTTGTTACCCTAATTCTATAAAAAATCTTAATTCTTAGCAGCTGATGCACTTTTGGTCTCTTGGAGCTGGCTGTATATTTGCTTTTTTTATAGGATAGCGTGACAAACGAGCATACAGTCCACCTGATGGTAAGTGGTTGCTGTGGCCCATAGACATCTACATTTATCCTTTTTTACGAATCAAAATGCAGATGCGTTATCACCCTTGAGCACTAAGATGGAATGCCTCTTTTCTAGTAAAAAGTGTCACCGGTTCTCTACACTCACCATACGAAACACATCAGCATTAAACTGCTATTTTACGCTGGTATTCTGTGAGAGCATGGTCCTTCCCCTGCTACAACTACACTATTAATATAGCTGCAGCATGGCTCTGGCATGGCTTAAATTACTTTAATTAATTAAAGTAATTTTAAACGTTTTTGATTAAAGTAATTTAACGTTTAAAATTGCTTATTCACAATATACCTTCAAATGCATGCTCGTAAAAAGTTTCAATTCATACATTATACCTCGATATATAAATAGATTTTACAACATTTTACAATATATTTATTTCATTGGAGTACACCTATTAAAAGAGTTCTTGTAATAAATTTCATTTAGGAAACCAAAGCTAAAATTATAATAAGATGAATTTAACTGAATAGTTTAGTATATTTATCATCAACCGTTACTAATTAGAAATGAATCAGCACTTTTCAACCGATAAAGCGGATCAGCTAACTCGCTGCCAATAACACCGAGAACCAACAACTTCAATTAATTCACAATAGGCAAGCTTACTCTCAGTAAAAGTTAATATTACTGTACAGCTAATACAATATTCTATTCATTTTCTTGGTTCAATCTTAAAATGTATTTAATTCAATTATCTGCACATATAAATTAAACTGACGTGTCTGCCTACCTGTAATATCAAAATAACTACAATAAATTTTACAAATAATGTAATGTCTTTATAGTAGCCATCACATTATTTGTAAAATTTCTGTCGGTCTGTCTTTCTGTATATCTATCTGACTATGAGTTCGTCCAGGCTGATCTTCAAAATGGCCAAAGCGATTATCATAAAACTGATCTAGGCTATATTTTAATTTAATATCTTGGAGATATTTTTTGAAAAAACGAAATACTGATAAAATGAATGGTCTTTGATTATCTTAAACTTAATAACGTCACATTAATATGTATTAAACAGATGAAGTCGGGGCGGATCGCTAGTGATATAAATGTCAAGTACTGTAGTGGAGGCGTAAGGAAATCCATCACCCTATTTCATCCTGTGGATGTCGTATAAGGTGTCGGTATAATTAATGCCAGAAAGATCTCATGATCTCTTCCAGTTAGATTCCTTTTATATCATACTGGATATAAATTTCCAGATCGGCAACAGTGAGCAGTGTCAAAATTTGATAAGTACAAGATCGCCAAAAACCGCTTTGTAAACATGACAATGAAGGCAAATCCTTAGGAAAGCTAATGAAAAATAAGAGAAAATATCGAGGACATGTAAAGTTCACCATTTCGTACTGGAATTCTTAACTCTCTCCGAAGTATGAAGAGGCCTACGTCTACAAGTGAGACGTACGACAACGCAGCAATTGACACAATTTGTAATACATTTATGAACAAAGTACACAATTATTTTTTTCTAGTTATCATATCTATAGTTTTTTTAGCTTTAAGATGGCGGTTAAAAATTATTGGTATTTACCATTTGTTTTGTAGACAATGTAAACATTATATAGAATAAAACTATTTCTACGGATTTTATCGGTTAGGAGTATACGTGTGAAGATATGTGGTTGTTTTTTTTTATGATAAGGGTGACAAACGAGCACACAGTCCACCTGATGGTAAGTGGTTGCTGCGGCCCATAGACATCTACATCTATCCTCTATTACAAATCAAAATGTAGATGCGTTATCACCCGTGAGGACTAAGATGGAATGCCTCATTTCCAGTAAAAAGGGCCTCCGGCCACCTGTACTCACCAAGCGAAACGCAGAGGTAAACCTCTACTTCACGCTGGTTTTCTGTGAGGTCGTGGTACCACCCCGGTTTGAGCCGGCCCATCCGTGCGACAGCAAAAGCTGCCGCGTGGCTCTACCACTGTTAGATGTCCTTAAAATTCGGCAACAAATATATTAGTATAAGTACTGTTTACTATCCACCCCCTTAATAAAATGAGGATTACGTCACAACTTATTTAAACAGTTTAATTAGAGTAATGCATGCTGGTGTTGACAATACGTTTATTATGGTCGAAGGTTTTAATTTAAGTAAGATATCATGGTATATTGACAATAATAATAAATTATTACCGATAGCTAAATGGTAATTCGGAAAAATTATTTCTCGATACCAAATCATTTAATAATTTAAACCAATGCAATATTAAATAAAAACAACCGAATTCTTGATTTGATATTATCAAATAATAGGTCATTTGCAACGCCGTCTTAGACCATACCGGGCTCTTGGGCACACAAGAATTTGGGGCCCTGTTGAAAAGTAAAAAAAAGCGAATGATTAAAACATTTTTCTGCTATGATCTTAAATTTATTATAGTTAATTGGTAAAAACCAAATAATATGTTATTAGATATAAGTATGTTGGTGGTTTGAATTGGTTACTCTTACGACAGTGGTTTCCTTCGTGATTTCTATAGTGCAAAATCTTCTATTATATCTTCAAAGTCTATTTTTTGAAGGCTTTTTGAACACCTCAGTGAAGCCTCTGATGTTGCTCTAAATCGGTACCATAATGCACAGTTGGTTTTTCTGGGGGACTTTAATGCCTGTCATGAGGACTGGCTGTTCCCATACCAGAAGACCAACCACACTGGGAGAGAGGTGTGGAATTTTGCCTGGTCGCTGGGGCTCTCTCAGCTGGTACAACAAGCGACTAGAGTACCTGATGAGACAGCTCCGTGGCGCAGTAGCTTAGCAATGAATTGCTGCGCTGGGGGGCGCGGGTTCGAATCCCGCACGGAGCAAGTATTTGTATGACCTAAAAATAATTGTTCCGGGTCTGGATGTTTGTCCTTGTGCAACTTGTGTTTGTAAACTGCAACCACGATACAGGAGAAAATCCTAGTGTGGGGGTAACGTTTGTCAAAAAAAAACCTTACTCTTGGGAAATTCTCACCACTGTTTGGTGAAATCTATGTCGTTATATTCCCCACCTAACTACGATTTCCACGGAGTGCAACGAATGTGACGATACAAGTCAGCAGATTGGGATGAGATGTGGTATTATTTTTGGTTTTACTTTGCATCTTATCCTTGGCGGAAGGTCTGCTTCTCCTCTGAAGACCCGACGAGCTGCACGGATGCCATAACCAATGTGATACGTCAAGCGATGGAGTATTTCATCCCCTTTGCTGACGTGCTCATTGGTGGTAAAGCTCGCCCATGTTTCAACGCCGAGTGCGCTCGTGCTGAAAAGCACTAGCATATGGCGTAATTGTCCAAGGTCGATTCTCGAGACCGTAAAGCTCTGGATGTTAGCCTTTAACAAAGCCGCCAAATCCTGCAAAAAGGCATTATGCCAAGCCAGTGTCGACCGCATTAAACGCATCGGCACAAAGCTCTCTTTCAAACCATCTGGCAGTAGAGCTTTTTGGTCTTTCGCCAAAGCGGTCGAGACAAACTTCTGTCGGTCTACACTGCCTCCGCCTGTAAAACCAGATGGCTCACTGGCACATACGCCTAAGGAGAAAGCGGACTTAATTGCTTTTCTTTTTGCTTGCAATTCGCGTCTGGACAGCGTACCATCTCAATTACCTCACTGCGGTACCTCTATGTCAGGGATCCGTATCACCAACAAAGAGGTTCTTAAAACCTTGCGAAGTCTAGACGTTAACAAAAACATTGGACCTGATGGTATACCAGCTATAGTTCTAAAGGTCTGTGCACCCGAGTTGTCTCCTGTGTTGACATGCTTGTTCCGCCTCTCATTCAGGATTGGAATAGTGCCTAAATCTTGGAAGCTGGTCAATGTGCAGCCTGTGCTTAAAAAAAGTAGGTCCATACTCTGAAAAGATTATGGAGCGTATATTGAACGCCCACCTCATGGTATACCTAGAGCAAAATGATCTCCTCCGTGATCGCCAGTACGGGTTTCGCTGAAATCGGTTAACTGGGGACCTTCTAGCGTAAGCCACTCAAATGTGGGGCGAGGCCCTCGAGAACAATGGTGAAGCACTTGTTGTTTCCCTCGATGTTTCGAAGGCCTTTGACAAGGTTTGGCACGCTAGTATATTGGGCAAGCTTTTAGATTACGGCTTATCCCCTGGCCTGATTGTCTGAGTGAAGGACTTTCTGAGTGAAGGGTCTCTCCGGATCGTCGTTGATGGCTGCTCATCCGATACTATGGCGACTAACGTCGGTGTTCCTCAGGGGTCGTTCTCTCTGCAACTGTCTTCCTGCTGCATATAAATGATCTGCTCATTCCCGGTGTATATGAGTATGCAGAGGACAGCACAGTTAGGGAGAAATACCAACAAAGCGCCCGGACCAGTCGGGATCAAATCCAGTCAGAAAGAGAGGCTATCGTTGAGCGTGTGAGTCTCGCACTACAGGCAGTCTCCGAATGGGGCGATGCCAATATCGTGAGATTTAACGCCTCCAATACACAAGCGTGTCGTTTTACCGCTAAAAGGAGCCCGCTCAAATTGGCTTCTACTTTCCGGAATGTATCCTTGGAGTACACTGACCACCTTCAGTTGTAAGGGATTGAATTTTCTCCGAACCCAAACTATGGGTTCATTGAGTCTACAGCCAAAGCAGCCGCAAGGAAACTTGGTGTCCTTGCAAGGGTGCGGCGGTACTTCACGCCGGGGCAGCTTCTTAAACCTTATATAAAGCGCAAGTCTGGTCGTGCTTGGAGTACTGCTGTCACATTGGCAGCATTGGACTCAGTGTCGAGACGTGCTAAGAGGCTCATTGGTGACCTTGATTTATTTGAAACCAATCTTGTCAGCCTCGAGTACAGGCGCAGAGTAGCCAGTCTCTCGGTATTCTATAGGATGCATTTCGGTGAGTGTGCGCAGGAATTACACGCTTTAATTCCTCCGTCTCCTTCTCACCATCGGACAACCAGACGGTCGGCGGGTTTTAATCTCTTTGTTGTCGATATTCCACGCATTAGAACCAAATGGTTTGCTTCGTCTTTTGTAATGCGTACAGCAAGGCGTACAGCTAACAGTGGTAGAGCCACGCGGCAGCTTTTGCTGTCGCAAGGATGGGCCGGCTCGAACCGGGGTGGTACCATGACCTCACAGAATACCAGCGTGAAGTAGAGGTTTACTTCGGCGTTTCGCTTGGTGAGTGCAGGTGGCCGGAGGCCCTTTTACTGGAAATGAGGCATTCCATCTTAGTCCTCACGGGTGACAACGCATCTGCATTTTGATTTGTAATAGAGGATAGATGTAGATGTCTATATAAAAAAAAAGCAGTGGAATAATTTGCCGGCGTCTATCTTTCCGTCCGAATACAATCTGGGCATCTTCAAGGCAAGAGTGAATAGGCTTTTGTTACGCTAAGACAGTGCAATTTACCATCTAAGGCTGCATCACCACTTACCACCAGGTGGGATTGTGGTTTAGCACTGGCTTATAATAAGTTAAAAAAAATATCACTTTCTATACACGTTCTTGTAACAAAGTATGTAGTTCGTAATTCATTTTTTATTCTCTTTAGGTGTGAAAATGAGTGCTCTTCTCTACAATTGGTAACCATTAAGCATTTGAACCAGAAAGTCACTAACAACACCCTCATCTTATTTATTTTCTGCCGACTTTCAAAAAGGAGACGGTACTCAATTCGACTGTATGTTTTTTTTAAGTGTGTTACCTTATAACTTTGTACTGGGCGAACCGATTTCGATGATTCTTTTTTATATGAAAGCTGATAGAATAGAATAGAATAGAATAATTTTTATTTAATATACATTACATGTGTAATTCTTATTGAAATTCATTTTATACTTTACCACTGGTACCAGCGGGACATTTTTTTTAAATAAATTTTACAATATAAATGATTACGAACTATTTACAAAATTTATTTTAGAAACTGCTTGGAAGCGACCACCTCATTCCCAGGGGTTACGAGTATTATCAACCATGTATTCATTTATACTATAATAACCCTTTTTATACAGTTTCAGCTTAATAAAACATTTAAACTTGGTAATAGAGAGAACCTGTACACTTTCCGGGACCTTGTTGTAATAGCGTATACATTGCCCCAAGAATGAATTACTGACTCTGTTGAGTCGAGAAACAGGAATCACTAGCTTGTGTTTGTTCCTAGTGTTTACAGAATGTATATCACTTTTTTTACTAAAACTATCTTTGTTTTTGTGAACATACATTAAATTTTCGTAAATATACTGAGAGGCCAAAGTTAATATATTAATTTCTTTAAATTTATCTCTAAGAGACTCTCTCGGTTTTAGATTGTAAATAGCTCTAATGGCCCTCTTCTGTTAAACAAAAATAGTTTCTGAATCAGCCGCATTTCCCCATAGCAAAATCCCATAAGACATTATGCTATGGAAATAACTAAAATAAACTAATCTAGCTGTCTCGACACTAGTGAGACCTCTAATCTTTTTTAGAGCATAGGCTGCAGAACTTAGTCTGCTTGCTAATTTGGATATATGGGGGCCCCACTGAAGCTTTGCGTCAAGAGTGATGCCAAGAAAAACAGTGGATACAACAGGGCTCAATTCCTCCCCATTTAAAAACACATTGGTATTCAGATTTTTAACATTTGTTGTTGTAAATTTAACACAATTAGTTTTATTTCCGTTCAAATGCAGGTTATTAACGTTAAACCAATGCACTAATTTTGATATAGCATTATTCACTTCGTCACATTTAATTGATTGACGTTTAAGTTTAAAAATCAAGGAAGTATCATCAGCAAATAATACTATATCATGACTATCCCCTACAAGGTGAGGTAAGTCATTAATATACACCAGAAACAGGAATGGGCCGAGAATCGAGCCCTGAGGAACACCCATTAGTACAGGTGACCCGGAAGAACTTTTACCATTGATAATAACCTTCTGCTTTCTATTACTTAAATATGAAATAATAAGTTTAAGCGCTGTATTCTTGACACCATAGTACTGTAGCTTCCTGATTAATGTCTCATGGTGAACACAGTCGAAGGCCTTAGAAAGGTCACAAAATATACCCAAAGCATCCTCTGAATTCTCCCATGCACAAAAAATATGTTTAATAAGCTCAACTCCAGCATCAGTTGTCGAGCGACCCCTTGTAAAACCGAATTGATTTTGATGTAGCAATTTATTAATATTAAAGAAACTTAACATCTGATCTAAAATAATTTTTTCAAAAATTTTACTTAATGTTGGTAGTACAGAAATTGGTCTAAAATTGGCGGGGTCTATTGTACTACCAGATTTAAATATAGGTATGACTTTACTATGTTTCATTAAATCAGGAAACACACCAGATTCGACGCTTATATTAAATATAGTGGCTAGATAAGGTGCTAATATATCTATTATAATAAAATAACTTTAACGGAAATCCCCCATAAATCTGCCGTTTTCTTAACATCAATAGCTTTCAAATATTTAACGATATCTTTTGGCAGTACTCTATGGAATTTAAAAGTATTAGAACAAGCCTTTACATTTTGTTTGAGCAATGATTTCAATTGATAGTTCTCGTGTGGTCCCATATGAATTTGATCAAGGTCAGACCAATGGTTATTGAGTTATTCTTAAATAACCTATATTGAAGTCGCTTATATTAAAGTCAGCTGTACAAAATTTTTAATTTTAAATTATTTTTATGTCAGGTTATATTTTCATAAAATAGAAAAAAATTGTATAGTCTAAGCGAATATAACGGCCTTTCGGGGCGCTCTGGGCACGGGCCCCGTGTGCCCTTATGGTAAAGATGGTACTGTTCATGTGTATCGGTGCAGAAAGGTAATAATATACTATTGATTTCATAAGATGAACATCATCCTGCGACTGAAATAGAATTCCAAAAATCTCTCAAAGCCTACTGAAGTTAACCGGAGCCGATATACAACTTTTATCGAACTGATTGGAAGCTTTGATTAAGGAATTAGGCACGATTGATTGGAGTGTTTTATGGCGGGATTCGGTAGATTTCAATGATTAGGTTAATGTGTTTAACGAAACAATAATTTATTTTTGTCAAAAACATACTCCTTCATCAAAACCGAAAAATAAAAATTATCCTCCATGGTTTACGGCTTTCTTAATCAAGGCTATAAAAAAGTGAAAGTTCACTATTGGTTTAAAAAGTATGGGAACGCATTGGACAAATTCACTTACAAGCTATTGAGAGAGATCAGTGTAATTTACTTATAAGGGAACGTAATACTAATTTTATAATGAATGCCGAAAGCCATTTACAAAGTAATCCTAAATACTTTTGGCAAATATTTAAAATCAAGTTCTGTTTCTATACCTACAATGTAATATATAGTGACAAGCGACAAATGGCGATAAAAATGTTAATAATCTATTATATTAATTATATTAAAATATGACGAAGTAAATAATGCTATATCTAAATTAGTAAATTGGTTCAATGTTAATAATTTGCATTTAAATGGCACTAAAACGAAATGTATGAAATTTATGACTCCAAATGTCAAACAATTAAATACTAATGTAACTTTAAATGGGGAGAAACTGAGTCTTGTAGATACCACCATTTTTCTTGGAATCACACTAGACGCGAAGCTTCAATGGAGCCCCCATATATCAAAACTAGCAAGCAGACTTAGTTCTGCAGCATATGCCGTAAAAAAGATTAGAAGTCTAACTAGTGTTGAAACAGCTAGACTAGTTTACTTTAGCTATTTCCATAGCATAATGTCGTATGGTATTTTGCTATGGGGACACGCAGCTGACACTGAAATTATATTTGTTTTACAGAAGAGGGCCATAAGAGCAATTTATGATTTAAAGCCTAAAGAGTCGCTGCGACAAAAATTTAAGGAAATTAATATATTAACTTTGGCCTCTCAATACATTTATGAAAATGTAATGTACGTACACAAAAATAAAAGTAGTTTTACAAAAATAAGTGATATTCATTCTGTAAATACTAGGAACAGACACAAGCTAGTAGTACCGGTTACTCGACTCCATCGAGTCAGTAATTCATTCTTGGGGCGATGTATACGCTTTTACAACAAAATTCCAGAAAATATACAAAATTTGACCTGCTCAAAGTTCAAAAACTTTATTAAACTAAGTTTGTATAAAAAGGGTTATTATAGTATTAAAGAATTTATAGATGATAATAACCCCTGGAAATGAGGTGATCGCTACCAAGCTATTTCTAATTTGTTGTGTTGTTAATTTGTGTAACGTACATGATTGTAAGCTGTTATTTTAAAAAAAAAAGTCCCGCTGGGTTTCTTGCTGGTTCTTCCCAGGACAGAGGTTTTTTTTCGAACCAGTGGTAATTATACAAAGGAGTGACTTTCAATAAGCATTATTTATAATCTATATTGAATAAAAAAGTTTCTGTTTCTGTTTCTGTTTCTATTTGCAGAGTATTTTCAGTCTGTTCATAAAAAGTAATAAGCAGCCATAGTCTAGAGATTATTTACGTGGAGCTATATCGTTTAGAATGTCACTATACCGTTGTCATTTAGATGAGCACGAGACACGGGAATATTTACAATCCCTCGATAGTAACGAGAGTATGAATCCCTAACCCTTCCTCCGATTTTTTCAAGAACTGTGCAAGATGTGTTTTACAATATTTAATAATTCCCTTTCTTTTAGTATCTTTTTCATCAGTGGAAAGTTGCCAGCATAACTCCAATATATATTAAGGTACGCTAGGATACAATTCTACAATATAGATTAGAATACAATTTTGAAAAGTTTGTTTTAGGCGTTGCGAAAACGTGGATACTTTTAGTCACCAACAAGGCACACCGTCACAGGAAACCGTAGTTGCTGTATCCGGTAGCGGCAAGCGGACACAGTCGCCGGTTGCTACTTCTGGACACTGGTAACAGTTCGTTGCTTGTTTTCCGTCAGTTTCACCTTGGATGTCGATGGAGAAACATTACCTTTGCTTGTTGTGTTGATTGCACGTTGACGCAAACGTTGTCGCCGTCAATATTTACAAGCAAATCAACCACGTCAATGTCAGCGCCGTACAATTGTAAGGAAATTTGCTTGGTGTTGCTTGTATCTTCAAATGACGACTTAAAGCTACCAGTTACCCACACCGTACACTTTTTGATCGGCGGTCGGTATTTTTCAAGTGGAAGCAAATGAACACAAAAAGTGTCTACGTCTGCGCAAGGAATAGCTAATTTCATATTGATTAGATGAAAATTAAATATTCACTGATAGCTTGTATCCAACAAAAGACACAAAAGTGTCTGGGTTTGCGCAGCGCCTTACATAATACCTGTCAACATGTAATTGTGCTCAGTTTTGTAGACCCAATAAAGAAAATTGTTTTTTGATAAGGAACCATAGCTATTAAAATTATTATAATGATTAATAGCAAATGACTATACTATTCCAGTTTTCCATGTAAAGGAGCCAGTAGTCATTAATATCTTTATATATCTAAGAGTTTGTATTTCTGTATGTCAGTGAACATGTAACTTCTGAACGACTTAACTTATTGAGGTCATATGCACACAAGATTTGTCAAGTTGATGGTTCATACCTATGCATGGGTTCGAAAGGTGGCGCTGTAATCAAATTATTAAAAAATTCTATATTTATGTATCAAAATTACTGATATCCACAATATATTATGTTAGTTTAATGGCAAAAAGTAAACCACAAAATCTGTACTCGTTTGGCGGCACTTTGATCGAGTTATAAATTTATATTTACGCTGTAAAAGTCCGGAGTGAATTCGGAGTGAAACTAATTGCGACACCTACACAGGAAAGGACAGAACAACATCTACTGACCAATTATATATCAACGTCTAGGTATATACTATACTAGCGACCCGCCCCGGCATTGCTTTCTATATTTCGCGAAGTTTCATTATAATCGGTTTAGCCATTCAGGAGATTACAGACAGACAGACAAAGATTTCAAAAATAATTATAGATATCTTAATGGCATGGACTGTAGTAATACACACACAATTGTCTTATATAAAAAGTCTTATAATGTAAGTCGACATTTCTTCACTAATTATTTTGTACTGTTGAGCTTTAAGCAAAATATCTTTAAAAAAATTCTTCTGCTAGAGTAACATAAGAAGGACCGTCGTATAGGCATTGCTCTGAAAAGGTTTCCGTAACCGAGAGAAGGGAAGTAAATATAAAAGAGACGTTCTTTCATTTTTATTGAGTGTAAATACGGTCTTAGGTCAACGGAGTCTTTCGGGACGCAAAAAAGTTTTATTCGATACTTTTTTTTACAGATCCATGTGCCTTTTAATGAAACGGTTAATAAGAGAATTTTATAAACAAGAAATTCTTATTTAATTCTAATTCCTAATTCATTATTTCTTAGATTAACTAAAATATAATACTATACATATACGCCTGTCACCCAAAGGGATGGGTAGAAACTACGGAACTTCATTTGGCACGATCATGACACACTCCTCTCGCTTCCGTCACGTCCATATTATATCTACGCATATATGCTCTTCGGTATCAAACAGTCACATAGTTACTTTCATGTAAATGTAGAAAAATGCTATTAAGTTATTACATAATCTTCCGTCCGTTGGTCTGTGAGTTGTTAACACGATTACAAATGGCTGAATTAATTAATCAAGTAAGCTAAAGCTAGATTAGTAAGTTAGATAAGTAACGTCAAACTCGCTTGCACCCTCCTAAGGGCCGGCTCCTGAGAAAAGTAGCTGCTACGAATGCGTGACGGCGCAAAATCCAATATGATAAATAATATACCGAACACAAGTTAGCGATGGATAGCATTACCAGTATGTATTCGTACAAAATCGTCTCTTCACTGTGACAGAGACATGGGGTAGTGGATATTCTTTCTTACACCGTCAATTATACAAAAATATAAATACTTAGAAATTAAAATATGAATTTTCGATTTTACAATAACGAATATTGACCACCTGTGGTATAAAAAAAACCTATGGTGACTAGGGTGGCCAATAAGTGTAATAGATTGTTTAAAATTAAAAATGTTGTACAACCGACTTCAATATAAATTATTAAGTATAACTCAAAAACTATTGGTCAGACCTTGATCAAATTTATATGGGACCGCATGTGAAGCACCAGCTTTCAAATGAATAAAGAATCATCGAAATCGGTTCACCCATTAAAAAGCTATGAGCTAACATACATAAAAAACATACAGTCGAATTGAGTACCGTCTCCTTTTTGAAGTCGGTAGAAAATGTACCTTTATGACAAATTTCATTACAACCCCTTCATCCATTCCATCATCATTGCGATAACAAACATCGAAACAGACACACTTTCACAATATTTATTCATATAATATAATAAGTATAAGAACTATAAGATTATATCTACTCGTATGATCACACCCTATTAAGCTTTATTTCTTGAGTAGGTGTGGTTATTTATGCGCATTTAATTGTATTTCTATAAAAAAAAATTTTCAAAAAACCAAAAAGCTTCACTTTTTTAACGTTTACCCGAATATACGGACAATAATTCTTAAATATATATACTGAATTGAATCAAATCTTTCATTTGAGAAAATAAACGCTCAGTCTCTGTCAGCTTATTCCATCAGCTGAACGAGAACGCACACACGCTAGTAACGATTTAGAGAGAATGAATGCTAGTGCAATACAAATAAAAACAAATTACTTGCCCTCGCATGCAGCTTATACAACGACGGAAGCTACACATTGAAAGAACGAGGCGTACGTTACTTTTCATTTCGTGGCCTCATCCGATTGTATTCTGTCAAAAGCTCCTTTGGGAAATTTACTGTTTCATTTGTTTTGGTCGGTCGGAGCTTGTTCTCAAAAAAGTTTCGCTTACATAAAATTGATGATTCCATCATCGGCGACCAGACCGTTGAAATTGTAAAATGTAATTTATTATCCTTGTGTATGTAAGAACTGAGTCACGAACGTGAGGTCAGAACTATACTGGCTCTTTTTTAATACAATAATAGTAACAAATGCCCATCTGTTGGTAAGTGGATGCTGTAGTTTAAGTATCAAAATGCAGCTCATCCCTGAGTATAAAGCTGGAATGTCTCGTTTTCAGTAAAAAGGTTCTCCGGTTCACTACACTCACCATACGAAACACAACAGCATTAAGCGGCTATTTTACGTTGATATTTTGTGAGAGCGTGGTGCTTCCCCGGTCGAGTCGAGCCATTCGTGGTACAAATATAATATAGCTCTAATGTGGCTCTACTATACTACTATCTGCTCAGGCTGTGTAGCTAATCCAACACTACGTTCCATTCAAGAGTTCATTATCCCAATTAGATGCAATGACCTAAAGCAATATGAGTTACTGGAGCCACATGTTATTCTAACCAGTCTAAAACTAACCGGAAATATTATGCTAAAGAAACAACATGTTGCGTAGCTAAAATTACTACGTTTCATCTACGCAATATCTTGTTTCTTTAGCACAGTGGCTCTTATGGCAGAATCGCTGGAGGACCTAAACACTATCCTCGGATACGGAACGGCCTATCCGTTAAGATGTCTTGATGAACATGGAAAAAACGAGAATTATGTGTAACGTCCATGTCACACCTATGCTGGCAGTTGTTGGGAGCATTAAGCTCAAAGTTGTTGACGAGTATATTTACCTGGAACAAATAGTCCCGACTAGGTTAATCCACTTTTGACTAAGAGATCAGTCGACGGATCCAACCCGGCTTGACAGCGTTCGGGAGATTACGACACATATTCTCGTGAGGCATACCTTAAAACCCAAAAACAAGATTGTGCCTGTTGCCTGTGAATCTGAGTAGTGGTCTTTCATTGCTGGCCGTATGACGAAGCTCACGGTCGCTCAGCGAGCTATGGAGTATGCTCGGAGTTTCTCTACGTGACAGACTTAAAAACGAGGATATCCGCAGTAGAACCAGAGTAACCGACATAACCCAACTTAATCCGTTGCCGCAAGGCGAAGTGGCAATGGGCTGGCCATATTGCTCGAAGAACCGACAACCGATGGGGAAGAAAGGTACTCGAGTGGCAGCCTTGTACCGGCAGGCGAAGTGTAGGGCGTCACCCTACTAGATGGAGTGGTGACCTGGTAAGACATGCAGGAAGTCGATGGATGCAGGTGGCTCAGGATGGTGCTTTGTGGTATTCCTTGAGGTAAGCCTATGTTCACCAGTGCACTTGTGAAGGGCAGTAATGATGATGATGATTTGTACTATTCAATTAACTCAATCGATCAATTGATTTCGCCTCACTAACAGTTAGTGCATACCATTATTGTATACTTAATGTATACTCTAAGATCAAACCCTATATTAGCATTATTTTTGATTTCACTAACAGCGGATCATAAATTAATTATTGTTTTAATATTAGTTTCAACACAATCAAAATAATTTATAAAGATATGCCTGTAAGAATACGTTGAAGACACACTGAACTCCAAAATGAATAACAATTTTCAGATCTGCATCAATTAATTGCGTAACTTAATTAACTTTTTCTCAGTCAGTCGTCGGATAAAAACCAACAACAGACTTTCAGTATGGCAGCAGATTAGGTCGAAGGACAATTGATTAACTAATGAAAGCCTGAGCTAAAAACAAATGAGGTTACGGAGGATATTCGATTTTTTTGACCGTTTAGTGTTTAGAGATCATAAATGAAACGCAGTGTTTATAAGAACGGTACCAGACAAGTCATATTTAAAGTGTTTCAAGAGTGTATGGCCGAATTTCAAGCGGGAAAGTTTCTTTCCGATTTAGACGATGTTTACGGTCGAACAGCAAAGATACTATAAGACTGGTACGTACATGTATTTTAACGTTAAACACAATAAAAAAAACTGTTATGTCATATCTATCATTTGTTTTTAAGTATAATTTATCGGTTTTATTATATTGTTTACAAATAGTTGAGGTTATAAAATTTGCTTAAGAATTATACTACACAGTCAATAGTTTTGATTCTTTTGCATTATTTGTTTAGATATGAATAAGGTATTTATTATTTACATGCATAAATTGGTTTCAGGTGTTTCTGAAAGCACAATTCGGCGCATAGTGGACGACGATGATTATTTTGCCCGTCTCTGTATAATGATATAGACAAACTTGTCATCTCAGTAAGCGATGATAACTCCAGTGAATCTGAAGAGTCAGAAGTGGACCAATTTAGTTACGCAGGAGCTTCATGCAACATTCAGGAGTTGAATACCTCGACTCAGATTATTTGACTCAGATTAATAACCGAAATATAATAACTATGTATCAACATTTTTTTGTTTTATTTTTGAACCTTGGGTGTCTGCTGCCTATCAAGGCTTATCTTGTGTAAAACCTGCTTTCCCTAATTACTTGTATCCTTCAGCCCAATTATCTCTATTATTAAGTACCTATGTGAATTTAGCTAATTACTGTTGCTGGGATTTACAAGGTTCAAGGGCTACGCAATAAAAGCATTTACTTGAAAAAATCTATAATACTACACTATATATTAAACCAGTTTATAAAATAAAACAAAAAGTATCAAAAATTTTCGGTTGAAGTCTATAGGGATGCCGTATAAAAGGTAGTGGCGCCCTCCTTTTTTTTCATGAGTTTCTTGACAGCCCGTAGTAAGTGTAAGAACTTATACCAGTCTAAAAAACTTTACTCTGTGCATTGTTCGCGACGGCCAAATAGTGTTTAAAAACGAAGTGATTAGACTATATTAAAAGTGAAATTACCGACAAAACTGACTGAAAAGTGTATTAACATAGTTTCACAGCATATTTATAACCCTAATATAGGTAGTATAGGATGTCGTTTTTATAATAATTAAGATAAACAACTCTTATTGTATAAAGAAAAGTCGACCAATCAGAGCGCGTCGTATTGTAGAACTTTCTTCAAGTTTTTTAATTAACTACGTAATAGTTGATTCCGAAAATGATGGAAATAATTTTTATGTTCTGAAAGAGTTATAAATATGACATTAAATTAGCATAAGGTTTATTGATTAAGGAAATGAAAGAATATTTTGAATCATTAAACTTATTTCCTTTTTATAGTGAAAGTAAAAAAAGTACCCAAATATTATGAAAATTCGGGACATTTTGTTTAATAACTTTTTATAATATTAATATGTTGAGTAACCTTTATGATATACTAATAAAGGACTGCCAATTCAATAATGTATAGCATATTGGTGTAGAAATTGATCTTGTATAGAAAATATTGTAATTTATGCCAATTGTATAGTGAAAATGTTATGCAACAAAGAGGCATAACGGACAATAGCAAGCGGCTCACTATAATGTATATTATAGTGCTATAATGTATAGCTCAAGTGTACCTTAGAGGCTCGGGACCCAGCAACGTTGTAATGTGAAGAACTACCAGTAAGAAGCGGTAGTAACCAGTAGTAGCTGAAGTGACTACTAACAGAATATAGTGACTAGTGAATAGTAACTAGCAACATAGTATCTGATATTTGCAGTTACATTTTGCAATTGATAGCTAGTTGCAAAAAGTGGTAACTGATATTCGCAGTTATGTATTTGAAAGTGATAGCTAGTTGCAAAAAGTGTTAACTGATATTCCCAGTTACATATTGAAAGTGATAGCTAGTTGCAAAAAGTGGTAACTGATATTTCCAGTTACACAAGTGATAGAAATAGCTAGTTCAGTTGATAATAGCAGCTAGTCAGAAAGTGTTAATAAATCTAGCTACTACTAATAAATATTTGATACTACTAAATAATTTGAAGAAATATTTTGAAATTTATAGTGACCAACTGATAATGAACAACCGTAGTTGAACAACCATATTCAACAAACGTAGTCAATGAACGATAGTTAGAAGATTTCGCGAATAATTGACCAGTCAAACCGCTGGCTACTACCTTGCCATTTGTATTTTATAATCGTGCATTTTAAGAGCCCTCTTACATTTCGGCGTTTCGCAAATTTAGGTATTTTACGCACCAAGCGGGCGGTGAACTACGCGACCGATACTTTATTTCATATCTATTCACTCGCTCGCACTATAACACTGTGAGTATGGCGATTAAACGATCTTGATCTTCCATAATACAAAGTTTTCTTAGGATGGACTTCAGTGGATGGAATATTTTTTGGTGTGTCATTTTAATTTTATCTTATTAATTTATTATTATATAATTTATTATTTATTATTATATACCATTTTGATATATTATTCATTATTTATGAAATTTAGTGTCAAAATAAGTACACATAAATATTTTAATTGTTACGCTGTAATCGAATGTTAATAATCGATTATGTCTACTACCGGTAGAATAGTGGTATAAATAAATAAACGGTTGCAACCTGTTTTAATAAATATAACAACCAAATGTAACTAATATTTTTTTAATCGGTACTTACAGTCAATTACTATAAACAGTGGTAGAGCCACGCGGCAGCTTTTGCTGTCGCACGGATGGGCCGGCTCGAACCGGGGTGGTACCACGACCTCACAGAAAACCAACGTGAAGTAGAGGTTCACCTCTGCGTTTCGCTTGGTGAGTGCAGGTGGCCGGAGGCCCTTTTTACTTCCATGTGAGGCAAAGGCCAAATGAGGCATTCCATCTTAGTCCTCACGGGTGACAACGCATCTGCATTTTGAATTGTAATAGAGGATAGATGTAGATGTCAATGGGCCGCCTATAAGAAAAATATTTGCTGCGACGGCATTGACCGAACTTTTCTCGATTCGATAATTTCAGGCAGTACACACTTTTCATAAAAAGCTTGTAACTTGGGTAACATATTGAAAATCTAAAATTGGTCGTATTTGTAAATTTTTAGTACTTTTACTGCATTAATCTGGGCCAATACATATTATGGCAAGTATTCAGACATTTTTATTTGCTAAATGAAGCTGGCCTTGGATTTGGTAAAACCAGTCATTATTTTGATTTAATGTTACACTTGAATCACTGAATTTATAACTTTTAACTTCTTTTTTGTCGAAAGGCCGTATCAAAATCTATTCCGAAAGCTGAAATAGGATATTTAACTTCAATAAGACCGTTGCTGTATAAACCATTAGGTGAAGCCCTCAAATAACAATGATCTAGGTCAATGAATAGACCACATTTTTCTATAATAATATTTTTTTTGTTTGCTCAATTGTGCACATGCTGCAGACTCGTTGTCCCTACCATGTTTAATGGAAGAGACGTGATCTAAATTATAACTATATAAAATAGTTTTAAACCGATCGATCAAAAACTGCGGTCGTAGTTGACAATGTTCTAGTATGCAGGCAATCGACGCACACTACGATAGTAATCGACGCACACTACGGTAGTATCGAAACCATGCAGCGCCCGAAATAAATGACGCAGGTCCACCCTCGGCAATCGCTCGCGCGTTAATGATCTCAGATGGCCGACGCAGTTAAATATATAGTACTTTTATTTAATTAATTATAATATAATAGTAACGATTTTAAAAGTAAAAATAATAGCATAGTTTAAGCAAATGTTGATGATTATTTTGGTATAAATTTTACGTCTAAGTGATGTAGAACTTCGGAAATATAGAGGCTTGCATCGAAGCTTTTTTTGTCGTTTTTTGAATTATGTCGAATTTTTTTTCCTATTGTGAAAAGCATATAACGAAAATGTATTCCATTATTATTCAAGTGAAGGATATTTGGGAGATAAAAATATTTTTTTTGATGGTCGATATTCAATAGAATCTACAAATTAGAGCTCCCAAATCATGTCTTCCAGAGTTTTTGCCTAAAAATGCATCGGGAGAATGATTATTACTGATTAAATAAATAAGTTATCTAAAATCCATTCCGAGCTTATTTGAGGAGAGAAAACGAACTATTTTTACCAGGTAATTGTTATTTCAAGAAATGAACGATAAACATAAAATTTCAACGAGGAAACCTTGTAATTTCGCGTTTTTTTGTAATACGCCTCTTAAGTGACTCGCGGAGTATCTCTGTCGATTTACTCCGCAGAGTTTGACCCGACCGGCACATGCATAATACTACTGAAATAAGTTGCAGAAATAGGGTACTAGGGGTGTTTATTCGGTTTCATATAAATTGTTATCAAACGCGAACTCGGAAGTAATATTTCAATACTCACAATATCATAATATATACTCAGCTCTAAACACATACTGCATTAGACTCCACTAGTACTGTTGTATCATTGTTTTATATTCGATTACATTGTACATACAATGCGACAAAAGAGACCACAACACCTGATCGACAACGCTTACGTAGTGCTACTAGAGCTAGCCAGATCTAGCGTTACTTTGTTTACTGTGCGTTATAGCATTCCATTTACCGCTATTGTATTGCAATGCACTGCAACTGTATAACGAATAGATCAAACGCGCTCATAGAACTCCACAGTGAAATAGCAGTATGGCTTCTATATTGTATATGATGAGGGGATAGGTTCGGACCGGAGGCTAAGACAAAAGCAACCGATTTAAAAAAAATGACGTCCATTCTAATAATCAATTCAAATTAAATCAGATGTCAATTTAGACGTCCAGGCTAATCTTAATATAATAATCTTTCAAATAGCTGAACTGTACGAACAACAAGAAGGCAATGCCAGGAGGGATCTAAACTATATTTTTTCCGAAAATTTTCAAGATTGTTTTTTTAATTCTTTTGACACCCATTGAATAGAATAGAATAGAAAAAACATTTATTCAGCACAAGCAGTTCATACACATGAAAGTATAAGTAAAATATAAAAAGGTCGCATTGTGCCGAAAAGGGGTTGGCTCAGCATGTGTTGTGTGAGTATGGCCTCACACAGCGCTGATTTTCAGCCAAGAAACCTATTCATTGGCGTCACGAACGTAGCACAGCTGTTACGTGTAGTCTAGTCCTTCGATAAAACGAAAAAAGCCTAAACCTTCTATATAATTATAACACAAAAATTAAAACAAAGCAAAAAGCAGCAAAAAAAATACAATATAAGACATTAAATATAACCTTATACATAATTGTGTGTGGTAACAAAAACTATCAATTATCAATTAAAATGGATTAGTAATAATAATAATAAACAAAAACGAAAAAAAAAGGAAAATGAAAATATCAATGCGATACTAATATGTATGTATCAATACGGTTTATATTGATAAACATACCGACACAACAGAAACATACAAACAATTTTGTAAATAACCGTACAATGCATTATAGGAAGGAGCTTTCTCGGTTGATATTGCCATGTTGTATTTGTGCATCAATAAGAAATTTTTTTAGCTTGATTTTGAACTGGTGGAGATTTTTTAAACTCCTGATTGGAGGTGGAATATTATTCCAACATTTTGTAGCCGCATATCTAAAACTACCCCTGAAAGCTGCTGTTCTGTGACGCTGCATAGATAATTGTTGAGAACACAATCTGTTGTTACCTTGTCTGTTTCGCGCGACCAAAGCTAGTTTGTCGTGTAAGTATGGTGGATTTTTATACTTCACGACACCAAAGAGAAGGCATGCCAGGTGGAGCACCATTGAGCAAATATGCTAAGAAACTCTCTTTCGCTATCTCTCACACAGCATGAGTAATTTATGTTTTGATTTCTTATATTTACGCGAACACTTCACATTGAATAAAACTATTTTGACGGATTTTATAGCATTTAATTTACTTATTTCATTTCTCAACGTTTCGGGTGCCTTATGTGAGGCACCGACGCTCTAGGAAGTCTGCAGTCTGTGAGCATGTTAAGGATCATCCCAGATTTGATAGACTACAAATTCTCGCTAAAGAACACCGATTCCTACCAAGGATGATACGCGAAGCTATTGAAATTAAAAAACATCCTAATTTCAATAGAGAAGATGGATGTGTGCTGCCACAGTGCGCAGTGCTGTTTGGATTCCTATAATTAACAAAATTAAATCCAAACCCGAGCATATCATCAAGATACTGTAAGCTCATTCTGCGCAGATTGAACCAAAAATTAATATTTAAAAACTGAAAGTAGCCGGGCTACATCACCGGGACGTCAAACATGCTGCAACCATGACCCCCCCCCCCTCCACGCGTGACCATGATTGATGTAAAGCACCCGAAACGTCGGCAATTAAAATAAGTAAATTAAACGTGATAAAATCCGTACAAATAGTTTTATTCAATTTGTGTTTTTCTACTGCTGTTGACCACGGCTAGTTGACAATAGTTATATTTTTGACCTTAAACAGTCGATATACTGTGTGAATATTTTACTTATAACCCACAGAATAAAAGAACGCCAAAACTTTAATGCAATATTTTACGGTTTAAAGATAAAATTACATGAAAGCACCACTATAAAATTCCCGAAGAGTGTGCTTTCAAGAACGTTTTAGCACTTTCCTTGTCATTTCACACAGAGAATTCCATTTTGCTTTAAAAAGTACAAAGCCATGTCTCTCGTCTATACGTGTGTAAATAATTCGTAGTGTCTTTAAAATACAGACATAGAAACTTCTCGAAGCCGTCAGCGACTAAAATATTTCAAGGCGAAAATGCGAGAACAACATTAAAATTGAATTCATGTTTGATCTTTGTGGTTATAGCAGAGGAACCATCATCCACATCTCGTGAATGTCGTAAGAGACAATTTAGGAAAATGTTTTGAAGATGTTGTGGTCTCCGAAAACTTGGATTATGAAATTTCGTATGAATAGCAAACAAAACATTAAAATTTCCGAGAAATATCTGCGCAGTGTTCTTTTAAGCTCCAGCGACTTTATTTTATTTTTACGACAAACGACGGCTTGGGATGGGCCGAGGGACTTTACGTGCAAATTAAGTGGTTCCCTGCTTCGTGGAAATTTAGGAAACCAAAGTGCCTCGCTCGATTTAACGCTTTTTCCAACCGAAACTCGTAGATTCAGCGAATATGATTTTCACCTCAAGGTAGGTGAGCTCTCGCCATTTCTACTATAATAATAATAATAATGTCCTCCAGACCGAATTTCGGCCACGGTGGCCAGTCTCAACGGAGACTAGTCATCTGCGCAGGACAGGATTATAGTGCCCAAGTGTATGCGCAAGCACAGGTGCACTCTCTATTCCTTCACTCTCATAGCCCGATGGGACGGTAAACCGACACGACCGGAGAGAGTTCAGGCGCAGGACCAACGGCTTTACGTGCTTTCCGCGGCACGGGGGTGAAACACCGCCAACTTCCCGACTCCGGGCAGCTATTGAGAATTTCTTGATGGAAAAACTCAATAACTGATTTTTTGGCCCGACCCGGGATTCGAACCCGGGACTTCATGATTAGCAGTCGCACTACTACAACCACTAGACCAACTATATCTACTACTACTACTAACAATTTCTACTATATCTACTACTTTAACTGTATATATCTATTTAATGAATTCATCGACAGTATATTATCATCTTTCTCTACATTTAAAAGTCCACAGAGACCTGTGTACACGCTGGTACTTTTATACGTTCGTACGATAGTAAACTTTTTCTTCTGGCTTATTTCGATATTGCCGTGTAGAAGCGGTGTAGTAGAATCCGTTATTTCATATCATCTTGTGGGTGTCGAAAAAGACCTTAAAAAGGACCTGAAAAGATCTTAAACAGGCTCTTAGTAAGTATTAATTTGAATCAATACTGTTCTTGTTAAATAATAAAATCGATCTTACAATTGTGAAGCTAATAGTTCGGGCGAGCCGAATCGCACCCACACTTATTTTTTATTCGTTTCTGAAGGAATTTCCGATAGAAGGGAATGGGATCAATTCGTTTACAATAAAGCAAATGATACAATATAATATACAATATACGATAATACAAATAAAACAATAATAAAACCATGAAAAGCGGTGGGAGTCGTAAGAGACGACAGAGGTAAACAAACCAGAAGATGGGCAACAGCGTCTTCCTAATAACAATTATAAAATAAGAACTGCGGTGGCAAACCCGCCTGAAAAGCGTTTTAACTATGACACATATCCACTTTATGAGACTATTTATGGGGAGGCCTATGTTCAGTAGTGGACTTTAATAGGCTGTAATGGATAACGGATGGAAAAACAATTATAAGAAAATTTTAAAAAGCGAAATGCATATACATAACGGCTTATACATTTTGCATGCATTATCCCATCAAAAAAAAAAACGTCGGGATTTAATAAAAATAAGTTAATTAAACGCGATAGAATCCGTAAGAGTAGTTTTATTCAATGTGTAGTTTTCGCGTAAATATGAGAAATCATTAAGGATTTCACTCTTACTACTAGAAATAAAAAAATTCCATTACCGATCTATATAACTAATAATACAGAAAGATACCTTAAAGATTATATTTCCCTAAGAAATTATCGTCCCCGCTATGAAATCTGTCAAATATTTTACCTCACTGCAAAGTGGCGCCTCCCTGGTGGGAAAAAAGTCGTGGATGCCCTCATTCCAAGGTACTAAGTTTCAAAATGCATTAAATTAATATATCATTACTGCAGTCAGCGACTTCGTGCGAATCTAAAGTTTATTATTATTTCTTCTTTAAACAATTTTAAATAAGTATTTACTCCATATTCGTTGAGGCATTTTACGTATGTATATATTGCGAAATTTTTGTCATATAAATAGTTGTTTCGTGTAGGACTAGGAGCACAAAGCGCCTCAACCAATAGCTTGCAACATTGCCAGCCTCATGCAGTGCATGCAGGATCAAGTCCCGTCAGTCCACTAAAATCCGTTTAGAGTATTGATTGATAGATTTTGTGCTCCTATATCCAATTTAATCCTTTATTGAGACTTTTGTACGAAATGGATTTTTGAGAACACGCGAGTTTTAAAAAATATTTTGCATTACATTCATTGCTTTGAACTATATTACAGCTGTAAATAAAAGAACCGGATAAGTGCGATAGGACTCGCGCCTTGGGGGTTCTGTATAAACATAATTATGTAATTAAGTATAGTATAAATAAGGTAAGTTTGTAATCGCAAAATAATATTTTTTATGTGATATGACTACAAATTACCGATTTTCGGTATTTCCTTCACTGACCTTGCTCTTGATATTGCTACATGCCTTTCATGATGTTTGGTCAGGGAGAAGTACCTATAGGTTTTAATGCTACTTGTATGTTTTAATGGGTGAGTTTGCGAGTGTCAAAGTTATATGCCGTATATTTTGATTGCGTTGACTCTTGATTCTTTTACAACTCCAAAGGACAGTAGCCCTTAGCCAATTAAAGTCTAAAAAGTCCACTGCTGAACACAGGTTCTTCCCACAGACTGCTTCATTTTGCCATAGTTGCCGCGCTTGGTAACCTCGTTGCTGCAAATGTCCCGTTTCGGTTCAATTTGTCTTCTATTACATACAGAGAGAAACAAATCAGGAGATGGGCAGCAGCGTCTTCCAAATAACTCATTCTCCATCTAACTTTTGCGTCATCCTTGAATCATAAATAAGTATTTATGCAACTGGTGATTCCATTTGCAATATCCATCCAAGACCAAAACGTTATCAACTTTGTACATCATCATCCTCAAGTGACTAAAAAATCTTTTGAAGGGTCGACAGAAATGATGTCACTTCTGTTGTCTATTTTTATTGATTTTTTTTTTTTTGTTCTACTGTGATTAGTTAACATGTATCCAGAATAATTACAAGGCTTGGAATATTAATCATTTGTTGTTAGAAGTTTGTGTTTATGGTATTTTATAAAAATTAAGACTTTAATGATAAAACTGGTCATTTCTGTAGCCTTCGTGGTCATTACTATCTATTGTATAAAAAGGAAAAAATTTTTTTTTAAATTTCTTAGTAATTTTAACTGTGTAATTATTATTTTCATGTTGCTTACATACTGAAACAAACATTTAATTGATAAATGAACAAAACTTAGATTTTTATTTTTATTTTTTTTTATTTCACCTCACAGTAAAATGACCCATTTATATTTAATAATATGATATAGCCAAGTTATGGTAGCTCAGGGGCTAGGTTGATCGTGTACTTGGAAATGTATGAAAGATGTCAATGTTTATAAATAGTAACACATAAGGTTTATATTTCATTCATTCATTCATTTATTATAGCCTATTAAACTGCTAAGTATAGTACATAATCCACTGTTAAACAGTATAGTTGGTTGCACACATATAATTTAATTGCTTTTAAAATAAAATTAAGGTCTGTATCTACTATGCTCTGCGTGCATACGTCTCTTGTTTGCTTGAGGTTACGATGGATATAGGACATGCCAGTCGGTGGGCATAGAGCTGATACCTATACACTGGTGCTATATCAAATCACCGATCACTTAGATATGAATTTTGAACTGATTTGGACGAGGTAGAGCCACGCTGCTGCTCTAGTATGACTATGCGATTGGGTAAGCCCGACTGGGAAAGGACGACGTTCCCACAAAATACCAGTGCTATGTTACGTATGGTGATTGTAGAGAACCGAATACCATTTTTACAAGTAACGAGACATTATGTCTTAGTCCGCAGAGATTGTAGTGTTATGCTACTTACATATCATTTTACATCTATTTTTCCATTCTGTTTTTGATTTTCTGCATTCATATTTTGCATCACCTTTATTTCCATAGGATCCTGTAACGTTTTTAGACTATAAAAACACAATAACAAATCATTTTCACTTCGTAATTTTCACGCTGTCAATGGAGTCTGCCTTTTTCGATCTTTTATTTAGTTCTCCGTAACTCTGCAATTTCGGGTTTCGTGCGCGCTGTTGCGCTACCTTTTTTCCTAATCAATAATATCTCATTTCTTACTTAAATCTTGCCGTTTTTCAATTATGAGCCAGAAACCAAAAATTTACATGTTTTGACATCGTTGTTTATCTGGTTGTCATGGCAATTTTTATTCAAATTCGTTGCCGGTCTGATGTTTTTATTTCAATTTTTCCACATAAATACTCTTTTGCTCTGGGCCATTTACAAAAATTTGCTTTTA
The DNA here is from genome assembly GCA_033319125.1 of Parnassius glacialis. Taxonomy (NCBI): domain Eukaryota; kingdom Metazoa; phylum Arthropoda; class Insecta; order Lepidoptera; family Papilionidae; genus Parnassius; species Parnassius glacialis. The sequence continues at coordinate 40,377,926 of JAVANC010000001.1, read as the reverse complement.
ATTTAAATAATTTCCCGTTCTCTCTAAAAAGGTATAAAAGCTGAATCATCGGTCAATACAGTGAGTCTCACTTCTGCTTCCAAATGAGAAGCATCTCCTAAAGGCCTTATCCCGGGGCCGCACTGCCCCGGGATCCTGCAGGCCAGGCGGATCCTGCAGGCCAGGCGCATCCTGCAGGCCAGGCGCTGCTGACGTTGAGAAGATCCTCAGCTCTGTGGGTATTGAGGCAGACTCCGAGAAACTGAAGAAGGTCATCTCGGAACTCAATGGCAAGAGTGAAGAGCTGATCGCGCAGGGTCGTGAGAAGTTGTCGACCATGGCCGTCGGTGGAGCAGCGCTCGTGGCCGCGGCCGCCGCTGCTGCAGCACCGGCAGCTGAGGAGAAGAAGGAAGAGAAAGAGACCTAGAAGGAAGAATCTGACGATGAAGATATGGTCTTCGGTCTCTTTGACTAAAGCTTAATTTTCTTTATCTTTATCTTCACTTGGGAGCGGCTGACTACTCCCTTAATTTTCTTTATCTTTATTTTCACTTGGGAGCGGCTGACTACTCCCTTAATTTTTTTTTCCACGTAGGAGCGGATGACAACTCCTTAAATAAGCCTGAATGTCCTTTCGAAAACACACTTTTAGAGTGATGTCTCTTCGACTATTTTTTTCCACGCAGGAGCGGATGACTGCTCCTTAAATAAGCCTGAATGTCCTTTCGAAAACACACTTTTAGAGTGGTAGTCATTGAATGTGAGCTCCACCCTTACCTGAATGCAGATGATGAATGTAAGAGATAATATATTTGATTTTGCCTGTTGATGCATGTTTCTGCATAGCTGTGTTTTTATGGTTTATTTTAGAATGTACATGTCAAAATTTTTGCTGAGTCAAAAATTTTCCAGGGTCGGGGGGAAAATGTAGTATTATGCTACTTACATATCATTTTACATCTATTTTTCCATTCTGTTTTTGATTTTCTGCATTCATATTTTGCATCACCTTTATTTCCATAGGATCCTGTTACGTTTTTAGACTATAAAAACACAATAACAAATCATTTTCACTTCGTAATTTTCACGCTGTCAATGGAGTCTACCTTTTTCGATCTTTTATTTAGTACTCCGTAACTCTGCGATTTTGGGTTTCGTGCGCGCTGTTGTGCTACCTTTTTTCCTATATCAATAATATCTCATTTCTTACTTAAATCTTGCCGTTTTTCAATTATGAGCCAGAAACCAAAAATTTACATGTTTTGATTTCGTTTTTTATCTGGTTGTCATGGCAATTTTTATTCAAATTCGTTACCGGTCTGATGTTTTTATTTCAATTTTTCCACATAAATACTCTTTTGCTCTGGGCCATTTACAAAAATTTGCTTTTAATTTAAATAATTTCCCGTTCTCTCTAAAAAGGTATAAAAGCCGAATCATCGGTCAATACAGTGAGTCTCGCTTCAGCTTCCAAACTTGAAGCATCTCCTAAAGGCCTTATCCCGGGGCCGCACTGCCCCGGGATCCTGCAAGCCTCAGTCTTCACCTGAAGTCGTCGCCTAGTCTACTCCAAGCGCGGGACCACACTGCTCCGGGATCCTGCAAGCCTCTATCTTCACCTGAAGTCGTCGGCATAGTCTACTCCAAGCGCGGGGCCGCACTGCTCCGGGATCCTGCAAGCCTCTATCTTCACCCGAAGTCGTTGCCTAGCCTACTCCAAGTGCGGGGCCGCACTACTCCGGGATCCTGCAAGCCTTTGCCTTCATCTGGAGTCGTCGCCTGCGCCTCCACCTACTAGTGCCCGTGCTATCTTTAGGCGCTGCGACTGTTTACTCCAGGCGCTGAGAGCGCCTACTCCAAGCGCTACGTGTGCCAACTCCAGACGCTGCGTGTGCCTAGACCAGGCGCTGCGTGCCACCACCGCCAAGAAACTCCAAGCTCAGCGTGTGCCTACTCCTACTCCAAGCGCAGCGTGTGCCACTTTGACCTTCAGGCTCCGCTTCAGTATTCTTCTATCTTTATTTTTATCTAATTGTAATTTCACGTCACCCATCACCATCATCATACTTCATTTTTTTATATAAAATTGTAAATATCTTTTTAAAATTTCAAATATATTATTTTCTTGTTCTATTTTTGTTGTTTTGTTGTTCTTAGATTAGGTCTTTTCTTTTTTAATTGTCGCTTCACGACAAGTTGACAACGACATCTACATTTTTGATTCTTAATCGATGACAGATGTAGGTGGCTACAGGTCACACACCTTCTTACCTAGTTGGATTGTGTACTCGTGGGTCACCTTACTCTTGATTAAAATTTGAAGAGTAGATATCTAAGTCAATATATTTTTGAATGAATTGTGGGTCGATAGGTTTTTATCACAAGTTGAAGTTCTTCATCCGTTGCAAAAATGGAATTAATGCGACGTTCTTTTTAGAACAGTGATTTTATATGTTCTTTAAAAGTTTACTTTCTCGGCAAGATGGCACACTTGTTTTCAAAATGCTTTTGGGAAAGGAGAACCTCATTAGAGCACCGTAAAGTGTTGGTATGCAGAGTTTGATCATAGCCGCGTTTCTCTCCATGATTAAATCGTGGAAGTCAACCCTCAACTGTGATCATTAAGGAAAATGTGGCTACTGTCAAGCGACTAATTGAAGAAAACCGTCGCATCACCTACGAGGACATTCGAGAACATTTGGGTATTGGTATGAGCCAAATACAAAAAATATGCATTAACATTTAAAAATTAGAAAACCTTGTTGACGAAAGATTCATCATGAACTCTACCCGAAACAAAAAACGAGATCGAGTTGATTGGTTTAAAAAAAAATTGCCAAAGTATGATAACGAACGTTCAAATGCTATGCATAACATTGTGACACGAGATGAAACATAGTTAATTGTTGCATTTTGGAAACAAACCAATAAAATTGAAGCAGACAAAAAGTGTAGCTGATTGCGTTTTTTTTTCACCTAGACGGATCCTGTCTACTGGACAAGCAGGACTTGATGAGCAAAAGACAGTTATTGTGGACACCGCCTTTTATTTGCCCAATGTCTTTGAAAAAGGAATAAACTACCAAGAAGTGGCACCCTACAATGCTTTGGCGCACATCACGAACAAGACAAATTCATTTTTGGCTTTTGAAAAGGCTCGTGACCGTTCCCGCACACAGTGCAGGCCTCATACCATGCGATTTCTTTATTTTTACAAATATACAATATTGAAAAGAGGTTTGAGATTTACGGAGCAAGAAGAGGTTTTAAATGTAATGAAGAATACTTCGAAATGAAGTACAATATTTTTATTTATATTTAAATTGTTTTATATAAGTTTTAAGCAATATTTTCTGTACATATGTTAAAATGTAACGGTGGTTATTGCATGCTTCAGTTTTGGTGCGCCTTAATTTTTAATTCTTACTAAAAGCATTTTAAGAAAAACATAAAACTCTACGATTTAATTTGTTCATTACACTCTACTACAAGATAGATGGTTAAAGCGAATTTTTTCGAAGAGTGATCCCACGAGGGAAGTTTTAACGAGGAATAAATCAAAACAATGTTGTTTACCTACGCTCTTCTTCGCTTCGCCTAATGAACAAACAAAGTAAATTAGTAGATAACTAGACAGCCGTTTTCTTCGTCTGATTATCAGAAGAGTTCCTTCTGTAATTTTTTTTAAATATTGACCTTTATTATAGAATAAGGTTAACAAACGAACACGCAGATCCTCTGATTGTAAGTTTAGGCTGTGATCAATAGACATATAGATCTATTACCGATTTAAAATCAAAATGCAGATGCGTTGTTACCCCCGAGGACTAAAATGGAATGCCTCGTTTCCAATAAAAATGAATCTTCGGTTCTCTACACTCACCATACGAAACACAGCAGCAGAAAGCTGCTATTTTACGCTGGTATTCAGTGAGAGCGTAGTCCTTTCCCGATCGAGTAGACCCATTTCGTGCTACAACGATAACATAGTTGCAACATGGTTCTACCATGCGAAATCTCTGGTACTGGGAGCGCCAATACGCTTACGGCTAATCTTCCCTTCTATTGGATGGGCGCATGTTCAGCAAAGTAGAAGTAGACTGTGAACTCAAAAGCCTTAAGTTATAACCCCCTTATTGGTTCATGACTAATATTGCATTAAAGTGCATGCATTTTAAGCTTACTTGTAGCAGTTAATGGGAAATATAGAATTGTTTAAATAAAATTAAATAAAAAATCATTTATTTCAGAACTAGTCCATATCACACGTCATAAATACACATCGAAATTAAAATATTAAATCTAAGTTATAATGTCAATTTTATATTAATTACATAAAAAATATTTTATTTAAATTAAATTATTAGAATTATTTAAATTCATATAAATTCATATAAAATACACAAACACAACAAAACAGATACACAGCTCTAACCGAAGTGCTCATCATGCAGCCTGGTTTAGCTTCGCGTTATAGGGCAATCCAGATCCATCCGCCAGGCGATCTGCAGAGCTATTTGAGCCGCCCCATATGCGGCGGGACTCGCTTCCGAACGATCGTTGCGAATCCGTCTATATTTGCATCCACAAACATTCCTGGTGCGCTACAGTATCTTGTTAGCTTCATCAGTGCTCTGAAGGTGTTATTGTATTGAATGCGTAGAGCGTCGTAAGATTTTTTTTGTACTTGACCCATAGGCTCCACGTTTAGAATGATTGGCAGAATGCTCTGAACAGCGTAGCCTTTACTTCTGCAGTACAGCGCGCAAACCTACGTGCCAACATATTGGCCCGAACAGACAACGCCCTACGCTCCCTAGCTATATCAATATCGTCTGAAAGCGTCTCAGTGAGCCAGTGGCCCAAATATTTGAACTGCGAGACTTTTTTCAGGACACTGACATTTAGCGTGACTGATGTGCCGTGACACCATGAGCTCGCGTTCTATCTGAACTCATGGACCTCCGCATAATGCTCGCAGATTGAAATTAGTTTTCGAAGGGCGCTGATCGATGGATTCAGCAGCACCAGCTCTGCTAAGCTCACGGATCAGGCGGTCAATGTACAGGTTACACCACACTCTGTACTCCTCCGATAGTGACCCCGACCACCGCACATAATTGCTCTGATTCCCATACCAGTACTTCAAGAGGCTTATATACTCAGAGAGAAGGTCCATATCACTGGAAAACTTTTACCGTAACCTGTCATATGCAACTTAGTCAAATGCTTTAGATAGATCTAAGAAGCAGACATAGACAGGTGTGCTTCTGTCAGTGTAGTAATGGACGGTATGCTTGAGATTCAATATGGTCATTTCGGATGATAAACCGGGGCAAAATCTAAACTGCGCGTCATGGAACTATAGATGTTATCTTAATTAAATATCAATGAGACCGTCCAGAACCTTAGCAATGACTGCTGCGAGTAATATAGGCCTTTAATTACTTAATTAGGACGCCTCTCCCGTCTTGTTCTTCAGTATAGGAACAACTACCGTTTCCATGATAGCTTCAGGCTGGTAAGAATGGCTCATGCAGAAAGTAAACAACATGGCAAGCACTCTCGACATATGGATTCCTGCATCCTGCAAGTGTTCTTTGCAGAGCCATGGCCAGGGGATTTTCCTCGCTTCATGTTCCTCACTACCTGAACAAATTGTTTCGGTTTCGCCAAACAAGTATCTCCTACCTCTGTCGCGGTCTTTATAAGTCCCAATGTAGAATGCACCCTGAAATGCTCCCTGAATAAATTGGCAACTTGTTCGGCGTCACTAACCCCCTCTATACTCACTGGAACACTCAACTTTGGATTCAATTTATCGGTCTCTTTCCAAAATTTACTAAAGTTTTTTGTGGCATGCTGTGATGCAAGAATGTCCATTTTTAAATGGGTTTCATTATTATTACACCACTTGAGCCGACATTTAAACAAAATTCGCGAGTCTCGCATTCGTTCATATAATTGAGCAGACGTAGTTTTACTTTGAGTGACCCACGTATGGAACCGAAGTCTAGCGTCTTCGTGTGCCTTTTTTCAATGTTTGTTCCAGCCTGTCACATACCTTCTCTTTTTGTTTATACTTATACAATTTCGGGAACATTCTACCGCAGCTTCTCTGAGCACACTTACTACATTATAATATTTTTTTTCAATTATTTGTCTATGTTCTATATTATCACACATTCTATTTGCGCAATCTTGAAAGTCACAAGGGAAATCGATATCACACAACTTAGTTGAGCAGATGTGTAGATACCTATCTACCTGCTCTCTATCTTTTTCATCCCAGACAGCTCTATCCGGCACTGAGCCTCTTAATTGTATTTTAGGTACCAAAATATTTAGGTTACATAACAATTCGACTGCAAAATGATCGGAACATGACACCTCATTTCATATACTTGCGACCAGATTAGTATCATTGGCGACTTCAGTAGTGATGACATGGTCCAACTATGACGTAGTTCTATAAGCGTTACAAAGAAATGTACCTGAATCTAGCCCCAAACATTCTAAGTCTGCACAAGTCCACCTTTGTTCAGAGCAGAACTTCAAAAGCTCATCGCCAAACAAAGCGCCTGCGTTAAAATCGCCTAGTATGTACATATCTATAATACACGTCTCTATGATAGCAATAATCTCACCGAGGCAATATATAAATGGTTCAAATTTATCTCTTAACTGAAATTTGAACTCTTAACTGCTCTTAATAGCAGTTAAAACTCACAAACTTAGATTGGTTTATTCTCTTGACTTTTCTACAATTCATTTTCTTTGTTCTTAGATTCAAAAAAACTTTCTAAGCGTTGTACCCTCAGGCAATAAAGTGTCTTCTAGAAATAGCGAGAGCTTCGCACTTGGTACTTGCATCTTTTAACAACTGTACTGCCTATGCAACTTCGCTTTAATCTTTTGAAAAGTGCCACGAAATATTGCTAGTATTATTTTTATAAACATTTCTTATTTTATTTTAGTGTATAGTTTTACGCAATATTATCATCATCATTGGTTCCCCTTTAACAATTAGCTCCGAGTCTATTAGAGCTGTAAAACTCCTAGCTTTAAGCGGTAAACGACCGATGATAAATTCACCACTCTTCCTATGTGCGGCTACCTACATTCTAAAATGCCGTCATTGATTTCTAGCTTAACAGCAGTTATCCGTAAGGTCATAGAGCCATTAGGCCGCCACGCTACGCGACACGACACGCCAAGGTACCACTTTCTTCCCTATTATATTGCCCATAAGCAAATACCTTTAGTTATGTATGTACCAGTTTAAAGGATACATAGAGCCAATATGTTGTTTTAACAGTGGTAGAGCCACGCGGCAGCTTTTGCTGTCGCACGGATGGGCAGTCTCGAATCGGAGTGGTACCACGAACTCACAGAAAACCAGCGTGAAGTAGAGGTTTACCTCTGCGTTTCGCTTGGTGAGTGCAGGTGGCCGGAGGCCCTTTTTACTGGAAATGAGGCATTCCATCTTAGTCCTAACGGGTGACAACGCATCTACATTTTGATTAGGAATAGAGGATAGATGTAGATGTCTATGGGCCGCAGCAACCACTTACCATCAGGTGGACTGTGTGTTCGTTTGTCACCCTTATTTTATAAAAAAATATGTATTCCATCTTATATGTGGTAGAGCCATATTATGGTTGTACCACGAATGGGTCGGCTCGACCATAAAAGGACCACGCTCCCACAGAATAGCAACGTAAAATAGTGTGTGAGTGAAGAGAATAGGATACCCTTTTTACTTGAAACGAGGCATTCTGTCCTAGTCCTCAAGGGTGAAAATGCATCTGTATTTTGATTCTTAATTGAGGATAGATGTAGATTTCTATGGGCCACAACATCCACTTACTGGACATCTCACATCACTTGGTGGACTGTGTGCTTGTTTATTACCCTAATTCTATAAAAAATCATAATTCTTAGCACTTTCGATCTCTTGGAGCTGGCTGTATATTTGCTTTTTTTATAGGATAGCGTGACAAACGAGCATACAGTCTACTTGATGATAAGTGGTTGCTGTGGCCCATAGACATCTACATCTATTTTCGTTTGCGAATCAAATGCAGATGCGATGTCAGCCGTGAGTACTAAGATGGAATGCCTCTTTTCCAGTAAAAAGTGTCACCGGTTCTCTACACTCACCATACGAAACACATCAGCATTAAGCTGCTATTTTACGCTGGTATTCTGTGAGAGCGTGGTCCTTCCCATGCTACAACTATACTATTAATATAACTGCAGCATGGCTCTGGCATGGCTTAAATTACTTTAATTAATTAAAGTAATTTTAAACGTGGTGGATTAAAGTAATTTAACGTTTAAAATTGCTTTAGTCACAATACACCCTCAAATGCATGCTCGTAAAAAGTTTCAATTCATACATTATACCTCAGATATATAAATAGATTTTACAACATTTTACAATATATTTATTTCATAGGAATACACCTATTAAAAGAGTTCTTGTAATAAATTTCATTTAGGAAACCAAAACTAAAATTATAATAAGATGAATTTAACTGAATAGTTTAGTATATTTATCACCAACCGTTACTAATTAGAAATGAATCAGCACTTTTCAACCGATAAAGCGGATCAGCCAACTCGCTGCCAATAACACCGAGAACCAACAACTTCAATTAATTCACAATAGGCAAGCTTGCTTTCAGAAAATTTAGTAAATATTAATGTATAGCTAATACAATATTCTATTCATTTTCTTGGTTCAATCTTAAAATGTATTTAATTCAATTATCTGCACATATAAATTACACACACGGCCTACCTGTAATATCAAAATAACTACAATAAATTTTACAAATAATGTAATTTCTTTATAGTAGTCATCACATTATTTGTAAAATTTCTGTCGGTCTGTCTTTCTGTATATCTATCTGACTCTGAGTTTGTCCAGGCTAATCTTCAAAATGCCCAAAGCGGTTATCATAAAACTGATCTAGGCTATATTTTAATTGAATATCTTGGAGATATTTTTTGAAAAAACGAAATACTGATAAAATGAATGGTCTTTGATTATCTTAAACTTAATAACGCCACATTAATGTGTATTAAACAGATGAAGTCGGGGCGGATCGGTAGTGATAAAAATGTCAAGTACTGTAGTGGAGGCGTAAGGAAATCCATCACCCTATTTCATCCTGTGGATGTCGTATAAGGTGTCGGTATAGTTAATGCCAAAAAGATCTCACGATCTCTTCCAGTTAGATTCCTTTTATATCATACTGGATATAAATTTCCAGATCGGCAACAGTGAGCAGTGTCAAAATTTGATAAGTACAAGATCGCCAAAAACCGCTTTGTAAACATGACAATGAAGGCAAATCCTTAGGAAAGCTTATAAAAAATAAGAGAAAATATCGAGGACATGTAAAGTTCGCCATTTTGTACTGGAATTCTTAACTCTCTCCGAAGTATGAAGAGGCCTACGTCTACAAGTGAGACGTACGACGACGCAGCAATTGACACAATTTGTAATACATTTATGAACAAAGTACACAATTATTTTTTTCTAGTTATCATATCTACAGTTTTTTAGCTTTAAGATGGCGGTTAAAAATTATTGGTATTTACCATTTGTTTTGTAGACAATGTAAACATTATATAGAATAAAACTATTTCTACGGATTTTATCGGTTAGGAGTATACGTGTGAAGATGTGGTTGTCCTTAAAATTCGGCAACAAATATATTAGTATAAGTACTGTTTACTATCCACCCCCTTAATAAAATGAGGATTACGTCACAACTTATTTGAACTGTTTAATTAGAGTAATGCATGCTGGTGTTGACAATACGTTTATTATGGTCGAAGGTTTTAATTTAAGTAAGATATCATGGTATATTGACAATAATAATAAATTATTACCGATAGCTAATGGTAATTCGGAAAAATTATTTCTCGATACCAAATCATTTAATAATTTAAACCAATACAATATTAAATAAAAATAACCGAATTCTTGATTTGATATTATCAAATAATAGGTCATGTTCAACGCCGTCTTAGACCATACCGGGCTCTTGGGCACACAAGAATTTGGGGCCCTGTTGAAAAGTAAAAAAAAAGCGAATGATTAAAACTTTTTTCTGCTATGATCTTAAATTTATTATAGTTAATTGGTAAAAACCAAATAATATGTTATTAGATATAAGTATGTTGGTGGTTTGAATTGGTTACTCTTACGACAGTGGTTTTCTTCGTGATTTATGTAGTGCAAAATCTTCTATTATATCTTCAAAGTCTATTTTTTGAAGGCTCTTTGAACACCTCAGTGAAGCCTCTGATGTTGCTCTAAATCGGTACCTTAATGCACAGTTGGTTTTTCTGGGGGACTTTAATGCCTGTCATCAGGACTGGCTATTCCCATACCAGAAGACCAACCACGCTGGGAGAGAGGTGTGGAATTTTGCCTGGTCGCTGGGGCTCTCTCAGCTGGTACAACAAGCGACTAGAGTACCTGATGAGACGGCTCCGTGGCGCAGTGGCTTAGCAATGAATTGCTCCGCTGGGGGGGCGCGGGTTCGAATCCCGCACGGAGCAAGTATTTGTATGACCTACAAATAATTGTTCCGTGTCTGGATGTTTGTCCTTGTGCAATTTGTGTTTGTAAACTGCAACCACGATACAGGAGAAAATCCTAGTGTGGGGGTAACGTTTGACAAAAAAAACCTTACCCTTGGGAAATTCTCACCACTGTCTGGTGAAATCTATGTCGTTATATTCCCCACCTAACTACGATTTCCACGGAGTGCGACGAATGTGACGATACAAGTCAGCAGATTGGGATGAGATGTGGTATTATTTTTGGTTTTACTTTGCATCTTATCCTTGGCGGAAGGTCTGCTTCTCCTCTGAAGACCCGACGAGCTGCACGGATGCCATAACCAATGTGATACGTCAAGCGATGGAGTATTTCATCACCTTTTTTGACGTGCTCATTGGTGGTAAAGTTCGCCCATGTTTCAACGCCGAGTGCGCTCGTACTGAAAAGCACTAGCATATGGCGTAATTATCCAAGGTCGATGCTCGAGACCGTAAAGCTCCGGATGTTAGCCTTAAGAAGAAAGCCTTTAACAAAGCCGCCAAATCCTGCAAAAAGGCATTATGCCAAGCCAGTTTCGACCGCATTAAACGCATCGGCACAAAACTCTCTTTCAAACCATCTGGCAGTAGAGCTTTTTGGTCTTTCGCCAAAGCGGTCGAGACAAACTTCTCTCGGTCTACACTGCCTCCGCCTGTAAAACCAGATGGCTCACTGGCACAGGCGCCTAAGGAGAAAGCGGACTTATTTGCTTTTCTTTTTGCTTGCAATTCGCGTCTGGACAGCGTACCATCTCAATTACCTCACTGCGGTACCTCTATGTCAGAGGTCCGTATCACCAACAAGGAGGTTCTTAAAACCTTGCGAAGTCTAGACGTTAACAAAAACATTGGACCTGATGGTATACCAGCTATAGTTCTAAAAGTCTGTGCACCCGAGTTGTCTCCTATGTTGACATGCTTGTTCCGCCTCTCATTCAGGACTGGAATAGTGCCTAAATCTTGGAAGCTGGTCAATGTGCATCCTGTGCCTAAAAAGTAGGTCCATACTCTGAAAAGATTATGGAGCGTATATTGAATGCCCACCTCATGGTATACCTAGAGCAAAATGATCTCCTCAGTGATCGCCAGTACGGGTTTCACTGAAATCGGTTAACTGGGGACCTTCTAGCGTATGCCACTCACATGTGGGGCGAGGCCCTCGAGAACAGTGGTGAAGCACTTGTTGTTTCCCTCGATGTTTCGAAGGCCTTTGACAAGGTTTGGCACGCTAGTATATTGGGCAAGCTTTTAGATTACGGCTTATCCCCTGGCCTGATTGTCTGAGTGAAGGACTTTCTGAGTGAACGGTCTCTCCGGATCGTCGTTGATGGCTGCTCATCCGATACTATGGCGACTAACGTCGGTGTTCCTCAGGGGTCGTTCTCTCCGCAACTGTCTTCCTGCTGCATATAAATGATCTGCTCATTCCCGGTGTATATGAGTATGCAGAGGACAGCACAGTTAGGGAGAAATACCAACAAAGCGCCCGGACCAGTCGGGATCAAATCCAGTCAGAAAGAGAGGCTATCGTTGAGCGTGTGAGTCTCGCACTACAGGCAGTCTCCGAATGGGGCGATGCCAATATCGTGAGATTTAACGCCTAACAAGCGTGTCGTTTTACCGCTAAAAGGAGCCCGCTCAAATTGGCTTCTACTTTCCGGAATGTATCCTTGGAGTACACTGACCACCTTCAGTTGTAAGGGATTGAATTTTCTCCGAACCCAAACTATGGGTTCATTGAGTCTACAGCCAAAGCAGCCGCAAGGAAACTTGGTGTCCTTGCAAGGGTGCGGCGGTACTTCACGCCGGGGCAGCTTCTTAAACCTTATATAAAGCGCAAGTCTGGTCGTGCATGGAGTACTGCTGTCACATTGGCAGCATTGGACTCAGTGTAGAGACGTGCTAAGAGGCTCATTGGTGACCTTGATTTATTTGAAACCAATCTTGTCAGCCTCGAGTACAGGCGCAGAGTAGCCAGTCTCTCGGTATTCTATAGGATGCATTTCGGTGAATATGCGCAGGAATTACACGCTTTAATTCCTCCGTCTCCTTCTCACCATCGGACAACCAGACGGTCGGCGGGTTTTAATCTCTTTGTTGTCGATATTCCACTCATTAGAACCAAATGGTTTGCTTCGTCTTTTGTAATGCGTACAGCAAAGCGTACAGCTAACAGTGGTAGAGCCACGCGGCAGCTTTTGCTGTCGCAAGGATGGGCCGGCTCGAACCGGGGTGGTACCACGACCTCACAGAATACCAGCGTGAAGTAGAGGTTTACTTCTGCGTTTCGCTTGGTGAGTGCAGGTGGCCGGATGCCCTTTTACTGGAAATGAGGCATTCCATCTTAGTCCTCACGGGTGACAACGCATCTGCATTTTGATTTGTAATAGAGGATAGATGTAGATGTCTATATAAAAAAAAAAAGCAGTGGAATAATTTGCCGGCGTCTATCTTTCCGTCCGAATACAATCTGGGCATCTTCAAGGCAAGAGTGAATAGGCTTTTGTTACGCTAAGACAGTGCAATTTACCATCTAAGGCTGCATCACCACTTACCACCAGGTGGGATTGTGGTCTAGCACTGGCTTATAATAAGTTAAAAAAAATATCACTTTCTATTTACGTTCTTGTAACAAAGTATGTAGTTCGTAATTCATTTTTTATTCTCTTTAGGTGTGAAAATGAGTGCTCTTCTCTACAATTGGTAACCATTAAGCATTTGAACCAGAAAGTCACTAACAACACCCTCATCTTATTTATTTTCTGCCGACTTTCAAAAAGGAGACGGTACTCAATTCGACTGTATGTTTTTTTTTAAGTGTGTTACCTTATAACTTTGTACTGGGCGAACCGATTTCGATGATTCTTTTTTATATGAAAGCTGATAGAATAGAATAGAATAGAATAGAATAGAATAGAATAATTTTTATTCAATATACATTACATATGTAATTCTTATTGAAATTCATTTTATACTTTACCACTGGTACCAGCGGGACATTTTTTTTAAATAAATTTTACAATATAAATGATTACGAACTATTTACAAAATTTATTTTAGAAACTGCTTGGAAGCGACCACCTCATTCCCAGGGGTTACGAGTATTATCAACCATGTATTCATTTATACTATAATAACCCTTTTTATACAGTTTCAGCTTAATAAAACATTTAAACTTGGTAATAGAGAGAACCTGTACACTTTCCGGGACCTTGTTGTAATAGCGTATACATTGCCCCAAGAATGAATTACTGACTCTGTGGAGTCGACAAACTGGCATCACTAGCTTGTGTTTGTTCCTAGTGTTTACAGAATGTATATCACTTTTTTTACTAAAACTATCTTTGTTTTTGTGAACATACATTAAATTTTCGTAAATATACTGAGAGGCCAAAGTTAATATATTAATTTCTTTAAATTTATCTCTAAGAGACTCTCTCGGTTTTAGATTGTAAATAGCTCTAATGGCCCTCTTCTGTAAAACAAAAATAGTTTCTGAATCAGCCGCATTTCCCCATAGCTAAATCCCATAAGACATTATGCTATGGAAATAACTAAAATAAACTAATCTAGCTGTCTCGACACTAGTGAGACCTCTAATCTTTTTTAGAGCATAGGCTGCAGAACTTAGTCTGCTTGCTAATTTGGATATATGGGGGCCCCACTGAAGCTTTGCGTCAAGAGTGATGCCAAGAAAAACAGTGGATACAACAGGGCTCAATTCCTCCCCATTTAAAAACACATTGGTATTCAGATTTTTAACATTTGTTGTTGTAAATTTAACACAATTAGTTTTATTTCCGTTCAAATGCAGGTTATTAACGTTAAACCAATGCACTAATTTTGATATAGCATTATTCACTTCGTCACATTTAATTGATTGACGTTTAAGTTTAAAAATCAAGGAAGTATCATCAGCAAATAATACTATATCATGACTATCCCCTACAAGGTGAGGTAAGTCATTAATATACACCAGAAACAGGAATGGGCCGAGAATCGAGCCCTGAGGAACACCCATTAGTACAGGTGACCCGGAAGAACTTTTACCATTGATAATAACCTTCTGCTTTCTATTACTTAAATATGAAATAATAAGTTTAAGCGCTGTATTCTTGACACCATAGTACTGTAGCTTCCTGATTAATGTCTCATGGTGAACACAGTCGAAGGCCTTGGAAAGGTCACAAAATATACCCAAAGCATCCTCTGAATTCTCCCATGCACAAAAAATATGTTTAATAAGCTCAACTCCAGCATCAGTTGTCGAGCGACCCCTTGTAAAACCGAATTGATTTTGATGTAGCAATTTATTAATATTAAAGAAACTTAACATCTGATCTAAAATAATTTTTTCAAAAATTTTACTTAATGTTGGTAGTACAGAAATTGGTCTAAAATTGGCGGGGTCTATTGTACTACCAGATTTAAATATAGGTATGACTTTACTATGTTTCATTAAATCAGGAAACATACCAGATTCGACGCTTATATTAAATATAGTGGCTAGATAAGGTGCTAATATATCTATTATAATAAAATAACTTTAACGGAAATCCCCCATAAATCTGCCGTTTTCTTAACATCAATAGCTTTAAAATATTTAACGATATCTTTTGGCAGTACTCTATGGAATTTAAAAGTATTAGAACAAGCCTTTACATTTTGTTTGAGCAATGATTTCAATTGATTGTTCTCGTGTGGTCCCATATGAATTTGATCAAGGTCAGACCAATGGTTATTGAGTTATTCTTAAATAACCTATATTGAAGTCGCTTATATTAAAGTCAGCTGTACAAATTTTTTAATTTTAAATTATTTTTATGTCAGGTTAAAATAATAATAATAATAATAATAATAATAATAAAGGCGTAGGGAAGTGACGACCCCATCGCCCGCTGACGTAACGGTTATGTGAGAAAAATGCTACGTCAGCGCAGTCAGTCAGCACCTTGCCAAGAGGTGTGAGCGCCGTGCCTCGGCAGAATTGGAGGTGCTAATTTGGGCCCGCTTGTGCTTTTGGCCAAATCATGAAACGGTGCCGGGCCTGGGCGTCTCCCGTTAATTGACGCCCATTTCATGGATGATGGAAACAAATAGAGTGCGTATAGGGCCGCTGCCTGGGGGTCGCCGGGGCGCGTCTGGAGCTGGCGCTGGACGCGACAGCATACGGGCCGCCTGCCGAGCGCGAGGTGCTGCACGACCATCTAGCATTCCCTCGCATCCATCATCCCCACCAGCTGGCTTGGTGTTGGCAGGGTCTTCGCGGGCCCAGCAATCAGCACCCGCCACTGGTGGAGTACGCCGCATGCGTTGGTCAATGCAGATGAACAGCAACGCATTGCGGGCGTATTTTAGGGCGAAAGGGGGAGAAATTGGAGGTTTTGCATATCATGCTAGGATGCATCGACTTTTTGCTGAGCTGGAGCCATCTATAACCGTCACCGAGCAAAACCTGGCAGACCGAGTTTGGTATATCTTGCGCTCAAACATATTCGATAGCACCGAACTCGAACGGCTACGACGTGAGGCTGTTCCCTCATCGGATGAAAATGCTACGGCTGAGGATGCGGCGCCACAAGTTGCAGAGCAACCAGCACACGTGGATGCCGCCGTAAACCTTTCAGTTGTGGTTGGTTCAGACGATGATGGAACAGTCTCCCAGGAACTAGAACTAGAGAAAATGAGGAGTACATTGGAAGAGGCTATTTTGGAAACGCGTAGTATGCCTCTCGAAAATCGACCGAGACTCCCGCGCATGCCCCTAAGCAAGCGTAATCGCGCTGTCGTGAGGGCTCTCAACCCAATGCTGGTGACCTATTTGGAAGCCAGGCGGGATCTTTGCGAGACGGACTCAATTCTTTTTGGCGCCGCACTGGCAGTTTGCCGCATTATTGGTGCCAAAGTTCCCACGGCTGGACGCGCTACTAGACAAAGTAGCGCCATCCCAGCCTGGAGAAGAAGGATTGAGGACCGTATCGCAAAGGCAAGGGCCCTCATCGGCAGACTGATAAGCTTCAGGTCGGGCAATAATAGGCCGAGAATTGTGCGCACCGTCAGGATGGCGTTTACTGGGACAAATATCAGTTTGTCCCAGCCGGATATAACGCAAAAACTGACGGAGCGCATAGACGACCTGAAGCAGAGAATAGCTGCTTGGGGGAAGCGGATTCGGCGATATACCGAGAGGTTGACACGGTTCAACCAGAATCGTCTCTTCCAGAGTGATCAGAAGAGGCTCTATGAATCACTGGAGCGACCAATGGTACGTGGAACGGGCCCAGCACCGAATCAGGCCGACACTATCGCATTCTGGCGCGGCCTGTGGTCAGAGCCCGTAAACCACAGCGAGGGCCCTTGGACGGAAGTTGTGGCGAGTCAGTGTGCGAATGTTACGCCCATGGACCCCGTCATCATAACGCTGGATGACGTAGCTGAGGCGGTCCGTAGAGCCCCGAACTGGAAAAGTCCGGGGCTCGACAGGCTGCATCACTACTGGCTGAAGGGGTTCGTGGTGTGTCACGCTGTACTCGCCCGACAGTTTCAAGAGGCTCTCGACCAGAAGTCGCTCCCGAGCCTCTTCACTACTGGGATCACTCATTTGGTTCCTAAAGATCAGGATACCACAGACCCGAGCAAATACCGCCCCATAACGTGTCTACCCACGATATACAAGACACTAACATCCATTTTGAGCGCGAGAATCACTCGTCACCTGAACTCAAATCAGGTGATGTCGCGCGCTCAGAATGGATGTAGGGGCGGTGGTCGTGGAACCAAGGAACCACTCCTCATTGACGCGGTCATTGGCAAGGTGGTTAAACGCAACCGTCGGAACCTCTCTGCCGCCTGGATAGACTACAAAAAGGCATTCGACTCGGTGCCTCATACATGGCTTAAGAGGGTCCTCGAGCTGTACAAGGTTGACTGTACAGTTCGAGACTTCCTCGGGCAATGTATGGGGCAGTGGAGTACGATCCTTTGTCATCTAGGTGAGCGGATGACGGCTGCGGAGAACCACATAAGGATAAGAAGGGGTATCTTCCAGGGCGATTGTTTGAGTCCAATCTGGTTTTGCCTCTCTCTGAACCCTCTCAGTACCTTACTGGAGGGTTCCGGGAGGGGATTTCAGCTTCGGAGAGGAGGTACAAAAGTGACCCACCTTTTCTACATGGATGATCTCAAGTTATTCGCCTCCAGTCGCTCCCATCTTATGGAATTGCTAAAAATCACGTGTGATTTTAGCAATTCTATTGGAATGGAGCTGGGGACGGATAAGTGTGCGATCCTCCATGTCGAAAGGGGAAGGGTTGCTAACTCTGAGGGCATAAACTTATCTATGCCCATCAGCATAAGAACCCTTTCCGAGGCTGAAACATACCGATACCTGGGTATGTCACAGAACATCGGTGTAGATGAGGCGGGTATGAAACGGTCAGTTTGCGATGTGTTTTATGCACGCTTGACCAAAGTGCTTATTAGCCTTTTGTCCGGTGTGAATAAGACGCACGCATATAACGGTTGGATCATGCCTGTTCTCATGTATACCATTGGCATACTCAGATGGACTCAGACCGAACTGAACGCTCTGGACAGAAAAGTCCGCACTATAATGACGTCCCACAGGATGCATCATCCGAGATCGTCAGTAATGAGGCTGTACTTGCCGCGGAAGCATGGTGGGCGCGGCTTTTTAAGCGCGCTTACCGTGCATAATCGCGAAGTGTGCAGCCTCCGTAATTACTTTCTAACGAGAGCGGATGATCCATACTATAGGGACGTTATTTCTTGTGATAAAGGACTTACCCCTCTATCCTTAGCCAACGAGCAATGGCAAGACCCGGCAGTACAGAGCATTTCCGACCGGGAGACCGTATGGAAGGAGAAAGAGCTCCACGGGAGGTTCTACAAGGCCCTACATGAGCCTTTCGTAGACACAGTCGCCTCCCTCCACTGGCTACGTTTCGGTGACCTCTTTGGGGAAACTGAGGGCTTTGTCTGTGTAATACAGGATCAGGTTATTAAGACCAACAATTATCGGAGATACATCCTAAAGGATGGCACCGTCGACATCTGTCGAGCTTGTCGCCATCCCGGTGAGTCACTTAGGCATGTCATCTCTGGTTGTTCGGCGCTTTCTAACTCTGAGTACTTGCACAGACACAACCTAGTAGCCAGGATTCTACACCAGGAGCTCGCTCTGAAATACGGTCTCGTGGATCGGAAACTGCCATATTATAAGTACTTGCCGGAAGCCGTGCTCGAAAATGACCGCGCCAGGCTCTACTGGGACCGGGCCATCATCACAGATAGGACTATTCTTGCGAATAAGCCTGATATTGTGCTGATGGACCGGGCACAGTCAAGGATATTTTTGGTCGACATTACCATTCCTTATGACGAGAACCTCGTGAAAGCCGAAACAGATAAGCTGACAAAATATCTGGACCTGGCTCACGAGGTGACCGACATGTGGGGTGGTCTGCCGGCCGAAATTATTCCTGTGGTCGTTTCTGCGAACGGGTTAATCCCAGTTAGCCTCTCGGGTCACCTGAGGCGACTGGGACTCCGTGACGGACCACTCCAAGCTCAAATGCAGAAGGCGGTGCTCCTCGATACCGCCCGCATCGTCCGCCGGTTTCTTTCCCTTTCCCCCTAACCCTCAGCCGTTTGGTCTCCCCTGCCGAGGGCTTCCATCTGGTTGGGTTTTTATATATTTATGTAATTTTTATGTACTTATTTTATTTTATTGATATTTATGTAAGTTTATTATTTTCATTTTCAATTATATATTTATACAACCCAACCAGATGAGAAAACTATACAAATACCCCATAATAATAATAATTTTTATTTCGGATACAAGCTCCATATTTGGTTAGTAATAAATAATATAAATTTAAAATTAATGTTAGTAAATATACAACTAAAAACAACAATACTTATTTTATATTAAACATAACAGCTCTGGACCCCATATGCACAGTGTTCCAGTGCCGCACAACGGGACAATCAAGCCTTCCTAATACAGTACATAGGAGTCCGTTGGCACTGTCTCGCACGCGTCGCATCAGGGAGGCCACTCTTTTTCGCACTATTGTATCAAAGCTGTCCGTGTTAGCCTCAACAAACATACTTGATGCGCTGCAATATCGAGACAGCCCCATCAGCATCCTAAAACCATTATTGTACTGAACACGTAGAGCATTTACTGATCGGCGAGCATACTTGACCCACAGGCTGCAGGTGTAAAACGTTTGGCAGTACGCCTTAAAAAGGGTTACCTTGACAGCTTTTGTACACCTTGCAAACCTGCGAGCCAGCATGTTGCACCTCACTGCCAATGCTCTACGTTCTCGTTCGATATCAATGTCATCAGAGAGGTCATCTGTAACCCAGTGCCCCAGGTATTTAAATTTGGTAACTCTATTTAGAGGTACTCCTCCAAGCCTGACCAGAGGGATAGCCTTAGGTTCTTTGTTCCCTGCCTTAAAAACAAGTAGTTCACTCTTTTTGGAGTTATACCTGAGGCCATGAGCTTCTGCATATCTCTCACATAAATTTATTAATACCTCGAGTGCTCTGATCGAAGGGCTCAGCAGCACCATGTCGTCTGCGTAACTGATGCTGTTTACGAAGTTACCATCTATTGAGCATCCGACGCCAGTTCTGCTAAGCTCATCGATCAATCCATTTATATACAGGTTAAACAGCCTCGGTGAAGTTAACCCTTCTTGTCTCACTCCGCACTCCAACCTATATTCACTCGAGTACGAGCATGCCCACCTTACATTATTTGATTGGTTGTGGTACCAATACCTTAATATATCAACTATCTCCCTAGGCGTGCTCGTTTCCCTCCGAAGCTTCTCCCATAATAAGTTGTACGAGACCAGGTCAAATGCCTTCGACAAGTCCAAAAAACAGGCGTAGACAGGCGTTTTTCTCATAACATAATACTGGACGGTATGCTTGAGTCGTAAGATTGCAGTTTCAGTAGACAGTTCAGGTCTAAACCCAAACTGTGCGTCATGTACCTGTATATGTTTACTTAGTTGACGATCAAGCAAACCATCCAATACTTTTGCTACCACAGTAGCAAGCGAGATTGGTCTATAATTGTTCTTGTCGGCAGCATCCCCAGTCTTATTCTTTAGAACTGGTAGCACTATGGTCTTCATAAGTTCCGGAGGTAAGTATTGATGCCCTATACATACATTAAAGAGCATAGTCAATGCCCTAGGCAGATGAACTCCCGCGTACTGAAGGTGCTCAATACTGAGGTCATCATATCCAGGTGATTTACCACGTGTCATATTATTTATGACATTTGCTACTTCTCTCGCAGCAAATCTGGCAAATTCACTGCACGATTTCTCCTCGATATCGAACACCTGCTGCACCGGTTCTAATGGAGATTCCACTTTGAAGTGTTCCCTAAAAACTTCTGCAATATGATGGGGCTCACTCTTACCATCGACAGTCACAGGTAAGCATGATGCAGTTTCCAGCTTCTTAGTTAGTTTCCAAAAACTCTTAAAATCTTTTTCTTTGTGGTGAGTAGCCAAGATATCCATTTTTATTTGGTTCTCATTGTCTTGACACGACTTAACCTTTGACTTAAAACACCTCCTAGTTTCTCGCATTCTATCATATACATAACCCGCACTGGGCTTACCATACAGCAACCACATTTGGAAACTGCAACGTGCCTCCTGATGCACCTCCCTTACGTACCTATTCCACCCAATAACTAGTTTGTGTTTACTACGCTTTCTTATCTCATAACTAGTTTCAGCAGCTTCTCTTAAGATTAAAACAATATTTTTATATAACCTATCAATTACTGTCCTATGATCTACATTTTTACACACTTTATCCGCACAATACCTAAATTCTACTGGAAAATCAACATTTCTTAAATTATTATGACATATTTTACTATATATATTAATCTGATCAACGCCCCTCTCACCCCACTTGACCTTGTTACAACATTTTTCCTTATATTGCGTTTTAAATGGCAGCTTACCTATCTTAAAATCTACTTCCAGTGGAAAATGATCTGACCAATAAACATCAAAGCATACCTTACAATTTAATAAACATTGCCAAGCTGCCTCCGTTACTAGACAGTGATCAAGCCATCTTCGGCAGTCCTTTTTAATGTCACTTATATAAGTGTATGTATGTGATGTTATTTTTAAATGGACCACGTCTGCACAGAGCCACCTCCGCTCCTCACAGAAATTGGATAACTCGTTATAAAATGATTCTCCAGGATGCGCATTAAAATCACCAAGAATAATAGCAGATTCAATTTCGCAACTCTCAATTACAGCGTCTATTTCACTTAATACCTCTGTAAACTCAATTAAATTATCTTGGCTGTCTGTAGGCATATACACCGAAAAAACCAAGAAAAAACGGTTATTCGCGCATACTTTAATAGCTGTCAGTCTAACACTATTACACGGAACGATTGAAACTGACGAAAACACACTTTTCTTCCACATTATCGCCACCCCACCATAGGGTCGCCCACGGAGTATGCTGGTTGATGTGTCCACCGCTGACTTGCTCGTGTATTCAAAGTCACTGTCAATATTCCCTACATATGCAATGTCATGTGGTAATAACCACGTCTCCTGAAGAGCAATGACGTGTGCCGTCTTACATAATTCCCTCACGCCGTCCACTGATCTCGTAACTGACTTGCAATTAAAACTAACAAGTTTTATACTGTGATCATCATTTATATCCATACTATACTTTTTATTAACTTTTATCACCAGCCTCATTCAAGCCCGTAGCAGGTAATTTCCTGTCATTAAAATTAATAAATCGCCGAAACGAGATACCTTCAGGCCAAAGATTCTTGTCCAGGAACATTTCCGTCATATGCCTGGGAACAAACACTTTATGAGACTTATAATCTTTTTGACGTTTCATTTTAATTTCCACCAGTTGTACAGCAACATTCGTTTTGCATAAAATATAATTGGCAATGTCCTGGGTTGAAGTCTCTATATCAACATTGTTTATAAACAGTGGTATTCTTATATTTGCTGCCTTAAATTTACCCGTAGGATCCTTCGCCTGCCCCTGTAATCCAATAAATCTGTTCCTAAGTCTTTTCCTCTGCACCATAATCCATTCTTCATCCCTTTTATGCAGAAATTCACCCCCTTCCCGCGCTACTTGTGAGAATGTACTTCGTTCGTTAAGCTTATTTATTGGCGAAGTACCGCTCGCTCGTTCCGCTACACCTATAGTTGAGGCCACCAGCGTTTGCGCACACGCATTAGTTTCGGACTGCGTATGTGCGGAAACCGCGGTACTCGTAGAGGCCTCCACGCGCTCGCCCTCGTCTATTATGTTCGCTTTAGTTGCTGTTGGTTGCTCGACAGGGACAGGTGCATCCGCAATTGCATGCTGACTCTTCGTGTGCGACGCATCCAGCTGATATTGTGAGTCACGCTGAGTTACTGTATAATTCTCAGCTGTTGTAAATGCCGTTTGATTTGAAGTAGCCGTTTTTTCTACCTCCAAGTTTATAAAACCAAATGGCCCGCTATCCGATCCAAGGTTATCGTAATTTTCTAAGTTACTCGTGCCTCTTTTCTTATTTAAGGTATGTTTCACTTGGTAATTATTTAACAGTGACCCTTGTTTCATATTATCAATCTCCATTTTTAATTTGTTAACATGCTCAACCGTAGCGTACTGCTCTGTTATAACTTGAACCTGATCTTTTAGGATAATTATGTCTTTCAGTAATCTCGTTACATCGACATGGTCAAATGTAACCGGTGGTAGTTTTCGTAGCTCTCGGGCTACGAATATTGGGATTAGTTCTGCTGATGTACACTTGATAAGGGAGATAATGTCCTCGAAATCTCGCTGTATTTTTCCATCTGCTTTACCCTTTCTCTTTATCTTTTTCCCTGAAGTTTGCACTGATTGATAGAGTAAGTCTTTTGCGGCCGCAATCTCTTCAAGAGAAAACGTAGTTGCACACAGACGAACTATGCTTTCTTCATTCATCACATCTACTTGATTCTGAATAAATGTCAAGACTTCACTAATGACAATATTACAGCTATTACATTTTACTAAATTCACAGACATTGTGTAGAACGTCACACAACTCTTTCACGATAAACACGTATTATCGCGGCAACGTACGCGACACGACTCGACTTATAACCGACCTTATATCGAAAATATAACCGACTCGACTCGACTCGGTTATATTTTCATAAAATAGAAAAAAAATGTATAGTCTAAGCGAATATAACGGCCTTTCGGGGCGCTCTGGGCACGGGCCCCGTGTGCCCTTATGGTAAAGATGGTACTGGTCATGTGTATCGGTGCAGAAAGGTAATAATATACTATTGATTTCATAAGATGAACATCACCCTGCGACTGAAATAGAATTCCAAAAATCTCTCAAAGCCTACTGAAGTTAACCGGAGCCGATATACAACTTTTATCGAACTGATTGGAAGCTTTGATTAAGGAATTAGGCAAGATTGATTGGAGTGTTTTATGGCGGGATTCGGTAGATTTCAATGATTAGGTTAATGTGTTTAACGAAACAATAATTTATTTTTGTCAAAAACATACTCCTTCATCAAAACCGAAAAATAAAAATTATCCTCCATGGTTTACGGCTTTCTTAATCAAGGCTATAAAAAAGTGAAAGTTCACTATTGGTTTAAAAAGTATGGGAACGCATTGGACAAATTCACTTACAAGCTATTGAGAGAGATCAGTGTAATTTACTTATAAGGGAACGTAATACTAATTTTATAATGAATGCCGAAAGCCATTTACAAAGTAATCCTAAATACTTTTGGCAAATATTTAAAATCAAGTTCTGTTTCTATACCTACAATGTAATATATAGTGACAAGCGACAAATGGCGATAAAAATGTTAATAATCTATTATATTAATTATATTAAAATATGACGAAGTAAATAATGCTATATCTAAATTAGTAAATTGGTTCAATGTTAATAATTTGCATTTAAATGGCACTAAAACGAAATGTATGAAATTTATGACTCCAAATGTCAAACAATTAAATACTAATGTAACTTTAAATGGGGAGAAACTGAGTCTTGTAGATACCACCATTTTTCTTGGAATCACACTAGACGCGAAGCTTCAATGGAGCCCCCATATATCAAAACTAGCAAGCAGACTTAGTTCTGCAGCATATGCCGTAAAAAAGATTAGAAGTCTAACTAGTGTTGAAACAGCTAGACTAGTTTACTTTAGCTATTTCCATAGCATAATGTCGTATGGTATTTTGCTATGGGGACACGCAGCTGACACTGAAATTATATTTGTTTTACAGAAGAGGGCCATAAGAGCAATTTATGATTTAAAGCCTAAAGAGTCGCTGCGACAGAAATTTAAGGAAATTAATATATTAACTTTGGCCTCTCAATACATTTATGAAAATGTAATGTACGTTCACAAAAATAAAAGTAGTTTTACAAAAATAAGTGATATTCATTCTGTATATACTAGGAACAGACACAAGCTAGTAGTACCGGTTACTCGACTCCATCGAGTCAGTAATTCATTCTTGGGGCGATGTATACGCTTTTACAACAAAATTCCATAAAATATACAAAATTTGACCTGCTCAAAGTTCAAAAACTTTATTAAACTAAGTTTGTATAAAAAGGGTTATTATAGTATTAAAGAATTTATAGATGATAATAACCCCTGGAAATGAGGTGATCGCTACCAAGCTATTTCTAATTTGTTGTGTTGTTAATTTGTGTAACGTACATGATTGTAAGCTGTTATTTTAAAAAAAAAGTCCCGCTGGGTTTCTTGCTGGTTCTTCCCAGGACAGAGGTTTTTTTTTCGAACCAGTGGTAATTATACAAAGGAGTGACTTTCAATAAGCATTATTTATAATCTATATTGAATAAAAAAGTTTCTGTTTCTGTTTCTGTTTCTATTTGCAGAGTATTTTCAGTCTGTTCATAAAAAGTAATAAGCAGCCATACTCTAGAGATTATTTACGTGGAGCTATATCGTTTAGAATGTCACTATACCGTTGTCATTTAGATGAGCACGAGACACAATATTTACAATCCCTCGATAGTAACGAGAGTATGAATCCCTAACCCTTCCTCCGATTTTTTCAAGAACTGTGCAAGATGTGTTTTACAATATTTAATAATTCCCTTTCTTTTAGTATCTTTTTTCATCAGTGGAAAGTTGCCAGCATAACTCCAATATATATTAAGGTACGCTAGGATACAATTCTACAATATAGATTAGAATACAATTTTGAAAAGTTTGTTTTAGGCGTTGCGAAAACGTGGATACTTTTAGTCACCAACACGGCACACCGTCACAGGAAACCGTAGTTGCTGTATCCGGTAGCGGCAAGCGGACACAGTCGCCGGTTGCTACTTCTGGACACTGGTAACAGTTCGTTGCTTGTTTTCCGTCAGTTTCACCTTGGATGTCGATGGAGAAACATTACCTTTGCTTGTTGTGTTGATTGCACGTTGACGCAAACGTTGTCGCCGTCAATATTTACAAGCAAATCAACCACGTCAATGTCAGCGCCGTACAATTGTAAGGAAATTTGCTTGGTGTTGCTTGTATCTTCAAATGACGACTTAAAGCTACCAGTTACCCACACCGTACACTTTTTGATCGGCGGTCGGTATTTTTCAAGTGGAAGCAAATGAACACAAAAAGTGTCTACGTCTGCGCAAGGAATAGCTGATTTCATATTGATTAGATGAAAATTAAATATTCACTGATAGCTTGTATCCAACAAAAGACACAAAAGTGTCTGGGTTTGCGCAGCGCCTTACATAATACCTGTCAACATGTAATTGTGCTCAGTTTTGTAGACCCAATAAAGAAAATTGTTTTTTGATAAGGAACCATAGCTATTAAAATTATTATAATGATTAATAGCAAATGACTATACTATTCCAGTTTTCCATGTAAAGGAGCCAGTAGTCATTAATATCTTTATATATCTAAGAGTTTGTATTTCTGTATGTCAGTGAACATGTAACTTCTGAACGACTTAACTTATTGAGGTCATATGCACACAAGATTTGTCAAGTTGATGGTTCATACCTATGCATGGGTTCGAAAGGTGGCGCTGTAATCAAATTATTAAAAAATTCTATATTTATGTATCAAAATTACTGATATCCACAATATATTATGTTAGTTTAATGGCAAAAAGTAAACCACAAAATCTGTACTCGTTTGGCGGCACTTTGATCGAGTTATAAATTTATATTTACGCTGTAAAAGTCCGGAGTGAATTCGGAGTGAAACTAATCGCGACACCTACACAGGAAAGGACAGAACAACATCTACTGACCAATTATATATCAACGTCTAGGTATATACTATACTAGCGACCCGCCCCGGCATTGCTTTCTATATTTCGCGAAGTTTCATTATAATCGGTTTAGCCATTCAGGAGATTACAGACAGACAGACAAAGATTTCAAAAATAATTATAGATGTCTTAATGGCATGGACTGTAGTTATACACACACAATTGTCTTATATAAAAAGTCTTATAATGTAAGTCGACATTTCTTCACTAATTATTTTGTTCTGTTGAGCTTTAAGCAAAATATCTTTAAAAAAATTCTTCTGCTAGAGTAACATAAGAAGGACCGTCGTATAGGCATTGCTCTGAAAAGGTTTCCGTAACCGAGAGAAGGGAAGTAAATATAAAAGAGACGTTCTTTCATTTTTATTGAGTGTAAATACGGTCTTAGGTCAACGGAGTCTTTCGGGACACAAAAAAGTTTTATTCGATACTTTTTTTTACAGATCCATGTGCCTTTTAATGAAACGGTTAATAAGAGAATTTTATAAACAAGAAATTCTTATTTAATTCTAATTCCTAATTCATTATTTCTTAGATTAACTAAAATATAATACTATACATATACGCCTGTCACCCAAAGGGATGGGTAGAAACTACGGAACTTCATTTGGCACGATCATGACACACTCCTCTCGCTTCCGTCACGTCCATATTATATCTACGCATATATGCTCTTCGGTATCAAACAGTCACATAGTTACTTTCATGTAAATGTAGAAAAATGCTATTAAGTTATTACATAATCTTCCGTCCGTTGGTCTGTGAGTTGTTAACACGATTACAAATGAATTATTAATCAATGAAGAATTAATAAATCAAGTAAGCTAAAGCTAGATTAGTAAGTTAGATAAGTAACGTCAACCTCGCTTGCAACCTCCTAGGGGCCGGCTCCTGAGAAAAGTAGCTGTGACGAATGCGTGACGGCGCAAAATCCAATATGATATAATATACCGTACACAAGTTAGCGATGGATAGCATTACCAGTATGTATTCGTACAAAATCGTCTCTTCACTGTGACAGAGACATGGGGTAGTGGATATTCTTTCTTACACCGTCAATTATACAAAAATATAAATACTTAGAAATTAAAATATGAATTTTCGATTTTACAATAACGAATATTGACCACCTGTGGTATAAAAAAAAACCTATGGTGACTAGGGTGGCCAATAAGTGTAATAGATTGTTTAAAATTAAAATGTTGTACAACCGACTTCACATAAATTATTAAGTATAACTCAAAAACTATTGGTCAGACCTTGATCAAATTTATATGGGACGACATGTGAAGCACCAGATTTCAAATGAAAAAAGAATAATCGAAATCGGTTCACCCAGTAAAAAGCTATGAGGTAACATACTTAAAAAACATACAGTCGAATTGAGTACCGTCTCCTTTTTGAAGTCGGTAGAAAATGTAACTTTATGACAAATTTCATTAAAACCCCTTCGTCCATTCCATCATCATTGCGATAACAAACATCGATACAGACACACTTTCACAATATTTATTCATATAATATAATAAGAATAAGAACTATAAGATTATATCTACTCGTATGATCACACCCTATTAAGCTTTATTTCATGAGTAGGTGTGGTTATTTATGCGCATTTAATTGTATTTCAATAAAAAAAAAACATTTCAAAAAACCAAAAAGCTTCACTTTTTTTACGTTTAACCGAATATACGGACAATAATTCTTAAATATATATACTGAATTGAATCAAATATTTCATTTGAGAAAATAAACGCTCAGTCTCTGTCAGCTTATTCCATCAGCTGAACGAGAACGCTGTGTACGCCAGTAACGATTTAGAGAGAATGAATGCTAGTGCAATACAAATAAAAACAAATTACTTGCCCTCGCATGCAGCTTATACAACGACGGAAGCTACACATTGAAAGAACGAGGCGTACGTTTACTAACTTTTCATTTCGTGGCCTCATCCGATTGTATTCTGTCAAAAGCTCCTTTGGGAAATTTACTGTTTCATTTCTTTTGGTCGGTCGGAGCTTGTTCTCAAAAAAGTTTCGCTTACATAAAATTGATGATTCCATCATCGGCGACGAGACCGTTGAAATTGTAAAATGTAATTTATTATCCTTGTGTATGTGAGAACTGAGTCACGAACGTCAGGTCAGAACTATACTGGCTCTTTTTTAATACAATAATAGTAACAAATGCCCATCTGTTGGTAAGTGGATGCTGTAGTTTAAGTATCAAAATGCAGCTCATCCCTGAGTATAAAGCTGGAATGTCTCGTTTTCAGTAAAAAGGTTCTCCGGTTCACTACACTCACCATACGAAACACAACAGCATTAAGCGGCTATTTTACGTTGATATTTTGTGAGAGCGTGGTGCTTCCCCGGTCGAGTCGAGCCATTCGTGGTACAAATATAATATAGCTCTAATGTGGCTCTACCATACTACTATCTGCTCAGGCTGTGTAGCTAATCCAACACTACGTTCCATTCAAGAGTTCATTATCCCAATTAGATGCAATGACCTAAAGCAATATGAGTTACTGGAGCCACATCTTATTCTTACCAATCTAAAACTAACCGGAAATATTATGCTAAAGAAACAACATATTGCGTAGCTACAATGACTACGTTTCATCTACGCAATATCTTGTTTCTTTAGCACAATGGCTCTTATGGCAGAATCGCTGGAGGACCTAAACACTATCCTCGGATACGGAACGGCCTATCCGTTAAGATGTCTTGATGAACATGGAAAAAACGAGAATTATGTGTAACGTCCATGTCACACCTATGCTGGCAGTTGTTAGGAGCACTAAGCTCAAAGTTGTTGACGAGTATATTTACCTGGAACAAATAGTCCCGACTAGGTTAATCCACCTTTGACTAAGAGGTCAGTCGACGGATCCAACCCGGCTTGACCGCGTTCGGGAGATTACTACACATATTCTCGTGAGGCATACCTTAAAACCCAAAAACAAGATTGTGCCTGTTGCCTGTGAATCTGAGTCGTGGTCTTTCATTGCTGGCCGTATGAGGAAGATCACGGTCGCTCAGCGAGCTATGGAGTATGCTCGGAGTTTCTCTACGTGACAGACTTAAAAACGAGGATATCCGCAGTAGAACCAGAGTAACCGACATAACCCAACTTAATCCGTTGCCGTAAGGCGAAGTGGCAATGGGCTGGCCATATTGCTCGAAGAACCGACAACCGATGGGGAAGAAAGGTACTCGAATGGCAGCCTTGTACCAGTAGGCGAAGTGTAGGGCGTCACCCTACTAGATGGAGTGGTGACCTGGTAAGACATGCAGGAAGTTGATGGATGCAGGTGGCTCAGGATGGTGCTTTGTGGCATTCCTTGGGGTAAGCCTATGTTCACCAGTGCACTTGTGAAGGGCAGTAATGATGATGATGATTTGTACTATTCAATTAACTCAATCGGTCAATTGATTTCGCCTCACTAACAGTTAGTGCATACCATTATTGTATACTTAATCTATACTCTAAGATCAAACCCTATATTAGCATTATTTTTGATTTCACTAGCAGCGGATCATAAATTAATTATTGTTTTAATATTAGTTCCAACACAATTAAAATAATTTATAAAGATATGTCTGTAAGACTTAAAGACTACGTTGAAGACACACTGAACTCCAAAAAGAATAACAATTGTCAGATGATGCCCTGTGATGTGATGTCATATTTAAAGTGTTTCAAGAGTGTATGGCCGAATTTCAAGCGGGAAAGTTCCTTTCCGATTTAGACGATGTTTACGGTCGAACAGCAAAGATACTATAAGACTGGTACGTACATGTATTTTAATGTTAAACACAATAAAAAAAACTGTAATCTCATATCTATCATTTGTTTTTAAGTATAATTTATCGGTTTTATTATATTGTTTACAAATAGTTGAGGTTATAAAATTTATTTAAGAATTATACTACACAGTCATATATATGAATAAGGTATTTATTATTTACATTCTTAAATTTGTTTCAGGTGTTTCTGAAAGCACAATTCGGCGCATAGTGGACGACGATGAATATTTTGCCCGTGGAGGATCTCTGTATAATGATATAGACAAACTTGTCATCTCAGTAAGCGATGATAGTTCCAGTGAATCTGAAGAGTCAGAAGTGGACCAATTTAATTACGCAGGAGCTTCATGCAACATTCAGGAGTTGAATACCTCGACTCAGATTATTTGGACTCAGATTAATAACCGAAATATAATAACTATGTATCAACATTTTTTTGTTTTATTGTTGAACCTTGGGTGTCTGCTGCCTGTCAAGGCTGGTCTTGTGTAAAACCTGCTTTCCCTAATTACTTGTATCCTTCAGCCCAATTATCTCTATTATTAAGTATGTGAAATTAGCTAATTACTGTTGCTGGAATTTACAAGGTTCAAGGGTTACGCAATAAAAGCATTTACTTGAAAAAATATGACAGTAAAGGGACTATAATATTAATCAGTTTATAAAATAAAACAAAAAGTATCAAAACTTTTCGGTTGAAGTCTATAGCGATGCCGTATAAAAGGTAGTGGCGCCCTCCTTTTTTTTCATGAGTTTCTTGACAGCCTACTGCCTTCTACGGGTGTAAGTGTAATGCCGGCCACATACGTAGCGGTATACCTGAACGGTATACCGGAACTGAAGGCTTGTACATGTATACCGGAGCGTGTGTGTGATAAAACTTGTACAAGTTTCCTGACTTGCACAAGTCTGGTAGGCAGTTCAAAACTACGATCTGTATACCTGCGCAAACTGGTTTGTGCAAGTATGCATGAGCGTGTGTGTCGGAACGCTTCAGTCGCACGCGCGCCACTGCTTCGGTCGGTTTGTGTTTATTTTCGCGCCAAAATGTCTGTCGATTCACGCCGCAGTAATAGAGAGAAATTAGAAGAGTTTATAGATTTATATAGGAAGTTACCATGTCTATGGCAAATAAAAAGTAAAGAATACCATATTCGCGACAAAAAGAACGCTGCATACCAACAATTGGTAGATGTTTTGAAAGAAATAGAGCCGGACGCGAATCGGGAATCAGTGATTCGAAAAATTAATACCTACAGGACAAATTACCGAAAAGAACACAAAAAAGTCGAAAATTCGAAGAAATCAGGGGCAGGCATCAACGATGTATACGTGCCGAGTCTATGGTACTACGATAAATTGCATTTTATCCGCGACCAAGAGACACCAAGAACATCGCAATCGAACCTGACTGAGGAATCTACGGAGGAATCTACGGTAAGATTTTTGTTCTGGCTTCACAAAAAATTAAACAAAATAAAATTCAATTCTATTACTATTTATTAATTTTTTTTTAATTTATGAAATTATTTTGCCAAGGAACACTGCCTTCATTACTAAAGTAATCCATAAATTGTTCCCGAATATTCTTTGCATTGAGTGCAGTATTCCCATATCCCCTTCTATTTAATGGGATCATGTGGTCACCCGCATGTAACCCTGGCAAGATAGTTCCATTTTCTGCATTTTCTTGGTCAAAACATTCAGAAGGCGAGTAGTGATTACGTGAATGAGCGATTAAAAAGTTGTGCAAAGCACAACTCGCCATTACTACAGATTCAATATTATTTGGTTCTATATTAATTTGTGTGTGGAAAATTCTGAACCTAGCCGCCAATATACCGAACGCATTTTCAACTATGCGCCTCGCTCGAGATAAACGGTAATTGAAGATCTTTCTATCTTGTGAATTCAAGTCCGCTTGTCTAAATGGCTTCATCATATCACACCTCAAAGGAAACGCATCATCAGTTACGAAAACGTATGGCAATAGTTTTAAGCTGTTGTTAATTTTTTCTTCCACCGGAATCTTTAACAGATTTTTCTCAAGTTTCTTGTAGAAAACTGTATTTTGCAGAACACCGCCATCTGATACTCTGCCATTTGTGCCAAAATCGCACATAATAAATCGATATTTGGCATCCACAATTGCTAACAGAACCATACTATGCCGCCCTTTGTAATTGTAATAATAAGATCCGCTTTCACTCGGTGGAATAATATCTATATGTTTCCCGTCGATTGAGCCGATACAGTGAGGAAAATTCCATCTGTCTTCAAAGGTTTTTGCGATATCTTTCCAATCTTCTTCTGTTTTCGGAAACTGAAACAAATACGCAAAAAACTCTTAATAACTAATACTTAAACTTTTTACCCACGTGTTTTATAAAAAATACTTATATTTAACTTATTGTTACAGACAGAAGAAACAGAGGAAGTTGAAACTAATGGAGTTGAAATCTACACTGAGTCTTCTTCTGACGCCATTCAAAGTCCACATGCATCAACGTCTTCTATAGTCGTCCAAAGTCTACACCCACCGACACCTTCAAGAAACCGGTCAAGGCCGACAAAAAGGACTTCAAATTATGATTCCGTAACTGAAGATGTTCTTCTGTCGGTGCGTGATCATTTCAAACGTCCGGCTGTACCCGAAGATGGTTGCGACGTTTTTGGCAAAATGGTGGCAATAAAATTGCGTGACTTGCCCAGAGAACAGAGATTGTTTGCAGAAAAAATTATTACTGATACGTTATTTGAGGCACAATTTGGTAACTTAACGATATCACACAAGCTTACAAGTTCAACTCTGCTAAATCAGGTACCACAACAAATCCATCAGCAGCAGATGTTATCGGAACCTCATTACTCAAATACCAGAAATATAAATTATAATTTACAATCTCAGCAGAGTCAACCGACATACTTTCATGAAATACGTTCAAATGCACCAACTAGGCCAGACCCTCAAATCTCGGATGCCAGCCTTCAATTATAGGGTTCACTTTCCACCGAAAACATGTCCAAAGTGACTTTATTTTCTCAATTTAACGATGAAAACTAACTATGACTTTGCCTCTCTATTTTTTTTTAATAAAAGTAAACTTTTGATTATAATCTTGTAGTTTTACTTACCTTCAAATAGTTTGTGCGAAGTACTTCATAGATAGCGTTACATGTCTCAGGGATAATGATGCCTAGAGCTTGAGGTGATATTATTGTAGAAAACTTGAGATCTTCGTAACTTCTACCAGTCGCCAGGAATCTCAAAGTTGCTGTTAACCTCTCATGCGGTATTATCGCTGGACGCATTATCGTGTCATTCTTTTGTATCAACGGCGTTACTAAGGACAAGAGTTCCAAATATGTGTTTTCATCCATACGCAAATAATTGTGCCAGTCCTTCGGAGCGAATTTCAATTCATTTAAAAGGTTGGTGTGGGAATACTTATTTCTTTTCAGTAACCATTCTTTACACCATACAGAACGTTTCTTCTTACACTTCACTTTTTTCTTAATAGCTAGCACCAAACCAACAATAGCCAAAACGTCATCATTTGTGGGTGCCGGTGGCATATTTCACAAAATACTTATATATTATACTGCACAACACGACTTCTTCGGTTTGTTACAGGCGCAGAACTGAGACTGCACAGGCATACTTGAATCGTGTGTGGTCACTATGGACGTTCGGTATACTTGGACAAGCCTTCAGTTCCGGTATACCGTACAGGTATACCGCTACGTATGTGGCCGGCATAAGAACTTATACCAGTCTAAAAAACTTTACTCTGTGCATTGTTCGCGACGGCCAAATAGTGTTTAAAAACGAAGTGATTAGACTATATTAAAAGTGAAATTACCGACAAAACTGACTGAAAAGTGTATTAATATAGTTTCACAGCATATTTATAACCCTAATATAGGTAGTATAGGATGTCGTTTTTATAATAATTAAGATAAACAACTCTTATTGTATAAAGAAAAGTCGACCAATCAGAGCGCGTCGTATTGTAGAACTTTCTTCAAGTTTTTTAATTAACTACGTAATAGTTGATCCCGAAAATGATGGAAATAATTTTTATGTTCTGAAAGAGTTATAAGTATGACATTAAATTAGCATAAGGTTTATTGATTAAGGAAATGAAAGAATATTTTGAATCATTAAACTTATTTCCTTTTTATAGTGAAAGTAAAAAAAGTACCCAAATATTATGAAAATTCGGGACATTTTGTTTAATAACTTTTTATAATATTAATATATTGAGTAACCTTTATGATATACTAATAAAGGACTAAACTGCCAATTCAATAATGTATAGCATATTGGTGTAGAAATTGATCTTGTATAGAAAATATTGTAATTTATGCCAATTGTATAGTGAAAATGTTATGCAACAAAGAGGCATAACGGACAATAGCAAGCGGCTCACTATAATGTATATTATAGTGCTATAATGTATAGCTCAAGTGTACCTTAGAGGCTCGGGACCCAGCAACGTTGTAATGTGAAGAACTACCAGTAAGAAGCGGTAGTAACCAGTAGTAGCTGAAGTGACTACTAACAGAATATAGTGAATAGTGAATAGTAGCTAGCAACATAGTATCTGATATTTGCAGTTACATTTTGCAATTGATAGCTAGTTGCAAAAAGTGGTAACTGATATTCGCAGTTATGTATTTGAAAGTGATAGCTAGTTGCAAAAAGTGTTAACTGATATTCCCAGTTACATATTGAAAGTGATAGCTAGTTGCAAAAAGTGGTAACTGATATTTGCAGTTACACAAGTGATAGAAATAGCTAGTTCAGTTGATAATAGCAGCTAGTCAGAAAGTGTTAATAAATCTAGCTACTACTAATAAATATTTGATACTACTAAATAATTTGAAGAAATATTTTGAAATTTATAGTGACCAACTGATAATGAACAACCGTAGTTGAACAACCATATTCAACAAACGTAGTCAATGAACGATAGTTAGAAGATTTCGCGAATAATTGACCAGTCAAACCGCTGGCTACTACCTTGCCATTTGTATTTTATAATCGTGCATTTTAAGTGACTCGCGGAGTATCTCTGTCGATTTACTCCGGAAAGTTTGACCCGACCGGCACATGCATAATACTACTGAAATAAGTTGCAGAAATAGGGTACTAGGGGTGTTTATTCGGTTTCATATAAATTGTTATCAAACGCGAACTCGGAAGTAATATTTAAATACTCACAATATCATAATATATACTCAGCTCTAAACACATACTGCATTAGACTCCACTAGTACTGTTGTATCATTGTTTTATATTCGATTACATTGTACATACAATGCGACAAAAGAGACCACAACACCTGATCGACAACGCTTACGTAGTGCTTCTAGATCTAGCCAGATCTAGCGTTACTTTGTTTACTGTGCGTTATAGCGTTCAATTTACCGCTATTGTATTGCAATGCACTGCAACTGTATAACGAATAGATCAAACGCGCTCATAGAACTCCACTGTGAAATAGCAGTATGGCTTCTATATTGTATATGATGAGGGGATAGGTTCGGACCGGAGACTAAGACGAAAGCAACCGATTTAAAAAAAATGACGTCCATTCTAATAATCAATTCAAATTAAATCAGATGTCAATCTAGACGTCTAGGCTAATCTTAATATAATAATCTTTGAAATAGCTTAACTGTACGAACAACAAGAAGGCAATGCCAGGAGGGATCTAAACTTTATTTTTTCCGAAAATTTTCAAGATTGTTTTTTTAATTCTTTTGACACCCATTGAGCAAATATGCTAAGAAACTCTCTTTCGCTATCTCTCACACAGCATGAGTAATTTATGTTTTGATTTCTTATATTTACGCGAACACTACACATTGAATAAAACTATTTTGACGGATTTTATAGCATTAAATTTACTTATTTTAATTCTCAACGTTTCTCGACGCTCTGGGAAGTTTGCGGTCTGTTAGCATGTTCAAGATCATCTCCGCCATCACATCAGATTTGATAGATTATAAATTCTCGCTAAAGAACACCGATTCCTACCAAGAATGATACGCGAAGCTATTGAAATTAAAAAAAAACAAAAAAACATCCTAATTTCAATAGAGAAGATGGATGGGTGCTGCCATCTGCTTGGGGTCCTTTAATTAACAAAATTAAATCCAAATCCAAGCATATCACTGCAAGACTTCGTCAAGATACTGTAAGCTCATTCTGCGTAGATCGAACCAAAAATTAATATTTAAAAACTGAAAGTAGCCGGGCTAACTGTGACATCGGGACGTCAAACATGCTGCAACCATGACCCCCCCCCCCCCCCTACGCGTGACCATGGTTGATATAAAGCACCAGAAATGTCGGGAATAAAAATAAGTAAATTAAACGTGATAAAATCCGTAAAAATAAATTTATCCAATTTATGTTTTTCTACAGTTGTGGGCCACGGCTAGTTGACAATAGTTATATTTCTGACCTTAAACAGTCGATATACTGTGTGAATATTTTACTTATAACCCACAGAATAAAAGAATGCCTAAACTTTTATGCAATATTTTACGGTTTAAAGATAAAATTACATGAAAGCACTACTATAAAATTTTCAAATCCCGAAGAGTGTGCTTTCAAGAACGTTTTAGCACTTTCCTTGTCATTTCACACAGAGAATTCCATTTTGCTTTAAAAGGTACAAAGCCATGTCTCTCGTCCATACGTGTGTAAATAATTCGTAGTGTCTTTAAAATACAGACATATAAACTTCTTGAAGCCGTGCCTCTAAAATGTTTCAAGAGGAATATGCGAGAACAACATTAAAATTGAATTCATGTTTGTTCTTTGTGGTTATAGTAGAGGAACCATCATCCACATCTCGTGAATGTCGTAAGAGCCAATTTAGAAAAATGTTTGAAGAACGTTGTGGCATCCGAAAACTTGCGTTATAAAATTTCGTATGAATAGCAAACAAAATATTAAAATTTTCGAGAAATATTTGCGGGAAGTGTTCTTTTAAGCTCCAGCGACTTTATTTTATTTTTAAGAGAAACGACGGCTTGGGATGGGGCGAGGAACTTTAGATACAAATCAAATGGTTCTCTGTTTCATAGCAGTATATAGACCCAAAATGCCTTGTTCGAATTAACATTACGATTACTCGTATCTCCAACCTAAACTTGTAGATTTTAAAGAAGATGATTTTTCCCACATTTTTTTATACGTGGTAGAGCCATGCTGCAGCTACATTAGTAGTATAGTTGTAGCACAAATGGATCGGCTCAACCGGGGAAAGACCACGCTCTCACAGAATACCAGCGTCAAACAGCAGCTTGACACTGCTGTATTTCATATGGCGAATGTAGAGAACCGGAGTCCCATTTTACTGGAAACGACATATTCCATCTTAGTCTTCACATGCGACGACGCATCTGCATTTTGATTCTTTATTGAGGATAAATGTAGATGTCTATGGGTCACAGCAACCACTTACCATCAGATGGACTGTGTGCTCGTTTGTTACCCTATCCTATAAATAAAAACCTCAAGGTAGGCGAGCTCTCGCCGTCAGTACCGTCTTTACCATAAGGGCACACGGGGCCCGTGCCCAGGGCCCCTAATGTCACGGGGGCCCCGAAAGGCCGATTTATTCGCTTACACTATACAATCTTTTTTCTATTTTAGGAAAATATAACCCGACAAAAAAAATTATAGAGCAAGTGAGGGCGTTTTTAGTCACTTTCTGGTAACCATGAGCAGTGACAAGTCACAAATTGCCGAGTTTGATAGAAAACGTGGCATTGACAGATTTCCAAGGCAGAAAATATGTATTTCCATGTTTCGCCACCATCTAAACGTTTTTGTGGAGCTGTACAATCGCCTTAATTTAGTCAGGATTTTTTTTAATTTTCGGCAATCTATGTATATAATTACAGCTAAATAAATGTGTAATTTTAATCAGACACCTGTTCTGGTATCCGATTATTTAATCTTTTTTTAAATAAATAGTTTAATAAATATTTAGATACAAGAATGTCCCTTTGCTTAATGGTTATCAATTGTAACGGAGAGCGATCATTTTCACACCTAAAGAGAATAAATAATTTAATATTAAAAATTTTGTCCAACAGACTTCAATATAAATCATTAAGAATAACTCAAAAAAGATTTGTCAGACCTTGATCAAATTTTTATGGGACCATGTGCGAAGCGCCAACTTACAAATAAAAAAAAATCATCGAAATCGGTTCACCCAGAAAAAATATTTTTTTTCTCGAGGTAACACACAAAAAAATATACAGTCGAATTGTGTACCTACTCCTTTTTGAAGTTGGTAAAAAATAGAAGATTTAGCACTACCGAAACCCCGAAAGAAACCACTGTCGTAACCACCAACCACCAAACCACCAACATACTTATCTAATTAATAACATATTATTTGGTTTTTGCCAATTAACTATAATAAATGTAAGATCAGCAGAAAAATATTTTTTTCATTCACTTTTTTTTTACTTTCCTCCAGGGCCCCAAATGCTTGTGTGCCCAAGGGCCCCGGTATGGTCTAAGACGGCGTTGCTCGCCGTTTCTACTATATCTACTATTTTAACTGTATATATCCATTTAATTAATTCAACGGTAGTATATTATCATCTTTCTCTACATTTAATAGTCCACATAGACCTGTGTACACGCTGGTACTTTTATACGTTCGTACGTTAGTAAATTTTTTCCACTGGTATATACTATTATATTATTGCCTGTACTATCTGAATCTAAAACAGGATCTTATTAACTATTCATTTAATACAATACTGTTCTTTTTAAATAATAAAATCGATCTTACAATTGTGAAGCTAATAGTTCGGGCGAGCCGAATCGCACCCACACTTATTTTTTATTCGTTTCTGAAGAAATTTCCGATAGGAGGGAATGGGAACAATTCGTTTACAATAATGCAAATGATACAATATAATATACAACATACGATAATATAAATAATACAATAATAAAACCATGAAAAGCGGTGACATTAAAGTAAATTGTCTGCTGTATGCTGATGATGCAGTGCTTATTGCACCATCAGAGGCAGAACTGCTGGCATTAGTCACGTGTATGAAAGAGGAATGTGAAATTAAAGGTCTTCGTTTGAATGCTAATAAAACTAAGGTTCTGGTATTTGAAAGGGATGAAGAGAGAACGAAGTGTGTAATATGGGTAAATCAGGAATGTCTAGAACAGGTAAATGAAATTGTATACTTAGGGAGTGCTTTTAGCCGGGATGGAAGATGTGATTTAGATGTGGACAGGCGTGTCGCTATCGGGAACAAAGTCAATGGTGCCCTGATTGCGTTAGTTAAAAGGCAAGGCGTAGTGAAGAGTGCACGCCTTGCAATACATAACGCAGTGTTGGTACCGACTTTGTTATATGGAAGCAAAACCTGGGTATGCCAGAAAAAGCATAAAAGCAAGTTGAATGCAGTGGAGATGCGATCTCTTCGTAAAATGTGCGGCGTTACCATGGCCGACCGAAATAAAACGAAGAGATTCGGAATATGGCAGGTTTGAAAGATGACCTTATCACAAAAATTGATAGGGGCGTGCTTCGATGGTTTGGGCACGTTGAGCGAATGAGTGAAGACTGAATGGTGAAGAAAATATATAGCGCGAAAGTTAATACTAAAAGGTGTCGAGGTAGACCGAGACTAACTTTCGAAGACCATGTGAGCAAATTGCTCGAAGAGGGGAGGGTCAAGAGTACTCGGATACCTAGACGTGCATGTATGAAGAAGATAATGAATCTGAAAGAAACGAAAGAGGTATGTGTGGCGGCGCTGTCGTCGCGCCACAAGCGAAAAACACATCGAAGCCTAAATCGCGCTAACAAAGTTCCGAAATTAAAACAGTATATAACTACCACTCGGAGCGTTGGCTGCTCCCCGGGCAGAACACCTTGCCCGGCGGGAGATCTCCCCTTTTCCTTCCACCCGCCACATATGTAAGGATCGTTACACTTGGCGATCTGTTCTCTCTGGCTACCCCGTCAGGGATTGTGCGTGAAGATAAGTAATGAAAAGCGGTGGGAGTTGTAAGAGACGACAGCGGTAAACAAACCAGAAGATGGGCAACAGCGTCATCCTAATAACAATTATAAAATAAGAACTGCGGTGGCAAACCCGCCTGAAAAGCGTTTTAACTATGACACATATCCTCTTTATGAGACAATCTATGGGGAGGCTTATGTTCAGTAGTGGACTCTAATAGGCTGTAATGGAAAACGGATGGAAAAAACAATTATAAGAAAATTTTAAAAAAGCGAAATGCATATACATAACGTCTTATACATTTTGCTTGCATTATCCCGTCAAAAAAAAACGTCGGGAATTAATTGTTAACTAATTGTTACTACTTACTTTACTTTGAAACTTACTGTCTTATCAGTACCATCATTGCATATCTACAAGTAAATATAAATCAAATAAAATACCTGTAAAGTGTGCAAAACAGCTTTTACTAACACTTAGAAATTTACCCCTGACCTCATTCAGTTTGACCTCGTCTGGTGTATTTCTCACAGCCCTCCTATATAGTCGCAAATGCCTACAAGTGCCCTCAGCCACACCACGGTGTAGGTGACGCTTGTCGACACCGTTGCATACAATTCCAATGTCTCCTCAGCCTGCGCTAATGACGGCAAAATGAAGGCACATTTACACTGCCATTTCTTTCTCTTTTCTTT
This sequence comes from Parnassius glacialis, assembly GCA_033319125.1. Lineage (NCBI taxonomy): Eukaryota > Metazoa > Arthropoda > Insecta > Lepidoptera > Papilionidae > Parnassius > Parnassius glacialis. The sequence goes on along the minus strand of JAVANC010000001.1, from coordinate 40,336,378 downwards.
TAAATTTAATATTTTTGGATTTAAAATCAATATGACTCGGTGATATTTTTGCAACAGATGTTATACAAAAAAATTTAAGCATTTGAAGTTTATAATTTTTAATCTAGGTCATACGTCGTGGAGCTATGCTGCAGTTATATTGGTAGTATAGTTGTAGCACGAATAGGTCGCGTCGACCGGGGGAGGACCACGCGCTCACCGAATACCAGCGTAAAATAGAAGCTTAACACTGATGTGTTTCGTATGGTGAGTGTAGAGAATCGGAGACTTTTTTTGATGGAAAAGAGGCATTCCATCTTAGTCCTCACGGATGACAACGCATCTGCATTTTGAGTCGCAAACGAAGATAGATGTAAACGAAGATAGATGTATGTATCAAGAGTCGCGTTGGATGCAAAAAGGGATCTATAGGCCAAATATATAGGTCTATAGGCCAAAGCAACCACTTAACATCAGGTGGACTGTGTGCTCGTTTGTCACCCTATCTTATCAAAAAATCTACTTTTTATTATTAACAATACGCTCATTGGCAACGTTGTCTATGAAATACAAACTGCTCATTATCACCATTCTATTGGATTCATGAACGCCATGTTTGGATGGATATTCCATGACTCTGAAAATGAAATATTTTCCTGTCTGAGCAAGTTCTACATTTTACATTTCTCAGATGCCGCTGTCGGTGCGTGGTTTACTTGCTGTGAATCGGTAGTCGTTCTTCGAGCTATATGGCCGACTCATTGCGTCTTTAGCTTAGTAATCTTTTGGGCTATATCTGTTACTCTGGTTCTAGTGCAAATATCCTCGTTTTTAAGTTTACCACGCAGAGAAACCCCGAGCATAGCCCTCACCATAGCTCGCTAAGCAACCTTAAGCTTCCTCGTAAAAACAAAACCTATCCTACTGCACAGAGGTATAAGACTGGGCGATGTTATAGCTTCGAAACTCTTCACCACTGCATTGTAAGACGTTTTCAAGCTACTGGACTGGTAAGGATACGGTATTAACGTCAATGGCGAGTACATCTCTCACTTTCGATTTGCCGACGATATACGAGTAGTCCTTAAGGCAGAATCACTGGAGGACCTAAGTACTATCCTCAATGACCTTAATAATGTATCCCAACGGATAGGACCTTAAGATGAACATGGACAAAACAAAAGTCATGTGTAACGTTCACGTCACACCTATGAGTTGAATGAAAATAAATAAATATAAAAATGAGAGCACAGTCATTAAGGCCAATTGAGACGCCTTAAACGATGTCGACAAGCATACCTTGCTCCGTGTTACCACTGAGGGCACTCGAGGTACATTTACCCTATGCTGCGGACTAGGATATTATAATAAATGGGTCACATTTAGGTCACGTTTTATGTAAAATTTGTTTCTGCTTTGATATTTGAAATATGCACGATTACACCCAAAGGCACTGAAAAAATATATTTGGTTTTTTTACATTCTTGTCTCTGAGCCTCACAGCCTTATTGTGTTCCATATTGTATTATTTCTATTGAAACAACTACTAGTAAATATTATATGATTATAATAGTACACATAAGACTAGAAAGATCTATGTGTACAATTTATTACCTACTTTTTTTATAGAAGAGGGGGCAAACAAGCATGCGGCTCACCTGATGGTAAGTGGCTATGAACAACCGCAACACCAGGGGAATTGTAGATACGTTGCCGCCCTTTTAAAAAGGTATAAGCTCTTTTCTAGAATGTTCCTAAGTCATATCGATGCGGAAAATCGCCGGTAGTAAACAATTCCAAACAGAAGTTGTACGAGGAGTGTAGAGTCAACAGTGGTAGAGCCACGCGGCAGCGTTTGCTATCGCACGGATGGGCCGGCTCGAACCGGGGTGGTACCACGACCTCACAGAAAACCAGCGTGAAGTAGAGGTTTACATCTGCGTTTTGCTTGGTGAGTGCAGGCGGCCGGAGGCCCTTTTTACTGGAAATGAGGCATTCCATCTCAGTCCTCACGGGTGACAACGCATCTGCATTTTGATTTGTAATAGAGGATAGATGTAGATGTCTATGGGCCGCAGCAACCACTTACCATCAGGTGGACTGTGTGCTCGTTTGTCACCCTTATCCTATATATAAAAAAAATATTTAAAAAAGAGGAAGAAAACTCTTAGTAAAGCGCTCAGCGCTGGACGGCCAAGCATCCAGATTGTGAGGATGGTATCGTGAATTTTGATGCGCTGTGCGTTCATGAAATTCGGCAGCTGAAATTAATCCGAACAATTCCTCAGAGCACACCTCGTGGTAGATTCGATAGAAAATGCAAATGGATGCAACATCTCTACGCAGCGCCAGTGAATCCAGCCGATCAGAAAGAAATCGGTCGTCGACCAATGCGGTCAAGTGGAAGCAGCTGGCACTGGGGTGCCCCGTCCCAGAGATTAGAATAGTATTCCATGTGAGGCCGAAGCGACACAATATTCGAAATGTAGACGCCAAGGATCCTGATGCTAGTTGAGGCAAAAAGGGGAGTGCCTTGAAACTGAGGAGATACGACAAAGGGGTTCTTTTTAACGGCAAACTTGTGTCTTTTGGGATTGAACTGGAATGTATTTAGTCGCCCCCAATCCGAGATTTTGTTCGGCAAAGACTCGACTTCAGACACAAGTTTTTCCTGGTACTCGGCGACGTTTTCCCGAGTAATATTGGTACGGCCGGTGTGTAAGGTGTATAATATATATAAATAAATATAATAAATCTGCATAGCAATGAGTGTTACCAGTTTGCAACATATCATTGAAATGCAAAAGAAACAGTGTTGGTGGTAGGTACTTCAATTAAATAATCTTCCTCGAGGTTTATTCAAAAATGCCTGCTAAGTATAGTTGTTCCTTTCAGTGCAACAAGAATATCTCATGTTATAACTTCATATACTTAAACACGTCGATTCTGCTTCCTTTACATAAGTAAATGTACGAACGTGACGAAACAAAACATTATTTGGTAAAGTATGGTCATTGGAATTTATTCCAATATTTACAACTAATAAATAACAAAAATTATATATGTGCACATTTAATATAATAATAAATATACCTTAATGTATAACAAAGCTGTACATTGAAAATTGATTCTCGTGAAATAAAAGACAACTTCGTGTTGATAAGGGATGGCAATGTCCCGTGCACTATATGTACTCTACGTAAGAACTGGACATATTTAATTTTATTTTAAATAAAATCTCTTTTTCAAGAAAGAAAGATTTTATTTTAGTTAATTTTTTCATTTTTCAACAAGTACACTTACAATACACAATATATTATTGCACTACTTAAGAACGGTGTTTATATTTGTTGTGCAATAAAAAAACTATACCACCATGGCTGTGATGATCCGACCTAGTCATAGCACAAATTTCATAATTATGTAAATGTATCTTTTTATACATAACAAGTGGAATGCGGAAAGTAAAGACTGTGTAAGAACCTCCGAAGGAGGCGGAGTTATAACCGAAATAAGAACTTTTATTTTTGTGGTTTTTGGCCATTTTAACCCCCTCGAAGTGTAATGAGAATTTTTGCCCCTATTCAACCATGACCCCCATGACATCCTCTACATGATAGGCTATTCAAACTAACTATTCCTAAAGTTCGAGCCACCCCGAACTCATTTCTAAAGTCTTTACTTCCAACAATAACTAAAACGTAGTTATTATACAGTTTGTCCCAAGGTAACCCCGAAAGGGGGTGAAGGTAGACCATAAATTATCGCCAAATAACTAGAAAAAAATTAAAAAATATATATATTACATTTTATTGACGATTTAAGATTTTTATATCTTATGTAGATTCTATGTATAAAAAAATAACAATTTATTCCAAAGTACTAGGTCGATTACTTTAAAAAAGAGTCTACAGAACCACGGTAAACACCGAGGCCGAATTACAAGATCGAATTCTTCAATGTGCGAATGAAATAATAAGTGACCCAGGGATGGTGCGAAGAGCTACAAACCAAATTGATCTTCGTGCGGCAATGTGCCTATAGCAGTGAGGGGGCCATTTTGAGCATTTAATGCATTAGTAACTAGAACTTCTACTTGTGACTTGATTAAAACTTCTAATTAAAACCTGACTTTTAATGGTGAAATGTTAACACCTCTTAGTCAGCGTGTTTTTGGATTACAACGTAGATTTTATTTTTATTTGGAAAGCAATATGGTAGAGAATAATAATAAATCATAAAATTTTCTGGTATTGTGGGCATAATTCTGAGCAAATCAGAAATCATTGAAAAAAAACAATCATTAAGAATGGAATTTTTCACGAAATTCTATCCTCATCATCTCGATAGCCGGCGACTATTACTGTACGATTTACGAGGAATTTTCTGCCTCGCACAACCAAACTGTGGAATATATTATCGTCAGTCGTTTTTCCAGACCGATACGACTTAGGAACCTTCAAAATAAGAGCATACTCCTTCCTCAAAGTCTGGCAATGCACCTGCAATGCCCCTGGTATTGCGGATGTTCATGGGCTACAGTGACCATTTACCATCTCTCATCTTCTCATTTGCCTTCCCTTCTATAAAAAAAGTTTCTTTTTAGTAGCGTTTGGAGTGTATGTCGAGGCAAAAAAAATCGTTTTTTTTTTATTTAATAAGGCTTACCAACTAAATACATATAGAAACAATTATTATGAGGTGGACTTAAAAAAATTGTAAACATGCATTTAAATTAAAGGTAAACACAACATATAATAAAAGACTTCCTTTAAGGAGAACAGTAACCTATAAAACTATCACTACAAAAAATAACAAAAATTAGAACAAACAATAAAAAAAAATACATAACTTATATAATGTATAAATGGAAAAGAGAGAGAGGAAGTAAAAAAAACATTTTATATTAATATATTAGATATCTACGTTTTTTATATTATTTTGCAGTTGAAAGTTTTTATATTATTGTGCAGTTAATAAATTACAGTCGAATTTCGATCACTAAGCGCCCACTTAAAAATTAATGCAAAACTTTATTATTAATATAAAACCTGTTATAATGAACAAATGAATAAGACTAATATTGTAAGACCTGCTTTTTCATGAAATTGAAAGTCGTTTAGTTAGTTAGTTATCACATGGAAGATTTTTGGCTACAGCAAACTTGGGTAAGTTCGACCAAGGAACCTCACTCTCCCATAAACTCAGCGTAAAGTAGTTATATCATGCTGCTATGATTTATGTAAATGGTGAGTGTTAAGACTATTTTAACTGTTTACAAGGCATTCCATCTTACTCCTTAGGGGTGACAACATATTACAGTGACTACAGTTAGATTCTTAATCAAGGAAGACGTAGTTGTTTATGGGCCGCACCCTCCACTTACCATCACGTGGAGTATATGCTCATCGTTGTCACTCTTCTAAAATAAAAAATGTGTAGACGAGCCCACTACGAGATAGAGTGACGGCCTGATGCAGGTAGCTGAGGACCGTTTTTGCCTTTGTCATAGATAATAAACTAAATAAAGCAGTTTTAACTTCACTATTTTATTTCACAAATGCATCACAACAATACACACAACAACTTATATAGTTCACTGTTGAAAGTTTACGAGTGCTATTCTTAGCGTATCAAGTATAACATGAAAGTTATAACAAAAAATATAAAAGTTGAAAAAACTCAAATGAAAGTCACCTCCTACGATTTTCCAGAAAATGCTCAATTCTATATTATAAATTAGAGTTTTGCTAGGTTTTATTATTAGGGTTAATTAGTATTTGCCGATCTGAATTTGAGATTAAGCCAACAAAAAAGTTTGACCCCGCCACCGGCACCAATGGAATTGAGGAAACATCAGTAGGAAGCTGCACGTAAAGCCGTTGGTACGGCACATGATATCTCTCCGGTCGTGTCGGTTTCCCGTCCCATCGGACTATGAGAGTGAGGGAATAGAGAGTGCACCTGTGCTTGCGCATACACTTGGCCAATATAATCTTGTCCTGCACCAATGGGTAGTCTCCGTTGAGGCTGGCCGCCGTGACCAAAATCGGTCTGGAAGACATTATAAAATGTCCTCTACTTTAAATTATATAAAAGTAACGGAGGTTTTATATGTGCAAATTGTATAGAAATAAAATATTAGTAACTTAGTGGCATTGTTCTCCAAGGATTCTTTACTATTTTTAGTTTCACAAAGGAGTGAGCAAATTTAATACTTGCAGCTTTAACTACAAAAGCCTTAAAAATGTTTCTTTCTAGAATTTGCTTTGAATTTGCTCACTGTATTCGTTTGTCACTATAATTTTCCTACGGCGGTGCTGTCGTCGTGCCACAAGCGAAACGTATATATACATATATAATAGCTCCAAAAGCTAACAATAACCAGCACCAAGACAGGCCATGTCACTATGTTACAAATATAGTTTGTGAACTAGTACGTATTACAACAAATTATCGAACAACAGCTTGCCGTAATTTTATGTTTCAATTAGATAAAGCGGACACATGCTAGTAGTCAGTTTCTAATAAATAAGGTTAAAGAGGTGTTGTGACTGATTTGTAGGATGAACTTATGTTAACTGACATGAATGAAGTTGTTAGATTTATAAAAATGTAGAGTCACAATAAAGAGATTTAAAAAATAATTTATTGTAGGAATATTAAATGTAGGGTTACAGGAAAAGGCTTTAGAATAGAATAGAATCATTTTTATTATTCAGTATATTACTTCTACTACTGGTTCAGAGAAAATCCCTGTTCTGGGAAGAACCAGCAAGAAACCCAGAGGGACTTTTCTTATACAATTGTTAAATACACAGATTACAACATGGCATTAACATTTGAAAAATACAGTATAATAACAAAATGAATAGGTTAATTTACTAGGAAGGACATATTTATGCTGATACAAACTTAATATCTATCGTAAAAACTAAGTCTTCTTTTGTGGGTAGGTAGTGAAATAAAATATGTCAACTACCTTACAAACTTGTCCGTGTAGTGGCGGGAAAGAATACTCACTACCCCATGTCTTCCCGTGGGTGTCGTAAGAGGCGACAGAGGGAAACTGAGGCAGAGGATGGACAGCAGTATCTTTCTGATAATAGCAAAACAGCAATAAAAAAACTGCGTTTGCCAACCCGCTCGCCAAGCGTGGCAACTATGGTAATATACCCCCCATGAGTGTAACGAATAGACGGCCCCAGTCCCCGGCGGCCTCGCTATTCCTGGCTACGGTGGCAACCATGGTAACGGCGAGGCAGGGGGTGCTAAGAATCTCCGGTGGAGGTCGGTTGCCACCTACGACGACTCGACCTGGCAACTTATAACGCACGCACCCTAAGGACTGACGAGAATAATGTGGAGCTGGAAGAAGAAATAGACAAGCTGCGCTGGAATATCATAGGATTATCCGAGGTCCAAAGAGAGAGGAAGGACACGGTAATCCTCGAATCCGGCAACTTGTTCTATCACCGGGAGGGCGACCATCTGTCCCAAGGAGGTGTCGGATTTATCGTTCACAAGTCTCTCGTTAACAACGTTGTAAAGATTGGGAGTGTGTCGACGAGGGTTGCGTACCTTATACTCAGAATCACCAAACGGTATTCGTTGAAGGTCATACAGGTTTACGCACCAACCTCGGCACACCCCGATGAGGAGGTGGAGGAAATGTATGAGGATGTCTCTAGAGACATGTATTGCTCTAAAACCCACTGTACGGATTTAATGGGAGACTTCAACGCAAAACTAGGCACAAGAGAGAACGGTAAGCTGAAAGTAGGGAAATTCGGAAAAAGGCAACGGAACCCAAGGGGCCAGCAGCTGGCCGACTTCATGGAGAAAGAGGGACTCTTTATGATGAACTCTTTCTTCCAGAAGTGGCCCCACAGGAAGTGAACCTGATCGAGCCCCGACGGTTCGACAAAAAATGAGATTGACTTCATTATGACGACTAGATGACAACTGTTCAGTGATGTCTCAGTGATCACGAGGGTGAAAACCGGCAGCGATCACCGAATGGTGAGGGGCACACTGAACCTAAACGTTAAGTTGGAGAGGTCACGTCTAATGAAATCAACGCTCCGTCTCCCTCGTGCTCTAATCCAAAGTCTCGAAACCTTTCAGCTCGAGCTACGAAGCCTTTTCAAGTGCCTAGAAGATTGCAATGCAGTGGACGATATGAATGACAAGCTCGTGGAAACTGTCCATGCGGTCGGAGCTAAGTTTTGCAAGACCTGCCGCAGAAGAACATATAAACTCTCCGATCACACTCTTAATCTCATAGCTGTTAGACGGGATATGAAGCTGCAGTCTTCAGTAGATTTGATAGCATACAGGCATCTGAACAGACAGATCTTCAAATGCATGCGGCGGGACTTACGCAACTTTAATACTGCTCGTATTAAAGAAGCGATCGAGTGGAACCAGCGCTCCAAATTCTTTGCCAAAGATCTGTCTGCCAGAAAGAGCCAACTGTCGAAGCTGAAGACAGAGTGTGGCAGCATCGTTTCCGGGGCACCTGAGATTTTGAGTGAGATTGAGAGGTTCTATGGGCAGCTGTACACTTCATCATTGGAGTGTGGCTCCAATGATGAAGTGTACAGTGAAGCAAGTGTGAGTAACGATCCAAGAGCGAGTCTTATCCGACACTATTCCGAAGATATTCCAGACGTCAATCTGAGAGAGATTAGAATGACTCTCCAGCACCTTAAAAATGGCAAGGCTCCAGGCCAAGATGGAATTACAGCGGAGCTTCTGGAAGCGAGTGGAAAACCGGTACTTGAAGTCCTTCAGAAGCTCTTTAATTCCGTCCTCCATGGTGGAATTACACCGGAGGCGTGGAGCAGAAGTGCGGTGGTCTTGTTCTTCAAGAAAGGCGACAACGCTCTCTTGAAGAACTACAGACCAATTTCCCTTCTGAGCCACATCTACGTGCTGTTTTCGAGAGTCATTACGAATCGTCTCGCGCGCAGACTTGACGGCTTCCAGCTTCCAGCCACTCGAATAAGCCGGTTTCCGAAAAGGCTTTAGTACCATAGACCACATATACACCCTTCGGCAAATTGTACAAAAGACAGAGGAGTATAATCTGCCACTTTGCCTAGCGTATGTGGACTATGAGAAAGCCTTTGATTCCGTCGAAATTTGGGCGGACAGAACCAAAGTACGAAACCTATCCAATTGCAGAGAGTTGTAAGACAGGGTGACATCATATCCCCGAAACTCTTCACCGCTGCATTGGCAGACGTTTTCAAGCTTCTGGACTGGAAAGGATACGGTATCAACAGCAATGGCGAGTACATCACTCACCTTCGATTTGCCGACGATATAGTTCTTATGGCAGAATTGCTGGAGGACCTAGGCACTATGCTCAATGACCTGAATAGTGTTTCCCAACAGATAGGTCTTAGGATGAACATGGACAAAACAAAGATCATGTTTAATGTCCATGTCACACCTATGCCGGTAGGTGTTGGGAGCACTAAGCTCGAAGTTGTTCACGAGTATGTTTACCTGGGACAAATAGTCCGACTAGTTAAGTCCAACTTCGACCGAGAGGTCAATCGACGGATTCAACTCGGTTGGGCAGCGTTCGGGAAATTACGGCACATCTTCTCGTTAGGTATACCTCAAAACTTGAAAACGAGACTGTACAACCAGTGCGTGTTGACAGTGATGACATATGAAACTGAGACGTGGTCCTTCACTGCTGGCCGGATAAGGAAGCTCAAGGTGGTTCAGTGAGCTATGGAGAGGGCTATGCTCGGAGTTTTTTTTTGCGTGATAAACTTAGAAATGAGGATATCCGCAGTAGAACCAGAGGGACCGACATAGCCCAACGGTTTAGTAAGCTGAAGTGGCAATGGGCCGGCCATATAGCTCGAAGAATCGACAATCGATGGAGAAAAAAGGTTCTCGAGTGGCAGCCTCGTACCGGCAGACGAAGTGTAGGGCGTCCCCCTACTATATGGAGTGACGACCTGGTAAGATATGCAGGAAGTCGATGGATGCAGGTGGCTCAGGACCGTGCTTTGTGGCATTCCTTGGGGGAGGCCTATGTTCAGCAGTGGACTTGTGAAGGGCTGTAATGATGACGATGATGATGACCTTACAAATAAGTATTTAAATTACCTACCCATCTTATTATCTAACACGGCCATACTGGCTGTACTTCATCCTCGAAGTGCCTTATAGTTATATTACTGCTTTAATTTGATAATAGCATTGTAAGAAATTTCAATGTAAAGCTACAGAAAAAGGCTTTAGTCTCACTTCTGATGCAAGAAACTATTCCTTTTCTGATGTTAGAAATTATTCTCAAAAGTATTTAAATAAAAGAACACTACTCGGTAACAAACCCTACTTACTATCTGGACCCCAATTACATGATAACACCAAAGTATGCAAACCAACAGCATCACTACCCATCTCAACGTTACACAGGGCAGCGTCACAGCAACACGACCTTCCTTGCCTACACTAGTAGAATACCCCAACGGGCATAGTAATGATAGAGAGACTCGTAGAAATACAGACTGATGTCTCTTAGTCGCCTTTGCGATACTTTATACTGCTAAAACAAGTGGGAGATTGCCATTATACCTTCATTTGTTCATATTTTCTTTTATTTTTTTTTACCCTCATTCCCTACAGCATATAATCGAACAGTAAATTGAAGAACTGATGCTATACGTTCCTTGTTAAATTTACAGTAAAGTTCAAACAAAAAGCTTGTCGGAGCGACTATAAATTACCGGTTGGATCGAAGTGGAATTGAGGGTATATCGATAAACCCCCACTCGTATGTGCAGTATAAAGTTCACTGTAGGCGCCTTGCGCGACAGATTCCGTTTCTACGAGTGTAGTCATTCTACTAGTGCTAAAATAGTGTCGTGGTTCTGTTCGTTGTTGTTATTCTCCTAGTACAAGCAAGGAGGATTGGTGTTGCTAAGAGGCTGCTCTGTGTTACCGCTGTTATAGCTCTATTCGTTTGCATACTTTGGTGTTATAATGTAATTACGTACCTCACGTTACACTGGTGTGTAATCGAGGCGAAGACATGTCACGGTGTTGTCGAACTTTAATATCACTATGCTGAAAGTATAGTGCGTTACGTAGTCTTATTACTGATAATGATTTATTACGTAAGCACTCTCTTGCTTACGTTCAACAACCGCTCTCACACTTTTATTATTTTTAACAATTAACGCTACCCTCATAGAATTATTACGTATAGAATACTAGTACGCGCACCAAAAGTGAAGCAACTAAAACTAACGCAAAACCGCGTAAGTTCACTCATCGACGCGCAAAGAGTATAATAAGTATATTATACAGGAAGCGACGCGTCAGTGCGCAACGTCACGTCTTACGGAGAAGAGCTCGCGAAAAATTGTAAAAATGACCGTTTGTGTTGTAAAATATTGTCACAACAGTGATGATAAACATAGAAAGTGCTGGTATTACATTTCACATCTAAGTTTATGTATATAATTCATTAGATGTACGTAAAACTAAAAAAATTCTTACCTAAGCTATCATAATACGAATGTTGCTAGTTGTGGGGAAAAAATCACAATTTTCTTTTAAAAATAGTTATTTTCTATTTGTGTTTAAAACGTTTAATCGCAACACTCTGTGTAAAACTCAAATGTTTATATACATATAGATATCTACTTCTCTACGTATTAACATAATATTAACAATGGGTGCCTGTTTAAAACTGATACTGAGTTATTAGCTTATCGCCATCCGTCGACGCAACTTTTTTGTTTTTAAATTTTAATGCAACTTTAATTGCTTTGTTTATTGACTACGTTGACGTTTTAGAGTATATAATAAAAGCTTTTTTATTTACAACATCGTGAGATTATTAATACCTTTACTAACCAGACGTCATTTTACACCCAAACATTAACCAGATGTCACTTTACGCCCAAACATAGTCTATTTTTAACCAACTCCCAAAAAGGAGAGGTTATCAATTATGTATGTACACTGATTTCTAAGAAGATTTTAGATATATTCGTAAATACATGCTGAAATTTTAATGATTGTTTTCCCGCAGCCAAATTATACTGTCTCTATAGTTGAGTTAGTTTATTAAAATAAAAAATATTACAATTAAAAAGGGCAGATTTTCAATAGTAATACCTCACGAGCTAGTCGGGCGTCCAGACTAGTTTATGTCATATCACTACGCTTGAGAATTCATGCTCTGAACACTTATTAGTGGCCGTTCACTGTGTATGCAGGGCGCGGTCATAGTATAAAGAGAGGCTAAGTAGGTTATCTGCGGCCCAATCCGCGATATAATTGCCTACTGTCTCAGGGTTGTCACTGTCACCAAATCATTAGTTTAAAACCCGGCCCTTGCCAAAGATAATACATCTCTGTATAACTAATTCAGTGATCATTAGTCGATAAAGTTCAACAATGGTTTTCCTAACAAATACAGAAATGTATTAAGATTCAGAGCAATATATTAATATATATAATAATAAAAAAATTGAATAAAGCGACTAAAATATTGTAAAAAAAAAAACATCGTACAATAACATAAAATTACTAACGCCTGCCTCTTAGACTGTAATCAAGTTTTTGTTCTGTTGTTATCATTCGAACTTTGCTTTATTTATCTGATTCACATTTAGTCATTTACTTATTTTTAATTACGATTTTATAACCGTAAGTAGGTACTTAGTTACTATTCTTCCTCTGTCTGATAGACAACTAATACTTCAAAAATAAGTAAGTAGGTATCTCATCGTCAAGTAAAAATTATATGCTATAATAAGTGACTCGCTTAACGTGACGCGCGAACCTCGTGCGGTGTTAGCCTCGACTGGCGCATTGAGAAATAATTCGAGATTATATTTAAGTGTGCGTGCGGCGCCTCATAGATACTATGGCGCACACATACAAGCCGCGCGCAGTGCGTTTGTATGAAGATAACGTACTTCCGCTCTCTTTATACTATGGCGCGGTAGCGCGTGCGATAGACGTAACACTGCGTTACGTCTAGCGAATTAATTATTTTTTTAGACTTTATTATAGTAAAACGACATAGCTAGCCTGCACTCCCGACCTACTTGCGAGATATTGTTATTGGTTTGAGATCGCATTCGAGTTTTGTTTTTCTCGATTGTAAATCTGCCATTTTTGCATCCTAATAATTTTTACTTTAATAAATCTATTGTACTACCAAGACAAAATCATTTTACTTCGGTAAAACAACCATTAAAATTTCAGCGTGTATATTGGCTCAATCTGTGTGTATATAATATGTGTGTGTATATAACGCGAATGCACTAACTCTTTCCAATTCTCTATATCTAATGTAAGGCTTGCATTATAAGAAGTACAAATAGTATTCATGAAAAATATAGAATCTCGATCATAATAGCCCCAGACTCAAAACAAACACTGATTTGGATTTTATTCAAACCCAATATTACCCACAACATAGCCGACTTCAAAGCCAGATGATTACTAAACAAATTGACATTTAATGTATATCTATTATGTTATATCTTTTAAAATCTGCTAAATAAAAGAAAGGTTTTAGAGCGACAGTGCAGTGCTCATTATGACGCAGTGTTTGGCAACCCCAATTTACATGGAGTGACGACCTGCGCTTCTGAACAGGCAGGGAGTCGATAAATAATGCAGTAAAAAATTCCGGACCGTGCTTTGTGACAATCTGTGAGCGGGGCCTATGTTCAGTAGTGGATTTGTGAAGGGCTGCACTTATGACGATAGTAATGATAACTTAAAATGATTTTTCCCTGTTGTGATAAAATTGTACTATCATTTTTTCATCAACTGCTTCGTGTTTATAAAATATTTTGTCTTAATTTGTGAATTTAAAAAAATTCCGTCTCCTCCGTCCATTAATTGGGCGCAGTGATTAGTACCACGCATATCTGTGTAAAGCACTAACGGAACGTTTTTATCCACAAATGAATAATCAAATAAATATATATCTTTGTTTCCAGATTCCACTTGCAACTGAACAGACTTTAGTGTGCCATACGCAATTATTACATCTGTAAAATAATCGATATATCTAAATATAGTTTCCTTGCTAACTGGTTTTTTACCAAAATAAAACTCTTTAACTCTCTGCGCGACTTCTTCTTTATCTTCTGAGATTGTAAATTTAAGGTCACCGAGTAAGGAATCGGAGAACTTTTCATTCATTTTACTATAACACGTGTCAAAAAATCCTTCCATTTCAGCAAATCCAAATAATACTGGCAATTTATGATTGCTGCCACTATTTAAAATATTGATTGGAGCATCGTCGAGAAATCTTTCATTACCAAGTTCTCGTTCAACACAAGGAGCAAAGAGAAACGTAGAATCGGGGCCATTTAAATGATTAATGGAATTTAATGTATCGTATGAAGCTGATTTACAAAACAATTCTAGATCATCAGCATTTTCGCATATTTCTAAGCATTTTCCACTGGGTCCGTTTGAAGACTAAAAACAGAGAGACTTGTTCCACTTTCGGGTATAACCTTATTAAATAGACTTTTGGTCATCGGCGTAACAAGATGAAGATCAACCGATGATGAACCTGCACTAAATCCATTGATTGTAACATCGTTAGGGTTTCCATCAGAACTGGCAATATTTTCTTTCACCCAGCGAAACAACGCAACTTGGAGTTGTGTATCGCTAGCAACGCAAAGTCGGGAATTTGCATTTGGAAAAATCCAAAATTAGGGGCTTTTTAGGTGCTAATTAGGTGCCAAGTTTAAAAATTAGGTGCTCTAAAATTTTCGCCGCAACGAACTGTTGAAATTTGCGTTGCTAGCAAAACGTATCGCTAGCAACGCAATGAAGTTATTAGATACACGATAAATATTAATAGCAAGGAATTAAGTGCTAATTAAGTGCTGCAAGTATAGGCAATGACAAGGCGCCCCAGATAAAAGTAAAGTCGTTATTCAGAAAATTATTCAAATGCGAAAATCAGGTCTTTGTGTTTGTGCCATCTAGCGTCTATTGCACTTACCACCTTGAGAGTCCATCGAGTTTGATTCGACAAAATAACTAAAACTATAGAACGTTGTAGATGGTGCTATTTATTACAAAGCAAGTTACTGGAAAGAAA
This sequence comes from Parnassius glacialis, assembly GCA_033319125.1. Classification (NCBI taxonomy): domain Eukaryota; kingdom Metazoa; phylum Arthropoda; class Insecta; order Lepidoptera; family Papilionidae; genus Parnassius; species Parnassius glacialis. Next base: position 40,321,272 of record JAVANC010000001.1, on the reverse strand, counting down.
ATATCCTTTCCATTTAGTACACTGAAGTTTAAGCTTCACATGTCTAAAAATAAGAATTGTAACATTAATTTGGTTGAAAATTATATTAAATAATATTATAGATTATATTTAATCTGAAAAACAAAAAATGCCGTTCATAACTTAGCCTGGCTTTTCACTATGGGATATAATATATATTATATCCCGCGATTGGCTTTCACACTGTGAGATATATCATTTAACCACTGTGCATTCGTAATTGGTCATTGGATTACCCCCTTTACTCCGTACACCATCTGCGGGGGCACGGAACGGTGTGCGGAGTACAGGGGGCGAAATATAAAATGAAAATATCGCTCGGTCGATCGAAAAAATATTTATAGCTTGAGATGTAATATATATTATAGCACAGTGTAAACGGTTTCATATAAAATGTATGGTGAGCGATATTAATTTATATCTCGAGATGTAATATATATTATATTATATCTCGTAGTGAAAAGCGGGCTTTATAGTAAGGTAATGGTGGTTTTAAATCCGATAATTTCCAGAATTTTACCGTCATCTACATGCGATCTCAATAATCTTTCAGCACCTAATTAGCACTTAATTTTTAGGCACTGATAAAGAACAAAAAATACCGTTCATACATTATGGTAAGGTAGTGGTGGTCGTCGACCCAATAATTCCCAGAATAATGTCTTAATCCTTATCGGGTTTCGATAATCGCTCAGCACTTAGTTAGCACTTAATTCCTTGATATTAATATTTATCGTATATCAAGTAACGTCATTGCGTTGCTAGATACGTTTTGCCAGCAACGCAAATTTCATTCGATTGTTGCGGTGAAAATTTTAGAGCACCTAATTTTTAAACTTTTTACTTAATTGGCACCTAAAAAGCCCCTTATTTGGGTTTTTTCTAAAAGCATTTTTGATTCTTTTCTGATTTTCAGAAAACCTGAATTTTGCATCTGCTTTGTTCTGAATAACGACTTTATTTTTATTAGGGACGCCTTGTTATTGCATATACTTGCAGCACCTAATTAGCACTTAATTTCTTGCTATTAATATTTATCGTATATATAATAACTTCATTGCGTTGCCAGCGAGACGTTTTGCTAGCAACGCAAATTTCAACAGTTCGTTGCGGCGAAAATTTTAGAGAACCTAATTTTTAAACTTGGCACTTAATTAGCACCTATAAAGCCCCTAATTTTGGATTTTCCAAATGCAAATTCCCGACTTTGCGTTGCTAGCGATACACAACTGCAACTTGGTCGTTCATACCCGCGTTACCAGGTACATCTTACGTGCCTAGGCATCTATGCATAAACCATGTGCACCAAGACGGTAATTGAAATTAACTATAATCATTACATTTTCTTTAGTAAATTTTTTTGCCGTCATTAAGTCACCATACCCGCGTTAAAGAACATATAGCTGACGTGAAGCACCGACGTATCGGGAAGTCTGCAGTTTGTGAACATGTTCAAGATCGTCCCCGCCATTACATTAGATTTGATAGACCACAAATCCTCGCAAAAGAACACCGATTCCTCCCAAGGATGATTCGTGAGGCTATTGAAATTAAAAAACATCCTAATTTCAATAGAGAAGATGGATGGGTGCTGCCATCTGCTTGAGATCCCATAATCAATAAAATAAAATCCAAACCCAAGTATACCACTGCTAGACCTCAAGATACTGTAAGCTCATTCTGCGTAAATCGAACCAAAAATTAATATTAAAAAACTGAAGGTAGCCGGGCTAACTATGACAGCAGGACGTCAAACACCTTAGTCCCCCGTGACCACGGGTGCTGGAAAGCACCCGAAACGTCGGGAAGATAAAAAATAAGTTAATATACGCGATAGAATCCGTAAAATTAGTTTTATTTAAATGTGTAGTGTTCGCGTAAATATAAGAAATCATCACCATACCCAAGTTGATATGCACCACCGTAAACCTGTATAACTACAGGCAAATTCTTTTCATCCGTTTCACTTATATATTGGCGATTAGACAATCTTCCTGTTGTTTAAGTTCTATTCCCAAAGACAAATATACCATTTGTGGGCAAATTACGTTTTTATTGACGGCTTCGAATGGTTCTACCGCAACTTACCGCGGACGCGGAGATGGCCGTTGTGATAGGGAAGAAGGATAACATTGTTAAAAGTTTGGTAGCGAAAGAAATTCAGGTTGTACCCGCTTCTTACCATTGCAATCCGGAGTTCCCTGTTTTTAAGTCACTAAAGCAGAGAATAAGGGACAATGATCTTATTGTTACTAAAGCCGACAAGGGCAATACTGTTGTTATTATGGATAATAGCGGGTATAGCCAGAAGGTTAACGATGTTATCCAAGGTGATGACTTTGAGCTATTGGAGTCTGACCCCACCAAAAAGTTTAATTCGGATATAAATTATGTATACAACAGTCATCATATATTTTTCCCGACAACAACGTGTCTCGCGGCAGTCTTGTTCCAATGAATCCTCAAGCACCCATTTTATATGGGTTACCTAAAATACATAAAGAACATGTTCCTATTCGTCCTGTTGTATCATATATAGGTGCACCAGCTTATTTCCTTGCTAAAAAGTTAAACTTCCTTCTGCGGGAGAAATCTGGATTCAAACCAACTTACAGCCTTAAAAATAGTTTAGATCTCATTTCCAAGATTAAAGATATCCGTATTCCACCTAAATTCATGTTGTTATCTTTAGACGTTGATAGTCTTTTCACAAATGTCCCATCCCCAGACTGTTTGCGTATACTCGCAGATCTCTTTAATAAACGTCGTCTACATCCCGGGGAAACAAATGTAGAAGATCATTTAACTTAACCTCTCTCTGTATGAAACAAAACTATTTCCGGTTTAATAACCACTTCTATCTACAACAAGAAGGGCTAGCCATGGGTTCCCCTCTAAGTCCTCTTATGGCGGACATTTTTATGGATAATTTTGAAAAACAACACATAGTTGTCAATCAAAATATTTTATACTATTATCGATATGTAGACGACATAATTATTTGCTGGACTGGCACAAAGAGTCAACTGGATGTTTTCCTTAATAAAATTAATAAAATCCACGACAAAATTAAATTTAAACTTGAATTGTAACAAGATTGTGTCCTTAATTTCCTCGACTTAACAACAACAAGGAAAGAGTCGTTACATGAATTTAAATTTTATCGAAAGCCAACTCATACCGATACGGTCATTCCTGCGTCATCATGTCATCCGTGGCAACATAAATTTGCCGCTTTTTATTGTTATATTAATCGTTTGTTTACTGTACCGTAAAGTAAAGAAAATTATTTAAAAGAGCTTAATGTGATTTATCAAATTGCAGTCTCTAACGGCTATTCAAAGAATACCATTGACAATGTAATAAAAAAGAAACAAAAACTTGTCGTACGCAATTCTCTGTACGCGGTTAAACCTCAAAGTGATCGTCGATATGTTGGCAGTTTGACCTACTTAGGTTCTATATCTGAAAAAATAGCTAACACTCTTCGACAGAGTGGCGTGTACGTGGCATTCAAAACAAACAATTTACTTAGGAATATCTGTAATTATAAAGATAAGTTAGATATTGGTCTAAAGTCTGGTGTTTACAAACTTGTTTGTGACGAATGCCAAGCCTTTTACGTGGGTCAGACTGGTCGCAACTTCGAAACAGGTTATAAAGAGCATTTAGCCGCGTACAGGAATTGTAACCCCGATAAATCACATTTTGCTAAACATCTCTTAGACACCGGACACAGCCTAGCCAATGACCACTACTTTAAAGTCTTACATACTTGTAATAAAGGGCTACGATTGTGTGTGTTGGAACAGTTAGAGATATTAAAAAATAAAAACGGTAATGTTGCACTGCTGAATAAACAAACAAATGTTTCCAACTCGCCTCTCTTAAACATGATTAAGGCTGCTCCGTGATGATATATAGCCTCGCAACATGGTCGTTTGTCACCCTCACGGTGCGGTGGTCAGCATTTGGTTGCGTGGTTGTAGGGTAGGCGGACGTTTCGCAGTAGTCTGTTGTTAATTTCACAGCAAATATCGGCGTACGTCAGGCGGTAATTTATCGCATGACGTAATCGCTCGCTACGTAATTGGAGCGCGGTTGCTTCAGCAAGTAGTATAAATAGCAGTAGTTTGGGCTCGCCGATCACTTAGCGGCCAGCCTCCGCAAAGTCTACTTCACCTGAGGATGCCTCGTGTAGAGGCGAAACACGTGTCGTATTTTCGAGAGTGGTGTGTCCTGCCTAGTGTGGTGGTGCTGAGGATGGTAGTGCTGGGATTGACGGCGACGGGTATAGTGCGCGCAATTGAGGGAGAGTGGGAGGTCCCCCTTAAAGATGGGCAGGACACATCATTTTCTTTCTTTACGCGGAATTAAGCAAATTAATTTATAACAACCCCAATGAAATTACCGATATAGCGATGGTATTCTTCTAAAAAAATATTTTATTAAAAAATCTAAAGAATTACTTAGATAAAATCAAAGTCTAGAAGATATTTTTTTCAAAACATATATTTTTCTGTTACTTTTATTATTTAAGCTTTTATTTTACGAAAATAATACTCAACTCGAAAACGATCTTTTCTGGATTTTAACGTAATATATTTGAAAAACGTGCGAGCCTACCTTAAATTACAATCAAAGCGAAGAGTTATGTTTAATTAGTCAATGAAATTGTGTAATTTCATCTATTTTTGAACCAAATAATTATAATTCTCAATATTTAATTTCTTTTAAGAAACAAAAGTTGGTGAACCGTTGCGTTCAATATAAAATAAATGCAATATTGCATTTGTACCGGATCAAAATAAAATCAAATCTTGATTTTCTAATCTACACTCTTCCACAATCTAATCTAACCCCGCCACTATAAGGCAGATAATGTATGCTATTTTTATTTATATATTAATAGCAGCAATGGAGCATCCCTTCCTTTACTTTCCTTTACAAAGAAAAAAATATTTTTGATGAATAACGTTATTATAATTAAGTGGGTGGGTGAAAATAAGTGCAGACGTGTTTCGTTTCGTTAAACGTATTTATTATAAAAAAGAAGTAATTTACCATACTTTTATTATTTTTCTATATAATACAGTATTAAGCATCAACGCGTAAAGGTTTACCTTCTTATGCACTAGTTTTTTTAGCACTGCACAAACTGCTGGAACCAAGTTTTTTACACACGAACATTTTTTACTACATACGTCACTATGTCCACAATTGCCGATATTTCCAGAAGTCAGGAGTCTTTGGAAGCGCTCATCACTCGTAAAATGGCAGATTTTGAATCAAAACTCAACTCCAGCGCTTCCAAGAGTAGCAATGTAGACAGGATCAGCGAGGACTATACCGCTTTTCAGAGTTACGTCAAGGATATGTTTAACCTTCTTCGCCAGCAAATTGCAGAAGTCAGTCGCTCGCTTGACATTATAGAAACAAGGCATCGCAGGAAATTCCTTTTAATGGGCGGTGTCCCCGAAAAACCAGGCGAAGATTTATCCGATATCGTGATCAAAATTTTTCATGAAAATCTAGGTCTTAAAGATATAGCTCCATCTTGTCTTCGAGCAGCATACAGACTTGGCCCGGTCAAATTACACCATACTCGTCCTATATTAATGCGCTTCACAGATATGTCACTGCGCTCAACTGTTTGGTTTAAAAAAACAATGTTGAAAGGCACCTCGTTTAAATTATCGGAATTCCTTACAAAATACAGGCAAGACTTATTTCTTCAAGCCCGTAAGCATTTTGGAATTAAAAAAGTCTGGTCATTCGAGGGCAACATAAGCGTTAGACTGCCTGACGGGTCTCGACGTCACATCTTTAGCGCTAATGATCTGGATGCACTACTGCGCGATCTTCATAAAGCTGGGTGCAACGAGGAGCCGGAACAAGTGAAGGCAGGAACTAGTAGTGTAGTTTCCCGTAGCGAGCAGCCAAGAACCCGACGAGCATTCAAAAATAAGTAAACAGTCTCGGGATAGTGGTAATACTTTGTTTACACTTCGACGGCTTATTAATTACTACTACTGCTGTGTGTACTGTGTACGTCACTGAGCGCTTTTGTATTCGATCCTTTTGTTCTCCGCAACCGGTTACTAGGCTGGTTTGCGACACAAGTAATAGTACAGACTAATCTGAACCTTAAATTTCGTGAAATTACGCTTTAGAGTTTTTTTTTCGTGTAAATTACCACTTCTCGTAGTGATTAACATATGTTTCTTTTTTCCTTTTTTCAATACGTATGATTTTGTTGTCTCTGCAATTGTAAATAATTAAAATTAGATACTTTCTTGTAGTAAGTATTACTAGTTGTTTTCGTGTAATATTTTAATTTTTCTTTTTGTAAACAGTTTACCGGCGCGTTTGTTTGCAGTGCAATTATCAGTTAATAGGGTTTTTTTTCTCTATTTTTTTAGACTATATATATATATATAATTTATATAAATAATATATATACATATATCATAAGTATAATCATATATTATGACAGATTCTGATACCAATGAACTATTTCTCTCTGCTGATTCAGATTCTTCTTTCTTTTCACTAAATGACTCTTTTTCGGAACCTACTACTCTTCGTTATCTGCTTACTCAAAAGTTTCATGGTTTGACTAATAACTTTAACGTTTGTTACATTAACGCTCAGAGCATTCCGCAACATTATAATAAACTTGTTGATACTTTTCATAATCAGTCTATTTCCGCGATACTTGTTTCGGAAAGCTGGTTAAAACCTACCTTACCGTCCACCTCCTTTGGAATACCTGGTTTTGTCCTCTTAAGAAATGATCGTACGGACAAAAGAGGTGGTGGTGTAGCGGTATACTTACGTAATGGTATACCCTATAAACAATTATGTGCTTCTTCTTCTGTTTATTCTGGTACAATAGAATACATGTTCTTGGAGATCACCATCAGTGGGACTAAGACTGTTCTCGGTGCAATTTACTGTCCACCAGGAGTTAATTATTTTTGTGACCTTGAATCGGCTCTTTTTTCTATCGGCTCTGATTATCAGCACTTTATTATAATGGGAGACTTCAATACCGATATTCTCTGTAACTCTGTGAGGTCGCGTGAATTGTATACAGTTATGAACTCCTTTAATTTGTCACTTCTTCCTCTCGACCCCACACACCACAATCTTGATACTGCTGATTCTTTAATAGATTTAATAGTGGTCGCTTCTGAAGACCATGTCGTCAGCCACGGTCAACTCTCCGCCCCTGGGTTTTCGCGGCACGATTTACTGTATATTTCTTATAGGATTAAATGTCCTAAGGTTAATCATGTGATGGTACATCTGCGTAATCTAGCGAGACTTAATGTTGAGGAACTTCAGCAAGGTGCTTGTAGTATAGATTGGAGTGATACTTTCAGCGTAGAGAGTGTTGACGAAAAAGTAGCTCTTTTTAATTCAAATATACAGAAGTTGTTTGATAAACACGCTCCTCCACACAAAGTCAGACTGAAACGATCTCCTGCGCCGTGGATTACTGAGGATATCCGCAGGGCTATGGCAAAGCGTGATCGAGAATTTAGTAAATATAAGAGTAATCGGTGTACTATTAACTGGACTCGATTCAAAGCCGCTAGGAATCGGTGTAATCAGATGGTGCGGGCAGCTAAACGCCGTTATATTCATCGAAATATCCTTAACGCTTCTATGGCTGATTCGTGGAAATTTTTAAAATCAATCGGGATAGGTAAACCTGCTTCTAACTTTGATCCTTCAATCTTTTCTGTTAATCAACTTAATACATACTTTTCTACTGCACCACAGCTGCATTCGTCAATTAAATCTACTACTATTGCCCATGTTAATTCTCTTCCAAAATTTTACAAAAGCTCTTTCAATTTTTCTCCCGTTACTGATGAGGATATAAAAAAGTCAATTTCTTCCATCAAGTCCGCCGCAGTAGGCTCTGATGATGTGAGCAGAATCATGATCAATCTCATCCTCGATTATGTCTTACCAGTACTTACCCACATAATAAATTTTTCATTAAATACTGGGGTTTTTCCTTCACTATGGCGAAATGCTTTTGTTCTTCCACTTCCAAAAATAAATAATCCTAGTTCTGTTTCTCACTTTCGTCCTATCTCTATTCTTCCTTTTTTATCAAAAGTACTTGAAGCTGTCGCTCACAGACAAATTTCTGACTACGTTTTTAAAAATAACTTTTTAAGTAGCTATCAATCAGGTTTCAGGCCAGGACATAGTACAACAACAGCCCTGCTTAAAGTTACGGAAGATTTACGTATAGGTATGGAGGAGTCAAAATTAACTGTGTTAGTTTTAATAGATTTCTCAAACGCTTTTAATGCTGTTGATCATGACATCCTTCTTACAATACTTTCTCACATTGGTTTCTCCTCATCAGCGCGGGAATGGTTCGCATCATATCTTCAGGGACGTCAGCAGGCTGTTCGCGTGGGTCCAGTTATTTCTGACTGGTGCACGCTGGTTGCTGGCGTTCCTCAAGGCGGAATTCTCTCACCTCTTTTGTTTTCAATTTTTATAAATCTCATTACATCTCACATTCGCTGCACGTACCATCTCTATGCCGATGACTTACAAATATATGCTCAGTCTGATGTTAACGATATCGAAGATGCGATCACTGAGCTAAACTCTGACCTCACTCGTATCTCTGATTGGTCTAGCAAATTCGGTATTACTGTTAATCCTACCAAGTGCCAGGCAATTATAGTTGGAAGTAGCCGTCGCTTATCTACATTGGATTTTAATTCACTGCCACCAGTAACTTTTAATAATGCTGTCATACCTTATTCAGCTACTGTGAAAAATCTAGGACTTATCATTGACAGCAGTCTAAGTTGGCGGCCGCAAGTCACGGAAGTCAGCAAAAAAGTTATCAACACCTTGCGTTGTCTGTATCGACTCAAGAATTTTCTTCCAGTGAGAACAAAGGTAATGTTGGTTCAAACGCTCGTATTACCAATACTAGATTATGCAGATGTATGCTACGCTGATGCCTCTCAAGAACTTCTTAACAAACTGGATCGTCTTCTCAATAATTGTATTCGCTTTATCTTTGGCTTACGTAAATTCGATCACGTTTCTTCATTCCGTTCTCAGCTCAAATGGCTGCCTCTTCCACTTCGTAGATCTTTTAGAATCCTTTCTATGCTATTCTCTATTTTACACGATCCGTTTGTCCCTGCATATCTGAAATGCAAATTTCAGTATCAGGGCGATTCTCACAACCGATGTCTCCGTTCCGCGGAAAATCTAACTCTTCATGTTCCTTTCTGTCGCACGGGCTTCTCTCACAATTCTTTCACTTCAAATGCAGTAAGACTCTGGAACATGTTACCCAGAAATATAAAAGAAGCAAAAACTAAACCTATCTTTAAACGTTTACTCTGGGAATATTACTTAACGAAGTAGTAGTAGTTTCGGATAATAATAAAAAATTTAAAAACTTCGGAAACTGTTATATTCTCAAGTATGTATAATATAAAAATATCATATTTATCTATTGTGTATGTATTTATTGTGGGTATTTGTGTATATGTATAAAATACTATTGTATGCATGTAAGTAGTAATGTAAATGTATATGTATGTGTATTGTATTTATTATCATTATATTATAATTTTGTATTTTTTTCCTTAAACCTTTAATTTTTTTTTTTAATTATGAGTTTTGCACCCATCACTAGATTCTCTGCACAAACCAAAGGTAGACTGGTAGAGAATGCCTTTAGGCATTAAGTCCGCCGTTTTGTACAATTTTTGTGTGCAAATAAAGCTTAAATAAATAAATAAATTTCCATTATTTAGGTACTGATTAAATATGTGACTACAAAAAACCTAACCTAACTTAACCTATCGTTTTATTACTCTGCCCAATAAGTAATGAGCTTTACTCATAAAGCCCAGTCTAATAAGAATAATAAATAAATGATGATAAAAAACAATGACAAAAATATGGAAAATAGAATATTTTGTGTTTGTGCTTAAGTATGACTGAACATAACCCGGAGCGAGTATTGTTGTAGTACCACTGTCCGACGTGCTACAGTGCTGCGGTCTCCATGTGGGATACGGGGGTTAAATCGTAAGTTGTTTTAGCATTATACCCTCTGCCCCCTTAACATTACATTTCAAAGTCCAAATTTTGACATATCATACTCACGTTTCATGAGACCGTTCCTGTAGTTTTAAGGAAGATGTCTGTGTAATCTCGAGACAAAATAATTATTTCATGCCAAATTATGTAATTAGATCTTGATTTGAATTTTTAACAAAATTTGTGAAGCAGTTTTTTGTTATGAACAAATACAATTTAAATTTAAAAATTTAAAAATCCCGAAAGAAAAAGTGCTGATGATCTTCCAACGGCTGATCAGATTTTCTTGAAACATAACTAAAACAGAACACTCCCGATTAAGACACCATTCAGGAGCTATGATGGTACAAACAGACACACCATATAGAGAGAGTTTTTTTTGATGATATTTGTTTTTATGGAGTTTGCGTATACGTCAGAGAGGACATCTGTTTTCGACGCCTCGGCATTCTTGAAGGTACGGACCTGTCCATTCTATGGCTGCGCGTAGACAGCGTCTACGGGTGCCTCTGTAGGTCCCTTAGCGGTAATGCCGACCCAGACCGACTCATCGACCACGTCCAAATGGCTGCAGACTTCGTGCTAGAACAGGTCCCATCCGCAGAGATCGTGATACTCGGTGACTTTAACGCCCATCACGCTGAATGGCTTGGTTCTCGTTTAACCGATCATGCGGGTAGATCTGTCTATGACTTTGCCTTGGCATATGGTCTAACACAACTGGTTACTTCGCCTACGCGGATCCCAGATGTGGAAGACCATGTACATTCCCTGTCTTCCATCTCTGCACAGAGAGGACGACTCACTGGCCCATGCTGCAAAGGAGAAAGCCGATCTGTTGAGCTCTCTCTTTGCGTCCAACTCGACTCTAGATGATGGGGGATCATACCGCCGACCATCCCGCGATGTGAGTGCAAGCAATAAATTGCAAGCTTATGCGGTGCCTTGAGGTGCACCAGCTGATTAGTGACCACCAATACGGTTTTCGTCTGGGTCGATCAGCTGGTGATCTTCTGGTCTACCTGACTCATAAATGGGTGGAGGCAGTAGAGTCCAAGGGGGAGGCGTTGGCCGTTAGTTTGGACATTGCGAAGGCTTTCGGTCGGGTTTGGCATAAAGAGCTTCTTTCGAAGCTCCCTTCCTATGGGCTTCCCGAGAAATTGTGCAAATGGATCACCAGTTTCCTTGCTGATCGGAGCATTAAGGTCGTAGTAGACGGCGCTTGCTCTGATTTCAAGCCTATCAACGCTGGTATTCCACAAGGCTGCGTGCTATCACCAACGCTATTTCTCCTGCATATCAATGATATGTTGCAATCTGGTAGGTAGCATTCATTGCTATGCGGACGACAGCACTGGTGATGCCTTATATACCGGCCGTGCCAATATTTCTCGGGAAAACGTCGCTGAATACCGGAACAAACTGGTGTCTGGAGTCGAGTCTTTGCTTAACAAAGTCTCGGATTGAGGGTGACTAAATCTAGTCCAGTTCAATCCTCAGAAGAAACAAGTTTACCGCTAAAAAGCACCCCTTTGTCGTATCTCCTCAGTTTCAAGGCACTCCCCTTGCTACCAAATTGGCCTCTAAAAAGCATCGCGTGCTCAGCAGAGCGAGATAATATTTCATGCCGGCACATCGCTTGCAACTTTACAAAGCGCAAGTTCGGCCTCACATGGAATACTGTTCTCATCTTTGGGCCGGGGCACCCCAGTGCCAGCTCCTTCCACTTGACCGCATCCAGCGCAGAGCTGTTCGAATCGTCGACGACCGAGTTCTTTCTGATCGGCTCGACACACTGGCACTGCGTAGAGATGTTGCATCTCTTTGCATATTTTATCGCATCTATCACGGGGAGTGCTCTAAGGAATTGTTCGGATTAATTCCAGCCGCTCAATTTCACCATCGCACATCGCGACAAAACTCGCGTTACCATCCATACCATCTGGATGATTGGCAGTCCACCACTGTGTGATTTAGAAGAAGTTTTCTCCCTCGCACAACTTCCTTGTGGAATCGATTACCACCAGCGATTTTTCTGGACCGATACGACTTAGGAACCTTCAAGAAAAGAGCTTACACCTTTCTAAAAGGCCGGCAACGCATCTGCAATTCCCCTGGTGTTGCAGCTATTCATGGGCGGCGGTAGTCACTTACCATCAGGTGAGCCGCATGCTCGTTTGCCCCCTCTTCTATAAAAAAAGATAAAAGGATATAACTCTATATATAACAATCATTTGCTGTCCGTTAGTCTCACTAAAACTCGAAAACGGCTCGAACAATTTTGATGAATTTTTTGTGTGTATTTGAGTGGCCCCACTCTGGATCCTGGATGGTTTATAAGCTCAATGGGACCCGGTAGGTGGAGTTGTTGTGGAGATCCGGAAATCACCCGTGCAAAGCCGGGGCGGATCGCTAGTTAAATATAATATTTACTAATTTCATATACGGTCAGTATGCTACGATAATTGTTGAAATGTGTAAGAGAGCGTCGTGTATACAAACCGGTTTCAGTGTGGTCGCTTCACTGAATTATGCTACAGTGATTCTTATGGTAAGTTTAAAGAACCGGAGACTATTTAACTGCTAACAAGGCATTCCAGTTTAGTCCTCAGGGGTGACAACGCACCTACGAAAATGTAAGTGTCTATGGGACACAGCCTTCACTAAGCATCACGTAAATTGTATGCTTATCGTTGTCACCCACTACTAGATAGAGTGATGACCTTGTAAGACATCCAGGAAGTCGGTTTAGGAGCATTTGTCGTGGCATATCTTGGGGGAGATAAACTGTGTTCAGTAGAGGTCTTGTGACTGTAATAGAATGGAAAGTAATGGAATTGATCCAAAAAGCATTATCTTCTTTCTGAACTATCAGATAAACAAAATAATTATTTTATAGTTTTGAAACAATTTCACTTTTATCACAAATAAGAAACTTAATAAAGCTGCTTTAATTTTACAGAAGATCTTTAGCCCTTGCTTTATCAATGGATCATAAAAGTATAATCAAAAATTTAAAAGAAAACGCCGAAAAAACCGCTGGTGACTTTGAAACGGCCGAACCGATTTTGATAAAAACATGTCTAAGAACCACCGCTAGACAACCTGCTTTTAAATAAAAAAACGAACCTAAATCAGTTCACCCGTTTAAAAGCTACGGTGCCACAGACAAACACACAGCCAAACATACATAGCGATCAAACTTATAACACCCCTCTTTTTGCTCCGGGAGTTAAAAATAATATTTTTACCCGACTGCCCCAGAAGGAGGGTATTGTTTTTCGATAGTATATAAGTATGTCTTTCTTTGGCCTGCTCTTGGCTCAACGGCTTGACGGATTTTTACATATGAGGTGTCGTTAGGTTCATCTTAATTGTGGAAGTGACATAGGATACATAATATTTACATATTGCATCTGCAAATACGGATTGTCATCGTCTTGTTTTTATTTTAATTTTATATTCAACTTATTAGAATGGAATTTTGGTTACTTTTTTTTGATTTTATTTATTATTTAATATTTATAGATTATTTCTTTAATTATATATATATAACATTGTATATATTTTACTAAACGGTACGACATACATTCTCATTACTATTTTAACCGTACTCTATATTTTTACAATACATGGTTTTTCTCGAACATTTTGTGGGATGGCTCTCAATAGCTATTGCATAAATCGGAACTATAGATGTGACAATGAATTTTTCCTCTTTAAAAATGCCTGAATTACAGAATCAAATTCTATCAGATATGCATAATATTAGGGTGGCTTCATCTTTTGTGTGTGATGTTTTAAAATGCAATGATATTGTCTGGAAATCCTGTAATTCTTTGAATATCATTGCACAAATTATACGTAGCGTCTTTAAAAACCTGGATGGCTTTATGGCATATATATCACACTTTCATTTGAACCGGATATTATAATACTAACAGAATGTCGCCTTGATGCTAATAAGCCTGTTCCTCGGCTTCCAGGTTACAAATGTCATTTCTCAAAAAAAAATTCAATCCAAAATGATGGCATAATAGTTTATTCTAAACACTCAATTGATTGTGTAATAACAGAACCTGATTCAAATGGTGGTAACTATCTTTTGATTAAAATAAATCCAGATATAGTAATATTAGCGATATATAGATCACCCTCCTATTATTATATTCACAACTTTTTAGATTCTGTAGAAAAAAATATTCGTCCCTTAAAATCTAGTAACTTATTTATTATGGGCGATATCAATATAAATATTATTCAAGGCAATAAAGACAAAAACAGTGAACCTTATTTAAATTTAACTGCAGGATTAGGTCTTTTACCAGGTCATACCTATGCCACCCGTATCAATAATTGTTTAGACCATGTTATGGTGAAAACAGTATAAAACACTCAAATAATAGAACTCGATAGTGTAATCACTGATCACTCCTTAATCTTAACAAATGTTTCTTTGCACCCCAAACGCAAGGCTTATAATATTTTTATTGATAAAATAAATCATGATGATGCCATAAAATCTATAGAGTTTGCTGATTTTTCTTTTATATCTTCAACTTCAAATGCAGACACGGCTGCCGAAAAACTTGTTGATTTGCTAACCTCTGCTATAAAGAAAAATACTGTTAAAATTAAGATTCCTAGAGCGAAACGACCACTTAAGGCCTGGATGACGCCTGGACTGATAAGGTGTATCCGTCACCGCGATAAACTTCACCAAAAACTGAAAAAGAACCCTGACAATGAAATACTTCAAATTTCTGATAAGCGTTATAGGAGTTATTGCAATTCCTTGTTAAGTAAGCTCAAGCGCCAATATGAAAAAAGTATTTTGGTAAATGCAAAGAACAGTAAAGAAACTTGGTCTGCAATCAAAGCCATCTCCGGATGTGATACTAAATATAAATAATACTATGCCCTGGTCGCTTAATTCATTTGTGCTCGTTTCTCCTAACGAGTTAGAAGTTGAAACAATATTGATGGGTCTTAGAAATGATTGTGCTTTGTTTTTTGTGATTGGTTGGGATTCCATTCCTGCTATCTTCCTTAAAATGACCAAGGATGAAATACTTCTGCCACTCACAACCCTTTTTAAAATCTGTTTTGAACAAGGATGCTTTCCAAAAGTTTTGAAAAGATCTCTCATTACTCCTGTTTACAAGAATGGGGCTCGGGACGTTGTTTAAAATTACAGGCCGATCTCTTTGAAACCTGCTCTTTCAAAAATCTTAGAAAAGATGCTTAATAATCGTTTGGTTAAATTTCTAAAAAAATATAATATCTTATCTAATATGTAGTTCGGATTTAGAGCGGGTGTTAGTACAGAAGATGCTGTTCGTAACTTGACTGAATTTTGTAACAAATAAACTGGACCATAAATAGAAGTGTGTAGGGATTTTCCTAGATTTAGCCAAAGCTTTCCACACCGTTTCGATACCCATTCTTGTAAAAAAACTAGAAAAAATTGGAATAAGAGATTCTGCCCTTTCTATTTTTAAGGATTTTCTATATGACCGTGTGCAAAGAGTAAAAATAAAAAAATATTAGCTCAGACGCCTGTGTCACGTTTGGAGTACCTCAAGGCAGTATCCTGGAACCAAGTCTCTTCTTGGTTTACATTAACGACCTGTACTCAATGACACTAACTCAAGGCAAGCAATTTACTTATGCTGATGATACAGCCTTAATTTTCTACGGAGAGACTTGGCCTGAGGTCCAGGAGTTAGCGATGAGGGGTCTTCAAACTGTGGCAAATTGGCTTGAGGAGAATCTACTGACTCTTAATATATCTAAGTCCACCTATATGCAGTTCCATATAACCAACACACAAACAGTTAACGATATACAACTAACAATACACTCTTGTGGTTTACAGTCAACATATACTTGCCTTTGCCCTAAAATGACGAAATCCAAATCAATTAAATATCTCGGAGTAATTATAGACGAGAAACTAACCTGGCTCCCACACATAGACCTTATTTCATCGCGCACTAGGATACTTATTTGGACATTTAAAAGGCTAAGGCAAATCGCAGACTTTGATTTATTAAGAACTGTATACTACGCCTTAGCACAATCAATTATAGCTTATTGTATAGTTGCCTGGGGTGGAGCATGCAAAACATTTATGATAAAATTAGAAAGAGCTCAAAGATGTCTCCTAAAAACTATGACTTTTAAACCGTTCAGGTATCCTACAAATCTGCTTTACCAAGAATGCAAACTGTTGACTCTCAGGCAATTGTATATCCAACAATTGATCTTAATGAAACATGCTCGAATTCCTTATGACCCTGAGATCTGTCGTAATAAACGTAGAATACCGGATGTACTGATTATTGGCAGATGTCCAACTGCTTTTTCTAGGCGACAAAGTTCATATCTATCCTCAGTGCTTTATAATAAGTTAAATAGAAATCTAAATTTTTATCCTCTTTCCAGACATGAATGTAAAGTTAAAGTTCGAGATTGGTTATTGTCACTTGATTATAGTAAAACAGAAAATATAATTTGTAAAAATGTGTGTAAGTAATGTATGTCGTATAATAAAAGTATAATAAAGTTATAAAATTTTAAAATTATGAAATTAAAAATAGCAATCTTTGTTTAAAGCATCTATTTATTCATTTTAGGTTATAATGAATAAAATATATATTCTGTATGAAATTATATAATAATATATTCTATATATATATATATATATATATATATATATATATATATATATATATATATATATATTACAAATTGCAAACTAATTTTAATATACCTACGATTATATAAAATATAATAACGACTAAAGAGTCGCATTAAGTTATAGTATATGTTTCGTTCTAAATAAATACATTCAAATAGCTAAACAGTTACTTAAAAATGTTAAGCTTAGTTACTTAATTAATTGTTAAGATTAAAATAATGTTGTCACAACACTGGGTAAGGCCGCTGATCCCTAAGATACAGACTTGTCTAGTTTGGGGATCAGAGTCTTCACTTTATTATTGTTATTTTATTTAAATAAATGATTATTATTATTATTATTATGTATACGATTCCATTATTGTTGGATAATCTGACTCGAGTCTCTTCTAAATAAGATTTACGACGTTTAGCATGCAAATTGGTGATCTATTAATGTACCTGACAACTCACATTTTACAAACGATAATTTTTGTAAAAGCAAAATCCATAACATTATTTCACAATTTAATATATAAACAGTAAAAAGTATTCAAGCCAATACAGATATCATTGACAATGCCCTTAATTGCCGTTTACAAATTACTACAAAATTATTAATGTTTTTCGTTTCTACAACAAATAAGATTTCTTAAAGTAATAAATAATATAACTAAAAAAAAAATTGCATAATTTATCTATAAACAATTCAAATGGCTTTTTTATCAAAAGTCTTTCAGAAAGTTTCGAGTTAATATCTTTTTTATAGAATAGTCTGACAAACGTGCACACAGTTGGTAAGTGGTTGCTGTGGCCCTTAGACATCTACATCTATCTTCGGTTACAATTTAAAATTTAGATACGTTGTCACCCGTGGGTACTAAGATGGAATGCCTCCTTTCCAATAAAAAGGATCTCCGGTGTCTACATTCACCATACAAAACACAGCAGTTTCAAGCTGCCATTTTACGCTGGTGGTATTCTGTGAGAGCATGGTCCCTCCCCGGTCGAGCCGACCCATTTGTGCTACAACTAAACTACTAATATAGCTGCATGGATCTACTACATATAAAATCTCGCTGTAAAATAATAAGTTTCATACAAACTAACAAACCTATTTACCCCTCTTATGGTTAGAATTTTCAAAATCCTTTCATATTTACGTTATAAAAGTAAGCGATTATCCAAATTTCCTACGTTTACGTTCAGCGGTATGGGCTATGCGTCTTAATATTATATTTTTGATACAAACTTTGCACCGTCGGTTTAAAATCTTAAGAGTAGATATTATAAGAAATTAAAATCACTCATAAGGAGTTGCTTTGAAAAATCGCTAAATCCGTATTCATTTATTTAATTTACAGAGAAATTTTAAGTAATTTTCGAGACAATCGTCCCGGAAATAAATGTTTCATTAAAACTGTAATACACTACTCCACCCTCTTAGGGATTGAAATTATCAAAATCCTTTCTTAGTAGATGCCTGCGTTATATAAGGCAGCTACTGTCCAAATTTTAGATTTCTGCATGTAGCGGTTTGGGGTATGCATTGATAAATAATATAATCACTCAGGACATCCTCCTTTATTTACACACACTAATGTGACATTCATTCTTTTACTATAAAATATAAATATTTAACAATAAATGTATACAATTTGTTACTAATAATATCTTTTAATTAATTGTTTCTAGTTTTATAATTCAGTTTTGGTTCTTCGTGTTCTTGGTGCGGTTGGCATTGCATAATATTTCTCATAAATAGCATCCCAAAAAAGAAAGCGTTGCTGTATCAGAGGTCCGCGCAGTTTCATCGTCTTATCGAGAGACATATGGGGTCCACCGTTTGTATCGGTAGGCGGCCACATTGGAAGGTCTGAACCCTCTGGAACCGGTTTTCTGTAATAATCAAAGACAATTAAGAACTTGTTATTTTTATAAAAACTTACGATCATGCGGCTAATATGGTGGTAAATGACTATACCGCTACCAATGAACAACCGGAACACCAAGGCAATTGTAGGTTTGTTGCCTTCCGACGTCTTATTACATTTAATATTCTTTTATTTTGTAGTAGCTGTGTAAAAATTTCCACTATCTTATATCATTCCGTTGGTATCGTAAGAGACAACAGATGGAAACAAAACAGTAGCCGGGCAGCATCGTCTTTCTAATGACAATTAAAACGAAAATTTTGCGGTCGCCAACCCGTCTGCCTATAGTGACTACTATACGAAATAACCTCCTATGAGGCAATCTATACGAGAGGCCTATGTTCAGCAGTGAACTTTTTATCAACTATAACGGTAACGGTATTCTTATTGATTTCTTATATTCAACGGTATTCTTTCAAATAAATTAGTGAGTGTTGAAAAAAATAGAAAGCTGTATGAATACACCCTTTGATTCTTCAGCGGTCCCAAATTGACTGGTAGTATATCGAAGTGCTGAAGTGTTTGTACAGTAGAGCTACGATGCCTATCCGAATATAGAACCAGAGTACGAAACATATCCAACTGCAGAAAGATGTAAAACATGCTGACATTATATCCACAAAACTCTTCACCGCTGCATTAAAAGACATTTTAAAGTTAACATCAAAAGCGAATACAACACTCACCCACGATTTGCCGACGATAAAGTACTTATTGCAGAATCGCTGGAGGACCTAAACACTATGCTCAATGACTTCAACAGTGTCTCTCAACCGATAGGTCTTAAGATGAACATGGACAAAACAAAGGTCATATTTAATGTCCATGTCACACCTATGCCGGTAGTTGCTAGGAACACTAAGCTCGAAGTTGTTAACGAGTTGAGCTGGGGACAAAAAGTGTATCCCCCGATTATATCCACTGACAAGAGATAAAATTATCTTGTTGGTATGCCAAAGCACGGCAACGGAGAGGAGTATATCCCCGTTTGACATAACGAGTAGACATACATCCCCCGTCCGTAGCATTGGGCCAAATGAAAGATAAAAAATATACTTTTTTGACATTTGAAAGGGGAAATTATATCCTAGTTCATTGGACGTGAGTTATAGTTTATATTTAAACAAAATATCTAAGTCTATCTCCCATTTTATTTACTGTGGTTTATTATATCCACCGGTGTGCCCATGCTCGAAGGGTGGATAAAACTAAGCGAGCGGATAAACATTTTTTCCTTTCCCCGAGGATAAAATTGTCTCATGTCCATGCTAGCCCTGCTGGTAAATCGAAATTTGACGGAGAGGCCAATGGTATTCACCTTGGCCGGGTATCGTTCGAGAGATTACGACACATCTTCTCGTTAGGCATACCTCAAAACTTCAAAACAAGATTGTACAACCAGTGCGTATTGCCAGTGATGAATTATGGATCTAATACGTGGACCTTCACTGCTGGCCGTATGAAGACGCTTAGTGCTGCTCAGCGTGTTATGGAGCTATGGAGCTACGGATAAACGGACTTAAAAATGAGGATATCCGCAGCAGAACCGTTTTAACAGTGGTAGAGCCACGCGGCAGCTTTTGCTGTCGCACGGATGGGCCGGCTGAAACTGGGGTGGTACCACGACCTCACAGAAAACCAGTGTGAAGTAGAGGTTTACCTCTGCGTTTCGCTTGGCGAGTACAGATGGCCGGAGGCCCTTTTTACTGGAAATGAGGCATTCCATCCTGATTTGTAATGGAGGATAGATGTAGATGTCTATGGGCCGCAGCAACCACTTACCATCAGGT
Organism: Parnassius glacialis; assembly: GCA_033319125.1. NCBI lineage: Eukaryota > Metazoa > Arthropoda > Insecta > Lepidoptera > Papilionidae > Parnassius > Parnassius glacialis. The sequence goes on along the minus strand of JAVANC010000001.1, from coordinate 40,300,742 downwards.
GGACTGTGTGCTCGTTTGTCACCTTTATCCTTTAAAAAAAAGAACCAGAGTAACTGACAGCCCAACGGCTTAGTAGTCTGAAGTGGCAATGGACCGGCCACTTAGCTCGAAGAACCGACAACCGATGTAGTTTTCTCTTTCGCCCAGATTCATGGTGCAGTATGCAGTGATTTATTAGCTTGAGTGATGATTATTAAGTTTTATTAAGAGACATTATTTAATAATGTCTCTTATGTTTTAAATAATTAAATTGACTTGGCAATCGCACTAAACAATCTAATTTAATATGATATGTATTACTTGAGAGATACATTCTGTTTTCATGCGATGGCCAAGTCAATCTATCTATTTTTAAATATAAATGATTTTTGATATTGATATGGTCACTATAAGATTTTGTTAGATTAGCTAATTGCGTAATAATTTAAGACAGAAGGACCCTTAAGTAGGGACTGAATAAATTCACCGACTTGGTATTACATGGATCTCACAAATTTTTACGGTAGAAGAACTGAGTTGCGAGACTTGGCTTTTTTTACAAGTTATGTTTTTGATGGCATTAACTTTATTCACGCTCCATCAATCAAGGAAGGCGAACTAGTTTCTCGCCAATTCTGCCTATGTGCTCTGTCTTTGCCGTGGCAATAACTCTTTTGAAGGACCTGGAGGCGAAGTTATAGTTATTTTTAAGCATGCTGGTGTTTACATCCTGAGTCGCCGAAGCCGCAGACCAGGCTTGACAACACTCCTGCTTACTGCGTAATGCAGTCTTACAGAAGCGACCAAACCAAGGCTGAGATCTGCCTCCGATGGGTAGGTACCACAGATGATGGAATAAACAACAGTGCTGGGATCATCCGGCGAGAAGCAAGACCGCCTGAGGATCACCTGAGGATGCCTCGTGTAGAGGCAAAACACGTGTCGTATTGTCGTCAGTGGTGTGTCTTGCCTAGTGTAGTGGTGTTGGGAGTAGCGGTGCTGGGATTAGTGGTGACGGGGATAGTGCACGCAATTGAGGGAGGGCGGAAGGTGCTCTTCATACTAGGTAAGACACATCATTTTATTTTATTATGCGGACATTTGCGAAGTAAATTTTTCTAAAAGCTTTTATATTATATATATGCCAAATATCAAACATCTATGTCTAATAGTCTTAGGGATATTAAATAAATTCTTTGACAGACTGATCCAATTTTGCTAAATTTGGCACGGAATACCATGTAATGATGTTTGTAAATTGAGACCACGCGAGCGAAGCCGCGGGTAGAAAGCTAGTTTAGAATAATTTCTTATTTTTTGTATGGGAATCAATTATTTGGGAGCAAATTATTGGATTACGTTATACCGACTCAAAGTTGTAGATTGCGTTATGGCCCGCGCCTACAAAATACTATTACTCCTGATCTACGCTCCGTATAGTGACAATTATTATACTATTGGTGCAGCGAACTCCACTGGTAAGTCTCAACGTGTGGAACGTATGGTAGTTTTGGGAACTGTTTGTAACCCGACAAATATCCAGTCACATTTTTGAAGTAGGTATATTGGAATCGTAAACTTTACACAAGTGTTGGCGTTAAAGGTAATCCTGTCGGTAGACTAAGTTTTACAGCAGATAATCTATTTAGCACAATATTTTGCTGCGTATTTAAATTATGTAACACGAGCGTATAGTTGACATAATTCGTTCGTTGGTTCGTTTGTGGGTCCGTCTGTCAGTTCGTTTCGGGACCCGTTAGTTGGTTCGTTCGATAGTTTATCCAATTGACTGAATGAATTAATGTTGGCACCAGAATAGTGCCCTTCTAGGTTTCTAAAGCAAAAGTCATATTCCATAGCAAGGGCAAAAGTATGAAATAATATTATAAGACTGCCAATCATTTTACGCGTCAAATGACAAGGGATTATACCTTAAAAAAAATCATTTTTATCTACCGTCCATCTTTAAAATTGGTCCACGTTTAAACTTGCCCTTATAGGTCATCGTTTGTGACTTTCCGGTAGAAAACCCTAGTCTGTTACGAATACCCCACTCGGACACGGCAGCGATCGTAGTTCCGCTTTGCGTTCTATTGCGCGCTTTGACAGCTTCAGGAGGTCATCGATCAGAAGGTCCCATCGGGTTGGTCCCAGCACCGATCCCTGAGGACAGCCCATCGTGGAGATCTTCCACACTACCCGGTTTACAGCAAACAGTCCTACTCGGCGATTTATAAAGTAACTCGTTAAAATATGGTAAATGATAGGTGGAACGCCACATTGCTTTGCCTTAAGTAGGACCATTGGCCACCAGGCATTGTCAAAGGCTCCAGATATGTCCAGAAGGATCAGTTGCACGTAATTCTTGGGTGATCCGTTGGCAATTCGGTTGATGGTACTAAGGGTGGTCACTGTGGATCGGCCACGCGTGAAGCCATGTTGTGCATCGGATATTCCGCGGTAGAGACATGTAGCGCAGGAGATGATCACACGCTCCAGAATTTTTCCCAATATGGGCAGCAAAGTTATCGGGCGGTAGGCTTTAGGGTCAGTGAGCGGCCTGTCGCCACCCTTTGGCAGAACTACGAGTTTGCCCATGTTCCACAGATCCGGAAATACGCCCTCGACTATGCACGCCCTAAACATGTGCCAGATCTCGTCACCAGTTACCCACCATGCCTGTCTAACAATCATAGCCGTGATACCCTCAATGCCGGGTGCAGTGTTCGGCAGTTCTCGAATGATGAGTCCGACTTGTTCTTTGGTCGGTTGAGTAGCATCAGTTCGAGATGCACATGCAGCAGCGATCCGCACTTGTCGATGGTATACAGTGTCCTGGCTAGATTATCGTCTGGGCATAAGGCATTGACGAGGCCAAGCATGGTGTCTCCGGTCGTCCTAGTATAGCCGTCGGCTAATCTCACTCCATTTAGCACGTTGAGAGGTGGACGAAATCGTCCACTGGCTGTTCGGTGAGCCAGGCCCCACAGATCGGCGTTACCTGATTCCGCGACAGAGCGGAAGAAGGCAAGTTCAGCTTCCTGCATATCTAGCTTGTAGCGTATCCTTGTTCGTCGGAGATAATCATGTAGAGCCTTATCCCTGTCGCCTCCTACGCGACGTGAGGCCTGCCACTTACGACGTGCACAATAGACCTCATTACGCATACGGTCAAGAGCCGGAAACCACCACTCGTACCCTTCTTTCTCTTTTTTCGCACGTGTAACTAATCATTCTCTTGCAGTACGTAGAAGTACTGCAGAGTGCTGCTCGCAAATATCATTAGCTGGCCGCGTTAGCCTCAGCTGGGACATGCGGGCGTGCAGAGTCGAACAAAATCCTCCCCAGTTCACACCACGTTCACGAAAGTAACATACGTTATCTGAAAATTCTATGCCATCGTACCCCCGTGAGTCACCAAGGATAACGCCAAACGTTATCAACTGGTGGTCACTCACACTGACACCCTCATGCACCTTCCAGTAAGCAACCCTCACACTACGTGTGGAGATGGTAATATCCACGTAAGACAAGCCATTTGGGCTATGAAAGGTTGGCAGTTGACCCTCCACATTATGTACCAGCAAATTCCGTCCGTGGATGAATCCCTCCATCTGGAGTTTGCGGTATTCTGTGTCGGGGCCGCGACCTACATATTGCCTGCGCTCGCAGTGTCATATTGGAGAGTGAACGTTACTGTCCACACCAATAAGTATTGGGTGACCAGAAAGCTGATCCATCACGTGGATGAGATGTTGCAGGTGACAAGAGATGTCATGAGTGTACTGGCAGTATAACGATACGACGTATATGCTAAAGCTCTGGCAGCTGACATGACCACACAGTGACAACACAGTGTTCGTTGCATAAGTCATGTAGAAGCGTGACTACAAATCGTGAACTTACTGGTAATAGACCGGCCTTAGGGTTGGTGCCGCACCCAAGTACTTGAGGATGCTGATGTTGCTCATGAACTAGTACTAGATCCAACCCCAGTTCTTCGGCTATGACAGGAAACTCAGTGGTAGCCGTCTTCGAGCCTTGCAAGTTGAGCTGACCTACCCGAAAGGTAGTCGTCCTATCCATACTGGGTCATATTGACCGCTGCTGTTCCGCGTGCAAATATGCAGGACAGTTGAGAGCGGCAGTGGCAAGTTGGTCAGCATCTTTCCAATTGAAGCGCTTGCATGTGGCGCAGCACTGTGTAGCCGACTGGCACTCTGCGGCACGATGACCGGTCTCGCCACATTTGCCGCAGATCATCGCTGCCGCCTTGCAATGCTTCTCCGGATGGCCATATTGCTGACATTTAGAAAAGCATGTCACCCGTACATAATCGCAGACTTCTGCTTCGTTCCAACCAATGAAGACGCTGCCGAGGCCGACCAATTTATCCCGCAGCGCAGATGTGCACTCCATCACTACTGTGGTGCGTGGTCCATCTTTCCGGCCCTTCTTGAAGGCAACTCTGCATGATTCACCAAACTTATCTCTTGGCCAGTCAGGATCATCGCTCAGATTGATCCTGTACAAATCCTCAAGAAATTCAGTGGCTGGCGGGTCCGAGCGCAAATTGCGCACTGCCACCAGTGGTCGCCTACTTTTGGGATCAGAGACCTTCAAGGAAGGCGGATCCGCTGCCTTCAATGTCTGGGTAGCCGCAATAGTTGCCATCTGTACCACAATACCGGAGTTCCCAACTTTACGCACACTATGTATTTTAATTCCCTGGGTGCCAGGCTGAACTGCCTTCTGCAACTCAGTCTTTGTATCGTCCGACGACTTTATGGAATCATTGTTTGGATAACAAATGACTGCCGGTTCCTTGGACTGGACACAAAGTGGGGGCTTACCCTTAGGCAGCTTCAACCTGGTAGCATAGCTGTCAGCAGAAGGAACGGAAGAGGCCACACAGGGGAAAGGAGGGGCAGGAAGGGTTTGGGCTTGGGCTACTCAGAGCTCCAGTTGCGCACACTTAAGCTTGCAGGCTGTTACCTCTTGCTCCTTTTCTCCGAGCCTAATCTCTAACGTTGCCACGTACGCTAGGATGTCCTGGCTGAGGCTGCCGATGGTTGTTTTATCAGCCAAGTTGAGCTTGTTGCTCGCATTGGCGACAGTCGCGATTCCTTTCAGAGCCGCATGTACCCTCTCCATTAGCGCAATCTTGTCCAGTGTTGAAATGCCACACACACACACACACACACACACGCGCGCGCGCGCGCACTCGCGCGCGTGTGTGTGTGTGTGCGCGTGTGTGTGTGTGAGTCTGTGCGCGCGTGTTCGTGTGTGTGTGTGTGCGCATGCGTGTGTGCGTGTGGGTGCGTGTGTGCGTGTGTGCGTGAGTGCGTGTGTGTGCGTCAGTGCGTGTGTGCGTGTGTGCGCGTGTGCGTGTGTGTGCGTGTGTGCGTGTATGTGCATGTGCGTGTGTGCGTGTGTGCGTGCGTGCGTGTGTGCGTGCCTGTGTGCGCGTTGGCGTGTGTGCGTTTGTGCGTGTGTGCGTGTATGCGCGTGTGCGTGTGTGTGAGTGCGTGTATGCGTGAGTGCGTGAGTGCGTGAGTGCGTGAGTGAGTGAGTGCGTGAGTGCGTGAGTGCGCGAGTGCGCGAGTGCGCGAGTGCGTGAGTATGTGAGTGCGTGAGTGCGTGTGTGCGTGAGTGCGTGCGTGCGTGCTTGCGTGCGTGCGTGCTTGCGTGCGTGCACGCTTGCGTGCGCGCGTGCGTGCGTGCGCGCGTGCGTGCGTGCGCCCGTGCGTGCGTGCATGCGTGCGTGCGTGCGTACATACTTGCGTGCGTGCGTGCGCGCGTGCGCGCGTGCTTGCGTGCGTGTGTGTGTGTGTGTCGGCCAGCTGCTGGCCTCTTGGGTTCCGTTGCCCTATTCATTAAAGGGCAGAATAGCGTCTGCCTTGCCAGCTAGTAGATTATAAAATAACACGTTTTATAAGTGGTAGAGTCACGCTGCAGCTATATTATGTTTGTAGCACAAATAGATCGGCTCGACCGGGGTAGGACCACAGTTACAGAATACCAGCGTAAAATAGCAGCTTAATGTTGCTGCGTTTTTTATGGTGAATGTAGAAAACCGGAGACCCTTTTACTGAAAATGAGGCGTTTCATCTCAATCCTCAGCGGTGACAACGCATCTGTATTTTGATACTTAATTGAAAATAAATGTAAATGTCTATGGGCCACAGCATCCACTTACCATCAGGTGTACTGTGTGCTCGTTTGTCACCCATATTCTATTAAAAAAAAAGCACTGACTTGATATTCATTCATTTACTATAAATTATAAAATATAAATATTTAACAAAATGTTTAAGGTAACTTCTAATATCTGGTAATGAATCACTAGAATTATAGTTCAGTTTTATTTCCTGGTTTTGGAGGAGGGGGTGCGGTGGGCATTGCAAAATATTTCTCAAAAATAGCATCCCAAAAAAGAAAGCGTTGCTGTATCAGAGGTCCGCGCAGTTTCATCGTCTTATCGAGAGACATGTGAGGCCCACTGTTTGCATCGGTAGGCGGCCACGTCGGAAGATCTGAACCCTCCGGAACCGGTTTTCTGCAATTATCAGAATATATTTTAACAGTGGTAGAGCCACGCGGCAGCTTTTGCTGTCGCACGGATGGGCCGGCTCGAATCGGGGTGGTACCACGACCTCACAGAATACCAGCGTGAAGTAGAGGTTTACCTCTGCATTTTGCTTGGTGAGTGCAGGTGGCCGGAGGACCTTCTTACTGGAAATGAGGCATTCCATCTTAGTCCTCACGGGTGACATCGCATCTGCATTTTGATTCGCAAACGAGGATAGATGTAGATGTCTATGGGCCGCAGCAACCACTAACCATCAGGTGGACTGTGTGCTCGTTTGTCACCCTTATGCTATAAAAAAAAAATATAGATGTTATTTTTTCCGTTCGGAAATTATTTTAAATAAACTAACAAGGTATCAAAAGTATGATGAAGTAGCGAAAATTACTTTGAAGCAAGTTGTTCGAATTTATTTACAGGGCAGTCTTTCACTCGAGGTAGTTGCTTTAAAAATCCATGTCTCATGGGTACAACACCCATTAGACGGGAAATGCCGGCATTCAATATATGTCGTGTATGTATAATAGGTTGTTAGGTTTTAATAGAATCCTCTGTAGAGAGAAAAAGGCTAGTATATAGCGTTTGAATGTTTACAGCTGAATGACGAGGAAGAGAAAATTAGCTATGAAAGTTAATTTTGATATTTACGAAAATTAATAATTTTTACTAATATTATAAATGTGAAAGTTTGTGAGGATATATGGATGTTTGTTACTCTTTCACGCAAAAACTACTGAATGGATTTTAACGAAACTTTACAGTAATATAGCTCATACATCAGGATAACACATAGGTTATAATTTATAAGAATATTGTGTAAATTGGCCAAAATATAACGCTAAATGTTAAGTAATGCTTAAAAAATCTATCGCTCGCAAATGATGATATTTTGGCGTGAACACGCATCACGATAAACCTGTGAATCGATTTGGATGGGACTTTCACTGGCAGATAGCTGATATTATAAGGAGTAACTTTGGCTACTTTTATTTTAGGGTTCTGCGCGCAAAAATTCAACGCGGGTGAAGTCGCGGAGAACAGCTAGTATAATTAATATTACATATTACATTAATTTTACGTGGTATAGCCATGCTGCAGCTATATTACTGGTATAGTTGTAGCACGAATTTTAAGAATAATACCCTGGTATTCTACTCGACCGGGGAGCAGTAAAACGCTTCTGTGTTTCGAATGGTGAGTGTAGAGAACCGGAGAACCTTTTGACTAGAAACGAGGCATTGCATCTTAGTCCTCAAGGATGATAACGTAAAACAAATTATCATAATATCCTTCGACTCTAAAACAAACAATGGTTTCGAATATGATTAAAAACCATTATTATCTAGAACTTAGCACTTAACTTCAGGGCCACCTACCAGATCCTATCATAGCTGTGAGCCATCACCTCAACAAAAATATTTTATAGGAAAGTCTATTTGTATATTATATGTATGATTTTTCGATACGACTCTAAGGATTTAAATAAATTTAGGTAACATTTTACTTTTCATGTGTATCTAGATTGGTTTCATCCCTGAGATATTTTTTTTCAATGCTCGGCAGCCCAATTATTTCGGTTTTAATATGACCTCAATCTGGCAAGTCGTAAAAAGTAACGAAGTGACTAACGAATGCAAAAACGATTATTATAATATTCATTTGGTTCTCTACTAGCAATCTGGCACTGACACGGGTAATGTTGCAAAACATTACTCTAGATGGAGTGATGATATGACACAATGGATGAAAGTGGCTCAAGACTCAGGACCATACTTTGTGACAATCCATGGAGGAGGCCTATGTTCAGTAGTGGACTTGTTATGGGCTATAATTATGATGATAATGATGATACTTTAAACTACTTTACCCTGTTGTGATAAAGTTGATCCATAATTCTCTCATCAACTGCTTCATATTTTTAAAATCTTGTGTATCAGCTGGAGCATTTGGGGAAAATTCGTCTATTACAGCAATTGTTTGTGCGCAATGGTTAGCACCACGCACATTTGTGAAGGGCACTAACGGAATGTTATCATCCACGAAAGAATACTCATATAGATATATATCTTTGTTTCCAGATTCCACTTGCAACTGAACAGACTTTAGCGTGCCATATGCAAACATAACATCCGTAAAATAATCTATATATCTAAATATAGTTTCCTTGCCAACTGGTTTTTTACCAAAGTAGAACTCTTTAATTGTCTGCGCAACTTCTTTTTTTTCTTCTGAGTTTGAAAATTTAAGGTCACCGGGCAAGAAATCGGCAAAATTTTCATTCATTTTACTATACCAGGTTTCAAAAAGCGGCATTCTAAATAATCCTTCCATTTCAGCAAATCCAAATAACATTGGTAGTTTATGATTTCGGCCACTTTTCAAAACGTTTAACGGAGCATCGTCAAGAAATCTTTCCACACCTTGTTCTCTTTCAACACAAGGTACAAAAAGAAACGTAGAATCGGGCTCATCGAAAAGATTAATAGAATTTAACGTATCGTATGATGCTGATTTATAAAAATTTTCTAAACCATAAATATCGTTGTTCTTATTTGTAAAGTTGAGCATTTTCGCATATTTCCAAGCAATTTCTACTGGGTCAGTTTGTACACTAAAACAGAGAGACTTGCTCCACTTTCGGGTATAACCTTATTAAAAAGACCTTTGGTCATCGGCGAAACAAGATGAAGATCAACCGCTGATGAACCTGCACTAAATCCATTGATTGTAATATCATCAGGATTTCCGCCAAAACTGGCAATATTTTTTTTCACCCAGCGAAACAATGCGACTTGGTCTTTCATGCCAGCATTACCGGGTACATCTTCTGTGCCTAAACATAGAAAACCATGTACTCCGAGACGGTAATTGAAATTAACTATTATTATATTCTTATCGTTGACCAGTTGTTTTGCAGTCATTAAATCGACATATCCCATTAGATATGCTCCTCCATGAACATGTATAACCACAGGTAAATTCTTCTTATCCGTGACAGGTACGTATACATTGGCGATTAAGCAGTCTTCCTGTTGCTTTAAGTATTTTTCCAAAGGCATATCAGGTAGTACGCTTTGTGGGCATATTATATTTTTATTGACGGCTTCGAATGGTTCTGTCCATTGCGGCGGAGGAAGTGGTGCCTATAATAAGAACTGAATATTATTTAAAAAGATTATATGCTCATTTAAATATTAGATAATGTATTAGCTTTAAGTTTTTATTAAAATTGGTCCAGCACAAATTGAAATAAATAAATAATTAACCAAAGGAATGGCAAACTAACTGAATTTCACAATTGCTAATTTGTCACATGAATACAGAAACAATGATAGATACGCAAAGTGATTTATTATGAATATGGCCTTACATATTTCAAGCTAAAACAATACATTTCTGGTCATCAACATCTATATAGACTTTCCCATAATATTAAATATATAGGTCGGTATGATACATCGGTATCACAGTGGCTAAGCATTTAGCTGCGGCGCTGCAGAGCATACATTAATTATTCCGGTACGGTTGTATATTGCTTGATTGTGAGTGTGCAATTTATGTACATAAAATATATTCACGAAACAGAACAGACTGAAGAAATAAAGGAATACAATTAAAAATATAGAGCTTGGAAACGCGGTGGTGTTTGCTTGAGCTGCTGCGAACAACCGGGAGTTCGATTCCTGCATTATGATTTACAAATAATTTGTCAAGGTATTTTTTGTTTGTAAAAACGCTTTTACAGAGGGAGGAACACAAGAGAAATTCCCAGTGTGTGGGTAACATTTTTTTTAATAAGAATAGAATTTAATATTAATAATATAAATATATATAATATATAATATAAATTAAATTTAATAAATAAAAAACAAAATCTATTTGTTATATTTATTTACATGTTATAATATTTAATAATATTTATTACAATACATTAAAAAAAAATATTTCCAGTAGACCGATTATTACGTATTTTATCAATGATGCGTATCATAGATAAATCTGCGATTTAAGTACGGAAGGAATGAATATGTATAGATAAGTATATGTTTCTTAATTAACATTAACAGAACATTAATATAAAAAATAGTACCTGGAATTTCTGATCACCCGTAGGCGCAGTTGCGTACGGTATGCCATAAAATACATACAAATTATCATTTTGTGCCTTATATCCGCGCACGGGCCCCTGGGCTATATTTACTAGCCTTGCCTCTCGTGTTTGCGCTCCCCCTAGCTCTGAAATCAAACATAATAAGACGATACACTTCCACATAGCGCGACGCTATACTAAAAGACTAAAAGGTAGGTACTCTGTTAATATACTGCCGCAGCTACGAATGTTTATTACACCTAAGGTTGCCAACTCTACTGTAGGTATTATAATATATTATCCTACTTTAATAGGGTAATAAATTAGGTATTTAATATATAAATATAAAATACTTAATTTCTTAAAAAATATGTGTTAGGCGAAAATAATTCATTTTATTATAACTTGAGATTAATAACAGTCAATTGAGTCATGGTAGCTCAAGGGCTTAGCACTCGCTGTGAATTTCACAGTACACGAGCAACCCGAAATCGACTCCCACCGGCACCAATGAAATTGTAATTGCAAGTTCAAGTGCTCATTTACCACGTGCTCGGCGATGAAGGAAAACATCATGAGGAAACCTGCATGTCTGAGAAAATAATATATTTATCATACTACATATATCATACTTTTTCTTTATTTTAACATATTTTATCATAATTCCTATCAGACTTCTTATTAAAGTCTGACAGGAACACGCATTAGGGCAGCGCGGCGAACACTTCCTTAATTACAGACACGACTTTTCTACAGATTTATTATATGTATAGATTAAATATACTAAGCACTAAACAAAATCTATTTCGACGAGTATTTCAACAAGTATTACCAAAAACATATTTACGTAAATATCGTTAAAAAAACTTTAACATTCAATCGTCTAGAACGGGCTAGCCCCAACTGCGTTCTATACCGGGGGCGCCTCGCGATTGTACGTAATTATTTCACGCAGCTAGCAAGAGTGAAAGAGGCCTGCCACTGTCTCCTATGTAACACTTAGCGATAAGGTCAAAGATGAGAAGACTAATCATAACACAACCGGACACAAAAACATACAATTTGAATGAAATGTAAGCGAATCTATTTTTTATATGATAGGGTCACAAACGAGCACACAGTCCACCTGATGCTAAGTGGTTGCTTTGGCCCATAGACATCTATCCTCGTTTGCGAATCAAAATGCAGATGCATTGTCACCCGTGAGGACTAAGATGAAATGTCTCTTTTCAAGTAAAACGGGTCTCCGCTTCTCTACACTCACCATACGAAACACAGCAGTGTTAAGCTGCTATTCAACACTAGTATTCTGTGAGAGCGTGGTCCTTCCCCGGTCGAGCCGACCCATTCGGGCTACAACTATACTACTAATATAGCTTCAGCATGGCTCTACCACGTATAAAATCTTTTAATTAATAAATATATAACTTGCGCTCGGAACTGCTAGCTTTGAAGTAAAGGACATTGTTATGCGTTCATACAATGTTCGCCTAAGAACCAACAAGAAAGAAACACCTTTATATAACACAATAACTCCTGATGGCCACTTCTGAAAACATAGATATTAGCATTATCAAGATGATTTTGAGGTTATGTTTTATTTTTATGAAACATTACTCTGTTATTGCGAATGTAAGCAGTTTAGTCTTAGCCTAGCACTTATACGGTAAATAAAAACTCAGGTTGTGATTAGGTATTTATTTTATTCATACCAAAGACATACAACTTATACACTCATTTGGTTAAAGTCCGTGATCCAGGTAGGTCACTAAAGAAGATATCTGTTGTTCAAGCCGAGTCGTAAATTATAAAAGCTTATCGCATAAAAAACCAACTGCACAGTGCACTTAGATTCCGAAAACATTTGCAGAAATGTATTTTTGTTATTTACGAGGACGGATGCTTAATGAGCAAACAAAAAGACCAAAATATATCATTTTTTTACCGAAGAATAATGGATTATCGTGGTAGAGCCATGCTGCAGCATTAATAGTAGTATAGCACGAATGGGTCGGCTTGACCGGAGAAGGACCACGCTCTCACAGAATACCAGCGTCAAACAGCAGCTTAACATTGCTGTGTTTCGTATGGTGAGTGTAGGGAACCGGAGACCCTTTTTACTGGAAAGGAGGCATTCCATCTTAGTCCTCACGAGTGGTAACACATTTTGATTCGCAAACGAGGATAAATGTAGATGTCTATGGGCCACAGCAACCACTTACCATCAGGTGGACTGTGTGCTCGTTTGTCACCTTTTACTATAAAAAAATAATTAAAGGTGAATTTATTTAATTTTTTTGTTAGACATGTAATAATTTAACTACTGAAGTAATACCTGAGTACTTTATTACAAAACTTAGTTGAAATTTACTTCACTACCCGAGTACCTACTTACATACCTACCCTGTCTTTTCTAAAGAAAATATTTCAAGATATAACTACACAAAATACTGAAATTAAAATTTGTGTTTAGAAGATTTTAACTAATAGAATACGATCACATTTTTGTTAGAAATCGTATTTCGGGTTAATTTGTGGTTTACTCATCAGCCAATCATCGCGATTCCCGACGAATGGCCTCGCAAGTTGCATGCGTTGGGCATCACAGAACACATCATCATCATCATCATAACAGCCCTTCACAATTCCACTGCTGAACATAGGCCTTCCCCAAGGAATATCACAGAGCACGGTCCTGAGCCACCTGAATCCATTGACTTGCTGCATATCTTACCAGGTCGTCACTATATCTAGTGGTGGGACGCCCTACTACTTCGTCCGCAGGTACGAGGCCGAGAGCCTTTATTCCCGATCGGTTGTCGGTTCTTCGAGCTATATGCCCGGCTCATTGCCACTTCAGTTTACTTATCTGTTGGGCTATTTCGTTCACTCTGGTTCTACTGCGGATTTCCCCGTTTCTAAGTATCACGCAGAGAAACTCCGAGCATAGCCCTCTCCGTAGCTCGCTGAGCGACCTTGAGCTTCCTCATACGGCCAGCAGTGACGGGCCACGTCTCAGTTCCATATGTCATCACTGGCAACACGCACTGGTTGTACAGTCTCGTTTTCAAGTTTGAGGTATACCTGACGAAAAATGTGCCGTAATTTCCCGAACGCTGCCCAACCGAGTTGAATCCGTCGATTGACCTCTCGGTCGAAGTTGGACTTACTTAGTCGGACTATTTGTCCCAGGTAAACATACTCGTCAACAACTTCGAGCTTAGTGCTCCCAAGACCTACCGGCATAGGTGTGACATGGACATTAAACATGATCTTTGTTTTGGCCATGTTCATCTTAAGACCTATACGTTGGGAAACATTATTAAGGTCATTGAGCATAGTGCTTACGTCCTCCAGCGACTCTGCTATAAGAACTATATCGTCGGCAAATCGAAGGTGAGTGATGTACTCGCCATTGATGTTAATACCGTATCCTTTCCAGTCCAGAAGCTTGAAAACGCCTTCCCATGCAGCGGTGAAGAGTTTCGGGGATATAACATTACCCTGTCTTACACCTCTCTGCAATTGGATAGGTTTCGTACTCTGGTTCTGTACTCGGATAGCCAACGTAGTACTACTGTACAAGCACTTCAGCACTTCGATATACTTACAGTCAACTTGACACCGCTGAAGGGACTGCAGCACCGCCCAAATTTCGACGGAATCAAAAGCTTTCTTATAGTTCACATACGCCAGATATAGTGGCAAATTGTACTCCTCGGAATTCTGTACAATTTGAAGAAGGGTGTGTATGTGGTCTATGGTGCTAAAGCCTTTTCGGAAACCGGCTTGTTCGGGAGGCTGGAAGTCATCAAGTCTGCACGCGAGACGATTCGTAATGACTCACGAAAATAGCACGTAGACGCGGCTCAGAAGGGAAATCGGTCTCTAGTTCTTCAAGTAAGCGTTGTCGCCTTTTTTGAAGAACAGTACCACCGCACTTTTGCTCCACGCTTCCAATGTAATGCTACCATGGAGGACGGAATTAAAGAGCTTCTGAAGGACTTCAAGTACCGCTTTTCCACCCGCTTTCAGAAGCTCCGCTGTAATTCCATGCCGTTTTTAAGGTGCTGGAGAGCCATTCTAATCTCGCTCAGACTGACATCCGGGATGTCATCGGAATAGTATCAAATAAGACTCGCTCTTGGATCGTTACTCACACTTGCGTATGGCTCCAACGATGATGTGTACAGCTGTCCATAGAACCTCTCAATCTCACTCAAAACCCCAGGTGTCCTGGAAACGACGCTGCCACAAAACGACGCTGCCACACTCGGTCTTTAGCTTCGACAGTTAGCTCTTTCTGGCAGACAGATCTCTAGCAAAGACTTTAGAGCCCTGTTCCGCTCGAGCGCTTCTTCAATACGAGCAGTATTAAAGGTGCGTAAAACCCGCCGAATACATTTGAAGATCTGTCTTTTCAGTTGCCTGTATGCTGCCAAATCTACTGAAGACTGCAGCTTTATATCCCGTCTAACAGCTATGAGATTAAGAGTGTGATCGGAGAGTTTATATGTTCTTCTGCGGCGGGTCTTGCAAAACTTAGCTCCGACCGCATGGACAGTTTCCACGAGCTTGTCATTCATATAGTGGATGATATAAATGCATTGCAATCTTCTAGGCACTGAAAACGGTTTCGTAGTTCGAGCTGAAAGATTTCGGGACTTTAGATTAGAGCACGAGGGGGACGGTTCGTTGACTTTGTTAATCGTGTCCTCTCCAAATTAACGTTTAGGTTTAGTGTGCCTCTCACCATTCGGTGATCGCTGCCCGTTTTCACCCTCGCGATCACTGAGATCACTGAACAGTTATCGTCTGGTCGTCATAATGATGTCAATCTGATATTTTGTCAAACCGTCGGGGCTCGACAAGGTCCTCTTTCTGTGGGGCCGCTTCTGGAAGAAAGAGTTCATCATAAAGAGTCCCTCTTTCTCCGTGAAGTCGACCATCTGCTGGCCCCTTGGGTTCCGTTGCCCTGTTCCCAATTCCCCTAATTTCAGCTCACCGTTCTCTGTTGTGCCTATTTTTGCGTTGAAGTCTCCCATTAACACCGTATAGTGGGTTTCAGAGGAATACATGGCTCTAGAGATATCCTCATACATTTCCTCCACCTCCTCATCGGGGTGTGCCGAAGTTGGTACCTGTATGACCTTCAGCGAATACCGTTTAATGATTGTGAGTATAAGGTACGCAACCCTCGTCGACACACTTCCAAACTTTACAACGTTGTTAACGAAAGACTTGTGGACGATAAATCCGACACCTCCTTGGGACAGATGGTCGCCCTCCAGGTGATAGAACAGCTTGCCGGATTCGAGGATTACCGTGTCCTCCCCCTCTCTTCGGACCACGGATAATCCTATGATATTCCAACGCAACTTGTCTATCTCTTCTTCCAGTTCCAGGATCTTCTCGTCAATCCTCAGGGTGCGTGCGTTATAAGTTGCCAGGTCGAGTCGTCGTAGGTGGCAACCGGATTTCCACTGGAGATTTTTAGCACCTCCTGCCCCGCCGTTACCATGATCGCCACCGTAGCCAGGAATAGTGGGGCCGCTGGTGACTGGGATCTGTCTGGGTATATTGCCATGGTTGTTACGCTTGGCGAGCGGGTTGGCAACTGCAGTTTTTTTATTGTTGTTTTGCTGTTGACGGGGGTGTGTCTGGTTGTTTGTTAAGAATGTTAAATTGATAACGTTCCAAAATAGTAAAAAATCACTTTATTTAAAATAGTTACAAAAATGTTAATAAATTGTTATGAATGCACCCGCCACTGTTGCGTAACGAAAATGCACTAAACAAATTGGCGGCTTTGCGCCAATTGCTGACAAATATGTTCGGTTTCACTGAACAGCTGTTGTCAGAAAGATGCTGCTGCCCATCCTCAGCCTTAGTTTCCCTCTGTCTCCTCTTACGACACCCACGGAAAGATATGGGGTAGTGAGTATTCTTACCCGCCACTACACGGGGAGACACACAGAACTCACATAGTCAGAGTAAGTATTTTACCTAAGTAACTAACCCTTTCGCAATGTATTTTTTTACTCTTTATTAACATCCCTTAGTAACCACGGAAAGCCCGCCATGACATAAGATGGAGAAAACATACCAAAGTAATACGAACACTCACGCGCAGCGCTGAAGTTTTATTTAGCTAGCGTGCGTGATTAATTTGATTAATAATAATTATGTAGTCTATTAAAACGTCGGCAAGCAGTCAACATCAAAGAAATGCAACTTCTGTACGTACTACTATAATTTATTCTGTGACAGTGGTTGAAGTCGCGACAATCGAATCGAAATAAACTGCCGGTAAAAAGTCCAAGCGCGAGTACAAGTTGCTAAATAAATAATATTATTAATCATTATCAAGCAAAAATAGTTTAAGAGGGGTTATTATACTACTAATTAGTACAGTATATTTTTATATAATATACTTTTATACGAGGGAAGATATTATTGGTTTGTATGAATTGTGTATGAATGATTTAGACTTGAAGGCTGTGTGGGATAATGTTAAGAAAGGTTTAGTGGACGCAGCCACCGAAATATGTGGTGCAAGTAAGATAAATAATGGAGAGAAAATAATTCGTTGTGATGGGATGACGAGGTACGGATGGAAGTTGAAGCAAAGAAGAGAGCATAGCTAGATTTACTAGCAACCAAAGCTGGTAATTCTAGCCATATGAATGATAAGTTTGAAAGACAAAAGGCAGACTTTAGTCGTCTGAATAAGAGAGTAAAAGAAGTAGTTGAAAGGAAAACGCAAGAAAGAAGGGATAAGAATTACAGAAGGATATCATTTCTATCCGTCTGACTGCTTAAATGCCAGGGGAAATGTAAAACAGCCTAGATTGAATGCTCTACGAGACGAAAATTGTTGTATGCTGAATGACGAAATTTCGAATTTAAAGAGACGGAAAAAATACTTTGAAAGCGTATTTATGAGTGAAAAGTCGTCTGAATTAATTTCAATTGAAATTCCGAAAGAAATGGAAAGAGGTATGGAGATAAGTGTAGATGAAATAATGAAATGATCAGGACGTTGCAATGGTTTTTGAGAAATATTTTACTGATATTCCGATATTAACCACTAAGTCACTGAATTCTTCTCCTGCGGTCGCCGAATCATTACTTAAACAAAATGTAAATGCGTGTACAAAGAATTTTGCATTTCATAAAGTATCATCAAAAGATATTGTAAAATATTTTAAAACTATTGATGTTAAGAAAACTGCGGATCTGTGGGGGATTTCCGTTAAAGTTATTGCGTCTATAATAGATACAATCGCGCCTCATTTAGCTACTATTTTTAATACTAGTATCGAAACTGGTGTGTTTCCTGATTTAATGAAGTATAGTAAAGTAATACCTTTATTTAAATCTGGTAGTACATTAGACCCCGCTAATTTTAGACCTATTTCTGTACTACCAACACTTAGTAAGATTTTTGAAAAAATTATTCTTCATCAAATGTTAAATTTCTTTAATATAAATAATTTACTTCATAAAAATCAATTTGGTTTCACAAGGGGTCGCTCGACAACTGATGCCGGTGTTGAGCTGATTAAATATATATTTAATGCATGGGAGAATTCACAGGATGCTTTGGGTATATTTTGTGACCTATCCAAAGCCTTCGATTGTGTTCACCATGAAACATTAATCAGGAAACTTAAACACTACGGTGTAAGAAGTGATGCTCTTAAATTAATTATTTCATATTTAAGTAAGAGAACGCAAAAAGTTGTCATTAACAGTATGAGTTCTTCCGGGTCGATGGTACAGATGGGCGTGCCTCAAGGCTCAATTCTAGGCCCCTTTCTGTTTCTTGTATACATTAATGACTTACCTTACATAGTAGGAGATAACCATGATATAGTATTATTTGCAGATGACACTTCTTTAATTTTCAAATTAAGTCGACAATTGCTAAAATATGACGAAGTAAATAATGCTATATCTAAATTAGTAAATTGGTTCAATGTTAATAATTTGCATTTAAATGGCACTAAAACGAAATGTATGAAATTTATGACTCCAAATGTCAAACAATTAAATACTAATGTAATTTTAAATGGGGAGAAACTGAGTCTTGTAGATACCACCATTTTTCTTGGAATCACACTAGACGCGAAGCTTCAATGGAGCCCCCATATATCAAAACTAGCAAGCAGACTTAGTTCTGCAGCATATGCCGTAAAAAAGATTAGAAGTCTAACTAGTGTTGAAACAGCTAGACTAGTTTACTTTAGCTATTTCCATAGCATAATGTCGTATAGTATTTTGCTATGGGGACACGCAGCTGACACTGAAATTATATTTGTTTTACAGAAGAGGGCCATAAGAGCAATTTATGATTTAAAGCCTAAAGAGTCGCTGCGACAAAAATTTAAGGAAATTAATATATTAACTTTGGCCTCTCAATACATTTATGAAAATGTAATGTACGTACACAAAAATAAAAGTAGTTTTACAAAAATAAGTGATATTCATTCTGTAAATACTAGGAACAGACACAAGCTAGTAGTACCGGCTACTCGACTCCATCGAGTCAGTAATTCATTCTTGGGGCGATGTATACGCTTTTACAACAAAATTCCAGAAAATATACAAAATCTGACCTGCTCAAAGTTCAAAAACTTTATTAAACTAAGTTTGTATAAAAAGGGTTATTATAGTATTAAAGAATTTATAGATGATAATAACCCCTGGAAATGAGGTGATCGCTACCAAGCTATTTCTAATTTGTTGTGTTGTTAATTTGTGTAACATACATGATTGTAAGCTGTTATTTTAAAAAAAAAAAGTCCCGCTGGGTTTCTTGCTGGTTCTTCCCAGGACAGAGGTTTTTTTTCGAACCAGTGGTAATTATTCAAAGGAGTGACTTTCAATAAGCATTATTTATAATCTATATTGAATAAAAAAGTTTCTGTTTCTGTTTCTGTTTCAAAGCAATAAAAAGCATGAGAGACGGATACGATAGAGTATCACTCGAAATGCTAAAAGATGGAAAGGGAGTGGTGGCAGGCCTGCTGTAAAACTTGTTTAATTTATGTTGGGAACTGATACGGGTACTGGAAAACTCGTTCTAAACCGTTATATTCCCAATATATAAGGGAAAAGGGTCACAGTATGACTGTTAAAACTACCGTGGTGTCAGCCTGCTTAGCATTGTGGGTAAACTGTATGCTAAGGTGTTAATTGAAAGAGTTATGAAAGAGACTGATGGAAAAATTTGGGATAGTTAATCAGGATTTAGAAAGGAAATGGGGTGTAAGGATCAAGTCTTCTCCATGCGCATGATCGCGGAGAAGTTTTTAGCCAAAAACCAGAAAGTTTTTTGTGCGTTCTTGGACTTCGAAAAGAATTATGGCAGAGTGGATAGAAATGTGTTGTGGAAAACATTGAACTTTGATACAGCCATTAAGGTATCTTTATAGGAACTCTAGTGCTTATGTCAAGATCAACGAGGTCTATTCGGACTGGTTTGGCATCCAAAAAGGTGTCAGACAGTGCTGTGTAACTTCCACGTGGCTGTTTAACCTATTTATGGACAGTTGTTTCGAAACATTGAAAGTTGAAGAATGTAGGATAAGAATAAGTGAGCTAACCGTCATATGCTTTTTGAACGCCGATGATCAAGTCATATTTGCGTCATCGGCGGCCGAGTTGCAAATGATGGTTACATTAATAAACAGCTCATTAAAAGAAAAGGGAATGAAAGTGAACACAATTAAGACGAAAGTGATAATTTTTGAAAGAGAAGAAAGTAAAACGTTATGTGAAATAAGAATAGAAGGGAAGTTGATTGCGGAAGTGGATGAGTTTGTGTATTTGGGATGTGTATTTGGTAGGGATGGTAGATATGAGAAGGATATAGAACGACGAGTGAACGCAGGAAATATAGTGAATGGAGCTCTTCACTCAATTGTGGAAAGTCAGAATGTGTCAAAAAAGCACGTATGGCAATTAATAATGTTGTGTTATTTTCTACTTTCTTGTATGGTAGTGAAATTTGTGTGTAGCAGAAGAAGCACGAGAGTACGAGTTTGGGCTGAATCTGAATGATAGGATGAGAAATTGTGTGATAAGAGAAAAGTGTGGTTTGTAAGATGACGCTGTGACCAAGATTAAGAAAGGAATGCTTCGTTGGTTTGGTCATGTAGAAGGAATGAACGAAGAAAGAGTGACAAAGAAAATCTATATTGCAGATGTAAACGGCAGAGTCGGGAAGGGACACCCTAGACGAAGGTTTATCGACCAAATTGGCGATATAATGAAAACAGGCCAGATTAGGAGTACCCTAATCTGGCCTATTTTAGTAACAGACAAGCATGTATAGGTAGAAATATGGATGTAAAGGAGGCGAGAGGTGTGTCAGGATCATACCAAATGGAAGTCCGTAGCCTCTGCCTACCCCTCTGGGTGACAGGCGTGAGTGTTTATGTATATGTAATATGTTATGTAAATAGTACATGGTTGACAATAATCCTTGGGAATGATTTGATCACTGTCTTGCTGTTTCTAAATGTTTTTATACTTAATTGTAAATATGACACATGGTTATAGACAAACAAAAACAGTGTTTAATTTACTTTTTGTTATAAAACAGTACTCCCTGTTTTATAACACCTTTCTAAAAGGCCGGAAATGGACCTGCAAGTCCTTTGGTGTTGTAGTTGTTCATGGGCGGTGGTAGTCACTTACCATCAGATGATCCGTATCCTCGTTTGCCCCCTCTCCTATAAAAAATATTACTATGCTCTATGTATTAGAGAGAACAGAGCTAAAGATTTAAGACGTATCATTACGACGAGAGTTACTGAGCAATTTTTTTATCATACTGCATATTAAAAATATAGGTAAATAGTCTAGTTCTAGCCTTGCTTTGGTGTGCTATTAATAAGCAACCAAAATCGACTTGATCGATTTTACATTCTCTTAATAATCTTCCATAAAGCACCCCTGTCTACTTTGTCATAAGCTTTTTCCAAGTCTAAAAGTCAAAGAAAACTTTCTGTCTTTTTTGCCAAAACTTCTCCTTGATCATGTGCAAAGGAAATACCCGGTGAGTACATCCCAACCCTTGCAAATGCAGCTTGCACATCGCAAAAGATTTTTGTTAGTTTATTTCTTAAAAAGTCTATTCTAGCCTTGCTTTGATGTGCTATTAATAAGCATACAAAATCGACTCGATCGATTTTACATTCTCTTAATAATCTTCCATAAAGCACCCCTGTCTACTTTGTCATAAGCTTTTTCCAAGTCTAAAAGTCAAAGAAAACTTTCTGTCTTTTTTGCCAAACTTCTCCTTGATCATGTGCAAAGGAAATACCCGGTTCGTACATCCCAACCCTTGCATATGCAGCTTGCAGATCGCAAAAGATTTTTGTTAGTTTATTTCTTAACTCTTTAAACCAACACCTTAGAAAACAGCTTTCTGACAAACATAATGTGACGCCTCATTATTATAATTAATAAATTAAAATTAAATTTATTATAAAGACATTTTAAAATGTCTTAGAATATTATATTTTAAACAACTAAAATGGAATAACAAGCATAAAGTTCAAATATATTCATTTGGAATATTGAATATTATAGTATAGTAAACGCATAACATTGTCTTTAAAAATCTCCAAATTTATTAAAATTCTATTTAAATATTCAAAATGTATTAAATAATATAAGTACAAGTCGTTTATATTGCAATAATAACGATAAATAACATTTGTAATATAACTGATAAATAGGGGTCAAATATTTTCTAACTTAAAGAAGATGATCTTGTATTACATAAATTTTTTATGTTCATGAGGGTGTTCTTGTATTACTCAGAAATTTCCGAAGTTCATGAGGATCTTCTTGTATTACTCGGAAAAGTTCTAAGTTAATGAGGGTGTTCATGTAATGTTTCCTTATAAGAAGGGTGTTGCCGGAGACACATACTCAAGGTTGTACATATATAGATTGGGGTGGTCGGCTGACCAACTACTACTAGTACTGTAGCCAATGACTAGTCCTGTATTAGGGACTTATGATAGTAAGGTCTATGATACAAAAGCATTAATATAGTAGATATCTATAATGCATAAGTATTTGATAGCAGAGTTATGATTTGAAGTCCCATATGTATAAGACATATAATAGTATTTTTTATATAGAATTAGGGTGACAAACGAGTACACAGTCCACCTGATGGTAAGTGGTTGTTGTGGCCCATAGAGATCTGCATCTATATTCGTTTGCGAATTAAAATGCAGATGCGTTGTCAGCCATGAGGACTGAGATAAAATGCCTCGTTTTCAGTAAAAAGGGTCTCCGGTTCTCTACACTCACCATACAAAACACAGCAGCATTATGCTGCTATTTTACGCTGGTATTCTGTGAGAGCGTGGTCCTCCCCGGTCGAGCCAACCCATTCGTGCTACAAATATACTATTAATATAGCTGCAGCATGGCTCTACCACGTTAAAGAGTATATGCTATATTATATTAAATAGGACAATATGCGCGTTGAAAATTGTGAGAGTGGCGTATGAAATAAAACAAATATGTGGAAGGTCTCAAATATGTAAAAGCATTATATTGAAAGAAGTGGGAGACATATAAGTGGTGGTGCGGTGACCGACTGTTAATAGTATTGTTGCACAATGACTAGTCCTATATTAGGGACTTATGATAGTAAGGTCTATGGAAACAAAGCATTAATATAGAAGGTCTCTATGATGCATAAGCATTATGATAGCAGAGTTGACTTGAAGTCCCGTATGTATAAGACATAATAGTATGGTCTATGAAATAAAACAAATATGTGGAAGATCTCAAATATGTAAAAGCATTATATTGAAAGAAATGAGACTTAAAAAGGATTATTATAGTGGCGTGTAGATTGCTTCACAGCGTTCGAGACCGAGGTAAGCTGGGACTCGCTAACCGATGTGTTCTAGACATATTATCTTAGTGGCGGTGTTAAGCGGGTTTGTTTTAGCAATACGACTTGCCCGTGGACATCGCACACCCCTACCGTTTGTGGGCGTCTTATCGCATAGCGTTATGATACGTCGGCTATCATTCGGATTAGGGTGAGTGTGTTTGATAGTATTTTTAAGTGCAACAAGCATACATAACTCCATGTCTTAGTGCAATAGCTCTATGACACGTGGATTTTTAGTTAATAACATTATCAATTTTGTTATCAAAGTCGATAGGCATCATGTGAGTGTGTTGTGAGAGGGCGCCATCCGTATGATAGTTGCATTGATGCTTAGTGCTACTTGCGGTATTGCGTCTTGTGACGGATCTGCAGGTGTACTACGCTTGATTCGACGCATCTTGTGGTTCTGGTCGATGGAGGTATACGGGTGGTGATGTCTGCTGTGACTGTATGGGGACCTTGGGATGGTGTAAGCCGACGATAGTCGTATTGATGCTTGTTGCGTTTTGCAGCATTATATCTCTGCGATCGTTGTTTGGCGGGTCGCTATTCTCAATGGGGCTCTCTGCGTCTTGGTTTGACTCACAACCTAAGTAACTTTGCCCAAGTCAGGTCCCTTCATTACGGGGCTGCAGACTGCTTGACCTCCATGATGTTTTATATAACAACATAATAATATATCTCAGTAAAGTTCTCACCTTTGAATGATTGAACGCAGCTTATTGGTGGGTGAGACAAACATGATCGAAAAATGCATATACTCAACGTCAGTGACACAAACCCTTTCTGATGGCGAATTTTATTCCTATTATTTTATAACTGCCTATTGGCTATATCTGCCATTGTATTGGTTGGTGGAGCATATGTGTCGACCTCATGCGGGTGGTAGCTGGAGGGAGAATCTGAGGAGCCTCTCAAGGCTGCAGCCGAAAGATGCACAACGTGGGATCCCATTCCCTTGAGGTCAGCGGTAGACTCATGACACGCTCTACGGCCAATTAGCCGTGCTGATCATGCAATTGATGGTGATGCTTTACACTTACATCACGTCTGCAGGAACAGCGGTCTGCCAGGTAGTGGCGCTCACGGAGGGCTTTTTATGGCCAATATGCCTATTGTTGCCTAACCCGTGTGACGTACATTCACTGGATTTGATCGTATTCTGTATGGCGTTTACACGCATTGACATGTGCGAATTCGGTCGATGTTTATACTTAAGCGCTACCAAGAGGCCAAGCCCTCTTTTACTGGTTCGAAAGTTATTTTGCTGTGGTCTACGGCCCAGTTCCCAACTTAACGTTGCCTTCGGGGGGAGCGCGTTAAATGGTTGATACTCTCCGCGCACGGCATGTGTGGAGCCGTGTACCTCCATATTTCTTTTAAATGTAGGAGAGCGAAGCTTTTGTATCTGGTATTTGATATAAATATTGTGAGCCTTTCTCAAGCGGGAAGGGATTAATTAATAAAGAGTTGACTGTTGTGAACCTGATACAAGTGGAAATGGGACGATTTATTGTTCTTAACATTTTTTGAGCTGTCTTCGTGAACGGGGTTCTTTAGCTTACAAGACTCTACCAACAGCTTTAGATTGCTCATTGCATTCATTCTTCCAATAGACACCTGAAATAACTAAGTTACTATACAAACACAACGTAAATAAGGGTCCTAACTAAGACGATCACGCCATAAATTTATTAAATGGCCTATATTTAAAGCTTTAGAAAGATCAATATATACTGGTCACGTAAATTTGATATATTTACAAATCTTATTAATAAAGATTCTAAAGAAAGACAAAAATAAGTATAGAGGGGGGTGGGAATGTTACAATAACTTTCCAAATAAAGAGTTTTCTAGTCTATCCGACCATTTCAAAGACAGTGCACTACCCGTCGATCGATACTCACGTACTCGAGTCTACATCTACAATATTGACTTACATCAACAGAGCGTTATTGTGTTTTTCTATATGTGATTATTTCACAACATGTTCAAGTAGTAACACATCTATGCATACATATAATTAAAGTGTCTGCCTGCAATATTAAAACTAATGGCTTTTATAATGACATGGCTCAGGGGGTTATTTGAATGGCATTAATACATGAATAACCAATTTAAAATTTTTTGCCTGTCTGTCTGTCTGCCCGCCTGACTATCTGTCCGGGCTAATCTTCGGAATGGATGAACCGATTGTAATGAAACTTCACTAACAGATAGAGACAATTCTAAACAGCCACGTGTAATCTTAACTTATTATTATTTATTACATATATTTTATCCTAAAACTTGGCTGTATTATTATTATTAATACTATTAGAGAAAATTGATAAAACAAATGATATTTAATTATCCTAAATCGAATTATAACGCCACATTAATTGATCTTACCTAGGCAATGTTAGAACGGGTAGCTAGTAGTAAATTTATATGAATGTATAAATATGTATGTATGCACATAACAGTGTCACAATAAATTTGTATTAAAGTGGATTGTTATTATTGCAAGCCTCTTTGTTGTCAAAATAATCATTCAAATTATAGTAAACCTTGAAGTACAAACGTTTTTATATATAATTTTTACATTTTACTTCTGATGGACTATAATGATGATGATTATGCTGATATTTCAAAATTATTGTACCCTGTTGTGATAAAGCTGAATCGTAATTTTCTCAGCAACTGCTCTATGTTTATAAAATGTTTGTATCAGATTAGGCTTTGAAGGAAAATCCGTATTCAACGGCCATTAATTGGGCGCACTGATTAGTACAGCGCACATCCTTGTATAGGACACTAACGGAACTTTATCATCCACAAAGGAATATTAATATAAATAGGTATATTTCTTTATTTCCAGATTTTAATTATAGCTGAACAGACTTTAGTGTGAAGTTTCCTTTTTTTTCGTTTCTTTTTTACCAAAATAAAACTCTTTAACTTTCTACGCTATTATTTCTTTTTTTTCTGAACTTGTAAATTTAAGGTCACCGGCTAAGAAATCGGAGAACTTTACATTCATTTTACTATATAATATTTAAAAAACAGGCGTTCTATTTAATCCTTCCATTTCAGCAAATCCAAATAATATTGGTAGTTTATGATTGCGGCTACTATTCAAAACGTTGGAGGTGGCGCATCGTCAAGAAATCTTTCCTCACCTTATTCTCTTTCAACACTAGGTTAAAAAAGAAACGTACAATCGGGCTCATTTAAAAGATTAATAAAATTTTACGTATTGTATGATGCTAATTTATAAAAAAATTCTAAATCATAAACGCCTTTATTCCTAGTATTATCGCATATTTCCCAGCATTTTCTACTGGGTCAGTTTGAATACTAAATCAAACTTGCTCCACTTTCAGATATTACCTTATTGAAGAAACCGATGGTCATCGGCGAAACAAGATGATGATCAACTAACCATTGAACCAGCACTAAATCCATTGATCGTAACATCATCAGGGTTGCTACCAAAACTGGCAATTTTTTTTTTCACTCAGGGAAACAACGCAACTTGATCCTCCATGCCAGCTTTGCCAATGTAACGACCCCCCCCCCCCCTTCTCTCTTCTTCTTCTCTTCTCTCTTCCATCTATATATCTACTTATACTTGTTTAGAATCTATATCTATAAGATATATAAGATATCTAATTT
The DNA here is from genome assembly GCA_033319125.1 of Parnassius glacialis. NCBI lineage: Eukaryota > Metazoa > Arthropoda > Insecta > Lepidoptera > Papilionidae > Parnassius > Parnassius glacialis. Next base: position 40,273,490 of record JAVANC010000001.1, on the reverse strand, counting down.
TCGTGACCAGTATATCTTGATCTTCTAAAGGTTTTTTTTTATAGGATTGGGTGACAAACGAGCACACAGTCCACCTGATGGTAAGTGGTTGCTGCGGCCCATAGACATCTACATCTATCCTCTATTACAATTCAAACTGTAGATGCGTTGTCACCCGTGAGGACTAAGATGGAATGCCTCATTTCCAGTAAATAGGGCCTCCGGCCACCTGCACTCACCAAGCGAAACGCAGAGGTGAACCTCTACTTCACGCTGGTTTTCTGTGAGGTCGTGGTACCACCCCGGTTCGAGCCGGCCCATCCGTGCGACAGCAAAAGCTGCCGCGTGGCTCTACCACAATTAAGATAAGGTTTAAATATAATAGGCCGTTTAATAAATTTATGGCGTGATCGTCTTAGTTAGGACCCTTATTTACGTTATGTTTGTATAGTAACTTAGTTCTTTTAGGTGTATCTTGGAAGAGTGAATATTCACGAGAGCAATCGAAAGCTGGTGGTAGAGTCTTATAAGTTAAAGAACCCCGTTCACGAAGACAGAGCTCAAAAAAGTTAAGAAATATAAATTATCCCTATTCCACTTGTATCTGGTTCACAATAATCAATTCCTTATTAGTTAATCCCTTCCCGCTTAGAAAAGGCTCACAATATTTATATCAAATACCAGATACAAAGGCTTCGCTCTCCCACATTTAAAAAAAATGTGGAGGAGGTACACGGCTCCGAACACGCCGCGTACGTTGAGCGTCAACCATTTTAATGCGCTCCCCCGAAGGGTACGCAAAATTGGGAACTGGACCGTAGTCCACAGCAAAATAACTGGCGAACCAGTAAAAGAGGACTTGGCCCCTTGATAGTGCGTAAGCACAAACATCGACCGAAGTCGCGCATGTCAATGCGTGTAAACGCCATACAGAATACGATCAAATCCAGCCAAAGTGAATGTACGTCACACGAGTTAGGCAACAAAAGGCACACTGGCCATAAAAAGCCGTCCGTGAGCGCCACTACCTGCCAGACCGCCGTTCCTGCAGACGTGATGTAAGTGTAAGGCATCACCACCAATTGCATGGTCAGCACGGGCAATTGGCCGCAGAGCGTGTCATGAGTCTACCGCTCACCTCAAGGGAATGGGGTCCCACGTTGCGCGGCTTTCGGCCGCAGCCTTGAGAGCCTCCTCAGATTCTCCCTCCAGCTACCACCCGCATGAGGTCGACACATATGCTCCACCAACCAATACAACGGCAGATATAGCCAATAGGCAGTTATAAGATAATAGTAATAAAATTCGCCATCAGAAACGGTTTGTGTCACTGACGTTGAGTATATGCATTTTTCGATCATGTTTGTCTCACCCACCAACAAGTTGCCTTCAATCTTTCAAAAGTGGGAACTTTATAGAGATATATTATTAAGTTATTATATAAAATATCATGGAGGACAGACAGTCTGCAGCCCCGCGATAAAGGGACCCGACTTGGGCAAAGCTACTTAGGTTGTGAGTCAAACCAAGACGCAGAGAGCCCCATTGAGAATAGCGACCCGCCAAACAACTATCGCAGAGACGCAATGCTGCAGAATGCAACAAGCATCAATACGACTATCGTCGGGCTTACACCATCCCAAGGTCCACCATACAGTCCCAGCAGACATCATCACCTGCATATCTCCATCGACCAGAACCACAAGATGCGTCAAATCAGGTGCAGCACACCCGCAGATCTATCACAAGACGCAATACTGCAAGTAGCAGTAAGCAGCAATGCAACTATCATACGGATGGCGCCCGCTCACAACACACCCACATGATCCCTATCGACTTTGGTAACAAAACTGATATAGTTGTTAACTAAAAATACCACCAACGTATCATAGTAGCACGGTACTAAGACGTCAGTAGCCAAAACTCTACGTATCATAGCGCTATTGCACTAAGACATGAAGTTGAGTATGCTTAATTCACTTAAAAGTACTACCAAACACACTCACCCTAATCCGAAACATAGCCGACGTATCATAACGTTATGCGCTAAGACGCCGCCCACAAACGGTAAGGGTGTGCGATGTCCACGGGCAAGTGGCATTGCTACAACAAACCCGCTTACCACCGGCACTAAGATGATATGTCTAGGACACATCGGTTAGCGAGTCCAAGGTTACCTCGGTCTCGGAGGCTGCGAAGCAACCTACACGCCACTATAATAATCCTTTTCAAGTCCCATTTCTTTCAATATAATGCTTTTACATATTTGAGACCTTACACAAATTTGCTTTATTTCATAGACCATACTATTGTATGTCTTATTCATATGTGACTTCAAGTCATAACTCTGCTATCATAATGCTTATGCATCATAGAGACCTATATTAATGCTTTGGTTCGTTAGACCTTACTATGTCTTTATAAGTCCCTAATATAGGACTAGTCATTGTGCAACCTTAGTACTAGCAGTCGATCAGCCGACCACCCCATATATATGTACAACCTTGGGTATGTGTCTCCGGCAACGTCCTAATATAAGGGAATATTACGAGAACACGTTCATCAACTTAGAAAATTTTGATCCATTTTTTCTATTATATTACAAATGTTATTTATCTTTATTTTTGCAATATAATCGACTTGTATTTATATGATTTGATACATTTTGAATATTTTAAGCAGAGTTTTAATAAATTTAGAGATTTTAGAGACAATTTATGCGTTTACTAATACATGAATATATTTGAACTTTATGCTTATTATTTGCATTTTAATTGTTTAAAATATAATTTTTATGACATTTTTAAATGTCTTTTTAATGAATTTAATTATTATTTATTAACACACCAAGTATATGTTCTGTACTGAGACGGTAATTGAAATTAACTATTATCATATTATAATCTTTAAATATTTTTTTGCCGCCATTAAATCACCATATACCAATTGATACGCTCCTGCATGAACGAGTATAACCACAGGTAAATCCCTCTTATACGTGTCAAGTACGTATATATTGCGACTAGACAGTCTTCCTGTTGCTTAAGTTTTATATCCCAAGACCTATATTCCTATATAACCTGTGGGGTAATTACACCTTTATTGACTGACAGCTTCGAATGATTCTGTCCATTTGGTCGTAGAAAGTGGTGCCTATAATAAAAATATAATATTTTATTTCTAACATTGCATGCTTAATCAATTATAATTTAAACTTTAACAGCCTGGTTTTGGATTGATGAATGTGTGGGCGCGTGCGTGCTTGCGCGAGCAAGCGTGCGTGCGTGTTCCCACTTCACCCAATATACATAAATAGACAATTGCTTAATAATTATTGTTAAAAATGACTTGAATCTAACTGTACAGATAAATGTGTCGGTATTTAATTCTTATAGTTTAATTTTAAAAAAAATATGAGAAGATCGTATAAAACACATACCTTGAAGGTTCCGAAAAATGAATTCTGTGTAAAAGACGTAAATAATAAAGATTGGTGATATTTCATTTATATATAAATTATCATTGTTGGCAGTTAGATAAAAACTTATGCCCAAATATTCAAACGCTACTCAATTTTAAGACGCCGATAAATCTCGTGGTGTCACTTTCACTTTGAATTAAAGTGATAGAGACAATACGAGACTAAACGGCGTCTTAAAATAGAGTTGCGTTTGAGTATTTGGGTATTAGTTTCACCAAGTGCCTCGTTGGTCTAGTGGCCGTAAACCCAGTTGGTGATCTTGAAGTCCTGGGATTGAATTTCAGGCCGATTCAAAAATCGGTTGTTGGGTTTTTCTGTCAAGAAAGTCATTTCCTTGGCGGTGTTCTTCACCTCCGTGCAAGTACACGTAAAGCCATTGGTTATGCGCCTCATCTCTTTCGTAGCCGGCACCATCTCTTCGAAGAGCTAAACGCGGAAGTAATTTTATTCGTATTGTTCTCAGCGACCCTTTCATTTGATGTCCATATCATAGGGGTGAATACAAAACCATAGTCCGCCATCTTTGAGAGTACACCATATTGGATTTAGATTAGACGTTATTTTTGTATTCTTTTCAGCAAATTCTTTTATTTCACATCCATATTATGAAACTAGCTTCTGCCCGCGACTTCGTACGCGGATCCTGTTGCTTATGCCAGCGACAAAGGGGTCGTCAAAATCGAAAATCTGAAACGTCTGATGTTGAATTCTAAGAGCCCGGGGACGGGAAAGCAACGTGATTCGCGAGACGATTCGAGACGTTCTAGATCTTTCATTTTTGTAAGTCAACAGGAAATGCCTATCAGACTTAACAACTTTTGCTAAGACGTCATTCCTATATATGTTATAGTGTCGCTGGGCTTTGGATGGAGTGTAACTCCTTGTGTGTTATTAAGTTAATATATTGGTAATATTGTTTAGATCACGTTCACATGAGGCTTAAGTACTTATAGAACAAAAATACTTCAGCGCAAAGCTTCCGGGTAAACTATGTTGAAAGTTGACCCGTCCGGCACGTGAACATAAAGATTTCTAGAACTGCTAACCCGGGAAAGAGCGAAGTACAACTGAGCATGCGAGAAACAACTGACACCGAGATCTACTCCAGCGACACGAAAAGTCTGCCCTTGAGCCACAATGATACTGGGAATTGCGTTCTTTTAATTTGGAATGGAAAATTATTTGGTATTATGGGAATTCTAGGAATAAAGACGGTTTCTCCTGCACCGCAACCTGTTAAAATTTGAGCCTCGATTATATTTTGTTGCAACTGGGTTACTTTTAGCCAAATTCCATTGCAAAGTTGTGGTGGTCTTAAATTTCGGAGCAGAATAATTGGAATGCCAATTTTTAAACAAATTTCATGAGAGGGAAGTCCGGGCATACTTAAAAAATTTAAATAATCTATCGGGTAATTAGTGGCTTCTTGTTCATCGACCATTCTATTTATTGAACTATAAACTTTGCTTTCCCCCTGTACATTCGACAATATTTTGTTATTAATCTCAGATGCATGGTCATTGCGAGGAGTTAAAATGGATCTTTCGCATAGCCAAAAATTGTCCCTATTTAATATAATTGTTACGTCATCGTAAACCGACGATGTAAGATGTGGTTGGGATTGCACTATACAACATAACTCAGACATCAGAATAAGGTTTCCTTGGTGTAGTTGTGGATAGGTACCTTCCCCAATCTTTAATAATTTATCAGAAAATTGACGATCATCTGGGTTATCTCCAGTTCTCATTCGCATGTTTATAGTCAAATGTACCGATAGTATATCACGCCACAAATAAGACCTTTTTAGGCAAGCCCTAACCTTATCAGCTCGGGTTCCCCGTGGTATTACCGGTAAGGTTTATCGGAAATCACCACAAAATAAAACCGTGACACCGCCCATTGGTCGATCATTTTGTCTTATATCCCTTAAAGTTCTGTCTACCGCTTCTACTCCTTCTCGGTTGGCCATCGTACATTCATCCCATATGATTAAATTACACTCACGTAATACCTTAGCTTTGTCGCTATTTCTTGAAATACTACAAGTTCGACTTTCCGTGCAATCTAAATCAATTGGTATTTTAAACATAGTTTGAGCAGTTTTACCTCCTGGTAGCAATGTTGCAGTTATACCTGATGAAGCCACGGCAAGAGCAATTTTACGCTGATTTCGAACATAAGCTAATATTAATTTAGTCAAAAAGGTTTTCCCAGTTCCCCCAGGTGCATCTAAAAACCATATTGTTCCCAAATTATACTGAACACTTTCGCACACGCGATCAAAGACTGAACGTTGTTCTGCAGTCATCATTGGGACACCGTTTTCTAATGTTGCCAGCAGTTCTATTGAGTTCTAACCAATCTCTGCAGAATATTCCCTATTGGTAACCTCTCCGACTGAGGTTGGTGTTAGCAAACCATATTCACAGAGTGATTTAAAGCCTACTGCTGTTAAGTCTTCCTGAAGAGCTAATAAGCACAGATTTATGGCAAGATCACGGAAATTATCATTAGTTGCGCCTTCATCATTGTGAGATATATTCCGAAGAAAGTCTTCTGCAAATTTTTCTTTATATTTTTCCCATAATTGTACAGCATCTGACAAATTACAAAATGTGAGAAAAGTTACAAATAAATGCCGTAACCGTCGTGGATTATCACTAACACAAGATTCTGCTAAAGCTTCATCCCAATGCTGATCATTTTCAAGCAAACGACGCGCTTGGCAAGCTGCATGATAAGTTGAATAAACAACATCGTCTACTTTTCTCAAATCTATAAATGATGTTGGTCCTCGTACTGTATGTAATAATAATCGCAAATAGAAACACTCAGCGTTGTTAGGATGAACGGTATACACTCTACCAAGAACATGTTCTTTGAAAATACCTGACTCGCCATCTACAAGCCTGCCACAGCGTCTACGATTAAAGACACCTCGTTGCTTATCATAAGTATAATAAGATGGAACTTCCTCATACAAAAGAGATTTTGCAAAATCATCAGTTTGGCAAAGTCGAAAGAATGCTAATAAAGTTGTTTGTCTCATCATTACAGCCTTTTATAAGTCCACTGCTGAACATAGGCCTCTCCCAAGGAATGCCACAAAGCTCGGTCCTGAGCCACCTGCATCCATCGACTTCCTGCATGTCTTACCAGTTCGTCACTCTATCTCGTGGGGGGTCGCCCTACACTTCGCCTACCGGTACGAGGCTGCCACTCGAGAACCTTTCTTCCCCATCGGTTGTCGGTTCTTCGAGCTATATGGCCTGCTCACTGCCACTTCAGCTTACTAATCCGTTGGGCTATGTCGGTTACTCTGGTTCTACTGCGGATATCCTCATTTCTAAGTTTATCATGCAGAGAAACTCCGAGCATAGCCCTCTCCATAGCTCGCTGAGCGACCTTGAGCTTCCTCATAAGGCCAGCTGTGAAGGACCACTAAAATAAAGTTGTTTGTCTAGGGTTCTCTAATCGTTCTGTAACATTTTCGGCGTCGAAATATATACGTTGACCGCCTTCAAGATGAACATCCAAATGAGTCACAGGTCACAGTCACAGTCACAGTCATCACATCTTTCGTGAATGTTGAAACTTAAGATCCGCCACACAGTTTCTGAAGAGCTGATATATCTGCCTGACTGAAATCTAGTAACTTCAACATGTTCATTTCTCAACGCAAATGTAGCTTGGTCACTGCCCTTGTTAATATACTTACAAATACATTTTCTTGACTCTACACTATTACTAATTTCAACATTTATGTGAGCTTGAAATGCTCTAGATATCACAGGCGAATACGAAACGACCCACCTATTATCTAAAGTAACCTGTTGTCCAGACACTCGCTTTTCAAGAGTAAAACCACCATTGTCTCTTGAACGGCGACGATATAATGGGTATCCATCATGTCCTGTTACAGTTTCATCCACTAATGCTTTTGGATATATTTTAGTGCAACGTTCGTCTTGCATGCAAGGAGCATTCCCGTTAAATGCACCACATGGACCATGTATCATATGAGTTTTAACAATGTCGTATAACACGGGATCTGCAATCAGATCTGGAATTTCAGCACTGGTTGAACTCTCTACATCATTAGGTCGAACCTTATTTTTTAATCAAAGCAGGATATGTGCGTGAGGCAAGCCGCGTTTTTGCCACTCAACACTATACATATAACACAATACATCTCCAAAAATGTTATCTTTGGTAAGTAAACTCTTGCGATAATATCATGGCGGTCATGCGGTGCTTGACCCTCAATAAGCTCCCGAGTAATTTCATCCCACTTGGGATTGGTAGTTACAGTAATAAATAAGTCGGGATGTCCATATTTTCTTACGTAACAAAACGTTGAGTACGTTCGTGCATGTAGCGTGGACCACCAGTAAAAGAAGAGGGTAAAATAACTAAACAGCCCATATACACCGTATCATAATCTTGCTGCAAGGCGTCGCGTAGGTGCACGTATTCTTCAGCACGCAGCTGTCTTTTATTAGATCGTATATAAACTTATCTTTCGGTTTAAATTTTTGTGTACATGTCAACAATAAACTGATTGAATAAGCCACGAAAACGTTGAAAGTATACAAATCTATTCCGTCTCACTTGTAATTGCAGTTTGGTATAAAGAACTTAAAATTAAAACCATCTTCCCCTCTGCTAAGCCCTGTGGGTTTCGTAAATACTTTGCAAACGATTGTCTCTAGAACGGATAACGATATCACGCCTACCACATTCCTGGTCGACCAATACTACAGCAACTTCATTCGTGGATGGAACGTTATAACGCCCAGGGTGCTCCTGAGTTGGACGCCTATCGGCATTTATAACAATTTTATAATTGTTATCACCATCTTGAGGAAGAGCTTTTAATGCCGATTTAAAACTGCATACATACGAATTAACCTGATGCAACATGTTCTGAAGTTGTGAAATAAGTTCAGTATTTAAATTCGGGAAATATTGATTTCTTATATTCGACTGTTCGTTGTAGTCGAATACAAAATATATTTGAAGAAACTTAGGTTGGTCTTCAGGCAAAAGGGATCCTATCAAATGGTAAACCTGACCTTATATCTTAAAAGTAGGCATGAAAGGACCTTCTGAGATTTGTTGAGCACCAAAGGATGTCATTTGAAACGCACTATTATAAGTGCGAATATTGTCTAAGAACTGTTTAGATTGCACATGTTCCCCTAAAAGTAGTGACTTCAAAGATTCCGGTGGATCTTCGAACGAAGGCAAATTTTGTTTTACCTCCAGATCAACAGAAACCAGCCGACTCCTTACTCCACTTTGAAACATTAAAAAAAGAACATACTACGTTTATATCGCCTATTACAGAAGATGATCTGTAATCAATTGTGAGGTTATAAGCAAACCCACTTTTATATTTGTCGGACCACGCCACCGAATTTGTAAATTGATCTTCTATGTGTACATCTAAGTCATTAAGTAAGTAAGACATGTGTCGAAATCTGTCTGCAGTAAGCAGGGCCTCTCGCTGTTCGTCCGTTTCAAGAGACCGAATATTTTCAATTCTTAATCTTTCATTATACAAACTTATTAATCGTTTTTGTCTTAAAGAATTGTAATATTAGCGTCTCGACTCTAGTCGTTGTTCATGCTTATGTTCATCTTCAAGAGATCGAATAATATTATGGTGCACCCTATCATTTGTCAAACGGTCTTCATATTGAGTAAAAGTTTCAGATTCTCGAGATAAAATATGACGTTCGCGATCAGCTGTGAGACGTAATTCCCTCTCAGTGTAGGTTTCGGACTCGCGAGATAATGTATGCCATTCGCGGTCAGCTGTGAGACGTAATTCCCTCGCAGTGTAGGTTTCGGACTCACGGGATAGTGCATGCCCTTCGCGATTAGCTGTAAGACGTAATTCCCTCTCAGTGAAGGTTTCGGACTCACGCTATAGTACATGCCGTTCGCGATCAGCTGTGAGACGTAATTCCCTCTCAGTGTAGTTTTCGGACTCACGAGATAATGTATGCCATTCGCGGTCAGCTGTGAGACGTAATTCCCTCTCAGTGTAGGTTTCGGACTCGCGAGATAATGTATGCCGTTCGCGGTCAGCTGTGAGCCGCAATTCTCGTTGTGAAGCAGTTTCAGCTTCTCGGGATAACACGTGTTGTAACCGGTCAATGATAAACCTTGGCTCTCCTTGGGAAGAATTTTGAGACGCCCATGATGTAGTTCGTCTTGCTCTGTCAGCTGCTAATCGCATCTCTCTTTCTGGAGAGCTTTCATTGGCTCGAGAAGTTGAGGCACTAACTCTCATAGAGTTTAACCGACGTGCTCTTTCCTCTACCGATTCTTGAGAACGCACATTTCTCATTCTCTTAGCTTCTCTCGAATTTCGAGATAAAGATATAATCGATTTTTAGGTGGCATTGTGTATTTTATTTTTAATCGACGGCATTCAGTTACCTTACAAAATAATCTACGTTAGAGGTCCTAACTATAGCTATCATACACTTAAAAAAATCTAAATGCCTACTTAAATAATAAAACGGATCCTAAATAAATCCTTAAATCCAAAATTAAATTCTTAAAAATATATAAGTAGGTACCTAAACTATGTTTAATAGAATGAAATAACCTATTTGATACCTAGGTACCTATTTAAAACTACAGCTAAATAAAAAACAAGTTTTATTTTTAATTAAGCTAATACTAAGAAATATTTAAACACTAACAAAATAACTAATACCTATTTTATAAAATAACAACCAAAGAAATCTAAAAATAAATTATTAAACGTAAGAGTAGACTAAAGTCGCGCTGATAAGCACGGTTTGATAAAATCAATTATTGTCTGTCAATAAGGTCGAACACTCTGAGCGCATCAACAGCCAAGTATTATATGAAGCTCGCAATCGGACCCCCCGCCTTTTTATACCTCCCGCTGCGAGCCGCGCCGAGCACGGCGACCGTTACACAAAAAGAATCCTTATAGCATGATTCAGTATTCACGCGTGATGGCTTATTAGCGTATTTCATGTATAACTTTGGTGTTTCTATACCGATTTCTATGATTCTTTTTATTGAATAGATAATAATGTTAACTTTTTTAATTAGGGATGAGTGAGAGTGTTATAAACGTAAGAGTAGACAAATATAATCAGAAAGCTCCGAACTGCTAGGCTATCGGGAGTTACACGTGTTATTGTGAGTCAACCATAAAAGATAGACATATGCTGTCGTGGGGTATTTTTTGTATAATTTTAACAGTGAGCCACGCGGCAGCTATTGCTGTCGCACGGATGGGCCGGCTCGAACCGGGGTGATACCACAACCTTACAGAAAACCAGCGTGAAGTAGAGGTTTACCTCTGCGTTTCGCTTGGTGAGTGCAGGTGGCCAGAGGCCCTTTTTTCTGGAAATGAGGCATTCCATCTTAGTCATCACGGGTGACAACGCATCTTCATTTTGATTTGTAATAGAGGATAGATATAGATGTCTATGGGCCGCAGCAACCACTTACCATCAGGTGAACTGTGTGCTCGTTTGTCACCCTTATCATATAAAAAAAGGAGAACATTTCCGTTATACATGATTTCTGTGTAGCTTTAAACATTAAGGCTGTACACGCGACGGAAGCTTAAAAAATGGAGTAATTTCTCCCGTTTCCCCAACATTTACCTTCACTGCTCTGCTCCTGTTGATCGTAGAGTGATGGAAAGTATACTATAACCTGCCCAGGAGTATGAAGAATGATTGTACCAAGTTTTGTTAAAATCCGTTTAGTAGTTTTTGTTTCTATAACGGACATACACACAGACAAGCAGACAAAAATTTTACTGTTTGCATTTTTGTCATCAGTATCGATCACTAATCACCCCCTGATAGTTATTTTGCAAATATATTTCATGTACAAATTTGACCTCCCTACAGATTTATTATAAGTATAGATTACATTAAAAATAACTAGTAAGTATACCATTTTGAGTGGTCCGCCATATTGGATTTAAAGTGAAATCATTTTATTTCTCGTATTCTTCTAAACTATTCCACAAGGAAGTTGTGCGAGGAAGAAAACATCTTCTAAATCGCACAGTGGTGGACCGCCAATCATCCAGATGGTGTGGATTATATCGGGGGAGTTCTACCGCGAAGTGCGTTCGTGAAATTTGGCGGCTGGGATTGATCCGAACAATTCCTTAGAGCACTCCCCGTGATAAATGCGAAAGAAAATGCAAAGAGATGCAACATCTCTTCGCAGCGCAAATGAATCGAGCCGATCGGAATGGACTCGGTCGTCAAAGATCGAGCCATTCTGCGCTGGATGCGGTCAAGTGGAAGGAGATGGCACTGGGGAGCCCCAGCCCAGATATGGGAACAGTATTCCATGTGAGGCTGAACCTGCGCCTTGTAAAGTTGCAGGCGTTGTGCCGGCATGAAATACTGTCCCGCACTGCTGAGCAGGCCAAGATTTCTAGAGGCCAATTTGGCCTTCTCTTCCAAGTGACCACGAAACTGCACGTCACTCGATATGTCGACGTCGAGAATTCCGATACTAAGGGTGTATGCGAAATTTCAGCTCAATCTGTTGATTATAAATGCTTTCGAATTCTGGCGCAAGATTTGACCCTAACAAACATACATTTCATGTTAAATAAAAGCCTTTAATAAACAGTCTAAATTTTAAATTTATCAATCAGAACTTAGTCAAAACCCTACTTAAAGTGTTACATACATTTTGATATCGGTACACTCATGCACATATTGTACAAATCTTTTAATTTTTTATGAGGTTTATAAACATTATTTACATAAACTTTCATGCTTTGTTATTGTTTAAAAATAAAAAAAATTTAGAACTGTCCCATAATATAAAAAAAACCGAAACGACTCGCATAATTTTGACTAAGTTCATCAATTCATTCATCAAATGACTTAAAAACGCACTGCTGAACATAGAACTCCCCCATAGATTGTCTCATGGGATATATTGGCCATAGTTGCCATACTTGCAACTATGGCCAATAAAGCCAATGCTTGCCGTGTAGTGGCGGTTAAAGATATCCACTAGCCCATATCTTCCCAAAGGTTTCGTAAAAGGCGACAAAGGGAAACAGGCAGGAGATGGGGAGCAGCATCTTCCTGATAACAACAAACTTACAATAAAAAAACTGCGGTTGCCAACCCGCTCGCCAAGCGTAGCAACTATGGCAAATACCCCCCCTCCCTATGATGAGAGTAACAAAGAAACGGCCGACGGTGGCGACCATGGTAACGGCGGGGCAGGGGGTGCTAAAAATCTCAGGTGGAGGTTCGGTTGCCACCTAAGACGACTCGACCTGGCAACATACAACACACGCACCCTGAGGACTGACAAGAAGATTGTGGAGCTGGAAGAAGACAAGAACACAAGTTACGCTGGCATATTATAGGATTATCCGAAGTCCGAAGAGCAGGGGAGGACACGGTAATCCTCGAATCCGGAAACTTGCTCTATCACCGGGAGGGCGACCATCTGTCCCAAGGTGGTGTCAGATTTATCGTCCACAAGTCTCTCGTTAACAACGTTGTTAAGATTGAGAGTGTGTCGACGAGGGTTGCGTACCTTATACTCAGAATCACCAAACAGTATTTGCTGAAGGTCATACAGGTTTACGCACCAACCTCGGCACACCCCGTTGAGGAGGTGGAGGAAATGTATGAGGATATCTCTAGAGCCATGCATTCCTCCAAAACCCACTATACGGTGTTAATGGGAGACTTCAATGCAAAACTAGGCACAACTGTTCAGTGATGTCTCAGTGATCGCGAGGGTGAAAACTGGTAGCAATCACCGAATGGTTAGAGGCACACTGAACCTAAACGTTAAGTTGGAGAGGTCTCGTCTAATGAAGTCAACGCTCCCTCCCCCTCGTGCTCTGTACCAAAGTCCCGAATCCTTTCAGCTCGAGTTACAAAACCGTTTTCAGTGCCTAGAAAACTGCAATGAAGTGGACGATATGAATGACAAGCTCGTGGAAACTGTCCATGCGGTCGGAGCTAAGTTCTGCAAAACCCGCCACAGAAGAACACAAAAACTCTCCGATCACATTTAATCACATGGCTGTTAGACGGGAGATGAAGCTACATTCTTCAACAGATTTGACAGCATACAGGCAACTGAATGGACAGATCTCCAATGATGCAGCGGGACTTACGCAACTTCAATACAGCGTGTATTTTTAACAGTGGTGGAGCCACGCGGCAGCTTTTGCTGTGGCACGGATGGGCCGGATCGAACCGGGGTGGTACCACGAGCTCACAGAATACCAGCCTGAAGTAGAGGTTTACCTCTGCGTTTCGCTTGGTGAGTGCAGGTGGCCGGAGGCCCTTTTTACTGGAAATGAGACATTCCATCTTAGTCCTCACGGGTGACAACGCATCTGCATTTTGATTCGCAAACTAGGATAAATGTGGATGTCTATGGGCCGCAGCAACCACTTACCATCATCAGGTGGACTGTGTGCTCGTTTGTAACCCTTATCCTAAAAAAAATTGAAGAAGCGATCGAGCGAAACCAAGGCTCCAAAGTCTTTGCCAGAGATCTGTCTGCCAGAAAGAGCCAACTGTCAAAGCTGAAGTCCGAGTGTGGCAGCATTGTTTCCGGGGCACCTGAGATTTTGAGTGAGATTAAGAAGTTCTATGGGCAGCTGTACACGTCATCGTTGGAGTCATACGCAAGTGTGAGTAACGATCCAAGAGCGAGTCTTATCCGACACTATTCCGGTGTTATCCCGGACGTCAGTCTGAGCGAGATTAGAATGGATTTCCAGCACCTTAAAAACGACAATGCCCCCGGCGAGGATGGAATTACAGCAGAGCTTCTGAAAGCGGGTGGAAGACCGGTACTTGAAGTCCTTCAGAAGCTCTTTAATTCCGTCCTCTATGGTGGCATTACACCGGAGGCGTGGAGCAGAAGTGCGGTGTTCTTGTTCTTCAAGATAGGTGACAACGCTCTATTGAAGAACTAAACACCGATTTCCCTTCTGAGCCGCGTCTACGTGCTGTTTTCGAGAGTCATAACGAATCGTGTCGCGTGCAGAAGTGACGACTTCCAGCCTCCCGTACAAGCCGGTTTCCGAAAGGGCTTTAGCACCATAGACCACATACCACCCTTCTGCAAATTGTACAGAAGTCCGAAGAGTACAATTTGCCACTATGTCTGGCGTATGTGGACTATGAGAAAGCCTTTGTTTTCGTCGAAATTTGGGCGGTGCTGCAGTCCCTTCAGCGGTGCCAAGTTGACTGTCGGTGTATCGAAGTGCTGAAGTGTTTGTACAGTAGAGCTACGATGGCTATCCGAGTACAGAACCAGAGTACGAAACCTATCCAATTGCAGAGAGGTGTAAGACAGGGTGACGTCATATTCCCGAAACTCTTCACCGCTGCATTGGAAGACGTTTTCAAGCTTCTGGACTAGAAAGGATACGGTATATACATCAATGGCGAGTACATCACTCACCTTCGATTTGCCGGCGATATAGTCCTTATGGCAGAATCGCTGGAGGACCTAAGCACCATGCTCAATGACCTCAATAGTGTCTCCCAACGAATAGGTCTTAGGATGAACATGGACAAAACAAAGATTATGCTTAATGTCCATGTCACACCTATGACGGTAGTTCTTGGGAGCACTAAGCTCGAAGTTGTTCACGAGTATGTTTACCTGGGACAAATAGTCCGATTAGGTAAGTCCAACTTCGACCGAGAGGTCAATCGACGGATTCAACTCCGCTGGGCAGCGTTCGGGAAACTACGACACATCTTTTCGTCAGACATACCTCAAAACCTTAAAACGAAATTGTACAACCAGTGCGTGTTGCCAGTGATGACTTACGGATCTGAGACGTAGTCCTTCACTGCTGGCCGTATGACGAAGCTCAAGGTCGCTCAGCGAGCTATGGAGGGGGCTATGCTCAGGATTTCTCTGCGTGATAAACTTAGAAATTAGTATATCCGCAGTAGAACCAGAGTAACCGACATAGCCCAACGGATTAGTAAGCTGAAGTTGCAATGGGCCGGCCATATAGCTCGAAGAACCGACAACCGATGGGGAAGAAAGGTTTTTGAGTGGCAGCCTCGTACCTGTAGGCGAAGTGTAGGGCGACCCCCCACGAGATGGAGTGATGACCTGGTAAGACATGCAGGAAGTCGATGGATGCAGGTGGCTCAGGACCGTGCTTTGTGGCATTCCTTGGGGGAGGCCTATGTTCAGCAGTGGACTTATGAAAGGCTGTAGTGATAATGATGATAATGATGAGTTGCCATGCTTGACATGCGTGTTGGAAACCGCAGTTTTAATTTGCTATCAAGAATATGCTACTTGCCTATCTCCTGTTTGATTTTCCTCCATCGCCTCTTAATACAACTACGGGAAGATATGGGGTAGTGGATTTCCTTACACTACCACTACGCGACGAAGCTGACAAAACTATAAAAAATGTAGCTAGTTGAATACCTTATCATAAGATCGTAAAGAAAATATTCTCAGTAGAATCAGATAAATTGACATACCTCCAACGGGTAAGTAAGTGGCCGAAGTGGTAAATGAAAGACCATATAGCTTTAAGAACCGACAAGTGCTGGTAGGTTTACACGTCACAGTTGTTCAAACGATGTCATCTGAAGAACTCTTGGCTCTATAAATGTTCCCTCGGTTTTAGAGCCTAGTGCATTCAATACACCTTATAAATTCAATATAAACAGTTACAATTCGACCATACCGTAATACTTCTACCGTAATACCGTAATGTGTATGAACGAAATATGAGATGATGAAAGAAATGGAATGTTACATTGAGTATTGGTACAGTATGATCTAGCAAAGATAAGAGAGAATGAGGCACACACGTTTATAGAAAACAAAATACAGTGTATAATTTAATTTTTGGTATAAAACAGTACTTCCTATTTTATAACTCCTTTCTAAAAGGTAGGCAACGTACCTGCAACTCCTCTGGTGTTGTAGTTGTTCATGGGCGGTGGTAGTCACTTACCATCAGGTGATCCATATGTTCGTTTGCCTCATCTCCTATAAAAAAAATATTACTTTGCTCTATGTATTAGAGAGAACGGAGCTAAAGATTTAAGACGTATCATTAGGACGAGTGTTACTAAGCAAATTTTTTATCATATTAAAAATATAGGTAAATAGTATAGTTCTAGCCTTGCTTTGATGTGCTATTAACAAGCAAACAAAATCGACTCGATCATTTTTACATTTTCCTAATAATCTTCCATAAAGCACCCATGGCGACTTTGTCATAGGCTTTTTTCAAGTCTAAAAATGCAAAGAAAACTTTCTGCCTTTTTCTTGCTTCCCCGTGATCATGCGCAAAGAAAATACCCGGTGCGTACATTCCAACCCTTGCAAATGCAGCTTGCACATCGCAAATGTTTTTTGTTAGTTTATTTCTTAACCCTTTAAATCAACACCTTAGCAAACAGCTTTCTGACAAACGCAACTTTCCAAATAAAGAGATTTGATGTGGGAAGGACCACGCTCTCATAAAATACCAGCGTAAAATAACAGCTTAATGCTGCTGCGTCTAAGAAAATATACTCGTGTTTCGTTTGGTGAGCGTAGAGAACCGAAGACCCTTTTTCTAGAAAAGTAAAGTCCTCACGGCTGACAATGCATCTACATTTTATTGGCAAACTAGGATAGGTGTAAATGTCTATGGGCCACAGCGACCACTTACTATCAGGTGGACTGTGTGCTCGCTTGTCACCCTTATCCTATAAAAAAATAATAACACAGCAAGCACCTTTTTAGAGCATAGGTCTTTCCAAGATTGCCCTAGATGGTGTACAGTACTTAGGAAGTTTACCGATACTGATGGGCAAGAGTGTTAGTTGATGGTTACGAGTATGTGTAAATTAATGGGATGGAGGTAGGGCTACACTTTTTAACTTCAGCGTCGCTGACAATGTTGCCCACTTAGTGGATTTTCCACTAAAACTGGTGTTTTGACCCTCCTCTTAGTGGAGAATAATTGCTTTTAGTGACTAGTGTTTTTTTCTAGTGTTTCAGTAGAATTAAGTTTCAATTAGTGGAAAGATGATCACTTTAAGTCATTTTTACCATTAAGCCACTTTCCACACGTTTCTAAATATATATATCTAAATATATTGAGAATTCACTTTTACTGTAAATGATTCATCAGACATGACGTGCATTAGACGATACATTCCAGTCGAATCCAAATTTAAAAAATTAGCTACTATTGGAATTACTCTGTATTAAAAAGCAGAAGCAGAGGATTAGAATGAAGTGTAATCCTTTAAATGTCATATCAAGAGTACACGAATGTGGGCTGCCATATATGGGCTGGAGCTGAAAAATGCCATCTAGCCGCTTTGAACTCAATGAAAAGGCGTGCTAAGAGGCACAGTGGTGACACAAATTTGGTTAAAACCAATCTAACCAGCCTCGAACACAGGCGCAAAGTAGCCAGCCTTTCGGTTTTCTACAGGATGCATTTCGGAAAGTATGCGCAGGACTTGCATAATTTGATTCCTTCCTCTCCCTTCCACCATCGGGCAACCAGACGTTTGGCCAGTCTTCACCCTTTCGTTGTTGACTTACCACGCCTTCGAACCAAACGGTTCCCTACATCATTCTTGATGCGTACAGCAAAGGAGTAGAATAGGTTGCCAGCCATTCCATTCGATTACAATGTGGGTGTCTTCAAGGCAAGAGTGAATATGCTTTTGTTAAGTCAATGCGCTTCACCATTTCAGGCCACATCACGACTTACCATCAGGTGGGATTGTAGTTAAGCGCTAGCTTAGAATTATAAAAAAAAACACTGTAGTATGAGGTTGACAGGAAAATCTGCAACGAATTTGAAACTCCGATAAGCGTTTTAAAACAATTTAGTACCAAACATCACATCAATCTGAAACAGACTATGATGGCATCGACAAAAATGATTCATCTGAAGAAGGCGATTTAAATTAAAATAGCATTTGTGTAAATAATAAATTCATGATGTTGATTTATTGATTATATACATAGACATTAATTACTTTATTGCAGTAAGGTAATTTAATTTAGTAATAAAAGTAATCAATTAGTAAAGATCCTATTGTTTTCTTTCTTAATAACATTTGTTTATACAAACAATTATTTAGTAGAAAATTGAAGCATTATGAGTATAAGTAAAACAACGGTAAAACACCCTCGCATAACATGTGAGATTATGTCTGATTTAAAACATCAGATCAGCAATCTGCAATACCGTTAGTCAGATTGTAGTAAAGTTTAATCAACTTATTGCTTGCACTTCCGCGAAGGTTATAGGCATAAGACAACTGAATTACAGTAGGTGGAATTATTCAATTTCAATGAATGTACGAGTATTATCATTTCTAATTAAACAATATAACTCTTCCAAATATAAAACTATATTCCCACGATTATTTTTTCCGCGACAGCAACACGCCGGGGACAAGCTAGTATGAAAGAAAAATAATACTTGTAATAAAAAAGTGTCTGTGTACTTATGTACGCACGTAGGAATTTATACTTTTTACCCTGAATTTATACCCCCTGAAGTTGTCGCTATTACGTTTGATGGCTCCGTGGTGCAGTGGCTTAGCAATGAGTTGTTGTGCTGGGGGTCGCGGGTTCGAATCCCAAACAAACAAGAAAACAAGGTATGGCCTACAAATAATTGTTCCGGGTCTGGATGTATGCCCTCGTTCAATCTATGGTTATAAACTGTCTCCACGATACAGGAGAAAATCCTAGTTTGGGGGTAACGTTATTTAAAAAAAAGTATGCCCGTGCATCGTAACAACATCATTGTTACGGCCTACAGCTGCTATAGCAAGGGTCAAATCTTCTGGGGCCCATGAGCGGAGATTCAACGAGCAGACGAAGGTCGGGCCCAAAATGGCCACATGGAAAAGTCCTATCACAATAAACTATATAGGAGAAAGCTAGAAACACTTAGTACTTACCAGTATCCGAAGCTAACTTCGCACCAAGGCTTGAGCAGGCCGTGAGTGTGTGTAATAGTGGATGGCGAGTAGTGTACAGTGATGTGTAAATGTCTGCGACCTGGGCAAGCTTAGGCGACCAGCAGCGGCTGAGTCCTAGGCTGCCCCAAAATACTGCATCGCTCCAGCAGGCTCCATCGGTGGACTATTTCTTTCTTCATTGTCACTAATTCAGTCTCTTAGCTCCTTTTTACATTCAACTTACTTAAATTCGCCCAATTCCACATTCATGGTAGAATAGAACACGTGATACCCGACACCGTAACGGACAGTAGTTCGAAGTTCAACGTTCAATGTCCCGTGTTCATTTATCGCCAAATTACAAATAGGGAAATAACGCGATCTCGTATAGCACGCAAATTCCGTGTCACTCGAGCTTAAATGTTGCAAAATTTACTTCAAACGTAATCACTATATAATATGCACAATTACTTTCAAAGAAGTTTCTTAAACCGTAAAACACCATAAAGGCCTCTTGTCCAGGGACCCAAACCCTAGACAACCAAATCCGAGGCGGTTCTCACGAAACCCAATTACTTAGCGAAGCCACGCGCCCAAAATCCAAAATTGTAGACCCTAATAAAAAAAACCGGTCTCGCGTGAACTTCTGCAGCGATAGCCGAGACACGCAGATTAACCGAGTAGCTGCTAGCAAGCTACTGGCCTTCGCACTCGCGTTCTGCTCACACGCTCTCTGCCGAGCAACTCACACGGGAGTGGGGAAAGGGTGACCTTTACAAAGTCAGCGGACGGATACGAGTGGAATGCAAATTTCAAATATTAATTGTTTCGCCTAAACAAACCCCCGTCCCGGACATAAGGACTTATGTTCGCGAGCAAACCGACAAGCGAGACAGGGTCGCGACGGCACGTTTCAAGACCGAATCTACAACCAAAACTAGGCCACCTTACGCACCCTGAAGGGTCTAGCTGACCGCTGAGTGGCAGTGAAGTCCCTCTAAACATACTGAGGGAGGGGGGACGACCCCACGCCGCAGGGGGAACAACCCCCGACAGGGGACGCGGCTGAGCGCCCCGGCCCGTGGGAGTCGAGGGCCCGGAGAGCTCTGAGAGGAAACGCCATTCGCACCCAGACACAAAACGCATGGTGATAGCCCCGGCCGCGCGATGGCATTACTTCTAAATACAAATTACTACGCGGCTCAAATTCAAATTAACAAATAACAAATACAAAAAAAAAATTAACGAGTAACAAATACCGTTTCTATCAAATCGAGTTAAATACAAATTACACAAATACAAATGACTATTTATTCGATTAAATACAAACCACAATACAAATAAAGATACACATCACAGTCGATCTACAAAAAATACCTCGCTCTGACAACCGACCCCTTGATAATTAATCATCCATAATTATACGATAACGATAATTATCCGATTACGTGATAATAACCATCTACCTACCCAACGCATATTTAGCTCTAGCAAACTCCCGCTTGCGCAACCTACGGGCGTGGCGTTCGCATCTACCCGCTAATAAACAAAAAAAGCAAGCAACAAAGCAACAAAAGAAAAGAATTTTATTTTTACGTATTGTGGCTGGGCGTGATTGTAGACACAAAATTAAACCAATCCAACCAACGCTTCCTGCTCCCAAAATTGTTTAATTTTTATCAAGTACTATTTTATCTATACAACGGTCGGGCTCGACCGGGAGTCGAACCCAAACCACGCTCTGCTACCACTTTGTTACGGCCTACAGCTGCTCCAGAAAGGGTCAAATCTTCCGAGGCCCATGAGCAGAGATTCAACGAGCAGAAGCAGGCCGGGCCCAAAATGGCCACATGGAAAAGTCCTACCACAATAAACTATATGGGAGAAATCTTGAAACACTTAGTACTTACCAGTATCCGAAGCTAACTTCGCACCAAGGCTTGGGCAGGCCGTGAGTGTGTGTAATAGTGGATGGCGAGTAGTGTACAGTGATGTGTAAATGTCTGCGACCTGAGCAAGCTTAGGCGACCAGCAGCGGCCGAGTTCCAGGTTGCCCTAAAATGCTGCATCGCTCCAGCAGGCTCCATCGCTGGACCATTTCTTTCTTCATTGTCATTAATTCAGTCTCTTAGCTCCATTGTACATTAAACTAACTTAAATTCGCCCAATTCCACATTCATCGTAGAATAGAACACGTGATACCCGACACCGTAACGGACAGTAGTTCGAAGTTCAACGTTCAATGTCCCGGGTTCACTTATCGCCAAATTACAAATAGGGAAATAACGCGATCTCGTATAGCACGCAAATTCCGCGTCACCCGAGCAAGTTAAATGTTGCAAAATTTACTTCAAACGCAATCACTATATAATATGCACAATTACTTTCAAAGAAGTTACTTAAACCGTAAAACACCATAAAGGCCTCTTGTCCAGGGACACAAACCCTAGACAACCAAATCCGAGGCGGTTCTCACGAAACCCAATTACGTAGCGAAGCCACGCGCCCAAAATCCAAAATTCTAGACCCTAATAAAAAAAACCGGTCTCGCGTGAACTTCTGCAGCGATAGCCGAGACACGCAGATTAACCGGGTCGCTGCTAGCAAGCTACTGGCCTTCGCACTCGCGTTCTGCTCACACGCTCTCTGCCGAGCAACGCACACGGGAGTGGGGAAAGGGTGACCTTTACAAAGTCAGCGGGCGGACACGAGTGGAATGCAAATTTCAAATATTAATTGTTTGGCCTAAACAATCATGGTGTTGTTTTTAGGTGTCAGTGTCGTGCGCATCGTAAAAATTCAGTCTCATCCTTTTTACCAAACGCCCCAACAGAAGTATAACTACAAAAAGTATAAGGCGACTACAAAAAATTAAAAAGAATAAAATTATATCTAATACTGTAGTCGGTGGTTAGGACATAATACTTAGAAGTATTAAAGCTCCGAAAAAATGTGAGATAATTTTACTCTTATTAGTTCTTTGAAGTCGAGTTTTACTTTTTATTTAAAGGTTAATTTTTTACCCTTCTGAGTGGTTTAGGAATATAACAATTTCAATTTCCTTTAAAAAGTAGCATTAAAAATTTCTTTCCCTATTTTGCCACCTTTAAGGGTGGAGTTTTTTCATCAAATTCATATGGGACCGCTTTTGAGCTATAACCTATTTAATATAAAAGAATCCTCAAAATCACTTCACAATTGACAAAGATTTATTTCGATGCTAATATATAGAATTGTACACCTCCTTTAATTTAAAGGAAATAATTAAAATAGGTGAAGTTTAATATGCAGAGTAACACTAAATACCTACCGAATTTAATAAGCAAATTAGGACCATCAACTAGATATACCTTGAATAAAACTACATTTACGGATTTGATCGCGTTTAATTGTTCTTATTTTTAATTCGCGACGTTTGCTTTCCTGCACCCATGGTCACGGGGTACTGAGGTGATTGACGTCCCGATGTCAGAGGAACTTCAGCATGCAGCATCTTTCACCATTTTAATTATATTAATTACAGGATCCCAAGCAGGTGATAGTAACCATACTCACTTTCTATTTAAATTAGGATGTTTTTTAATTTCAATATCCTCACGTATCATACTTGGCAGGAAACGATGTTCTTTCAAGAGAATTTGTGGTCTATCAAATCTAATGTAATAAAATTTTAATACGAACTGACTAATCTTCTTCCGCGGCTGAAGAATGCTCTAATAAAACCTCGCTTCAATATGTAGCCAATCTGTGACTCCTCTGACATATGTTAGTACAGCCGGCACACGCTCGACTGTGGCCGGGTTCACTCGGTCACTGTGACGTAGGCGCGGGAAACGAACCTTGTTGTTGTGTAGAACCTGCTTGACGTGCTCAAGCTCGGCGGCCAGGTGTTTGCTGTCACAGATCACTCGTTCTCTCTGTAACAAAGATTTGCCCACGGTAGCTAACTGTAAAGGATAGTGGTGAGGTTCACTGTTTAAATATCGGTTCGTATGGGTCTTTTTTCTATACACAGTGTGACATATGGTTTTGTTGGGATTTCGGATGACTAACACATCTAGGAAAGGAGTATAACTCTAAAAGAACCTACAACTAATACACTTAAGAAATACTCTGAGAAATTGAATCAAGATGTTAATTCGATAATGTCTGCTTGTGCCAAACCACCGAAGTTTTATGGGTTACCAAAAATAGACAAACCCAAATCAATTTCGATTGGTTTAGCAAAAATACTATTACCACTCAGAGGACACACAAGAGCACACGCTAAAGATTCATACCATTTTGTCAGTGAGATAAAATACCTTTGTTTTACTGACATTGAAACCATGGTCAGTTTTTTTGTTCAGTCTCTATTTACATGCCTATTACAAGACCAAAACTAATAATTCAAAATCTGAAGGTACTCCGGGTTAACTGTGACATCAGGAGGTCAATCATCTCAGTTCCCCGTGACCATAGGTGCTGGAAGGCACCCGAAACGTCGGGAATCAAAAATAAGAACAATTGAACTCGATAAAATCCGTAAAAGTAGTTTTATTCAATGTGTAATGTTCGCGTAGATATAAGAAATCGTTAACTAAATATTAGGAATCATTAATTTAATAATATAAAAATTTGAGCAAATTAATCAAATTACCTAAGCAAGTTCTTGATGCAACTGACTTTTTGCTTTAAATTAACACAGTGATCAATATGAAGCACTATTCAATCAAGCATGACGTTTGCTATAATGTAACGGACTTCACTTACGTCACAGCGGTAACACTCTCTGTACGTGAAAGTTGAAGTGCCGGTGACATTAGGCCGGAGCGTGTAACGCTAGGGTTGATACCGAATCGAAATGGAATATTATAAACTTGTGCCAAAGAAGATACATGGTTTATGTTATATAATGTAAACTTATGTATTTAGATAGTCAAAGATACGATCAATTTTAAATCAACTTTTATTAAATATCTTTACAGATGGTGAAAATTAAAATTTCCGACAAAACAAAATATGCACGTCAGTTAATGGTAATCTTAAATAATAATTAACCAACACTTAGTATTTCAGTACGCAATAATCAATATTACCTACTACCCTTTAAAAATTACTTACTCTTAAATATTTTTGGCTTTTTCGATAATTTTTATTATAATTTTTATTTTATAATTTTTTTAAAAATCCATAGGGAAACATAGATAGATATATAGATAGATAACACTTAGTTGTACGCCAAAAATAACATAAATATTAACAAAAAATGAGAAAAATAAATATGGTACAACGGGTGGTCATATCGCTAAAAGAGATTTCTTCCAGACAACGTTTGGATGGACAGGATTGCAAGAAAACAATAAAAACGTGTGTGGTTAGGTGACAAAAATACCATTTATTTTATTAAAGCCATAAAATAGAAATACAGAATGGTATATAAGTATATATGTATAAACATTTTTCTCATTTTGATTTGAATTGTAATTTTTACTATACAACAAAATATAAATATATAAAATTACAAATATATACTTTACTTTAAAACTATTATACATAACATGAATGTGCCATAAATATAAATAAATATTGTAACTAAATAAAGGTAGAATAATCTTATATACAAATGAATAGGCATTATTTTTGTATAAAGCGTAGCCCTCAGCCAGGGCAGTCGGCGACGGCCCGTTCCACGCCCCGCGCGCCTCTCAAGGCGCCCGCACCCATCCAGACACCCACACATAGCCGCAAATGATTTTACGTGCACGCATGCTTAAGTGTCGTTTCTTTTCGCGTAGTGTATATTATATTCTTTGCTTACGTGTATATGTCCAAATACTTCACCTACCAAATACTTCATGTACTCCGGCGATGATTACTTCATTTTAACTAATTCTGTTTAATGTATCTCGTTTTATTTGACCTCATATTTCTCACGTTTTATGTATTTTACGGTACTCATGTGCACTGGGAAAATTTTAATTTATATTGAAACGTAAAATTTGTAATTAATAATTTTCGCTAAATTTAATAAGAAGTGAGTTTTATCAAAAATTTAGATAAAAGGAATCAATATTATCATCATTACAACTCATCACAAGTCCAGCGCTGAACCTAGGCCTCCCCCAAGGATTGACGCAACATACCGTCGTGGCTAAGGACCGTATGTTGTGTGCATCCATCGACTTTCTGCATCGCTTACTAATTCGTCACTCAATCTAATGTTAACAAATGTCAAAAGAAATTCTGGAGATATAGACGAGTTATAATTTTGCATTCAGTGGAAATTTAACTTGCTCGAGTTTTGCAATAATTTGATAGTTGTTATTATGCCCGTTGGGGTATTCTACTAGTAGTAGCAAGGAAGGTCGTGTTGCTGAGAGGCTGCCCTCTATTGCATTGAGATGTGTAGTGATGCTGTTGGTTTGCATACTATAATAGTATCATGTAAGCAGAATTTATTAGCGAGTTGTGTTCTTTTATTTAAATTCTTTTGGGATTAATTTCTAACATCAGAAGTGAAATAGTTTCTAAAAGTATAATCAATAAAAGCCACTGAGTATATAATCACTACTTCTAGCGTAACTGCTACAACATGCCGATTTGTATTTAAATTATACTCAACAATTTCAGATTAGTTGATTCCACAAATGTACAATATCAAGAGCGATATCAACTTTCAAATCATCGAGTTGTGTATTGATTTAACACTGTTAAACTATTTCCACTGAGTAATAAATACATCATATGTATTTGCACTGTTCTGTCAATTAACTTGACAAAACAAAACAAAACATTACGTAGCAAATCACAGTAATATATGCCTCATTGGGGTAATAGGGGATTGGGAAAAGGTTTCCTTTCATTTCTGAAAGGATTATAGAGCAGAAAAGCGTACACTGCACTGCTTCAGTGTAAATTAGCGAACTTCCTATTCAATGTTCCCGAAATAAATTTTATTCTTTAGACAGTGCATAATTCTCTTGAAGTTTTTTGAATGTTGATTGAAAACTGTTTTGATGACATAAATGAATTTGTCAAATTCTGCCGTGACCCGTGACGGTCACCTCAAGCGAATGAGGGTTAATAATCTTTCACTCACCAGATGTCGCTACTAGCGACTGAGGTAAAGTTTTTTGTTACACAGTGTCATTTAATTGAAAAATTAGTTTTAAATAATAGTTTATCATTGTCTAGAGTATTATATTAATATATAACACAATGCGTCAGTGGTTTGATTTTTAATTTTTTGCACATTATAACTCTTTTTTTTTCAAAAATCGTCTTTTAGTTATATTTATAGTTTGGTTTATTCATTTCTAATGTAATTAATATAAAATATAACTAATAATACAGAAAGAAACCTTAAAGATTACATTTTCCTAAGAAATTATCGTCCCCGCTATGAAATCTGTCAAATATTTTACCTCACACGAAAGTGGCGCCGCCCTGGTGGCAGAAAAAGTCGTGGATGCCCTCATTGTTGTTGATATTTGAAATTTTAAATTGACAATTGAATTAGAATTTGTAAGGTTGACATTATACTAGTTTGACATTATGCATTATGACATGACCATGCCTGTCACTGACCTCACAAGTACGCTGGACTGGCTATGCCATACAAAATGCTTATGCCGATTTGAAGCGCCCTCATTGTCCGTACCTGGAACTAAAATTGACATAATATTCCAGTCTGTCATATTAGTGTCAGTGTATGATTTTACACTGATTCACGCAGTTAAAGCCGCGGGCTACAGCTACAGCTAATAATATGAATAAGTAATGAAAAACATATCTGACAGCTAAAATGTAATTAAATTAAATAAAAGTAATTGTAAGTGGCGCAGGATTAGAGAAACTGCAAGAAACGGCAGGCATTTGTTTCTTCCATTTCTTCCACTTCACTATATATGATACACTTGGGCTAAGGACCTGGATTATTATACATAGAATAATAATTACAAATAATAAGAATATTCACATGGATATGTTAAATAGCTAATGTACTATATAAGATTTTATGGAAGATAAATAATAAATATTTTATAAATATGTGGTATATTTATAAAAATATTTATTATTTATCTTCCATAAAATCTTATATAGTACATTAGCTATTCTAACATAATAATATAATTACATAATAGATTTGTGAAGATATAACGTATGTAAATAATTTAAATATTACATGAGATAACAAAAATAAATAATGTTATATTTGTCTCTTTGCAAATAATTCATAAATAATTCTAAACGTAACTTAAATATTAATTCTATTACTATGTCTATTACATTTTTAGTAGTACTGTACATAAATTAGTGTATTAAAATAAATATGTGAAGTTTGAACTCTCCTTATAATTACGATAATTTAATCTATTATGTTAGAAAAGTAATTTTGTTATATGACATATATTCTGTGAATACCAGGAACCACTAACCTCTAGGAACAAACACAAGCTAGTGATACCAGTTTCTCGAGTCCACAGCAGTAATTTATTCATGGGGCGAGGTATACGCTATTACAACAAAGTCCCAATAAATATACAGGTTGGGCCATCTAACGTTTGGAATTGGAACTATAGGCTATTTTGAGGTTAGAAGGTTTGATGATATTTATGATGTGACAGAAAGTTGGTTTTACGTTTGACATATTTGAAATAGGTCACTTTTCACTTGAACAAAGTTGGGAAATATTAAAAACTTATTTCCAAAGTGGTGACTCTTCTACTCAGACTGTAAGAAATTTACGAAAAAAATTGACAAAAAGGATGTGATGTCAATTTGTGAAGCGAATTTGCGAAATTAGATCATTGTTGGATAAACCAACTCATGTACGTAATCGTCCAGTGCGCTCAACCGAAAACATTGCTGTTACTCAGAGTGTACACGCCCCTAGTTGCCCCGACAAAGGTCGACTATACAGGGGCCTATACAGCTGCAGATTCGACGGACAACTAAGGGTGGGGCTCAAAATGCCTATGGATAAATGTTATAAAACGGCTGACAAATAAGCAAGCACAACTTACCGATCTCCGGGGGTAGGGTTGACCACATGGTACCAATCAGGTGATAAGTGAGGTGCATGTAAGTAGTGTGTAGTAGTGTGTAAAATGTGAAACCTGACTTAACCAAGGTTATCGGGCAGCGGCCTGGTCCGATGCTGCCCCACGATGTGGTATCACACCAGCGGACGTCACCAATTGACAACTTCTGCCTTTATTTCACTATTTCAGCCTATCAACTTAATTTTACATATAATTAACTTCAAAGTCAACCAATTCAACGTTCATTGAAATCAAACACGTGACACCCGACACAAGTAACAAACAGTCGATCAAAGTTCAATATTCAAGGTTCCGGGTTCATTTAGCACAAAATTACGAACACACCCGTACGAACGCGATCTCTTCTCGAGTCACAAAGTTCAGCGTTCCAAACAACAAACTTAATTCTTTCATACGATATTAACAGGCCACACGAGCAAATTAAATATTGCAAATGCGCTTCAAAATGCAATCACTATACAACTTTACGTAGATTAACACAAGCTACAACTCGTCGGCGTAAATTAATGGCAATGAGTTACTTTAATCACTCAAACTCAAATTAGACCTTGTGTCACGTAACGCTCAAACAGACACTCCATTCGAGTCGGTATTAAAGATACCCAAATCTTCGATAGTAAACTAGGCGCGCACAATACTCAAATTCGGACGTTGATCACAATCAATGTTACCTTCCAAAACAATTAACCGATCGGCGCAGTCAATCTATTTTTCTAGACTTAACAAACTCCTCGTCGGTGCGTAAAAACTTGCTAACAAAAACCGATACTATATAGAGGTTATACGGGACGCTACCACGCCTTTCTAGTCACTGCATTGCATTAATCACTTCCGACGCGCCACGATAGCAACCAACTCCGCTCGCGCAAACGTCAAACCAGTACGAATGCACCGCGCCGAGCGCCCTCTGGCGTCAGTTCCTAAAATTAGCGTTTGACTCGAACACAGAGTGTGCGTGATCAACTATCAACTCGTCATCGTTCTCAAGAATTGAACATTACACGCACTTTTTTGAGAAGAATTTTGCATAACCTTTGACTGGTGACGTGATTTTTTTGTAACATAACTGGTGACGAGCGGCCTTGCGGCCGCTGGTATATCTAGTATATAATACGTATATTAAATATGGTAGGTTAATCTTATGTATATTTTGTATTAAATTATATACTAAAGTAAAAACTAAAACTACTTCATGAACAAATATATTTTTTAATTATGTACTGGTAGTTACAAAATTTTTGGTCTCTATAATCGAAAAAATAGGCTAAAGATCAACAATTGCTTATAAAATAATAAAAATCAACATAATTATAACATATATATATATATATATATATATATATATATATATATATATATATATATAATATTATCAAAGTTCAAACACTAATCAACAAAAAAAACTAAACTCTTATCACAAGTGTCGGTGTATCAAAAATGACAACTGTCAAACTTTAGTATTTTTATTGACAGTTAGGGCATAATTGCTTCGCACACTGCAAACATACATATTTTTCGCATGACATACATTGGTGATTCGAGTTACGGTTCAATTTAGGAGTACAACTAGCACAGGTTTTTCGTGTTATCAGTCTGTTTTCAGGATGTTGTGGTTCAGGTGGTAAATCAGAACCCAGAATACGCACTAAGTTGATTTTTATATCACGTGGAATATGAGTATTGTAAACTCTCCGCTTCATGTGTTGTAAAACCGTGTTTCTCGTCAAGATCTTGATGAACTGTCCCCTATCTATGGTATTGGCACCATCAGCTTGATAAAGAACATGGGAATTCACTGTACTTATGTCTAACATTCGATAAAAGTACTATGGGCCACCTTCGTAATCGGCGACTGCAGGTGTAAATGGAGCATTTTTTGTCTATTTCATCAAACGGCTCTTTTTGTGGAGTTGAAATAAGCTATAATTTCAGGTTTTCCTGTCTTCTCGTCAATTGCCTCACAATGATGCATTGAAGAAATTAAACACACAGCGTTTCTTTTCTTTGGAACGTGAGATGTCAGAGTCATATTATGAGTAAGTCCATAAAGTGGATCTCCCACATCACTTGTTTTAGCTGCCTGGAAATCCTTAGGAAGTTCTCTTTTATTCTATTTTAAAGTACCTACACACGTCAGGCCTCGTTTTTTTAGCGCATCTAGTAATTCAATCGATGTAAAGTAATTGTCGAACGTTATATTGCGATTACTGTTGTGAATGGGTTTCGTCAAGCGAATCACTGCTTGTGACGGAACTAGAAACTTCTTTTCTTCGTTTGTCAAAGTTTCACCATAAGATCCTTTTCCACAATAAATATATCCATTATAGAAATAGTTAGTCTTAATCGCACATATACATCATTTTCAAACCATATTTGGTTGGTTTGTTTGGAATATATATGATAAAAAAAGAACGACGTCTAAATGCTATCAACATTTCATCGATCGTTGCACACTGTCCAATGTTGTACAGGGTTTGACAGTTATTTACAAATATTTTGAATATGTTTGAAATTGGAGCCAGCTTATCATTTTGTCTTCTTTCATCTCGGTCAGCCCCATTATCAAACCGTAAGCATAGTAACATTCAGAAACCTTTTCTGCGACATTACACATCTGAAAATATCCCTTCCCGTCCCATCAGTGGCAAATAGGTACTCACAATTTTCGTAGTTGGACTTGAACACAGCTGTATACATAAGAAGATTAAGAAATGCATGCAATTCGACCATATCCAAGTCTTGTAGTTTAGGTCGATTTTCTCTAATGTACTTTAATCTCAGTTCACCAATTTTCACATGTGTCTATTTCAAAATTTCTTTTAAGATATCTAAACTTATAATTTTCTTCCACAGAGAAAAAGGGTCTTTTTCATAGTGTCCATTCAACCTTAACTCAGGCACACGAGCTATATATATAAATATATACAGCTCTGTTTGGTGGATCTTTTGCCCATTTGAACCGATTTTTCCCATAGAAACATCTAGATAATCTTGACAAAGGTTCGTCACTGTCACTTTCTGAAAGCTGATTTTCCTGATTTATTACTGGTTGTTCATCTTCAGAAGCACTTGCTTTCGTTTGCATGTTGTAGTCGCTATGCTCCGCGGCATAATTTTCGGGAACGTCTTCAGCTTCCGATCCACTTGAATCTTCTTGAGCTAACCATTCTACAATTTGGCGATCGACATTAGACTTTACGACTGATAAGACTTTTCTACTTGTACTTGGCACTGCATTTATGTCAACAACCTCTCTACACTTTTTTCTAGGAGGTCCAGGGTTATTCATTGTAAGTAATATCTGAAAATAACCGCAATAAATCAATATAGTGAAATTCTAAAAAAGTTGCGTAAGTGGTGACATAAGGTCTGAGAGGCCGCTCGAGAATTTTAAATCGACCTAACTTACCGATTTGGGCCTGGCCGACGCAACTATCCCCCTCTAGTGCACTGGCGATATTAAACTCGAAGCTAATCAGGCGCTCAAACACGGGAAGTGCAGGGAAGGGGGTGATATGATGTATCGCTAGCGCCGCTCGGCCTGTGAGACCGCACGTCACCAGTTAAAGGATAAAGATCTCTGTATGAATGCGTACAAAGTTCAATTAGTGCAAAAGCTGAAGTCACCATCCGGTGCATTTTCGGTTTACTCAATGGGCCGAATACTGCTTGATTGAAGATGAGCATTTTTACCGAAAGATCATCTTTTCAGATGAAGCTTGTTTCCACCTCGGAGTATACGTCAATAAGCAAAATTGTCGTTCAATCCACACGTCGTCGTGGAGAAACCAATTCATCCACAACGAGTGACTGTCTGGTGCGGATTTTGGTCTGGCGGCATAATTGGGCCATTTGTCTTCGAAAATGACCAAGGAAACGCTGCTACAGTGAATGGTGATCACCGCCGCGCACTGCTAAGCGATTTTTTATTTCCCAAAGTTGAAGAGGATAACATAGATGACATTTGGTTTCAACAGGACGGCGCAACTTGCCACACAGTCAACTTAACATTCGATCCTTTGCGCACTTTTTTCGAAATTTGCATAATCAGCCAAAATACTGATGTCAATTGACCACCTTAAAGCTGCAATTTGACTCTGTTGGACTTTTTTGTGGGGAGCCGTGTTACCAAGACAAAATAGAGGCTCAAACAATCGAAAATGTAAAGCTAGCCGTGGCAGTCATTTGAATGATGTTGCCTTCCATTCCTAAATGGAAAGGTTCAGTCTTTCTAATAAATTCATAAATTTGAAAAAATTGTCATTAGTGTTTTGTTTTTTTTCATAGCCGATCCAAATTCAAAATATTAAATAGCCCACCCCTTACAAGATCTCTCTGTTACCAAATTAAAATATTTTATTAAGCAAAAACTCTTTAAAAAGGGTTTTTATAATTTTAGTTATTATAAAATTATGTGTTATAAAATTAATAATTAACGCCTTATTACATTGTTCATATTAATATGTAAGTATTTGTAATAGCAAAAGAATTTAATTTCACATAGTATCTCGTAAACATGTCAGGCGTGAATTGTCGAACGTAAATTATTGACCATACCTCCACACCGCAGTCCCCAGACAACTGCTACGTTTGTGCTCCCTCACCAAATTACTAAATACATAAAGGTTATACGTTAAGTGAAATAGAACAAATTATTAATAATTGAAACTAAAATAAATTAACAATGGCATTTACTTCTAGAAATCGTAAATTATATTTGAATCCGGCCACAAACATTATGTTTGTAAGTATTATTTTTGAAGGTTGTTTTGTTTCGTGTAATTTAACGCGCATCACAAAACCCGTTATATTTAACTTGAAGTAACAGATTTACGAAAAAGATTTTAACGATTAGTGGTTGTCAGTTGCGTTTGAAAAACCAAAGCCACAAATCCTTGTTAGGTTTTTGATAAAATTAATGCTATCACGTTATGTATCGTACGCAAGCTATTTCAAAATAATTTTTTGCAAAACGTATGAGAGTTACAGGTGAGATAATATTTCTACAATTGATAGAAAATTCTTATCTTTTAAGCCAAGTACGATAAGATTTCTAAATAATTTGTATTCGATAAGAAGTACAAAATACAATTAAATGAAACCAGCCAGCCGGAATGATTAAGCCCAAAAGAGCTTAAAGAGTTTGCACCGATGGTTCTAAAACAAATGAAGGTGTAGGATCTGGAACTTTCTCTGAAGACCTCAATATTCAAACACAGTCTTTCAGGCGGAATGTATGGGTATCATTCAAGCAGCCGTAGCAATAGATGCTAGGTAGGTTAATGACTTCTCTATCAAAATACTTACCGACAGAAGGGCGGTACTACATGCTCTGAGTTGCAATGTTGCAACTCTGGACTAATATATGATTGCAATCAACGATTATACGAGGTATGTAAAAACAACAATGTGACTCTGCAATCGATAAGGAACTCAGTGGATCCAGAGGCAACGATGCAGCAGATGAACTGGCCTGAAGAGGATAGGCTCTGGCCAATATAGGGCCGGAACCAATCATACGTAGACACTTCATTAATCACCACGCTCAACTTTAACAACACAACAGGAGTTATTATCATCCATAAATTCCTTAATATTATAATAACCCCAACTAAAAATTCAAAAACTTTATTAAACTAAGTTTGTATAAACTTAGTTTAATAAAGTTTTTGAATTTTGAGCAGGTCAAATTTTGTATATTTTCTGGAATTTTGTTGTAAAAGCGTATACATCGCCCCAAGAATGAATTACTGACTCGATGGAGTCGAGTAACTGGTACTACTAGCTTGTGTCTGTTCCTAGTATTTACAGAATGAATATCACTTATTTTTGTAAAACTGCTTTTATTTTTGTGTACGTACATTACATTTTCATAAATGTATTGAGAGGCCAAAGTCAATATATTAATTTCCTTAAATTTTTGTCGCAGCGACCCTTTAGGCTTTAAATCATAAATTGCTCTTATGGGCCTCTTCTGTAAAACAAATATAATTTCAGTGTCAGCTGCGTGTCCCCATAGCAAAATACCATACGACATTATGCTATGGAAATAGCTAAAGTAAACTAGTGTAGCTGTTTCAACACTGGTTATACTTCTAATCTTTTTTACAGCATATGGTGCAGAACTAAGTCGGCTTGCTAGTTTTGATATATGGTGATGATTTTTATGAAGTAAATTATATATATTAAAAAAAATTAACATTTGATCAAGAACAATTTTTTCAAAAATCTTACTAAGTGTTGGTAGTACAGAAATAGGCTAAAATTGGCAGGGTTTAATGTACTACTAGATTTAAATAAAGGTATTACTTTACTATGCTTAATTAAATCAGGAAACACACCAGATTCGATACTAGTATTAAAAATAATAGCGAAATGAGGCGCGATTGTATCTATTATAGACGTAATAACTTTAACGGAAATCCCCCACAGATCCGCAGTTTTCTTAACATCAATAGTTTTAAAATATATTACAATATCTTATATCTTTTGATGACACTTTATGAAATGTAAAATTCTTTGTACACGCATTTACATTTTGTTTAAGTAATGATTCGGCGACGGCAAAAGAAGAATTCAGTGACTTAGTGGTCAATATCGGAATATCAGTAAAATCTATATCTATATCTATAAACACTCACGCCTGTCACCCAGAGGGGTAGGCAGAGACTATGGACTTTCATTTGGCACGATCCTGACAGACCTCTCTCGCTTCCTCCACATCCATATACCTACGCATACACGCTCGTCGGTTAAAGGTACACTTGATTTGGCCCATTTTCAACATATCGCCAATTTGGTCGATAAACTTTCGCCTATGGCGACCCTTTCCGACTCTGCCGTTCACCTCTGCAACATAAATTTGCTTTGTCACTCTTTCCTCATTCACATGACCAAACCACCGAAGCATTCCTTTCTTAATCCTGGTCACAACATCATCTTGCAAACCACACTCTTCTCTTATTAAACAATTTCTTACTCTGTCATTCAGATTCATCCCTAACATACTCCTTAAGGGATCCGTCTTGTCAGACCACTTAATGCGCTGCTGCAAAAGATGTACGTACTACAGAGACCATCGTTGCCAAAAACTCTGAGTCATCTGTTGCAGCAGGTCAAATCTGCTCAACCGCGAAGAGTTTATTTCCCTGAAGGGGTACTCGGGCAGGGCGTTAAGTGGCTGGCCAATCAGGAAGTGGCCCGAGGTTAGAACCTCCAAATAATTTGGATCGGATGAGACAGAGGGGCCAAGAGTTGAGTACCGCCTCAATTTTACAGAATACAGTGGCAAGTTCCTCAAATGTCAAAAAAGTTTCGCCAATAACGCGACGGAGATGCGTTTTTGCAACCTTAACCACCGCCTCAAAAATAACGCCCCAGTGTGGGCAAGAGGGTCGAATTTCCACCAGATGCCCTTCTTGGACATTGCAGTACCTAAATAAGTCCTGTTGCTGGACAGAAATTCGACGACCTCTTTCAAATATCTATCCGTGCCCTTATAATTCGTTCCGCAATCAGACCGGATCAGGTCAGGCAAACCGCGACGCGATACGAAGCGGCCCAACGTGGCCACAAAGGCTTCCGTGCTGAGGGCACTTACAAGTTCTAAGTGAACGGTCTTAGTGGAGAGGCACACGAAAACGCACAGATAGGCCTTATGGGAACGCGCGTTACGAAGGTTGGAGGACTTGACGAGGAAGGGGCCAGCAAAGTCTGTTCCGACTCCAGCGAATGGCGGGTGGCCCTGACGCGGTCGGGTGGTAAGTCACCCATCATAGGCTGCCATATGGTGGCCTTCAGTTTATAACAAGGTATGCACTTAAAGAGGACGCTCCGAATGGTGCGTCGGCCAGCCAAAATCCAAAACTCCCGCTGCAAAATAGCCGAAAGAGCGTTACACCCAGCGTGGGCATTCTTAACATGATGGTGAGTTTCCAGCAACCGAACAAAGGCGCCATCCTTGGAGAGCAGTAACGGGTGTCAAGCCCCGTACGGCAGTTGAGAATTTTTCAAACGTCCGCCAACGCGCAGCATCCCAGCGTCGTCCAGGAAGGAGTTCAGACGGGCCGGAGCGTCCTTGACAACGGAGCCCCGCTTCAAGGTCTCAATAACGAGCTCAAAGTGCTCCGCTTGGATCATACGGGTCCAATGCATCAAATTTACGCGACCCTCGCTAGGGGACAAAACGTAATCAGAGATTCGGTTGGAAGGGCCTTTCGAATTGCGGACAAATCGACGCAACCAAGCAGTTACTCCTAAGAGCTTATCGAGAGAGCTGTACCTTTCTAGCAGGGAGAAATCCCGAGTGGGCTTATCCTTGCCCGCTCCTACTCGGGCTCGTAGGCCAGGCAATTCAATCGTTTCGGAGTATTTATTCTGGGCCCAGAATGACTGAGACTCAGTCAACCAACTGGGACCCCACCACAGCGGAGGGTCAACCAAAGAGGGGCCTTCACAGCCGCGAGAAGCGCAGTCTGCGGGATTCAACTCCCCTGGGACATGTTTCCAGTTTAGAGACGTCTCAGAATTCTGGATTTGAGACACGTGGTTCACCACAAAGACCTCAAGATTATGAGGTGCGGCTCTGAGCCAACAAAGTACTATCTTACTGTCCGACCAAGCGTAGACGTCCGTAATATCGATTACAGACTTCAAAGACGAGTTAACGTGGTTGAGGAGTCGAGTGAGAAGAGCGGCTCCCGACAGTTCCAATTTAGGGATAGTTAAGCGGGACGTAACGGGAGCAACCTTGCTTTTAACAAGTACGAGATGAACGGAAGTATGGCCAGAAGAGCTCACAGTCCACAAATATACGACAGCAGCATAGCCTTTCTCAGAAGCGTCGCAAAATCCATGTAGGGTAGCCCTGCATTTCCCTGGAGGGAGGAAGCACCTTGGCATGGAGACCCGGTTGATGTCCGGAAGGGAGGACACAATGGAGAGCCACTCTCGCAAGAGAGCACCGCTAATAGGCTCGTCCCAACTCAACCCGGATATCCAGAGCTTTTGAAAAAAGCACTTAGCCAAAAAAATGACCGGAGTGATCCATCCATTAGGATCGAAGGTGCGGGCTACTGTAGACAGCACGGAGCGCTTGGTCCATGCTTTAGGAGAGGGATCGAGTTTGATTCGATACGTGAAAGTATCCTGAACAGGCTGATATTGAATTCCCAGCACAGTCAACGAATTAGGATTTTCAGGGTGCTCGAATAGATGAGGATCTTGTTGATCCTCTCCTGGGAGGTCCTTCAAAATATGAGGGGAGTTCGACAACCATTTGCGCAACTCATAACCTCCGGACTTCAGGATGGCAATCAATTCGTCTCGCAATACAAGAGCCTCCTCGACGGTGGAGGCGCCCATGCAAATGTCGTCCATGTAGACCGAAGTCTCCAAAATAAAAGCCCCCCGAGCTACTTTTAGACGCTCTCTCTCAGCGAGTTCAAGGAGGGATCGCATAGCGATAACGAAATACGAATTACTATTAAATTAAATTAAATACAAATTACACTACACGGCAAGTACACACTACAGTCGGTCTGCAAGATGCCTCGCTCAGGCAACCGACACTTCGGCAATTTAATCCAGCTACCCAAAATACCTCACGCGTAGGTACCTAGTCCTAACAAAACAAAAAAAAAGAAGAAAAAAGAATATTCTTTTTATAATACGGCCGGGGGTAATTGGAGAAACAATTAACCACGCTCTGCTACCAGAAATTGTACACGCCCTCAGTTGCCCCGACAAAAGTCGACGGCACTAGGGCCCATGAGTAGCACCTTCGACGGGCAACCAAGGGAGGGGCCCAAAGTGGCCTATGGATAATTAGTATGTAATGGCTGGATAAATAAATACGAACTTACCGAGTTCCGGGCTTAGCATCGACCACGAGGTACGGTCAGGTGATAAGTATGTGCGTGTAAGTGGTGTGGGAACGTGTGTATATGTAGCCTGACGTCACTGCTGTAATCGGGCAGCAGACCTGGTACGCTGCTCTGCCCCACAATGTGCTGTTACTCCAGTGGGCGTTCACCTTTATGACCACCCTTATCACCTTTATGTCTAAAGTCACTTAGCACAAATTACAATCAAAGACGAACGCGATCTCATTTCGGATCACAAATTTTAGCGTTCCAATCGACAAAGGAAAATTGTCTCCATACGATATTAACATGCCACACAAGCAAATCAAATATTGTCAAATGCGCTTCCACATGCAATTACTATACAAAGTGACGCAAATTACTTGCAAACGAAGTTAAGTTAATCACTCAAAATCAAGAAAACTCCTCGTCGTCACGTAAACGCACTAAAAAAGACGACGCAAATTAGAGCCTGTCGGCACGCGAACTACTTTGAACGTAACTTCAATACTTCTCTGGACGCGACCCCGCTGGCAACAGAAACAGAAACAGAAACTTTTTTATTCAATATAGGTTATAAATAATACTTATTGAAAGTCACTCTTTTGTATAATTACCACTGGTTCGAAAAAAAACCTCTGCCCTGGGAAGAACCAGCAAGAAACCCAGCGGGACTTTTTTTTAAATAACAGCTTACAATCATGTATGTTACACAAATTAACAATCCAACAAATAAGCATGGTAGCGATCACCTCATTTCCGGGGGTTATTATCATCTATAAATTCCTTTACTTTACTATAAAAACCCTTTTTATACAAACTTAGTTTAATAATGTTTTTGAATTTTGAGCAGGTCAAATTTTGTATATTTTCTGGAATTTTGTTGTAAAAGCGTATACATCGCCCTAAGAATGAATTACTGACTCGATGGAGTCGAGTAACTGGTACTACTAGCTTGCGTCTGTTCCTAGTATTTACAGAATGAATATCACTTATTTTTGTAAAACTACTTTTATTTTTGTGTACGTACCTCGTGTATGGAGAGGCCAAAGTTAATATATTAATTTCCTTAAATTTTTGTCGCAGCAACTCTTTAGGCTTTAAATCATAAATTGCTCTAATAGCCCTCTTCTGTAAAACAAATATAATTTCAATGTCAGCTGCGTGTCCCCATAGCAAAATACCATACGACATTATGCTATGGAAATAGCTAAAGTAAACTAATCTAGCTGTTTCGACACTAGTTAGACTTTTAATCTTTTTTACGAAATATGCTGCAGAACTAAGTCTGCTTGCTAGTTTTGATATATGGGGGCTCCATTGTAGCTTCGCGTCTAGTGTGATTCCAAGAAAAATGGTGGTATCTACAAGACTCAGTTTCTCCCCATTTAAAATTACATTAGAATTTAATTGTTTGACATTTGGAGTCATAAATTTCACACATTTCGTTTTAGTGCCATTTAAATGCAAATTATTAACATTGAACCAATTTACTAATTTAGATATAGCATTATTTACTTCGTCATATTTTAGGAATTGTCGACTTAATTTGAAAATTAAAGAAGTGTCATCTGCAAATAATACTATGTCATGGTTATCTCCTACTATGTAAGTTAAGTCATTAATGTATACAAGAAACAAAAAGGGGCCGTGAATTGAGCCTTGAGGCACGCCCATCAGTACCATCGACCCGGAAGAACTAATACTGTTAATTACAACTTTTTGCGTTCTCT
The DNA here is from genome assembly GCA_033319125.1 of Parnassius glacialis. NCBI lineage: Eukaryota > Metazoa > Arthropoda > Insecta > Lepidoptera > Papilionidae > Parnassius > Parnassius glacialis. Next base: position 40,233,395 of record JAVANC010000001.1, on the reverse strand, counting down.
TACTTGAATATGAAATAATTAGTTTAAGAGCATCACTTCTTTCACCGTAGTGTTGAAGTTTCCTGATTAAGGTTTCATGGTGAACACAATCGAAGGCTTTCGATAGGTCACAAAATATACCCAAAGCATCCTGTGAATTCTCTCATGCATTAAATATATATCTAATTAGCTTATAACAATCCTGTATCGCCCGCAAGTCAAACCAATTTTAACAATTAACATTTGGCGCAAAAAACACTCTTTTAAATATTTTTGAATATTGTTTACATTTTCCCTAAATTTGACGCTATAATTATATGACCTTTCATGGTAAAGGTCATATAACCTATGCCTGCTCTTATGGACTCCTACTGTCGCCCATTCATTGAATGACTTCCGACTATTCAAGGAGAATGTTTTAGAAGTAAAAGTATTATTAAATTCATTGCAAATAAGCTTAAATAATATTTTATACAAAAAATTAGGATCTTTTTGGTATGAAAGTGATGGAAGTTTTTCACTATGTTACTTCTAAATTTCTCCAAGCGACGTGCATTTACTGGAACAGACACAACTTTCTCATCTACTTGCTTTTTGTGAACATAAGGTAACAAGACTACGAGTACTTGTCCACAGTGATCAGAACTTAATTTTTGAATTATACATTTATGCAACGGCTTCACATTTGTAAAAATGTTATCTATACATGTTGCACTAGATTGAGAAATACGCGTTGGCTCTATAAATAAATTAAAAAACCATATGATTTAAACAATGATCTAAATTTAATATTTATGGAGGAAGCTTCTAGGAGATTGATATTAAAGTCTCCACATATTACAACAGATTTATTCTGTTTATTTAGCTTAGCAAAAAATTCCTCTATAATGTTTTCAAAAGTATCATATGTAGAACATGGGGGTCTGCAGACGCTCACAACAATGAGGTGCTCAAACTCAACACATGCCATTTCTACAGTTCGCTCAACAGGCTCACAATATCTTTACGTTCTTTACATGATAATAATTTACTAGCTAATATTAAGGAGCCACCTCTTAAAACCGTATCTCTATTGAAATAACTGATCACCTGGTGATTACTGAAGTTAAACATTAAGTTATAAGCTTTAAACCAATGTTCAGTAATACATAAAATATGAATATTGTTGCTATTTAAATTTTAGGGGGTCATTGTAGAAGCGTGCACGTCGCGATCCCTGCCAGCCCTTTTCAGGGCTGCAATTCTACACAGCTGCGCACCCATGCTAACGAGGGTTAGGGCGTCCCCCCAAGGCGACGCACACCAGCTAGTCCCCGTTGGTGTGGAATGCAGCGCGCAAAGCGGCGATGGGGACCGCCACCCGTCACGCACAGCCCGACACGGCGGAAGGTGGAGGACAGAGTGCAGAGTTGGCACGTGGAATATTAGAGGAGGCATGAAAGATAAGACGAATGAGTTGATTGAAATAATGAAAGAATACAAGTTAGATGTCGTTTGTATGTCGGAGACCAAACGGAAGGGCAGTGGTACTGAAGAGCTCCCTGGCGGGGCGTTAGCTCTATGGTCCGGAGTCCCGGAGAGCGAGAGCGCCCGCCAGGGAGTGGGGGTGCTGCTGTCGTCTCGGTTGGTCGATGTTATGACTGAATATAAGATTGTGAACTCAAGACTTCTCTGGGTTCGCTTTAAATTGGGACTGACGAAGTTATTCCTTTTGGCTGTTTATGCGCCGGTAGCTTCGTCGTCCAGGGCTGAGCTGGAGGAGTTTTGGGAGAATGTAAGAGAAGTTCTAGATTTGGCTAGGGGAAACGAAAGAATTGTTGTATGTGGTGATTTGAATGGATGGGTTGGTACCGCTCGACCAGGGTACGAGTCGGTGCTTGGAAAGTTTGGCGATAAAAGGGTTAATGATGCTGGCAAGTTTATACTGGCGGTATGCAAGGAAAAGGGTCTTCTTGTGACAAACACTATGTTTAATCACAAGAAGATCCATATGTATACTAGAGAAAGTAAGAATGAGAGAAGTATGATCGATTTGTTCCTGGTGGATGACCGACTGCGAAAACAGGTGATGGATACGCGAGTGTTCAGGGGTGCTGACCTGGGAACGGATCACTATCTAGTGATTACTAGATTTAGGGGTCTGTTCGCGGGTTGGCGCTACCGGACGGCGGTAACAGAACCACAGTCGGTCTGTCGCATCCGAAGTTGGAAGCTTCAGGAAGCGGATACTAGGGACAAATATCATGCGAGGGTAGCCGAAAAGCTTGACACCATCGATGGCAGAAATGAATGTGTGGAGAGAACATGGCAGAACCTTAGGGATGGAATGGTAAGTGCAGCGGAAGAAGTGTGTGGAACAATAAAAATAGGCAGTAGTAAAAGAAGAGATGCATGGTGGAATGATGAAGTGAAAGAAGCTGTAAAGAAGAAGAAGAAAGCATGGTTAGACTACTTGGCCTCTAGTAATGATAAGGATATGAGAGAGAAGATGAAAGAAAGATATAAGCTGCAGAAAGTTCACACGAAAGCATTGATTGAGGAAATGCGTGAAAGGTGTAGAATGGAAGCGGACAAAAGGTTGTCGCACAACTTTAAGGAGAACTCCAAACTCTTCTGGAAAGAGGTTGGAAGGACCCGAAGTAGTGCGACGGCCTTAAGAATGAACAAAGTGCTTTCGAGAACTAATGACGTCCTCACAGAAAAATCGGACGTCATGCAGCGATGGAGCGAATTTTATAGAGAAATGTATGCGTGTGATGATCTTAGTGAGGGATCCGGGGATGACGCCGTGACTGGTACGCCAGACCTGGACCTCGATGACACTGAGGTCATCAGTATGAAAGAGATTGAACGTGCGATTCGAAGTTTGAAATGTGGTAAGGCTGCGGGACTAGACAGAGTTACTGCTGAAATGGTCAAGTATGGTGGGCCTCGCGTCTGGGACAGCTTTCATCTGCTGTGCAATTTGTGCTGGCGGACGGGGGATGTCCCGGATGATTGGCGATCCGCAGTCATTGTGCCTTTATATAAAGGTAAAGGTTCACATTTTGACTGCGGGTGCTATCGGGCGATCAGCTTGACCAGTTTAGCAAGTAAAGTCTACTCGAAGGTTTTGACACGTAGGATGCAAGAGAAATCGGAAAGATTTCTATGGGAGGCTCAATGCGGATTTAGACCTGGAAGAGGATGCACGGATCAAATGTTTTCTCTCCGCATGATCACGGAAAAGCTTCTGGCTGCTAACCAGAGGATTTTCTGTGCTTTTGTGGATCTTGAGAAAGCATTTGATAAGGTTGTAAGGAAGAAAATGTGGGAATTGTTGCCGGGGTACGGTGTGGATGGTCGATTGCTAAGGGCTGTGCAGTCACTTTACTGTGACTGTAAAGCCTGTGTGCGGGTAGGGCATGACCTGTCACCCATGTTTAGCGTCCAAACGGGCGTAAAACAGGGTTGTGTCATGTCTTCCTGGCTGTTCATACTGTATCTCGACAGCTGTTTACAGAAGTTGAAAGATAGCTGTTTGGGTGTGAAATTGGGTGACATAAAAGTAAATTGTCTGCTGTATGCTGATGATGCAGTGCTTATTGCACCATCAGAGGCAGAACTGCAGGCATTAGTCACGTGTATGAAAGAGGAATGTGAAATTAAAGGTCTCCGTTTGAATGCCAATAAAACTAAGGTTCTGGTATTTGAAAGGGACGAAGAGAGAACGAAGTGTGAAATATGGGTAAATCAGGAATGTCTAGAACAGGTAAATGAAATTGTATACTTGGGGAGTGCTTTTAGCCGGGATGGAAGATGTGATTTAGATGTGGACAGGCGTGTCGCTGCCGGGAACAAAGTCAATGGTGCCCTGACTGCGTTAGTCAAAAGGCAAGGCGTAGTGAAGAGTGCACGCCTTGCAATACATAACGCAGTGTTGGTACCGACTTTGTTATATGGCAGCGAAACCTGGGTATGCCAGAAGAAGCATAAAAGCAAGTTGAATGCAGTGGAGATGCGATCTCTTCGTAAAATGTGCGGCGTTACCATGGCCGACCGAAAGCGAAACGAAGAGATTCGCAATATGGCAGGTTTGAAAGATGACCTTATCACAAAAATTGATAAGGGCGTGCTTCGATGGTTTGGGCACGTTGAGCGAATGAGTGAAGACCGAATGGTGAAGAAAATATATAGCGCGAAAGTTAATATTAAAAGGTGTCGAGGTAGACCGAGACTAACTTTCGAAGACCATGTGAGCAAACTGCTCGAAGAGGGGAGGGTCAAGAGTACTCGGATACCTAGACGTGCATGTATGAAGAAGATTATGAATCTGAAAGAAGCGAAAGAGGTATGTAAGGATCGTGACACTTGGCGATCTGTTCTCTCTGGCTACCCCGTCAGGGATTGTGCGTGAAGATAAGTAAGTAAGTAAGTAAGTTGCTATTTAAAAACAACTCAATTTCTAGCTCTTTGCCTATCATGCCTTGTATATTTTGATGCACCAGGTGTAAACAATTTTCATTATCTTTCTGTGAAGTCATACAATTAAAGATTTGTAAGCCACATTCTAAACTATTTAAATTATTATAACTGCTAGAGATTACCTCTATTGTCTCATTTTCTAATTCAAATTACTTGGAACTGATTCCAAATTGCATATTAAGTCATTACACTGCTCAAAAGAAGCAGATGTCTGTGCAGCCAAGTCCTTGGCTTAGTTAATATATAAATAATAAGATAGCACATTTGCTATCTGTCTTAAATTTTATTTTGATATGTAATACCTGTCTATCTATCTCTAGTCAAAAATTTCTTAATTAAATTATTTATATCTATTAAATTGATTCTATCATTATAATTGTAACAATTAAATGTCAAGTTTAAATTATTATTACATGAAAAGAATTCATTAATAAATTTAAATCATATCTTATTTTATTTTCCTGCGGCCAACCCTGTATGTAAGGCAATGTAAACAAGATAATTTTATGTACATTTAAAGTATTTAGATTATCAATATATTTTAATAATTGATTTTTGTTTACATTGCCTCTTCTCCCAACAAGAATTATTAATGTGCTATTAGGGCAAAATTTACTAGCTAAAACTCTATTCATTATATGACAAAAGGATGCTGCAGTAATGCAATAATTTCAGATCAGATGGCCTTTTAAACAATTATTTAACATCATGCCCAAAATTTTGCCTATGTCATCACAATACATAATAACTTTATTTTTTTAAATATTTACATTGTTTTTTAAGTTTATATCCTTTGTCATGGCACTGTCATAGAGTATAGGTGAAAATAATGAGGCCTTACTGTTTACTTTATTATTTACACATATTGTCCCCGATGAACCTGGTATGGAGCGCTGATACTCACCCTGATTTTTTATTAAGGAATCAAAGCGCTCCTCATTATATTTACATGATTTTACCAGATCATTTATGGCCAATATGTGTTCTTTTATCTCATCTTGAGCCGATGCATATTTATTTGATTTAATTTGTAGTGAGCTCTTAAGTGATAAAATTGTTGAATTTAGACACTCTATATCAGTTTCATAACAGTGATTCATATTTTCCATCTTAATTGAGTATATTTTAAGTTTATTAATTAGTTCTTGCTTTTCTTTGCATACATTTATATAGTTTTTAACATTAATTTTAGCTTTAATTAATTTTTGTAGTTTTCTAATATATTTATTAATTTTTATATATTTCTTTAATTTTCTTCTACTGCAGGTAGTCCTTGCTGCTGTTCTTGATATGACATAATCATTACTATTCAAATCGATTGTTGTGGAGGGTTGCAATGCTTTAGATTTAGAAGATTCACATTCTATGAGCTCATGGAACAGACTTTGAGTTTGGGACGCTTTCATGTTATCTATGTACATAGGCTGCACTAAAAGTATCGGGAATGGAATATTTCCACTGTTCCTGTCATGTTAAAATCTTTTTAATTGAAAACTCCTTGGTTTTAAAAATTGAGTACCATTTATTTATTTAAAAAAAGATTCTCGGTCTTGTCACAAGGTTTTGTCAAACTTGTTTAATCGTTGAGAAAATGGAATTGACTCGAGAAAATTCAAGAGCGATGATTTATTATGACTTTCGAAGTGGTTTAACACAAAAACAGTGTGTTGACCGGATGGTTTCTGCATTTGGTGATGAAGCCCCATCCAAAACCACAATTTATTGCTGGTTTGCTGAATTTCAACGTGGACGTGTGAAGCTCAGTGATGATCCCCGTCAAGGTCGTCCAAAAACTGCAGTCACCCAAGAAAACGTTGATGCTGTGCGTAAGCTGATTGAGGAAGATCGACATAATGTGACATACCGCGAAATTCAGGCAACTTTGGACATTGGCATGAGTCAAATACAAATAATATTGCATGAACAATTAGGAGTAAAAAAGTTGTTTTCCCGATGGATACCGCATTCGCTCTGTGGAGAGCAAAAAGCGGTTAGCTTTATGCTATAAAAGCTATAATTTAAAAGTTTAACAAACTAAATACCACTAGACAATATAAACTACCATGGATTGATGATAACGTCAATCGATTATGCGAAAAACGTGACAAACTGTTCCGTTCTTTGAAACGAAATAAACTCGATTCAAAATTAAGATTAGAAAATAATACAATAAGAAATCAAGTTCATAAAGTATTGGAGAATAAACGAAATAGATACTATAATCAAAACATTCAACAGAATTTCAAAAATACAAGAAAAGTTTATCAAATAATCAACAAAATGCTTGGGCGTGTAACATCATCAGTGGATGCGGCGGTTTTAAAAGCCTTTGAAGGGCAGACTAACAAAGATATCGTAAAAAGCTTTGCGATGGGGTTTTAAAACGCTGTAAAAACATAATTCAAACCTGCAACTCGAATTTATTAAGTCCCAGTAAGCGTTCTAGGCCAAATAATTCTAGTATATAGTTTCAAAAAGCAATCCGTGACAAGGTTAATAAAATAATCAAAAAACTTAGCTCTAAAAGGCACCAGGCTCTGATAATATTGGGGTTTCTGATATAAAATGTATGGAAACAGAAGGGGCCACGGCCATTGCCAACCTAATTAATACAAGTGTTGAAATTGGCATATATCCCGACGAACTAAAGGTAGGATGTATTAGACCAATATACAAGAAAGGAAGACGGGATAATTTCCTGAACTATCGACCAATAACCTTATTATCTTCAATAAACAAAATTGTAGAAAAGTATGTGTGTGAACAAATTAATGAATTCTACAATACGCACGATGTAATATATAAAAATCAGTTTGGTTTTCAAGCTGGAAAGGGTTCAAATGATCTTTTGATGAAGTTAACAGATGAAATTAACGAGTATATAAATAACAAAAACCATGTACTCGTCCTATTTACAGACTTTTCACGGGCATTTGACACTCTTGATCATAAAAAAATTATCACTTAGTTGGACGATTGTAGAATACGGACCTCTTCTGAGATGGTGTACAAATTATCTTAAAATAAGGAAAATCTCTGTGAGAATAAATGACACACACAGCGACCCAGTGACTGGAGTGTATTTATCAACACATAATTTTTAAAGTAAATTTCATATTGCATGCTGATTTTGTTCAATAAACTAAAGATAATCATAATACGTTCGATTTTCAAACATTTAATTATATTACTTGTCAAGGAGATGTCTTAAATATTTTTCTTTCATCTTTAAATGTAAAACATACAATTACAAGTAAAATTAGTGTATTTAAAAAAAAAGATAGTGGATGGAGTCTAAAAAACAGAAAATCTATAGACATGTATGTTAATAAATTTTACCCCCTTCACGGTATTTTATACATAGATCTTCCCCGTGACAAAAAATTAAAAAAGAGTGTTATAAATGTGAAAAACGAAGATTATTTATGTTTTAAATGGGCGTTACTCTCAGCGTTATATCTCGTAAACAAAAACGCGGATCGGGTGTCATCGTACGCTATACATGCAAATAAGCTTAAATTTGATGGTGTTTCCTTTCCAGTTAAAATTTCTGACATAGCAAAAGTAGAGAAATTAGTAGTATTGGTATTAATGTTTTTGGGTTAGAATATAATAAAGAAAAAACCGGCCAAGTGCGAGTCGGACTCGCGCACCGAGGGTTCCTAACAAATCCGTAGGTATATAAGTTTAAAATTATTAAAAATATTTTTATTATATGATGTAACTAAAAATTTATGCTTTTCACAATTTTTTCTTTATCTGAGCTATAATACGTTGCTTCGTACCAAATTTTAAGAGTCTGAATTCACGGGAAGTAACCTGTAGGTTTTGATTCCCTTAGGAATGTCGAAAATTTGCGGCATAAACGGCTGTATCTTTTGATTTCGTTAGCTTAGAAGTTTGATTTTTTCACAGCTTCAAGGGAAAGTAGACTTGAGTATTTGATATGAATTTCAGCTTGATACCTCCACGCGTTCCTGTGCAAAAGGTTCTTGACAGACAGACAGACGAACAAGAAAGTGATCCTATAAGGGTTCCGTTTTTTCTTTTTGAGGTACGGAACCCTAAAAACGATGTTAATACGATAATTCTACAGTAGGCCCATTATTTTTAACAAAGTGTCGTAAAGATAGATATATCAATTTATTATTTTTTCCCCAAGCATACGAAAAATCATTATTTTTACATAAAACATTATAACGGTTAGTTAGCCACCAAATTTCAAAAAACGGTCACGTCATGTACACTTGCGAAGCATGACTACTTCATTTTCCATCTCAGGAAAGGTTATATAACCATGAACAATACGATTATGCCCACATTTGTACTGAATCACCAAACAGTGAAACTTTAAAAAACAATTGGTTTGCTCAACCTATTTCAAATAATAAAAGAAAATTTGATAGTTATGAACAAAAGTTTAAGATACCATTCGTAGTTTATGCTCATTTTGAAGCATTTTTAAAACCAATAGAATCCTGTTCTAACGATCCATCCAAACCTTTCACACATAATATTCAGAAACATGAAGTGCATACTTTTGGTTATTATATAAAATGTTCATATGATGATAAATTGTGTTTTTGGATTTAGTGTTTTTGGATTTAGTGTTTATGGAAAGTTTATCTAACAGTTAAAAAGAAATAAATACACTTCAAAAATATCCAGTTTCGCTAACAAATGAAGACAAAAACCAAATTTCAAATGCAACCATTTGTAATATTTGTGAAACAGTAACTCTGTTTCACAAATATAACAAACTGCAGAACTTTTTATGATTTCGATTGGTACACTGGTAGTTTTATAGGTGTTGTTCATGAATCATGTAGCTTGAAGTTTAGAACACCACGTCATATACCAATATTTTTACACAACTTTAGTCACTATGATGCTCATTCTATTGTTCATGCATTAAACTTTTGTGATGGTGAAGTCGAAGTTATCCCTCAAAATAAAGAAAAGTATATATCCTTTTCCAAAAAATTAAAAATGAATAACCATGAAGTTATATTGAGATTCCTAGATTAATTTAAGTTTTTATCATGTAAATTAAAAGAATTAGCCAAAAATCTCAGTAATGATCAACTTCAAGAATTACATAGAATTTACCCTGATGATGAAGATTTCATTCGTTTAAAATGGAAAGGGGTTTATCCATATGAATTTATGACTAATTATGATAGTTTAAGCCTAAACAAAAAAAATTATAGCTTTATAAAAAAAAACCGAAGTCCAATATCTCAGACACATTAAAATCTGTATTCGGATTTACCGGTTCAAATCCATCAGTAAGAAGATATTGAGACATAGCCCAATCATATAAATTGTTGGCATCCAAATATATGATATATGAATTTGGTTTCCCTACATCATAACCCCCCATGTATTTGTTATTAGCTCTAGCATACCGATTACTACATTGAGATACACCACCCCTGATACCTGATCTAATAAATGCAATTTTCTCATAATCTGTTAAAAGTTCTAATTCTATTTTTGTATATTTTAGCATTGCATCTTAACTTAAACTGGGAGCTGTGTAATAATGGGCAGGGTCTAAATAATAAGTATTAATACATAGCTTTCTAAAGTTTTCAAATACATCGAATAAAAGTAAAACGTCTGTTTTTAAATACAAGTTTGAATAATCTAGCATATTACTACACCTAAAGTGTTCCCAAACATCTTTAGCATGATTGTAATCATCATTTTAAATATGGGGATCTGTGAGTGAGCTATAATTTTTTTTGTTTAGGCTTAAACTATCATAATTAGTCATAAATTCATATGGATAAACCCCTTTCCATTTTAAACGAATGAAATCTTCATCATCAGGGTAAATTCTATGTAATTCTTGAAGTTGATCATTACTGAGATTTTTGGCTAATTCTTTTAATTTACATGATAAAAACTTAAATTAATCTAGGAATCTCAATATAACTTCATGGTTATTCATTTTTAATTAATTGGAAAAGGATATATACTTTTCTTTATTTTGAGGGATAACTTCGACTTCACCATCACAAAAGTTTAATGCATGAACAATAGAATGAGCATCATAGTGACTAAAGTTGTGTAAAAATATTGGTATATGACGTGGTGTTCTAAACTTCAAACTACATGATTCATGAACAACACCTATAAAACTACCAGTGTACCAATCGAAATCATAAAAAAGTTCTGCAGTTTGTTATATTTGTGAAACAGAGTTACTGTTTCACAAATATGACAAATGGTTGCATTTGAAATTTGGTTTTTGTCTTCATTTGTTAGCGAAACTGGATATTTTTGAAGTGTATTTATTTCTTTTAAACTGTTAGATAAACTTTCCATAAACACTAAATCCAAAAACACTAAATCCAAAAACACAGTTTATCATCATATGAACATTTTATATAATAACCAAATTATGCACTTCATGTTTCTGAATATTATGTGTGAAAGGTTTGGATGGATCGTTAGAACAGGATACTATTGGTTTCAAAAATGCTTCAAAATGAGCATAAACTACGAATGGTATCTTAAACTTTTGTTCATAACTATCAAATTTTCTTTTATTATTTGAAATAGGTTGAGCAAACCAATTGTTTTTTAAAGTTTCACTGTTTGGTGATTCAGTACAAATGTGGGCATAATCGTATTGTTCATGGTTATATAACCTTTCCTGAGATGGAAAATGAAGTAGTCATGCTTCGCAAGTGTACATGACGTGACCGTTTTTTGAAATTTGGTGGCTAACTAACCGTTATAATGTTTTATGTAAAAATAATGATTTTTCGTATGCTTGGGGAAAAAATAATAAATTGATATATCTATCTTTACGACACTTTGTTAAAAATAATGGGCCTACTGTAGAATTATCGTATTAACATCGTTTTTAGGGTTCCGTACCTCAAAAGGAAAAAACGGAACCCTTATAGGATCACTTTCTTGTTCGTCTGTCTGTCTGTCAAGACCCTTTTGCACAGGAACGCGTGGAGGTATCAAGCTGAAATTCATATCAAATACTCAAGTCTACTTTCCCTTGAAGCTGTGAAAAAATCAAACTTCTAAGCTAACGAAATCAAAAGATACAGCCGTTTATGCCGCAAATTTTCGACATTCCTAAGGGAATCAAAACCTACAGGGTACTTCCCGTGAACTCAGACTCTTAAAATTTGGTACGAAGCAACGTATTATAGCTCAGATAAAGAAAAAGTTGCGAAAAGCATAAATTTTAGTTACATCATATAATAAAAATATTTTTAATAATTTTAAACTTATATACCTACGGATTTGTTAGGAACCCTCGGTGCGCGAGTCCGACTCGCACTTGGCCGATTTCTTCTTTATTATATTCTAACCCAAAAACATTAATACCAATACTACTAATTTCTCTACTTTTGCTATGTCAGAAATTTTAACTGGAAAGGAAACACCATCAAATTTAAGCTTATTTGCATGTTTAGCGTACGATGACACCCGATCCGCGTTTTCGTTTACGAGATATAACGCTGAGAGTAACGCCCATTTAAAACATAAATAATCTTCGTTTTTCACATTTATAAGACTCTTTTTTAATTTTATGTCACGGGGAAGATCTATGTATAAAATACCGCGTAGGGGGTAAAATTTATTAACATACATGTCTATAGATTTTATGTTTTTTAGACTCCATCCACTATCTTTTTTTTTCAAATGCACTAATTTTACTTGTAATTGTATGTTTTACATTTAAAGATGAAAGAAAAATATTTAAGACATCTCCTTGACAAATAATATAATTAAATGTTTAAAAATCGAACGTATTATGATTATCTTTAGTTTATTGAACAAAATCAGAAATTTACTTTAAAAATTATGTGTTGATGAATACACTCTTATATTAAAAATACAATATCATCTTTAATAGAATTTAAAAATAGTTCAGGAGTTTCAAAATTTACCCGTGCCGAACGATCTACTCTACTCTTGATTTTATAAGTTTGAATCCTATTTCCAAAAGCAGATTCAATAACACTAACGTTTGATAAAGAATTATGTGAATTTAAAAGATTATTTTGTGAACATTACTTTTAAAATTTAAAGAACCATGGTAGCTCAGATGGTTAGCGCTCGCTGTAAGCTTCACAGTACTCAAGTTCCCCGCCTAGCGAGTACCTGAATTCGATCTCCGCCGGCACCAATGAAATTGTTAACTGCAATTTTAAGTGCTGATTTACCACGTGCCAATTTCGTGAAACGTGCAACGTTCAACGTGAAAATTTCGCGAGGAAACCTGCATGTCTGAGAAATAAGAAAAAAATGTTTCGAAGACATGTGAAGTTCGCCAGCACGCATTGGGACAGCGCGGCAGACATTTCCTTGCCCTAAAACCTTTTCAGAAATGAGAGGTGGTCTGTGCCCAGTAGTGGGACGTAAACAGGCTGCAACTTTACCTTACTTTACTTTTAAAATGATCAGCTAAATACTTTTTCTTGATAAATTTATGACATGTTAGACATTCCACTTGATCATCGTTATCGACACTGTTCCATGCAGAGGTAGACGCTTCTTCCGTTCTTGGTTTTTTGGTGATCTTGGGTTCTACGCCACTCGTTCGCTTCATTTCTCTTCCAAGTTGTAGTGGTTGACTGTTAAAATGTTTAAATTTATTAGAAACTATATAAGACAATGTGTAAATTATGATCGAAGTTTATGTTTATTTTACTTACTTAAACTGTGTTTCAACCATCGCACAGTGATTACACAACTCATCATCATATGATGAATCGAACGGTTCACGCTTCTCCATTTCATCACAAACTTTAGACAACTCCTGATTAAAATCACTGTAGAATAGTTCCATATACTTTTCCATGGGTGTGGAAAAGAAAGCACTGGTGCACACTTCACTGAAGTTGTCCATCTTTATAGTAAAGAAGAAAATAAGTAGCAGAGTAATAACTGTTCAGTGTTGGTAGACCAACTGATACACAATAATGTTAGATATTTATAGTCTAACAAAGGATTAGAAATAGAATCTAATGAGTATACAGAAGCAGAAGTAATTTAAGTAAACAGAATCACATCCACTAATGATCAGCTAATGACTGTCATTGTTAAAAAAGTATTTTTTAACTTTTTCACTTTCTGCTATTGTCTTTGTAATATTGTATACGAGGGCGTTTGTGTTGTCGTAGATGCTATCCTTATTAGTCTTTACAAAATATTTAATCCTCGTGGAAGCATGTTTCCAATTATCAGTAGTTGGAATCTTGGATAGCTTCTTCATATCGTACATTTCAATTTTTATGAGATGCGTCGCTTGGTCTCCGTCGTCAGAATTAGCAGAAATATATGATACACCATCTCTGGCGGCTCGTGCTACGGTTGACGATAACAGCTACCTCTTTTTTAGTTTTGACTCAGCTTTTAAAAAATGATCAATCGATTGCGATTTTCTTTTTCCACCATCGCTTGTGTTATTATTAATGACGATGTAATCACTCTCTTCTTGAGGAGAGAGTGGCAAGTAGCAATACTTAATAGGTATTTTCATCTAAGCTGAATCATTTCTGCAACGCTTTTGCTGTCACACGGATGGGCCGGCTCGAACCGGGGTGGTACCACGACCTCACAGAAAACCAGCGTGAAGTAGAGGTTTACCTCTGCGTTTCGCTTGGTGAGTGCAGGTGGCCGGAGGCCCTTTTTACTGGAAATGAGGCAATCCATCTTAGTCCTCACGGGTGACAACGCATCTACATTTTGATTTGTAATAGAGGATAGATGTAGATGTCTATGGGCCGCAGCAACCACTTACCATCAGGTGAACTGTGTGCTCGTTTGTCACCCTTATCATAAAAAAAAATATGAATTGGTTTACACTTAGTCATACACACACATACACATGTAAGAAAACAATAGAAAGGAAAGTAAGTTTGTCAATAAAATAAATACTTACGTCCATGATCTATTGATAGATCCACTGCGGTCAAACGACCATATACTAACTCCATGACTGCAGCTGCTTGGTCTTATATAGCACCAGTAAGTTATATCTAAACTAAAGCATTTCCGCAGTGAAAGTAATAGTTACTTTATGATTCAACAAGCTTATCTCGCATTTTTTCTTGTTGCGCTACACCGAAAGTTATATCTAATGTAAAGCATTTCCGCAGTGAAACTGGTAGTAACTTTATGAGTCAACAAACTAATACCTCGCATTCTTTCGTATTGTGGTGGATTTATCGGTAGATGACTCCTACAAGTCATAACAAAGGAATGCGATTTAATATTTACAAATCACTATAATTGATCATTCCTATATTAACCATTGAATAGATTGATACTATAGTACTCTACTAATAGCAGTACTATCCATGAGGATACACTAGATGTACTACAACATCTGAAAAAGATTCATCCCAGTCTAGAAAATAATGTTTATGCTGCTAATATTCTGTCTATGTATACCCACGTACCAACGTATATAATAAGCAATTTGGATACAGATGATAATACATTGGATAGCTTTATATAACGATACGAATGGCATCGGTCAATATTTTGATTCATATGGACGATCACCTGAACGATATCATCTAGACTTTTCAAAAAGGACTTACAATTCCTTTTTGAATTGTAAGAGATGGGACTGGAATGTTGATTGGGTTCAAAATGAATGGACTTCAGTTTCTGGTGAATATTGCTTAATGTATTTGCTATATAAGTTTCAGGGATGTTCAATGCATAGTTTTACGAACATATTTACAGGGAACATACTGTACAACGATATTTTAGTGGATGAGATGTTTCGCTCCTATTTTATAGATAATAAGCAATAACAGTTTAGAAATAAAAAATGTAACAAAACTATGGAATGTGTTTTATTGATGATACAGAATAACGTTTTAGTCATGAACAAAGAAGTATAATACAATAGCAAGGTGTACAATGTATACAACGAGTAATAGATAAGAGCAGTAATGACGATGTTCAAGGAACAATAGATAAGAGATATCAATTAGATATTAGTTAATTGATCTTTCCATCTCCGGAACCGCGCATCCTACATAAAAACGCATCGCAGATTCGTGATTAGAGCATGCCAAAACTTTTCAGACTTGTCAGCCATGAGGGCTGAGGATGGTGAGTTGTACCAGTTCTGACTCAGTAAGCCAGAAATGGTACATTTAAACTACTAATATAATTTCAAACCGGCCATCCTGTATTATTTGGTATTGAATAACTCTTTCACTACTTAAATACTTGGTATCGGAAGAAAAGATAAATAAGTAAGTAGTTTTTCTAGGACTTTAGCCTCTCACACCTCTGAAATCATTCCTGCCTTTATAGTGGCGGTGGTACTTTGTAGTGAACTAAGATGTACCCACATAGCTTACCCGAGGTGCAAAGTCAGCCATATGTGGCCACTGCGAGTGGGATTGTCGAGTCCACTTTAGATGTGTATAGGTGGATGGCAGCGACAGGGATGTACTCTCCCTCTACCGCTGCAATCGAAGTGGACTTGCCCTATACCACGCGATTCTGACGGGGCCGAAACTCTGCTACGGTGATCATAGGGCCGCGAGGGAGAGTTAAATCGAAATTGTTAGTCGCCCCTCTCCCTATCCTCCGTAGCGCCCTAAGTTGCAGAGCCACTGGCACAGTTTTCCATCTAAACTCATATTTTTTTGGTTAAACGTGTTCCGAGTAGCTCGTTGCTCATTAGAATCTGTCTCCTCAGCACCGAGTATTTGTATCGAATTCAAAAAAAATATAGTGAGTGAGTGACAGCTCCCTTGTTTATATTAGTAATATACATGTAAGTAATAATTATTGTTACCGTTACAGCTAATCGAAACTCCACTGCTGAACACAGGCCTCCCCCATAGATTGCCTCATAGGGAGGAATATTTGCCACAATGGCCACGCTTAGCAGGCGGGATAGCAACCGCAGTTATTTTAATACTTTAGTTGTTATTATGAAGAGGCTGCTGCCCATCTCCTGGTTTGTTTCCCTCTGTCACGCCTTAGAATAACCACGGAGTAGTCTTTTTGCTCTCCTTTATGCGAAACTGTACTTGGTACGAAAGTAGTTGTAAAAATCTTTAACAGTCACTTGCTTTTAGTATTTATTTGTTCAAATTAAACTGTTTAACTGTGTCTAAGCATTGTTCTTGCTAAGACTTACTATTTATAATCTTTTATCATTAAAACGAGTACGTCTATTCATTGCATTTAATTTACTATAATACACAGTAATTTATTAATAAAAATATAAACCGACAACCGATGGGGGAAAAAGGTTGAATTGAATATTTTTTCCCCATTGGTTGAATAGCAGCCTCGTACCGATAGGAAAAGTGTAGGGCGGCTCCCAATTTTATAAAGTGACGAGCTGGTAAAACATGCAGGATCTTTTTACCAGCAATTGTATCCCAAAAAAATATCAAAGGTCTCCGCAGTTTCATTGTTTTATCGAGAGACATATGAGGCCCGCCGTTTGCATCGGCAGGCGGCCACGTTGGAAGGTCTGAACCCTCTGGAACTGGTTTAGCTGTAATAATCAGTAAAATTATAAGCATGTTTTTTTTAATAAGAATGTGAGCTAGAGCTAGAGGCATCCGGCTAGATGATAAGTGACTGTATCGCTGCCCGTGAACCAATACAATACCAAAGCAATTGCAGTGTGCGTTGCCTGCCAGCGTATAATTACATTTAATATTATTTTAAATAAAGTAATTAGTATTGAATATTACTTTATTACTTATAAGGTTATTTATTTACTATGTACTGTTAGATCTTACCAAAAGTAACATGATAAATAAAAGCTGAAAGCTGTCCCGGTCAACTATGACATCAAAATGTTGAACACCATTCATTTTTAGGACTGTTCAACCCGAACCCGAAATCGAAAATAAAAAAAATTGCACGTATAGCCTTAAGCACAGTTAAACTTAATAAAATTAATAAAGTACAATATTTTGTTGTATTTATTATTGTTATTATTTATTAATTAATTTTGAATGTTTACAAAATACCTTTCTACAATACTAATATTATTAAAGTTTAACTATTTAAAAATAGAATAAATATAAGTTTAAGAATTTGTGTATTATTTTTATGTAAAACACGTACGTACACGTACACCAACGAAATACTAGTAGACAGTCACTGGATTTATATAACGGTAACTGCGTAAACGGACTATAGATTTTTCTGAACGTTACTTCCGCTTCCGTCCAGGAAAAGATCTAAGTTACCCTCAAGTCTCACAGGACACTTAGAACACAGTAAAATAATTTAGTATGGTAACTATAGAGAGCCAGAGGTCATTTTTACTGATAATGAGGCATTCCAACCTAGTCCTTCATTTGATAAAACGGTATTTCGTCATTTTTCGAGCTTTCGATGCGCAATTTCCACACACTGAACTGCTTAAAGTTTCTTGTAAACGGAAAATTAGTGGAATTTTTATCATTTAACATTCACAAGATATTTCTAAAAATGTTTTTACATATGATAACACCAAAATAACATTGCAATAAAATATTGTATACATTTATGTATGAGTAAAAAGGATATTATTTAATTATTGTATATTATAAAATAAGACTTATTTGACATTCATTCTTTAAATATAATATATATATATTTAAGGTAACTCGTAATATCTGGTAATGAATTAACAGAATTATACTTTACTAGAATTAAAGTTCAGTTTTAGGTCTTGGAGTTGGAGGAGGAGGTGCGGTGGGCATTGCATAATATTTCTCATTAATAGCATCCCAAAAAAGAAAACGTTGCTGTATCAGAGGTCCGCGCAGTTTCATCGTCTTATCGAGAGACATATGAGGTCCACCGTTTGCATCAGTAGGCGGCCACGTTGGAAGGTCTGAACCCTTTGGAACCGGTTTTCTGCAACAATCAGAACATATAAAGTAATTTTTTGTACATTGAGAAATTGTTTTAAATAAACAAACAAGGTATTAAAAATATTAGGAAGTGACGAAAATTACTTTAAAGCATGTTATTGGAATTTATTCACAGGACTGCATTTCGCTCGGGGTTGTTGCAAATCCATCGCCCTGGTTTGTCCAACGCGTGTCGTAAGACGTGAAATGCAGGTATTCCGTAGATGGCGTATACAGGGTAATTTTGAAATGCTCCCGAAAACGAAGACAGACGACAGTACCAACTATACCTTTGATGATGGGTGGAATATAAAATTGATCCTGATGAAAGAAAAATCATCTTTTCACAACGTTTTATTAGCTTTATTCATTCTCTATCAGCTAAATAAAACGATAATTTCATTAAAAAATCATGAAAATACTGAAACATAAAACCAGCAGTGGAATTACTGAATATATATCAGCTGACTAGAGGTCAATGTACGCGGAAACGCGAATTTGCGCGGCCCGCAACTAGCGGGCCATACCACAATACCTAATAATTTACAACACTTGTCTAAATACCTAACTTATCTACTTAACCTACTATTTGCCGCTGTGCTTGTCTCCACGTAGCCACTTCAATCCGAATTTACAGGTTAAATAACCCAAATAACTGGTTCGATTTCCCGCTAATGAAAAAATACTTAAATGAAATGTAACCAAGGTTAGAGTCATGCGTTTTTATTCATCGTGTAGGTATGTTTATTATTCTCATGTATTTAGTTATGTACCTATTCAGATTAGTTCTAAGTTATTTAAAAAAAATAGTTATGAAACAGCTTACCGCTCTAAATCCTCCGTGGTCTTATGAGACGCGGTTCAAATTGTGCTCCATTCATTTCAAGACAGATTTGGGCTCAGTGTTGCGTCTCCTCATGCAGGCGGGGCATCATCGTGTGGTCTTCGACACAGTTCGTACGTAGTTTATAGAAAACATCCACGATCCTTTGGCGTATTTCGTCAGCACTCACGATTAAAACACTCCCATCGAAAGAAGTCCAACGGCGTCAGATCTGGTGAGCGAGGTGGCCAAGCATGTGGTCCTAGTCTGCCGATCCAGCGATCATCAAATAGCTCATTGAGGCGCTCACGGGCGAACCTCCGACATGTGGAAGGACACCATCACGCTGGAACCATGTGCGGCGATATTCAGCCAACTATAGGTCGTCTAAAATGTCCACCAACTGTTCATTTATGAATTTTAGGTATCGCTGTCCGTTAAGTCGCTGTGGCAGAAACACTGGTCCTAGTATGCGATTCTTGGGCTGATCTGAGGGCTGTTACACAGGGTCAGTAACAGGTGCCAGTGATGACGCCGAGGACAGACGCACTGTTTACATGCAGTCAGTAGTTTTGGCAACTTCTTTAAGGTGAATGCACGTTATTGAAGTCAGTGGGCAAAAATGAATTCACGAAAACGGCAGAATTTATAACGATTAAAATATTTGTTGAGAAAACGATCCTATCTGCTGTTGAAAGTGTTGACGGAAATGTTAGGAGAAGAGATATATGTAAAAAGAAACGTCTTTGGATAAGAAAATGAATAGACGACATAAAAGAAACTAAGAGGTTCAGCTTTGTTTTTTTTTTATTTTTTATTTATTTCAACAAGGTAACAGTTTTAATTACAATATAATTTCTTCGTGCCATTAAACACAATTGTGTTTGTCTTGGCACTGCACAGTCTGCCCTAATATGTTATTTTATATTATACTTTTATTTATATAATATTGAAATTATCCTTTACTTAACCTAAATATAAAATACCATTTTACAATTGTGTGAGAGAACACTAAGCATTTTTTGTATTTACATAATTTTATACAAACTTTATAGTAGATATTTCTTAAACTATATATTTTTTGTGGAGAGGGTAGTTTTTGATATTGTTTACAAGAAATAAGCAAAAATGTGAATGTTACTGTCTTCGATCGTTCGACTCGCCCATACACTATACTGCAAATTAATTACGCGCGTACACACGGAATGCATTTTTAAGGACTAGTTTTTTTTTTATGGAATTTATCTGGTTACACGTTTTGTTTATTTGTCCGTTTTGGCAATATATTTGCATAGATAAATATAGATTATCATGATTATCATTTAATATTTTTTTTGAAGAATTCTAATTATATAAAAAACGTTTAAGTTTTGTTTTTATGTTTTGTGCTGTTAGTTGGCTTCTTAATTCTGTAGGTAAAGAATTTAACAGGTATGGTATTAGATATTTACGTGTTCTTTTACCGTAGTAATTATTCGTTCTAATTAGTGAATACGGTGTTGTATTTCTGGTGTTATAATTGCGATCTCTTGGGGTTGGGTCTATCGAGTACTCATAACATTCTTTCAGAAGCATATATTTCACTTTTTTATGTATGGGTAATACATTGCAGTATGTGAAAAGGTATGAGTAGTCATTCCGATATTTATCCTTGATATGTTGAGGCAAAATAGATTTTAACAGTCTTATTTGTAAGCTGTATATTTTATCTAGATAAGTGCGGAAAGTTCGCCCATAGCTACTAAGACCATATGACACTATCGATTCCACTAAAGCATTATATAGGCTTAAACGAATTTTAAATGGAACTGTATTACGAATAACATGAAATTTCGCTAGGATTCCTCTTAATTTACTACACATGTAATCAATATGATTCTTCCAGTTCATCCTATCGTCTATGACCAGTCCTAAATATGTGTGATATTTAACAACCGGAATTTTTTCACATGAACAAGTTATTATATTGTGCAGACAGAGATGATTATGGGCAATAATGCTGATTGGCCTAATGTTCCTGATGTGACTTGAGTGAATGTGTAGTATCTTGGTTTTTTGTATATTTATTATAAGTCCTAGGTCGTGTGCCCACATAGAGAGGCGTGAAAAATCATCTTGTAACTGTTGCATAGCTATTTCCACATTTTTATCTTCTGACAGAAGACACGTATCATCTGCGTACTGGTATAAACTACATTTTTTAATTATATTTTCTAATTCATTTACGTATTTTAAGTAATGGAGTGGCCCTATAACTGAGCCTTGTGCCGTGCCTGTAGTCATAGGCATTTTAATACTTAAATTATTTTCTATCTTTACTTGGAAATATCGATTGCTCACATAGTCTTTACACCATCTTAGGAAGGGTCCTCTAACACCAGAGTTTTCAAGTTTTCTTAGAAGAATGTCATGTTTTAAGGTGTCAAAAGCTTTACTAAAATCAATGAAAGCAATTAATACATGCTTTTTCTCATCTAGACATTTATTTACTTCGTCTGTAAAGTTTGACAGTAACTGTGTAGTAGATTTTTTTGGCTGAAATCCGTATTGAGATGCCGAAATAATTTTATGTTTTTGAATGTAGTTATGAAGCTGGTTGGATGTGAATTTTTCTATAATTTTGTCAATTATTGGGAGTATAGTAATAGGCCTGTAATTATTGTAATCGTCTTGATGTCCACTTTTGTAAATAGGTCGTAGCAATCCTAATTTTAAATCTGTAGGATAGATGCCTGTATTTATACTACTGTTAATTAACTTGACAATCACTTTAGCAATTTTTTCTGATATAGCTTTAATGTCAATCGTACGAATTCCGTCGGCACCTGGTGCCTTTTTTGTGTTAAGTGTTTGTATTATATTTTTTATTTGCTTTGTGTTCGCTTTTTGAAACCGTATAGACGTATCTGCTGTATTTGTGTACAAATCCTCCGATAGAATTTTACTGGTACAATTTGGTATTATAGTTTTTATGTTTCTATTGAATTCAGTGGCAAAATTATCGGCTATTGTTTTACTATTTTGACTTTTGAAGTTAAATGCTTTATTTAATGATTCATCTAGTGTTTCGGTAACCTTGCCACAAAGTCTGTTTACAATTTTCCACGTATATCTTGTGTTAGACATGTTATTATTGATTTTTTGATAATAGTAATTGTTTCTATTTGTTGTTGTTGTAAAATGTGTTGTTAAATCAATTGAGATTTGAAGATCCTGCGAAATTCAAACTGGCTTTGAGAATAATGGCGAAGAATTTTGACGAATTGCTTTTATTGATAACAAGCTCTATTCACACTTCAAAATAACATTGAAATATTTGCTTCAGGAATATCATTTTGGAACCTCGGTCACTTTTATCATGTATTGAAATCATCATTTCCCATTTAATACCAGAATATGTTGGGCAATATATGCAGCTTCAAAAATACAAATTAAGGTAAGATAGTTATTTATTAGGGATAATAAAAAAATTTACAGTCACATAAAATCAAAATAGTTCTAAGAATTTTCAAAGGCATGGTAAATTATGTTAGTTTCATTGTTGCTTTCACGCCCAACTTCATCGTTATTCAAGGTTTTGTTAGTGGCGGATGTAATAATTACTTGCTTAGGGCTTACATATTTGGGATTAATCGAAGTTTACTCGGTAGGATAAAATCCCAAGGAGCTGCTGCTTTTAGCAGGCATCTCAGCAGGCTCAGTCCGATAAAATCCCATAGAACTGCTGCTTGAGGCAGTCATGTGATTAGACTCGGAGGGGTAAAGGAATTACATAACGTAATCATGAAAATGTAAACGTTTGTTTACGTAAACGTTTGTTTACGTAAACGTTTGTTTACGTTTCCATGACTACGTTTGGATTTTCCACTTTTACGTACTTTTGGATTTTCCAAACTTTTTTTAATTGGAGTTTGACATAAAAGAAAATTGGAAGTATAGTAATAAGGTTATTAGTGAAAATCTGTGTGTATTTGAACTACTTTAAAAAAATTACGTATACGTAATTTATACGTTATACGTAATTTTTTTATTTTATTTTTATTTATTTATTACAAGATCCACAGCCCTAATTACAATGTAAATGAACTTAAGAAATAAACTTACAGCCAATAACGGATCTACTTTATACATTTTTTAACTTAAATTAATCGACCGACAATCAATAAGTTTGAGCCACAAAAACATACAATTTTAGAATTAACAATTAAAAACATCGTGTCTATCTTTCTCTCTGATCTGTGATGTTCGTGTACGCGCGCGCTTGTGTTTGTGTGTGTGTGTGTGTGTTTGTGATTGTGTGATGTTTGTGATTTAAGGTGTCAAAAGCTTTACTAAAATCAATGAAAGCAATATAGTTTTTTTGTTTCTTTATACTATTTTTCCATTCTGTTTTTGATTTTCTGCATTTATATTTTACCTTTATTTCCATAGGATCCTGTAACGTTTTTACACAATAACATATCATTTTCACTTCGTATTTTCACAGTATCAGCACCTTTTAAAATCGCTGTCAATGAAGTCTTACCTTTTCAGTCTTTTATTGAGTTCTCTGTAACTTTACAATTTCAGGCTTCGTGCGCGCTGCCGCGCATTAGTTTTTCCTATATGAATAATATCTCATTTCTTACTTAAATGTAATGATTTTTCAATTATATTCCTAAAAACCAAAAATTTTATATTTGACAGCCATTGTTTATATGGTTGTTTTTTAATGAGCTTAAGGCATGCACAATTGGATTTACCAATAATTTTTAAGGTTAATTTTCAGTTTCTTTTCGATTGATTTATTGGAACTTGTGATCAATTTATAAGGCCATGAAATGCAAAAGGGTTTATTTATTGTAAAAAGTATGCTCTATAAGACATGTAATGGCCGTTTTTACAAAAGCCTTAGACGTCTACATACATTATTTCTGTTTTAGAAGTGGTACGGCGCTGGTGATAATTATTTTAAAGTTTTAAAATCTACAACCACTGAACTATGGCGTATTTTTACTATAAATACACTTTAATAATTTTTTAACTATCGAAAAATTTTAGGATCAAGACAAAATAATTAACAATTCGTGAAATTATTAAAAGTTTTGTCTTGTACAGACTTTACTGTATTAGTGGTAATACAGGATAGATTAAAAATTCTTATAACAGACAGTGGCTTGTAGTGTTATGCTACTTACATATTATTTTATATTATTTTTCCATTCTGTTTTTGATTTTCTGCATTCATGTTTTGCATCACTTTATACTATTTTTCCATTCTGTTTTTGATTTTCTGCATTTATATTTTGCATCACCTTTATTTCCATAGGATCCTGTAACGTTTTTACACAATAACATATCATTTTCACTTCGTATTTTCACAGTATCAGCACCTTTTAAAATCGCTGTCAATGAAGTCTTACCTTTTTCAGTCTTTTATTGAGTTCTCTGTAACTTTACAATTTCAGGTTTCGTGCGCGCTGCCGCGCATTAGTTTTTCCTATATGAATAATATCTCATTTCTTACTTAAATGTAATGATTTTTCAATTATATTCCTAAAAACCAAAAATTTTATATTTGACAGCCATTGTTTATATGGTTGTTATGGTAATTTTATTCAAATTCGTCACTGTTGTGTTGTTCCTAATTTAATATTTTCACATAAATACTCTATGGCTATAGGTCATTTTCAATAAATTTCCTTTTAATTTAAATAATTTCTCGTTCTCTCCAAAAAGGTATAAAAGCCGAACAATTGGAGAATACAAAGAAAGTCTCGCTTCAGTTCTCAAACGAGAAGCATCTACTAAAGGCCTTATCCCGGGGCCGCATTGCCCCGGGATCCTGCTAGCCTCCATCTACACGTGAAGTCGTCGGTGAAGTCTACTTCAAGCGCGGGGCCACACTACTCCGGGCGCTACGACTGCTTGCTCCAGGCGCTGAGTGCACCTACTGCCGCGCTACCTTCGGGCGCTACGACTGCTTGCTCCAGGCGCCGAGTGCACCTACTGCCTTCGCTACCTTTGGGCGCTGCGACTGCTTGCTCCAAGTGCTGAGCGCACCTACTCCAGGTGCTACGTGCGCCGGCTCCGGACGCTGCGTGTGCCCAGTCCAGGCGCTGCGTGCCGTCGCCGCTAAGAAACCTCGAACTCCGCGTGTGCCTACTTCTACAAGCGCAGCGTGTGTCACTTCAACCTTTAGGCTCCACTATAATTCTGTATTCTCCTATCTTTATTTTTCTAATTGTAATATCACTTCATCCATCATCATCATATTTCATTTTTTTTATAAAATTGTAAATACCTTTCTAAAACTTTAAATATATTATTTTATTGGTCTACTTTTGTTGTTTTGTTGTTCTTAGGTTAGGTTCTTTTTCTCTTTTAACTGTCGCTTCACGACAGGCTATAGTTACACATTATATTTCAAAAATATACCGCTTTGGTGCTTCTGTCGAGCTATAACTCTTCAATACGGTAAAAGTGTTTTTTTTTTAGATTCTCATAAATCTATTGTAAAGTTATAGACTACACAGTACTACTTAGTATTATCTAGAATGCTATATGCAATATTTATAACTCAATTAAAGCGCTCTTATCTTCGTTAATCCTCTTTTTTAGGTCTCAAACTGTTAATAAATATATTTATAACTCGGCTTTATATCCAGCGCCTGTACAAAAGCTTTTCAAACCCCTTTTTTGTCTCCAAAGCCGTTATCGTCACTAATAAACGACCACTTTATCACTCTACCTTTAAAGAGATATATAAAAATCGGTTTTAAAGGGTTATCTTGCAATAACCGGCCTTTACAGAGACGGTTAAGAATAAGTAATATAGGCACATGGTGAAGAAAACTTATTAAAAAATCTCAAACATTCTGTCCTTTTTATCTTTTAAATTAAAAATGCGTGGTAATGAATTATTATAACTGATTTTACTGCGCATGCCCACATTTGTATGCGTCGAACGGAAGGCAAAAATGTTGTTGCCCATAAATCACATTTTATTTGGGATAATTTCAAATAAAAATAGAATTCTTATTTAATCGTATTTTCACAAACTGCAATAACGTTATATATATTATTATTAGAAACTATTCCACTTCTGATGTTAGAAATTATTCTCAAAATTATTTAAAGAAAAGAATGTTACTCGTATTAGAATTTATTCTGGAGTTTAATTGTTAAAAATAATAAAAGTGTGAGAGCGGATGTTCAACTTGCTCTCTTTCTTACGCAATTGATCATTATCAGGAATAAGACAGCATACAGCACTACACATTCAGTATAGAGCAAATACAGTTCGACCAACCGTAATTTGTACCAGACACAATCACACATTGGTGTAATGTAACAGCTACACTACTCCTCTCTATGTAACACAGGGCAGCCTCTCAGCAACACGATCTTCCTTGCTTACACTAGAAGATAGCTACACCGTATCTTCGTGTCGAGGTAATGTTTTAGCTCAACGGGCATAATAACGATATGAGACTAGTCGAATTAGAGACTGACTGATCCCTCTTAGTCGGCTGCGTGATACTTGATGATACGTGATACGCCCCGAGTTTATAATATTTAAAACTGTTAGAAACCCCATGCTACCGATCATTCTTCGAATGGAGTAATCCCTCATATTCCTGGCATCTATTGCTAATATCGCCTGTAATATACCCATTCGTTCAGCCTGAAAAACACTGTACCCAGTAGTGCACGATCTCAGATGATAGATACCTGCATTTGTTTTAGAATTATACCTAAATATTCTATACGGTTTAAACCCTCCAGATGGTTTGTTTTACTAAGTTGCATTATGTAATTCTTATCACAAATAGTTTAAGGATGTGGGTTTATTAACTTATTGCGTAAATCTTGTAGCCTGTCGGATGACATTCAGCTTTTTATGAAGTATTTTAACAATTTACACATTTATATTAAGTATTAGTTTTATGCGTCGTCGGTTTTAATTGAAGTTTAAAATGAAATTAAGTAAATCAGTCAGCATCTAGCACAAGCGTAGAGAAGATAGCGCAGCATCCCGGTATTTTACAGGATACCTTATGGAGTGTGTGCGCAGGGACAGGAATAAGAAAATGTTCGTACAACCAGATTGCGGTTGGTCTCCAACGTTTTTGCTACCGATATTCCACTCATTCGAACCATATGGTTTCCATCACGTTTATGTGTGTACAATAGTATAAAATACTAAAGCACTAACATTTAAAAAAAATCTGCGAAGCGAAATAAAGTGAACATTTCCTATTCTAAAGATTTAAATTTTTCGATGAACTGTGAAATAAAACTGGAGTTAAAACTTTTGAATGGACGCTATTCTCCCAGATTTTTGTCAAAATAAATAGATGTTATAATATCTTTAGGAACTACATGGTAAAGCCATTTTACGTGATAGCACCATGCTGGACCACGCTCTCACAGAATACCAGCGTTAAATAGCAGTTTAACGCTACTGTGTTTCGTATAGTGAGTATAGAGAACCGGGTCGTTTAAAGTAAAAAGGGTCTCCTTTTTACTTTAAACGAGGAGGTACATGACGTACACCAGTACTCAGTTATGTATTCAATATTAGGACTGATCGTTATAACGGGATGTGTTTACATGATCTTGCGATGTCGCAGAAGCAAGGGAGCCCTGACCTTGGCTGTGAAGAACACCCTTGCGAACTTAATCCCGATGGCAAGTAAAGAGTGGAGACCAAGAGGCTGTCACACCCCCGAGGACACGACCGCGATCTGTGCGACTGGACATTCCGTCACAAGTGTAGTCCATTGATGAAATATTTAAGGATTTATATTATTTTACTTTGTTTTTTTTTATTTAGATTGTTATATTTTTTTTGTTATGTACTTACTTGTTACTTTCCCTCTTTTGGGCCGGCAGGATGTACGGGTTACCGCACAATAGTTAATAAAATATGTATTACTTACTCATTAAGTTAGGTCACATAGAAACAGTATTATTTGTTAATTACGCACACATGTGTAACTTCCGTACTTCTGCTTATACATCATTTTTATATATTTTTTTATAAGATAAGGGTGACAAACGAGCACACAGTCCACCTGATGGTAAGTGGCTGCTGCGGCCCATAG
This sequence comes from Parnassius glacialis, assembly GCA_033319125.1. Taxonomy (NCBI): domain Eukaryota; kingdom Metazoa; phylum Arthropoda; class Insecta; order Lepidoptera; family Papilionidae; genus Parnassius; species Parnassius glacialis. Next base: position 40,205,163 of record JAVANC010000001.1, on the reverse strand, counting down.
ACATCTACATCTATCCTCCATTACAATTCAAAATGTAGATGCGTTGTCACCCGTGAGGACTAAGATGGAATGCCTCATTTCCAGTAAAAAGGGCCTCCGGCCACCTGCACTCACCAAGCGAAACGCAGAGGTGAACCTCTACTTCACGCTGGTTTTCTGTGAGGTCGTGGTACCACCCCGGTTCGAGCCAGCCCATCCGTGCGACAGCAACAGCTGCCGCGTGGCTCTACCACTGTTAGAATATCATATATCAATAATCATATAACTATATAAAGTATATTCCTTTACAATAAAAATCAGCGTTAGAACGACTTTCATTGGGTTTATTTCGTACATTAACTTTCCCTTACATCTCGTTATGCACTCATCTTGTAAACTGTAGACACACTACAGAAGCATTCAATCTTCGTCCTATCGGGTGACAACGCATCTGCATTTTGATTCGTAATCAAGGATAGATGTAGATGTCTATGGGTCACAGCAACCACTTATCATCAACTAAACTGTGTGCTCTTTTATCACCCTTGTCCTATAAAAAAAAACTACGTCTATGTATCATATACATACTCGTACGTCCTGTGTTATTAAATCTTGAGAAAAAAAATTAAAGGTATTTTTGAAACGAAACATACTCGTTTTAAATTATTAAAACTTTTAGTGAATATAAAAAAAAAACTAGTATCTTTGTGTATTTCTGTGGTATAATTTATCTATGTATTAAATTATAATCAATAAAATATTACGTGAGGGGAAAACTGTGTACCCTTTTTAAGCATCATTCGCGTACGGAGGAGTGTGAGAGATGGCATTGTTGAAGTTTATATGGAGAAAGTGGGCTGAAAGCTAAATATTTTCTTCTATACCAGTGATTCCCAACCAATGGTAAGGGTAGAACGTTCAAACATCCAAAAATCGTCAAAATCTTTCACATATATCTTCTCATCATCATCATCATTACAGCCCTTCACAAGTCCACTGCTGAACATAGGCCTCCCCCAAGGAATGCCACAAAGCACGGTCCTGAGCCAACTGCTTCCATCGACTTCCTGCATATCTTATCAGGTCGTCACTCCATCTAGTAAGAGGACGCCCTACACTTTGCCTGCCGGTACGAGGCTGCCACTCGAGAACCTTTTTTCCCCATCGGTTGTCGATTCTTCGAGCTATATGGCCGGCCCATTGCCACTTCAGCTTACTAAACCGTTGGGCTATGTGGGTCACTCTGGTTCTACTGCGGATATCCTCATTTCTAATTTTATCACGCAAATAAACTCCGAGTATAGCCTTCTCCATGGCTCGCTGAGCGACCTTGAGCTTCCTCATCCGGCCAGCAGTGAAGGACCACGTCTCAGTTTCATATGTCATCACTGGCAACACGCACTGGTTGTATAATCTCGTTTTTAGGTTTTGAGGTGTGTCTGACGAGAAGATATGTCGTAGCTTCCCGAACGCTGCCCAGCCGAGTTGAATCCGTCGATTGACCTCAACAACAACAACAACTTCGAGCTTAGTGCTCCCAACAACTACCGGCATAGGTGTGACATGGACGTTAAACATAATCTTTGTTTTGTCTATGTTCATCTTAAGACCTATCCGTTGGGAAGCATTATTGAGGTCATTGAGCATAGTGCTTAGGTCCTCCAGCGATTCTGCCATAAGAACTATATCGTCGGCAAATCGGAGGTTAGTGATGTACTCGCCATTGATGTTAATACCGTATCCTTTCCAGTCCAGAAGCTTGAAAACATCTTCCAAAGCAGCGGTGAAGAGTTTCGGGGATATAACGTCACCCTGTCTTACACCTCTCTGCAATTGGATAGGTTTCGTACTCTGGTTCTGTACTCGGATAGCCATCGTAGCTCTACTGTACAAGCACTTCAACACTTCGATATACCGACAGTCAACTTGGCACCGCTGAAGGGACTGCAGCACCGCACAAATTTCGACAGAATCAAAGGCTTTCTCATAGTCCACATACGCCAGGCATAGTGGCAAATTGTACTCCTCGGACTTCTGTACAACTTGCTGAAGGGTATGTATGTGGTCTATGGTGCTAAAGTCCTTTCGGAAACCGGCTTGTTTTTGGAAGCTAGAAGTCGTCAAGTCTGCGTGCGAGACGATTCGTAATGACTCTCGAAAACAGCACGTAGACGCGGCTCAGAAGGGAAATCAGTCTGTAGTTCTTCAAGAGAGCATTGTCACCTTTCTTGAAGAACAAGACCACCGCACTTTTGCTCCACGCCTCCGGTGTAATGCCACCATGGAACACGGAATTAAAGAGCCTCTGAAGGACGTCCAGTACCGGTTTTCCACCCGCTTTCAGAAGCTCCGCTGTAATTCCATCCTCGCCTGGGGCCTTGCCGTTTTTTAAGATGCTGGAGAGCCATTCTAATCTCGCTCAGACTGACGTCCGGGATATCTTCGGAATAGTGTCGGATAAGACTCGCTCTTGGATCGTTACTCACACTTGCGTGTGGCTCCAACGATGACGATATCTTCTAAAATATAAAAATTAAAATTTGTTTGTTCGTATTATATGTGCTTCCAAACCGTTCATCAGATACACTTTACCTAATTATTGCGACCATGGTAACGGCGGGGCAGGGGGTGCTAAGAATCTCCGGTGGAGGTTCGGTTGCCACCTACGACGACTCGACCTGGCAACATACAACGCACGCACCCTGAGGACTGACGAGAAGATCGTGGAGCTGGAAGAAGAGATAGACAAGTTGCGCTGGCATATTATAGGATTATCCGAAGTCCGAAGAGAGGGGGAGGACACGGTAATCCTCGAATCCGGCAACTTGCTCTATCACCGGGAGGGCGACCATCTGTCCCAAGGAAGAGTCGGATTTATCGTCCACAAGTCTCTCGATAACAACGTTGTTAAGATTGGGAGTGTGTAGACGAGGGTTGTGTACCTTATACTCAGAATCACCAAACGGTATTCGCTGAAGGTCATACAGGTTTACGCACCAACCTCGACACACCCCGATGAGGAGGTGAAGGAAATGTATGAGGATATCTCTAGAGCCATGCATTCCTCCAAAACCCACTATACGGTGTTAATGGGAGACTTCAATGCAAAACTAGGCACAAGAGAGAACGGTGAGCTGAAAGTAGGGAAATTTGGAATAAAGCAACGGAACCCAAGGGGCCAGCAGCTGGCCGACTTCATGGATAAAGAGGAACACTTTATGATAAACTCTTTCTTCAAGAAGCGGCCCCACAGGAAGTGGACCTGGTCGAGCCCCGACGGTTCGACAAAAAATGAGATTGACTTCATTATGACGACCAGACGACAACTGTTCAGTGATGTCTCAGTGATCGCGAGGGTGAAAACCGGCAGCGATCACCGAATGGTTAGAGGCACACTGAACCTAAATGTTAAGTTGGAGAGGTCTCGTCTGATGAAATCAACGCTCCGTCCCCCTCGTGCTCTAATCCAAAGTTCCGAAACCTTTCAGCTCGAGTTAGGAAACCGTTTTCAGTGCCTAGAAGACTGCAATGAAGTGGACGATATAAATGACAAGCTCGTGGAAACTGTCCATGCGGTCTGAGCTAAGTTCTGCAAAACCCGCCGCAGAAGAACACAAAAACTCTCCGATCACACTCTTAATCTCATGGCTGTTAGACGGGAGATGAGGCTACATTTTACAACAGATTTGACAGCATACAGGCAACTGAACAGACAGATCTCCAAATGCATGCGGCGGGACTTACGCAACTTCAATACAGCTCATATTGAAGAAGCGATCGAGCGGAACCAAGGCTCCAAAGTCTTTACCAGAGACCTGTCTGCCAGAAAGAGCCAACTGTCAAAGCTGAAGACCGAATGTGGCAGCATCGTTTCCGGGGCACCTGAGAATTTGAGTGAGATTGAGAGGTTCTATGGGCAGCTGTACACGTCATCGTTGGAGCCACACGCAAGTGTGAGTAACGATCCAAGAGCGAGTCTTATCCGACACTATTCCGAAGATATCCCGGACGTCAGTCTGAGCGAGATTAGAATGGCTCTCCAGCACCTTAAATACGGCAAGGCCCCAGGCGAGGATGGAATTACAGCGGAGCTTCTGAAAGCGGGTGGAAGACCGGTACTTGAAGTCCTTCAGAAGCTCTTTAATTCCGTCCTCCATGGTGGCATTACACCGGAGGCGTGGTGCAGAAGTGCGGTGGCCTTGTTCTTCAAATAAGGCGACAACGCCCTCTTGAAGAACTACAGATCGATTTCGCTTCTGAGCTGCTTCTACGTGCTGTTTTCGAGAGTCATTACGAATCGTCTTGCGCGCAGACTTGACGACTTCCAGCCTCCCGAACAAGCCGGTTTCCGAAAGGGCTTTAGCACCATAGACCACATACATACCCTACGGCAATTTGTACAGAAGTCCGAAGAGTACAATTTGCCACTATGTCTGGCGTATGTGGACTATGAGAAAGCCTTTGATTCCGTCGAAACTTGGGCGGTGCTGCAGTCCCTTCAGCGGTGCCAAGTTGACTGTCGGTATATCGAAGTGCTGAAGTGTTTGTACAGTAGGGCTACGATGGCTATCCGAGTACAGAACCAGAGTACGAAACCCATCCAATTGCAAAGAGGTGTAAGACAGGGTGGTGTTATATCCCCGAAACTCTTCACCGCTGCATTGGAAGACGTTTTCAAGCTTCTGGACTGGAAAGGATACGGTATTAACATCAATGGCGAGTACATCATTCACCTTCGATTTGCCGACGATATAGTCCTTATGGCAGAATCGCTGGAGGACCTAAACACTATGCTCAATGACCTCAATAGTGTCTCCCGACGGATAGGTCTTAAGACGAACATGGACAAAACAAAGATCATGTTTAATGTCCATGTCACACCTATGCCGGTAGTTGTTGGGAGCACTAAGCTCGAAGTTGTTGACGAATATGTTTACCTGGGACAAATAGTCCGACTAGGTAAGTCCAACTTCGACCGAGAGGTCAATCGACGGATTCAACTCGGCTGGGCAGCGTTCGGGAAACTACGACACATCTTCTCGTTAGACATACCTCAAAACCTGAAAACGAAATTGTACAACCAGTGTGTGTTTCCAGTGATGACTTACGCAACTGAGACGTGGTCCTTCACTGCTGGCCGTATGAGGAAGCTCAAGGTCGCTCAGCGAGCTATGGAGAAGGCTATGCTCGGAGTTTCTCTGCGTGATAAACTTAGGAATGAGGATATCCGCAGTAGAACCAGAGTAACCAACATAGCCCAACGGATTAGTAAGCTGAAGTGGCAGTGGGCCGGCCATATAGCTCGAAGAACCGACAACCGATGGGGAAGAAAGGTTCTCGAGTGGCAGCCTCGTACCGGTAGGCGAAGTGTAGGGCGTCCCCCCACGAGATGGAGTGACGACCTGGTAAGACATGCAGGAAGTCGATGGATGCAGGTGGCTCAGGACCGTGCTTTGTGGCATTCTTTGGGAGAGGCCTATGTTCAGCAGTGGACTTGTGAAGGGCTGTAATGATGATGATGATGATGAATTATTGCTTGTACTTGCGCGAAGTTTATAGGCATAGTACAATTAACGCGTATCGTACCGACAAATGTATTTGAAAGTCATTTATCATTCAGTTTCAACAAATGTGTTATCATTCCCAATTAAACAATATAACTCTTTTAATTAAACCTAAAGTTTAGAAGAGATTGGATATTAAGTGCTGATTTAACAGTGGGTAACAGCTAAGCGGCAGCTTTCCGCATTCCCCCCCCCCCCCCCCCGATCAACATGGTAGTGGAATTGAACAGAAGACTACCCCAGGAGGGTACCAGCACCCTTGGAGAATCCCTCGCTGAGCATCCACAACCAAACCACTCCACTCCTGGGCGTGGGTGCTCAGGCTGCCCCGCGTATTCTGGTGGGGCCAAAATTCCGCTCGCGACTAATACTGCTCGGGGCAAGCTGAGCAATAAGACCAAGGCGACTCCTTTCACGCTATCCGTGAATTTTTGCAATATCAGGGGACTTCATTCCAACCTTAACGCTGTCCATTACCATCTAGAGACGGCGAAGCCGGCCTTGCTCTTTTAAACCGAGACTCAGGTGTCCTCTCCAGCTGATACTTCATATCTCTCTTACCCGGGGTACAAATTTGAACACTCCTTTGTGCCCCGGGCTGGAGTTTGCGTATACGTCAGGGAGGACATCTGTTTTCGACGCCTCGGCAGTCTTGAAGGTACGGACCTGTCCATCCTATTGCTGCGCGTAGACAGCGACGACCATCCCCGCGTCTACGGGTGCCTCTATAGGTCCCATAGCGGTAATGCCGAACCAGACCGACTCATCGACCACGTCCAAATGGCTGCAGACTCCGTGCTACAACAGGTTCCATCCGCAGAGATCGTGATACTCGGTGATTTTAACGCCCACCACGCTGAATGGCTTGGTTCTCGTTTAACCGATCATGCGGGTAGATCTGTCTATGACTTTCATTTGGCATATGGCCTCACACAACTGTTTACTTCGCCTACGCGGATCCCAGATGTGGAGGATCATGTACCTTCCCTGTTGGACCTTCTGCTGACCTCTCATCCGGACGGATATCAGGTCTTCGTCGATGCCCCACTGGGCTCTTCAGACCATTGTCTGATCCGGAGTACGGTGCCACTCACGCTCCCAGTTACGATCTGCAGCTTGCCGCTTTGTTTGGCACTATAGGTCGGCCGATTTGGACGGGATGCGGTCTTTTTTTGCATCCTACCCTTGGTGGCGGGTTTGCTTCTCGCCGGAAGATCCCAGCGTTGTTGCCGATTCTGTTGCTGATGTGGTACTTCAGGGTATGGAACTTTTTATTCCATCCTCTGTGGTGCCCATCGGAGGCAGATCCCAGCCATGGTTTGGTCGCTCCTGTAAACTAGCATCACGCTATAAGCAGGAATGCTACCAGGCCTGGGCTGACGCATCAACGTCCCGGGATGTAAACACCAGCGCTCTTAAAAAGAAGTACAATTCCGCCTCCAGGTCCTTCAAAAATGTCATTGCCAAGGCAAAGTCAGAGCACATCGGCAGAATTGGCGAGAAACTAGTTCGCCTCCCTTCGGAAACACGTGCATTCTGGTCTCTCGCCAAGGCTGTCCAAGGGAACTTCTGTCAGCCATCTCTGCCATCTCTGCACAGGGTGGACGACTCACTGGCCCATGACGCAAAGGAGAAAGCCGATCTGCTAGGCTCTCTTTTTGCTTCCAACTTGACTCTAGATGACGGGGAGAATACACCGCCGAACATCCCGCGGTGTGAGTGCTCCATGCGGGAAGTGCTGTTTACACAGCGCTTGGTGCGTAAAGCACTCCTCTCCCTGGACGTCAACAAGTCGAGTGGGCCTGATGGAGTCCCACCTATTGTGCTGAAGAGGTGTGCTTCGGAGTTGGCACCGGTTTTAACGCGTCTTTTTCGGTACTCCTACTCCCTAGGCGTAGTCCCGGACTAATGGAAGACAGCTTTGGTGCACCCGATTTCTTAAAAAGGCGACCGCTCAGATCCGTCCAACTAGAGGCCTATCGCCATCACCTCCTTGTTCTCCAAAGTAATGGAAACGATTATTAACAGCCAGCTTATGCGGTACCTTGAGGATCACCAGCTGATTAGTGACCGCCAGTACGGTTTCCGTCGAGGTTGCTCAGCTGGTGACCGTCTGGTCTACGTGACCCATAGATGGGCGGAGGCAGTGGAGTCCAAGGGGGAGGCATTGGCCGTTAGTTTGGACATAGCGAAGGCTTTCGATCGGGTTTGGCATAAAGCGCTTCTTTCGAAGCTGCCTTCCTATGGGCTTCCCGAGAAATTGTGCAATTGGATCACCAGCTTTCTTGCAGATCGGAGCATCAAGGTCGTAGTAGACGGTGCATGCTCCGATTACAAGCCCATTAACGGTGGTGTTCCACAAGGCTGCGTGTTATCTATGCCCCTTGTTGCCTCAGCCAGTATCGGAATCCTCGGTGTCGACATATCGACATATCGAGTGCAGTTTCGTGGTCACTTGGAAGAGAAGGCCAAATTGGCCTCTAAAAAGCTTGGCGTGTTCAGCAGAGCGGGACAGTATTTCATGCGGGCACACCGCTTGCAACTTTACAAGGCGCAGGTTCGGCCTCACATCGAATACTGTTCCCATCTCTGGGCTGAGGCTCCCCAGTGCCAGCTCCTTCCACTTGACCGCATCCAGCGCAGAGCGGCTCGAATTATCGACGACCGAGCCCTTTCCGATCGGCTCGATTCATTGGCACTGCGAAGAGATGTTGCATCCCTTTGCATTTTCTTTCGCATCTATCATGGGGAGTGCTCTGAGGAATTGTTCGGATTAATCCCAGCCGCCAAATTTCACGAACGCACATCGCGGCAGAACTTCCGATACCATCCACACCATCTGGATGATTGGCGGTCCACCACTGTGCGATTTAGAAGATGTTTTCTTCCTCGCACGACTTTCTTGTTGAATCGATTACCATCAGCGATTTTTCCGGACCGATACGACTTAGGGACCTTCACGAAAAGAGCGTACTCCTTTTTAAAAGGCCGGCAACGCATCTGCGATTCCCCTGGTGTTGCAGTTGTTCATGGGCGGCGGTAGTCACTTAACATCAGGTGAGCCGCATGCTTGTTTGTCCCCTCTCCTATAAAAAAAACCACCTGCGCGGCGGTGACGGAAAACATCGTGAGGAAACCTGCATGTCTGAGAAATAAAAAAAATCATATTTCGAAGACATGTGCAGTTAGCCAACATGCCTTGGGGCAGCGGAGTAAACATTTCCTTGCCCTAACACCCTCTCATAAATAGAGGAGGCCTGTGCCCAGCAGAAGTACGTATATAGGTAGTAACTTTAACTTAACTTTAAGTATATTATAAGACCTATTATAATGAACTGTAGAACCAACATACTATCACATAGGAGATTTTCGACTGCAACACAGGCTCAGCTCGCAGGGAAAGACCTCACTCTTTCATAATACCAGCGTAAATAAGCTTGTGCAATACTATAATAAAGTTTAGAATTTAATAAATTATATTTTGCTAATAATATACTTAATTCTTTTTATTAAGGAATTAAATTAAAAATAAATTTTATATTATACATATTATAAACAATATTATATCATAATATATTTTGTAACATATAATGTTTTAATTTCAGTTTCTTTTCTTTTCTTTCTTTCTTTCAATTGTTACACCTACGTCAAATTCTCACCACTCCATGGGTTTACTGGTAGATAATGCCTTTAGGCATTAAGTGCCTTTGTATCTTTTTTTTATAAGTGAATGCAATAAATATTAAAAAAAAAATAAAAATACAAAGTCTAAAGAGAATCTAGCTAGTGGCTGGATGCTAATATTGCACTTTCAAATGGGATGTCGGAAGAATAAGAAAATTGGAACAACCCTGTTAATGAGAAACCAAGCAAATTGTAATTTCTGCAAACAATGTTCTGGATGCTAGTGGTCACATACGAGTACGTCGATCACACGAATTTGCGAATGATTTCTCTGATATTGTTCCTGCTTTCAGGCTATATGCTCGCTTGTAGAAAAAAAGTCAAAGAAAATGGCACACAGTATTCGCGTAGCACTTTGTGTTATTTATATATCTTCAAATGTTTCTCAAAAGGTCATTTATTTTTGCGTTAAGTGAGCAAGTGTAATAGTTAAAACCATATATCTCTGATGAAAGGAAATACCTCTAAATATAAAAATCATTTGCTGTCCGTTTGTCTCGCTAAAACTCGAAAACGGCTCGAACAATTTTGATGAATTTTTGCGTTAAGTCAGCAAGTGTAATAGTAAAACCATATATCTCTGATGAAAGGATAAACATCTAAATATAAAAATAATTTGCTGTCCGTTTGTCTCGCTAAAACTCGAAAACGGCTCGAACAATTTTGATGAATTTTTGCGTTAAGTGAGCAAGTGTAATAGTAAAACCATATATCTCTGATGAAAGGATATACCTCTAAATATAAAAATCATTTGCTGTCCGTTTGTCTTGCTAAAACTCTAAAACGGCTCGAACAATTTTGATGAATTTTTGCGTTAAGTGAGCAAGTGTAATAGTAAAACCATATATCTCTGATAAAAGGCTATACCTCTAAATATAAAAATCATTTGCTGTCCGTTTGTCTCGCTAAAACTCGAAAACGGCTCGAACGATTTTGATGAAGTTTTGCGTTAAGTGAGCAAGTGTAATAGTTAAACCATATATATCTGATAAAGGATATACCTCTAAATATAAAAATCATTTGCTGTCCGTTTGTCTCGCTAAAACTCGAAAACGGATCGAACAATTTTGATGAAGTTTTGCGTTAAGTGAGCAAGTGTAATAGTAAAACCATATATCTCTGATAAAAGGATATACCTCTAAATATAAAAATCATTTGCTGTCCGTTTGTCTCGCTAAAACTCGAAAACGGCTCGAACAATTTTGATGAATTTTTGCGTTAAGTGAGCAAGTGTAATAGTAAAACCATATATCTCTGATAAAAGGCTATACCTCTAAATATAAAAATCATTTGCTGTCCGTTTGTCTCGCTAAAACTCGAAAACGGCTCGAACGATTTTGATGAAGTTTTGCGTTAAGTGAGCAAGTGTAATAGTTAAACCATATATATCTGATAAAGGATATACCTCTAAATATAAAAATCATTTGCTGTCCGTTTGTCTCGCTAAAACTCGAAAACGGATCGAACAATTTTGATGAAGTTTTGCGTTAAGTGAGCAAGTGTAATAGTAAAACCATATATCTCTGATAAAAGGATATACCTCTAAATATAAAAATCATTTGCTGTCCGTTTGTCTCGCTAAAACTCGAAAACGGCTCGAACAATTTTGATGAATTTTTGCGTTAAGTCAGCAAGTGTAATAGTAAAACCATATATCTCTGATTGTTTAAGAGCAAAAGTAATGTTTTGAATGTTAAGAATTTTGTTTTATTTTGTAAATTCTAGATGGCGCTAGTGGTACTTTGTTGCACGCTATAATCAGCGCATCGTAATGCTATAAGGGCAAATTAAATTATTGTTTAATAAAGCAGTTCAGGATACGCATGAAGGCTTTTTATTTACCCGTTACGTTATCCCTAGCGTAGGTAGTAATACACTGATGAAAGGATATACCTCTAAATATAAAATTCATTTGCTGTGTGCTGTCTGTTTGTCTCGCTTAAACTCGAAAACGGCTCGAACGATTTTGATGATTTTTTTGTGTTTATTTGAGTGGGTCCATGGATGGTTTATTAACTCAACTGGACCCGGTAGGTGGCATTGTCGTCAAGATCCAGAAATCACCCGTGCAAATCAGCCGGGGCGGATCGCTAGTTAAATATAATATTTACTAATTTCATATGCGGTCAGTATGCTACGAAAGTTGTCGAAATGTTTAAAAGAGTGCGGTCGTCATCTATGCAAACCGGTTCCGATGTGGTCGCTACACTGCATCATGCTGCAGTGATTCTTATGGTGAGTTTAAAGAACCGGAGACTAGTTAACTGGTAACAAGGCATTCCAGTTTAGTCCTCAGGGGTGACAACGCACCTACGAAAATATAAGTGTCTATGGGACACAGCCTTCACTAAGCATCACGTAAACTGTATGCTCACCGTTGTCATCCACTACTAGGTAGAGTGTCGACCTTGTAACTCATCCAAGAAGTCGGTTTAGGACCATTTTTGTGGCATTTCTTGAGGGAGACCTGCTGTGTTCAGTAGAGGCCTTGTGACTGTATAGAATGGAAAGGAATGGAATACATCCAAAAAGCATTATCCTCCTTGTGAACAGTCATATAAACAAAACAATTATTTTATAGTTTTGAAACAATTTCACTTTTGTCACACATTACAAACTGAATAAAGCAGTTTTAATTTTACAGAAGATCTTTAGCGCTTGGTTTATCAATGGATCATAAAAGTATAATTTAAAATTTAAAAGAACCAGGAAAAACAGCTAATGATTTTGAAACGGCTGAACCGATTTTCTATACGATTTTCTTAGTAGATGCCTCCGTTATATAAGGCAGCTACTGTCTACATTTTAGATTTCTGCATGTAGCGGTTTGGGGTATGCGTTGATAAATAATATAATAACTCAGGACATCCTCCTTTATTTACACACACTAATGTGACATTCTTTCTTTTACTATAAAATATAAATATTTAAAAATAAATGTATACAATTTGTTACTAATAATATATTTTAATTAATTGTTTCTAGTTTTATAATTCAGTTTTTCTTCTTGGAGTTGGAGGAGGTGCGATTGGCATTGCATAATATTTCTCATAAATAGCATCCCAAAAAAGAAAGCGTTGCTGTATCAGAGGTCCTCGCAGTTTCATCGTTTTATCGAGAGACATATGAGGCCCACCGTTTGCATCGGTAGGCGGCCACATTGGAAGGTCTGAACCCTCTGGAACCGGTTTTCTGTAATAATCAAAGACAATTAAGAACTTGCAAACTTACTAGCATGCGGTTAAATTGGTGGTAAATGACTATACCGCTACCAATGAACAACCGGAACACCAAGGCAATTGTAAGTTTGTTGCCTCCCGACGTCTTATTACATTTAATATTCTTTTATCTTGTAGTAGCTGTGTAAAAATTTCCACTATCCCATATCATTCCGTCGGTATCGTAAGAGACAACAGACGGAAACAAAACAGTAGACGGGCAGCATCGTCTTCCTAATGACAATTAAAACGAAAATTTTGCGATCGCCAACCCATCTCCCTATAGTGATTACTATACGAAATAATCTCCTATGAGGCAATCTATACGAGAGGCCTATGTTCAGCAGTGAACTTTTTATCAAATGTAACGGTAACGGTATTCTTAATGATTTCTTATATTCAACGGTATTCTTTCAAATAAACTAGTGAGTGTTGAAAAAAATAGAAAGCTGTATGAATACACCCTTTGATTCTTCAGCGGTCCCAAATTGACTGGTAGTATATCGAAGTGCTGAAGTGTTTGTACAGTAGAGCTGCGATGCCTATCCGAATATAGAACCAGAGTACGAAACCTACCCAACTGCAGAGAGATGTAAGACAGGCTCACATTATATCCACGAAACTCTTCACCGCTGCATTAGAAGACGTTTTAAAGTTAACATCAATGGCAAGTACAACACTCACCTTCGATTTGCCGACGATATAGTCCTTATTGCAGAATCGCTGGAGGACCTAAGCACTATGCTCAATGACTTCAACAGTGTCTCCCAACCGATAGTTCTTAAGATGAACATGGACAAAACAAAGATCATGTGTAAAATCCACCTCACACCTATGCCGGTAGTTGTACGGAGAACAACGCTTAAATTTATTGACGAGTATGTTTACTTGGGACAAATAGTCCGATCAGCACAGCTAGCATGGGCTGAGAACAAAAAGTGTATCCCCCGATTTTATCCACTGACGAGAGATAAATTACCTTGTTCTTATGCCAAAGCACGGCAACGAGGAGAAGTATATCCCCGTTTGACATAACGAGTAGACATATATCCCTAGTCCGTAGCATGGGGCCAAATGAAAGATAAAAAAATATGCTTTTTTGACATTTGAAAGGGACAATTATATCCTAGTTCATTAGACGTGAGTTAAAGTTTACATTCAAACAAAATATCTATCTAGGTATCTATATAAAAATAAAATAAATAAAATGAGATATAGTCTTAGTGTCTATCTCCCATTTTATTTTCTGTGGATATTATATCTACCGGTGTGCCCATGCTCGAAGGGTGGATAAAACTAAGCGAGGACATTTTCTCCTTTCCCCGGGAATAATAGGATTTATCTTGTATGGGCAGCGTTCAGGAGATTACAACACATCTTCTCGTTAGGCATATCTCAAAACTTCAAAACAAGATTGTACAACCAGTGCGTGTTGCCAAGTATGAATTATGGATCTAAGACGTGGTCCTTCACTGCTGGCCGTATGAGGAAGCTTAATGACGCTCAGCGAGTTATGGAGCTATGGAGCTACCGATATGCTCGGCGTTTCTCTGAGTGACAGACTTAAAATGAGGATATCCGCAGCAGAACCAGAGTAACCGACATAGCCCAACGGCTTAGTAGTCTGAAATTGCAATGGACCGGCTACTTAGCTAGAAGGACAGACAAATGGTGTAATATTTCTCTTTCGCCCAGATTCTTGTTGCAGCATGCAGTGATTTATTAGCTTGAGTGATTACTAGGTTTTATTAAGAGACATTATTAAGCTTTATTAAGTTTCAAAATATCATGAATTAATTATTAATTTAATTATGCATGCAATATTAATATTTCACAAATTAACTATTATTGCATTTTGATTGTAAAGAAAGGTTTTACCAATAAAAAGTTTTTGATAATTGTCTAAAAACATTGACATTTTATAAATAATATATATTAAACTGTTTTACACCTTTATTTCTTACCTACATACTTTCGTCTTGTATGGTATTATAATAAGTAGTAAGTATAATTCTATGGTTCTATAATTTGCTTAATTAGTTTTCTTCCTCCTAATTCTCTTAACTATTGTTCTTTAGTATTGTTATTTCATTTGTCTAATTTTTATGTTTATTTAGTAAAACAAAATTGTTGTGGAAAAGACCTTCTATTACAAGTAGTGACCGAACGAAGATTTGGTTTCGGTTTCGTTAAGTTTCGGCAAAATATCTAGTTTCGGTAATAGTTTAGGTTTCGGCAAAAAATCTGCAAAACCTTCGGCGACGCCGAAACTCGTTAAGTGTTCGTGAATTATCGTGCGTCGTTCGGGTGAGTTCGTGACTCGTGTATTACTCATAATTATATTACATTAATGCTCTCATTTATATATAAGTTTTAATAATATTGTGAACACATTAAAATATATTCTCAATTAGCGAGTAACTTATTATGGGTAAGTGTAGATTTTTTACTTTAAAATTTACTATTTAACTTTATTTTAGTATTGTAATAACAATTATTATTTTTCATTATCATGTATTATCTATGTTCGCGCAAAAGCGCTAATGTCAAGCATCGACGTTAGATGGCACTCGGCTCGGCCGATACGGGATGAAGTTCGTGCGTATTGAACGTCCGAGCTTGTTGAACGGTGGGAGTCGAGAGCGCCCTAGAAAAATTAAGAGACCAGATTCGTCGCGGCGAGAGATCGCACGCGTTCTTTTTTGTCGGGAGCTCGTCTATGATAGGCGCGTATAGTAAATATACCACTGGGAATTGTAGCGCATATCCCTTGCTGAGAGTTTTACCCGGGACTTTTAGGTTTAACGCAGAATCTGTATAAGTGGATTCGACTGTATTAGTTACTAGTGCGGTATTTGACATTCTAGAAATAACGGTGACCTTTGATCCGTACGTTCTGTGTTCAATTCGCGAGTCAGGCGTTATAACAAACGAGAGTTAGTGGCTTCTGTAAGGTAGTTAATCGTACGGCAGAGTTAAAGAACTGTCATCGTAGAAAACGAAGAAAGTGATTGCGGAAGGAGACCATAGTTTGGAGAGGTGCTGAGGGCCGCACTGCTGCAGAGGGTAACGGTCTAATAAGGTCAATAACACTACCAGCCACACCCAGATACACATCACTGACCCTTACTTTCCTAGCACTATACATCCACACGCGACCTGACCGAATCCTGAGGGACCAGTCGCCTTGGATAGAGATAAGTAAGCTCTGTTCAATAGAAGGTAACGCTCCCCCCTAATCGTTTATTGTAATTAGAAACTTAACCCTTGGCGTTAGGATGCCCGACCAGCATCTGCTTGTAAGTTCTCCGTCTATGGGCCCGCGGGGGACCCTACTCCTGGGATAGGCAGCTGCTGGCCGTAACAATCTATCTGTATAATATGTATAAAAATATACCAGATTTCAGTTTATAATAAAAAAATAACATGTCTAAATAAGTTTCGGTTTCGGTTTCGGTTTCGTCGAAAGTGACACCCAGACCGAAGGCTCGTTTTCGGTTTCGGTTCCGGTTGAAAATCCGGTTTCGGTCGGACACTAGTTACAAGTACTTATTTACTTACTAAAAGGTCTCAACATTTTTGTATAAATGTATGAATGAAATCAATAATTATATTATGATTCTTATTATTATAAAAGATAAATTGTACATAGATAAATATCTACAAAAAATGTAGCACAAATAAGAAATCCGCACTACAAACTTCTCAGTTTATTCTCAGTTAAGTAATAACATTACATTTCTACATATTAAAAAAAAATTGTATCTGCACAAGTAAATAGTAGGTTTCTTTTATAGAATAGGGTGACAAACGAGCACATAGTACACCGGATTGTAAATTGATGCTGTGGCCCATAGATATCTATATTTATCCTCAATTAATAATCAAAATGCAGATGTGTTGTCACCGCTGAGGATTAAGATTGAGTGCCTCGTTTCCAGTAAAAAGTGTCTCCGATTTTATAAGAACTTAATCAGAATCTAATTACATAATTGCTCTCGTAATTATCATCTTGCTTAAAGCTATAGCAATCGATTCGTGAAACTTTAGCATGTGACAAATTTTGGACTTTGGAATTTTACATCATAATAATTGACTGATAAATTTTGCGCAGTTTGCTTGCGATAGTGAGTTGGGAGTTAGAAGTTATTTACTGTCGATGAACTGCTATTATGCTACTCACCTATATCAAATTGTATCCATAATTAATATAAGGAAATCAATTCTTCGCAGTAGGGAGTTCTAAGTACTGGGATATTCTAATTTATATTTTATATTTATTATTATATTTATTTTTATTATTATATTATATTATATTATATTTATATTTATTATTAGTGGTAGAGCCACGCGGCAGCTTTTGCTGTCGAACGGATGGGCCGGCTCGAACCGGGGTGGTACCACGACCTCACAGAAAACCAGCGTGAAGTAGAGGTTTACCTCTGCGTTTCGCTTGGTGAGTGCAGGTGGCCGGAGGCCCTTTTTACTGGAAATGAGGCATTCCATCTTAGTCCTCACGGGTGACAACGCATCTACATTTTGATTTGTAATAGAGGATAGATGTAGATGTCTATGGGCCGCAGCAACCATTTACCATCAGGTGGACTGTGTGCTCGTTTGTCACGCTTATTCTTTAAAAAAAAAATTATTAACTATGTGCTCGCAAATTCGTTCGCATAGAAAATGTGTGTAATACCATATTCTTTTGAAAGTTTTGGTTGATAAAGTAATTCGACAAAAGTCCACAGTCTCTGACCCCTTCAAACTATCACAGCAAGTCGCGTTATTTATTGTCCTTGCAAAGTTGTGGGTGTTTACATCTATTACAGCCTATCAAAGTCTATTGCTAAATATAGGCCCCCCAATGATTGCTTTTGAGTTTTTGAGTTGTTACCAGGAAGATGCTGCTGCCTGTTTCAGTTTCCCTCTGTAGCCTTTTACGACATTTTTTTGTGATGTCAAAAACAAATTCTAAATCGCCATGTGATCCAAAAAAAAACATCTATACGGTATACGGGGGAAGCATGACGCCATTAAACAAATTTATGTAAAATCTAAATTTGCCGAGAGACAATATAGTGCCCAATGAAGACATATTTACAATTATTTAAATAAAAAATTAAATTTTCACCAGCTAAATTATCCCAAATGCAAAGAAATACTTACCGACCATCTTAAAAATTAAACCACCACAGCACATAAAACATTCTACGTCACGTCATCATCATCATCATTACAGCCTATCACAAGTCCACTGCTGCACACAGGCCTCCCCCAAGGAATGACACAAAGCGAGGTCCCGAGCCACCTGCATCCATTGACTTGCCGCATGTCTTACCAGGTCGTTCCTGCATGTCTTAACACTTCGCCTGTCGGTACGAGGCTGCCATTCAAGCCTTTCTTCCCCATCGGTTATCGGTTCTTCGAGCTACATGGCCGTCCCGTTGACATTTCAGCTTATAATCTAATATAATCTCATATAATCCGTTGGGCTATGTCGGTTACTCTGGTGTTACTGCGGATATCCTCGTTTTCATGGTATTAAATAACAGCAATGATTTTGAAGTAAATTGTGTAATAAAAAGTAATAAATATAAGATACTGGAATAATAGTGTGGAAAAATCTCCATTTCGCCCAGAAGAAGGTAAATTCCGTTATATAAAATACCCAAAGCAGCGGTAAGAAGCAACGTCTGAGGTGCAAGACGTCTGGTATTTCAATTGCCAATAGACTTATTGAGTGTGGCGTTTCAGAAAATATTCTTGGTGATCTTAATAGAGCAGGGCTTATTCTATACCGTCAGTATAAGCAAAAGTACGGATGAACCACTTTACAAATTTTTGTATCGTATGTTATACTTGTACATCACTCACCTTCGATTTGCCGACGATATAGTCCTTACGGCAGAATCGCTGAATCGCTGGCCTAAGCACTATGCTCAATGACCTCAATAGTGTTTTCCAACGGATAGGTCTTAAGATGAACATGGACAAAACAAAGATCATGTTTAATGTCCATGTCACACCTATGCCGGTAGTTGTTGGGAACCCTAAGCTCGAAGACTAAAAAACTTGAAAACGAGACTGTACACCCAGTGCGTGTTGCCAGTTATGACATACGGAACTGAGACGTGGTCCTTCACTGCTGGCCGGATGAGGAAGCTCAAGGTCGCTCAGCGAGCTATGGAGAGAGCTATGCTCGGAGTTTCTCTGCGTGATAAACTCAGAAATGAGGATATCCGCAGTAGAACCAGAGTGACCGACATAGCCCAACGGATTAGTAAGCTGAAGTGGCAATGGGCCGGCCATGTAGCTCGAAGAACCGACAACCGATGGGTAAGAAAGGTTCTCGAGTGGCAGCCTCGTACCGGCAGGCGAAGTGTAGGGCGTCCCCCCACTAGATGGAGTGACGACCTGGTAAGATATGCAGGAAGTCGATGGATGCAGGTGGTTCAGGACCGTGCTTTGTGGCATTCTTTGTGGGAGGCCTATGTTCAGCAGTTGACTTGTGAAGGGCTGTAATGATGATGATGATGATGTTATACTTGTACGATAAAATTACGAAAAGGATCCATGAAAGATGAAATTCGATCATAATAACTCCAGACTCAAAAAAGTACTGATTTCAAATAGGATTCAAACACAGTATTTACAACTAAGCCAACTCCCTAAGCCAGGTAATTGCGAAACAAGTTGGTAACATAATAAATTTATGATTCCGAAGTGAATGGCAGAATCGGGAAGGGACGCCCTAGACGAAGGTTTACCGACTACATCGACGATACATTAAAAATGGACCAGATTATTACGTATACGTGGTAGAGCCAAGCTGCAGCTATATTTATAGTTGTAGTACGAATGGGTTGGCCCGACTGGGGAAGGACCATGCTCTCACAGAATACCAGCGCCAAATAGCAGCTTAACACTGCTGTGTTGCGTATGGTAAGTGCAGAGAACCGGAGACTCTTTTTACTGGAAAAGAGGCATTCCATCTTAGTCCTCTAGGCTGAAAACGTATCTGCATTTTGATTCGCAAACGAAGATAGATGTTGATGTCTGTGGGCCACAGCAACCACTCACCATCAGATGGACTGTGTGCTCGTTTGTCACCCTACTTCGATAAAAAAAAAGATTACGAGTACTCTTAACCGACGAGCGTGTATGCGTGGATATATGGATGTAAATGAGGCGAGAGAGGTATGTCAGGATCATGCCAAATAGAAGTGGTTAACAGTGGTAGAGCCACGCGGCAGCTTTTGCTGTCGCACGGATGGGCCGGCTCGAACCGGGGTGGTACCACGACCTCACAAAATACCAGCGTGAAGAAGAGGTTTACCTCTGCATTTCGCTTGGTGAGTGCAGGTGGCCGGAGGCCCTTTTTACTGAAAATGAGTCATTCCATCTTAGTCCTCACGGGTGACAACGCATCTACATTTTGATTTGTAATAGAGGACAGATGTAGATGTCTATGGGCCGCAGCAACCACTTACCATCAGGTGGACTGTGTGCTCTATTGTCACCCTTATCCTATAAAAAAGTCCGTAGTCTCTGCCTACCCCTTTGGGTAACAGGCGTGAGTGTTTTGTGTTGTTGTTTGTTGTTTTAAATATATCAGATTTTTATCTGGTGCTCCAGAATACACAGCCTTTTGTGATTTTCGAAACATGTGGAGAGTCAATGAATGCAGGTGACTTTGTGGCAATTTAGGAATGAGGCCTATGTCCAGCAGTGGACCTCTAAAGGGCTGTCTATATAGATAATGATTATGACAATATTTAAAAAGTATCTTACCCTGTTGTGATAAAGTTGAACCATAATTCTCTCATCAAATGCTTCATATTTTTAAAATCTTTTGTATCAGCTGCAGCATTTGGCAAAAATTCGTCTCCTACAGCCATTGTTTGTGCGCAATGGTTAGCACCACGCACATTTGTGTAGGGCACTAACGGAACGTTATCATCCACAAATGAATATTCATATAAATATATATCGCTGTTTCCAGATTCCACTTGCAATTGAACAGACTTTAGTGTGCCATACGCAAATAATATATCTGTAAAATAATCTATATATCTAAATATAGTTTCATTGCCAACGGGTTTTTTACCAAAATAAAACTCCTTAATTCTCTGAGCGACTTCTTCTTTTTCTTCTGAAGTTGAAAATTTAAGGTCACCGGGCAAGAAATTGGAGAACTTATCATTCATTTTACTACACCATATTTCAAAAACTGGCATTCTAGATAATCCTTCCATTTCAGCCAATCCAAATAACATTGGTAGTTTATGATTACGGCCACTTTTCAAAACGTTCAATGGAGCATCCTCAAGAAACCTTTCTTCACCAAGTTCCCTTTCAATACAAGGTACAAAAAGAAATAGAGAATCACTCCTATTCAATAGATCAATAGAAGTTAATGTATCTAATGAAACTGTTTTATAAAAGTTCTCTAAATCATAAACATCCTTGGTGTTATCTGTATAGTTAAGTAGTATCGCATATTCCCAAGCATTTTCTACTGGGTCTATTTGAACACTAAATGCAGAGAGACTTGCTCCACTTTCGGGTATAACCTTTTTAAAAAGACCTTTGGTCATCGGCGAAACAAGATGAAGATCAACCGACGATGAACCTGCACTAAATCCATTGATTGTAACATCATCAGGATTTCCACCAAAACTGGCAATATTTTCTTTCACCCAGCGAAATAACGTAACTTGGTCCTTCATTCCAGCATTGCCAGGCACATCTTCTGTACCTAGACATAGAAAACCATGTGCACCTAGACGGTAATTGAAATTAACTATAATGATATTTTTATCTTTAATGAATTCTTTTGCCGTCATTAAGTTACCATATCCTAATTGATATGCCCCTCCATGAACATGTATAACCACAGATAAATCTTTTTCATCCGTGTCAGGTACGTATATATTGGCGATTAGACAGTCTTCCTGTTGCTTAAATTTTATAGCCCAAGGTGCATATACCATTTGTGGGCAAATTACATCTTTATTAACGGCTTCGAATGGTTCTGTCCATTGGGGCGGAGGAAGTGGTGCCTGTAATAAAAATTTAATATTTAAAAAGATGTTTATATAATTTTTATTATTATATAAATTTCCATTTGAACTTATTTATATATTTGTACCGAGTAATGCGGCAACTTTTGCTGTCGCACGGATGGGCCGGATCGAACCGGGGTGGTACCACGACCTCACAGAAAACCAGCGTGAAGTAGAGGTTTACCTCTGCGTTTCGCTTGGTGAGTGCAGGTGGCCGGAGGCCCTTTTTACTGGAAATGATGCATTCCATCTTAGTCCTCACGGGTGACAACGCATCTACATTTTGAATTGTAATAGAGGATAGATGTAGATGTCTATGGGCTGCAGCAACCACTTACCATCAGGTGGACTGTGTGCTCGTTTGACACCCTTATCCTATAAAAAAAAAGTTACTTAGCGTTTGGTTGAAGAGTTACAAGGATACGGGTTTGAGTCGCGCACGGAAATTTTTTCACGGAAATTTCGTACAGCCCACAAAGACGATACACATACGATAATACGGACAAAATCCGAATGTGAATCGAACTTCTATTATGAATTTAAATAAAATAAAAAAAAGAAAACAAATCCTAATTTTTATTTAAAAAATTAGGGTTTGCTAACGCAGTGGCGTATAGTTGCGGCGCAGCTGATCGCGGGTTCTGTCCCCTAACAAAACATGTATTTGTATAGCCTAATTTTTCAATTAATCCAATCCGTTCATATGTTACTTATTAAATAAAGCGCTTTCTAAATAAGAATAAAAAAAACCTTTTTATATTTTTAAAATAAAATACTCTGTTGAGCATTACTTATCTGTCAATATTATTTTATTATTATATACTATCTACGATTTTTATACGGGATAGATACTCGTATACTCATATAACTAGAGTCATTCGGGGTAACTGAGCGCAGTGGGTAAGTGAGCGCAGTGGGTAAGTGAGCGCAGTGAGTGTATCTCCCGAACGGGGAACGGGGGGGAGGTTTTTGTTAAGGTCGAAAAGTGATGCCAGAGTGCCCTGCTAGTCGCGACTTGTCTCAGTGGCGGCGGTTGATGAATAACTTTTTTTTCATAAAAAGCAGTATATGGTGTTTGAATTCGATTTTTTTTATTTAATGGAAAACAATGTATCATCGGCGTTATCGATTTCACAACGGTAAGTTGTATTTTCTTTGAATAATAATATGTTTACGCTACATTTTATTTAAAAAATCTTTCAAAAATTGCAATTTGGTGTTCTGGGGAAAGTGTGCGCGGGTAGGTGTGCGCATGCGTACACTTGCTCCTTCGGTGTTATTTTCAATTTCTCATTACCATACCGTGAAATTATATAAGAAAAGGACCTGAAGTTGCATCGGTCACTGAATAACAAATCTCTAGAGCCAAAGCACTCATTGAGCATGAGCAAATGAGCTGCTGTAAGTGCCATTGGTATTAGTGAGTATTGTATTCGAAATCGACATCATCGTCTTGAAGAAGAAGATCAAAGTTTTCTATAGCCTCGACCGCTACAACAGTAGAATACTGTTGTCGTCTCATCATCATTACAGGCCTTCACAAGTCCACTGCTGAACATAGGCCTCCCCCAAGGAATGCCACAAAGCACGGTCCTGAGCCACCTGCATCCATCGACTTCGTGCACATCTCACCAGGTCGTCACTCCATCTAGTGGGGGGACGCCCAACACTTCGCCTGCCGGTACGAGGCTGCCACTCGAGAACCTTTTTTCCCCATCAGTTGTCGGTTCTTCGAGCTATATGGCCTGCCCATTGCCACTTCAGCTTACTAATCCGTTGAGCTATGTCGGTCACTCTGGTTCTACTGCGGATATCCCCATTTCTGAGTTTATCACGCAGAGAAACTCCAAGCATAGCCCTCTCCATAGCTCACTGAGCGACCTTGAGCTTCCTCATTCGGCCAGCAGTGAAGGACCACGTCTCAGTTCCGTATGTCATCACTGGCAACACGCACTGGTTGTACAGTCTCGTTTTCAAGTTTTGAGGTATACCTGACCAGAAGATGTGCCGTAATTTCCCGAACGCTGCCCAACCGAGTTGAATCCGTCGATTGACCTCTCGGTCGAAGTTGGACTTACCTAGTCGGACTATTTGTCCCAGGTAAACATACTCGTCAACAACTTCGAGCTTAGTGTTCCCAACAACTACCGGCATAGGTGTGACATGGATATGATCTTCATTTTGTCCATGTTCATCTTAAGACCTATCCGTTGGGAAGCATTATTGAGGTCATTGAGCATAGTGCTTAGGTCCTCCAGCAATTCTGCCATAAGGACTATATTGTCGGCAAATCCAAGGTGAGTGATGTACTCGCCATTGATGTTAATACCGTATCCTTTCCAGTCCAGAAGCTTGAAAACGTCTTCCAATGCAGCGGTGAAGAGTTTCGGGGATATAACCCCAACCTGTCTTACACCTCTCTGCAATTGGATAGGTTTCGTACTCTGGTTCTGTACTCGGATAGCCATCATAGCCCTACTGTACAAGCACTTCAGCACTTCGATATACCGACAGTCAACTTGGCACCGCTGAAGGGACTGCAGCACCGCCCAAATTTCGACGGAATCAAAGGCTTTCTCATAGTCCACATACGCCATACATAGTGGCAAATTGTACTCCTCTGACTTCTGTACAATTTGCCGAAGGATATGTATGTGGTCTATGGTGCTAAAGCCTTTTTGTTAAAGCCTTGTTTTCGTCTATGTAAGCAAAAATATACAGAGCCAAATACTGAAGAATGGAATCAGTGCATGTATGTAAAGACTGGTGACATGGGGATGCCATCTGATGAGGATGCACTGCATATGAGAGAGGTGTTTTTGTTTGTGATAATTGAATTTATGATCCCCAAATTAATATTGTTTCTAATAAATTAGACAATCCCAAGTAAAATATGTGGATAAAATTTCCAATATGGACCATCAATTAGTTGTGGTTTTTTTTCTGTAAGCATTTAATAACGTAAAAATATGGACCATCGATTTAAATGCCCATATTTTTTTTTGTAGATAGTACTCACTAAAAGAAAGTTTCAATATGCGGAAACGCGTACTTTTTTAAAAAAAAATTATTGAAAATCAATTATTTTTGCAATATTTACGGTAAAACTGACACTCAACTGACACTATTTTGTATTGTCCATAGAGAAAAGTAATACATCAGAAAGTATTTTCTTTATCATCGTCGGTAGGGATGTCGATTCTTTCCGAAAAAGATCGATTCGAATCGTAAGCTGTATCGATTCACAAAAAAATCTATTTCTAAAATATCGATATTTTTTCATGTTTGCATTTATAATGTTAATATAAATCCATTTTATGAAAAACCAGAAAGATACCATAGTAAATAATCTCTTATTGAAATTTGTTTTATTTTAATTTATTTATTTTTATTAGGGCAGATAACAAATAAAATAGGTGAGGTTCAACTTGTGTCAAAGAATCGAATTGATTGACCCCGACTCCACCTGGTACGAGTCTGTCCTACCTCTAGAGTGGTTATAAAGAGCCGGAGGCGTGTAGGGGGAGCAGCCTCCGCCTGCTGTAAAGTCGTAGGCATCGGACGAGCCGGAGCGGCTGAGGCTGGTCGCCGAAGGCGACCAACAAGCCGAAGCTGCGGAGGCGAGGAGGGATACCTGCGATTTGTTACGCAAAGGCGTAGAGGCTGCTCTTCCCGCAGCGCCGGAGACATTGCAGTCTCAAAATAGATACAGAAACCCCTTTTAATCAGTCCCCCTATTTTATGTCTGATGAAGGGGATTTTGTTCTCATAAAATGGATTAATAATTCCATTATAAATCCAAACATGAAAAAATATCGAAATTTTAGAAATCGATTTTTTGTGAATCAACTTACTTACGATTTGAATCGATTTATAAAATCGGTCTTTTTCGGAAAGAATCGACATCCCTACCGACGATGACAATAACAATATAAAATAGCGTCAGTTTTACCGTAGGAATTGACATAAATTTGCAAAAATAACTGATTTTCAATATTTTTTTTTAAAAAGTACGCATTTCCGCATATTGAAACTTTGCAAAACGCTTTCTTTTAGTGAGTACTATCTACAGAAAAAATATGGGCATTTAAATCGATGGTCCATATTGGAAATTTTAACCTTCTTGAATATTGTGTATGTTTTGATTAATCCATGGAATGCGCTACTTACCCCATATGCGTATACTTACCCCGTACGGGTCCGCACAGTTACCCGCATCATGGGTCAAGTGAGCGCATTCCTATTTTATGTTATTAAATGCTTACAGAAAAAAAACCACCAAGTTTTATATTCTTATTTTTATTTCAATTTATGTGGTTTATCTCAGAGCCGTCTTTTATATTCCTAACTTTTTTATTTTATGCGTAGTGAACTAATATTTACCAAAGTGCGCACACTTGACCCGAATGACTCTAGAGGTAGACATATGTTTCCTGGTACAACATTAATAAAAAAAATACTACCTTAAATTTGTGATCTCCCGTGGGTGCAGTTGCGTACGGTATGCCATAAAAGGCAAAAACATTATCATTTTGTGCCTTATATCCACGCACAGGACCCTGGGCTATATTCACTAACTTCGCCTCACGGGTGTGCGCTTCCACTTCCGCAGTCACCGAAATCCAACACAATAAGACTAAAACGACAGACTTCCACATTGCGCAACGCTATACTACCGCAATTACGAATTAACGAATACGCATCACACTGTTCATACTCACATTAGTACAAATTACTTATCTCGATGACTGTGCGTTTATTTAAACAAGGTCTTAATTAAATTCAAGGCTACCAGGTTTTATCGCAAAAAGGAGAAGGAGACGTCTCCATACATTTTTGGGCCCAGATGTTAACAAGATGAAAGTCGGACTATTTGAAAGCTTATATATAAACAATTCACACCTGAAAATCTGGCTAGATTTGTCAATCTAGGAGCTGATTTATTGAAGAATAAATAAAAGTGATTTCATGTATTACCTACACTGTAAAAGGCGATTTTTCACTGTAATAACACTGTAACAGGTTATTTTTCACTATAATTACTTAAAGATATAATAGCCGGATCAGTATAAAATCACCAAAGAAAAGCTGAGGTTATCTAGGAAACAAAATAGTGAAACGATTAACAAAAATTAAAACAAGAACAACTAATTGAATAGAATATTAGAAATATCGATCTGAGATCGATTACTTGAATACTTGTTGTTACTGTTATTTGTTGGCATGTTGATACTTTGTATTTTTTCATATTATTTTGTAGATTTTTTTTATCTCCCTAGTAAACACAGATAAATAATTATAAATAGATATTAAAATTCTGGATATAATCGCCAATCGATTATATTGCACTCGTTTCAAATCAAATCGAAAATTAGTCTTTTTCATTTTTATTTTAAATGAATAGTTTGAACTGTCAAAACAAACTAATAGAAATTACTAGTGGTAGGTAGTGTACAGAAAAGATAATTTCACTAGTGTATTCTTTATGGTAATCGATTTATTTCCATAAAATTTTTATATCTTTTTTCCTTATGCGAATAATAATATACTTTATTTCCAAATTAATATAACATATCAATATATCAGCTTTATCATTTAATTTTTTAGGATCCGAATAAACATAGAATCGATTGCATCAATACAATCGATTTTCTAACTTATTTATTATTTTATTGTTTTTTCGAAATCTAGATTGTAAAATGAGCTAGTTTTCAGTATTTAACTTTAAAAAAATATAGCCAATTTTAAAGTATAAACCAATTAGTTAACTTCAGGCCCAAAAATCCTATTCTCCTTTAAAAAAAATTATCATCATTATCATCGTTCCAAATTACCGATTTTTGTTTTGCTATCGATAACTTTACTATTACGTACTCCTACTAACGTCCCGAAAACGATACTAACGCTAAATTTGAGTAAAAGTATAAATAGTATATAAATGCCTCATCTTCTTCGACTGGTCGCTTATCTTTGATCTTATTATTTATGCGTTTCATCAGGTACAGGTTGGTTTTAACAAGCCTAATTGAATAACAACTCATATCCATATGATGTGAGACTACATATCACGGAAGCGTCGTTAGCGTTTCAGTGTTATGTGTTATAGACACATAGACTTTATGATCTTATAAACATATAAAGTTAGTGCCTTAGTGCTTGCTTTTATCAGTATACTGAGCACAATGATGTGTGAAAATAATTATTACTTTGCATATGCAACTCTCTTAGCTACTAATATTATTTTGTTTAAATTAACATTTCAAATATATTTATTTACATATTAAATTTATGTATCTTAGATTTTCGCCCCGTGGTGTTGCTCGCATCTAAGTTGTAACGTCTAGATAATCATGACTACGCTTTTTAAGAGATGACGTAAAACGGAGAGCTCAAACTGTCACATGAACGCTTTATCTTATTTTAAAATGATATAGATCGCTGATTTTAGTTAAACTAAGACCTGTCGAATGGAATGAAAAAACCACTCTAACGATCTTTCTCTTCTTACTGCAGTATATTTGATTGCGCCGTAGCTGTCCGTGTCATTCGGACGCGAACAAACTGTAATAATCATTTAATTTATTTTTTGCAACGCTTATCACTCAAATATAAACTTTAAGTTCTCGAAAACAAGATTGTATTCAGTGTACGCAAGACTTGCTGCCAGATCCCACCTCATACCAAGTGAGTTGTCTTATTCATACACCAGTGCCACTGAATTACGCATCCTACTTACGCATACTGTGTTATCGTGCGCACTTGCACAGAGTAGTAACGAGCTTAGATCACACAGCCATGTATCGCTCACCAACAAAACGCTACGATAGTGATCCAGATCTACAAGAAATGAGAGTAACGCTTCGAAAGCGTAAATACGATGAGGATGTATCGGATGCTTTTAGGGTATTCACAGAGTCCATATTATCAAAGCTGGACATTATAAAAATTGACTTTGATGATAAAATATCGCATATCAATGACAGCATAAACACCGTCATGAAACAAGATAAATCAAAACTCAATGACACCATCATGGAGGTGAAATCAGATATTAACTGTGTTCGAGAGGATTACCACAAGATAAACATAAATATTCAAGATTTACATAAAAAACAAGCTACTCTCGAAAAGGAGATGATATCTCTTAAGGAATTGACACAATATTCATCGGATGAGCATGACACTATAAAAAAAAGTATACAGACACTATCCAGCACAAACAAAAATGTTGAAGAAATGCGCCGTGAAATTATTGAATTGAAAAAGCAGAACACTGAACTTAGAACAGATATCAACTACTAAGAACAAATGGAGCGTCTTTCTAATTTAGAAATAGTTGGTCTCCCTGAGGATAAATGCGAGAACCTAACAAATATAATCATAGCCTTGGGGAACCAATTTGAAGTCCCGTTGCAGCATAACGATATTATTCATGCAAATAGAGTAACACCAAAAACAAAAATCCAAGGCAGACCCAGAGTCATAGTGGCAAAATTAAGTTCAAGATTGCTGAAAGACAATCTGATATCCGCGCCGCGCAAACGCCGCATTACCACAACTGATATCAACCTAAAAGACGATTGTAGACCTATTTATATAAACGAACACCTGACTATGCAAAATAAACAACTTTTAAAGAAAACTAAGGAAACTGCTAAAAAACGCGAATTCCTCTACGCCTGGACAAAAAACGGAAGAATTTTTGTTCGCAAAGCAGATACATCACCCCCAGTACTAATAGCCACAGAAGAGGATCTAAGGAAGATTGTGTGAAGATTAGCGTTCAAATAATATTTAGTGCTCTCATTTTAATTTTCATACGCAGTTTTTTAAATTTAAACAACAATTTTATTTATATTCTAATTACTAGTAACCTTAAGTTTTTTATATGTGAATTCAAGGATGTTATCATAACGACTCATCCACATTTTTATTGTTACCTCTATGAACTGTACTACTCTGTGTCATCTACTAACTACGAGCTCATGGCTAATGCACAAACCATTCGCGCAATTATTATGCGTCGACTGAGGACGAGTATAGCGAGCCGGTTGATAAAAATATTATTTATGAAAATTATTCACATACAAGTAATACCATCAACATTTGCTTACAGTATTATGGTAGATTATTATTATTGCGAAAACATTTTTTGCAATAACACTTCAACTATTTATATATATTACGCGAAAATTTACTTACTCATATCCAAATTACTAAGTAATATTTTGTATAAAAAACTAAACTACCATAAACCAAACGGAACATTAAGAGAATACCATTATAACAAATCACAGAAACTCGCACCCTTTTTTAGTGAGCATCCTTTATTCATTTTGATTCAATATAAACTCAAACAACTGATAACTTTTGCTCGCGCCGTCATCAATCTCGTCAAAATATTATATTTTTTCAAGTATACCTTCTTAACTAAAAATATTTTTACTCTCTCGGCGAAGTTACATTGTATATACATTCAGGTAGGATCTGGGTGTGGTGCTCTTACTCAGGAGGCTTATTACAGTGTTTAAATACATCGCCAAGTCATATTATGCTCAGACTTTTAACTTGATCTTGCTTGATAATCTATTTTTGGAGCAATTTTTTAGAAATGGCTAATTCAAGATTAAACGTGTACTATCAGAATATTCGCGGCCTTTGGACAAAAAGTCTTGAATTTAGACAAAACTTATTATGTACTGACCTGGATGTTATTACTATTACTGAAACATGGCTTCACGACGGTATCTACGATGGCGAGTCAAGTGACGGCCGAAACGATGTATTTAGAGTGGATCGAGATCTAGCTCTAAGCGGAAAGGAGTCAGGCGGGGGGGTAATGATACTGGTGCGCCGGGAACTAGAAGCTGTGCAGATAGATCTTTTCGACTCACATTCCACAGAAATAATATTAGTAAAAATAGGTATTTTTACTAATATTATTTCTGTGGAATGTGTGATGATCTTTATTTGTTGGCGGTTTATACACCTCCACATCCTATAAAAATTCCATTACATATTCATTACACGGTCAATTTAATCGAGCACTTGCATAGTATGCACACCGATAGTCACTTTTTAGTGATTGGGGATTTTAATTTACCTTGTATCAAAGGGGACCGAAATGGACTGCATCATACAAAATATTATAGCGTGGACGTACAGAATGCTGGTATTTTTCTTACGGAAAGCTTAAGTTTTTTGAACCTGAATCAGTATAACATTTTAAAAAATCACGCTGGCAACACTCTTGATCTTGCATTTTCTAATTTTTCCTTGGAGATAAGTGCGTGTACACAACCGCTTTCTAAATTGGACATCGCTCATCCTCCATTTTATATTGATATTTTTGACATCTCCATGCGACTGTTTAAAGAAATCGCTCCACCTCGATATCGCTTTAGAAAGGGTGACTATGAGAATATAATTGATTCTCTTAGGGAATGCAACTGGCGGGCACTTTTTCATTCACAAACAACAGAATACGCCACTACCATTTTTTATACAACTATAAATAATACAATTCACAAACATATTCCGCTAAGTAGTAAATATTCTAAAAATCACAAATATCCTGTATGGTACAGTCCGTCCCTGATTAAAATCATCAAAGAAAAGCTTAAAGCACACAAGCGCTGGAAAAAATTTCACAATATGCTAGATTATGATGAATTTTGTTTATTACGAAACAGGCAAAAACGCGTGCAACCTTCGTGCTACAATAGATATGTTGCTAATACTGAAAGTGCGCTAAAAAGAGTCCCAATATTTTCTGGTCATATTTGAAATCCTTGCGACGCGTGTCCAATTACCCAAGTAGATTAATATATAAAGATATAAGTTTTACTGATGAAACTTCTATTTGCAACGCCTTTAACGATTTTTTCCGAAGCGTATTC
This sequence comes from Parnassius glacialis, assembly GCA_033319125.1. Lineage (NCBI taxonomy): Eukaryota > Metazoa > Arthropoda > Insecta > Lepidoptera > Papilionidae > Parnassius > Parnassius glacialis. Next base: position 40,173,754 of record JAVANC010000001.1, on the reverse strand, counting down.
GACGCCCCATCTACTCCAGATCATCACAGTTCAGCAGAAAGTGTATCTTTAAACTCAATATCTCAAATCACCATATCTCATAGTTTAGTGGAAAGTTATCTAAAATCTTTGGACATTAATAAAGGTGCTGGTTGCAATGGAATCCCACCTATGTTCTGGGTCAAATGTTCAAAAGTTCTCGCTGTGCCTATTGCATATATTTTGAATTCTTCTTTAAAGGAAGGTGTCTTTCCTGATATATGGAAAAAAGCTCTCATCGTACCCATTCATAAGAAAGGGTCTAAAACCCAAGCAGAAAATTACAGAGGTATCTCGATACTTAATACATTAAGTAAGGTTTTTGAAAAAATTATTTATAGCAATATTTACCCCATAATAGCACAAAAAATAGCCGAGAATCAACACGGTTTCCTTAAAAAGCGATCGACTGTTACTAAACTGGCTTGTTTCTCAGAATACGTGATTAGTAATATGGAAAATGGTGGGCAGGTGGATGTGATCTACACGGACTTTGAGAAGGCGTTTGACCGGGTAGATCACTCCATACTCTTAAACAAACTAGGGAAACTTGGCATACACGGGGATCTTCTAAGATGGATAGAATCTTACCTAAGTAAACGTTCCCAGGCGGTTGTGGTTGATGGATTCAGATCAGATTACACAGAAATACTCTCCAGTGTCCCCCAAGGTTCGCATTTGGGACCTCTCTTCTACAATGCGTACATTAACGACTTGCCTAATTGTCTCATGCACTCTAAACATCTGATGTACCCAGACGATAAAAAGATATTTTTGAGAATAAATGGCATCAATGATTGCTACAAGATACAGGCGGAACTGGACGTATTGTATAGTTATTACATGACTAATAAGATTACAGTGAATGCCAAAAAATGCCAGTGCATATCTTTCACTCGCAAAGCGATCCCCATCTTATACACATATAATTTTAATGGTGTTCACATTGAAAGAGTCAATTTGGTTCGTGACCTGGGAGTTTACCTCGATAGCAAAATGTCATTTACTGATCATATCGACATAGTCACAAAAAAGTCACATAAAAATTTGGGATTCGTCTTGCGAGCCTGCAAGACATTTAAGAATATAGGCTCACTGAAGGTTGTATACTATGCATATGTAAGTAGTCTGCTAGAATACGTTAGTCCGATTTGGTCCCCTCAATACAAGGTCTATAAAGAACGCCTCGAGCGCATACAAAAAATATTTCTAAGACACATCTCGTATCGGTGTCGTCGGTCGCATGAATCGTATACTCGAGCTTGTCACGAAAATAACCTATTAACTTTGGAAGAAAGACGGGATACACTAGATGTCTGCTTCTATTTGATATTGTCCGGGACAGAGTAGACTGTTCAGAACTGTTGCATAAAGTAGCATTCTGCACTCCTAGGCGTCGAACACGTCACACACCGCTATTCAATGTGCCTCAACGTCGCACTAACCACGGTTCGAATACTGTCATGGTTAGGTTACCCCGAACATATAATACAAAGTTTAGCCAGGTTGACTTATTTCACTCAAGCAAGTTAACTTTCAAAAAGAAGGTGACAGACATCATCATAAACTCTCACAAATTTTAAGTGCTATAAACAAAAGTTGTACTTTAACCTTTACTTTTCTTCTTTGTCTTTGCCTTCTGTCATTATCTCTGTCTACGTCTATAATGGGTGGTACTTATATATTACTTTCACAAACATGTATATTGTATTTCTTTACCTGATTTGTGTTGTGTGGTGTACATTTTAGTTTAGTATCTACTTAACTATCTATAATATTGATAGGTTTAAGCGGATGGCATCCTTGAATTCCTCAGTATATTTATAGAGTTAATTTTAGCACTAACAAAGTTTGATTGTTACAGTGCCATCTGTTAATTTAAGGGAAACCTGTTATTGGCAATACTACATTACACATAGTTATAAGATATACAATTTGTAAAGCTGTTGGTTTTCTTAATAAAATAAAAAAATAAATAAAAAATAAAAAAAAATTATCCTCCTTCTTAATAAATCATTTTCTGTTTTAGCTGTACGCTTGTAGAACTCTTTGTCTCGTCTATTCGTCATTCGTCTCGTATATTCGTCATCATCGTGAGTTTTCATTATTCCTTTATTTTTTAACTTGATTGTATTATTTATGCACACCTTCTTCCTAGCTTCGATGCGAATAATTTATTTGCGTAAAAAGGTGGTCTGGAAGAAAAAGCTTCCCAAGTGATAAGGCTACCTATTGTACTTTCTTTATTAATTTCATTTCATTTTTATTTCAGTGTGTATTTGTTTACGATAAAGAGATATTTATAAACTGAAAACTGCATAAAAACAGTTTACAATTTTACTGTAGCTTTCATCCCCCATTTTCCCTTTAGGAGAAGCGTAGGTATCCAAAAATACCCTTATTACTATATGGAAACCGTATAGTAATGTTATCAAATATATAATTAAAACATTTCTGAATTTCGAACAATTTTTCATTCTTAATATTACTCCTAAGTGTATGTTGTTTACAATTTAAAGTCTAAATAAACATTTTCATATTATTTTACATGAAAGTTATGTATTTTAATACAAACTTTCTGGTAAATTTCAACCAAATAGGGTAATTATAGTAACATATAGCAAACAATAGTAACATATAGAGGGCATATTGGATTGAAATTTCTATAAATCTTCAAACTCTTATTTCTTGGTTTCAAACAAAATCCCATAAACCAATAAAAATCTAAGTTAAGAAGTAAATAGAGGCAGCTTTTGTATAGTAAGTAGATTATTTTTTGTAATACCTTGTGCATCTCTATATTATCTTTAACTATGCCAAATCTCACACTCATCCTTGTATGCAATATGCTTAAAAATGGTAGGTGTACTTACATACTGTACCATAGTACCAGGTAGAGTATAATATTTTAACACAGCATTTATTTTCTTATCAACAGCAAGCGCACAATTTACGGATTCAGGAGAACACATAGCGGCTTTTGAAGAAAGCTTAGATAATTTTGTGGATCCCGGACTTGGGGCGGCAAGTTTTAGTGAAGAAAACGACATTGCCGAAGGTGATACTAGGACAATGGGCCTCGAAGATTTTAACGAACCTAGATTTAATAAGCCCGGAGCTAGAATCTACGATGATAGTGTAGTAAGGTTATAACTATCAATAATTATCACAATTTCGTTTTCAGGCTCTCTTCATCGCCTTGCAAGTTAAAAAACAAGTTTTTTCCACGCAAACTGTACCTTCATCTTAACACTTTATCGGAAAATAAAAAGACTATTTTAATCCAAAAATCCGAAATAATTGTACCAAATTTTAAGTTACAATAATCAATTCATATTTTTTTTTACCTTACAAATATCAAATCGCCCCATAAAACACACTATTTCACCCTCTAAGGCAGTGGTTATCTAACTTATTAATAACGCACCCATTTTCTACAAAAAAAATACCCGCGCCTCCTTGCTCGGATAATTTTAGATTACTATCAGGTTAGAAAAAAATAGATCAGTTCAATAACATCAAAATTTTAATGCTTTAAACTACAATAACTTTTTAATAGGATAAGGTTGACAAGGGAGCACACAGTCTACCTGATGGTAACTAGTTGCTGTGACTCATAGACATCTACATCTATCTTACTTATAAACCAAAATGCAGATGCGTTGTCACGCGTGAGGACTAAGATGGAATGCCTTTTTTCCAGTACAAAGGGTATCTGATTCTCTACACTCACCATAAGAAACACAGCGGTATTAAGCTGCTATTTTACGCTGGTATTTGGTGAGAGCGTGGTACTACCTCGGTCGACCGGATCCATTCGTGTTACAACTACAATACTAATATAGCTGCTGCATGACTCTACCACGTATAAAACTAAACTACTTAATTATATAATACTACTTCTTATTTAATCGAATTTAATGGATGAGTTTGAATGGTTTTAACGAGATTCGCGAGTTAACCACAGAAATCGCACAACGCGAAACACTATCGATGTTATGAGTAAGTTTATTTCTGTACTTCGTTATTATTGCTACAACAGCAGAAAATCTCCTTTCGCACAAATATGTACAGGAAAAGGGTAAATACAATTGAAGTGCTTCCTTTGCTATTTTGGGATAAATTGTGAAATATTTGATCCAAAACGTTGTTTCAGCAATATTTTCGGTTTACATACACTACACCTACTTACGGATGTTTCTTGGTCGTAAGATCCCTAACTACGAAACTAGTTCGTGCCCTCCTTTGCTTTAACACTTTCACTGTCCGGTTTTCAGATACAATATTAAGACAACAGCAATGACCTATATGTAGTGCACGGGCCAGCGAAAGGGTTAAGGTTTGCATTTACCAAAATCAATTCTAAGTGGATGTCTACATTATATAAGGAAGCTTTTGCCTCAACCTCACGTTTTTACGAGCAATGGTTTGGACTGTGCGTAAACGCAATATTATTAAAAAAAATTGACCCTCATTTTAAAAGATTAAAACATAATAGTAATGGATATTTCATTATTTTAATTCAAGATCAATTGCACCATTTGTTTAAAAAAAAACAGAAATTATTTTATATCCAAAAAAATTTGATCAAAAACACCCCCCCGTCCCCTGAACCGTCCCGGTAATGGGTTGTGTTGAAAAATTGCAAAATACGCGTTCATTTAATGTATATAGTATTATATACATATATATAGTATATGTATAAGTATATATATATAGTATTATATACACGCGCCGTGTAGTGGCGGTCAAGAATATCCACTATCCCATATCCTCCCGTGGGTGTCGTAAAAGGCGACAAAGGGAAACAGGTGGGAGATGGGCAGCAGCATCTTCCTGATAATAGCCAATATTATAATAAAAAAACTGCGGTTGCCAACCCGCTTGCCAAGCGTGGCAACTATGGCAAATACCCCCCAATGACGAGAGTAACAAAGATACGGCCCCCAGTCCCCGGCGGCTCCGCTATTCCTGGCTACGGTGGTGACCATAGTAACGGCGGGGCAGGGGGTGCTAAGAATCTCCGGTGGAGGTTCGGTTGCCACCTACGACGACTCGACCTGGCAACATACAACGCACGCACCCTGAGGACTGACGAGAAGATCGTGGAGCTGGAAGAAAGAGATAGACAAGTTGCGCTGGCATATTATAGGATTATCCGAAGTCCGAAGAGAGGGGGAGGACACGGTAATCCTCGAATCCAGCAACTTACTCTATCACCGGGAAGGCGAACATCTGTCCCAAGGAGGTGTCGGATTTATCGCCCACAAGTCTCTCGTTAACAACGTTGTAAAGATCGGGAGTGTGTCGACGAGGGTTGCGTACCTTATACTCAGAATCACCAAACGGTATTCGCTGAAGGTCATACAGGTTTACGCACCAACCTCGGCACACCCCGATGAGGAGGTGGAGGAAATGTATGAGGATATCTCTAGAGCCATGCATTCCTCCAAAACCCAATATACGGTGTTATTGGGAGACTTCAATGCAAAACTAGGCACAAGAGAGAACGGTGAGCTGAAAGTAGGGAAATTTGGAATAGGGCAACGGCATCCAAGGGGTCAGCAGCTGGCCGACTTCATGGAGAAAGAGACTCTTTATGATGAACTCTTTCTTCAAGAAGCGGCCCCACAGGAAGTGGAACTGGTCGAGCCCCAACGGTTCTACAAAAAATGAGATTGACTTCATTATGACGACCAGACGACAACTGTTCAGTGATGTCTCAGTGATCGCGAGGGTGAAAACCGGCAGCGATCACCGAATGGTTAGAGGCACACTGAACCTAAACGTTAAGTTGGAGAGGTCTCGTCTGATGAAGTCAACGCTCCGTCCCCCTGGTGCTCTAATCCAAAGTCCCGAAACCTTTCAGCTCGAGTTACGAAACCGTTTTCAGTGCCTAGAAGACTGCAATTAAGTGGACGATATGAATGACAAGCTCGTGGAAACTGTCCATGCGGTCGGAGCTAAGTTCTGCAAGACCTGCCGCAGAAGAACACAAAAACTCTCCGATCACACTCTTAATCTCATGGCTGTTAGACGGGAGATGAGGCTACATTCTTCAACAGATTTGACAGCATACAGGCAACTGAACAGACAGATCTCCAAATGCATGCGACGGGACTTACGCAACTTCAATACAGCTCGTATTGAAGAAGAGATAGAGCGGAGCCAAGGCTCCAAAGTCTTTGCCAGAGACCTGTCTGCCAGAAAGAGCCAACTGTCACAGCTGAAGACCGAATGTGGTAGCATCGTTTCCGGGGCACCTGAGATTTTGAGTGAGATTGAGAGGTTCTATGGGCAGCTGTACACGTCATCGTTGGAGCCACACGCAAGTGTGAGTAACGATCCAAGAGCGAGTCTTATCCGACACTATTCCGAAGATATCCCGGACGTCAGTCTGAGCGAGATTAGAATGGCTCTCCAGCACCTTAAAAACGGCAAGGCCCCAGGCGAGGATGGAATTACAGCGGAGCTTCTGAAAGCGGGTGGAAGACCGGTACTTGAAGTCCTTCAGAAGCTCTTTAATTCCGTCCTTCATGGTGGCATTACACCGGAGGCGTGGAGCAGAAGTGCGGTGGTCTTGTTCTTCAAGAAAGGTGACAACGCTCTCTTGAAGAACTACAGACCGATTTCCCTTCTGAGCCGCGTCTACATGCTGTTCCGAGAGTCATTACGAATCGTCTTGCGCGCAGACTTGACGACTTCCAGCCTCCCAAACAAGCCGGTTTCCGAAAGGGCTTTAGCACCATAGACCACATACATACCCTACGGCAAATTGTACAGAAGTCCGAAGAGTACAATTTGCCACTATGTCTGGCGTATGTGGACTATGAGAAAGCCTTTGATTCCGTCGAAATTTGGGTGGTGCTGCAGTCCTTTCAGCGGTGCCAAGTTGACTGTCGGTATATCGAAGTGCTGAAGTATTTGTACAGTAGGGCTATGATGGCTATCCGAGTACAGAACCAGAGTACGAAACCCATCCAATTGCAGAGAGGTGTAAGACAGGGTGATGTTATATCCCCGAAACTCTTCACCGCTGCATTCGAAGACGTTTTCAAGCTTCTGGACTGGAAAGGATGCGGTATTAACATCAATGGCGAGTACATCACTCACCTTCGCATTGCCGACGATATAGTCCTTATGGCAAAATCGCTGAAGGACCTAAGCACTATGCTCAATGACCTCAATTGTGTCTCCCAACGGATAGATCTTAAGATGAATATGGACAAAACAAAGATCATGTTTAATGTCCATGTCACACCTATGCCGGTAGTTGTTGGGAGCACTAAGCTCGAAGTTGTTGACGAGTATGTTTACCTGGGACAAATAGTCCGACTAGGTAAGTCCAACATCGACCGAGAGGTCAATCGACGGATTCAACTCGGCTGGGCAGCGTTCGGGAAGCTACGACACATCTTCTCGTCAGACATACCTCAAAACCTTAAAACGAAATTGTACAACCAGTGCGTGTTGCCAGTAATGACTTACGGAACTGAGACGTGGTCCTTCAATGCTGGCCGTATGAGGAAGCTCAAGGTCGCTCAGCGAGCTATGGAGAGGGCTATGCTCGGAGTTTCTCTGCGTGATAAACTTAGGAATAAGGATTTCCGCAGTAGAACCAGAGTAACCGACATAGCCCAACGGATTAGTAAGCTGAAGTGGCAGTGGGCCGGCCATATAGCTCGAGGAACCGACAACCGATGGGGAAGAAAGGTTCTCGAGTGGCAGCCTCGTACCGGTAGGTGAAGTGTAGGGCGTCCCCCCACGAGATGGAGTGACGACCTGGTAAGACATGCAGGAAGTCGATGGATGCAGGTGGCTCAGGACCGTGCTTTGGGGCATTCTTTGGGGGAGGCCTGTGTTCAGCAGTGGACTTGTGAAGGGCTGTAATGATGATGATGATGATATACATGTAGTGTATATAGTGTAGGTATACATTACTTTATGTCAATCGCCTGTTAAAATTGTAAGCAAGCGAATGATCGTATTACAACCTAAGATAACTAGAAATGTTGCGCTTCTTTTCAAAGGTATTTTAGAGAAATGCCAAAGTGTGGTAATAACAAATTGATAAATTTTTCATGATGAAAGACAATAATTCAGTACAAATTCTATTATTGGTTTTTACCAACAATGATTATTTAGTTTTAGCAATTAACTACAATTATACAACAAAATGCCATCAACGGCCTGATCCGTTAGACTAATTTTGATTTAAACGATAGTACATGAAATAATAGTGTAATGCACATATGATACATATTAATATAGTAACAGAAATGCATTATATATTTTATTTAAAAAGACAACGATCATGTGTATTGTCCATGTCACCAGTGTATCTTGCCAGTGATGACATATGAAACTGACTGTTATCACCCCCGAGGAATAAAATAAAATGCCTCGTTTTCAGTAAAAAGGGTATTCGATCCTCTACACTCTTCATAGGAAACATAGCACGTCATGCTGCTATTTTACGCTGGTATTCTGTGAGAGTTTGGTTTTTCCCCTGACGAGTCAACTCATTCGGGCTTCAATCAAAACGTAGCTGTAGCTTGAATCTACCACGTAAAGGTATTGTGATTTTCTATTTGTTTATATAATAAGCGTGGATGTATGGATTACGCCAGTATACTCTAAGTCTATAGTGTGGATTATTACTTACTTAACAAAAATTAAATGAATTTTTAAGACAGAAGACAGAAGCTGTTGACGCAAGACGCAAAATACGCAGTTTGTTCTTATTTAATTCCAGGACTTCTGAAGCGAATTTACGATCATATGTATTAAGGTATTGGAAGCTTTTAAGCCTTAAGTTTTAAATACATAAAATTTATATACGTCGCAACTTCCCTACACTTCATCGTGACCTCATTAATTTATGTTTTAATATTAATCAATAATCATCATCATAATCAGTAAATTTAATATTTATGTTACAAACAGACTTCTTTTACGACGTATAATTTAAAATTAAAAATTTTGTACAGCCGACTTCAATATAAGCGACTTCAATACAGGTTATTTAAGAATAACTCAATAACCATTGGTCTGACCTTGATCAAATTCATATGGGACCACACGAGAACTATCAGATTTCATATAAAAAAAGATTCATCGAAATCGGTTCGCCCAGTGCAAAGTTATGAGGTAACACACATAAAAAAAAAACAAAACAAAAAAAAAACATACACTCGAATTGAGTACCGTCTCCTTTTTGGAAGTCGGCAGAAAATTGCAGTTGACGTTTTTATAGTGTTACATATTATTTCCATTCATTTATCAAAATATATTATAATAAATTGCTGGTGGGCATGTAGTAGTGTAGCTGTTGTTAAGAGTTATAGTGCAGAGCCACGATATAATTAAAGTGCTTTGTGATTTATTGCAGTAACGCGTGCTTTCATTTTTATTATATGACGTTTTTAGATTGACTTGAAAGTAAAAATTGTCTTAATCTTTACATCGGTAAAATCACATCTCATCAAGCACTTATTTAGAACACATAGGTCTTTCCAAAATGGCGCTACGTGGTGTACAGTACTTATGGAGTGTAGAGTAGAAAGAGAACCATCTTATAAGTTGCGAAAGTTGATACAGTGTCCCACTATATACTGAAAATAGAGGTTCCAAAACCTACCACAATAGCGCTGGCGTCTGAAAAACTACGATATGAATATAGCTATTGTAGACGGAGTGAAGTCAGCTGAATTCAAATATTTAAAAAATTTCATGACTAGAGTAGTTAGTAAAATGCCAGTATACAAAACCTCAACTATTTACGTAGTACAAAACCAAGCAGATTGGTCGGTCCTTGTTTATTTCTCCATCTTATTCTAATTAATTTTGGCGCTTTTTTTAAAATTAATCCTATGCTACTGCAGCGCCACCCTTATTGGACGCGTTTTTAGGGACACTTTTCATATACAGAGATGGTCCTCCTTCTACTCTACATTCCATAACATTACTATAAAGTTTGCCAATACGATACTTAACATTGGGCAAGCGTGTTAGTTATGCAGGGTTATTTTTCAAAGAGCAGCCAAATTTAATAATTAAATTCAAATTATAAATACTGATATACACTTTTTGCAGTTTTGAAAAAATACGCGTAAATAAGATTTCTACATGTATTTAAAAATATCCGAAATTGAATGTGATTTATGGGCAACAACGACGCGCGCTCGTGTGTGTACGAGTCAATGCACGGAGCTTTTACCGACTATTTACTTCCTTAATGACACATTCGCAACTAAGTTGATAACTATGACGCTTCCAATTTTCCCTTCAAACTTTAAACGAGCTTAGGACCGTCAATATAATAAAAATAAAAATACATTTCATCGACGACTGGGATAGATGATATATAAATAAAATGTTCTGCACACCTCGAATTAAATAATATTTTTGTTTCCACACAAAAGATAGTTCGAATTACAAGTTTAGACTACAGAGCGAGGGAAAGAGGTAGAGAATAAATGTAAACAATTAGTTGTATAAAAGATAATTGAACTGGAAAGCCAGTGATAGATTGGGGCGATTTAAATAATGATTACTCAGGTGGCGGGAGCATAGCGTCTAGCGCAGGAGGCGCTAGCGCTGGCCGTTGGCCGATACAAAGGAAGTCGCCCGAACGGCTGCGAAGGCAGTGGTATGGTGCCGAGCAACCAACACGAACATCGTGTAGGCGCGTACACGTACTCTAACCATAGTATAAAGAGAGGGGAAGTACGTTATCTTCATACAAACGCACTGCGCGCGGCTTGTATGTGTGCGCCATAGTATCTATGAGGCGCCGCACGCACACTTAAACACAATCTCGAAGTATTTCTCAATGCGCCAGTCGAGGCTAACACCGCACGAGGTTCGCGCGTCACGTAAGCGAGTCACTTATTATAGCATATAATTTTTACTTGACGATGAGATACCTACTTACTTATTTTTTTGTATTAGTTGTCTATCAGACAGACGAAGAATAGTAACTACGTACCTACTTACGGTTATAAAATCGTAATTAAAAATAAGTAATTGACTAATTGTGAATCAGATAAATAGAGCAAAGTTCGAATAATAACAACAGAACAAAAAATTGATTACAGTCTAAGAGGCAGACGTAAGTAGTTTTATGTTATTGTACGATGTTTTTTTTTACAATATTTTAGTCGCTTTATTCAATTTTTTTATTATTATATATATATTTATTATACTGCTCTGAATCTTAATACATTTCTGTATTTGTTAGGAAAACCATTGTTGAACTTTATCGACTAATGATCACTGAATAAGTTATACAGAGATGTATTATCTTTGGCAAGGGCCGGGTTTTAAACTAATGATTTGGTGACAGTGACAACCCTGAGACAGTAGGCAATTATATCGTGGATTGGGCCGCAGATAACCTACTTGGCCTCTCTTTATACTGTGGTCTAACCGAGCGCGAGCGCTTCTTCCGAACTCAACACTCCCTTACGAATGTGTGCGTGCGTATAAAATAGAAGGCGTTTCATATTTATGAATAACAAGTAATTAAAATAATGCATTCCACACATTTTGAATATAGACGATAAAAAGTATAAAATATTTCAGTTTTTTTTTCTTGTTTATTTTTTTCACCATTCGCTTATGTTAACTATTCTGAACCTCCTCTGCAAATTAGGCCGATTATTGCAAAATAATCCTTTATATATGTGTAAACGTGTGGGGTGGGGGAAGGGCGACACTTTTCAGCTCTAGCGGCTCTGGCAATGTTGTCAACTTTTTCCGCTATAATTGGTATTTTCGACTCTTTTCTTATTGGAGAAAAATTGCTTTTAATGGCTCGTGGTTTTTAGTGGTTCAGTAGAATTAAGTTTCAATTAGTGGAAAGATGATAACTAACACTCATAATATAGTTAGATCCCACCCAGGCGAAGACGGGGCGAGCCACTAATACTTCACTTAAGTTATCATTGAGGCAGGTGCAAAGTTTTATTAATTATCCAAAGTTGACTGGTAGAAAATACCACAACAACAAAGTCTAGGATTAAATAGTTTAAGGTGTTAGCAGTAAAGAATAAACATTACTTGAAATAATAATAAAAAATATAACTAAAATAGCTGTATTAAATTTCTTGAAACTTAGCTCTTTGTACAAGCTTGACAGTAATCGAAGAATATAATGCAATAGTCGCGTCCTTTGCCTTGTAGAGGACAAATCGGTCCGCAGTTTACCGCCTTCCTTGACGGCGATTTTGAATATTCCTCGACGGTCTTGTTCTTTTATATCGGGTAAATGCTCTTGAATATTTTAACGGTTATTTGATATTACTGTGGCCGTTTCGTACACGTGCATTGCGCTGATAACTACTGAATTTCAGTATCTTTGGACACGTAAACGATTTTATATATACATATACTAGCTGACCCGCAAACGTTCTTTTGCCATATCATTATTTATAGGAAATATATTTTAGTTTTTAAAAAATCGCGATTAAAAAACAGGGATTGATCGTAGAAAGGTGAAAATTTTAAGTTTCATGTATTTTTCAACGCTAAATCATTAAATAATAAAAAAAAGATAATAAAAAATATTTAGGGGTGGGTCACCCTTATCATTTAGGGGTTTAAAAATAGATGTTGGTCGATTCGCAAACCTACCCGATATGCACACATAATTTCATACAAATCTGTTCAGCCGTTTCGGAGGAGTTTGATAACAAACACCGCGACACGACAATTTTATATTATATATATATATATATACACGAGGGTTATGGGAAAAAATTGTAAAACCACATTGCGGTATAACAATGTCGCATAACATAAGAGATTATATCTGATGTAAAACATCAGATCGGCGTTGGATAAATCGCTACTTTTACTTGCATACAAGATGTATGATTGCCAAAACATTAGTGGGAAGCAGGGTCAAAGGTGTGAGGTATCTATCACTGTAATCAGAAAAACATATAGAATATTTCGTAATATCAAGTAAAGAACGAATTACGTACGTAATAACGATTTATATGAGGTCAAAATATACTGGTAATAAAAATGTAAGGCAGACTTCAAAAAATTTAAAGGAATTAAATTATCTCTCATTTTGACGTCGGTGTTAGGACATGGACATGGTATTTAGAAAAGTTAAAGCTCTGACTTCAGAATGTGAGGTAACTTTATTGTTATTAGTTATTTGAAGCGGACTTGAACTTTATATAAAAAGTTAATATTTTACCCTTTTGAGTGGCCTTAGGAATATGCCAATTTCGATATCTTTTAAAGAGTTGCATTAAACACTTCGGTATAAAACATCCCCAACATAAACTATAACATATTTAATTTAACAGAATCGTCAAAATTGCTTCACAATTGACGAAGATATTGCGACATACTCGTAAGATATCGAATCGTAAACTTTTTTTATAGAATAAGGGTGACAAACGAGCGCACAGTTCACCTGATGGTAAATGGATGCTGTGGCCCACAGATATCTATATTTATCCTCGATTAAGAATCGAAACGCAGATACGTTGTCACTCTTAAAGATTGTAATGGGATGCCTCGTAAAAAGGGTTTCCGGTTCTCTGCATTCACCATACAAAATACAGCAGCATTGGGTTGCTATTTTTTGCTGGTATTTTGTACGAGCGTGGTACTTCCCCGGTTGAGCTGACCCATTCAAGCTACAACCATCTCTACCACACAATTTAATCTGTGCATAGTATCAAGTAATACACACCGAACACAATAAACAACTAGTAAAATTAGGACCATAACAACTAAATATACCTAACCCAAATCTACTAAACCTATTTAAATTATTCTTCGACACAGTGATAAATATGAAGCATTATTCAATCAAGCACGTCGTTAATAGTAACTCTAATGTAACTTCGGACTTCACCTATAGGTATGTATGTAATGATATCATAATATATTTCTTTTACTCACGCGACGACTACATCGATTTAACTAATTTTATTTAATTTATGTCCTTCGAGTTCAATTTATATTTCCCACTTTTCAAGTGTATTTTTCTACGTGGTAGAGCCATGCTGCAGCTATATTAGTAGTATAGTTGTAGCACGAATGGGTCGGCTCGCCCGGGGCAGGACCACGCTCTCACAGAATACCAGCGTAAAATAGCAGCTTAACACTGCTGTGTCTCTTATGGTGAGTGTAGAGAACCGGAGACCTTTTTTACTGGAAAAGAGGCATTCCACCTTAGTCCTCACGGGTGACAACGCATCTGCATTTTGATTCGCAAATGAGGATAGATGTAGATGTCTATGGGCCACAGCAACCACTTACCATCATGTGGACTGTGTGCTCGTTTGTCCCGATCCTATAAAAAATGTTCACTGGGAAAATCTTTAATTTAAACGTAAAATCTGTAATTAATAGTGTTAGTTATATTTAATAAGAAGTAGATTTATTAGTTTATTAGTCTATGTGTCCTTCGCCACCTACATCCATAGACTTTCCGCACCGATTACTAGGTCGTCATAGTAAGGTTTCACTTGACGGAACATATATATTTTTTTTTGCTTTAGTAAATATGCTATTACTACTATGAGATACTAAGAAAATAAATATTAATAATGTTCTCAATAGTTTTGTTTTTAATAAAGTATAATCAATAAAGCCACTGAGTATTTAATTAGAACTTCTAGCGTAACTGCCTTGACATATTATATACTTTATTATTACCGGGTGTTTGTGAAACGCTCCCGAAAACGAAGACAGATGAGAGTACTAAGGAGCCCTTAGATCATGGGTCACAAATAAATTCGATCCTGATGAAAAAAAAATCATCTTTTTTACAACGTTTTATTAACTTTATTCAGGCGCCATCATGTTAGTACAGCTAAATGAAACGATAATTTCATAAAAAAAATCTTGAAAATACTTAAACATAAAACCAGCAGTTGAATTACTGAATTACAATCAGCTGACTAGGAGTCAATGTACGCGCGAACGCCTAATTCGCCCGGCCTGCAGCTAGCGGATGGTACCACAATACCTAATAATTTATAACACTTGACTAAATACCTGACTTATCTACTTAACCTACTATTTTGCCACTGTGCTTGTCTCCACCTAGCCACGTTATTTTATTCACAGCTTAAATAAACCAAATATCTGGTTCGATACCCCGCTAATAAAAAAAAGTTACTTAAATAAAATGTTAGCAAGGTTAGTCATGCTTTTTATCTATCGTGTATGCTTATTATTCTGATCTATTCAGTTAAGTACCTATTCAGATGAGTTCAGTACTAAGTTATTTAAAAAAATAGGTATAAAACAGCTTACCGATCTAAATCTTATGAGATTTTCTAAGGCACATTAACATGTTGCCGTATTCACGTGCACTATAAACTACAAACGTAATAACGTATAACCTACATATTAGGCATTATTAAAACAAAACAACAAAAACAAAACGTAACAACATGAATGTTATAAATAAAACGATTAAACTGTCCCTCACGCGCACGTGATAGTGAACATGGAACTGTCTCAAAGACTAAAATTAATAAGCGATGAGGCACGAGGCATTCGTCCTTGAAGCACTGGGGTCTTCCACAGACCGTCAAACCCAAACGACATTGCCAACGTTTATTTTATTTAGTTTAATCATCCCTACGACTAGTCTTATATATGGAAGTTAGAAGTTATGGTTGTCATTTTAAATAAAATTACACAATAAATTCTACCCTGACGCAAGAAACAGTTCCTTTCTACAAGAATTATATTGAAGTTAATAAACGTACCCAATTGGGTACTCAGTATTCACTTACACAATTATAAACACTATTTCATCGTTATCTTTGATTTTGTATAAGAAAATAGAAATGAAATATTACTGAATAATTTAATAGTTAAAATCAATTGCAATTGTGATCGACAGTTAATTAATCTATCAGTATTAATGTAAAAAATAATACTTTTACTTTATTTTAATTGACTTTCCGTATTTAATCCGACCAATACTTTGAATTTAAAAATAGGTATGTCAAAATTTTAAAAATTACTTGCAAGTTTTATAGTGATTGCCGCCTCTGATTCTTATGTCGCCGGCATACTAAATTTCGGTGCAACATGGCAGCGTTACTAACATCAAATTGTCAAATTCCCCGAAAATTCATGTCAAATTCCCCAATTTAAGGACGAAACTTCAACAGATTTCCCACAAATTCAACTCCATTTTATTTTAAGAAATGAATCAATTTTCAACTAATTTTATAAGATTTACTTTTTAACTAACATTTTTTTCTTTAAAATTAAAAAAATAAAGAAATGAAAAGCCTTAAATCATACACAATAGTTGCCGAAATAATTTCGAAAATTAAATATGGTGCAATGAAGATCATTAAAGAAAGTGAGTCATTAGATATTCATAAGTAACCTAACAAAATGTTAAGATAGTTATTAAGATTTCTTGAAAAAAGGTTCAGACTTGTCCCTGGCTATCAATTTTCAAAATCACCGTATTTTCCTCGCATAATACCAATCCCCATAAAATCTCTAACCAACTTTAAATTCCCCGCAATTTTGGGAATTTCCCACATGTTTTCAAAGCTGACATGTGTAAATTCCACAGCGCGAGGCGACACGAGCGGCGGAAGCGCATGTGTGAAAGGGAAGGGTATAGTGAGTAGGCATTGTTTTGCACCGAGCTAAAATACAAAGAGTTCAGCGTCCACGAGAATATAGACCTCATTATCAGCAGATTTAATTTAAAATTTTACTGCTGGTTTTATATTTAAGTATTTTCATGATTTTCTTTATGAAATTACCGTTTCATTTAACTGTACTAACATGATGGAGTGTGAATAAAGTTAATAAAACGTTGTGAAAGATAAGTGCTGATTTTGTGCTTGATAAGTGCCTGTAGCGTAATACCAAAGGGTTATCAATATTTGAACCACGGGCTACAAAGATCTATTTCTTTTCGTCAACAGTTTTATCGTGCTGCCGAATACAGAATCCAAATACAACACCGTTACTTTGGAAATGCGGAACCACGCACGAAATTCTTTGTCGTCATATTTTTCGAAAACGTTAAACTTGATGTCATTTCTTCGACTTCCTGAAGACGTTTCGTTGTCCAAAAGAGAAGATAACGACAAAACGGACAGATTTAAAACTTGAAAAATACCTTTAACAGATTTGAGGATCCTCACTATCACACCCAATAATAACGAATACTTACGAGTAAATCAATTTGCCATTTGATTTGACAGATAAAATGCGTTGAGTGCTTAGAATTTATTATTCTAAGGTTGAGTTATGTTTCAGTATACCATTTTTTAGCTGAGTAGTGTTTAAACGCAACTCAATTTGAGAAGAGAAAAGAGAAATACAAGTTGGAATGCTAAAAAACACCTCAAGTAAAGGCATTTTATTGACATCCACAATAAACCAAAATTAAAAAGGGAAAAGTATAATAAGGTAAATGGCACTAACACAATTAAAACTTTATAACAACCACATAGGAAAGGTTTCTTTAATCCCTATTTTACTGTGCAGTCCAAACTGTTCTAAAATGCCTTGCTTGTGGATAATCAAGAATACTGGTAAAAAGAATTATTTTAAATAGTTCATCTGACTTATTCGACTATTGTTTTTCTCTCTTTCACTCTTTTCTTACTACTCTTTCTCTATTTTTATATGTATTGTTATATTTTATTTATTTATAGATTTTGTATATAAATACCTGATTATATATTTATTATTTATTCTATATTATAAAGTAGTTATTAAGTATGTATTTTTATTACCTATATTCTATTTATTTGCATCTTATTGTATCTTAGGAGAGAGCGGGGGAATTGGCGGCTACTAATGGAAAATGTTGGTATAAACAACTTTTGTTCACTTTGTTTTAACTTTAATTAGGAACTTAAGCCTTATTTATTTGGCTATGTTTTCATCACAATTTAAATCAACTACAGCCATGCATTAATTATGATACAAATATTTTACAAAAAAATTCAATCGCTCCCATTACCTCATTTGCGGGTAAGGAGAGACCATTTAACGTTCATATAGGAAATGGGAGCCATAAGGTTTACTTCTTCCCAAAATTAAAGCTAAACATATTCAAAAAGTAAATCTTAAATAAAATAAAAAAAAACCTATTTGTAACACAAACAAAAAAAACAACTAAGTATTGAAACAAGTAAAAATAGCAATTAATCGATTTAAAAAAATATTAATAAGTTCAACAATCATTTATCTTTCTGACAATGTGCTTTTTATATCATTTCTATGTATACATTGACTGCTTGATACTATTTCATGCGACAAAACGTTGGAGTCTTAATTTTTAGGCCCGAGCAGACCATAGCTGCGCGTTTCGCGCCGGCATGCAAGAAATACAGAAATATTTATTCTTCATCATCCTTTACCACTCCTGTGTAACGTCCATGTCATTGTCTGGAGCACTACGCTCGAAATTGTTGACGAGTATGTAAACCTGGGACAAATAGTCCGACTTATTAAGTCCGGCTTCGACCGATAAGTAAATCGACGGATTCAACTTGGCTGGGCGCGTTCGCATTTGAACCATTAGTGGAAACGATGTAACAAACGCTTCGATGATAATATAAATCTTAAGTTTTTTTAACTGTTCCTTATCCTCATTAAGTTTTTATCAAAATCTTGATTAAGTTTTTATCAAAGTCGGTGAAGCAGTTTTTTGTGATGAATAAATTTACAGAATAAGTGGTAAACTAACCGAATTTACAAATGATAATATGTACCTACTATTTACTAATGCAGATTCTGAATATGAGAAACTTTTTTAATATATAGAAACGTAATGTTACTTCATTGACCTAGTTCAAGATGTCTTATGTTTATGACTTCTTACTGGGAAGTTTGTAATACCGATCTCATATCATTTTTCGTTGATATTTATCCATGAGCAACTTTTAACATTTTTGCATGTTTGCCAGTAAAATTTGGAACTTGAACTAAGAAAATTAAAAAGATTTATCATATTAATTTACTTAAGTTATAAAAAAAATAATTCTAGGATAGTCATTTACGTATCATTGTCCAATGGTATTTAATTACTACCTCTGCGGTTAAGGTTAAAGAATGGCATTGAAAATTGCTTCGCCTCTTTACCTCTTGCTCGCACATTTTCGCTATCTATACTCACAACCGCCGGTAAAGACTGCAAAATTACGTTGTGATATGCGTTTTTCATACAGTTTTGAATCAATGTAAACAAAATGCTATAAACTACACAAAATCAGTGATGTTTTGCAATTTGTGAGCTAGACGCGTTTTGAGAGTTTTCTTCATAATTACATATGCATTTGGTTTGTTAATATTTTTGCATAAAATATTTACATGCTACACTGAGACATGACTAACCATTTAAAAAAAATATATTTTGTCTGTCTGTCCGAACTAATCTTTGGAATGGCTGAACCAATTTTAGTAAAAATTCACGAACTAATAAAGAATAGGTATAATCCCGTCAGGGTACATGTATATTCTGTGGGTATAATACCAGGAGTGATCTTGAATAAATTTTATACGGGAAATTTAGACCGAAATCAAACACTTTTAAAATAGATATATTGATAAGATAAAATAAATGGTCTTTAATGATTATCTTAAGTCTAAATAACGCCACATTAATAAGTCCTACCCCGATGAAGCCTATAAATTTTATTCATAATTAATGTACCTACTTGGGTACACAATTCTTTTCAAATATTTTTCCATTAATAGACAATTTCCAATTAATCGAATAATAAAACGCTATAACGATATACCGTTATTAGCGGGTTTTCGCTATTGGTACTGTACATGTTTGACGGCACTCAATACTCAATATTTATTTGCATTCAACCCTACAGTTAACCAACGTTTTTTATGTCTTGGTTTAATTACAATTTTCTCTTTGGGTATACACTCATTCAGTATATTTATTAGTTTATCATTGAACTTTTTGTAATTATAATTAATATGTTTATTAGCTTCCAAAATTTCCGACCAATTGCATGTCTCTAATTTGGATTTAAAGTTTTCAATATTATTGTAATTTAATTTTCTTGGCACGGACTCGATGAACCACCTTTTCTAAGCCCATTTTTTATTCATACGGACTATAGGTATTTATCATACAAAACCTGTGATTCATACACGGACGAAATTAACGAATGAGTTGGTTTATGTTTCTTAATAAATATACGACATTAATATAAAAATTATTACCTTGAATTTGTCATCCCCCGTAGGTGCAGTCGCATAAGGTATGCCATAAAAAGCAAAGAAAGTATCATTCTGTGCCTTATACCCTAGCACAGACCCTTGAACTATATTTACTAACCTCGCCTCCCGGGTTTGCGATCCCCCAATCACCGAAATCAAACATAATAAAACTATACACTTCCACATTCCGCAGCGCTATACTACCGCGGTGCCAGAGCTACGAATGCTTATTACGTCATACGCGCACCACTGTTCAAAATCACGTTTCATATAGCATGACTTCGCAGTTTTTTTTTAAACAGGATCTTATTACAAGTTTTTACTCGACTGCCAAGGAAGGAATTATAATAGAGGTTAAATAATGAAATTGCCGTTTTGATGGAGTCGATTGAACTAGATCTTAACTTTATTAGCGCTGTCGTCTAAAGTCTCTAAATAAGTTATATCCTAATTAATTACATTTATTCCAGTTTATCACAACCCTAATATATATTACGTGGCTTAAATTAGGTACTTCTTATTAGGTTCCTCAAACCAAATAATAGCCTAACGTTATGCACTCCATATACCGATTGATTTATTGACAGAAAATCGATTGACATAAAGCGAAATATACTTGCTCTGCTACCTTAATTGATATTAAGGTAGCAGAGCAAATATATATAAACTTTTTAAAAACAGACATTAGTTTAGGGAGTGTACTGCACAGGTAGTCTATGTGGTTTTTAAATGTAAAGGTAAAATCTATAGTCATTCTTTAGTCCTCAGGGGTAACAATGCATCTGCATTTTGATTCGTTATCGAGGATGGATGACAGACTCGTTTGTCACCTTATTCTATAAAGAAAAGAAAATGAAATGCAATAGAATCATCGATCACTAATAAAAAAAACTAGATACACAGTCTCTAGTTCTCTAAAAACTGTCGCCAATTGTTTTGACGTAATTCTACACAAAGCTACGTTCAAATTAAAAGCGCACCCAAATGTTCGAGTGGGCTCTCATTCGGTAAGGACATTTTTTGTCACTGATTGTGTATCTAGTTTTTTTTATTAGTGATCCATGGATAAAATCCATAAAAGTTACTTTCATTACATAATATATTATAGTAAACTTATTTGTAATATTCACATAAATATAAAAAGGTGACAGTTCGTTGACTTATTATAAGTATATATAACAAGCCCCTTTGAGTTGCTCGTTGGTCTAGTAGTCGTAAACGCGAATGCTAATCATGAGGTCCCGCGTTCGAATCCCCAGTAGAGCCAAAAAAATAGTTCTTGAGTTTTTATGTCGTGAAATACTCAGTAGGAGCCCGGAATCAATAGGTAGTAGCACAGAATAAATAATAGTACGTAGTAGTCAAATAGGCGGTGTTTCACATCCGTGCCTCGGAAAGCACATAAAGCCGTTGGGTCTTGCGGCTGATCTTTTTCACTCCACTCAAAATTTTTATCATTCAACATTCCATACAATATTACCAAAAACATTTTTCATATGATTACACCAAAATTACATTACAAAAACCATCATATAAGTTCACTTGTATATTCAGGTATATGTATATTATTGCATATCATGACGGAGAAATAAAACAGGTTAATTTAATTATTATAAAATAACATAGACTTGACATTCATATTTCAAATATAAAATATTTGGTAAAGAATCACTGGAATTTTAGTTCAGTTTTATTTCTTGGAGTTGGAGCAGTAGGTGCGGTGGGCATTGCATAATATTTCTCATAAATAGCATCCCAAAAAAGAAAGCGTTGCTGTATCAGAGGTCCGCGCAGTTTCATCGTCTTATCGAGAGACATGTGAGGCCCACCGTTTGCATCGGTAGGCGGCCACATTGGAAGGTCTGAGCCTTCCGGAACCGGTTTTCTGCAATAATCAGAATATATGAGGTTACATTTATACATTCAGAAATTAATGAGGTTGTTATAACTTAATTTACTTGATTCCGCGTAAAGAAAAATAATGATGTGTCCCGCCCAATTTTAAGGTGAGATAATCAATTAAATTATAACAATTTCATTATAATGGATTTCCGCAAAGTAACGCCTGATTCTATAAATTATCAAGGTATTAAACATATTGCACACAAACACAAAGCAAGTTGTTGAAGTTTATTCACAGGATAACCTTTCGATCGGGGTAGTTGGATAAGACAATCCATCACCCTATCTGGTCCCATGGGTGTTGTAAGACGGGAAATGCCGGGATCTTGTGGCATCCAATAGAATGCGTATTTATATTGGACTAGCGATCCGCCTCGGTTTCGCACGGGTTTTTTCAGGATTTTGACAACAGCGCCACCTACCGGGTCCAATGGTGAATCTAAACCATACTTATCACTTATACACAAAATCTCATTCTTGACATTTTCGAATTTTAGCAAGACTAACGGACAGCAATTGATTTTTATATATACATATAGAAAAAAATATAAAATACCCAGGGCAACGGCGAGAAGCAACATCAAAGGTACTACGTTAAGTAGCGATTTAAGCTTCGTTTAAATTGAGGCGAATCCCGCGCGGGACGCGGACGCGGTACGCGATTAGCATGCGCCGATTGCGTCAGCTAACTTGTATGGACACGTGCTGCAGCGAAATATACGCGGGACAGTGCCTGATTTTTCGTAATGCCGTTGAACCTTGAATTTTGTTATAGCATTCTTATGGCATACAAAAATATAATATATAAAATCTGTTTTTTATTTTTTCGTGGGTATCAAAGTGTGAAACTCTCCAAGTTCTATGCGTTGAGTACTCAGCTCATGAACCCATTTTCTTCCTCACATCTTGAGTTTCTTTTTCAGTTAATTCTAATAATAACAAAACCTCAGCTCCAATATCAAAAGACTTGTTTTCCTATTGAGAAACCAAAAATAATGACGTGCGGCATTCGACTCAGTTTGAACGATACTTTAAGAAAATCCTCTGTAGAAAGGAAAGGACTGGTATTCAGCAATTAATGTCTATAAGCGAATGAAGAGGAGCAGAAAATAATATGTAAAACAAGCTCTATTAGCTTTGAAAAATATTTTTAATATCTACGTAGTAAGGCTTGCACAATCATAATATTATGTTTTGACTTAAAAACAAACATTGATTTCAGATACGACTCCTAAGCTAGGAGATTGGTAAACAAATAAATAAATAAATATAATATACAGGGTATTTTTGGAACGCTCCCGAAAACTAAGACAGGCGACAGCACCAAGTATACCTTTGATCATGGGTCACAAATAAATTTGATCCTGATGAAAAAAAAATCATATTTTTACAACGTTTTATTAGCGTTATTCACGCGCCATCATGTTAGTACAACTAAATGAAACGATAATTTCATAAAAAAAAATCATGAAAATACTGAAACATAAAACCAGCAGTGAAAACTGAATTGATATCACCTGACTAATGGAGGTTAATGTACGCGCGAACGGTGAAAAAAGAACGCTGGCCTTGAACTTGGGCACAGCGATTTATCACATATTGGTACGAAGGGGGCGCGACGGGGGAACAATCCGCCAGTATTACTGTGCCTGCATGCTATTGGTTCCCGCGCTTTGTTCGCTCCAAAAATACAGTCGCATACACAGCTTACTTTGCGACTCGCAACGATGTTTTAAAAAGGAAGGAAAGAAAAATTATTTATATCTATTGTTTTATGACTAAACTAGTGAACGAAAAGGTAAATATGATAGGAGAAGGTGAATGGGGAAAATTGTGCAGTAAATTTAAAAGTGTTGAGGAAGAATACCGAAAAAATTACCATGTGATCGACCTGATGACGGAAGCTCAAGCGAAGATGAAAGTGATGATGAAGTAGCATCCAGTAACACCAACACACCTTCAACATCTGGCTTCCATGTGACTCAAGACGACATAATGGACGGCGTGCCACCCTTACCTTAAGTTTTCTTGTTACAAACTACTTTATATTTTACGATATAAATAACAAATAATGCTCAAGTAAACATTATCCATTTTTAATTCCAAGTAAGGCACCTATTATGATTCTACAATAAAACAATTAATTACTTACTATAATATTATAAAACAATATCCCAATACCATGTAGTACTTTAGAACGCGACTGTAACCTCCCTCCACTCGACCTGCTAGCTCGGTGCGAAATAATGTAACCCGCCCGACTCGTGTCGCATCACGCTGTGACGCAGTAGGTTTCAGTTTAATTGTAGTTTTTGAAACAGTTCCGTGATGATTTTGTTACTTGTTGTTACGTTTTTTGTTTTAATAATGCTTAACGCGTACGTTTATAGTGATTGTGAATACGACAACATGTTATGTATCCGAACCTAGGTACACGAAGTATCGCTAAATAAATTGTTAAGACGTCGGGATGGAACAAGTGTGTAATACTGTGCAGTGCACAAAGTGTTGAAGCGTAAACGAATGCGCCCATACAAATTGCACAAAGTGCAAGCTTTAGTTCCCGGCGATCACGACCGCCGACGAGTTTTCTGCCGTTGGTTATTATACCAGCAACAACGTGTGGCTGGTTCCATTGAGCACATTATCTGAACGGATGAGTTGACATTTACCAGAAACGGCCTGTGGAACCGAATAAATAAACACGTGTATTCAGAGGTTATCCCGCACGCTGTTCGACAAACCGGGCACCAAACCCGATGGTCGGTTAACGTATGGGCTGGTTTATTTAAGGATCGCATACTGGGACCAGTGTTTCTGCCACAGCGACTGAACGGACAGCGATACCTAAACTTTATAAATGAACAGTTGACAGACATTTTAGACGACCTATCGTTGGCTGAATATCGCCGCACATGGTTCCAGTATAATGGTGCCCCTCCACATGTGAGGTTCGTCCGTGAGGGCCTCAATGAGCTATTTGATGATTGCTGGATTTGGCGGACTAGGACCACACGCTTGGCCACCTCGCGCACCAGATCTGACCCCGTTAGACTTCTTTCTGTGGGGTATGTGAAAGAAAGGGTTTTTAATCGTGAGTGTGATAGTGCTGACGAAACTACAAAAGGATCGTGGATGTTTTCGACAAACTACGTACGAAGATCACACGATGATGCCCCGCCTCCATAAGGAGACGCAACACCGAGCCCAAATCTGCCTTGAAATGAATGGAGCACAATTTGAGCCGCATCTCATAAGACCACGGAGGATTTAGAGCGGTAAGCTGTTTCATAACTATTTTTTTTTAAATAACTTAGTACTGAATTAATCTGAATACATACATAACTGAATACATGAGAATAATAAACATACCTACACGATGAATAAAAACGCATGACTCTAACCTTGGTTACATTTCATTTATGTATTTTGTTATTAGCGGGAAATCGAACCAGTTATTTGGGTTATTTAACCTGTAAATTCGGATTAAAATGGCTACGTGGAGACAAGTACAGTGGCAAAATAGTATGTTAAGTAGATAAGTTAGGTATTTAGACAAGTGTTGTAAATTATTAGGTATTGTGGTATAGCCCGCTAGTTGCGGACCGCGCGAATTTGCGTTCGCGCGTACATTGACCTTTAATCAGCTGATATGAATTGAGTAATTCCACTGCTGGTTTTATGTTTCAGTATTTTCATGATTTTTTTTTATGAAATTATCGTTTCATTTAGCTGTACTAACATGATGGCGCGTGAATAAATCTAATAAAACGTTGTAAAAATATGATTTTTTTTCATCAGGATCAAATTTATTTGTGACCCATGATCAAAGGTATACTTGGTGCTGTAGCCTGTCTAAGTTTTCGGGAGCGTTCCAAAAATACCCTGTATATTATCTATAAAAATAAATAAAATGGAAGTGTCTATTTGTAATATCTTAATAACTACTTTTTACTAATTACCCACATATGAAAGTATATACTTCACTTCACTTCACTTATCTTCACGCACAATCCCTGACGGGGTAGCCAGAGAGAACAGATCGCCAAGTGTCACGATCCTTACATACCTCTTTATTTTTTTTTGTCTGTCTGTCTATTTGTTCCGGCTAAGCTTTTAAATGGCTGGACCAATTTTGACGGAACGTTCACTGGCAGATAATTGATGCTATAATGAGTAACTTAGGCTACTTATATTTAAAAAAAAAGAATTAGGATTCTGCGCAAATAGTTAAAATCCTTGAAATCTAATCGTAATAAATTCTACG
This sequence comes from Parnassius glacialis, assembly GCA_033319125.1. Taxonomy (NCBI): domain Eukaryota; kingdom Metazoa; phylum Arthropoda; class Insecta; order Lepidoptera; family Papilionidae; genus Parnassius; species Parnassius glacialis. Next base: position 40,147,353 of record JAVANC010000001.1, on the reverse strand, counting down.
CGGACGAAATCGCGGGGAACAGCTAGTTTTTAAATATATTGAATGCTAACTGGCCCGACAGATATTGTTCTGTCCATTCTGGTAATCGTAGTTACTGCGGACACAGTGTAAATACTATTAATAACTCGGCCACAGCGCCACTTGCGGCGGGCCAAGTTTTGTAATTTCCTTTTCTGGCATTAAAGTAACATATTTTGTGAATATGAGTCATTTTAGTTCATAAATACAGAATTTGTTAATATCTTGACTTCAGTACCACATAGCTGTGAACCATCGCCAAGAAAACCAAAGTAATGTAGGGAAAACTTACACTAAGTGGAATGATGGCGTGATGAAACATGCAAGGAGAAAATGGATGCAAATTGCTCATGACTCAGGACTTATTAGTGATAATCTGTGGAGGAAGTCTATGTTTAACAGTGAACGTGTTATGGGCTGTAATTTTGTTAATGATAATATTTTTAAACTAATTTACCCTATTTTGATGAACTTGAACCATAATTCTCTCATCAACTGCTTCATGTTCTTAAAATCGTTTGTATCAGCTGGAGCATTTGGGAAAAGTTCGTCTCCTACAGCCAGTGTTTGTGCGCAATGGTTAGCACCACGCACATTTGTGTAGGGCACTAACGGAACGTTATCATCCACAAAAGAATATTCATATAAATATATATCGCTGTTTCCAGATTCTACTTGCAACTAAACAGACTTTAACGTGCCATATGCAAATAAAACATCTGTAAAATAATCTATATATCTAAATATAGTTTCCTTGCCAACAGATTTTTTACCGAAATAGAACTCTTTAATTATCTGCGCGACTTTTTCTTTTTCTTCTGAGTTGGAAAATTTAAGGTCACCAGGTAAGAAATCGGAGAAATTTTTATTCATTTTACTAAACCACGCATCAAAAAGCGGCATTCTAAACAGTCCTTCCATTTCAGCAAATCCAAATAACATTGGTAGTTTATGATTGCGGCCACTTTTCAAAACGTTCAAAGGAGCGTCGTCAAGAAATCTTTCTTCACCTTGTTCTCTTTCAACACAAGGTACAAAAAGAAACGTAGAATCGGTCTCATTTAAAAGATTAATAGAATTTAACGTATCGTATGATGCTGATTTATAAAAATTTTCTAAATCATAAATATCGTTGTTCCCATTTGTAAAGTTGAGCATTTTCGCATATTTCCAAGCAATTTCTACTGGGTCAGTTTGTACACTAAAAACAGAGAGACTTGCTCCACTTTCGGGTATAACCTTGTTAAAAAGGCCTTCGGTCATCGGTGAAACAAGATGAAGATCAACCGATGATGAACCTGCACTAAATCCATTGATTGTAATATCATCAGGATTTCCGCCAAAACTGGCAATATTTTTTTTCACCCAGCGAAACAATGCGACTTGGTCCTTCATGCCAGCATTACCGGGTACATCTTCTGTGCCTAAGCATAGAAAACCATGTGCACCGAGACGGTAATTGAAATTAACTATTATCATATTCCTATCTTTCACAAGTTGTTTTGACGTCTTAAAATCGCCATATCCTACTAGATATGCCCCTCCATGAACATGTATAACCACAGGTAAATTCTTCTTACCTGTGTCAGGTACATATATATTGGCGATTAAACAATCTTCCTGTGGCGTAACTTTTATTTTCCAGGGCATATTAGGTACTACGATTTGTGGGCAAATTACATCTTTATTGACGGCTTCGAATGGTTCTGTCCATTGCGGTGGAGGAAGTGGTGCCTGTAATAAAAATTTAGTATTATTTTAAAATATTGCATGCTCGCTTACTTATTATTATATAATACCGCGTGTTTGTGAAACGCTCCCGAAAACGAAGACAGATGAAAGTACTAAGGACACCTTTGATCATTGGTCACAAATAAATTTGATCGTAGAAAAAAAAAACATCTTTTTACAACGTTTTATTAACTTTATTTACGCTCCATCAATCAAGGAAGCCGAACTAGTTTCTCGCCAATGCTGCCTATGTGCTCTGTCTTTGCCTTGGCAATAACTCTTTTGGAGGACCTGGAGGCGAAGTTATAGTTCTTTTTAAGCATGCTCGTGTTTACATCTCGAATCGCCGAAGCAGCAGCCCAGGCTTGATAACACTCCTGCTTACTGCAAAATGCAGTCTTACATGAGCGACCAAACTAAGCTGAGATCTGCCTCCGATGGGTACTACAGATGATGGAATAAATAGTTCCATTCCCTGTAACACCACATCAGTGACAGAATCAGCAACAGCGCTGGGATCATCCGGCAAGCGAACCCGCCCCCATGGGTAGGATGCAAAGAAAGATCGCATTCCGTCCCAATCCGCCGACCTGTAATGCCAAACACGGCGGCAACCTGCAGAACGCAACCGCGAGGGGAGCGTGAGTGGCACCATACTCCGGATCACACAATGGTCCGAAGAGCCGAGAGGGGCATCCACAGGAGCGTGATATCCGTTCGGATTAGAGGTCAGCAGAAGGTCCAACAGGGAAGGTGTATGATCCTCCTCATCTGGAATCCGCGTAGGCGAAGTAACCGTTGTGTCAGATCATATGCCTAGGCATAGTCATAAACAGATCTCCACGCATGATCGGTTAAACTTGAACCGAACCATTCAGCGTGGTGGGCGTTAAAATCGCCATGGATCATGATTTCTGTGGATGGGACCTGTTGTAGCAAGGAATCTGGAGCAATTTGGACGTGGTCGATGAGTCGGTCTATTTCGGCATTACCGCTATGGGACCTATAGAGGCACCCGTAGACGCGCGGATGGTCGTCGCTGTCTACGCGTAGCCTAAGGCTGGACAGGTCCGAACCTTCAAGAATGCCGAGGCGTCGAGAACAGTTTGTGCAATTGGATCACCAGCTTCCTTGCAGATCGGAGCATCAAGGTCGTTGTAGATGGTGCATGTCTTTCACATTTACCACGGTGAGTGCTTTGAGGAATTGTTCGGATTAATCCCAGCCGCCAAATTTCACGAACGCACATCGCGGCAGAACTCTCGATACCATCCACACCATGTGGATGATTGGCGGTCCACCACTGTGATTGGACCGATTTAGAAGATGTATTCTTCCTCGCACAACTTCCTAGTGGAATCGATTACCATCAGCGATTTTTCCGGAACGATACGACTTAGAGACCTTCAAGAAAAGAGCGTACCTACTCCTTTTTAAAAGGCCGGAAACACATCTGCAATTCCCCTGGTTCCGCTTGTGTTGCAGTTGTTCATGGGCGGCGGTAGTCACTTACCATCAGGTGAGCCGTATGCTCGTTTGCCCCCTCTCCTTAAAAAAAATGTTAGTACAGCTAAGTGAAATGATAATTTCATAAAAAAAATCATGAAAATAATAAAAATAAAATCAGCAGTGGAATTACAATCAGCTGACTAGGTCAATGTACGCCCGGGCGACGAATTCGCGCGGCCCGCAGCTAGCGAAAGTACCACAATACCTAATAATTTACAACTCTTGACTAAATACTTAACTTATCTACTTAAACTACTAATTGGCCACTGTGCTTGTCTCCACTTAGCCACTTTATTCACAGGTTAAATAAACCAAATAACTGGTTTCATTCCCCGCTGATAAAAAAATACTTAAATGAAATGTTAACAAGGTTAGATTCATGCTTTTTGTGTAGGTATATGTTTATTATTCTCATGTATTCAGTTATGTACCTATTCAGATGAGTTCAGTACTGAGTTATTTAAAAAAAATTAGGTATGACACAGCTTAACGATCTAAATCTTATGAGATTCTTCAAGGCACATTAACATGTTGCCGTATTCGCGAGCATTATAAACGTACCCACGCTTTAAGCAGTATTAAAACAAAACAAGAAAAACAAAACGTAGCAACAAGAATGTAATAAACAAAACAATTGAACTGTCGCTCACGCACATGTGATAATCAACACGGAACTGTCCCAAAAACAAAAAATTAATGTTCATTTCCACCAATACAAATGCGCATGACGCATTCGTTCTTGAAGTACTGAGCTACTACCACAGACCGTAAACCCTTACGACATTACCAACGTTTATTTTATTTATAAGTTTACTTATCCCTACATCATTCATTACAGCCCTTCACAAGTCCACTGCTGAACATAGGCCTCCCCCAAAGAATGCCACAAAGCACGGTCCTGAGCCACCTGCATCCATTGACTTCCTGCATATCTTACCAGGTCGTCACTCCATCTAGTGGGGGGACGCCCTACACTTCGCCTGCCGGTACGAGGCTGCCACTCAAGAACCTTTCTTCCCAATCGGTTGTCGGTTCTTCGAGCTATATGGCCGGCCCATTGCCACTTCAGCTTACTAATCCGTTGGGCTATGTCGGTCACTCTGGTTCTACTGCGCATATCCTCATTTATGAGTTTATCACGCAGAGAAACTCCGAGCATAGCCCTCTCCATAGCTCGCTGAGCGACCTTGAGCTTGCTCATCCGGCCAGCAGTGAAGGACCACGTCTCAGTTCCGTATGTCATCACTGGCAACACGCACTGGGTGTACAGTCTCGTTTTCAAGTTTTGAGGTATACCTGACGAGAAGATGTGTCGTAATTTCCCGAACGCTGCCCAACCGAGTTGAATCCGCCGATTGACCTCTCGGTCGAAGTTGGACTTACCTAGTCGGACTATTTGTCCCAGGTAAACATACTCGTCAACAACTTCGAGCTTAGTGTTCCCAACAACTACCGGCATAGGTGTGACATGGACATTAAACATGATCTTTGTTTTGTCCATGTTCATCTTAAGACCTATCCGTTGGGAAACACTATTGAGGTCATTGAGCATAGTGCTTAGGTCCTTCAGCGATTTTGCCATAAGGACTATATCGTCGGCAAATCGAAGGTGAGTGATGTACTCGCCATTGATGTTGATACCGTATCCTTTCCAGTCCAGAAGCTTGAAAACGTCTTCCAATGCAGCGGTGAAGAGTTTCGGGGATATGACGTCACCCTGTCTTACACCTCTCTGCAGTTGGATAGGTTTCGTACTCTGGTTCTGTACTCGGATAGCCATCGTAGCTCTACTGTACAAACACTTCAGCACTTCGATATACCAACAGTCAACTCGGCACCGCTGAAGGGACTGCAGCACCGCCCAAATTTCAACGTAATCAAAGGCTTTCTCATAGTCCACATACGCCAGATATAGTGGCAAATTGTACTCTTCGGACTTCTGTACAATTTGCCGAAGGGTATGTATGTGGTCTATAGTGCTAAAGCCCTTTCGGAAACCAGCTTGTTCGGGAGGCTGGAAATCGTCAAGTCTGCGCGCGAGACGATTCGTAATGACTCTCGAAAACAGCACGTAGACGCGGCTCAGAAGGGAAATCGGTCTGTAGTTCTTCAAGAGAGCGTTGTCACCTTTCTTGAAGAACAAGACCACCGCACTTCTGCTCCACGCCTCCGGTGTAATGCCACCATGGAGGACGGAATTAAAGAGCTTCTGAAGGACTTCAAGTACCGGTCTTCCACCCGCTTTTAGAAGCTCCGCTGTAATTCCGTCCTCGCCTGGGGCCGTACCGTTTTTAAGGTGCTGGAGAGCCATTCTAATCTCACTTAGACTGACGTCCGGGATATCTTCGGAATAGTGTCGGATGAGACTCGCTCTTGGATCCGTTACTCACACTTGCGTGTGGCTCCAACGAAGACGTGTACAGCTGCCCATAGAACCTCTCAATTTCACTCAAAATCTCAGGTGTCCCGGAAACGATGCTGCCACACTCACTCTTCAGCTTTGACAGTTGGCTCTTTCTGGCAGACAGATCTCTGGCAAAGACTTTGGAGCCTTGGTTTTGCTCGATCGCTTCTTCAATACGAGCTGTATTGAAGTTGCGTAAGTCCCGCCGCATGCATTTGGAGATCTGTCTGTTCAGTTGCCTGTATGCTGTCAAGTCTGTTGAAGAATGTAGCTTCATTTCCCGTCTAACAGCCATGAGATTAAGAGTGTGATCGGAGAGTTTTTGTGTTCTTCTGCGGCGGGTCTTGCAGAACTTAGCTCCGACCGCATGGACAGTTTCCACGAGCTTGTCATTCATTTCGTCCACTTCATTGCAGTCTTCTAGGCACTGAAAACGGTTTTGTAACTCAAGCTGAAAGGTTTCGGGACTTTGGAACAGAGCACGAGGGGGACGGAGCGTTGACTTCATTAGACGAGACCTCTCCAACTTAACGTTTAGGTTCAGTGTGCCTCTAACCATTCGGTGATCGCTACCAGTTTTCACCCTCGCGATCACGGAGACATCACTGAACAGTTCTCGTCTGGTCGTCATAATGAAGTCAATCTAATTTTTTGTCGAACCGTCGGGGCTCGACCAGGTCCACTTCCTGTGGGGCCGCTTCCTCGAAGAAATAGTTCATCATAAAGAGTCCCTCTTTCTCCATGAAGTCGGCCAGCTGCTGGCCCCTTGGGTTCCGTTGCCCTATTCCAAATTTCCCTACTTTCAGCTTACCGTTCTCTCTTGTGCCTAGTTTTGCATTGAAGTCTCCCATTAACACTGTATATTGGGTTTTTGAGGAATGCATGGTTTTAGAGATATCCTAATACATTTCCTCCACCTCCTCATCGGGGTGTGCCGAGATTGGTGCGTAAACCTGCATGACCTTCAGCGAATACCGTTTGGTGATTCTGAGTATAAGGTACGCAACCCTCGTCGACACACTCCTGATCTTTACAACGTTGTTAACGAGAGACTTGTGGACGATAAATCCGACACCTCCTTGGGACAGATAGTCGCCCTCCCGGTGATAGAGCAAGTTGCCGGATTCGAGGATTACCGTTTCCTCCCCCTCTCTTCGGACTTCGGATAATCCTATAATATGCCAGCGTAACTTGTCTATCTCTTCTTCCAGCTCCACAATCTTTTCGTCAGTCCTCAGAGTGCGTGCGTTATGGACACAATAACTGTAACGGAAATCCACCACAAATCTGCGGTCTTCTTTACATCAATGTTTTTGAAGTATTTTACAATATCTTGCGATAGTACTTTTTCAAATCTAAATTCCTTTAAACAGGTATTAACATTCTGTTTGAGTAATGACCCAGCGACAGTTGGAGAAGTATTCAATGACTCTGTTGTCAAGATAGGAATTTCAGTGAAATATTTCTCAAACACAACTGCGACTTCTTGATTTGATTTAGTCAATTCATTGTTAATTTATATAATATGCCAGCGCAACTTGTCTATCTCTTCTTCCAGCTCCACGATCTTCTCGTCAGTCCTCAGGGTGCGTGCGTTGTACGTTGCCAGGTCGAGTCGTCTAAGGTGGCAACCGAACCTCCACCGGAGATTCTTAGCACCCCCTGCCCCGCCGTTACCATGATCGCCACCGTAGCCAGGAATAGCGGGGCCGCCGGGGACTGGGGGCCGTCTGTTTGTTGCTTTAGTCATTGGGGGGTATTTGCCATAGTTGCCACGCTTGGCGAGCGGGTTGGCAACCGCAGTTTTTTTTATTGAAATTTGGCTATTATCAGGAAGATGCTGCTGCCCATCTCCTAACTGTTTCCCTTTGTCGCCTTTTACGACACCCACGGGAGGATATGGGGTAGTGGATATTCTTGACCGCCACTACACATCCCTACAACTAGTCTTCATATGGAATTTAGAAATTATGGTTGTCATTTTTAATACAATTACACAATCAATTGTACCCTGACGCAACAAGCAGTTTTTTACTACAAAAATTATATTGAAATTAATAAACGTACCTAATTGGTTACTCAGTATTCACTTACATAGTTATAAACACGATTTAATCGTTATCTTTGATTTTGTATAAGAAAATAGAAATGAAATATTACTGAATAATTTAATTGTTAAAATCAATTGCAATTGTGATCGACAGTTAATTAATCTATCAGAATTAATGTAAAAAATAATACTTTTACTTTATTTTAATTGACTTTTCGTATTTAATCCGACCAATACTTTGAATTTAAAAGAGGTACATGGCAGCGTTTCCAACACCAATTTGTCAAATTCCCCGAAAATTCATGTCAAATTCTCCAATTTAAGGACAAAACTTCAGCAGATTCACCACAAATTCACCTCAATATTATTTTAAGAAATGAATTAATTTTCAACTAATTTTATAAGATTTACTTTTTAACTAATATTTTTTCCTTTAAAATTAAAAAATAAATAAATGAAAAGCATTAAATTATACACAAAAGTTGCCGTAATAAATCCGAAAATTAAATATGGTGCAATGAAGATAATTAAAAAAGGGAGTCATTTGATATTCATAAGTAGCCTAACAAAATGTTAAAATAAGTATTTAGATTTCTTGAAAAAAGGGTTCTGACTTGTTCCTGTCTATCGACTTTCAAAGTCCCCGTATTTTCCCCGCATAACACCAGTCCTCAACCGACTTTTAATTCCCCGCAATTATGGGAATCCGCCACATATTGGCAAAGGTAGCGCGTGTGTGAAAGGGAAGGGTAGTGTGACTAGGCTAGGCATTGTTTCGCACCGAGCTAGATACAGGTCGACAGTGGAGGGAATGTGTCTGCGCATGGTTACAGTCGCGTTCTAAATTACTATGTGGTATTTGGCTATTGTTTTATAACATAATAGTAATTAACTGTTTTATTGTAGAATCAGAATAGGTACTTTACTAGCTAACTTATAACTTTGGAAGAGGTTGGAATTAATTTTTTTTAATTATATCGTGAAATAATAAAGTAGCTTGTAACAAGAAAACTTAAGCTAAGAGTGATACGCCGTCCATTATACCGTTGGAACATGGAAGCCAGATGTTTGGTGTGTTGTTGTTACTGGATGCTACTTCATCATCACTTTCATCTTCGCTTGAGCTTCTGTCATCAGAATCATCATCATCAATGTGAATGATAAATGTTTCCGTCATCAGGTTGACCACATGGTAATTTTTTCGGTATCCTTCCTCAATACTTTTAACTTTACTGCACAATTTTCCCCATTCACCTTGTATTTACCTTTTCGTCACAAGTTCAGTTATAAAACAATAGATATAATCATCGATCACAAATAAAAAACTAGATGCACAATCCCATACAAAAGTTCTCTAAAAACTGTCGCCAAATGTTTTGACGTAATTCTAGTTGATATAAATATACATTAATGTAAATTCAACCTTAAGTGAAATGCCTAAAGTTGTATTGACAAAGCAACGTACAAAAAGCAATAAAAATTTTACGACAGAGGCTCGTCGCTTGGTCAAAGAGAGTGGAGCCGAACTACACAATATTTTTTGTTACTGTAATTTTCATATTATAATTTTTTTAAACTTGTTTTAAATAATTGTTCTACTTAATAAAGCATATTCTGTTCTATTCTAAGGTATATATTATGTGTAATGGTTATATTATTACCTGAATGTAAATATGCTTTTGGATAGGGCACCAAATTCATTTAGTAATGAAAGTAATTGAAACAGTCATATTTTTTTTTATCTTGTGTGAAAAATTTAAAGATATTGCTTGACACACAAGTTAAATCTAAATATAATAGTTACTAAATATAAAAAATAAGTACAGAAAGTTCTTGCAAACTCTAGGAATATTATTGCCCAAATTTTGGCGTAATGTTCATATTTACAGATGTTTAAAAAACGGATAGGACTTATTCAGTCCTATCGGTTTTTTAAACATAATGATTTCTTATATTTGCGCGTTAACTACACATTTAAATGAAACTAGTTTTACGGATTTTATCGCGTATATTAACTTATTTTATATTCCTGACGTTTCGAGTACTATAACATTTAGAGAATAGTAAAGAACTCTCATTAAACAAAAAAAAAACAATCATACTTTAATAATAAAAAAATAAAAAAACAATAGCGTTTCCACAAATGGAACAGAATCAACGCATATACCTCGAACAATGACAACTTATTTTATTACGACTTAATTTAAAAAATACTTTTACGATGATTTCTTGACAAAATATCAGTATTTATAATACAGTTATAACAATTAAATAATGTTAATATTCATACTTAAGGAAAATATGAAATTCCATCCTTTTTTAGCGTTTTGGGTGTGTGATTTTTACACTTTTTAAACGAGCACTGAGACATGTTTACCGTCGGAGCATTCTAATGCTATTAGATTAAAAGTGCACCCATATATTCGAGTAGGTGCACTTTCGGTTATGCCATTTTTTGTCACTGATTGTGTATCTAGTTTTTTATTAGTGATCGATGGATATAAATAATTTTACTTTCCTTCCTTTTTGAAACCATCGTCGCTAGTCGTGCAAAGTAAGCTGTGTGTGCGACTGTATTTTGGAAGCCAACAAAGCGCGGGAAGCATGACCCAATGATTATATTACAAATATCCAAACATTTGCAAAAACTTTCACATATATATCATATAAAAGAAAAGTGGGTATTTTTTAAATATTTTTACATTCTGTATGACACTTGTGTGGTAAAATTTTTAGAATGTAGTTAGAACTTTATTTACTTCCTGTAATTAAGTATACTTTGAAGGTAGAATAATATGCTATGAGACCTGTTGAAATTAACTGTAAGACTTTTTTGATGAAACTGAAAGTAGTATCACATGGGAGATTTACGGCTGCAATACAAATGGGTCAGCTCGACCAGGGAACGACAGCGTAAAATATGCTTAAGAGCAGGGTTGTCTTTACACTGTGCTTGTGCAATGCGTCAAGCTTAGAATTTATTTATTTAATGAATTAATTGCTAATAATGTACTTATTTTAATGTATTTTTTTTTAGTTCAAAAAAAGACAAAAATTTAAGAAAAAAATATAAAGAGATCTAGCTAGTTGCTTGATACAAATGGTGCACTTTTTTTTATAGGATAAGAGTGACAAACGAGCACACAGTCCACCTGATGGTAAGTGGTTGCTGTGGCCCATAGACATCTACATCAAATAAAATGCAGATGCGTTGTCACCCGTGAGGACTAAGGTGGAATGCGTCATTTCCAGTAAAAAGGGTCTCCGGTTCTCTACACTCACCATACGAAACATAGCAGCGTTAAGCTGCTATTTGACGCTGGTTGTCTGTGAGAGCGTGGTCCTTCACCGGTCGAGCCGACCCATTCGTGCTACAACTATACTACTAATATAGCTGAAGCATGGCTCTACCACGTGTATTTTTAAATAGGATGTCAGAGAAATAAGGAAATTGGAACGAACTAACTCGAAGCGTGTCCTTCGTCCTGTCTAGATGCCCTCTGCGATGCTTAGGTGAATGTCCACAGTAATTTCTCCGGAATCATCCTTGTTTTCTGGCTTGATGATCGCTTGTAGAAAAATTGTTTAAGTAAAAGAAAATGGCGGACAGTATTCGCGTAGCTTCTTTGCGCCATTTCTCTTAAAATTTTTGCGGAAAGCCCATTTGTTCTTGCGTTAGGTGAAATAGCATAATAATTAAAACTATAGGTCGCTGATAGAAGGATATAAAATTTACTTGCAAAAGGGCTGTCGTCGCCCATGCAAAACGGTTCTGGTGTGGTCGCAACACTACATTAAGCTGCAGTGATTCGAAAAGTGAGTTTAAAGAACCGGAGACTATTGTTACGAGCTTGGGGTTCGAGACAATTAAAAACTGTCGATTGAATTACCAAAATTGACACTTTAATTACAGAACACTAATTACAATTTAAAACCACACTAATAATAAAACATAATTGTATTACTGATGACTTTAGTTCGAAGTTATATCACTTCGAAATATTCGCGTATATCGCCAATTCAATACTGACTCGGTCGTGGTCTATACCGGCTTTACATAGGGCCTCAGATAGTTTCCCGAACCTTCCACTGTAGAAACATTTAGTATGTTCGAGTACATATCGGTCCCGAAATTTCTAGAAGGATCTTGACTCTCCTAGTTCTGCTATTCGACACTAGAGAGTGCTAGGGTAACTAGTGTTGCCATGTACAAGACATTAATAGTGGCGCGCAACACTATTTTAACTGGTATCGAGGCAAAGATATTTAAGTAGTAGTAGTAATAGACCGGACATCAGCAGCAAAATTGTCGTCTGTAACTTATGTCCTATAGGATATATCTCCGTTAGTCTTAGTGACATCGTCAAAAAGTCAAGACGCATTCGTTTCATATATTTAAAAAATATTTTAAGGAAAATATGGCCGGTTGTGCATTAAGATATTGTAAGTCACGATATGGAGAAAAAACTGAACGTGATTTCAGTTTATTATCGTAAATATAACATATATTTACCGAATAATCTTTAAATTTTATTACTTGTAGTAGATTGTTCTAGAACATTTATTTTTGTTGTAATAAGCGCCCTCTGTTATCCAGTAAACGTCACTATTTAGTTACAAATGTTAAAGTTAGTGATTGACGACGATTGGGATTATCGATAAAAAAATATACAGAATGGATTATCGATACTTTAATATCGAAACGGTAACATTCCTAAAACGACGTTATATTTATTAGCGTCACCTACTGGGGAATAGCTAAAATGTTATCTTAATAAATGCTTAGCGTTGTTTTGCTATTTTTAGCTAGAGGGTGCCACACGCGCACTAGCTAAAAGTTTTTGTATATAAATGTTCCTAATGCCCGCTCTATAGTATACCTATATATTTAAATCTCTTTGTATCGAGGCATTCCATTTTAGTCCTCAGGAGTGACAACGCATCTACAGTTACATTCTTAATCGAGGACAGATGTAGGTATCTACAGGCCTCAGTCTCCACTTACCATCACGTGAATTATATGGTCACCGTTGTCACCCTTCTACTAAAAAAAGTTAAGAGCGGCCCACTATTAGATAAAGTTTCGACTTGGTAAGACAGACACAAGTTTTTATAGTCCATCTTCCAAGTAGACTATTTTACTACACTGGATATCCTCCTTAAAGAGCTAAATCCATTACATTCACATATAGTACTACTAGAGACTGTAACTAGGACTTTAATATCTCCCTTCTTAAAAGTAATATCCGATACCTTCTGCTTAAGTCCCTTATTTTTTTTTTCCTAACAGTATCTTCTATCTCCTTGATTTGGTTATAGTTTCTTCTCTCTAGCATGTTAATAAATTTGGTCAATTATCTACTAATGCCTTTTCCTATCATGATCTCCTGTTTTTATCTTATAAAATAAGATCACACAAAGCTAAATAAATTATATTATTGCTGCGTAATTTTGTAGAAATGAATTTGGATAGGTTACGAAAGGATGCTGCTAAAATGGATTGGAGTGTCATAACAAAAGCTTGCACTGTATGACGAATAGGTAGCCCAGTTTAATTCACTTCTTGTTAAACTTTATGATGAACATCCTCCTGTTGGGCCAAATTGACTATGACTCTTCGGAGTTATTGTAGAACAACGTGCTCACGCCCGACTGTGGCCAGTTTTATTCAGTAGGTAGAGCCACGCGGCAGCTTTTGTTGTTGCACGGATGGGCGGTACCACGACCACACAGAATACCAGCGTAAAGTAGAGGTTTACCTCTGCGTTGCGCTAGGTGAGGTGGCAGGAGGCCCAATTCCCCCCCCCCCTACTGCCCCGCGTATTCTGGGGGAGGGGGGGGGGGGGCAAAATTCCGCAATCTGCAGCTTGTCGCCGTGTTTGGCACTATAGGTCGACCGATTGGGACGGGATACGGTCTTTTTTTGCATCCTACACTTGGGGGCAGGTTTGCTTCTCGCCGGAAGGTCCCAGCGTTGTTTCCGATTCTATTGCTGATGTGGTACTTCAGGGTATGTAACCTTTTATTCTATCCTCTGTGGTGCCCATCGGAGGCAGATCACAGCCATGGTTTGGTCGCTCCTGTAAAATAGCATAACACTATTAGCAGGAGTGCTAACGGGCCCGGGCTGACGCATAAGAAGTATAATTCAGTCCCCAGGTCGTCCAAAAAAAGCGTCATTGCCAAGACAAGGTCTGAGCACATCGGCAGAATTGGCGAGAAGCTAGTTCGCCTTCCTTCGGGAACCCGTGTATTCTGGTCTCTCGCCAAGGCTGTCCAAGGGAACATCTGTCAGCCATCTTTTCCATCTCTGCACAGAGAGGATGACTCACTGGCCCATGTCGCAAACGAGAAAGCCGATCTTTTAAGCTCTCTCTTTGGGTCCAACTCGACTCTAGATGACGGGAGGAACACACCGCCGACCATCCCGCGGTGTGAGTGCTCTATGCCGGATGTGCGATTTTCATAGCGCTCGGTCTGTAAAGCACTCTTCTCCCTTCATTTTTAAAATTAAAAAAGCTGAAGGTACTCCGGGTTAACTCTGACAGTCCTCCGTGACCAATGGTGCTGGAAAGCACCCAAAACGTTGGGAATTAATAAAAATAAGAAAAAAATAAGTAAATTAAACGCGATAAAATCCGTAAAAGAAAAACACTACACATTGAATAAAACTATTATTCAATGTGTAGTGTTCGCGTAAATATAAGAAATAATTATAAAAAAAGAATCGTCCAAATCGCTTCACCCAGTAAAAAGTTATGAGGTAACACACATAAAAAACATACAGCCGAATTGAGTACCGTCTCCTTTTTTGAAGTCGGCAGAAAAGTGACAAGTGAATTTACAATTCGCCTTGATGCACAAATCACTGAATCGCTGCACCGTGCTGTCAGGTAGCAAGCCTATGGCGTAACGCGGACTGTCTCCCAATGGTCATTGGATTCTATGCAATGTCTTGTGAAGACACATCTGCAAAGTTGCAGACGTGTCATCACAAATAAAACAGAAAAAGTATAAATGGCATTAAAACATTTTTATCTTTAACAATAAAATATAAATATTTAATACATATTGTATAAAAATTTGTTACATATTGAGTCATTACTATTCTTCCCTTTACTGTTCTTTCAAATTTGATATTCATTATAGTTCAGTTTTGGTTCTTGGTGTTGGAGGAGGGGGTGCGGTTGGCATTGAATAATATTTCTCATAAATAGCATCCCAAAAAAGAAAGCGTTGCTGTACCATAGGTCCGCGCAGTTTCATTGTCTTATCGAGAGACATATGAGGACCACCGTTTGCGTCGGTTGGCGGCCACAATGAAATGTCTGAACCTTCTGGAACCGGTTTTCTGCAATAATCAGAATGTCATTAAATTATTTTTTATACATTCAAAATTTATTTTTCTGTCATTTCTTTTCAATAGTATTAATTTTAATTTGAAGCAGTAAAAATTATTTTAAGTATTTTTTTTTAATAAATAGTCAGCCTTTCGCTCGGGGTAGTGTCATAATAAATTCCATCACTCTATCTCGTCTCATAGGTGTCGTAAGTAAGATATTGTGATATCCAATAAATGGCGTATTTATACTGAATGTAAAATACCTAGAGGAGGGGTGGAAAGCAACGTCAACCGATGTCCAGCAATTGAATGTTTATATAATTATGAAGAGGAAGCGAAAATAATAGAAAAATCTCTTCAAGGTTTGAAAGCAACTTTTAATATCTACGGAATAAATAGTACTTATTTTAGTACCGCTAGTGTAAAAATATCTAATGTGTTGCACGATAAGATGCACAAAAATAATCCATTGATGATATAAAAACTCAATCATAATACCTCCTTAACCAAAAAAAGCACTGATTTGCTTAGGATTCAAACCCATCATTAACCACAACTTAGTAATGAAGTATGCAGACTCCTAAGCCAGGCGATTGCCAAACAAATTTTTTTCTAATATGTTTTTAAATATCTTTAATATGTTATCTTTTTCGAAACATATTTAATAATAATGATTTTCGGGCGGCAGTCCAATAGGGATAAACGCAGTGTTTCTACCTAACACTAGATTGGGTGACAAGTCAGAGTCGATGAATACAGGTGACTCAAGACATTTTTGACAATCTGTCAGCGAGGCCTTTGTACAACAGTGGACTTTTCATGGGCTGTAGCGATGATGATTATGATATTTAAAAATTATTTTACCCTGTTGTGATAAAGTTGTACCATAATTTTCTCATCAACTTCTTCATGTTTATGAAATCTCTTGTTTCGACTTGCACATTTAGGAAATTTCCATCTCCTACAGCCATTGATTGAGCGCAGTGGTCAGCACCACGCACATTTGTGTAGGGCACTAACGGAACGTTATCATCCACAAAGGAATATTCATATAGATATATATCTTTGTTTCCAGATTCCACTTGCAACTGAACAGACTTTAGTGTGCCATACGCAAATATAACATCTGTGAAATAATCAATATATCTAAAAACAGTTTCCTTGCCAACTGGTTTTTTACCAAAATAAAACTCTTTAACTCTGTGCGCGACTTTTTCTTTTTCTTCTGAGTTGGAAAATTTAAGGTCACCGGGTAAGAAATCGGAGAACTTTTCATTCATTTTACTATACCACGTATCAAAAAGCGGCATTCTAAACAATCCTTCCATTTCAGCAAATCCAAATAACACTGGAACTTTATGATTGCGGCCACTTTTCAAAACATTTATTGGAGCATCATCGAGAAATATTTCCTCACCAAGTTCTCGTTCAACACAAGGTACAAAGAGAAACGTAGAATCAGGCTCGTTTAAGATTTGATTAATGGAATTTAATGTATCATATGAAGCTGATTTATAAAAAAATTCTAAATCATATACATCTTTGTTCTTATTTGTAAAGTTGAGCATTTTCGCATATTTCCAAGCATTTTCCACTGGGTCCGTTTGAACACTAAATGCAGAGAGACTTGCTCCACTTTCGGGTATAACTTTATTGAAAAGACCTTTGGTCATCGGCGAAACAAGATGAAGATCAACCGCTGATGAACCTGCACTAAATCCATTGATTGTAATATCATCAGGATTTCCGCCAAAACTAGCAATATTTTCTTTCACCCAGCGAAACAATGCGACTTGATCTTTCATGCCAGCATTACCGGGTACATCTCCTGTGCCTAAACATAGAAAACCATGTGCACCAAGACGGTAATTGAAATTAACTATAATCATATTATTTTCTTTAATGAATTGTTTTGCAGTCATTAATTCGCCATATCCCAGTTGATATGCCCCTCCGTGAACATGTATAACCACAGGTAAATCCTTTTCATCCGTATCAGGCACAAATATATTAGCGATTAGACAGTCTTCCTGTTGTTTAAGTTCTAATCCCAAAGGCGTAAATACCAATTGTGGACAAATTATATTTTTATTGATGGCCTCGAATGGTTCCGTCCAATGCGGCGGAGGAAGCGGTCCCTATAATAAAAGTTTATTTTTTTAAATGTGGGAATATCCTATAATCACACCTGTATACACACATTAATTATTTCTTACTGGAAAGTTTGTAGTGTGGATTACTTATTTCGATTACAAATGATTTTTGTAGAAATTTGTCCATGTGCAATTTATATTTATAAAACTCTTCCACAAAACAAAAAAGGCAGGTAGATAGATAGACGGTAAACCAGGAGATAACCTCAGAAAGTTCATCAACTTTCCGTAATTACTCTGTTATAATAAAGACTTAAGAGACATATTTCAAAAGGGTTCATCTGAAGGATGGATGGAAACTTATTATAAAGTTTCGTTTATAAATTTGCATCAGACAACTGTATTTGAGATAACACCAAAAATCACATACCATATAAAACTACTTTAATTCTTTTCTATTTAAGGTATATAAATCTAAATCTAAAAATAGTTAATAATATAAATTGGAATTTCTGGTTATATTAATTAGAACGGTTTGTTTCTTTATATTAATAATGAATACAATTTGATGTAGATGAGTACCGTCATAGCATTTTATCGGCAGAATAGCACTCCTAGCTCCCAACTCAATATCGCGAGCGAGTTGCGCGAGATTGATCCATCAATTATTATTAATATTAAATACCAAAGTTCAAATTTTGACATATGCTCACGTTTTACCAGTCGGTTGCTAAGATGTTGTACCAGGAGGAATCGGTGCATGAGTACCGAAAACTATTCCACCTCAATTTTTTAATGCGTTTTACTTTAAATCGTCCTACTGATGATATAAATGTATGTTGCCATGGGACAACTCGGTGCCATATTGTTCAAACCGTTTTTTTTTCTCATTTACAGAGAATTGTAATTTTCAAACGAGACATTTTTTTTATATTTCTTAATAAAATAGAAATAAAAAAGTTCTATAACTTTTTACGATAAAATTAATATTTTCGGAATTATGAATTATTAAAGGTTTGGAAAATCCCAAATTCCGATACACATTTTGACTGATTAAAAATATATAAAGAAAAATAAAAAATATAAAAGATATTCTTTTATATTCTTTTGATGAAATTTTTACATATTTCTTTATAAAATTTTAATGAGTCAAGTATCCGAAATCAGGATTTTCAAACATTTAAAAATTAATAACTCCGAAAATATTAACTTTATCGTTAAAGTCATAAGACCTTTCATATTCGTATTCTATCAGAAAATATAAAGGAATTTTTTTTTATATTATTCTTTTACTTTACATATTTTTAATGAGTCAAAAGTAACTGAATTTGGGATTTTTCAAACATTAAAAAATTCATACCTCCGAAAATACTAACTTTATCGTTAAATGTCATAGCCTTTTTTATGTGTATTTTATCAACAAATATAAAAAATAGCATTTATATTTTAGTCGTTTTCTTTGTGTATTTTTAACGGTCAAAGGAATCCGAATTCGGGATTCTTCAAACCTTTAAAAATACAATATTATATACAATATTAAAACTATAATAATAATAAAAAAAACTAAAACTAGAAACTTAATTATCATAATATAGTCCTACTCCCCGCGGTATCGTGCCAAGAACGCTCGCTGCGTTTCCCCGCTGAATGGTTATACTTAGCCTTTGAGCGAGAAAAGAACCAGCCTTCTTATCACCAGCAGCAACGACCAGCCGTGGATGGAGTTCCTTTAAGAACTTCACCGCACGTGGACTCCACGGACTGATAGTCTCTACAGCAAATGGCACAAATATGTAGTCATCTCTCAGAGACTCATACTTGCGCCATTTAGTCAGTTTAGCTGCCTCTGATGCCGCCCCGGCTCTAAAAATTCATAACTCCGAAAATATTAACTCTATCTTAAAAAGTTATAGGACCTTTTTATTCGTATTTTATTGAGAAATATAAAAAGAAATGTCCCATTTGGAAATACCAATTCCTTGCAATTGCCAAAAATCGGTTTAAACAAAATGGCACCGAGTTGCTCTATGGCAACAAGTGTTTATCATCAGTAGGACAATTTGAAGAGAATCGCATAAAAAAATGAGTATTCTACCTGGACTAATGGGTTTAAGGAAGATGTCTGTGTGAAAAACTAATGATTCCATGCCCAATTATGTAATCAAATCCTGATTAAGTTTTTATCACAATCGGTGGAGCAGTTTTTACTTACCGAATGAGTGGCAAAATAGCCGTATTTACAAATGATAATCGGCACATGATTATCATTTTTAAATATTGTTAGCAATACTTATTTTCCTATTTCTTATTCCAGATTTCCATGTTAATTACTTCTTACTGGAAAGTTTGTAGTGCGGATTACTTATTTCGACTACAAATAATTATTGTAGACATTTGTCCATGTGTAATTAATATTTATAAAACGCTTCCACAAAACAAAAAAGAAGAACTAAGAAATGAAAAATATTTGTTATTTACTTAAGTTATTAAAAAAAAACTAAAAACTAAAATATTATGATATGTAGGTCGCACAGTCATTACGTATTGTCCAATAGGTATTTAGATATTTATCACAATCCGCGATTTATACACGGACGAAATTAATACTTATTGGTACTAGTATTTATTTATTACTACCTTAAATTTGTCATCCCCCGTAGGTGCGGTTGCGTACGGTATGCCATAAAAGGCAAACAAAGTATCATTTTGTTCCTTATATCCTCGCACCGGCCCCTGGGCTATATTCACTAGCCTCGCCTCGCGGGCTTGCGCTCCCGCAATCACCGAAATCAAACATAATAAAACTACGCACTTCCACATTGCCTCACGATATACTGCCGGTGCCGGAGTTACGAATGTTTAACGCATCATACTGTCTACATTCACGTCACAGAATACTTATCAGCTTATCACGATGACTTCGCAGTTTGTTTTAAACTGGATCTTATTACAAAGAATGAAATTAACCTATTGATTGATTAGAGTGGCCACTTTGAATTAATATAAAACCTTCATGGTCCAGGATTCGTGATTCAAGCTTATTTTACACAGAAACCTTAATTTAAAAAGCTATGAAAATTATTCAATATTAATGGCAATATGGTGAATCAATAATAAGTTATGGAGCTTGCTTATCTATACATATAATAGAACTGTAGAAAAGTTGTGTCTGTAATTCCAATATACTCTTGAAAAAACAAGTCCTGGGGAGTAAATAAAGGATACTGAAGCCAAATTAGCGACTTTTAGAATTTTTGCCTGTCTGTGTATTACCGATTCACGCAAAAACTACTGGACCGATTTCCATTACATATTGTATGTAGGTACTTCGCTACTCGTAACCCGGGGCAACTTATAGGCTACTTTTTTATTTTAATGACGGAACTTAAAAAAGAAGGTTAAGTATTTTTTTTCTTTTAGATGTTAATTTTTTATTAAATATGATTATGTTATTATTATGCTAGTTAATAGGCGTTTCGTAGGTTTTTCAAATAAATATCATATCATATTTGTAATTAAAGTTTAAAATTAGTTTTAACCTTTGCATAACAATTTGAAACTCCTCTGACGATATACGTTTTATCAAATGAAAAAAGCCTATATTTTTTGTCTTTAGTAACTAATAAATTAAATAATATAAATAACTCACATGTATACATTGAGTTACTTTGTACGTATTGTACGTATTGGGTACTACGTACTAGAGAAGCCATTCCGAACAAAAATTGTGTCCTACTCTATGTCTTCGCGCATGTAGTCGCGCATGCACGAAGACTTTAATCTTTATATATAAAAAGTACGTGTCACGTTCTTTGTAAGCGATGGACTCCTAAACTACTGAACTGATTTCAATGAAATTTTTGGTCAATGTGCAGTTTGGTCCAACTTAACAGATAGGATTTTTAACAGTGGTAGAGCCACGCGGCAGCTTTTGCTGTCGCACGGATGGGCCGGCTCGAACCGGGGTGGTACCACGACCTCACAGAAAACCAACGTGAAGTAGAGGTTTACCTCTGCGTTTCGCTTGGTGAGTGCAGGTGGCCAGAGGCCCTTTTTACTGGAAATGAGGCATTCCATCTTAGTCTTCACGGGTGACAACGCATCTACATTTTGATTTGTAATAGAGGATAGATGTAGATGTCTATGGGCCGCAACAACCACTTACCATCAGGTGGACTGTGTGTTCGTTCGTCACCCTTATCCTATAAAAAAAAATAGGATAGCTTACATCTCAATTTATAGTCGCAATACAATATTATTTTATTGAAAATTATTTCTCTATTATTTGACAGTCACAATTATCTGTTAGCTCCAAACGATTATGTCAGATGACGATATCTGTTGACTGGATTGAGTAAATATTTAATAGATGGCGCTATGTTAAAAATACAAACGTTTAATATAAGCTACAATTTAGTAGTATAACCACCACGTGATGCTGTAAGTATTCATCAGATAGAACCGATTTCAAAAAAAATGCAGACTGTGTGCAGTTTGGTCCAACTTGAGAGATAGGATAGTTTTAATCCCGATAAGTGACCCTCAATTTTTATTGCTAATTTCAGGAGTTTTTTTTGGTAAAGCAAATGGTCGTTCGGAAAGGGCAGGACAACGTCTGCCTGGTCAGGTAGTTTGATATAAAATAAGATAATAATATAAAATAAATAGAAGAATTTAATATAAAATATCTTAATTTAATCTAAACAAACATATTTCTAAATAAAATATAATAATAATTATTTTATAGAATTCACAAATCTTCAATTTACGCAATATTTAGTTCGTACGGATTGCAGGACAGTTTAGTTGAACATAGTCAATGTTAGGAATAGCTTCTCTAGATAAAAGAATTCTATAGACATATAACTCAATGCATGTACTCGTATATGTTTAAACAATTAGAATTATAAAAGTATTTAAAAACCCGAACGTTTAATTTTTTAGTTTTTTCGTTATGTCATTTTAAAGTGTAATAATTAAACTTATATTCCAATTACGAAGTCCCATTTGACAGATGTCAATAATCAAGTACTAGTAAAGTACCGCTATAGTCGATATTGATCTTCGATTACTATAACGAACAAATTAAAATCGTATTGACAGAAAAAGGATTAGCATCAAATTAAAATTTATAAAACTGTTTTTTAATTTTAATTAGATAATATTACATGATATTTTTATCAAGATGGAACATATTCATCATCACTAGCCGAAATCGATATTTCATGGTCGGCATCGTCGTCATCACCCTCATCATCGTCTGTAGAATCCCCTGTATTTATTATAATTTGGTTATCTATGACGGCATCGATATGTATGTCTCTGTCCCAATCAGCGAAAATCAAATTTTTTGTTCGTAAAACTACACTTTCCCAATTCGCGGCAGTAACACTATCACAAGCTTCTTGCAACAATGACAGCATTTTGTTTGCAGTAAACGGTGGGCTGGTATTTTTACGAGCCGCGTAACCTAAAACAAAGGTTTGCGTGTTAATATAGCAACAGATAAAATGTTAAAATATGTAAAAATAAATTATAAAAAAGATTTGTTTAAATTCTTGCCTTTAATTTGCGCCCAAATCAATTCTATGGCATTGTATTGACAATGGTAGGGTAGAAGGCGCATTACATTGTGTCCGGCTTCCTGAGCCATTTCGTCCAATACGTATTTTGCTCTAGCTGGCTTATTTATAGCAACCAAATGCAGCAGCTCAACTTTTAACATGGACATGTCAGCAACAATATTATTGTCATTCAGCCATTTCACAATATCGGCTTTTTTGCTGCTAGAAGTTGGAGGCTTACTTATTTGTACTGAATGATACGGTGCATTATACATAATGATCGTCGATGGCTCATTCAAGTTGGTCAATAAGGTACAAAACCATTCCTTAAATTTAACAAAATTATTCTCTTCGTGGTATTCCACTGTTTTCTTAGATTTAAACGCCAAGAGACAGTTTGGAACAAATCCCTTCATGGAACCCGCATGACAAATAATTAAGCGTTCGCCTTTGCCACTAGGTACTTTTGTGGAAGAGTGAGGAGTGTCGTCTGTCCATATCTTGCCAACTGTATGATTAGCGTTTAGCTACGTCTCATCTAGAAATATAACATTATTCCAGACGGCAATGGACTTTGTTGATCTTAGAAAATTAAATCTGGCAAAAGCTATATCTCTACGTTCCATCAAAAGCCGCCTTTTATCACATTTTTTATAAGAAAAGCCAACATTTTTTAAAACCCTCCAGAAAGAAGATCTACTGCCGTGAAACAGTCCAGATTCTTGTTAAGTATTTGACAATTTAGCGAGAGTCGGCAATTTGTTCCTACTATAGTAGCCACAGATATGGTTTCTAATGGCGTCGTTATCAAAATTGTCGATATGTGTAACTATCGATCTTCTAACTTTTTTCTTAAGTGGCAAATTTAATTTGTTATCTTCCATTAAATCTTTACCATGTTTTTCCTTACTTATTCGGGAAACAGTTTTTCGACTAATACCAAGAGCTGCACTTACTCGGTTAGTCACTTGTGACAGTGGCAACAATGGACCACCATTCTGATACTTTCTTTCAAAGTAATCTTGTAGGCGTACTACAAACTCTCGCGCTTGACTGCGCATCACTGTTCTTTTAGTGGTCTCAATTTCGGCCATAGTGTTTATAAATACAAAAAAAAAAACAAATTAAACAACAGTCAAAACTTAATAACAACGAAAGAATTATCAAACAGTTATAACTACAATAACAAGAACGAAATAAAAACACAACACAAAATCAACTAAACTGAACACGCGTATCGTATACAAGGCTTCTGCACTCGTACTGAAGAGATAAACAAAATGGCGGTCGTGATCACGAGGTGGACGCAGTGTTTACAGATTTTCACTCGCGAAAAGAATCTGTCTATAATCGATTTCATACGATTCTTTTAGTCACGTCACTATGTAAAAAAGTAAAAATAAAACTATAGAACGTAAACGCAAAACGGCAGTAAAATATTATTATCTTTTAAAGTTTTAATTATTTTGAGCACGATGTCTAAAAACAATATGCTGATGGTGTGTGTGAAGTAATTGTATAATGATTTAAATTGATTGTGTATTTTTAAATGATGATTTACGACCATGACCAAAAATGTTTTTTTTATAGAATAGGGGGCAAACGAGCATGCGGCTCACCTGATGGTAAGTGACTACCGCCACCCATTAACAACCGCAACACCAGGGGAATTGCAGATGCGTTGCCGGCCTTCTAGAAAGGTGTAAGCTCTTTTCTTGAAGGTTCCTAAGTCGTATTATCATTTCAAATTATGCGAAACGTGAAGAGTTACGTTCTAAGAAGTGTCAAAAGGGTCTTCGTAATTGGAATAGAGTATTAAAAAAAATAGATAATAGTGACATCTGTCAAACGTACGAAAATTGATATATTTTTTGTAACTGAAAAATAATCAATTTTCATACGTTTGATACCATATCTGTATGTAAACTGATTAAAATTGGTCTGCCTGCAATTAATACAAAATTCTCATTAAATCAATATTTCGTGAAATGCTGTCATTTCATGATATTTATCTAATGATTAATATTGCTATTTAATGATAATATGGTCATATCGTCAAATAGTTTTTCATCGCTAGCGGCGCTGATAGCGTGTTTTTTAACAGAAACAGATTTTCAACATCACTTTATGCCTTTTATATAAATATACTTAAATATATACATCCTACTTACTTTTAGTATCATCATCATCATCAATACAGCCTTTCACAAGTCCACTGCTGAACATAGGCCTCCCCCAAGGAATGCCACAAAGCACGGTCCTGAGCGACCAGCATCCATCGACTTCCTGCATGTCTTACCAGGTCGTCACTCCATCTCGTGGGGGTCGCCCTACACTTCGCCTACCGTTACGAGGCTGCCACTCAAGAACCTTTCATCCCCATTGGTTGTCGGTTCTTCGAGCTATATGGCCGGCCCACTGCCACTTCAGCTTACTAATCCGTTGGGATATGACGGTTACTCTGGTTCTACTGCGGATATCCTCATTTCTAAGTTTATCACGCAGAGACACCCCGAGCATAGCCCTCTCCATAGCTCGCTGCGCTACCTTGAGCTTCCTCATACGGCCAGCAGTGAAGGACCACATCTTAGATCCGTACGTCATCACTGGCAAGATGCACTAGTTGTACAATTTTGTTTTAAGGTTTTGAGGCATTTCTAACGAGAAGATGTGTCCTAGTTTCCCGAACCCTGCCCAGCCGAGTTGAATCCGTCGATTGACCTCCCGGTCGAAATTGGACTTACCTTGTCGGACTATTTGTCCCAACATACATAAACATACTCGTCAACAACTTCGAGCTTAGTGCTCCAAACAACTACCGGCATAGGTGTGACATGGACGTTAAACATGATTTTTGTTTTGTCCATGTTCATCTTAAGACCTATCCGTTGGGAAACACTATTGAGGTCATTGAGCATAGTGCTTAAGTCCTCCAGCGATTCCGCCATAAGGACTATATCGTCGGCAAATCGAAGGTGAGTGATATACTCGCTATTGATGTTAATACCGCATCCTTTCCAGTCCAGTAGCTTGAAAACGTCTTCCAATGCAGCGGTGAAGAGTTTCGGGGATATAACGTCACCCTGTCTTACACTTCTCTGTTGGATAGGTTTCGTACTCTGATTCTGTACTCGGATAGCTATCGTAGCTCTACTGTACTAACACTTCAGCACTTCGATATACCGACAGTCAACGTGGCAGCCCTGGTTCCGCTCGATCGCTTCTTCAATACAAGCTGTATTGAAGTTGCGTAAGTCTCGCCGCATGCATTTGGAGATCTGTCTGTTCTGTTGTCTGTATGCAATCAAATCTGTTGAAGAATGTAGCTTTATCTCCCGTCTAACAGCTATGAGATTAAGAGTGTGATCAAAGAGTTTTTGTGTTCTTCTGCGGCGGGTCTTGCAGAACTTAGCTCCGACCGCATGGACAGTTTCCACGAGCTTGTCATTCATATCGTCCACTTCATTGCAGTCTTCTAGGCAAGCGGTACTTTTAGTATGTACTACTATTATTAATTCTGTACTTTTAAAATATTATAATAAAAATCGCTAATTATTATAATAATTTAGTATGTATGAAATTTGGTTTTTAGAATATTTTGTATTTGTACAGCGATCTTTTTGACCCGCTGCAAACAACCAATACACTATCCACTGATCTATGTAGATGCCGAACTGAGTGAGGCAGTTAGACTGCCGCAATCTATTTACAAAAATAAATTTATACAAGACCGCTAAAACACCGAAAATTTCAACCCTTCGCAGCCGAAAAAAATTAATTATAACTGAACAAAATAAAATTAAACAACCATTTACATTCCATGGCTTTCCACATGATAGATGAAGAGATTAAAAAATAGATTGAGTTAAACAATTAATATTTTCAAAGGATATCGTGTTTACCACTCCATGCGGACTTGATAAATTTACACCATAAACCACTAAAACCACTTTTTTTTATGTAAAAATAGCAATTAATGGATAAAAAAAATTATTAAAAGCTTAACAATTATTTAACTTTCTGAAAATATGTTTTTTATATCATTTATATGTTCAGTATGATTGTTAGATACGATTTTATGCGACAAAACGTTGGAATCTTGATTTTTAGGCGCTAGTAGAAAACATACCTACCAGTTAAATGTCCCTCCGAAACAAGCGAACCCTTTATAAGGTCTGTACACGACCAGTCATGTCTTACGCGGGCACTATATTTGCTCACGCTGACCCCAAAATTATTAATGAACTCCAAATAGTTCAAAACCTCTTCTGTCGTCGAGCTACGAATGCACCCTGGTACGTCCGTAACGCCGACCTCCATAGGGACTTAGAGCTCCCTACAATTCAACAATTTCTCAGAACAACGGATGGGCCGGCTCGAACCGGGGTGGTACCACGACCTCACAGAATACCAGCGTGAAGTAGATGTTTACCTCTGCGTTTCGCTTGGTGAGTGCAGGTGGCCGGAGGCCCTTTTTACTGGAAATGAGGCATTCCATCTTAGTCCTCACGGGTGACAACGCATCTGCATTTTGATTCGCAAACGAGGATAGATGTAGATGTCTATGGGCCGCAGCAACCACTTACCATCAGGTGGACTGTGTGTTCGTTTGTCACCTTTATCCTATAAAAAAAAACACTCTCTGAAAACTTCTTCAAAGCCTCAGAGTCTCACTCCAATCAATTCATTCGTGAGGCAGCTACTTATGCAGCCCCACTCGCCTCTCGCTATCGAGTCCGCAGGCCGAGAAACTCTCTCTCGGATCCACCAAATAAACTTTCAACCGACCTTAACTGCCTCCTGGCGGCTCAGGCCGACTCTTCTTAAATTTGCCTTAGTAGGCTCTCCCTCAGCGGCTCGTAGCCGCCTGCGCCGTCTTTTTCCAAAAGAGGGTCGCTTCCGATTCGGCAGAAAGGCCTCATAAGCCAATGCCAGTCGCACAGGTGGTTTTTAGCGAGTACACTTAGGGTGGTTAGGTTAGACACAGTGAGTCCCGCATAACCACGACAGACCGGCTGTCGTGGTATGCATAAAGCATTTACCACCTCCTCGCGTAACGAGGTAGCCCTTTCCAATTGCTTCTGGGCCCAAAAAAGCGCTTTGCGCTATGCATACAAGATACACCAACCAAATACTAGTAGTGAGTCACTGGCTTTATATAACGGTAACTGCGGAAACGGACTATAGATTTTACTGAACGTTACTTCCGCTTCCGTCCAGAAAAAGATCTAAGTTACCTTCAAGTCTCACAGGATACCAAGAACACAGTAAAATAATTTAGTATCGTGAGTATAGAGGGCCGGAGGCCCTTTTTAATGGTAATGAGGCATTCCATCCTAGTCTTTCATTTGATACAACGGTATTTCGTCATTATTCGAGCTTTCAACGTGCACAGTTAACATATATTCCACACACTGAACTGCTTAAACTTTCTTGTAAACGGAAAATTAGTAGAATTTTTATCATTTAACATTCATATTTATATATACAACGTGTCCCAAAATTCAACGATAAGCCAACACTGGAGGATAGACCTGCCCCGGACTAATCGGGGAAAAAAAGAAAAAAAAATATATCCCAATTATATTTTAAGTTATATAAAAAAAATGAAATTCTTCAGAAATTGAGACCGTTTATGATATTTTTCACTACCGTGACCACAATTTTTTAAATATTTTTTCTTTTTTTTTTATAGACAACCTGAATAGTACTGCTAATCTACCACAATTCTTAAAAACTCCAGAATAACTCTTGTTTTATCACGAAAATTAATGAAACTTATTTTATTCCCCAAATTTTTTGAAGACTTTTACTTTTAACCAAATTTAACTTATCGTGGTGTAAAAAAAAAGTATGAACACTAGTATGGCAAGTTTTTTTAAAAATTGACGCAACTAACCAACATTCCAAAATGGTATAATACTCTAGGAAAACAAGTTATAAAAAAATATGGGCCTATTATTTCTAAACAGGGGCCAAATTCCTTAAATTGTAATTGTCAGTAATCACTTTAACTACATGCCCAAAATTGGTTCCTGTTACAATTTCTAGGAATTCGAATGGGGCATTAATACCTTAGATGTTAGAGAGAGATAGATAGATAGAGATATTTACGTTAAAAAGAGACAACAACAGGGCAGGTAGAGAAGCTGTTATTATTTTCAGCAAGTCGGTTCAGTACGCTCTGCTCCTTTGTTTACTGCGCACCGTTCCCAATTCAACTTACGTGGCCCTCGTACATACTATCGACTTTTGGCTTGGCTTTTTGGACTGGAATCGACCTGCAAACTTAACTGACTTGGTATTATTTGGACTGGAAGTGATCTGCAAACTGAACTGACCTGGCATTATCTTGGACTACGATTGTGTGTTTTGTGATTTAGAGTTCTGGCGCATTTTGGACTGTTTGGCGTTTAACATGCCGCAACCGTACACACCACAGGAATACGCTAATATGTATTTAATCTATGGAGAATGCCGATGTAATGCTAACGCTGCTAGCAGACTGTATCGAGAAAGATACCCAAATGCTCAAAAATATCCTGATTATCGAGTGTTTATTAATGTGCATCAAGCGTTTTCGGAGGGTCGTATGCCATCCAATAGGAGAAGCGCTGGAAGACCTAGATTGGATCGTGATGAAGAAGTTCTCAATGAGATAGAAAATGACTCCACTACTTCGGTACGTGCCATAGAAGAAGCTACAGGAATCCCGAAAAGTTCTGCACATCGAATATTAAAACGTCACAAGCTTCAGCCATATCGCTACAGGCGTGTGCAGACGTTATTACCGCGGGACTATCCGCTACGGGTCACATTTTGCCGTGTAATGCTGCAAAGGCACAGTGAAGATCCCCACTTCCTAGACAAAATTCTATGGTCGGATGAAACAACGTGCAAGAAAGATGGGTATTTAAATTTTCACAACCTACATAGTTGGAGTCTCTCTCTCTAACACCTAAGGTATTAATGCCCCATTCGAATTCCTAGAAATTGTAACAGGAACCCATTTTGGGCATGTAGTAAAAGTGATTACTGACAATTACAATTTAAGGAATTTGGCCCCTGTTTAGAAATAATAGGCCCATATTTTTTTATAACTTGTTTTCCTAGAGTATTATACCATTTTGGAATGTTGGTTAGTTGCGTCAATTTTTTAAAAAACTTGCCATACTAGTGTTCATACTTTTTTTTTACACCACGATAAGTTAAATTTGGTTAAAAGTAAAAGTCTTCAAAAAATTTAGGGAATAAAATAAGTTTCATTAATTTTCGTGATAAAACAAGAGTTATTCTGGAGTTTTTAAGAATTGTGGTAGATAGCAGTACTATTCAGGTTGCCTATAAAAAAAAAGAAAAAAATATTTAAAAAATTGTGGTCATGGTAGTGAAAAATATCATAAACGGTCTCAATTTCTGAAGGATTTTATTTTTTTTATATAACTTAAAATATAATTGGGATATATTTTTTTTTCTTTTTTTCCCCGATTAGTCCGGGGCAGGTCTATCCTCCGGTGTCGGCTTATCGTTGAATTTTGGGACACGTTGTATATATATATACATATTTTTAAAAACATTTTTACATATTATTACACCAAAATTTATGTGTGAATGAAAAGGTTATTTATTTCATTATTATATATGTATTATAAAATAACAATAACTTGACTTATTCATTATCTTTATATATAAAAATTACGTGTCACGTTGTTTGTCCGCGATGGACTACTAAACTACAGAACTGATTTCAATGCAATTTTGCATACTGTGTGTATTTTAGTCCAACTTGAGAGATAGGATAGTTTGTATCCCGCTAAATGACCCTTAAATTTTTTTATTGCGAATTTAAGGATTTTATAGGAAGGGTCATTGGATAGGGCAGAACAACGTCTGCCTGGCGAGCTAGTTTTACTATAAAATATAAATATTTAATAAAATATGTAAGGTAACTCATAATATCTGGTAATGAATTACTAGAATTATAATTCAGTTTTAGTTCTTGGAGTTGGAGAAGGGGGTGCGGTGGGCATTGCATAATATTTCTCATAAATAGCATCCCAAAAAAGAAAGCGTTGTTGTATCAGAGATCCGCGCAGTTTCATTGTCTTATCGAGAGACATATGAGGACCACCGTTTGCATCGGTAGGCGGCCACATTGAAAGGTCTGAACCCTCTGGAACCGGTTTTCTGCAACAATCAGAACATATAAGGTAATTGTTTGTACATTGAGAAATTCTTTTAAATAAACTAACAAGGTACTAAAAGTATTAGAAAGTTGCGAAAATTACTTTAAAGCAAGTTGTTGAAATTTATTCACAGGACAGCATTCCGCTCGGGGTGGTTACAAATCGATCACCCTGGTTTGTCCCATGGGTGTTGTAAGACGGGAAATGCAGGTATTCAATAGATGGCGTATATACCTATACTGGATGTAAAATACGTCGTAAAGTGTAGCGATTTAAGGAAATTCTCTGAGAGAAAAAGTCTGGTATCCAGCTATTGAATGTTTACAGCTGAATGACAAGGAGGAGAAAATTAGCTATGAAAGCTAATTTTAATATTTACGAAAATCTTAGTATAACCCCAGACTCAAAAACAAACAATGATTTCGGATATAACTAAAAACCATTATTATCTAGAACTTGCAGTAAAGTATGCCGACTATAGATAATAATACTTCGGCATGTATGTAATTTACTTGTATCTAACAAACAGTAGCACCTAGTACCGGACACAGATCTTGAAGCCGTAATATTGGCAACACCCATACAAATATAAATATTTTACAAATATGTAATACTTATATGGGTTTCACAAAATGATCACTAATTGAATTCTATCTCAATAAGTCACCATGACATTCTTATAAGTAGTTAAATACGCTTCAAATACGCCCCTAAATTGCGTGCCCAACAGGGTCCATAACACTGGTCTCACATTATTTTATAACATCTTGTGTACATTATGGTTTAGCAATAAAAGTTTGAGTTTGAGTTTGAAAAATAAATAAAATTGAAGTGTCTGTTTGTAATGTCAAAATAACAGCTTTTTACTAAATACATATGAAAGTATATACGATACCTATAACAAAAATACAATTTTTTAAATTTTTGTCGGTCCGTCCGTCTGACAATTTGTTCAGGCTATTCTATGAAATGGCTGGTTCGATTAAGATGGGACTTCCACTGTCAGATAGCTGATATAATACGGAGTAACTTAGGCTACTTTTATTTTAAAAAATCAATTAGTGTTCCGCGCAAAAAATCGAAATGATACAATACAACCGTAATAAATTACCATCACCTCTACAAAAAAAATATTTTATAATTTAAGTAAGCAATTCTAATTGTGATTTTTCGATACAGCACTAACGATTTAAATGAATTTAGGTAACGTTTAATTTTCAAGTGTATCTAGATTGGTTTCATCCCTGAAATAAGTTTTTTTTCTTATGCTGACTAATGCTTGAACGCCCAGGTACTTCTGTGTTAATATTGTGACCTCATCGGTCAAGTCATTAAAAGTAACGCGCTCACTAACAAACGCACCTATACCTAGGATTATTATATATGAAGATTAATTTGGTTCTCGATTGGCAATCTGATACTGACACGGGTAACGTTGCAAAACCCTATACTTAATGGAGTAATGACATGAGACAATGGATGCAAGTGGCTCATGACTCAGGACTGTGCTTTGTGACAGTCTCAGGAGGAGGCCTATGTTCAGCAGTGTACTTACTATCGGATTGTCATTATGATGATAATGATGATATTTTTAAACTACTTTACCCTTTTGTGATAAAGTTGAACCATAATTCTCTCATCAACTGCTTCATGTTCTTAAAATCTTTTGTATCAGCTGGAGTATTTGGGAAAAGTTCGTCTCCTACAGCCATTGATTGTGCGCAATGGGTAGCACCACGCACAGCAGTGTAGGGCACTAACGGAACGTTATCGTCCACAAAGGAATATTCATATAAATATATATCGCTGTTTCCAGATTCTACTTGCAACTGAACAGACTTTAACGTGCCATATGCAAATAAAACATCTGTAAAATAATCTATATATCTAAATATAGTTTCCTTGCCAACTGGTTTTTTACCAAAATAGAACTCTTTGATTCTCTGCGCGACTTCTTCTTTTTCTTCTGAGTTGGAAAATTTAAGGTCACCAGGTAAGAAATCGGAGAACTTTTCATTCATTTTACTAGACCACGCATCAAAAAGCGGCATTCTAAACAGTCCTTCCATTTCAGCAAATCCAAATAACATTGGTAGTTTATGATTGCGGCCAGTTTTCAAAACGTTCAATGGAGCGTCGTCAAGAAATCTTTCTTCACTTTGTTCTCTTTCAACACAAGGTACAAAAAGAAACGTAGAATCGAGCTCATTTAAAAGATTAATAGAATTTAACGTATCGTATGAAGCTGATTTATAAAAATTTTCTAAATCATAAATATCGTTGTTCTTATTTGTAAAGTTAAGCATTTTCGCATATTTCCAAGCAATTTCTACTGGGTCAGTTTGTACACTAAAACCAGAGAGACTTGCTCCACTTTCGGGTATAACCTTATTAAAAAGACCTTTGGTCATTGGCGAAACAAGATGAAGATCAACCGCTGATGAACCTGCACTAAATCCATTGATTGTAATATCATCAGGATTTCCGCCAAAACTGGCAATATTTTTTTTCACCCAACGAAACAATGCGACTTGGTCCTTCATGCCAGCATTACCGGGTACATCTTCTGTGCCTAAGCATAGAAAACCATGTGGACCGAGACGGTAATTGAAATTAACTATTATTATATTCTTATCTTTGACCATTTGTTTTGCAGTCATTAAATCACCATATCCTACTAGATATGCTCCTCCATGAACATGTATAACCACAGGTAAATCCTTCTTATCCGTATCAGGTACGTATATATTGGCGATTAGGCAGTCTTCCTGTTGCTTAAGTTTTATTTCCATAGGCAAATTAGGTAGTACGCATTGTGGGCAAATTACATCTTTATTGACGGCTTCGAATGGTTCTATCCATTGTGGCGGAGGAAGTGGTGCCTATAATAAAATAAATATATTATTTTAAAAGCTTACATTCTCATTTAATTATTATATATTGTATTAACTTTAAGTTTTTATTAAATTTAGTCCTACACTAATTTCCTACGCTATAAATAAATAATTAACCGAAGGAATGGCAAACTAACCGTATTTCGCAACTGATAATTTGTCACATGAATACAGAAGAAATAATTGATACGCAAGATGATTTATGATGAATATGGCCGCATATTAGAAGCTAAAAACGAGACATTTCTGGTGATCAAAATATTTATAGATTTTATAACAATATTAAATACATACATAGGTTCGGTAACGCATTTGCTAAGCGTTTAGTTGCGGCGCTGCAGAGTTGTGGGATCGAATCCCGCACAGAGAAAATGTTTGTGTGGCTTACTTTGATTGTTCCGGTGCGGTTATATTTTGTTTGTTGGTAAGTGTGCAATTTATGTAAATAAAATGTATTCACAATACAAAACAAATCCTACTGTGGGAATAAGTTTTTAAAGAAATAAAGCATTAAAATGAAAAATATAGGGCTCGGTAACGCGGTGGCGTTTGCTTGCGCTGCTGCGAACCAAGAGTTCGATTCTCGCACAAAAGTATTTGTATGACCTACAATTAATCGCTATAGATATTTTTTTTATTTGTAAAACGATGTGGAAGAGGGCGGAACACAAGAGAAATTCCCAGTGTGTGTTTAACATTTTTTTTAATAAGAATGGAAGCACTAAGAACATAAAATCTATTTTATATATTTATTTACATTTCATGATATTAATGGCTTCACCGCGATAGTTAGGAGGCGGTGTGGCTCCGCAGTGACCCATTTGCGGAACTGTACCAAAAGTATCCATTGGGTATCCGTTGATCGGTGAGAATTGCCACTTCTACAAGCGTGGGTGCGGTTCCACACAGCAGCATAACAGCGTATATGTTATTGAGTGGATCTATTTAACAATTGTTTGATTTTTTGTCTGTTTATAGTTTTTATAGTTATTTTTATAGTTTTTAATCTATTTTTTTTATAGTTCTAACTATAAATTTAATTTGTAAAAAAACTCATATGGGCTCTGCCTGAAGTAAATAAATAAAATAAAATAATTAAATTAAATTAAACAATATTTATTACAATATATAAAAAAATATTTCCATTAGATCGATTATTACGTATACTATTAATGATACCTATCACAGATAATCTGCGATATACGCACGGAAGGAATGATTATTCATAGGTAAGTATATGTTTCTTAATTAACATAGATCATAGAACATTAATGTAAATAAAAAAAATAGTACCTTGAATCTGTGGTCGCCGGTAGGTGCTCGTGCGTACGGTATGCCATAAAAGGCATAGAAATTATCATTTTGTGCCTTATAACCGCGCACGGGCCCCTGGTCTATATTCACTATCTTCGCCTCACGTATTTGCGCTCCCGCTAGCACCGAAATCAAACATAATAAGACGATATACTTCCACATAGCGCGACGATATACTAAAAGATTAAAAGGTAGGTATTCTGTTACTACACTGCCGCAGTTACGTACGTTTATTACACCTAGGGTTGCCAATTCTATTGTAGGTATTATAATCTCTTATCCTACTTTAATAGGGTTCTACTTAAATATTAAATGCTTAATTTTTTTTTAAATATATGGTAGGCGAAACAGCTATATTGCATGCCGAGCGCAAAGCGCATAGGTATGTTCTACTAGCGCCTAAAAATCAAGATTCCAAAGTTTTGTCGCATGAAATCGTATCCAGCAATCATATTATACATATAAATGATATAAAAACACATTGTCAGAAAGATAAATGATTGTTGAACTTATTAATATATTTTTTTAAATCGATTAATTGCTATTTTTACATAAAAAAGTGGCTTATGGTGTGGATTTATTAAGCCCTCAAGGCTTGTAAACACGATAACTTTTAAAAATATCAATTGTTTAACTTAATCTATTTTTTAATCTCTTCATCTATCATGTGGGCAACCATTGAATGTAAATGACAGTGTAATTTTGTTTTGTTTAGCTATAATTAATTTTTTACGGCTCAAAAATTGTGAAATTTTCGGTGTTTTCGCAGCCTTGTGTTAGAATTTATTTCAGTAAACAGAGACTGCCTGTACACTCGCTTAGTCTTAGTTCGGCGCAATAAAAAGTACTGTGTGGT
The DNA here is from genome assembly GCA_033319125.1 of Parnassius glacialis. Taxonomy (NCBI): domain Eukaryota; kingdom Metazoa; phylum Arthropoda; class Insecta; order Lepidoptera; family Papilionidae; genus Parnassius; species Parnassius glacialis. The sequence continues at coordinate 40,111,392 of JAVANC010000001.1, read as the reverse complement.
AGGCATGTCGATTCACTTTTAATAAAATCGATCTCTGAATCGATTCGAATCGAACATACTAGAATCGATTATCGCTTAAATCGAGCATTAAAAGATCGATTTTCGATTAATCGCGACCACGACATTTTCAAAAATTAAGTTTCCAGAACTTTTTTTTTTCTTAAATAGAACTTTTATAATTACATTTTACGTTTTATAATTATGCATTTGATGCAGTTCATTGTATCTACAGTATATAAATTGTAAGGCGCTAATAAAATATGTAAATAAGGATTTGAGGAGCCGAAATAAACTTCCGTTGGGTTTAGATAAAACAATTATATTGTGATCACCAATATTTAAGAGGGGGTTCTTCTGTTTTGGAGCTAAAAGATTCTAACACTATAAGATAACCACCACGTGTTCTTTACTGGTTTAGGTATAAACAAATAGGCAGAATCCGTTACGTGAAAAATAGCTCTTCATGTTGTGTCAATGTGTTGGTCTTCTACATCAGTATTTTACTAGATGGTAGGATTCCTTTCTGCTTATTAGTCCGGTACGATCCTCTTACCAATTTCAGGGGACAAGCTGCAGTGCATGCACTGCTGTGTTCTGGTCTGATTAGTGAGCCAATATAATTACAGGCTGTGAGGCATTCCATCTTAGATTACAACGTATATGTAGCCTTCTTCATTTGATGTTGTTAAAATTCACATCAAACTAGGCTGTATGGTTTTAGCACTTTGCCTGCCTTAATTGTCGAATCGTAAACATTACATACAACTAGACCATTTAGTTTTAACAAATGTGCAAACTGCAACGTACCTTTCTCGATAAATCGGTTTGAATCTAATCACTCCCTATTTATCAAATTGAAATGAATGCTACACGAATACAATACTGGTTATTTTGTTACTATAAACTGCTATAGAATATTTACTTACAGTATCTAGGTATTTACAAAGTATTCTGCATGTGCTCACAGCTCACAGTATGTATTGTATATTTTTGATAATAATTAATAATCCACGGGTTCACAGCACAGATTAGGTTAGACCGTTAGACGCCGGGATTATGGAGTGTAGAGTAGAAGGAGAACCATCTTATAAGGGGAGAAAGTTGAAAAAGTGTCCTACTATTTACTGAAAATAGAGGTTCCAAAACCTACCACAATAGCGCTGGCGTCTGAAAAACTGCGATATGAAGATAGCTGTTGTGAACGGAGTGAAGTCAGCTAAATTCAAATATTTAAAAAATTTCATGGCTAGAGTATTTAGTAAAATGCCAGTATACAAAATCTCAACTATTTACGTAGTACAAAACCACGCGGATTGGTCGGTCCTTGTTTATTTCTCCATAATATTCTAATTACTATTGGCGCTTTTTTTTAAATTTATCCTATGCTACTGCAGCGCCACCCTTACTGGACACGTTTTAGGGACACTTTTCATATACAGAGATGGTCCTCCTTCTACTCTACACTCCATAGCCGGGATCCACAGGTAAGACTAGATTTAGATAAGAAAATAGAAATGAAATGACAATTTTTTTTCGTTACGATAATTTAAATCAAAGTAACGATATCTTTGGATGCGTTCATAAATATTTATTTTATGCGTTCAAATTATGAACCAAGTACGACCAATTGTTTTTGCGTCCGCCAACAAAAAATTAAAAAACTAAGATACCTACCGCAGCCAGTTTAGGAACTTTATCGCTAATTCTTGAATGAGATGAATCGGTCCGATTGGAGGGGTTTTTGGATCGATTCATCGAATCGATGTGGCGTTCCAAATCGATCTGAAAAATCGATTATTTTACTCTAGAAAATCGATTTTTCGATTAATCGATTTTAGATCGACATGCCAACTATGTGGTTCGGCGTCAACCGCCGTTGTGAGTGGATACGGTATTGGTTGTTTGCAGCGGCTCTAAAAGATCGCTGTACAAATAAATATAAAATATACGAAAAACAAATTTCATACATACTTCATTATTATAATAATCAGAAATTTTTATTACAATATTTTAAAAGCACAGAATAAATAATAGTAGTACGTACTAAAAGTAAGTAGGATGTAATATTTATACTTGAATACGTCTTGGACTTTTTGGGAGTGACATGAATGATGATATGATGATCACATGAGCATTATGAGTCGTGCACTTTGGATTTTCCAAACTTTTTCAAATTGAAGTTTGACATAAAATTATCGGAAAATTGGAAGTATAATAAGGTTATTAGTGAAAACTTGTGTGTATGTGTAAACTACTTTAAAAAAAATCCGTATAATCATGCTATACGTAATTTTTTTAATGCGAAAGCATGCTCAATTGGATTTGCCAATAGTTTTTTATTATAACTTGAGGTTAATAACAGTCGATTGAGCTGTGATAGCTCAAGGGCTTAGCACTCGCTATAAATTTCGCAGTGGAATAGAATAAAATAGATACGAATAATTTTTATTCAATATAGATTATTACATAATACTTATTGAAAGTCATTTTTTTTATTAACCGCTGGTTCGAAAAATACCTCTATCCTGGGAAGAAACAGCAAGAAACCCAGCGGAACTTTTTTAAACATATTTTACTTTACAATAATATTAGTTTTGTTTTGTACAAATTTTAAATGAGTTTTAATAGAACCAACAGAAACAGAAACAGAAACAGAAACTTTTTTATTCAATATAGATTATAAATAATACTTATTGAAAGTCACTCTTTTGTTTGATTACCACTGGTTCGGAAAAAACCTCTGTCCTGGGAAGAACCAGCAAGAAACCCAGCGGGACTTTTTTTTATAAATAACAGCTTACAATCATGATGTTACACAAATTAACAACATAACAAATTAGAAATAGCTTGGTAGCGATCACCTCATTTCCAGGGGTTATTATCATCCATAAATTCCTTAATATTATAATAACCCTTTTTAAATACAAAGTTAGTTTTTGAACTTTGAGCAGGTCAAATTTTGTACATTTTCTGGAATCTTGTTGTAAAAGCGTATACATCGCCCCAAGAATGAATTACTGACTCGATGGAGTCGAGTAACTGGTACTACTAGCTTGTCTGTTCCTAGTATTTACAGAATGAATATCACTTATTTTTGTAAAACTACTTTTATTTTTGTGTACGTACATTACATTTTCATAAATGTATTGAGAGGCCAAAGTTAATATATTAATTTCCTTAAATTTTTGTCGCAGCGACTCTTTAGGCTTTAAATCATAAATTGCTCTTATGGCCCTCTTCTGTAAAACAAATATAATTTCAGTGTCAGCTGCGTGTCCCCATAGCAAAATACCATACGACATTATGCTATGGAAATAGCTAAAGTAAACTAGTCTAGCTGTTTCAACACTAGTTAGACTTCTAATCTTTTTTACAGCATATGCTGCAGAACTAAGTCTGCTTGCTAGCTTTGATATATGGGGGCTCCATTGAAGCTTCGCGTCTAGTGTGATTCCAAGAAAAATGGTGGTATCTACAAGACTCAGTTTCTCCCCATTTAAAATTACATTAGTATTTAATTGTTTGACATTTGGAGTCATAAATTTCATACATTTCGTTTTAGTGCCATTTAAATGCATTTTATTGACATTGAACCAATTTACTAATTTAGATATAGCATTATTTACTTCGTCAATTGTTGAATTGACTTAATTTGAAAATTAAAGAAGTGTCATCTGCAAATAATACTATATCATGGTTATCTCCTACTATGTAAGGTAAGTCATTAATATATACAAGAAACAGAAAGGGGCCGAGAATTGAGCCTTGAGGCACGCCCATCTGTACCATCGACCCGGAAGAACTCATACTGTTGATGACAACTTTTTGCGTTCTCTTACTTAAATATGAAATAATTAATTTTAGAGCATCACTTCTTACACCGTAGTGTTGAAGTTTCCTGATTAATGTTTCATGGTGAACACAATCGAAGGCTTTGGATAGGTCACAAAATATACCCAAAGCATCCTGTGAATTCTCCCATGTATTAAATATATATTTAATCAGCTCAACACCGGCATCAGTTGTCGAGCGACCTCTTGTGAAACCAAATTGATTTTTATGAAGTAAATTATTTTTATTAAAGAAATTTAACATTTGATCAAGAATAGTTTTTTCAAAAATCTTACTAAGTGTTGGTAGTACAGAAATAGGTCTAAAATTGGCGAGGTCTAATGTACTACCAGATTTAAATAAAGGTATTACTTTACTATACTTCATTAAATCAGGAAACACACCAGATTCGATACTAGTATTAAAAATAGTAGCTAAATGAGGCGCGATTGTATCTATTATAGACGCAATAACTTTAACGGAAATCCCCCACAGATCCGCAATTTTCTTAACATCAATAGTTTTAAAATATTTTACAATATCTTTTGATGATACTTTATGAAATGTAAAATTCTTTGTACACGCATTTACATTTTGTTTAAGTAATGATTCGGCGACGGCAGGAGAAGAATTCAGTGACTTAGTGGTCAAGTTTGGAATATCAGTAAAATATTTCTCAAAAACCATTGCTACGTCCTGATCTGATACAGTTAATTTGTTGTTAACACTTAACTGGTAATTTGAATTGCGAGAGTTGATCTTACCAGTTTCGCTATTAATTATACTCCATGTCATTTTAATTTTATTGGAAGCCGTCTTAATTTTGTTGTTCAAATGCAAAGACTTGGCTATGGAGCACACTCTTTTAAATATTTTTGAATATTTTTTTACATATTCCCTAAATTCGACGCTATGATTATATGACCTTTCATGGTAAAGATCATGTAACTTATGCCTGCTCTTATGGACTCTTACTGTCGCCCATTTATTGAATGACTTCCGACTGTTCAAGGAGAATGTTTTAGAAGTAAAAGTATTATTAAATTCATTGCAAATAAGCTTAAATAATGTTCCATACAAATAATTAGGATCATTTTGGTATGAAAGTGATGGAAGTTTTTTCACTATGTTACTTCTAAATTTCTCCAAGCGACGTGCATTTACTGGAACAGACACAACTTTCTCATCTACTTGCTTTTTGTGAACATAAGGTAACGAAACTACTTGTCCACAGTGATCAGAACTTAATTTTTGAATTATACATTTATGCAACGGCTTCACATTTGTAAAAATGTTATCTATACATGTTGCACTAATTGAGAAATACGCGTTGACTCAATAAATAAATTAAAAAGACCATATGATTTAAACAATGATCTAAATTTCATATTGATGGAGGAAGCTTCTAGGAGATTGATATTAAATTCTCCACATATTACAACAGATTTATTCTGTTTATTAAGCTTAGCAAAAACTTCCTCCATAATGTTTTCAAAAGTATCATATGTACAACATGGGGGTCTGTAGATGCTCACAACAATGAGGTGCTCAAACTCAACACATGCCATTTCTACAGTTCGCTCAACAGAGAGGCTCACAATATCTTTACTTCTTTAAATGATAATAATTTACTAGCTAATATTAAGGAGCCACCTCTTAAAACCGTATCTCTATTGAAAGAGCTGACCACCTGGTGATTACTGAAGTTAAACATTAGATTAAAAGCTTTCAACCAATGTTCAGTAATACATAAAATATGAATATTGTTGCTATTTAAGAACAACTCAATTTCTAGCTCTTTGCCTATCATGCCTTGTATATTTTGATGCACCAGGTGTAAACAATTTTCATTATCTTTCTGTGGAGTCATACAATTAAAGATTTGTAAGCCACATCATAAATTATTTAAGTTATTATAACTGCTAGAGATTACCTCTATTGTCTCATTTTCTAATTTAAATTACTTGGAACTGATTCCAAATTGCATATTAAGTCATTACACTGCTCAAAAGAAGCAGATGTCTGTGTAGCCAAGTCCTTGGCTGAGTTAATATATAAATAATAAGATAGCACATTTGCTATCTGTCTTAAATTATATTTTGATAGGTAATACCTATCTTTAGTCAAAAATTTCTTAATTAAATTATTTATATCTATTAAATTAATTCTATCATTATAATTGTAACAATTAAATGTCAAGTTTAAATTATTATTACATGAAAAGTTATTCATTAATAAATTTAAATCATATCTTATTTTATTTTCCTGCGGTCAACCCTGTATGTAAGGCAATGTAAACAAGATAATTTTATGTACATTTAAAGTATTTAGATTATCAATATATTTTAATAATTGATTTTTGTCTATATTGCCTCTTGACAACAATGATACTTGACAACATGATAGCAATCACCTCATTCCCAGGGGTTTTTTTCACTTATGTAATCTTTGATATTATAATAATCCTTTTTGTACTATTTATCTTTTATAAAACATTTAAACTTGTTTAAATGTTTTATAAAAGATAAATAGTACAAAATTTGGGGTGTGGGTAAACTGTATGCTAAGGTGCTAATTGAAAGAGTTATGGAAGAAACTGATGGAAAAATTTGGGATGTGCAAGCTGGATTTAGAAAGGGGATGGGGTGTACGGATCAGGTCTTTTCCATGCGCATGATTGCGGAGAAATTTTTGGCCAAAAACCAGAAAGTTTTTTTGTGCGTTCATGGACTTGGAAAAGGCTTATGACAGAGTGGACAGGAACGTGTTATGGCAAACACTGACCTCATTTAGGTTGAGCGCTGGTCTGATACAGGCATTGAAGTCTCTATATAGGGACTCTAGTGCCTGTGTCAGGATCAACGGGGCCTACTCGGACTGGTTTGGCATCCATAAAGGTGTCAGACAGGGCTGTGTGGCTTCCCCGTGGCTGTTCAACCTATTTATGGACAGTTGTTTGGAAAATTTGAAAGTAGAAGAATGCGGGTTAAGAATGGGTGAGTTAACCGTCAAATGCCTTTTGTACGCCGATGATCAAGTCATACTTGCGTCTTCGGCGGCCGAGTTGCAAATGATGGTTACATTAATGAATAGGACATTAAAAGAAAAGGGAATGAAAGTGAACGCAAGTAAGACGAAAGTTATGGTTTTTGAAAGAGAAGAAAGTAAAACGATATGTGAAATAAGAATAGAAGGGGAGTTGGTAGAGCAAGTAGATGAGTTTGTGTATTTGGGAAGTGTGTTTAGCAAGGATGGTAGATATGATAAGGATATAGAACGACGAGTGAATGCAGGAAATAGAGTGAATGGGGCTCTACACTCTATTGTGAAAAGTCGGAATGTGTCCAAAAAGGCACGTATGGCAATTCACAATGCTGTGTTAGTGCCTACTTTAATGTATGGTAGTGAAAGTTGGGTGTGGTAGAAGAAGCACGAGAGTAGAATAAATGCTGTAGAAATGCGATCATTAAGGAGTATGTTAGGGATGAATCTGAATGACAGAGTGAGAAATTGTTTAATAAGAGATGAGTGTGGTTTGCAAGATGATGTTGTGACCAAGATTAAAAAAGGAATGCTTCGGTGGTTTGGTCATGTAGAAAGAATGAATGAGGAAAGAGTGACAAAGCAAATTTATGTTGCAGAGGTGAATGCCAGAGTCGGGAAGGGTCGCCCTAGGCGAAAGTTTATCGACCAAATTGGCGATATATTGAAAATGGGCCAAATCAATAGTACCTTTAACCGACGAGCGTGTATGCGTAGGTATATGGATGTGGAGGAAGCGAGAGAAGTCTGTCAGGATCGTGCCAAATGGAAGTCCATAGTCTCTGCCTACCCCTCTGGGTGACAGGCGTGAGTGTTTATGTATGTATGTATGTATTAAACTTGTTTATTGACAAATTTTGTACATTTTCTGGGATTTTGTTCTAACTAAGGGTAAACATTGCCCCATAAATGAATCACTAATTCTGTGGAGTCTATTAACTGGTATTACAAGCTTATGTTTGTTCCTAGAACAGTACACGAGCAACCCGGGTTAGATCCCCGCCGGCGCCAATAAAAGTGTTAATTGCAATTTTAAGTGCTTTTATCTTAATTTACCACGTGCTCGGTGATGAAGGAAATCATCTTGAGGTTACCTGCATATCTGAGAAAAAGTATATTTCGAAGACTATATGAGGTCTCTGAACACGCATTGGGGCCGCGCGGCGGACACTTCCTTGCCCTAAAACCCTCTCAGAAAGAGGTGGTTTGTGCCCAGCAGTGGGACATATACATATATATTAGTTTTTCGCTGTACTAATTTGTCAAAATTTACTGACAGTAGTATTAATTTATTTTCATTTCTAATATTATATTTGAAATAACAAACATTGACAGCCCTTATCAAGCCATACAATCACGCTGTTCAAGTTTATCATGATGACTTGGCATTTTTTAAACAGGATATAAATTTACTTCAAAGCTAGCAGTTCTGACCGAATAAAATTATTGGCATATATTTATTAATTAAAAGATTCGCTTACATTTAAATCAAATTGTATGTTTTCGTGTCCGGTTGTGTTACGATTAGTCTTCTCATCGTTGATCTTATCGCATAAGTGTTACATAGGGGACAGTGGCCGAAGTCGCGTTGTAAATTAATGTTTTAAAAAAAATGTTCGCCGGGTTTCTTGCTAGTATCACAGATTAAATAACGTTACTAGTACTTCCCAGGACAGATGTTTTTTCCGAACCAATGGTAAAAACTAAAATGACTTTCAATAAGTATTCTTGTGATGTATGAATAAAAATTAGTCTTTTCATTTCTATTATAAATACACTAGAGAAACCACGTTTGTAAAATAGCTTAACTTTTGAGTACATTCATATTCCTCGATTTGTAATCCTAAAATTAATCTCAATATTCTAAAATATCGCGTGGTCGTCGTCGCCTATTTACTGGATTACTTGGATTTGTATGTGGTAGAGCCATGCTGCAGCTACATTTGTAGTATAGTTGTAGCACGAATGGGTCGGCCCGACCGGGAAAGGACCACGCTCTCACAGAATACCAACGTAAAATAGCAGCTTTACGCTGCTGTGTTTCGTATGGTGAGTGTAGAGAACCGGAAACCATTTTTACTGGAAATGAGGCATTCCATCTTAGTTCTCACGGGTGACAACGCATCTGCGTTTTGATTTTTAATAGAGGATAGATGTAGATGTCTATGGGCCGCAGCAACCACTTACCATCAGGTGGACTGTGCGCTCGTTTGTCACCCTTATCCTATAAAAAAAATGGAAAAATAATTTTTAAATTTAAAGGTACATTAAAGTAGTATTTTTTTTATGAATATGTACCTCAAAAATTAAGGAAATCTTCCGTGGTCCTGCCAAAAAGCACAACACAATTAAGTAGGTATGTATTATTAAAGTGACGTATTATATATCGTATCAGGTATATATAAACGACCAATTGTTGTTTTTCTACGACTTCAAAAGGAGAAGGTACTCAATTCGACTGTATTTTTTTATGTGTTGTCTCATAAGTTTTTTCTGGGTGAACCGATTTTGATGATTCTTTTTTTGTTTGAAAGCTTGTGTTTGGTACTTCTCATGAGGTCCCATATAAATTTGATCAAGATCTGACGAATAGTTTTTGAGTTATCCTTAATAATTTATATTGAAGTCGGTTGTACAAAATTTTTAATTTTACCTCTTGTTACTTAAGTATACTTTTAATTTGCAGTTTGCAGCTGAAAAATTATTTCTTTATATGCGACCGGACCTTAAGTATAACCAATTTATAAAAAAGAATAGTTTTAATCGTAAGGATATGAGTGGCATTCGAGAAACATATACATGTTTTCCAGCACCACAGAATGGAATAGAATAGAATAGAATATTTTTTTATTCAATATAGATCAAATGTGTAATTCATATAGAGTATTTTTTTTACTTTACCACTGGTTCGAATAAAACACTTTGTCCTGGGAAGAACCAGCAAGAAACTAAGCGGGACTTTTTTTAAGTAAATTTTACATTAATGGTTGTACAAACTATTTACAAAATTTATTTTAGAAACTGCTTGGAAGCGACCACCTCTTTCCCAGGGTTTATTATCAACCATGTATGTATTCATTTATTTAATAATAACACTCTTTATTTCAGTTTCATCTTAACAAAACATTTAAAGTTGGTGATAGAGAGAGCCTGTACACTTCCCGGGACCTTGTTGTAATAGCGTATACGTTGCCCCAAGAGTGAATTACTGACTCTGTGAAGTCAAGAAACTGTTATCACTAGCTTGTGTTTGTTCCTAGTGTTTACACAGTGTAAATCACTTTTTTACTAAAACTATCTGTGTTTTTGTGAACATACATTATATTTTCGTAAATATACTGAGAGGCCAAAGTAAAATGAAAAATTTATATCTTTAAATTTATCTGTCAGATTTTCTGTCGGTTTTAGGTTGTAAATAGCTCTAATGGCCCTCTTCTGTAAAACAAAAATAGTTTTTGAATCAGCCGCATTCCGCCATAGCAAAATCTCGTAAGACATTAAGCTATGGAAATAACTGAAATAAACTAATCTAGCTGTCTCGACACTAGTGAGACCTCTAATACTTTTTACAGCATAGGCTGCAGAACTTGTCTGCTTGCAAGTGTGGATATATGGGGGCTCCACTGAAGCTTTGCTTCGAGAGTGATGCCAAGAAAAACAGTGGATTCATCAGGGCTCAATCTTCCCCATTTAAAAACACATTGGTACTCAGATTTTTAACATTCGATGTTGCAAATATAATACATTTAGTTTTATTTACGTTTAAATGTAGATTATTAACGTTAAACCAATGCATTAATTTTGATATAGTTTTAATATATAGTTTTGATTCACTTTGTCACATTTAAATGAGTGACATTTAAGTTTATAAATCAAGGAAGTATCATCAGCAAATAATAATATATCATGATTATCTCCTACAAGGGATGATAAGTAATTAATATACACTAGACATAGAAATAGGCTGAGAATCGAGCCCTGAGAGACACCCATTAGTACAGGTGACCTGTAAGAACTTTTACCATTGATAATAACTCTCTGCATTCTAAAAATTGTTACACAGTTAGGGCAACATTCATACACTGTTGTTAGGACCACCACGTCTATTAATTTAAGCAGCAGAGACGTCAATTTAAGTAGGGTGCCGTTGTATAACTGTCATGGGCTCAGGTTTCTCAAACTTCATGTCTTTACAAACATCAGGTTTCTCAAAAATATTATACGCACACCGACTTCTAAGAAAAGTTTGTGCGATGGGCGCTTACAATGCATTTAAAAATTTGACCTGATAAATTTGAGACCGTCAACGAAGTCTGCCCTTGAACCTACCTATAAATCTGCTCTGCTCTACCATCGTGCGTATCTGGGTCGCGTTCAATAGGCAGGTTCCGCTCCCGCGTATCGCTTTCCGTCTCTCTGCGGTATGTGGTATCTTCTTCCTAACATGTACATACGTACCGGTATGTGTTTTATATGGTCGTCACTCATTCTTTTCAGGCCAAACACTGACTTGCCAGTATCAGGCTGTCACTCTAGAACCTTTTTTCTATAATATGGCCGACCCAGAGACACTTCAGTTTACTAATCCGCTGGGATAAGTCAATTACGCATGTTCTTCTGTGGATATCAATATTAAATATATAACGAAAACATAGAAACATAATTTAACGCAATTAAAATTTTCAAAACATATTCAATGTATATATTTACTCTTGGAAGAGTTTTATTACTTACATGAAATTATTCCACTTTCGATGCCAGATGTTAAAAATGTTTATTTTTAAAAATAATTCGCAATTAATCAACAATAAGATGGCGTACCGAATACATGCAATATAAAGCACTTACAATTCGACCGTAATACGTCCCGGTCATAATCACACATTTTTGTAACGTAACAAACGTAATTACATAGTCTTATGTAGGTTTATCTTGCATCTTATATAGGTTTATGTTGCACTGACTTATGAACTATATATACAGTGAAACCTGGATAACTGGGACCTTAAGGGACCTGCAAATTTGCCTCACTTAAAGAGGTATTCCACTTACCCACTGTCTCAGATATCCAGGTATAAATAGATATGTGTCTCATTTACAGAGGGTTCCATTAATAGAGGTGAGAATAGATGTTATTTCAGTTATAGAGTTGCGATTATTAAATAATATAAGGTATTTTGTAAACATTATACATGAGTTGTAATCTATATTAACAATCAAAAAGCTATTAAACAAAAATATTTTTTTAAACAATACAAAAATGCATAGAGAATGCGTCAATCAAAAATCTGTTATTTAAGTTTGTCTTTTGGAAGTATCAACTGTATTATTGTGAGCTGTACAATTGTCAACAAACATCAAAATTTTTCGTTTCTGGGACTTCATATATTAGATGTCATCCAAGCTTTTTGATTATTTTGGTAATTCACAGGCAAAGTTTTAACACCTTTGAAACATAAACAGAACGGCACACAAAATATTATAGTCTTAGTAAAAGAGGTAAAATATACTCACTGTCTCAATCATAGAGTTAGTTATGACGAATAAAATCGAAAGAAGTAATCCCTAAAATGTAGTCTCAGTAAAAGAGGTAAAATACACTCGCTGTCTCAATTATAGAGGTAATTATGACGAATAAAATCGAAAGAACTAATCCCAGATATAGAGGTTTGTTTTGTCCCACTAACAGAGGTAATTAAGTGCTAAAGTGTCGGGACCTAAGCATGAGTAGCTATGGAGGTTTCTGACTTATCCAGGCCCCATTTAACCAAGTTTTACTGAAATATGTATTTTTGTTGTTGTAAAATAAAAACAAACACAATAACACCACAAATAGATAAAGTACACAAAAATTATCGCCGAAACATTACTTAAACAAAATGAAATCGCGTGTACTAATAATTTTACATTTCATAAAATATCATTAAAAGATATTGTAAATATTTTAAAACTATTAATATTAAGAAAACTGCAGACCTGTAGGGGATTTCCGTTAAAGATATTGCGTCTATAATAGATATAATCGCACCTCAACTAGCTATTATTTTTAATACTAGTATCGAATATGTTGTTTCCTGATTTAATAAAGCATAGTATAATACCTTTATTTAAATCTAGTAGTACATTCGACTCCGCCAATTTTAGACCAATTTATGTACTGCCAACAATTAGCAAAATTATTGAAAAAAATATCCTTGATCAAATTTAATTTCTTTAATGTAAATAATTTACTTCATAAAATCAATTCGGTTTCACAAATGGATCGCTTGACAACTGATACTGGTGTTGAGATGATTAAATATATTTTCAATGCATGGGAGAATCCACAGTATGCTTTGGGTATATTCTGTGACCTATCCAAAACCTTCGACTGTGTTCACCATGAAACATTAATCAGGAAACTACAACACTACGGAGTAAGAAGCAATGCTCTAAATTAATTATTTCATATTTAAGTTACAGAACGCAAAAAGTTGACATTAATAGTATGAGCACTTCCGGGTCGATAGTACAAAGCGGTATGCCTCAAGGTTCAATTCTCGACCCCTTTCTGTTCCTTGTATATATTAATGACTTACTTTACATAGTAGCGGATAACCATAATATAGTATTATTCGCTGATGACACTTTATTAATTTTCAAATTAAAGCGACAATTATTAAAATATGATGAAGTAAATAATGCTATATCTAAATTAGTAAATTGGTTTAATTTTAATAACTTGCATTTAAGTGGCACCATAACGAATTGTATGAAATTCATGACTCCAAATGTCAAACATATAAATAATAATATAATATTAAATGGGGAGGAACTGAAACTTGTCGATGCCACAATTTTTATACCAGGGAGTCTCTCTAATCTCACGTACCACACGCAAGCACAGACTGACTGCGCTCTATACAAAAATAATGCCTATGCGTCCCTTTGGATTGTCTAAAAAAATTATACATACGGCTACGAATTTTCGCAATAGTTAGAAATAATAGTAAAAATTATAAGTTATCGAAAAAGCCAAAAATATATAAGAGTAAGTAATTTTCATAGGGTAGTAGGTAATACTGATTATTGCGTTGAAAAGTGTTGGTTAATTATTTAAGATTACCATTAACTGTCGTGCATATTTTGTTTTATCGGAAATATTTGCCATCTGTAAAGATATTTAATAAAAGTTGATTTACTGAACGTATCTTTCACTAAATATATATCTAAATACATAAGTTTACATTATATAACATATACCTACAATTTACCTTCTTTGGCACATGTCTATAATATTCCATTTCGGTTCGGTATCAACCCTAGCGTTACACACTCCGGCTCAAGGTCACCAGTGCTTAAACTCTCACGTACAGAGAGTGTCACCGCTGTAGTAATAGTCTAATATAGCATCGCTTTGATGTGCTATTAACATTAGTATTACATACGTGGTAGAGTCATGCTGCAGCTATATTAGTAGTATAGTTGTAGCACGAATTGTTCGGCTCGACCGGGGAAGGACCACGCTCTCACAGAATACCAGCGTAAAATGGCAGCTTGAGACTGCTGTGTTTTGTATGGTGAGTGTAGAGAACCGGAGACCCTTTTTCACTTGAAACAAGGCATTCCATCTTAGTCCTCACGGGTGACAACGCATCTGCATTTTGATTCGCAAACCAGGATAAATGTAGATGTCTATGGACCAAAGCAACCACTTACTATCAGGTGGACTGTGTGCTCGTTTGTCACCCTATCCTATAAAAAGCACACAAAACAGATTTGGTCGCTTTTACATTTTCTTCATAATCTTCCACAAAGTCTGTCATATTCTTTTTCCAAAAAATGCAAAGAAAACTTTCTGCCTTTTTTTGCCAAACTTCTCCGTGATCATACGCAAAGAAATTACCCAGTGTTTACATCCCAACCTTTTCTAAATCTTTTTCCTTTTCTAAATGCGGTTTGTACATCACAAATATTTTCTATTATTTTATTTCTTAACTCTTTAAATTAACACCTCGGCAAAGAGTTTTCTGACAAACATAACATTCCAAATAAAGAGTTTTCTTTTAATTCATTTGATGTCTATCCGTAGCTCTACCCGTCGCTCGGTAACATACTCGATTCAAATATTTCACTTTATACAATATTTACTTACATCATTTTATATTATAGCCATTCAAGAAGGAAACGCAACCAGAGTTTTTGATACGATATCACGGAGAGTAGGACTGTAGATTAATTTCTGCTTTAGTTTTTTTAATAGTTTTTTAATATTGTAAATACGAGTATTTCAATGTTATGTAAATAAATAATTGAAATATTTTATGTTTAAATTGAATGTTGGTTCTATAGTTATAAACCTTTATTTATGATGATTTTATATGTAATATGTATGCGATTTATGATTAATAAGAAATTATTATACCCAATATGATGGTATAGGTACATCATCCCATTCCGTCCCGTGGGACTTTTATTAGACTAAGCTTAACAGGTGCCAAATAATAAGCAAAAAATATCTTATGACTTCCGATAGATGGCAGTATTATCCCCTTGAGGGCTTTAAGGCATTACCCATTGTTGCTGCATACTACTCATATGGTACGAAATAGGGTCATATATTCTCTTTCGTCATAACACGCGACACCTACACGTTAAACGGCATATTAAATCGAGCCAGATTTATAGTGTCTCGTATTATAAATCTAGCTAATTAGATCACTTCAATGGTGTGACTTAGTTATTATTATTGCCAAAATGCAAGTAATTTTAATAGTTAACGTGGTAGAGCCATGTTGCAGCTATATTAATTATGTAGTTGTAGCACAAATGGGACGGCTCGACCGGGGAAGGACTACGCTCTCACAGAATACCAGCGTAAATTAACAGCTTAAAGCTGCTGTGTTTCGTATGGTGAGTGTAGAGGATCGGAGACCCTTTTTATTGCAAAATAGGCATCCCATCAGTTCTCACGGCTGACAACGCATCTGCATTTTCATTCGCAAACGAAGATACTCGTAGATGTAGATGTCTATAGGCCACAGCAACCACTTACCATCAGGTGGAGTGTGTGCTCGTTTTTACTCTTATCCTATTAAAAAGAAGTTACCAAATTAAGTATTTAAATGGTCGTTTTATGAAATCCCGTACCAGTGAATGTAATAACAACATGTAGTATTTAGAAGGAAATAAATGCTACCTGTTTACTTTGTTTTATCTTTATTCATTTGTCATAAGCAGTTTAATGCTACAGCAGTACATAGTCATAACTTTGTATGCGTAGCAATTTAAGTAATTTTTACACTAAGTTCTAACTCATAAAGCTATTTCATTTTATTAAACTAATTAATATATTTCATAAATATTCTATGATATAATCTTCAGACCAAATTCCTCCCTAAGACATATGAATATCTCCGGTTTCGTTGGAGCAACATGTTTTAATCTCGGTATATGAAAGTCACGATTAGTCACTAAATCTTATAATAAGAATCACATCTCACAAGAAGACAATAATGGTACTTTCGAGGGGAGGCTGCTAGCTTAAATGCGAGCCAAAATCCTCCCAAAAAGAGCTATATCTATTAAAGTAGGAAATTACTCTTTTTTTTATTTAATCAGTAATTGTTGTGACAACTCATCCCTAAATCTTGATTAAATAAAATTTAGGATATCATTGGGGAGAATTCCAAGTTGAGACACGCCATTTGTATCCTTATAAACATAACACAATATAAAAAATTTGTACCTTGACTTTGTGATCGCCCGTAGATGCGGTTGGGTACGATATGCCTTAAAAGGCAAAGAAATTATCATTTTGTGCCTTATACCTGCGCAAGGAACCATGCGTTACAATCACAAACTTATTCTCGCGGGTTTGGTGTATGAAGACGCCTTCTTCCTGCTGACTCCTGCTCCGCAATATAATAGCTCTTTTCTGAGCTAAATTTTGACTGAAGTTTCACGAGACGTCGAGTGTAGCTACATGTCGTAATCTCTCGATCGCTGCCCAGCCGTTTTGAATAAGTCGATTGACCTCTCATTTGTAGTTGGACTTACTTAGTCGGACTATTTGTCCCAGGTAATCACACTAGTCTATAACTTCGAGCGTAGGGCTCTCAACAACTATCGACATAGTACTAACATGGACGTTACACATAACCTGTGTTTTTTTTCCATGCTCATCTTAAGACCTATCCGTTTCGAGGCACTATTGAGGTCATTGAGCATAGTGCTTAGGTCCTACAGGGATTTCGCCATAAAGACTATATCGTCGGCAAATCGAAGGTGAGTGACTTCGGTAAATACGGTGTAAATGACGAGTACATACTCGCCATTGATGTTAATACCGTATTCTTTCCAGTCCAATTGTTTGAAAACGTCTTCCAATGCAGCGAAGAAGAGTTTCGGGGCTATAACGTTACCCTGTTTTACACCTCTTTGCATTAGGATAGATTTCGTACTCTGGTTCTGTACTCGGATAGCCATCGTAGGCCTACTGTACAAACACTTTAGCACTGCTATATACCGATAGTCAACTTGGCACCGCTGAAGGGACTGCAGCACCGCGAAAGTTACTATAGAATCAAAGGCTTTCTCATAGTTCACATACGTAAAACAAAGTGGCAGATACTCTTCGGGCTTTTGTACAATTTGCCGCATGGTATGTATATGGTTCATGGTGCTACAGCCTTTTCGGAAACCGGATTTTTCGGGAGGCTGGAAATCGTCGAGTCTGCATGAGAGATGATTCGAAATGACTCTCGGAAAGAGCGCGTAGACGCGGATCAGAAGGAAAATCGGTCTGTAGTTCTTCGAGAAAGCGTTGTCGCCTTTCTTGAAGAACAAGACTACCGCAATTTTGCTCCACGCTTCCAGAGTAGTGCCACCATGGAGGACGAAATTCAAGAGCTTCTGAAAGACTTCAAGTTTTCGACACGCTTTAATAAGCTTCACTGTAATTCTATGCTCACTCGAGGCCTTGCCGTTTTTAAAGTGCTAGAGAGCCATTTTAACTTTCGCTCAGACTGACGTCAGAGATATTATCAGATTAGTATCGGATAAGAGTTGCTCTTAGGCCGTTACTCACATCCGATGCTGTATCGATACCCATAGAATCTCGAAATCTCACTCTAAATCTTAGGTGTCCCGGAAACGCTGCTGCCGCATTCGGTCTTTAGCTTCGACAGTTGACTCTTTCTGGCAGACCGATCTCTGGCAAAGACTTTGGAACTGTGGTTCCACTCGATCGCTTTTTTAATAGAAGTTGTATTGAAGTTGCGTTAGTCCCTCCGCGCATGAATTTAAAGATCTATCTGTTCAGTTGCCTGTATGAGGCTGAAGACTGCAGCATCATTTCCCGTCAAACAGGCATGAGTTTAAGAGTGTGATCGAAGAGTTTTTGTGTTCTTCTGCGACGGCTCTTGCAGAACTTAACTCCGACCGTGTGGGAAGTTTCCACGGGCTTTCATTGATATCCTTCACTGCATTGCAGTCTTCTAGGCATTGGAAATTATTTAGTAATATTTCTTGAAACTTGAAAGTTTTCGCGGTTTTTGATTAGAGCACGAGGAGGACGGATCGTTGATTTTATTAGACGTGACCTCACCAACTTAAGGGTTAGGTTCACTGTGCCTCACCATTCGGTGACCGCTTCCAGTTTTCTCCCTCGCGATCACTGAGACATCACTAAACAGTTGCCCTCTAGTCGTCATAATGAAGTCAATCAAATTTTTTGTCGAACCGTCGGGGCTCGAGCAGGTTCACTTTCTGTGGTGCCGCTTCTGGAAGAAAGATTCCATCATAAAGAGTCCCCCCTTATCCATGAAATCATCCAGATACTGTCCCCTTGTTTTCCGTTGCCCTATGCCGAATATCCCTACCTTCAGCTCACCGTTCTCTTTTGTGCCTAGCTTTGCTCTAGAGATATTCTCCTACATTTCCTCCACATCTTAATCGAGATGTGCCAAAGTTGGTGCCAAAGCTGTTACGACCTTAACCGCTACGACCCACGTCGACACACTCCTAATCTTTACAACGTTGTTTACGAGAGACTTGTGGACGATAAATCCGACACCTCCTTGGGGCAGGTGATCGCCCTCCCGGTGGTAGAATAAGTTGCCGGATTAGAGGATTACCGTGTCCTCCCCCTCTGTTTTTGACCTCAAATAATCCTATAATATCTCAGCGCAACTTGTCTATCTCTTCTTCCAGGGTCTGGTTCTCAGGGTGCATACGTTATATGTTTCCAGGTCGAGTCGTCTTAGGTGGTAACCGAACCTTCACCGGGGATTCTTAGCACACCCTGACCCGCCGTTACCAGTTTCACCACCGTAGCCGAGAATAACGGGGCCGCCAGGGACTGGGGGCCATTTTTGTATCATTGTTCATGGGGATCATATTCATTGCTCATGCGGAGATGTTTTCCACACTTGGCAAGCGGGTTGGCAACCGCAGTTTTTATTGTAATTTTGCTGTTATCAGAAAGATGCTGCTGCCCATCTTCTCCTTCAGTTTCCCTGTGTCACCTCTTATGACAACCATGAAAAGATATGGGGTAGTGCATATTCTTACACTGCCACTACACGGCCACCTTACATTTACGATCGCTTACATTTACCAGTATTTTACACGTGGTAGAGCAAAGCTGCAGCTATATTAATAGTATAGTTGTAGCACGAATGGGTCGGCTCGACCTGGGAAGTACCACGCTCTCACAGAATACCAACGTAAAATAGCAGCTTAATACTGCTATGTTTTGTATGGTGAGTGTAGTGAACCGGAAACCCTTTTTACTGGAAAAGAGGCATTCCATCTTAGTCCTCACGGGTGCCAACGCATCTGCATTTTGATTCGCAAGCGAGGAGAGATGTCGATGCCTATGGGCCTCAGCAACCACTTACCAACTTTAAATTACTCTTTAAAGGGACAAAAAATTACAAATTGCTGCATGCCTGGAGCATCTTTTAGTGATATCCTAAATAAAATTATAGTTACTAAATTTTGCCCAAATAGTACAATAATAATTTTTGTTGGTAGAAGAGGCAGTGTAAACAACAAACAGTTATTAAGATATATTGAACAACTTAATAACTTAAATGAACTCAAAATTGTCTTGTTCACACTGCCTTATATACAGGGATTGCCACAGGAAAATAATTTAAGACATAATTTAAATATACAAATGCATAATTTAATATGTAATAATAATTTAAATTTGACATATAATTGTAATGATAATAATGACAAATTTCATGTAATTGACATAAATAATTTAATAAAAAAGTTTTGGACAAAAGATAGGTATTACCTATCCAAATATAATTTAAGACTGATAGCAAATGTGCTATCTTATTATTTACTTTTTAACTCAGCCAAGCTTTTGGCTACCAAGACTGCTTTTATTGGGCAGGATAATTATATGACAATTAAATTGGAATCAGTTCCAACTAATTTAAATTAGTAAATGCGACAATAGAGGCAATCTCTAGTAATAATGAGAGTTTAATTAACTTTGAATGTAGCCCACAAATAAGTAATAAAAATTGTTTACACCTGGTGCATCAAAATATACAAGGCATGATGGGCAAAGAATTAGAAGTTGAATTGTTTTTAAATAGTAACAACATACATATCCTCTGTATTACTGAACATTGGCTAAAAGATTATAATTTCATGTTTAATTTCAGAAATCACCAGGTGGTCAGTTCCTTCAATAGAGAAAAAAGTTTACGTGGTGGCTCCTTAATACTAGCAGATAAATCATTATTATATAAAGAACGTAAGGATATAGTGAGCCTCTCTGTTGAGCGAACTGTAGAAATGGCTTGTGTCGAGCTCGAGCACCTCATTGTTGTAAGTGTTTACAGACCCCCATGTGCTACTTATGACTATTTTGAAAGGATTGTGGAAGAAGTTTTGCTCAAACTTAGTAAACAGAACAAGTCTGTTGTAATATGTGGAGACTTTAACATCAATCTCCTTGAAACTTCCTCCATTAGTATTAAGTTCAGCTCATTGTTTAAATCGTATAATCTTGTTAATTTATTCTTAGAACCAACACGTATTGCTGGGCCTAGTGCGTCCTGTATAGATAATATTTTTACAGATGTTAAGCCCTTGCATAAATCAATTATTCAAATTTTAAGTTCAGATCACTGTGGACAGTTGGTATCATTGCCTTACATACACAAGAAACAGAAAAATAAGAAAGTTGTGTTTGTTCAAATAAATGAACATCGCTTGGAGAGGTTTAGAAGTAATATAATAAAAAGATTTCCATCACTTTCATTTAAAAACAGTGCTAATTATTTGTATGGTACTTTATTTAAAATTATAACTTGTGAATTTAGTAGGATATTTACTTCTAAAACTTCCTCTTTTAACAGTCGCAAATCATTTAATGAATGGGCGAGAGTAGGAATTTATAAGAGTAGGCGAAGGTTATACGAGCTTTATAATGAAAGATCATTTATTAGTAGTGTTATTTTTAGAGATTATGTAAAAACATATTCTAAAATATTTAAAAAAGTGTGCGCCACAGCTAAGGCTTTACATTTAAGTAACAAAATTAAAACTGCATCAAACAAAATTAAAATGACCTGGAGAATAATAAATAGTGAAACGGGCAAGGTCAAACCGCGCAACTCGGATTTTCAATTGAATATTAACAATAATTTAACCCGATCTGATCAAGAAGTTGCTATGGCTTTTGAGAAACATTTTACTGATGTTCCTTTTTTGACAACTAAATCATTAAACTCTTCTCCTACTGTCGCCGAATCATTGCTCAAACAAAATGTAAAGGCTTGTTCAAATACTTTTAAATTCCATAGAGTACTGCCAAAAGATATCGTTAAATATTTTAAAACTATTGATGTTAAGAAAACGGCAGATTTATGGGGGATTTCCGTTAAAGTTATTTTATCTATAATAGATATAATAGCACCTTATCTAGCCACTATATTTAATACAAGCGTCGAATCTGGTGTGTTTCCTGATTTAATGAAACTTAGTAAAGTCATACCTTTATTTAAATCTGGTAGTACATTAGACCCCGCCAATTTTAGACCAATTTCTGTACTACCAACATTTAGTAAAATTTTTGAAAAAATAATTTTAGATCAAATGTTAAGTTTCTTTAATATTAATAAATTGCTACATAGAAATCAATTCGGTTTTACAAGGGGTCGCTACTGACTCAACTACTCAACAACTGACGCTGAAGTTGAGCTTATTAAACACATTTTTTGTGCATGGGAGAATTCAGAGGATGCTTTGGGTATATTTTGTGACCTTTCCAAGGCCTTCGACTGCGTTCACTATGAGACATTAATCAGGTAGCTACAGTACTATGGTGTCAAGAACACAGCGCTTAAACTTATAATTTCATATTTAAGTAATAGAATGCAGAAAGTTATTATCAATGGTAAAAGTTCTTCCGGCTCACCTGTACTAATAAGTGTCCCTCAGGGCTCAATTCTCGGTCCATTCCTATTTCTAGTGTATATTAATGACTTACCTTCTATTGTAGAGGATAATCATGATATAGTACTATTTGCTGATGATACTTCTTTGATTTTTAAACTTAAACGTCAATCATTTAAATGTGACGAAGTTAATAATACTATATCAAAATTAGTGCATTGGTTTAACGTAAATAATATACACTTAAACGGAAATAAAACTAAATGTATTAAATTTACAACAACGAATGTTAGAAATCTGAGTACCAATGTGTTTTTAAATGGGGAAGAACTGAGCCCTGTTGAATCCACTGTTTTTCTTGGCATCACTCTCGACGCAAAGCTTCAGTGGGGCCCCCATATATCCAAACTAGCAAGCAGACTAAGTTCTGCAGCCTACGCTGTAAAAAAGATTAGAGGTCTCACTAGTGTCGAGACAGCTAGATTAGTTTATTTCAGTTATTTCCATAGCATAATGTCTTACGAGATTTTGCTATGGCGGAATGCGGCTGATTCAAAAACTATTTTTTTTTACAGAAGAGGGCCATTAGAACTATTTACAACCTAAAACTGAGAGAGTCTCTTAGAGATAAATTTAAAGAAATAAATATATTAACTTTGGCCTCTCAGTATATTTACGAAAATTTAATGTATGTTCACAAAAATAAAGGTAGTTTTAGTAAAAAAAGTTATGTGCATTCTGTAAACACTAGGAACAAACACAAGCTAGTGATACCAGTTTCTCGACTCCACAGAGTCAGTAATTCTTGGGGCAATGTATACGCTATTACAACAGGGTCCCGGAAAGTGTACAGGCTCTCTCTATTAGCAAGTTTAAATGTTTTGTTAAGTTGAAACTGTATAAAAAGGGTTATTATAGTATAAATGAATACATGGTTGATAATAACCCCTGGGAATGAGGTGATCGCTTCCAAGCTGTTTCTAAAATAAATTTTGTACTTATATAGTTAGTACAACCATTATTGTAAATTTGCTTTAAAAAAAAGTCCCGCTGGGTTTCTTGCTGGTTCTTCCCAGGACAGGTTTTTTTTTTCGAACCAGTGGTAAAGTAAAAAATGACTTTCAATAAGAATTACACATGTGATCTATATTGAATAAAGAATTATTCTATTCTATTCATCAGGTGGAGCTCGATTGTCGTCCTATTTCTATAAAAAAAAAATTAAAGAAAAGTTTTTATCGTCATGGTCATCGTTTTGATTTATGGACTGATTCATTTGCTAGTTTCTTGTATAGTTCAATATTTAAATTACACCACGGCGCGACGCGATAACACGAGATACAGCGCTGCGGTCAGTTGCGTGACTATAATGATGTCATCATCATCATCATCATTACAGCCCTTCACAAGTCCACCGCTAAACATAGGCCTCCCCCAAAGAATGCCACAAAGCACGGTCCTGAGCCACCTGAATCCATCGACTTCCTGCATATCATACCAGGTCGTCTTTCCATCTAGTGGGGGGACGCCCAACACTTCGCCTGCCGGTACGAGGCTGCCACTCGAGAACCTTTCTTCCCCATCGGTTGTCGGTTCTACGAGCTATATGGCCGGCCCAGCTCGCTGAGCGACCTTGAGCTTCCTCATCCGGCCAGCAGTGAAGGACCACGTCTCAGTTCCGTATGTCATCACTGGCAACACGCACTGGGTGTACAGTCTCGTTTTCAAGTTTTGAGGTATACCCGACGAGAAGATGTGCCATAATTTTCCGAACGCTGCCCAACCGAGTTGAATCCGTCGATTGACATCTCGGTCAAAGTTGGACTTACCTAGTCGGACTATTTGTCCCAGGTAAACATACTCGTCAACAAATTCGAGCTTAGTGTTCCCAACAACTACCGGCATAGGTGTGACATGGACATTAAACATGATCTTTGTTTTGTCCATGTTCATCTTAAGACCTATCCGTTGGGAAACACTATTGAGGTCATTGAGCATAGTGCTTAGGTCCTCCAGCGATTCTGCCATAAGGACTATATCGTCGGCAAATCGAAGGTGAGTGATGTACTCGCCATTGATGTTGATACCGTATCCTTTCCAGTCCAGAAGTTTGAAAACGTCTTCCAATGCAGCGGTGAAGAGTTTCGGGGATATGACGTCACCTTGTCTTACACCTCTCTGCAATTGGATAGGTTTCGCACTCTGGTTCTGTACTCGGATAGCCATCGTAGCTCTACTGTACAAGCACTTCAACACTTCGATATACCGACAGTCAACTTGGCACCGCTGAAGGGACTGCAGCACCGCCCAAATTTCGACGGAATCAAAGGCTATCTCATAGTCCACATACGCCAGACATAGTGGCAAATTGTACTCCTCGGACTTCTGTACAATTTGCTGAAGGGTATGTATGTGGTCTATGGTGCTAAAGCCTTTTCGGAAACCGGCTTTTTCGGGAGGCTGGAAGTCGTCAAGTCTGCGCGCGAGACGATTCGTAATGACTCTCGAAAACAGCACGTAGACGCGGCTCAGAAGGGAAATCGGTCTGTAGTTCTTCAAGAGAGCTTTGTCGCCTTTCTTGAAGAACAAGACCACCGCACTTCTGCTCCACGCCTCCGGTGTAATGCCACCATGGAGGACGGAATTAAAGAGCTTCTGAAGGACTTCAAGTACCGGTTTTCCACCCGCTTTCAGAAGCTCCGCTGTAATTCCATCCTCGCCTGGGGCCTTGCCGTTTTTAAGGTGCTGGAGAGTCATTCTAATCTCGCTCAGACTGACGTCCGGGATATCATCGGAATAATTTCGGATAAGACTCGCTCTTGGATCGTTACTCACACTTGCGTGCGGCTCCAACGATGACGTGTACAGCTGCCAATAACCTCTCAATCTCACTCAAAATCTCAGGTGCCCCGGAAACGATGCTGCCACATTAGGTCTTCAGCTTTGACAGTTGGCTCTTTCTGGCAGACAGATATCTGGCAAAGACTTTGGAGTCTTGGTTCCGCTCGATCGCTTCTTGAATACGAGCTGTATTGAAGTTGCGTAAGTCCCGCCGCATGCATTTGGAGATCTGTCTGTTCAGTTGCCTGTATGCTGTCAAATCTGTTGAAAAATGTAGCTTCATCTCCCGTCTAACAGCCATGAGATTAAGAGTGTGATCGGAGAGTTTTTGTGTTCTTCTGCGGCGGGTCTTGCAGAACTTAGCTCCGACCGCATGGACAGTTTCCACGAGCTTGTCCTTCAAATCGTCCACTTCATTGCAGTCTTCTAGGCACTGAAAACGGTTTTGTAAATCGAGCTGAAAGGTTTCGGGACTTTGCATTTGAGCACGAGGGGGACGGAGCGTTGACTTCATTAAACGGGACCTCTCCAACTTAACGTTTAGGTTCAGTGTGCCTCTAACCATTCGGTGATCGCTGCCGATTTTCACCCCCGCGATCACTGAGACATAACTGAACAGTTCTCGTCTGGTCGTCATATTGAAGTCAATCTCATTTTTTGTCGAACCGTCGGGGCTCGACCAGGTCCACTTCCTTTGGGGCCGCTTCTAGAAGAAAGAGTTCATCATAAAGAGTCCCTCTTTTTCCATTAAGTCGGCCAGCTGCTGGCCCCTTGGGTTCCGTTGCCCTATTCCAAATTTCCCTACTTTCAGCTCACCGTTCTCTCTTGTGCCTAGTTTTGCATTGAAGTCTCCCATTAACACCGTATATTGGGTTTTGGAGGAATGCATGGCTCTAGAGATATCCTCATACATTTCCTTCACCTCCTCATCGGGGTGTGCCGAGGTTGGTGCGTAAACCTGTATGACCTTCAGCGAATACCGTTTGGTGATTCTGAGTATAAGGTACGCAACCCTCGTCGACACACTCTCAATCTTTACAACGTTGTTAACGAGAGACTTGTGGACGATAAATCCGACACCTCTTTGGGACAGATGGTCGCCCTCCCGGTGATAGAGCAAGTTGCCGGATTCGCCGTAGCCAGGAATAGCGGGGCCGCCGGGAACTGGAGGCCATCTCTTTGTTGCTCTCATTATTTGGGGGTATTTGCCATAGCTGCCACGCTTGGCGAACGGGTTGGCAACCGCAGTTTTTTTATTGTTCTTTTGCTGTTATCAGGAAGATACTGCTGCCCATCTCCTGCCAGTTTCCCTTTGTCGCCTTTTACGACACCCACGGAAAGATATGGGGTAGTGGATATTCTTAACCGCCACTACACGGCGTATAATGATGTATTACAATGTATTTAAAATATTATGATTATTATATAATGTTTTCAATTATTGTAGTTGTTAGTTTTTAATATAATATTGACAATTATGTCACCTACGCATTTGTAAATTAAAGTTTTTGTTTTTTTTTCTTTTTTTATAGTATTACGGTGACAAACGAGCACACAGTCCACCTGATGGTACATGGTTGCTGTGGCCCATAGACATCTACATCTATCCTCGATCACGAATCAAAATGCAGATGCGTTGTCACCCGTGAGGACTAAGATGGAATGCCTCGTTTCCAGCAAAAAGGGTCTCCGGTTCTCTACACTCGTCATACGAAACACAGCACCGTTATGCTGCTATTTTACGCTGGTATTCTGTAAGAGCATGGTCCTTACCCGATCGAGCCGACCCATTCGTGCTACAACTATACCAGTAATATAGCTGCAGCATAGCTCTACCACGTAAAGACACGTTTGTGTCAAATAATGACAAAATTTTATCTTGAAAGCGAAGCTTGGCGTTCGGCATTGACATTGATACTTACTTGACTTGACTGTTTATGTACACCACAACCAAAAATCGATAAGCTCAGCTGAAATAATTTATAATAAAATGTTGATATTCCTTTATTCCTAAAATGTTACAATAAATGACATTCATGTTTATTGTCTAAAATAATGTTGGGTGGTATATTTCAAACATACATTATGTAAAAAAAATTGTTCATAAGTTTCTTTCACGGAGCAAATAAAAAGAGGAGATGGCGTAAGCAACTGTGCACTGTGATTCTAACTAGTCCTGACGTCATCATAATGGGCGTGGCTTTACTTAGTATACTGTCAGCGTACGTCCTGTGAACTTATGTGTCGAAAATCACAAGTCGGTGTATTTTCGTAGTATTAAAGAAGCAAATGATGAAGTCTTGTGTTTTATGGTCTAAAAACTACTCATATAAACGCTTTGATGTTATGGATGGCATAACATTTCATTTGGAAGTAATTTTATACCTAATTTAATAAAAAGGTTCTAGATAAATCTCTGCGTCAGCTTTGAAATGTAAAAAAATATATTCGACACTAGATGGCGACACTTTGTGTTATGGGAACTAAACATATAAAGGTAGAAGCTCAGTATTGGTAAAATAATCATACGAAGGTGCTTAAATTTATTTTGCATTCAGTCCTAAAGAATTTTTAATCGCCAAAATATTATTTTTATAGTTTTGCCAATCATTTTGTAAACAAGCCGCCATCTATCGTCAATGTAGCTAAACTATATTGCAACATCGATATGGAACGATGCGGGTAGTTTTACTATTTATCGGTAGATGAAAATAGTAGCGGGCAGGGCTTAACTTCTCTTCTCTTCACCCCGCAAATTGTCACGCGTTGTTACAACATAGTGAAATCTATTTACAACACCTCCTCTTTGTATTTTCTACGTGGTTTCTTCACTCACCTCGAAGAAATTACTTTTAAGGCTGGTGTTATTTTTAGTAATATCTCATCCACGGACGTTTTATTTAATCTGAATCTATATAATATGTAAATTCAGAGTCAGAAATTCACTTGTGTAATTTATTCGAGTATAAACTCGGCTGCTTTCAGTATCTACAATAACCCCGGATTCAAAAACACTGACCACATACATTTCAATATCACTTCCATCACTAAGCAAATTTTTTTTTAGATTATTAAATAGGTTTTAATTATTTAAAAACACGACAAATATTTGCTAACTCTTAAAATTGAGCGATAGATAAAACCATAGATATAATAATAGTATTTCTATGGATAAAACTCTAACATCTGGTAATTTGAACTATCGTCAGTTAACAGCCAAAACATTGTTGACTGACAGTAAACTGTTTTTTTTTTATGAACCCACTTAACTCAGGTATTCGGTAAATCCTCCGAACGGTAGATCAATGTAATGGTTAAATATTTCTATCTATCTTTGATTATTGAAACGGAAAAATGTAACTATAGATATCATTATGGTAGACATTTAAACTTCCAGTTTGTGATAGATAGGTTATTAATACGGCCAATATTGGATAAGAATTAACGAATCTCAAAAGCGTTAGGCGGTAGTTGCAAAATGGCGCGAAAACAGACTTTAATAACAACATTAAGTTGAGGCTTACATTTTATGTTACATATTATTTCCACTCATTTATCATTAATTATTATTATAAATTGCTGGTGAGCAAGAAGCAGTGCGGTTGTTGTTAAGATTTATAGTGCAAAGCCACGGTATAATTAAAGTGCTTGATGATTTATTGAAGTAACGTGCTTTCATTTTTATTGCATGGTGTTCTTGGATTGACTTTAAAGTAAACATTGCTTTAATTTTTTATTTTTTTATAGGATAAGGGTGACAAACGAGCACACAGTCCACCTGATGGTAAGTGGTTCCTGCGGCCCATAGACATCTACATCTATCCTCTATTACAATTCAAAATGTAGATGCGTTGTCACCCGTGAGGACTAAGATGGAATGCCTCATTTAGAGTAAAAAGGGCCTCCGGCCACCTGCACTCACCAAGCGAAACGCAGAGGTAAATCTCTACTTCACGCTGGTTTTCTGTGAGGTCGTGGTACCACCCCGGTTCGAGCCGGCCCATCCATGCGACAGCAAAGCTGCCGCGTGGCTCTACCACTGTTAAAATATGTTATGTTACATCATCATCATTATCATGTTACATCAGTAACATATTAACAAATCAAGCACCTTTTTAGAACATAGGTCTTTCCAAGATTGCGCTAGTTGGTGTACAGAACTTAGAAAGTTTGCCGATACCCATGAGCAAGAGTGTTTGTTACGATGGATACGAGTACGTGTAAATGAGTGGGGTGGGGGTAGGATAACACTTTTCAACTCTAGTGGCAATGTTGCCAATTTAGTGGATTTTTCACTAAAACTGGTGTTATCGACCCTCCTCTTAGTGGAGAATAATTACTTTTAGTGACTGGTGTTTTTTCTAGTGGTTCAGTAGAATTAAGTTTCAATTAGTGGAAAGATGATCACTTAAACATTAAAACATTTGCCACACGATTTGAAATATATGTATATATTGAAATATATTGAGAATTCACTTTTACTGTGTAGGCATAAATGATTAATCAGACATGACGTGAGTTAAACGATACGTCCCGGTCGAATCCAAATTTGAAGTTGATTAGCGACTTTTGGGATGGAATGATGTTTAATCATTTAAATGCACTATTAAGAATACGCTGTGGTTTGAGATTGACAGGAAAATGCTGCAACGAATTTGTAATTTCAATAAGCGTTGTAAAACAGTTTCGTACCAAAAATCACATCAATCTGAAACAGGCAATGATGGCATCGACAAAAATAATTAATCTGAAGAAGGCGATTTAATTAAAAATAGCAGTTGCGTAAATAATAAATTCTCGATGTTGACTCTTTCATTTATTATTAATTGTATGTTGTTTTATTGATTATTCACAAAGAAATTCATTACTTTTTTGCATAGTATGTAGTAAAAAAGGTAACGAATTACTAATTTACCTATTGTTTTCTTCAGTGCCGTATTAAGCAAGCGCGGGGCCCGTAGCAATTAAGTTACGATACCACACAAATAATTGTAAATCTTTTAAGAGTTCCGTACCCAAAGGGTAACCAACAGGACCTTGTTACTAAGCCTCCACTGTTCATCCGTCTGTCTGTCAGCGGGCTGTATCTCATGATCCGTAATAGGTAGACAGTTGAAATTTTCACAGAATGTGTATTTCATGCATTCGATGCATTATTTGCTTGATGTTATTAATTTAATAACCTCCTCGCATATTGTTTTAGATAAATATAACGTATGTTCTTTTTCTTTATGGATATAAGTTTGTCGTATCGGTTCGGGAAAAACCGCTGGCGACAGTAAAGTCCACAGTGAGGTCGTGCGAAGCAGAAAATTCCGCGTAAATCGCACAGTAGTGGACCGCCAGCCATCGAGATGATGACGATGGAATTTCGAGTTCTGTCGCAGTGAACGATGATGGAGTTCAGCAGCTGGAATTAATCCGAATAATTCCTCTGAGCAATCCCCGTGGTATATGCGGTAGAAGATGCATAGAGATGCAACGTCTCTTCGCAAGGTCGATAGATCCAGCCGATCGGAAATAACTTGATTGTCGACGATTCGAGCCACTCTCCGTTAAATATGGTCTGGAAGAAAGAGCTGATACTGGGGTGTCCCGGCCCAGAGACGATAACGGTATTCCATGTGAGGCCGACCCTGCTCTTGATAAAGCTGCAAGCGGTGGTCCAGCATAAAATACCGTCGTGATCTACTGAACATACCAAGCTTTTTTGATTTCAGTTTAGCCTTCCCTTCCAAGTGAATGCGGAATTGTACGTCTCTCGAAATGTCGACGCCAAGGATTCCGATGCTGGCTGAGGCAACGAGGAGAGTGCCCTGAAATTGAGGAGATACACATAGGGGCTCATTTTTGCGGTAAATGCGCAAACTTGTGTCTATTGGGGGTTAAACTGAAATAGATTTAGACGCCCCCAATTCGAGACTTTGTTCAACAAAGACTCGACTTCATACACGAGTTTTTTCTAGCACTCGAAGACAAATACCCGAGAAATATTAGCACCGTCGTAGTGTATAAAGCATCGTCAGTGCTGTCGTCTGCATAGCAAGAAATGTTATTAGTATGCAACATATCATTGATATGCAGAAGGAACAGGATGGACAATAGCACGCAGCCTTGTGGAACACCAGAATTCACAGGTTTGTAGTCGGTGCATGCACCATTGACTACCTTTATAGTCCGATTTGTAAGAAAACTAGTGACCCAATTGCATAATTTCTCGGGAAGCCCATAAGAGGGAAGCTTCGAAGGAAGCGCTTTGTGCTAAACCCCATCGAAAGCCTTCGCTATGTCCAAACTAACCGCCCACTTGATCTCGACTGCCTCCGCCCATCGGTAAGTCAGGCAAACAAGAAGACCACCAGCTGAACGACCTCGACGGAAACCGTATTGACGATCACTAATCAGCTAATGATCTTGCATGCTGCCAGTTCATGCAGATGCATCTCTGCTCTGACAGTTAATAATGGATTCCATTATTTTAGAGAATAAGGAGGTGACGGAATTATTTTAAAGAATATAGCCAAAAAGGCTTGTAGTTGGACGGGTTCGAGCGGTCACCTTTTTTAGGGATCGAGTGCACTAAGGCTGTCTTTTATGAGCCTGGAACGACGCCTAAAGATAAAGAGAACCGGAAAATATTCCAAGAACTGCAATCCTCTGAGCTAAACCACATACGGCGGCAGCCTACAGACCGTGCCTGCAATGAGCAAGTGATGGGCGCTGTACGCTGGATTAGGCAGTGATCCGAAGAGCCAAGAGGGGCATCGACGGAAACCCGATATCCGTCCGCATGATCCTCCACATCTTGTATCGGCGTAGGCGAAGTGACCAGTTTTGTCAAACCATATGTCAATGCAAAGTCGTAAGCAGATTTTCCCGCATGATCAGTAGTACGAATACCGAGCCATTTGTCGTGGTAGGTGTTGAAACTTTTCGTTTACCGTATGAAATTTTTTGTTTTATTTTCGCCAATGAAATAATCGATTACTGATTGTCTGCCATGGATTGTTTTAGTCGAGAAAGGTGTAACGTTTCACGTTTTTGTGACATCAAGTAAATTCAATATACTACGTCTTATTAAGTTTCACTGAAAAAAATATGCTTAGGCAGTGATGGACGGGTTTGAATACGCGGGACCCCCTTTTGCGCGGGACCCGTAACAAATGCTACTTTTGCTACGTGGTTAATCCAGCACTGGTTGTATTTCGTAATAAAATTTGTTTGTATAAACATTTGTTTGGTGAAAATTTTAGAGATTATGACAGTAGGGTCGCTTTTTGTTAGTGGTTTTTTAGTGATTTTAGAAGCTAATTCTGGTTGGGAGCTATTTTAACAGTGGAAACACTGCTCTGGGCGGTCAAAACATATTATGCTACGCGACTGCTCTTCGGTACCGTTTGCACTGTCCGCTTTCTTCTTTCCTTTCCCTCTAACGCTCGGCCAATTAATCCTACGTGTATTGTCTGCTATCTTCTCTAATCACTGTAGTGTAACACAGGCTCGGCACGCACTTAACTAAACACGTCCACTCTCGCCCGAGGCTCCCGTGTAACTGACGCGGTGCGATCGAGACTGTGACTTATATATAAATGTATGTTTGTGTATTTGTGCAAACACTACATCTCTTTCTTATCAAGATTTTTTCTTTTTTTTTTTTGTATTTTGTCTCTATCCCTGATATCTGAATCTAAATGATAGTCTGTAATTTATTTCACCTATTGATGGAATTTTATCCCTACTTTTTAGTTGAAAAAACAGTTCAGACGGTAACCTCCCGGTAACTGTAAGGAGGGTGCTGTTTTACATTAGAAGATACTCCCACAAACATTCTTTTAAATCCTTCCTCTCGATCTGGCTGATACGAAGACGTTTCAAAATGTCTCTGTTTTGTCTTTCAACTTCGCCGATCATTTGAGGCCAATATGGTACAGTACTAAATAACTTTATGTTACATTCTTTGAAGAAAGATCGAAACTCTTCACTAACGAACTGCTTGGCATTGTCTGCGGTGATAGAAATAGGATAACCAAGTCTACTGAACATTTCTTTTACCATTTTAATATTCTGTAAGCTTGTGATGTTTTTGTAATTTTTTTACTTCTTTGTATCGACTATAGTAGTCGACCACTACTAACAGATACTCATTACTTGGCAATGATCCTATTAGATCCATTGTGACATCTATCCATGGAGCTGCAGGCAACTCTCGTCTCTTTATTGGTGCAGGTGGGTTTGGCAAACCCACTAACGTACAAACTTTACAGGCCTTTACTAATTGTTCTACGTCTTTATCGATACGGGGCCACCATACCTTTGATCTCAAGCGTCCCTTCATCGCTACGATACCTGGATGACCCTCCTATGCCGCATCTAATACACTCTTGAAGAGTTGCTGTGGTATTACAATTTTATTTCCACGAAGTAGAATGCTATCGTGAAAACAACTCGTTTTCAAAAATTTTGTAACTCTTAATTGAATCGTCCCAGTCGTTCTGATGGACACCTTTTTTCACTTTGTAAATCTCTTGGTCTTTTTCTGAATATGCTACAATGGTACTCATTGGTATAGCAAATGGTCTAGAATTTTCTACTATGTGGTACACATGCTGGTCTTTCCCTTTTGGTGGGTTATCAGGATAGTTACATAATCGTGACAAGGGATCAGCTATATTTGTTTTCCTGGCTTGTATACAACCTTGAATGAATAAGACTGTAGCCTCAGTACCCATCGTTTAATCCTCGCACATGGTTTTGATTTAGACCCGAACAATATCTCTAGCGGCTTTTGGTCAGTGACTAAATCAATAGAGCTTCCAAATAAAAAAAATATTAATGTTCGACCCCCCAAACTAATGCTAGTGCCTCTTTTTCCGTTTGGCTATAACTGCGCTCGCAGTCTGTCAAAGTTCGATTACCATAGGCAATAATTCTAGGGACATTTGTATCATTTTGTACAAGGACAGCACCAAGTCCGACAGGGCTAGCATCTGCTATCACCTGTCTTGCATCTCTGACGTTATAATACCCTAAAATCTGTATTTCCGTGAGCATCCGTTTGAGTTTTTTGGAATGCTTTATCTTGTTCCCCAGACCAGTGTTTTTTCAAGCTCTTCCTTTTGCTCATCTTCTGTCTTAGCAGGTGCTTCAGAAGTTCTGTCATGGCGGCCAAGTTAGGTATCCATTTGTTTATGTAGTTTAAGAGTCCTAAAAAACTTTGGAGTTTTTCTATGGTCTTTGGGACCCTAAATTTCATAATGCTCTCAGCGTACTTGTTGAAGGGTTTACTCCTTCATGTGTAAGCCTGTGTCCCAGAAAATTCACATCCTGCGTTTTATATATGCATTTATTGATATTCAGCACGGCGTTGTTTTTACTAAGTACCTGTAGAACTTTCTTTAGTCATGCGTCATGTTCTTCTTCACTGTTCCCGAATACCAGGATATCATCAATAAAATTGACGACCCCTTCACAGTTTATCAGCATCCTTTCAATGATCTTCTGAAAAATCTCGGAAGCGCAGGTAATTCCAAGCATTATTCTTTTATATCTATGTAATCTTTTAGGGGTAATAAAAGTCGTTGTGTCTGGATTCAGAGTGAATTTCCACTTGATGGAAGGCATTTTTTTTTAATGTCTAATTTGTTAAAATAATTAGCTTTCTTTATTTTAGGCAAATATGGTCCATAGTAGGCAGGGGGTGGTTTTCTCGCAATATAGCGGCGTTCGTACATCTCATATCTACGCACAAACGTAATTCACCATTTTCTTTCATAATTGGAACATTGGTGAAACCCATTTAGACGGGCCTTGCACTTCTTCAATTATATCACTGTTTAGCGATTCCTTAATTTTGATTGCAACCTTCTCTTTAATGGGGATCGGTACTCTCTACTTGATTTATCCCGATACCAAGTTTTAAGACACCTAGACGGACTGCTGTGTTCTTATCAAACAGGTCTCTATAGTATGTGCCATATCGATTGAGAAAAACGGACAATGACCTCAGATATGAGCCGAGTGTCAAAAGGCGTAACTTACAAAATCTCAATTTAGATGTGATAACAATATTTAAATATTGACATTATTCCCACTTCTAGGTCAGCACATATGTTTTGTTTTTTTGTTTCTTAAATAATATTGTCTGTGGTTCCTATAAACATAGTAAAATCTTACGGTACATCGCGAAAAATGTGTTATATTTTATATTTCAATTTATGGTAAGTAACGCAGCAATTCATTTAATAACAGTTTCATATTAAAAAAATATTTGAAGCAATATAATCACCATATTGAGCTTTTGCAAATTCATCCCTTTAAAATAAACAAAACGCGCGTTACGTCAGTTCGACAGACGTCGCCGACCCATAATAAACGTAGCAGGTACGTACAAATAGGTACAAATGCGACGACGTAGCCTTTCTATTTCTTAAAGCGCTCTTTTTATGTGACCATGTGGTATTTATTTTCTAAAACAATATGTATTTATGTGATGTAGTACTATGGTAGTATATTTTTGTCATTTATTTACAGGCCCATCTTCTGGAGCACCTTTAACGTCACCAGTAAAAAAGAGAAAACCTACCACTTTGTCGGTCGGGGAACAAGAGATTATCATTAATGTATACAAATATGTCAAAAACACCTGGCCCGAAGACGTGTATCCTTCAAACGTTAATATGGTAGAAAAGGTTTCGGAGATCTCAGGAGTCAGCAAGAGCACTATATATCGCGTATTAAGCGTGTATAGAGATTCCCATAAAATACCAGAAAAGGGAATAATTAATAAAAGAAAAAAGTCTGTAATTGACAAGTTGGACGATTTTGATAAATCGGCTATAAGAGCGAAAGTGCATCAGTTCTTTCTTGCAGGAGAATTACCGACTTTAGACAAAATTTTGCTCAGTATAAATCAAGATGACCAGTTGCCAAACTTGAGCAAAACTTCCCTGCGACGTGTGTTGCGCCATTTAAAATTCAAATATATAAAGAGAAACAGAAAAAGTGGTCTAATAGATCGCCCAGAGATAGTTCTGTGGCGTACCAGATATTTGAGAGAAATACAAATATTAAGAAACGAGGGACGTAACATTTTTTACCTTGACGAAACATGGATTAACGCAGGTCATACTATGGGAAAGGTATGGGAAGACACCACAATTGAATCTTCTCGTCAATCACGGTTAGAAGGCTACTCTACTGGCGCGAAAGCCCCTTCGGGTAAAGGAAAGCGATTAATAGTTGTACACGTTGGCAATGAAAATGGCTTTTTGGAGGGATGTGATTGGGTATTTGAATCATCATCTACTGGTGACTACCATGAGAGTATGGACGCTCTCCATTTCGAGGACTGGTTTAGAAAAGTAATAGAAAAACTGCAAAGCGGCGATGTCATAGTTATGGATAACGCTAGTTACCACTCCAGACGTTTAGAAAAAACCCCAACAATGTCTTGGCGGAAACAAAATATGCAGGAATGGCTAGAATCTAAACAGATCGCATACGTGCCCTCGGACACAAAGACCCACTTAATGGAAAAAATAAAGGCAGTTAAAGATAACTATCGAAGTTACGTCACCGACGAGATGGCAAAAGAAAAAAGCATCACAGTGGTAAGGTTACCTCCTTATCACTGTGAGCTTAACCCCATTGAACTTGTGTGGGCAGATGTGAAAGGGTACGTTGCACGAAAAAATACAACTTTCAAGTTAAAAGATGTTAAAAATTTACTTAAAGATGGTTTAACTCAAATCACGCCAGATAAATGGAAAAACTGTGTTCAGCATGTCCTTAAGGTTGAACAAAAAATGCGTGGCATGGATGATAGAATTGACCAAACTGCAGATCGCTTTATAATTAATGTTACAGATAGTTCATCAAGTGAAGATACGAGTGATGATTGCACCGAATAAAAATAAAGTTCTTATATAATATTAAAAATAAAGTTTTATCTTTTGCATAAGTACGTACTTATTCGGTGTCGTTATCACTCGAATCTTTATATGTGTTATAAATTAATGTTTTTTGTTGTTAAATGAATAAAGTACTTTATAACAATAGATGATTTTTCTTCTACAGCGATCTTTCACATAACTTTTTAATAATAGTTAATAAATATATATTATATCAATCATTATAAAAAAATCATTATAAATAAAGAAAGTACTACATATAAAATGTGCCTATATATTGAAGGTTTGTAACCCCTGGTTAAACGACCGAAAGGTCATTGTCCGTTTTTCTCAATCGATTTGGCACATACTATAGTACCCCCCGAAATCACGTAAATGGTTGTATGTTCCTTTCTTCCATCGACTTAGAGTATAGTTTCAAATGCACCCTCTATTGCCAAAGGAGAGTTACTACTATATGCTAATAATGTCTTGCTTGTCTTTACATTTGATTAAAAGCATATACTTTTTTGCTTTTTAACTCTTCCCACGTTTTGTTAGATATAAGGTTCTTGCGCAATTTCGAATTATACTTTTCCGCAATTTGATCTATGAGATGATCATCTTGATTTTCGAATGCACACTTTTCGGCCTGTTGACGCAATCTTATCAAAAACTTCCCAAATTTTTCTCCTTTTTCATGTTTTAGCAATCGAAAACATGCCGCTCATAAACTTTGCTCCGTTTAGGTTGAAAATACTCGTAGAGTTTTTTTATGGCTACTTTAAATGCATCAACGGTTTCTGATGATTCGACATTGGCAACCGGTAAATTTTTTCTTGTATCCCAGAGCCACCAAAATACAATAGCGTAGCTCGTTACTTGAGTGCTGATGTAACTTCAGCTGCGTCCAGATAGATTAGTAGAGACCTTTTCCATTTTACACACCTTATAGCCATAGATGTGCTATCACATTAAAACTGATAACGGAATCATTATTATTATTATTTTAGGGGCAAAATGAAACAGTTTCTTATATTTTTATTTCCAATTTAATGCTGGTATTTTAATACCCCAAGTCCAATTTAATGGTAGTAACTTAGTACACAAAGTCCAATTTAATGGTGGTAACTTAGTACCCAAAGTCCAATTTAATGGTGGTATCTTAATACCCAACTTCCAATTTAATGGTGGTATCTTAATACCCAACTTCCAATTTAATGGTGGTATCTTAATACCCAACTTTCAATTTAATGGTGGTATCTTAATACCCAACTTCCAATTTAATGGTGGTATCTTAATACCCAACTTCCAATTTAATGATGGTATCTTAATACCCAACTTCCAATTTAATGGTGGTATCTTAATACCCAACTTCCAATTTAATGGTGGTATCTTAATACCCAACTTCCAATTTAATGATGATATCTTAGTACCCAACTCAATTTAATGATGGTATCTTAGTACCCAAACTCAATTCCATGATAGTAATATGTTCCAAAACACTCGCCCTTCTCTTTTGGTTTATTTGTTATACCAACTACTTTCATTGCTGTGCCATTTAGGCTTTGGGTGAATTCAATACCTATAATACGCATTTACAGTATTACTATTTACCTACTATGCAATTTACAGAAGTCGTGAAGTGTCCACAATTTTTTGTAAGACATTTGTAAGCCCTGAAAGCGGTAAAATAGTATTTTCATTAAAGGCGATAAATATCACACCTACATGTAAAATGCCACTAAAATTTAGCTAACGACATTGTATTTCGGTTCGAATCGAGAGGAGTGATTAGTTACATCTACTATTTTTCCATCAAAATATTATTAAATAAAAGTTGTGCTAATAGACATATGTTAAAATAAATCATTATTTTATCATTGCTACAGAAACAGAAACTTTTTTTTTTCAATATAGATTATAAATAATACTTATTGAAAGTCACTCTTTTGTATAATTACCACTGGTTCGAAAAACCTCCGTCTCGGGAAGAACCAGCAAGAAACCCAGCGGGACTTTTTTTTTTTAAAGAACAGCTTACAATCATGTATGTTACACAAATTAACAACACAACAAATTAGAAACAGCCTGGGAGCGACCACCTCACTTCCAGGGGCCACTATCATCCATTAATTCTTTAATATTATAATAATAAATAACTTAAAGACATAAAGAAAATAAATTTTTGCACACCATAAGCGTGGTCATATGCGAACATATAATTTATATAAATTATTAAAATGATCATAACAGGGTTAAAACAATAGATCATAATTCATAATCCCCAGTTTTTATTTTCGCGGTTACTCTAGGAATTAATTTACAATTGCAATGCTAATAGTTGCACATTGCTAACCTATTTTTGATTATATCTTTATGCTAAATAGGTACTTATCTTTTTCCTCGTCGCCATTTGTATTGTCTGCTATCTTCTCTAATCACTGTAGTGTAACACAGGCTCGGCACGCACTTAACTAAACACGTCCACTCTCGCCCGAGGCTCCCGTGTAACTGACGCGGTGCGATCGAGACTGTGACTTATATATAAATGTATGTTTGTGTATTTGTGCAAACACTACACTACGGAAAGCTCTAATCAAGTTTATCTATCCTATACCTATCTCTCAAGCTGAACCAAACTGCATACAGTGTGCAAAATTTCATTAAAATCAGTTTAGTAGTTTAGGAGTCCATCGCGGACAAACAACGTGACACGTAATTTTTATATATAAAGATTATTTAACCTAACAAAAGGAGACTATTTATAGACTATAGAAACAAATACTACACTTTCTCTTTTCTTTCTTTTTTAGCGTTTATGAGAGTTTTACATTACATGTACAGATGTTGCCGGCACATGTTATCGGTACATGAATATAGTGGAATGAGGCGTTCATGGGGGATCCTGGGAATGGGGAACGCGTGACCGTTCCATTGCGTTTTATCTAATAATTAGTCTCGGAAGCAGTACTTATTACCCCCAATACCCTCGGCTCGATAAACTCGATTTATGGAAGTAAGATGTTCTAAGCGAGCATCTATTAGAACATTCTTCAAGCCCCCGAAGAAGATTAGTCAGTTCTTATTAAAATTTTATTTCGTGAAATTTGATAGAATAAAAATTCTTGCGAAAGAACATCGATTCCTGCTAAGTATGATACGTGACGCTATCGAAATTTAAAAAAAACATCCTAATTTCAATAGAGAGGGAGGCTGGGTACTACCACTTGCTTGAGATCCTGTAATTAATAAAATTACAACTAAGCCCAAGCATATCACTGCAAGACTTTAAGACACAGTAAGTTCATTCTGCGTAGATCGGACCAAAAGTAATAATTAAAAATCTGAACTGCTGGGACGTCGATCACCCCAACCCCCCGTGACCATGAAATGTCGGGAATTAAAAATAAGAACAATTAAACGCCATAAAATCCGTAATAGTAGTTTTATTCAATGTGTAGTGTTTCCGTAAATATAAGAAATCATTAACTAAATATACCTACTTATAATATAACATTTTTTTATAGGAGAGAGTGACAAACGAGCACACAGTCCACCTGTGGTAAGTAGTTGCTGTGAACCATAGACATCCACATTTATCCTCAATAAAGAATCAAAATGCAGATGCGTTATCACCCTTTAGGACTAAGATGGGATGCCTCTTTTCCAGTAAAAACGGTCCCCGGTTCTCTACACTCACCATACGGAACACAGCAATGTTATGCTGCTATTTTACGCTGGTATTCTGTGAGAGCGTGGTACTTCCTCGGTCGAGCCGACCCATTCGTGCAACAACTATATTACTAATACAGCTGCAGCATGGCTCTACCACGTAAGAAATTTGAGCAGATTAATCAAATTACCTAAGCAGGCTATTGATTTAAACGTAAAATTTGTAATAAATCATTTTAGTTACATTTAATAAGAAGCGAGTTTTATCAAAAATTAAGGTAAAAGGAATCAATATTATCATAATTACAACTCATCACAAGTTCACCGCTGAACATAGGCCTCCCCGAAGTTTGCCACAACATACGGCCCTTAGCCACATACATCCATCGACTGTCTGTATCGCTTACTAATTTGTCACTCAATCTTGTGGGGCTTCGCCCTACATTTCGCTTGCCACAACAATTTTTTCTTTTCTTAACCATTACCAATAAATAACTATGATAATATGCTTACAAAGAAAAGTAATATTTAAAATGTTTCGTTTAATAAGGTAGAATAAAAAAAAGACAATGAGTGTAATAACACTACTTCTAGCAACAAACACGACATGCCGATTTGTATTTAAATTGTACTCAACAATTTCAGATAAGTTTCCACAAACGTACAATATCGAGAGCGATATCAATTAACAAATCATCGAACTGCGTGTTGATGTTACACTGTTTAACTAATTACATTACACTGAGTATTATACACATCATAGGTATTTGCACTGTTCTCTTAATTATCTTGCACAAAACATTACGTAGCAAATCACAGTAATATACGTCTCATTAGGGGAATAGGTGATGGGGAAAAGGTTTCCTTTCATTTCTGAAAGGATAATAGAGCAGAAAAGCGTCCACTACACTGCTTCAGTGTAAATTTATTATTTATTTATTTACGAAAACTTCCTATTCCGTGTTCCTGGAATAAATTTTATGCTTTAGACAGTGCGTAATTCCCTTGATGGTGTTTTTAATCGCTAACGAGTCAGTGCTCAAATTTGCCGGCGGAAATACAATACCAGTTCGCGTGATAAAAATACTAAGTATTAGAAAACAGATATGAATCCAAGTTTCTAATAAATTACGGTTTTGTATACATTTAAAATTGATTTTAATATTAGTATAGTAATGAAACATAATAATTTGAGAATTTATGTAAATAATATAAGAAGTTGCTGTGGCTGAAGATTCTGCCTGCGTGTTACTTGAATGTCATTAAGACATGACTTACCATTTTTAATTTTTTTGTCTGTTTATCTGTCCGGGCTAATCTTCGTTAACAGACAAGGAAAACCGTTGGACCGTACTTAAATAAAACACTCAGAGTTCCCAATGAAAAACAATACTTGTGTTTGTCTCAAATTCCACCCTCCCGTACAAAGTATTTTTTATAGGATATGGGTGACAAACGAGCACACAATCCACTTGATCGTAAGTGGTTGCTGTGGCCTATAGACATCTACATGTATCCTCTATTACACATCAAAATGCAGATGCGGTATCACCCGTGAGGATTAAGATGGAATGCCTCTTTTCAAGTAAAAAGGGTCTCCGGTTCTCTACACTCAACATACGAAACACATACAACATACTTTACGCTGGTATTCTGTGAGAGCGTGGGCCTTCCCCGGTCGAGCCGACCCATTCGTGCTACTACTACTAATATAGCTGCAGCATGGCAATACTACGTATTTGTTTTGTTTAAAATGTTTTACCATTTTGCAAATAATTTTATTTTAATTATTGCTAATTATGTGATGTATTTCATCTTAGTTCTCAGAGGTGACAATGGCAATAGCCTTCTGTTTATAGAATGAGGTTGATTGCAAGTGGTGGTATTTATTATACTTGTAAATAGTAAAGTTTATTTATCCACTTTGTATCAAAATTTAATTATCAATATATCTATATGAAATAAACAGGGTTTTTTTAATCCGTGGAGCAGTGGCTTAGCAATGAGTCACAACGCAAAGGGCCGCGGGTTCGAAGTCCGCACGGAACAATATTTGTATGGCCTACAAATAATTGTTCCGGGTCTGGATGTCTGTTCTTATGAAATTTATGTATGTAAACTGTCTCCACGATACAGGAGAAAATCCTAGAGTGGATGTAACGTTTTTAAAAAGAAGGAAATGAATGGGAATAAAAATTGTTTTCGAACTAATAATTTATTTAAATTTAAAATTAAATATTCCTTATAATAAAAAATAATAAAACCAAATGTTTATTACTCTATATCTATACATATTACAGGTAAATCCGTATTCACGTTGTGTCTATAAAGATAATCATCAGCATTATCAGTAATTACCATGACAACAAGTCGGTTACTTAACATAGGCCTCCCCTATGTAATGTCACTAAACATGATCCTGAACCAACTGCATCTATCGCTTACCTGCATGTCTTACCAGGTTGTCGCTCCATCAAATGGGGCGCAATCTAGACTCATAGATACCTACACCTGTACTTCATTAAAAATGAAAATCAAATGTATTGTTACCCCTGAAAAGTAAGTGGGGACATCTCTGTATCAGATAATTAAAAATTAAACATTTTGTTCAACCGACTTCAATTTTAATTGCTAAGAATAACTCAGAAACTGTTTGTTATTCAGACCTTGATCAAATGTATATAGGAGATGAAATGCAACAGCTTTCAAATAAAAAAAAAACCAAGGAAAAAAGGTTATCATGTAACACACAAAAAAAACCATTCGAATTGAGTAGCTCCTCTTTTTTGAAGTCGGTAGGAAATAGGTCTCCAGTTTTCACTATATAACATAAAACAGCATTATATTGCTATCTTACGCTGGTATTCTGTGAAAGTGTAGTCCTTCCCCGGTCGAAGCAATACATTAAGAGGCGTATTACAAAAAAACGCGAAATTACAAGGTTTCCTCGTTGAAATTTTATGTTTATCGTTCATTTCTTGAAATAACAATTACCTGGTAAAAATAGTTCGTTTTCTCTCCTCAAATAAGCTCGGAATGGATTTTAGATAACTTATTTATTTAATCAGTAATAATCATTCTCCCGATGCATGTTTAGGCAAAAACTCTCGAAGACATGATTTGGGAGCTCTAATTTGTAGATTCTATTGAATATCGACCATCAAAAAAAATATTTTTATCTCCCAAATATCCTACACTTTAATAATAATGGAATACATTTTCGTTATATGCTTTTCACACTAGGAAAAAAAATTCGACATAATTCAAAAAACGACCAAAAAAGCTTCGATGCAAGCCTCTATATTTTCGAAGTTCTACATCACTTAGACGTAAGCTTTATACCAAAATAATCATCAACATTTGCTTAAACTATGCTATTATTTTTACTTTTAAAATCTTTACTATTATATTATAATTAATTAAATAAAAGTACTATATATTTAACTGCGCCGGCCATCTGAGATCATTCACGCGCGAGCGCTTGCCGAGGGTGGACCTGCGTCAGTTTATTTCGGGCGCTGCATGGTTTCGATACTACCGTAGTGTGCGTCGATTGCCTGCATACTAGAACATTGTCAACTACGACCGCAATTTTTGATCGATCGGTTTAAAACTATTTTATATAGTTATAATTTAGATCACGTCTCTTCCATTAAACATGGTAGGGACAACGAGTCTGCAGAATGTGCACAATTGAGCAAACAAAAAAATATTATTATAGAAAAATGTGGTCTATTCATTGACCTAGATCATTGTTATTTGAGGGCTTCACTTAATGGTTTATACAGCAACGGTCTTATTGAAGTTAAATATCCTATTTCAGCTTTCGGAATAGATTTTGATACGGCCTTTCAGTGATTCAAGTGTAACATTAAATCAAAATAATGACTGGTTTTACCAAATCCAAGGCCAGCTTCATTTAGCAAATAAAAATGTCTGAATACTTGCCATAATATGTATTGGCCCAGATTAATGCAGTTAAAGTACTAAAAATTTACAAATACGATTTTCAATATGTTA
The DNA here is from genome assembly GCA_033319125.1 of Parnassius glacialis. Taxonomy (NCBI): domain Eukaryota; kingdom Metazoa; phylum Arthropoda; class Insecta; order Lepidoptera; family Papilionidae; genus Parnassius; species Parnassius glacialis. The sequence continues at coordinate 40,066,690 of JAVANC010000001.1, read as the reverse complement.
CCCAAGTTACAAGCTTTTTATGAAAAGTGTGTACTGCCTGAAATTATCAAATCGAGAAAAGTTGGGTCAATGCCGTCGCAGCAAATATTTTTCTTATAGGCGGCCCATAGACATCTACATCTATCCTCTATTACAATTCAAAATGCAGATGCGTTGTTACCCGTGAGGACTAAGATGGAATGCCTCATTTGGCCTTTGCCTCACATGGAAGTAAAAAGGGCCTCCGGCCACCTGCACTCACCAAGCGAAACTCAGAGGTGAACCTCTACTTCACGCTGGTTTTCTGTGAGGTCGTGGTACCACCCCGGTTCGAGCCGGCCCATCCGTGCGACAGCAAAAGCTGCCGCGTGGCTCTACCACTGTTTATAGTAATTGACTGTAAGTACCGATTAAAAAAAATATTAGTTACATTTGGTTGTTATATTTATTAAAACAGGTTGCAACCGTTTATTTATTTATACCACTATTCTACCGGTAGTAGACATAATCGATTATTAATATTCGATTACAGCGTAACAATTAAAATATTTATGTGTACTTATTTTGACACTAAATTTCATAAATAATGAATAATATATCAAAATGGTATATAATAATAAATAATAAATTATATAATAATATAATAATAAATTAATAAGATAAAATTAAAATGACACACCAAAAAATATTCCATCCACTGAAGTCCATCCTAAGAAAACTTTGTATTATGGAAGATCAAGATCGTTTAATCGCCATACTCACAGTATTATAGTGCGAGCGAGTGAATAGATATGAAAGAAAGTATCGGTCGCGTAGTTCACCGCCCGCTTGGTGCGTAAAATACCTAAATTTGCGAAACGCCGAAATGTAAGAGGGCTCTTAATGCTGTTGCATAATGTATTTGTAGTGTATCTTTAACACGTACAAAACTCTGGTCTGAAAATACAGTACGAGGCGATAACGTTTTCTTAACTTCATTTTCAAGTATTGTCGTCTTGGAATTTTTAATTTTTATGTTATTATTTTATGTGTTTTTATTAAATTTAAATGTATTATAACGGCAAAAAAACTTAATTATTGTTTAAATAATTATACGATTTGTCGCATTGTAATATTTAATTATTTAAATATAAAGCTAAAAAACTCATCGGCATCAAGTCATTAACATCAAACAAGCAATAATACAACGATTACATAAATTAGTGTTTTAAAATAAATATGAGAAGTTTAAACCTTCATTATAATTACGAGTATTTAATTTATTATGTTACAAAAGTAATTTTCTTATATGACATACTCTGTGAACACCAGGAACTACTAACATAATTATAAGTTATTTTGAGGTTGGAAGGTTTGATGATGTTTACAATGTGACAGAAAATTACTTTTATGTTTGGAATTTTTGAAATATTAAAAACTTATTTCCAAAGTGGTGAGTCTTCTACTTAGACAGTAAGAAATTTACGAAAAAAAAATTGACAAAAAGGATGTGCCAAAAACGCAGTTTGTGTATCAATTTGTGAAGTGAGTTTGTGAAACTGGATCGTTGTTGGATAAAGCAACCCGTGTACGTAGTCGTCCAGTGTACTCAACCGAAAACATTGCTGTTGCTCAAAGTATGCGTGATAAATCATCAACATCAACTCGTCATCATTCTCAAGAATTGAACATTTCACGCACTACTGTGAGAAGTTTGCATAAAGATCTCGGTATGAATGCGTACAAAGTTCAATTAGTGCAAGAGCTGAAGCCACAAGTTTTCGATTTGCTCAATGGGCCAAATACCGCTTGATCGAAGATGAGCATTTTTACCGAAAAGTCATCTTTTCAGATGAAGCTTATTTCCACCTCGGAGGATACGTCAATAAGCAAAATTGTCGTATCTGGAGCTCAGCAAATACACACGTCATCTTGGGTAAACCAATACATCCAGAACGAATGACTTTCTGGTGCGGATTTAGGTCTAGCGGCATTATTGGGCCATTTCTCTTCGAAAATGAGCAAGTAAACGCGGTTATATTGAATGGCGATCACTACCGCGCCATGCTAAGCGATTTTTTGTTACCCAAAATTGGAGAGGATATCATGGACGACATTTGGTTTCAGTAGAACGTGCCACACAGTCAACGTAACAATCAATATTTTGCGCACTGTTTTCGAAATTTGCGAAATCAGCCAAAATACTGATATCAAATGACCACCTCAAAGCTGCGATTTGACTCCGTTGGACTTTTTTTGTGGGCGGCTCCCCACAAGTACAAGTATTGCGCTAACCATCCAAAGACGATTGACGACTTGAGACATGAAATCGATGTTGCCAAAGACGAAATAGAGGCCCAAACAATCGAAAATGCAAGGCTAGCCGTGGCAATAATTTGAATGATGTTATCTTCCGTTCCTAAATGGAAAGGTTCAATCTTTCTAATAAACTTATAACTTTGAAAAAATATTATTTAGTAAACGAAATGGGATCCGCAACTCGAACTAAACGAAGTGGAAGCTTTATGCAGGGCTCCGTATCGTTCAAACGTAGACTTCTTTTTAACCATAGGTGATATATGAAGTTAAATAAAACTATTGTTTATATGAAAACAAGAGCGGCTTTGTAGAGTGTAGCTTGTTGAGGCAGTGTAGAGATGTCTGTTGAGCTGGATGCAGAGCGAATGGTGAGCGAGTAACGAGTAATGAGCTGGTAATAATCAGGGGTCACTCACAGCACGCAGTCTTTTATTTCGTTCGGTTAGTTGCACAATTCGTGCAAGCGCATGTGAGGCACACATGTTCCATTCAACCAATGAGCGTTCAGGAGGGAAGTGTGGAGTGTGACTCATAATTTATTTCACAATTATACATTTTCATACAACAATTCTTTACAAACAATGACTAATAAGTATGTGGCACACTATAAAACATACAACAACTCTATATAGCCCACTCAATGAAGGAAAAATAGGGGAAATAAATCGTGTAAAAGCGATTTTTGGCATAGTTGTAGGGAATGGTGTCTTAAACAACATACTCAAAGTACTGATGGATGGGGGTGAAGCTAACGGGTAGGGGGGGATGTAAAGGTCCCTTTTTTAAGTTTTTCTTAAATAACTCGTAAACGGTGGCTCGTAGCAAAAAAATTCTTTCACTCTAGTAATCTAATTTTGGAATAAAATTTGGAAATGGGGGATGTTTACTGAACCATTCCCGAACGGAATTGATCATAATTAACTTTTCTCCTTTAATATCTCGTTAAATATTGATAACAGCGGAAAAGTGTATAGAACTTTTATTGTAGAGAATTTTATATAAATTACTTGAGTAAGAGAAAAATTTTTGCTATGAGACACCTTTTACGAGTTATTTAAAAAAACTTAAAAAAGAGACCTTTACATCCCCCCCTACCCGTTAGCTTCACCCCCATCCATCAGTACTTTGAGTATGTTGTTTAAGACACCATTCCCTACAACTATGCCAAAAATCGCTTTTACACGATTTATTTCCCCTTTTTGGCAGTTTTTGGTCTTCGTTGAGTGGGCTATTTAGGGGAATAAACAATTACTAATAAGTATGTGACAATCACTATAAAGACATACAACAAATCTTTATAGGGCAATAAACAATTACTCTAAAATAATAATCAAAAATTAAGATAAAAGGAATCAATATTATCATAATTACAACTCATCACAAGTTCACCGCTGAACATAGGCCTCCCCGAAGTTTGCCACAACATACGGCCCTTAGCCACATACATCCATCGACTGTCTGTATCGCTTACTAATTTGTCACTCAATCTTGTGGGGCTTCGCCCTACATTTCGCTTGCCACAACAATTTTTTCTTTTCTTAACCATTACCAATAAATAACTATGATAATATGCTTACAAAGAAAAGTAATATTTAAAATGTTTCGTTTAATAAGGTAGAATAAAAAAAAGACAATGAGTATAATAACACTACTTCTAGCAACAAACACGACATGCCGATTCGTATTTAAATTGTACTCAACAATTTCAGATAAGTTTCCACAAACGTACAATATCGAGAGCGATATCAATTAACAAATCATCGAACTGCGTGTTGATGTTACACTGTTTAACTAATTACATTACACTGAGTATTATACACATCATAGGTATTTGCACTGTTCTCTTAATTATCTTGCACAAAACATTACGTAGCAAATCACAGTAATATACGTCTCATTAGGGGAATAGGTGATGGGGAAAAGGTTTCCTTTCATTTCTGAAAGGATAATAGAGCAGAAAAGCGTCCACTGCACTGCTTCAGTGTAAATTTATTATTTATTTATTTATTTAAGAAAACTTTCTATTCCGTGTTCCTGAAATAAATTTTATGCTTTAGACAGTGCATAATTCTCTTGACGGTGTTTTTAATCACTAACGAGTCAGTGCTCAAATTTGCCGGCGGAAATACAATACCAGTTCGCGTGATAAAAATACTAAGTATTAGAAAACAGATATGAATCTAAGTTTATAATAAATTACGGTTATGTATACATTTAAAATTGATTTTAATATTAGTATAGTAATGAAACATAATAATTTGAGAATTTATGTAAATAATATAAGAAGTTGTGGTGGCTGAAGATTCTGCCTGCGTGTTACTTGAATGTCATTAAGACATGACTTACCATTTTTAATTTTTTTGTCTGTTTATCTGTCCGGGCTAATCTTCGTTAACAGACAAGGAAAACCGTTGGACCGTACTTAAATAAAACACTCAAAGTTCCCAATGAAAAACAATACTTGTGTTTGTCTCAAAATCCACCCTCCCGTACAAAGTATATTTTATAGGATATGGGTGACAAACGAGCACACAATCCACTTGATCGTAAGTGGTTGCTGTGGCCTATAGACATTTACATGTATCCTCTATTACACATCAAAATGCAGATGTGGTATCACCCGTGAGGACTAAGATGGAATGCCTCTTTTCAAGAAAAAAGGGTCTCCGATTCTCTACACTCACCATACGAAACACAGCAGCGTTAAGCTGCTACTTTACGCTGGTATTCTGTGAGAGCGTGGGCCTTCCCCGGTCGAGCCGACCCATTCGTGCTACTACTACTAATATAGCTGCAGCATCGCAATACTACGTATTGTTTTGTTTTAAATGTTTTACCATTTTGCAAATAATTTTATGATAATTATTTCTAATTATATGAGGTATTTCATCTTAGTTCTCAGAGGTGACAATGGCAATAGCCTTCTGTTTATAGAATGAGGTTGATTGCAAGTGGTGGTATTTATTATGCTTGTAAATAGTAAAGTTTATTTGCCCACTTTGAATCAAAATTTAATTATCAATATATCTATATGAAATAAACAGTACAGGGTTTTTTTAATCCGTGGAGCAGTGGCTTAGCAATGAGTCACAACGCAAAGAGCCGCGGGTTCGAAGTCCGCACGGAACAATATTTGTATGGCCTACAAATAATTGTTCAGGGTCTGGATGTTTGTCCTTATGAGATTTATGTATGTAAAGTCTCCACGATACAGGAGAAAATCCTAGAGTGGATGTAACGTTTTTAAAAAGAAGAAAATGAATGGGAATAAAAAATAGTTTCCTAACTAATAATTTATTTAAATTTAAAATAAAATAATCCTTATAATAGTAAGTAATAAAACCAAATGTTTATTACTGTTTATCTATACATATTACAGGTAAATCCGTATTCACGTTGTGTCTATAAAGATAATCATCATCATTATCAGTAATCACCATGACAATAAGTCGGTTACTGAAAATAGGCCTCCCCTATGTACAAAACACGATCCTGAACCAACTGCATCTATCGCTTACCTGCATGTCCTGGTAAGCCAGGTTGTCGCTCCATCAACTGGGGCCCCAACCTACACTTCTTTAAACTGTGAATATTGCGACTCATCGATACCTACACCTGTGCTTGATTAAAAATGAAAATCAAATGTATTGTTACCCCTGAGTAGTAAGTGGGGACATCTCTGTATCAGATAATTAAAAATTAAACATTTTGTTCAACCGACTTCAATTTTAATTGCTAAGAATAACTCAGAAACTGTTTGTTATTCAGACCTTGATCAAATGTATATAGGAGATGAAATGCAACAGCTTTCAAATAAAAAAAAACCAAGGAAAAAAGGTCATCATGTAACACACAAAAAAAAACCATTCGAATTAAGTAGCTCCTCTTTTTTGAAGTCGATAGAAAGTGGGTCTCCTGTTTTCACTATATAACATAAACAGCATTATGTTGCTATATTACGCTGGTATGCTGTGAAAGTGTAGTCCTTCCCCGGTCGAAGCAACACATTAATGCTGTTGCATAATGTATTATATACACTACAGTGTATCTCTAACACGTACAAAACTCTGGTCTGGAAATACAGTACGAGGCGATAACGTTTTCTTAACTTCGTTTTCAAGTATTGTCGTCTTGGAATTTTTAATTTTTATGTTATTATTTTATGTGTTTTTATTAAATTAAAATGTATTATAACGGCAAAAAAACTTAATTATTGTTTAAATAATTATACAATTTGTCGCATTGTAATATATAATTATTTAAATATAAAGCTAAAAAAATCATCGGCATCAAGTCATTAACATCAAACAAGCAATAATACAACGATTACATAAATTAGTGTTTTAAAATAAATATGTGAAGTTTAAACCTTCATTATAATTACGATAATTTAATTTATTATGTTACAAAAGTAATTTTCTTATATGACATATACTCTGTGAACACCAGGAACTACTGACTTCTAGTAACAAATACAAGCTAGTGATACCAGTAATCAAAATAATTATAAGTTATTTTGAGGTTGGAAGGTTTGATGATGTTTACAATCTGACAGAAAATTACTTTTATGTTTGAAATTTTTGAAATGGGTCACTTTTCACTCGAAAAAAGTTGGGAAATATTAAAAACTTATTTCCTTATTAAGTGGTGAGTCTTCTACTTAGACTGCAAGAAATTTACGAAAAAAAAATTGACAAAAAGGATGTGCCAAAAACGCAGTTTGTGTGTCAATTTGTGAAGTGAGTTTGTGAAACTGGATCGTTGTTGGATAAAGCAACCCGTGTACGTAGTCGTCCAGTGTACTCAACCGAAAACATTGCTGTTGCTCAGAGTGTACGTATTCAACCATCAACATAAACTCGTCATCGTTCTCAAGAATTGAACATTTCACGCACTTCTTTGAGAAGAATTTGGCATAAAGATCTCGGTATAAATGCGTACAAAGTTCAGTTAGTGCAAGAGCTGAAGCCACAAGTTTTCGATTTGCTCAATGGGCCAAATACCGCTTGACCAAAGATGAACATTTTCACCGAAAAGTCATGTTTTCAGATGAGTCTTATTTCCACCTAGGAGGATACGTCAATACGCAAAATTGTCGTACCTGGGGCTCAGCAAATCCACACGTCATCGTTAATAAACCAATGCATCCAAAACGAGTGACTGTCTGGTGCGGATTTTCATCTGGCGGAATTATTGGGCCATTTGTCTTCGAAAATGAGCAAGGAAACGCGGTTATATTGAATAGCGATCATAACCGGGCCATGCTAAGCGATTTTTTGTTACCTAAAATTGGAGAGGATATCATGGACGACATTTGGTTTCGGTAGAACGTGCCACACAGTCAATGTAACAATCGATATTTTGCGCACTGTTTTCGAAATTTGCGAAATCAGCCAAAATAATGATGTCAATTGACCACCTCGAAGCTGCGATTTGACTCCGTTGGACTTTTTTTGTGGGCGGTTCCCCACAAGTGCAAGTATTGCGCTAACCATCTAGAGACGATTGACGACTTGAAACACGAAATCGAAGTTGCCAAGACGAAATAGAGGCCCAAACAATAGAAAATGCAAGGCTAGCCGTGGCAGTCATTTGAATGATGTTATCTTCCGTTCCTAAATGGTAAGGTTCAATCTTTCTAATAAACTCATAACTTTGAAAAAATATTCATTAGTGTTTTGTTTTTTTTATAGCCGATTCAAATTCCAAATCTTAATGGCCCACCGCTTACAAGATCTCTCTATTACCAAATTAAAATATTTTTATTATAATATTATAGTTATTATAAAATTACTCAATATAATTGGGTGCCGCCCTACACTTTGCCTACCGGTACGAGGCTGCCATTCCAGAACCTTTTTTCCCCATCGGTTGTCGGTTTATATTTTTATTAATTGATTATTTTGTATTATTATAAATTAAATTCAATGAATAGACGTACTCGTTTTTATGATAAACGATTATGAATAGTAAGTTTAAACAAGAATAAAGCTTAGACACAGTTAAACAGTTTAATTTGAAGAAGTAAGTACTAACAGCAAGTGACTGTTATAGATTTTTACAACTACATTCGTACCAAGTACAGTTTCGCATTAAGGAGAACAAAAAGACGATGAGAATTTAAAATCATAACATCATGTACTTAACAATAACTGTGAATAGTTTTTTGTCTTCCAGTCTTCCTTTTGCATTTCTACGGAGAATCACAGGAACTTGGAAAAATGTAATAATGGAAAAAATTGTCAGTTTGACGCCCGACAACCGTAAAAATTTTCGTTATAATTTCCACTTATGTCCCCTTTTGGTCAACTACCTTTCCCGTTGTAGGGAACATTTGCCATAATCTTCACGCTTGGTTCTTGTCTCGCACATTTGACGCTGCTGCCTACCACCACCGGTCTTGATATTTTATGAATGGTGTAAAGTAGATAGTTGTACTGCCATCTATTGGAAACCACAAGATCTTTCTGGCATTTCCCATTCCCAGGCGGCGGCCGCATAAGAGAATCCATTACCACAGTCTGTTCCACGGATGTCGTGAGAGTCGACTAACTTTCAAGTTTTAAATGTTGACTATGTAGCAGTGGTGTAGGAACATCCAATACCCCATATCGTCCCGTGGGTATTCTATGAGTGACAGAGGGAAACTAACCAGGAGATGGGCTGCAGCATCTTCCTAGTTACAACTAACGAGTTAAAATAACTGCGGTTGCTATCCCGCCTGCTAAGCGTGTGTGCCAAATATTCCTCCCTATGAGGCAATTCATGGGGGAGGCGATTTTATCGCGTTTAATTGTTCTTATTTTTAATTCCCGATGTTTGCTTTCCAACACCCATGATCACGGGGGACTGAGGTGATTGAAGTCCCGATGTCAGAGTTAACCTAGAATACCTTCATTTTTTTAATTAATAGTTTTGGTCCGATCTACGTACAACGAACTTACTGTGTCTTGAAGTCTTGCAGTGGTATGCTTTGGTTTAGTTTTAATTTTATAAATCACAGGAAACCAACAGGATTAAAGTGTTTTATGTTTCTTACAGTCTTTCGTTACTGTAAGAAATTTACGAAAAAAATTAGACAAAGGATATGCCAAAAACGCAGTTTGTGTATCAATTTGTGAAGTGAGTTTGTGAAACTGGATCGTTGTTGGATAAAGCAACCCGTTTACGTACTCGTCTAGTCCATTCAACCAAAAACATTGCTGTTGCTCAAAGTATGCGTGATAAATCATCAACATCAACTCGTCATCATTTTTAAGAATTGAACATTTCACGCACTTCTGTGAGAAGAATTTTGCATAAAGATCTCGGTATGAATGTGTATAAAGTTCAAGAGCTGAAGCCATCATCCGATGCGTTTTCTATTTGCTCAATGGGCCGTGTAGTGTTTGCACAAATACACAAACATACATTTATATATAAGTCACAGTCTCGAGCGCACCGCGTCAGTTACAAGAGAGCCTCGGGCGAGAGTGGACGTGTTTAAGTTAAGTGCGTGCCGAGCCTGTGTTATACTACACTGATTAGAGAAGATAGCAGACAATACAATTGGCGACGAGGAAAAAGATAAGTACCTATTTAGTATAAAGATATAATCAAAAATAGGTTAGCAATGTGCAATTATTAGCATTGCAATTGTAAATTAATTCCTAGAGTACCCGCGGAAAAAAAAACTGTGGATTATTAATTATGATTTATTGTTTTAACCCTGTTATGATCATTTTAATAATTTATATAAATTATATGTTCGCATATGACCACGCTTATGGTGTGCAAAATTTATTTTCTTTATGTATCAAAGTTATTTATTATTATAATATTAAAGAATTTATGGATGATAATAACTCCTGGAAGTGAGGTGATCGCTCCCAAGCTATTTCTAATTTGTTGTGTTGTTGATTTGTATAACATACATGATTGTAAGCTGTTGTTTTAAAAGAGGAAGTCCCGCTGGGTTTCTTGCTGGTTCTTCCCAGGACGGAGTTTTTTTTTTCGAACCAGTGGTAATTATACAGAAGAGTGACTTTCAATAAGTATTATTTATAATCTATATTGAATAAAAAGAAGTTTCTGTTTCTGTAGCAATGATAAAATAATGATTTATTTTAACATATGTCTATTAGCACAACTTTTATTTAAAAATAATTTTGATGGAAAAACAGTAGACGTAACTAATCACTCCTCTCGATTCGAACCGAAATACAATGTCGTTAGCTAAATTTTAGTGGCATTTTACATGTAGGTGTGATATTTATCGCCTTTAATGAAAATACTATTTTACCGCTTTCAGGGCATATATGTCTTACAAAAAATCGTGGACACTTCACGACTTCTGTAAATTGCATAGTAGGTAACTAGTAACACTGTAAATGCGCATTATAGGTATTGAATTCACCCAAAGCCTAAATGGCACAGCAATGGAAGTAGTCGGTATAACAAATAAACCGAAAGAGAAGGGCGAGTGTTTTGGAACATATTTCTATCATGGAATTGAGTTTGGGTACCAAGATACCAACCATTAAATTGGTGTTGGGTACTAAGATACCATCATTGAATTGAGTTTGGGTACTAAGATACCATCATTAAATTGAGTTGGGTACTAAGATACCATCATTAAATTGAGTTGGGTACTAAGATACCATCATTAAATTGAGTTGGGTACTAAGATACCATCATTAAATTGAGTTGGGTATTAAGATACCACCATTAAATTGGAAGTTGGGTATTAAGATACCACCATTAAATTGCAAGTTGGATATAAAGATACCACCATTAAATTGGAAGTTGGGTATTAAGATACCACCATTAAATTGGACTTTGGGTACTAAGTTACAACCATTAAATTGTACTTTGGGTACTAAGTTACCACCATTAAATTGGACGTTGGGTACTAAGTTACCACCATTAAATTGGACGTTGGGTACTAAGTTACCACCATTAAATTGGACGTTGGGTACTAAGTTACCACCATTAAATTGGACGTTGGGTACTAGGTTACCACCATTAAATTGGACTTTGGGTACTAAGTTACTACCATTAAATTGGACTTTGGGTATTAAAATACCAGCATTAAATTGGAAATAAAAATATAAGAAACTGTTTCAGTTTGCCCCTAAAATAATAATAATGATACCGTTATCAGTTTTAATGTGATTGCACATCTATGGCTATAAGGTGTGAAAAATGGAAAAGGTCTCTACTAATCTATCTGTACGCAGCTGAAGTTATATCAGCACTCAATAAACGAGCTACGCTATTGCATTTTGGTGGCTCTGGGTTACAAAAAATAATCTACAAATTACCGGGTGCCAATGTCGAATCATCAGAAACCGTTGATGTATTTAAAGTAGCCATAAAAAAACTCGATGAGTATTTTCAACCTAAACGGAGCAAAGTTTATGTTTTTCGATTGCTAAAACAAGAAAAAAGAGAAAAATTTGAGAAGTTATTGATAAGATTGCGTCAACCGGCCGAAAAGTGTGCATTCGAAAAGCAAGATGATCATCTCATAGATCAAATTGCGGAACAGTGTAATTCGAAATTGCGCAAGAACCTTATATCTTACAAAACGTGGGAAGAGTTAAAAAGCAAAAAAGTATATGCTTTTAATCAAATGTAAAGACCAGACAAGACATTATTAGCATTTAGTAGTAACTCTCCTTTGGCAATAGAGGGTTCATTTAAAACTATACTCGAAGTCGATGGACGAAAGGAACATACAACCATTTACGTGATTTCGGGGGGTACTAGAGACCTGTTGGGTAAGAACACTGCAGTCCCTCTAGGTGTCTTAAAACTTGGTATCGGGATAAATCAAGTGAAGAGTACCGACCCCCATTAAAGAGAAGGTTGCAATCAAAATTAAGGAATCACTAAACAGTGATATAATTGAAGAAGTGCAAGGCCCGTCTAAATGGGTTTCACCAATGTTCCAATCATGAAAGAAAATGGTGAATTACGTTTGTGCGTAGATATGAGATGTACGAACGCCGCTATATTGCGAGAAAACCACCCCCTGCCTACTATGGACCATAATTGCAAAAAATTAAGAAAGCTAAATATTTTAACAAATTAGACATAAAAAAATGCCTTCCATCAAGTGGAAATTCATTCTGAATCCAGACACATAACGACTTTTATAACCCCTAAAAGATTATATAGAGATAAAAGAATAATGCTTGGAATTACCTGCGCTTCCGAGATCATTGAAAGGATGCTGATAAACTGTGACGGGGTCGTCAATTTTATTGATGATATCCTGGCATTCGGGAACAGTGAAGAAGAACATGACGCATGACTAAAGAAAGTTCTACAGGTACTTAGTAAAAACAACACCGTGCTGAATAGCAATAAATGTATATATAAAACGCAGGATGTGAATTTTCTGGGACACAGGCTTACACATGAAGGAGTAAACCCTTCAACAAGTACGTTGAGAGGATTAAGAAATTTAGGGTCCCAAAGACCATAGAAGAACTCCAAAGTTTTTTAGGACTCTTAAACTACATAAACAAATGGATACCTAACTTGGCTGCCATGACAGAACTTCTGAAGCACCTGCTAAGACAGAAGATGAGCAAAAGAAAGAGCTTGAAAAAAGAATGGCCTGCGGAACAAGATAAAGCATTCCAAAAAACTCAAACGGATGCTCACGGAAATACAGATTTTAGGGTATTATGACGTCAGAGATGCAAGACAGGTGATAGCAGATGCTAGCCCTGTCGGACTTGGTGCTGTCCTTGTACAAAATGATACAAATGTCCCTAGAATTATTGCCTATGGTAATCGAACTTTGACAGACTGCGAGCGCAGGTATAGCCAAACGGAAAAAGAGGCACTAGCATTAGTTTGGGGTGTCGAACATTAATATTTTTATTTGGAAAGCCTTTTGATTTAGTCGCTGACAAAAAGCCGCTAGAGATAGTGTTCGGGTCTAAAACCATGTGCGAGGATTGAACGATGGGTACTGAGGCTACAGTCTTATTCATTCAAGGTTGTATACAAGCCAGGAAAACAAATATACTTGATCCCTTGTCACGATTATGTAACTATCCTGATAACCCACCAAAAGGAAAAGACCAGCATGTGTACCAAATAGTGGAAAATTCTAGACCAGTTGCTATACCAATGAGTACCATTGTAGCGTATTCTGAAAAAGACCAAGAGATTTACAAAGTAAAAAAAGGTGTCTATCAGAACGACTGGGACGGTTCAATTAAGAGTTACAAATTTTTCGAAAACGAGTTGTTTCCACGATAGCATTCTACTTCGTGGAAATAAAATTGTAATACCACAGCAACTCTTCAAGAGTGTATTAGATGCTGCATAGGAGGGTCATCCAGGTATCGTAGCGATGAAGGGAAGCTTGAGATCAAAGGTATGGTGGCCCCGTATCGATAAAGACGTAGAACAATTAGTAAAGGCCTGTAAAGTTTGTGCGTTAGTGGGTTTGCCAAACCCACCTGCACCAATAAAGAGACGAGAGTTGCCTGCAGCTCCATGGATAGATGTCACAATGGATCTAATGGGACCATTGCCAAGTAATGAGTATCTGTTAGTAGTGGTCGACTACTATAGTCGATACAAAGAAGTAAAAAATTACAAAAACATCACAAGCTTGCAGATTATTAAAATGGTAAAAGAAATGTTCAGTAGACTTTGTTATCCTATTTCTATCACCGCAGACAATGGCAAGCAGTTCGTCAGTGAAGAGTTTTGATCTTTCTTCCAAGAATATAACATTAAGTTATTTAGTACTGTACCATATTGGCCTCAAATGATCGGCGAAGTTGAAAGACAAAACAGAGATATTTTGAAACGTCTCCGTATCAGCCAGATCGAGAGGAAGGATTTAAAAGAATGTTTGTGGGAGTATCTTCTAAAGTATAACAGCACCCCTCCTTACAGTTACCGGGAGGTTACCGTCTGAACTGTTTTTTTTTCAACGAAAAAGTAGGGATAAAATTCCATCAATAGGTGAAATAAATTACAGACAATCATTTAGATTCAGATATCAGGGATAGAGACAAAATACAAAAAAAAAAACTTGATAAGAAAGAGATGTAGTGTTTGCACAAATACACAAACATACATTTATATATAAGTCACAGTCTCGAGCGCACCGCGTCAGTTACAAGAGAGCCTCGGGCGAGAGTGGACGTGTTTAAGTTAAGTGCGTGCCAAGCCTGTGTTATACTACACTGATTAGAGAAGATAGCAGACAATACAGGCCGAATACCGTTTGATCGAAGATGAGGATTTTTTCCGAAAAGTCATCTTTTCAGATGAAGCTTATTTCCACCTCGGAGGATACGTCAATAAGCAAAATTGTCGTATCTGGGGCTCAGCAAATACATACGTCATCTTGGGTAAACCAATACATCCAGAACGAATGACTTTCTGGTGCGCATTTTGGTCTAGCGGCATTTTTGGGCCACTTGTCTTCGAAAATGAGCAAGGAAACGCGGTTATATTGAATGGCGATCACTACCGCGCCATTCTAAGCGATTTTTTGTTACCCAAAAATTGGAGAGGATATCATGGATGACACATTTGGTTTCGGTAGAACGTGCCACACAGTCAACGTAACAATCGATATTTTGCGCACTGTTTTCGAAATTTGCATAATCAGCCAAAATACTGATGTCAATTGACCACCTCGAAGCTGCGACTTGACTCCGTTGGACTTTTTTTGTGGGTGGCTCCCCACAAGTACAAGTATTGCGCTAACCATCCAGAGACGATTGACGACTTGAGATATGAAATCGAAGTTGCCAAAGACGAAATAGAGGCCCTAACAATCGAAAATGCAAGGCTAGCCGTGGCAGTCATTTGAATGATGTTATCTTCCGTTCCTAAATGGAAAAGTTCAATCTTTCTAATATACTCATAACTTTGAAAAAATATTCATTAGTTAACGAAATTGGATCCGCAACTCGAATGACCACTATACGAAGTGGGAGCTTTATGCAGGGCTTCGTATCGTTCAAACGTAGACTTCTTCTTAACCATAGGTGATATATGAAATTAAATAAAACTATTGTTTATATGAAAACAGGAGCGGCTTTGTAGAGTGTAGCTTGTTGAGGCAGTGTAGAGATGTCTGTTGAGCTGGGTGCAGAGCGAATGATGAGCGAGTAACGAGTAATGAGCTGGTAATAATCAGTGGTGACTCACAGCACGCAATTTTTTATTTCGTTCGGTTAGTTGCACAATTCGTGCAAGCGCATGTGTGGCACACATGTTCCATTCGACCATTAGCGCTCAAGAAGGTATGTGTGGAGTGTGACTCATAATTTATATCACAATTATACATTTTCATACAACAATTTTTTACAAACAATTACTAATAAGTATGTGACACACTATAAAACATACAACAACTCTTTATAGGGCAATAAACAATTATAATAAGTATGTGACAATCACTATAAAGACATACAACACATCTTTATAGGGCAATAAATAATTACTAATAAGTATGTGACAATCACTATAAAGATATACAACAAATCTTTATAGGGCAATAAACAATTACTAATACATATGTGACAATCACTATAAAGACATACAACAACTATTTATAGAGCAATAAACAATTATTAATAAGCTTACGTACAATTGTAAACTTACGTGACTAAAACTTAAATAACCACATAGAGCGTATTAAAAGGCATTCAACATTAATAACATCTTAAATCTAGGCTGTTATTTGCAATCTCCCATCGTGCGCAAGCACTAAACAACCGTTTTAGTCCGTCGTCGTAAATGCGATGAAGCGAGAGGCCGGACGGCGCACCTAACCCGTTGCTGTTCTTATTTCAGTTAATCATCGCGCCCATCTGGGCCTGGGTGGACTTCCGTCACATCGCCTCTGGGCTATACTCCTCTAGGCATTGTGCCATCATAAATTATCACGATGTCACCAACCGTTAGATTTTTGTGTTGAGAGTTGGAGCTGGACCGGGGCATTAAAAGAAGTCTGTATTCTGCTGATCAGCGTGCCCAAAACTTGTCGGCTAGTGCTTGAGTGGCTCTCCAGGAGCCTTTTTTTTAAAGAAGAGGTGGCAAACGAGCATGCGGCTCACCTGATGGTAAGTGACTACCGCCGCCCATTAACAGCCGCAACACCAGGGGAATCGCAGATGCGTTGCCGGCCTTTTAGAAAGGTGTAAGCTCTTTTCTTGAAGGTGCCATAGTCGTATCGGTCCGGAAAATTCGCTGGTGGTAATTGATTCCACTAGGAAGTTGTGCAAGGGAGAAAACTTCGTCTAAATCGTACAGTGATGGACCGCCAATCATCCAGATGGTACGGATGGTAACGCCAGTTTTATTGCGATGTGTGATGGTGTAATTGAGCGGCTGGAATTAGTCCGAACAATTCCTCAGAACACTCCCCGTCATAGATGCGATAAAATGCGCAAAGAAATGCAACATCTCTACGCAGTTCCAGTGTATCGAGCCGATCAGAAAGAACTCGGTCGTCTACGATTCGGACCGCTCTGCGCTGGATGCGGTCAAGTGGAAAGAGCTGGCACTGGGGTGCCCCGGCCCAGAGATGAGAACAGTATTCCATGTGGGGCCGAACTTGCGCTTTGTAAAGTTCAAGCGATGTGCCGGCATGAAATACTGTCTCGCTCTGCTGAGCACGCCAAGCTTTTTAGAGGCCAATTTGGCCTTCCTTTCCAAGTGACCACGAATCTGCACACTATTCGATATGTCGAAACTGAGGAGATACGAGAAAGGGGTTCTTTTTAGCGGTAAACGCGCAAACTTGTGTCTTCTGGGGATTGAACTGGACTAGATTTATTCGCCCCCAATCCGAGTCTTTGTTCAGCAAAGACTCGACTTCAGACATAAGTTTGTCCAGGTACTCGGCGACGTTTTTCCGAGAAATATTGGCACGGCCGGTATATAAGGCATCACCAGTGCTGTCGTTCGCATAGCAATGAATGCTACCAGTTAGCAACATATCATTGATATGCAGGAGAAACAGTGTTGGTGATAGCACGACGACTTATGGAAGACCAGCGTTGATAGACTTGAAATCAGAGCATGCACCGTCTAATACGACCTTGATGCTCCGATCAGCAAAGAAACTGGTGATCCATTTGCACAATTACTCGGGAAGCCCATAGGAAGGAAGCTTCGAAAGAAGCGCTTTGTGCCAGACCCGATCGAAGGCCTTCGCTATGTCCAAACTAACGGTCAATGCCTCCCCTTAGACTCTACTGCCTCCGCCCATCTATGAGTCAGATAGACTAGAAGATCACCAGCTGATCGACCCTGACAAAAACCGTACTGGCGGTCACTAATCAGCTGGTGATCCTCAAGGTACCTCATGAGCTGGCAGTTTATAATGGATTCTATTATTTTGGAGAACAAGGAGGTGATGGCGATAGCCTGTAGTTGGACGGATCTTAGCGGTTGCCTTCTTTAGGGATCGGGTGGACCAAAGCTGTCTTCCATGAATTCGGGGCTATGCCTTGGGAGTAAGAGTACCGGAAAAGACGTGTTAAAACCGGTGCCAACTCCAGAGCACACGTCTCCAGCACAATAGGAGGGACTCCATCGGGCCCACTCGACTTGCTGACGTCCAGGGAGAAGAGTGCTTTGCGAACCGAGCGCTGTGTAAACCGCATATCCGGCATGGAGCACTCACATCGCGGGATGGTCGGCGGTGTGTTCCCCCCGTTCATCTAGAGTCGAGTTGGACGCAAAGAGAGAACTCAACAGATGGCTTTCTTCTTTGCGGCATGGGCCAGTGAGTTGTCCTCTCTATGCAGAGATGAAAGAGATGGCTGACAGAAGTTCCCTTGGACAGCCTTGGCGGGATACCAGAATGCACGGGTTCCTGAAGGAAGGCGAACTAGCTTCTCGCCATTTCTGCCGATGTGCTTAGACCTTGCCTTGGCAATGACACTTTTGAAGGACCTGGAGGCGGAATTATACTTCTTTTTAAGTGCGCTGATGTTTGCATCCCGAGACGTTGATGCGTCAGCCCAGGCCCGGTAGCACTTCTGCTTATAGCGTGATGCTATTTTACAGGAGTGACCAAACCATGGCTGGGATCTGCCTCCGATGGGCACCACAGAGGATGGAATAAAAAATTTCATACCCTGAAGTACCACATCAGCAATAGAATCAGCAACAACGCTGGGATCTTCCGGCAAGAAACAAACCCGCCCCCAAATGTAGGATGCAAAAAAAGACCGCATCCCGTCCCAATCGGGCGACCTATAGTGCCAAATACGCCGGCAAGCTGCAGATCGCAACTGCGATTGGAGCGTGGGTGGCACCGTACTCCGGATCAGACAATGGTCCGAAGAGCCCAGAGGGGCATCGACGGAGACCCGATATCCGTCCGGATGAGAGGTCAGCAGAAGGTCCAACTGGGAAGGTACATGATTTTCCACATCGGGGATCCGCGTAGGCGAAGTAACCAGTTGTATTAGACCATATATCAAAGCAAATTCATAGACAGATCTACCCGCATGATCGGTTAAACGAGAACCAAGCCATTCAGAGCGGTGGGCGTGTAAAATCACCAAGTATCACGATCTCTGCGGATGGGACCTGTTGTAGCATGGAGTCTGCAGCCATTTGGACGTGGTCGATGAGTCGGTCTGTGTCGGCATTACCGCTATGGGACCTATAGAGGCCCCCGTAGACGCGGGGATGGTCGTCGCTGTCTACGCGCAGCCATAGGATGGACAGGTCCGTACGTTCAAGACTGCCGAGGCGTCGAAAACAGATGTCTTCTCTGACGTATACGCAAACTCCAGCCCGGGGCAAAAAGGAGTGTCCCAATTTGTACCCCGGATAGGAGAGATATGAAGTATCAGCCGGAGAGGGTACCTGAGTCTTGGTTAAAAAGAGCAAGGCCGACTTCGCCGTCTTTAGATGGTAATGGACAGCGTTAAGGTTGGAACGAAGTCCCCTGATGTTGCAAAAATTCACGGATAGCATGACAGGTGTCGCCTTGGTTGTATTGCTCCGCTTGCCCCGAGCAGCATTAGTCGCAAGCGGAATTTTGTCCCCCCCCCCCCCTCAGTATACGCGGGGCAGCCTGAGCACCCTCGTTCAGGAGTGAAGTAGTTTGGTCGTGGATGCTCAGCGAGGGATTCTCCAGCAGGGCTAGCATGGGCAGGAGATAATTTTATCGCCGGGGGAAGGAGAAAATGTTTATCCCCTCGCTTAGTTTTATCCACCCTTCGAGCATGGGCACACCAGTGGATATAATATACACAGTAGATTAAATAGGAGATAGACTTAGACTTAGATGCATTTTTGCATCAATATAAACTTAAACCCACGTCCAATGAACCAGGATAGAATTGTCCCATTGATATGTCAAAAAAGCATAATTTTTTATCTTTAATTTGGCTCCATGCTAAGGACGAAGGATATATGTCTACTCGTTAATGTCAAACGGGGATATACTTCTCCCCGTTGCCGTGCTTTGGCATAGGGACAAGATAATTTTATCTGTTGTCAGTGGATATAATCGGGGGATAAAATTTTTGTCCCCAGCCCATGCTAGCCATGCAGGGGTGCTGGTACCCTCCTGGGGTAGTCTTTTATTTAATTCCACTACCATGTAGATGGGGGGGGGGGGGAATTCGGCCTCCGGCCACCTGCACTTACCAAGTGCAACGCATAGGTAAACCTCCACTTCACGCTGGTATTCTGTGAGGTCGTGGTACCACCCTGGTTCGGGCTGGCCCATCCGTGCGACAGTAAAAGCTGCCGCTTGGCTCTACCACTTTTAAAGCGTGGGTTTAACTGCGTGTCTTTAAATGAACCAAACGGTGACATCCCGCTAGAGCGCCAAATAAGAAAGTGATTGGGTGTCAGTGCTTCTTCATCCAAGTTGGGGTTCACCCATGTCAAGGCCTCGAATTAATCACATGCTCAGCTTCCAGCAGTAACGTGTGCACCACTTCATCAGGGGGCGACCTCTCCTTTAGTGTGACTTTTAATGCTGTTTTTACTGATCTGATCAATAGTTCCCAGGCACCGCCCATGTTTGGGGCTCCAGGTGGTATCTTTTTCCGGGTGATCAGCTTTTCAGATGCGAAGGTGTTAAGGCTATGGTCGGTGTTTTGCATAGCTTCAGCGATTTCTCTTTCAGCACCCACGAAGTTGGTTCCGTTGTCACTGTATATCACGGTCGGTATGCCCCGGCGAGCCATCATTCTTCGTAGGCTCATGATCATGGAAGAGGCCGTGAGGGCTGTGACCACTTCTAAGTGCACAGCGCATGTAGTGAGGCCTGTGTATAATGCACCCCACCTTTTTCTATCCTTCGCCCGACTATGACCTGCATGGGCCCGAAGTAGTCTACCACGGTTGTAGTGAAGGGCGGTTGATTCTGGGCCAGCCTTTCTACTGGTAAGTCACCTAAATGGATTTTTGATGGGATCCCCCTATTGGTCCGACACCATTGGCATTGGTTGCATATATTGCGTATAACGCTGCGTAGTCCTATTATGTGGTATCGTTGTCTCAGTTCGTTCATGACGGCCTGGTGGTTGCCATGAATGAAGGTTGCGTGCTTGTAATGCACCAACAGCCGAGTGAAGCCTTCTTTGGCGTATAGGACTGGCAGATTGTGTTCCTTTTTTATGCTGCTATCCAAACACATAATGCCGTTGCGGTCGATCTTCACAGATAGTTTGTAGAATGGTGACTTCTTGGGTGGTCGCCGCCCAGCCTCTATGGTCGCGATGTCTTCGGCGAATGAGTTATTATATATATAGTATTGACTCATTCTTATGAGCAATAACTCTGCTAACTTTATATGTCTCGGTGCGAGTTCAACATTTGTGCCTCTTTTGAGTAGCTTGGCTTTAAATATCTCAGCGGCGAGCAAAACGGTGGCAGCGACGCGAACTAATCGACTGTATTTTGAAAATCGTTCTAACTCGGGTAAGTAATCGCTAACGTTACGCTTAATGATTACGTGAACTTGTTTCAATATTCTTTCTTCCCCTGAAGGGGGTAACGGTGTTTCATTTCGTTTGTCCTGCGGCCACGTCGCGGGGTCGTTCCTTATAAACGCGGGTCCGGTAAACCACCTGTGTTTTAAATTAAAGTCGACAGGTACGTCCTTGGTTGCGTCGTCCGCAACCTTCTGAATCTGAGCTGGGTACCCATCGCCAATTTGCTGCAGAGGTTAAGCTTTCGATTTCAGCCAATTGGTGTGCGACAAACGACTTGAACGTGCGCGGGTCTGATTTAATCCAAGCTAATATAGTTTTAGAGTCTGACCAATAATGATATTTTAATATTTTTTAATCCAACTCGCGTCTGACCGATTCGGCTAATCGACTGCCTAACACTGCAGCTTGAAGTTCTAATCGGGGAATCGATATTGTTTTTAACGGAGCTACTTTGGCCTTGCCCGTTACCAATCGCGACGTTTTAGTGCTGTTCGTTTTTGCACTTACGAAATATACAGCAGCGGAATACACCTTTTCACTCGCGTCACAGAAAATGTGTAACTCCCCTTCTCCAGATGGCGTGGCAGGTATTTACCTATCTATTTCTAACTTTTTTAACAGCTGTAAGTTATTTATAAGTGATAACCATGTCACGTGATGTTCGGTTGTGATGGGGTCGTTCCAATCTATCCCACTACGCCATATTTCCTGTATAAGACATTTGCCTATCATCGTGATAGGCGAAACTAAACCTAGCGGGTCAAATCCCGACATTACTGCGTTGGTTACCTGACGCTTAGTAGGTAATGTGTCACCTCTAATTACACTCAAGGGTGTGTTTCTAAGATTGACATTGAAGCCTAACGTGTCGCGTGTGTGGTTCCAAATAAGGCCTAATGTTCTCTCTAAATCACTTACCTAGCGTGGTTGTGTCGCTTCTACGCGTATCACTGACGTCGCTAATTACCTCGGGCTCGTTCGACGCCCACCCGCGTAACCCGAAGGATGCGTTTATATGTACTTTGCGCATGTCGTTTACCATTGACTTTGCCTCGCTTTCAGAGTTGAACGCGCCTAAATAGTCGTCCATATAAAAGTTACATACTGTAGCCTTCGCGACCTCGGAATGTTGATGACTGTGATTTTCTGCGTTTTTATTTTTTACATAGATGGCCGTGCATGATGATGATGCCGCCCCGAATATTAACGATGTAGTTCGATACTCTTGCGGCGGCCCCTCTCTATTCTCGCCCCTTCATAAAAATCGTAAGCTATCACGGTCCTCTTGTATTATTTTTACTTGTAAAAAGATTTCTTTTATGTCAGCTACGACCGTAATACTACCTTCTCTGAATCTAATTAATACGCCAAATAACGACTGTAGTAAGTCAGGGCCTGTTAATAACGCGTCGTTTAGGCTTTTCCCTCCGCATTTGGCTGCCGCGTCGAACACTAACCTTATTTTATCCTTCTGAGGGTGCACGACTGCAAAATGCGGCAAGTACCATCTGCGTGGTGACGTGAATGAGCTGACTACTTTTTCAGCATAGCCTGCTTCTATAAGGTTGTTTACATGCTACCTATATTCGGTTTTTAGGTTTTAATTTTTATCTAATTTATTTTCTAAGCTATATAGACGACTGAGGGCTTGTTTTTTGTTATTTGGCATCTCCTCAGTGTCCGTTCGCCAGAGTAAGCCTGCTTCCTATCTATTGCTACCGTCCATTTTTTTACAAGTCTTATGTACAATAAATAGCTAGGGCTCGCTGATCTGGGTCAGATGTCGGTCGGCGTGACTCTATTCCTAGGGATTCTATGCTAAAGAAATTTCTGATGAGCTCTAATGCGGGGTCGTTGGTTTATGTGGGCCGTACGTGATTAATTGCGACCATGCAACACCCACCCTAATTTAGTTAAAGATGCTACGGGCTGGTTTTTATTACCGACGCGCTATTGCCTGGACATAATTAAGTGCCAGTTGTCCTGGCCTATCAATATGGTCGGTTAGCCCTGTTCATGACATAGATCCTCCTCTATCTCCTTTAGGTGGTTGCACTGTTGCACTAACTCTCTGCTCACCTTTTGTGGGGATAGATTTAAGTTCTCTATTGTGCTCGCACTTATAGTTTCTAAGTTTCTGTTATATAAACCGCGAATGGATAATTTCACGTGACATGATTCTGTGTCGTTTATTTGATTTCCCCCTACCCCTTCTAACATCAAGAGCCGTCCGCGCCCCCTGGGAACAATTGAATCTGCCATGCCCCTTTCGATCAACGTCATAGTTGATCCTTCATCTAACAAGGCATATGTGCTAGTTGTTCCTATTGGACCGTTTATCTCGACCGGCACTATCTTTAAGTAGGTGTTAGACGCATGTACGTGATTTATTGAGCTTACGTTGCCGTGGTTGATGGGCTGTTTGTTATCGCTTCCGTGTAACATTTTATGGTGTGACGTTTCACACCCGTTTACCCCGCATGGTACGTATTTGCATTTGACCGGTCGCCTATGTCACTTGCCTAGGCATCAAAAACACAGCCTGTTGCGCTTAGCCGCGTCCCATCTTTCGCTCACGGCTAATTTAGCGAAGTCTGCACAGCTTATGACGTTGTGGTTACCGGAACACATTGTGCATGCGTCATTTGATTCAACCGATAACTCGACTATCGGTCGTGATGTTTGTGGTTTCGATGTCTGCCTTTTTATGTACGGTTTATTTATGGCTGCTATCGTTTTACGCGGCGAGTTGTCAATGGTTTCCGATCGGTCAAACGAGCTGTCGCTGCTCTCGTCGCGGTGCCATATGTGAGGCCGGTATCGATCGCGGACCGTGTTTACCAAGCGTGCCTTCATTCTAGTAACCTTGCGGTCGTCCCGTGTTGTTTCGTATGCAAACATCGCGCCGCACTGGTCTGCCATATCGTTTAAAAATCTATATAGCAATTCTAACTGCAGCGCTTCGGTGCGCTTCGATTTAAATTCGTACCGTTTATATTTTAAAATAATACTTAGCTTTTCTACAACCCTACTTACTATCTCAGGCGAGTAGAGACATTGCGGCTGATTGAGTGATTTTATTGCTGCTACTGTGTTAGATATTTTACTCGTGAAACTACCTATATTGTGCCCGTCTTCAGTCATGCGAGGCATGCGTTTTATATTCTCCAATTCGGAAAGTATTCATAATTCCGGCTTTCCGTAACGCCTTTCTAACGTATCCCTGGCTTCATATGGGTCTGACACTGTGAATAGTAATGCTCTAACCGTTTCGCGGGCCGCGCCTCTTAACGCTTTGCGTAACCTGGCTACGTTTTGTACGTCAGTAAACATGCTTACTGTGTCGTTAAAGACGGATTTGAAAGTCATCCACTCTAAAATCGCCCCGTCGAAATGAGGTAGCTCGTGAATGTATTTCGGTGCAGTAGAGTCCGATTTGCCTGAATTTACCGCTTGAACAATCGCGTTGGCCAGCATCGCCATGTCGCTACTATTGTTGTTTGTATAAGTCACGTCTTTACCAATGCGCGATAAGATAAGACAAGATAAGATGATTTATTTGTTGCGATTCCTGGTTGTTCGTGTTAGGTGGCCGTGCTTTTGGCCCCGAGGGTCGTGCTTTACCTAATATTGCCGGTCTATCGTTTACATACTGCTCCGAAATCCAACCTTCGACACGCGACCAGTGGCGTAGCTATGTAACCAAGGGCCCCGGGGCAAAAATGAAATTGGGGCCCTATTTAAACTAAACTGAATACTTTCAAGCTGCAAAATTACTTCATCATTAGCTCCTTGTCGCCCACTGCAGGGCACAATAAAGCAAAGCTAAGTATTATGTGTAACGCATTAACGATGACGAAATAGATTACATTTAATAATATAGGCAGCCAAGATAACAGTGGATGAGCCATATGGCAGCTTTTTCTGTCACACGGAGGGACCAGACTAGATGGAGGGACGACCTGGTAAGACATGAAATGAAGAGCTGTAATGAATCAATGTAACGAATAGGTGGACCGGCTCGAACCAAGGAGGTACCACGACCTTACAAACAACCAGCGTAAAGTTTACTGCGCCTGGTAAGTGCAGGTGGTCGGAGGCCTAACCCCTCTCCACCTTAACATGGTAGTGTAATTAAATAAGAAACCATGCTAGTAGGATACCAGTAGGGTACCAGTACCCCTGGTATTGGAGAATCCCTGGCTACGCATCCACACCCAAGCTGTCTTACTCTTCCTTAGCGCTAGTGCTTAGGCTGCCTCGCGTATCCTGGGGGGGGGGGGGGGGGTGAAATTCCGCATAAGACTAATACTGCTCATGGCAAGTAGAGCAATAAGATAAAGGTGAGCCTTGCGACGTTATCCGTGAATTTCTGCAACATCAGGGGATTTTATTCGAACGTCAACAAAGGCCACTATGTACCATCTGAACACGGCGAAGCCAACCTTACTATTTCTAACCTAGACGCAGGTGTCCTCTCCGGTCGATACTTCTCTCCTATCCGGGGTACAAATTAGAATACCTTTGTGCCTCGGGCTGGAGTTTGTGTATACGTCATAGAGGACATCTGTTCTTGAAGCCTCAGCAGCCTTGAAGGTCAGCGACGACCATCTCGCGTCTAGGAGTGCCTCTATGGGTAATGCCGACACAGACCAACTCATCGACCACGACCAAATCGCTGCAAACTCCGTGTTACAACAGGCTCCATCTGCACAGATCGTGATCCTTGGTGATTTTGACGGCCACCACACTGAATAGCTTGGTTTCCCTTTAACCAATCATGCGGAAGTTCTGTTTATGACTTTACCTTGGCATATGGTCCGACACAAATGGTTACTTCGCCTATGCGGATTCTAGATGTGGAGGATCCTCCACCTACCCTGCTGGACTATCTGCATACCTCTCATCCGGACGGATATCAGGTCTCCTCCGATGCCCCTCTTGGCTCATTGGACCATTGTCTGATCCGGACTATGGTGTCACTCACACTCCCATCGCGGTTACGTTCTGCAGATCGCCGCCGTGTTTGGCATTATACGTCGACCGATTGGGACAAGATGAGGTCTTTTTTTGCATCCTACCCTTGAGGACAGGGGCGAGTATGCTTCTCGCAAAATGATCCCAACATTTTGTCGCTGATGTAGTACTTCAGGTAATGGAACTCTTTATTCTTTCATCTGTAGTGCTTGGTTTGCTCGCTCCTGTAAAATTGCATTGCGCTATAATAGGAGTACTTCGCCAGCGCTGTTAAAAATAAGTATAATTACAATTTCAGGTCGGTACTGTACGGTTTACACAACGCCCAGTGCACATAGCACTACTCTGCCCAGACGTCAAATCGAGTGGGCTTCATAGAGTTCCTCCCACTGTGCTGAAGACGTGTGCTCCTTAATTGGCACCGGTCGTAACGTATCTTTTCTAAAACTCTTTCTCCCTAGGCGTAGTCCCGAACTCAAAGAAGATATCAATAATATGTTTCAAACCACTGGTGACGCTTAATAGACCCGCTGTGCCTATATTTCTCGGAAAAACATCGCCGAGTACCGGAACAAACTTGTGTCTGAAATCGAGTCCTTGCCGGATAAGTTCTCGGATTGGGGTGACTAAATATAATTAAGTTCAACACCCAGAAGACACAAGCTTGCGCGTTTACTACTTAAAATAACCCATTTGTCGTAAATCCTCAATTTCAAGGCACTTCCCTTGTTACCTCAGCCAGTATTGGAATCTTCGGCGTTAACTTATCGAATAACGTGCAGTTTCGTGGTTACTTGGAAGGGAAGGCTGAATTGGCCTCTAAAAATCTTGGCGTGCTCAGCAGAATGGGAGAGTATTTTATGTCGGCACACTGCTAGCAACTTTACAAGAAGCAGGCTCGGCCTAACATGGAATACTGTTTTCATCCATGGGCCGGGGCTCTCTAGTATCAGCTCCTTCCACTTGACCACATCCAGCGCAGAGTGGCGACCGAGTGATGACCGACGAAGAAGAAAGACGAGATGGAGAGATTTTGCACCCCTTTGCATTTACCATGGGAAGTGTTCAGAGGAATTGTTCAGATTAATTTCAGCCACAAAATTTCATCAACGCATTTCACAAATCAACATCATCGTGATTTTTGGCGGTCCACTACTGTCGGACCGATATGACTTAGGGACTTTCAAGAAACGAGCTTACTGCCATACTTAATTAGTTTCGTTTAATGTGTAGTCTTCGCGAAAATATAAGAAATCATTATGTGAGCTTACACCTTTTTAAAAACCCGGCATCGCGCCTGCAATTTCCCTGATGTTGTACTTGTTAATAGGCGGTGGTCAACACTTGCCATCAGGTGAGCCTCATGCTTGTTTGTCCCCCTCCCCTATATAAAAAGACAATAAAACGAAGTAGACAATTTATTTTTAACAATGTTCTGGAAGTGTGAGTAATTTTTGTGATTTCAGTTCGGCTCGCCGATCTGGCCGTTCTCGGTCAGAGGCCAAAAAGTTAAAACTCAAAAATTCTTTATACAACTAGGATAGTACATCATTTTTCGAACGTCGTTCTAGGAGGCTGAGGGGCCCCTTTAGCTCGGGGGCCCCGGGGCACTGCCCCGCCTAGCCCCTGGGTAGCTACGCCACTGCACGAGACTCTTCTACTCTGGACGGCGGTTCAGCGTTTTTGGAGTTTTCTAGCTCTATTCTGGCTATTTCCAAACGACTTAGGGCAGCTGCGGCTGCCGCCCTAGCCTGTGCTAATGTGGAATTATGTAACTCTAATTCGGCTTTTAAAATAGATAATCGACTATTCACCCTGTCCTCGGGGACATTTACTACTGTGCCCGGCGTACTCCTATCCTGCGTATTTAAATCATCGACTTGAACGGACCTATTCTCGATTACTGCTCCCGTCACGTTACTGTTACTACGCGTGCCACTGTCACCGTTTATATGCTCTCTGCCCGTGCCTTTACTCCACGTACTTGTTTCTGTTGAACTCGTCTGTCCCGACGCCGGTGTGGCGTCAGTGGTAGGCGTGGATTTGCCTGAACGTAATACACGTGTGTTTTCCATTGCGCGCGAGGGTCCCTAATCCTACTAATTACTAAAATTTAACACTTTCACTTTATCACTTTCACTTAAAATTTCTACCCTACCTTCCTAACGGGTCTTGTCGGACTCCTACCGCGGTGATGCCGGACTAGGGATGGAAACTACTAAGGAAAGGAAGGTGGATACCTCCCGGTAGAGGGCGCGGGCGCTCACGAGTGCATCAAAGTGCGGTGAGAATATTCCACACTTATCGTTGCATGCCAACCTGTGGCCCCAGAACGTAACCGCACCTTGTCGGCAGAGTCTATACTACCTGAGAACCTGAGAGTACGTTCTTGATGGCAGTTAACACCGCATGGTCGCAACAAATCTTTATAGGGCAATAAACAATTACTAATACATATGTGACAATCACTATAAAGACATACAACAACTCTTTATAGGGCAATAAACAATTATTAATAAGCTTACGTACAATTGTAAACTTACGTGACTAAAACTTAAATAACCACATAGAGCGTATTAAAAGGCATTCAGCATTAATAACGTCTTAAGGTGGAAGCTCCAGGGTGGCCCGCGAAATTCAAATTTTCTTGCGTTTTTTGGAATTTGCAGGGCAGTGTTAGGTTGTATATTTCACAAAATATGATTCGCGACCGTAGCGATTATGTGTTTACAAAATTATTATTATTAAAATCACCAATACAACCCTGTAAATTATTCATATTAGCCATAAGTTCATATTTTTTTGGAAAAACTCATTCAAAAGACAAGTACAAGTATTGCGCTAACCATCCAGAGACGATTGACGACTTGAAACACGAAATCGAAGTTGCCAAGACGAAATAGAGGCCCAAATAACCGAAAATGTAAGGCTAGCCGTGGCTGTCATTTGAATGATGTTGTCTTCCATTCCTAAATGGAAAGGTTCAATCTTTATAAAACTCATAACTTTGAAAAAATATTCATTAGTGTTTTGTTTTCTTTTATAGCTGATTCAAATTCCAAATCTTAAATGGCCCACCCCTTACAAGATCTATCTATTACCAAATTAAAATATTTTATTAAACAAAAACTTTTTAAAAGTGTTATTATAATATTATAGTTATTATAAAATTATGTGTTATAAATTTATTAATTAACGTCTTATTATATTTTTCATATTTTTATGTAAGTATTTTGTAATAACAAAAGAATTTAATTTCACATAATATCTCGTAATCATGTCACGCGTGAATTGTCGACCGTAAATAATTGAGCATGCCTGCAAACCGCAGTCCCCAGACAACTGCTACGTTTTTGTGCTCCCTCACCAAATTACTGAACACATAAAGGT
Organism: Parnassius glacialis; assembly: GCA_033319125.1. Classification (NCBI taxonomy): domain Eukaryota; kingdom Metazoa; phylum Arthropoda; class Insecta; order Lepidoptera; family Papilionidae; genus Parnassius; species Parnassius glacialis. The sequence continues at coordinate 40,037,102 of JAVANC010000001.1, read as the reverse complement.
TCTACGTTAAATGAAATAGGATAAATTATTAATAATTGAAACTAAAACAAATTAACAATGGCATTTACTCCAAATTATATTTGAATCCGGTCACAAACATTATATATATTGTAGGTATTATTTTTGAAAATTGTTTTGTTTCGTGTAATTTAACGCGTATCGCAAATCCCGTTATATTAAACTAGAAGCAACAGATTTATGAAAAACATTTTTTACGAACAATGGTTGTCAGTTACGTTTGAAAAACCAAAGCCATAAATCTTTGTTAGGTTTTTGATAAAATCAATGCTATCACGTACATACGCAAGCTATTTCAAAATAATTTTACTGCGCGATGTGTGAGAGGTAAAGAGTTAAAAGGTAGATTCTATTTCAATAAAAGCATTAAAATATACTAAAATAACTTAATAAATGCCAACTTAAAATCGCGCATTAACACGTGTCTGGAAAACGGCTACTTCCCAGGAAGCCTTAATTTAGCATTGGTAACACCATTTTTTTTTATATGGAAATAATACTGATCCAAGCAAATACCGAACAATATCGGTATTTGCTTGGATTCAAATTCTTCGAAAAAATGATTTACTCCAGGCAATATGTTTGATGACGATTTTCAATAGATGAACAGTATGGTTTTCAATTTTTTTTTTATAGGAGAGGGGGCAAACGAGCATGCGGCTCACCTGATGGTAAGTGACTACCGCCGCCCATGAACAACTGCAACACCAGGGAGGGAATTGCAGATGCGTTGCCGGCCTTTTAAAAAGGAGTACGCTCTTTTCTTGAAGGTTCCTAAGTCGTATCGGTCCGGAAAAATCGCTGATGGTAATCGATTCCACAAGGAAGTCGTGCGAGGAAGAAAACATCTTCTAAATCGCACAGTGGTGGACCGCCAATCATCCAGATGGTGTAGATGGTATCGGGAGTTCTGCCGCAATGTGCGTTCGTGAAATTTTGCGGCTGGGATTAATCCGAACAATTCCTCAGAGCACTCCCCATGGTAGATGCGAAAGAAAATGCGAAGAGATGCAACATCTCTTCGCAGCGCCAATGAGTCGAGCCGATCGGAAAGGACTTGGTCGTCGACGATTCGAGCCGCTCTGCGCTGGATGCGGTCAAGTGGAAGGAGCTGGCACCGGGGATCCCCTGCCCAGAGATGGCAACAGTATTCCATGTGAGGCCGAACCTGCGCCTTGTAAAGTTGCAGGCGGTGTGTCGGCATGAAATACTGTCCCGCTCTGCTGAGCACGCCAAGCTTTAGCTTTAGAGGCCAATTTGGCCTTCTCTTCCAAGTGACCACGAAACTGCACGTCACTCGATATGTCGACGCCGAGGATTCCGATACTGGCTGAGGCAAGAAGGGGAGTGCCTTGAAACTGAGGAGATACGACAAAGGGGTTCTTTTTAGCGGTAAACGCGCAAACTTGTGTCTTCTGAGGATTAAACTGGACTAGATTTAGTCGCCCCCAGTTCGAGACTTTGTCCAGCAAAGACTCGACTTCAGACACAAGTTTGTTCCGGTTCGCGGAGACGTTTTGCCGAGAAATATTAGCACGGCCGGTCTATAGAGCATCACCAGTGCTGTCATCCGCATAGCAATGAATGTTACCAGTTAGCAACATATCATTGATATGCAGAAGAAACAGCGTTGGTGATAGCACACAGCCTTGTGGAACACCAGCGTTAATAGGCTTGTGGTCAGAACATGCACCGTCTACAACGACCTTGATGCTCCGATCTGCAAGGAAGCTGGTGATCCAATTGCACAATTTCTCGGGAAGCCCATAGGAAGGGAGCTTCGAAAGAAGCGCTTTGTGCCAAACCCTATCGAAGGCCTTCGCAATGTCCAGACTAACGGCCAATGCCTTCCCCTTGGACTCTACTGCCTCCGCCCATCTATAGGTCAGGTAGACCAAAAGATCACCAGCTGATCGACCCCGACGAAAACCGTATTGGCGGTCACTAATCAGCTGGTGATCCTCAAGGTACCGGATGAGCTGGCAGTTGATAATGGATTCCATTATTTTGGAGAACAAGGAGGTGATCGCGATAGGCCTGTAGTTGGACGGGTCTGAGCGGTCGCCTTTTTTAGGGATCGGGTGGACAAAAGCTGTCTCAAATTTAAGTCTAACACATTTATTTACTAACTAAAATTAGAGCAATTATTGACAAAAAGGCTTGAGGAATATTTAGCGACCTTGAAAGTCTTTTTGTGAGTTACAAACAGATACTTGTCTAAAAACTATACAAGTAACTATAACTAAAAATATAGGGATCAATCATACCTAAATAATATATATCAAGTTGTTAAGTTGGAGAATTCCAAAGTTATATACGTGGTAGAGCCATGCTGAAGCTATGTTAGTAGTATAGTTGTAGCATGAATGGGTCGGCTCGACCAGGGAAGGACCATGCTCTCACAGAATACCAGCGTAAAATAGCAGCTTAACACCGCTGTGTTTCGTATGCTGAGTGTAGAGAACCGAAGACCCTTTTTACTGGAAAAGAGGCATTCCATCTTAGTCTTCACTGGTGATAACGCATCTGCATTTTGATACTTTATTGAGGATGAGATGTCTATGGGTCACAGCAACCACTTACCATCAGGTGGATGTGTGCTCGTTTGTCACCCCATCTTATAGAAAACCAGTAAAAAAAATTAGATGTGGTGTGAGCAGGGGTCAATATTAAGACCGTTGTTGTTCCTTATCTACTCAACCGTCCACGGTGACTATAGTCCCCAAAAACAATTATTGCCTCACCTGTCCATGGTCACTATAGTCACCTAACGACATCTTTCGGTTTAAACGTATACAGCTTAAAAGATAGCTATTATTATTTATTTATTTATTTTTTTATTTTATCGTCACGCACAATCCCTGACGGGGTAGCCAGAGAGAACAGATCGCTAAGTGTCACGATCCTTACATACCTCTTTCGCTTCTTTCAGATTCATTATCTTCTTCATACATGCACGTCTAGGTATCCGAGTACTCTTGACCCTCCCCTCTTCGAGCAATTTGCTCACATGGTCTTCGAAAGTTAGTCTCGGTCTACCTCGACACCTTTTAATATTAACTTTCGCGCTATATATTTTCTTCACCATTCGGTCTTCACTCATTCGCTCAACGTGCCCAAACCATCGAAGCACGCCCTTATCAATTTTTGTGATAAGGTCATCTTTCAAACCTGCCTATTGCGAATCTCTTCGTTTCGCTTTCGGTCAGCCATGGTGACGCCGCACATTTTACGAAGAGATCGCATCTCCACTGCATTCAACTTGCTTTTATGCTTCTTCTGGCATACCCAGGTTTCGCTGCCATATAACAAAGTCGGTACCAACACTGCGTTATGTATTGCAAGGCGTGCACTCTTCACTACGCCTTGCCTTTTGACTAACGCAGTCAGGGCACCATTGACTTTGTTCCCGGCAGCGACACGCCTGTCCACATCTAAATCACATCTTCCATCCCGGCTAAAAGCACTCCCCAAGTATACAATTTCATTTACCTGTTCTAGACATTCCTGATTTACCCATATTTCACACTTCGTTCTCTCTTCGTCCCTTTCAAATACCAGAACCTTAGTTTTATTAGCATTCAAGCGGAGACCTTTAATTTCACATTCCTCTTTCATACACGTGACTAATGCCTGCAGTTCTGCCTCTGATGGTGCAATAAGCACTGCATCATCAGCATACAGCAGACAATTTACTTTAATGTCACCCAATTTCACACCCAAACAGCTATCTTTCAGCTTCTGTAAACAGCTGTCGAGATACAGTATGAATAGCCAGGTAGACATGACACAACCCTGTTTTACGCCCGTTTGGACGCTAAACATGGGTGACAGGTCATGCCCTACCCGCACACAGGCTTTACAGTCACAGTAAAGTGACTGCACAGCCCTTAGCAATCGACCATCCACACCATACCCCGGCAACAGTTCCCACATTTTCTTCCTTACAACCTTATCAAATGCTTTCTCAAGATCCACAAAAGCACAGAAAATCCTCTGGTTAGCAGCCAGAAGCTTTTCCGTGATCATGCGGAGAGAAAACATTTGATCCGTGCATCCTCTTCCAGGTCTAAATCCGCATTGTGCCTCCCATACAAATCTTTCCGATTTCTCTTGCATCCTACGTGTCAAAACCTTCGAGTAAACTTTACTTGCTAAACTGGTCAAGCTGATCGCCCGATAGCACCCGCAGTCAAAATGTGACCCTTTACCTTTATATAAAGGCACAATGACTGCGGATCGCCAATCATCCGGGACATCCCCCGTCCGCCAGCACAAATTGCACAGCAGATGAAAGCTGTCCCAGACGCGAGGCCCACCATACTTGACCATTTCAGCAGTAACTCTGTCTAGTCCCGCAGCCTTACCACATTTCAAACTTCGAATCGCAAGTTCAATCTCTTTCATACTGATGACCTCAGTGTCATCGAGGTCCGGGTCTGACGTACCAGTCTCGGCGTCATCCCCGGATCCCTCACTAAGATCATCACACGCATACATTTCTCTATAAAATTCGCTCCATCGCTGCATGACGTCCGATTTTTCTGAGAGGACGTCATTAGTTCTCGAAAGCACTTTGTTCATTCTTAAGGCCGTCGCACCACTTCGGGTCCTTCCAACCTCTTTCCAGAAGAGTTTGGAGTTCTCCTTAAAGTTGTGCGACAACCTTTTGTCCGCTTCCATTCTACACCTTTCACGCACTTCCTCAATCAATGCTTTCGTGTGAACTTTCTGCAGCTTATATCTTTCTTTCATCTTCTCTCTCATATCCTTATCATTACTAGAGGCCAAGTAGTCTAACCATGCTTTCTTCTTCTTCTTTACAGCTTCTTTTACTACATCATTCCACCATGCATCTCTTCTTTTACTACTGCCTCTTTTTATTGTTCCACACACTTCTTCCCCTGCACTTACCATTCCATCCCTAAGGTTCTGCCATGTTCTTTCCACACATTCTTTTCTGCCATCGATGGTGTTAAGCTTTTCGTCTACCCTCGCATGATATTTGTCCCTAGTATCCGCTTCCTGAAGCTTCCAGCTTCGGATGCGACAGACCGACTGTGGTTCTGTTACTGCCGTCCGGTAGCGCCAACCCGCGAACAGACCCCTAAATCTAGTAATCACTAGATAGTGATCCGTTCCCAGGTCAGCACCCCTGAACACTCGCGTATCCATCATCTGTTTTCGCAGTCGGTCATCCACCAGGAACAAATCGATCATACTTCTCTCATTCTTACTTTCTCTAGTATACATATGGATTTTCTTGTGATTAAACATACTGTTTGTCACAAGAAGACCCTTTTCCTTGCATACCGCCAGTATAAGCTTGCCAGCATCATTAACCCTTTTATCGCCAAACTTTCCAAGCACCGACTCGTACCCTGGTCGAGCGGTACCAACCCATCCATTCAAATCACCACATACAACAATTCTTTCGTTTCCCCTAGCCAAATCTAGAACTTCTCTTACATTCTCCCAAAACTCCTCCAGCTCAGCCCTGGACGACGAAGCTACCGGCGCATAAACAGCCAAAAGGAATAACTTCGTCAGTCCCAATTTAAAGCGAACCCAGAGAAGTCTTGAGTTCACAACCTTATATTCAGTCATAACATCGACCAACCGAGACGACAGCAGCACCCCCACTCCCTGGCGGGCGCTCTCGCTCTCTGGGACTCCGGACCATAGAGCTAACGCCCCGCCAGGGAGCTCTTCAGTACCACTGCCCTTCCGTTTGGTCTCCGACATACACACGACATCTAATTCTCTTTCTTTCATTATTTCGATCAGCTCATTCGTCTTATCTCTCATGCCTCCTCTAACATTCCACGTGCCAACTCTGCACTCTGTCCTCCACCTTCCGCCGTGTTGGGCTGTGCGTGACGGGTGGCGGTCCCCATCGCCGCTTTGCACGCTGCATTCCACACCAACGGGGACGAGCTGGTGTGCGTCGCCTTGGGGGGACGCCCTAACCCTCGTTGACATTGGTGCGCAGCTGAGTAGAATTGCAGCCCTGAAAAGGGCTGGCAGGGGTCGCGACGAGCACGCTTCTACAGTGACCCCTATAATAGCTATTATTAATATATATAGAATATAATAGATAGCTATTATTAATACAATAAAAAATAATAAATGGTGCTATATGAAATTTCTCATATAGGAAATTAAATTTTATCTGTATAATAGTAACAAAATATTTAGAAAAAAAAGTTAAAATTAAATTACGCCATTTTTGATTTCTTATACTTACGTGAACACTACACCTGGAATAAAACTACTTTTATGGATTTTATCGCGTTTAATTAACTTATTTTTCTTATTTTTATTAATTCCCGACGTTTCAGGTGCTTTCCAGCACCCAAGGTCACGGGGGACTGAGGTGATTAACGTCCCGATGTCAGAGTTAACCAGGAGTACCTTCATGTTTTTTAATTATTAATTTTGGTCCGATCTACGCAGAATGAACGTACTGTCTTGAAGTCTTGCAGTGTGCATATGCTTGGGTTTAGTTTTAATTTTATTAATTACAGGAGACACTAAATAATCTCATTTAATATAATATATATACCTTGTGAGATACATAGTATTTTCATGCGATGGCCAAGTTAATCTATTTATTTAAAACGTAAAAGATTTTTTTTTATATTGATTGCCTCTAATCTTGCGGGCATCGGGGCGGCGGCTGCGGTGGCGTGGGAGCGGCAGGATCTTATGCCCGGGCTACACTAACGAGAAATGCCGTTAATTATCGCGTTGATGGTGTTGAATGTAGGTGTGGCCACCACTTAACGCGATAATTCTACAACGCCAAGAACAATGCCGTTTCCCGTTGAACGATAACTCGAGTGTCGGTACATCAAAGAGATTAACGCACGAATTAACGCGTTGAAGCGGCCACACTACGTTTGTCTCATTGTGCACGGTGAGCGCAACGGAGTCGCACGTATGGTTAAAACGATAGAGTGGAATAATGAAAAAAATATTACGTTTCTTGAGATTCTGCAAACAGAGCCATGCTTAGGCAATGATAAAATATATTCATATAATAAAAATTTACATTCATCAAACATAAAGTAGCAGCGTCAAAGTTCATCTTGCTTGAAATTCAAGGAATATTAACGTAAAGTGACCATACGTCCCGTTTTGAACGGGACTGTCCCTTTTCTCGGTCACCTGTCTCGTTGTCCCCAAACAAAGATCCAGGATGCAAAATAGTCCCGTTGTCCTAAACCGCGAGAAAATTTAAAACTATGAAGTTCGTCAGACACGAACGGTGCGAGAGCGGGACCGACCAAAAAATAACCGAATGGGATAATTTCAAAGTTTTCGCAGAAATTCGTTGGGTGGAAGTATTCAAACATTTCTCACTAACAATCTACATCATAAATTATCTTGCATTTTAATCGAATAAAACTACCTGGTACAAATGCTCCAGTAGAAAACGTATTTTTCTATTATAAATAAATTGTGACCGTCTGAAAAAAAATCATTTACAGGTTCCAGTTCTAAAGGCGATGTTGATAACAAAACTTAATGTAAAAAAAACTTGCCCTTATTTAAAATCATCACCAACTTTATTAAAGCTTTGCTCCACTGACAAATATAAATATAATTAAAAAAATATGTTGCATTTAATAATTACTGTCTGAGGAACCATTGCTTTAATGAACCTGGTGAACTGGTGATTAATATTTATTTTTCACAATTTGTTAAAATAAAATGAATTATAATTAATGTGATTATAATTATAGTGAATACTAATTGTATAAAGTTTTGTATTTTTTTATTGTTAACCTGCTAACTGGCGAGTATAAATAAACCCATGTCCCGTTTTGAGTTAATAAATAAATGGTCAGTTTACTTTGACGCCGTTGAACGGCATTAAAATTGAAATGACGTCGACCGTTCCAAGTGTGGGCACTCAGTTTAACGCGTTAAAATTAAGACAATAATTGTTGCGTTTATGGGCATTGACGTTTCTCGTTACTCTGGCCCCAGCATTATGCGTAAAATCAAATGGACCGACCCACGAAAACAGCGGCGCAGCAGCGGCGCGGGGGCGGGCAACGAGCGGTGCACTTCAGTCAAGCGGTGACCGCTTGCGCGTCTGCATTGTAGTTTTTTCGTACCCTTGGAAAAATTAATAAATGATATGTCTATCTTTATGACACTTTGTTAAATGTTTGTAAAATAATGTACCTACTATAGAATTACATCGTTTTTCTTTATTATATTCTAACCTAAAAACATTAATTCTAATATCATTTAATTTCTCTACTTTTGCTATGTCAGAAATTTTAACTAAAAAGGAAATACCATCAAAGGAGAATGGGATTTTTGGGCCTGAAGTTAACTAATTGGTTTATACTTTAAAAAATCTGCTATATTTTTCTAAAGTTAAATACAAAATACTAGCTCATTTTACAATCTAGATTTCGAAAAAACAATAAAATAATAAATTAGTTAGAAAGTCGATTGTATTGATGCAATCGATTTTATATTTATTCGGATCCAAAAAAATTAAATGATAAAGCTGATATATTGATATGATGTATTCATTTGGAAATAAAGTATATTATTATTCGCAAAAGAAAAAAAGAAATAAACATTTTATGGAAATAAATCGATTACCATAAAGAATACACTTGTAAAATTCTCTTTTCTGTACACTACCTACCACTAGTAATTTCTATTAGTTTGTTTTGACAGTCCAAACTTCAAAACTATTCACGTAAAAGAAAAAGGCCAATTTTCGATTTGATTTGAAACGAGTGCAATATAATCGATTCTCGAATAAATCCAGCGTTTTAATATCTATTTTTAATTATTTATCTGTGTTAACTAGGCAGATAAAAAACATATCTTTAAAATAATAGGAAAAAATACAAAGTATCAACATGCCAACAAATAACAGTAACAACAATAATTCAAGTAATCGATCTCATATCGATATTTCTAATATTCATTTCAAATAGTTGCTGTTGTTTTAATTTTCGTTAATCGTTTCACTATTTTGTTGCCTAGATAACCACAGCTTTTCTTTGTCGATTTTATACTAATCCGGCTTTTATATCTTTAAGTAATTATAGTGAAAAATAACCTGTTACAGTGTTATTACAGTGAAAAATCGCCTGCTACAGTGTAGGTAATATATAAAATCACTTTTATTTATTCTTCAATAACTCAGCTCCTAGATTGACAAATCCAACTAGATTTTCAGGTATGAATTGTTTTTATATAAGCTTTCAAATGGTCCGACGTTCATCTTGTTAACATCTGGGCCCAAAAATGTATGGAGATGTCTCCTTCTCCTTTAAGCTTATTTGCATGTTTAACGTACGATGATATCTGATCCGCGTTTTTGTTTACGAGATAATAACGCTGAGAGTAACGCCTATTTTAACCAAAAATAATCTTCTTTTTTCACATTTATAACAGACTTTTTTAATTTATTGTCACGGGGAATATCTATGTATGAAGCTATGAAGTACCGCGTAAGGGGTTAAATTTATTAACATTTAAATCTATAGATTTTATGTTTTTTTAGACTCCATCCACTACCTTTCTTTTCAAATGTACTAATTTTAATAGTAATTGTATCATTTAAAAATGAAAGATAAATATTTAAGTCATCTCCTTGACAAATAACATAGTTTAGTTTAGTTTAGTTTTAGTTAGTAGTTATAGTTTGAAAATAAATATAGTTATTATATATATAATTATAGTTTCCTCTCCCCCAGGACCTCTGAGGAGTTCAGACGTATTAAATGCTTAAACCGCGATACTATTTTGATTTAATTATTAAAACAAATTTGCAAAATAAATCAAGCCAAAATAATAGGAGTGTATAACTGCGAGGAGATCTTTATGCTAGCTGCGCCGTCCTTGTCTTCTTTGCTGTGTCATCACCTGGAACAGCAACGCCCAGTACCTTGCTGTTAAAGCCTCCAGAGGTGTTACGAGGATTGTCCAATAACGGAGGAGCTCATCAACCAAAACTGTAAGAACATTCATTACTATTTTTCATTTTTTGTAATTATATTTGTATGAAAACGTCGATAAAAACCAGAATACACTGATCCCTAATCTTATAGGGTTAATTAGATTGCGTACACTAATTACACTACGATAACTGTTTTTACTCTCTTATAAACGATGCCGCTAAAGAGAACTCCACCGCAAACACCTATTAAAAAAAATACGCGCTCTGAGGAGACAACACAGTTGCCGCCTTCTCTGGTGAAGGATGTACCTCCTAGCAGTTCTAACAACTTAGTAGAAACGGACATTATTTTAAACAAATCTGCGTCAGAGTTCGGATATATCCCGCTTTTCACCGCCAAAATTTGTTTCTCAGCGTAATAAGAGATGTAGGGACCAGGTAGAAATCTCGATTGCTGATCAAATGGATGATTTTAAAGAGGAAATGTGAAAGCTAATGACATCCTTTTTTGCCTCGCAAGCTGCAGAGCTCAAAAATGTCAGTACCTTACTTAAAGACATACAGCAGTCAAATTATAATATTGAAAATTCGATTTCTTACCTTACTACGCAAAATGAGGAACTTTGGAAGAGAGTTAACATTGGAAACTCAAGCAAAGCAGGACAGGGGCCATATTACTATGCTAGAAACTAAATTGGAGGAATTGCATATAGACAGTAGAAAATCTTGTCTTGAAATTAAAAATGTCCCAATAAAGCCTAGCGAAAATAAAGAAGATCGTATCGAGATGGTTATTAACCTCTCGAAGACAATTGATTACAACATCTCTAAATCAGATATCAAAGACATATACAGAGTAAGGCCAAAAACAGCTGACAAAAAAAACTCACCTATTGTTGTCAAAACTAACTCAACTATATTAAAGAACAATATATTAAAATCTGCTAAATCCTTCAACGTTAAACATAAAAGTAAGCTGTGTGCTAAACATCTTGGATTTAAAACCCAAGAAGACACCCCCATATACTTGTCAGAACACCTAACCCCAAGAGGAGCACGCCTATACTTTCTAGCACGAGACTTAGCCAAATCAAAACAATACAAGTTCTGTTGGACTCATAGAAATATTAAAAAGAGGAGAAGTGGCAAGGGGGCGTGTCTGTGTCCGCACGATATGATCAAAATGCTCAGGTTCTATTCAAATGGCCGTCTTTGCGTATTAGTATACTTTCAACCGTAATCGTGAAACAATATCAGAATGCCGTGTTATTCAGTGGTTTTTTGTAAAAACCGAAGCCAAAACAAAATCTTTGTAGATCATGGAATCACGTACCATATGTAAGAATAAGTATTTTACTGTCTTTATCTTTAAAATCATGAAAAACAACAAATCATAAAATATTTTTTGCTCTTAATGCGTTATTTTTGTTTTCAAATATCACTGCAACGGTACTATTTTGTAGTAAATACATTGCTCCTTAACCACTACTTATGTATAAGCTACTAAGCGACTGAACAATCAATGTAAATATGACAAAACGATACTTTATTTATGGGGATGCATCGTGTAGTACGGCCACTGTATCTTGCGATGAGTTAGTGTTGTGCTTGCGCAGATCCACTAACGTATGCTATCGACAACAATGTCGATTGGCGAATTGCTATTATAGTTTATTCTTTCAATTTGTCAACCGTTTCAGTCCGGTGGGAAGACTGATGTGACATAATGGTATTTAATTATTTTGATTATTTTCACCGTTTATTACACTGAATTCGTAACTAGCGATCATAAAGTAAGTTGCTTAAGGGGCTACTCCATGCGAACGACCTTGAGCGTTTGTGTGCCGGCCGCGCCAACTCCTTACAATATAGGATCGCGTAAAAAATAATATGTAAGACGCCACCTACCATAGTTTTGTATAACTCAATGCCACCTACTGTACGGACGTAGTATTTTTCAACACCAATAAACTATTTTATGGAAATACACACAGCGTACAAAGATAAATGTATTTTAATTTTTTTATTCGGTATATTAGTTGCATTATATTAGAATTATGTATTCTCATATATTATCTAATTATGAAATTTTATAATTAATTATATATTAAAAATGAAGCATTGAAAATTGTGAGTTTAAAAGATAACTACTCACTATAGGTAAATAGATAGATAGCTCGCCTTTTGTACAAATATTTAGTGCAATAAAGAATAAATAAATAAATAGGCTGTTTCGCAGAGTGAGAGTAATATAGAATGAGAGTCGTGGAGGCACTTTACAAACATAAATTGCACAAGGACAAACATCCAGACCCGGAACGATTATTTGTAGGCCTTACAAATATTTGTTCCGTGCGAGATTCGAACCCGCGGCCCCCAGCGCAACAACTGATTGCTAAGCCACTGCGCCACGGAGCCGTCGCCGGGTTATAGGTAAAGTGACCATACGTCCCGTTTTGAACGAGACTGTCCCTTTTCTCGGTCACCTGTCCCATTGTCCCCAAATAAAGCTCCGGCACACAAAATTGTCCCGTAACTCTTTGGATGGAAGTATTCAAAGCCAACAATCTTCAACATAATTTTTTTAATCGAATATATTTTATGTCTACCTGGTACAAATGCTCCGATAGAAAGAGTATTTTTTTATTTTGAATAAATTGTGGACGTCTGAAAGAAACACTTACGGTTCCAGTTCTAAAGGCGATGTTGAAAGATAACAATAAAAAAAATTGAGCAGAATTTTATTCTTATTTAAAATCATCACCAACTTTATTAAAGCAAATTTAATCCACTGACAAATGTAATTCATAATTAAAAAAAATGTTGCATTTAATAATTACCTATTTTTAAATGCAACATTATTTTTTAATTTATTGTATAAAGTTATAGTTTTTAGAGTATAAATAAACCCATGTCCTGTTTTGAGTTAAAAAATAAATGGTCAGCTTAGTCTTTTTAGTTAAATTTAGTTTTAATTTTTTTTAGTTTATAGTAAAAAGTAGGTATATTAGTACCTACTTAGATACTTTTTACCGAATTATAAGTATAGAACACCTTATGTACTCAATTATTTTTTGAAAAAGAAGAAAAAACAAGCAATAAATAATATACTATATTTTAGCAAAAAGCTATAACTTAGTATTATATATAATAACTTAGTAATACTAATTATAACTTAGAACATAAATGAAAAACTCATAACCGACCCAGAATTCGAACCCAGGACCTCATGATCAGCAGTCGCACTACTACAACCACTAGACCAACGAGGCAGTACTACACCTGATAAGATATTGTAGTTGGTTATTACGATTATTTTTAACTGTATACTATATTGATAATATTGAATTAGCCTTTTATAGTGTAAATTATAATATTTGTCGAAATGTTAATTATGGATTCGAATCTTACATGCTAATGGTGCTTCATTTTTTTTATTTGCATTTACTTCAAAGAAAATACACGCAAAAAGCTTCATCGCGCAGTAAAAACACAACAAATATATGTATAACTAATACGAAAAATTATACCCAAAACAAACAAATAATACTACCTATAAAATAACCTAATAAGTAATAATATTATCGACTGATGAAGACGTGAGCGTGTGCGCAGGCCGATGCTCTGACGAACGACACGGGCTCCACGTTCGAGAGCTCAACGCTCAATGATCCAGCAAGCCCGTGGGCAGTGAATACGCCCAGATTTTAAAATAATTTCTTAATAAAATCAAATTTTGGTCTTTTGAAAAAAAAATTACAATAGAAATGTTCATTAATAAATTGCCTATCCATTGGTGTAAATCGCAAAATAAAATAATACTTACTTTACGAGGAGATGCATGTTATCAATAATAATTTCACATTTATGTGGTTTCGTTGTAAGGAGATTATATTAATATTTATTCCTTTAAAAAAAAATTGGATACAGCTCTTATGAAATCAAGATTATGTAGAAATATAATGTGTTTTTTTATTTGTTGATATGTCTTTTAAATAAAAAGTAGATAGCTCCTAAAAACCGCACAAATAACGACTAGCGCGACATTTTGCTCAACCCGCGCCTTAAATAATTAGGTTAATCATCGGTGAAGTGTTTTGGGTTGAATTATAGTATATTATGCCTTATCTTCGTGTTAATTCCATACTTTTATGTTTTCAAAACTTTCGAATGCGTTATTATACCTAATTGGCTTGGTTCAGAATTCAGATAATATTATAATAGTGACTTTTGCTAAAATAAGTCAACATAATTCTCCTGGCTATTTATTTGTTATGCATGAGTGTGTGTTTGTTTTCATATATTTAACAATATCTTAACCAACCAGGAGTTTTTTTTTAACAAAGGCTTGCCAGGTACATGGTGAGGTTAAGAAATTGCGTAAGATATATGTAAATGATAAATAAATTATTATCGTACATTTTCAGCTTCCCAAAAGATGCTAATTTAAAAAAAAAATTAATTGATGCCACAGGAAGGCCACCAAACTGGTTCCCTACAAAAACTAGTACCATATGCCAAAATACCTTCTTTTTCAATACGTTATGACAATCAAAACCAACAATACCGGATTTTTTTATTGTATTTGTTAGGTACGTTAGGTACTTAATAATTTACATTTAGTCACATATTGTTTATTTTTATTATATAATTTCCTGTGCATATCGTTTTTTATTTATTTTATTTTTAATTTTAGTGCAATTTTAGTATAAATGGAAGAGAATCGATAACTTTCCAATTTAGTCAATCTCTAATGTATATGTAAAATAAATGGCTTTTGTTTTTAAAATGCACAGCACAACGATAGCGACTGATATTTTTGTGTGAGTAAGTAGTACGGTGATATGGTAAATGCACGCTGTTTCTGTAGGGATACGGTTTATAATTGATTGTGTAGTACGTTCTAATTTATAAAATGCTGGTGTGTGCGCGACTGCGTATCTATTGCTTTTACTGATCTGCAAGTGTGGTAGTAGGCGGGTGGTAGGGGCCAACTGGAGACACCGGGTTCCGATACATTTTCAACTACCGGGCATATCTCCTTCTATTATTATATCTATGGTTGGACCACTTACGGCAAGGTATATGTAAGAGAAAATGAACACTCTCGTATTATTATGATTAAAAACGAGGGTCAAATACAGCAATTATTGACAGGCCAATCCCCAGCACCACCTGCCATCTGACTACCTGAAACCTTATCTCTCAACCAAGGTACACCGACTGTAATGTTTCTTACAATGTCGCTATTACATGCTATTTTCTATTTATTAATAATTTTTATCTCTAAATGTTTTCCATACCATTCGTCTCTGTTTACTGTTATTGATTTTACCTTTGTTCAAGATTTATACTTATTTTGTTATTTTATTATTCTTACAATCCTACACAAATATGTCTCAGCAATAAACAAATATATACAAACTCACACGTTCACAGAACACAATCATACGATTAATGTCTCTTCGAAAATCAATTTTTAAATATATAATCAAACTACTTGCTAACATTTATTTTAAAAAAAAGACTAATACTTATACGAATGACATGCTTCTCTTTTTACTTCTTTCATAATGGGTGATTCTCTAAACAACTTGAATGTGATAGACAGTATTGAAATTGCTAGTGCTATAGAGTGTGATTGTGATGAGCTATCATCATACGAGTCATTTTTAAAAAAAAGTGACCTTACAATTATATCACAAAATATACGTAGCATTTACTGTAACTTTGATGATTTTCTGATAACACTGTCTAGTTTACCTTTTGTACCTGATATTTTGGTTCTAACTGAATGTAGGCTCACTATGAACAAACCTATTCCACTACTAAATAATTATAAATCTTACTCTACAACATCCCAGCTGAACCAAAATCATGGGGTAGTGGTTTTCATTAAAAAATCACTACAACATAAGGTTAAAGAAGTCATGCTTACTCATGCTTCTTGCCTATAGCTGGATATACTTAACAACACTATACTATGTATTACCGATCTCCTTCAAATGTAAATGCTGATCCATTTTTAGACTCACTTTGCACTCCGCTGGACACCCTAACTACCCATAATAATATAATAATTACGGGTGCCATTAATATAAACATTGCCCCCAAATCTGACGAGCCTTCTACTGAATATAACAATAGAACGAACTATTTGAATGCATTTTCTGGCTATGGTATACTTGCTGGTCATAATCTATCCACTAGGGAAAAAAATTGTCTGGATCATATTATGCTTAAGTATAACAAAAAGAAATTTTCTGCATTTATTGCAGTATTGCATACAACGATCAACGACCATTTTATCATTTTACTTTCTTTTTCTAAAACTAAGACATCTAAATGTACAATACCTAGAACGAAAACTTATATAGATTATTCGCAAGCTATTAGAGACCTTCAAAAATCAAAACTTACTGACTTATTATTTTGTACAGACCCTAAGTAACACCCACAGTAACAGACCGTCTAATAGCTGAACTTAGTGAGTCTATAAAAGCCAACACCACACACACAAATATTCCAAAAAGTCAACGTGTAATAAAGCCTTGGATCACTCCAGGCATGATACGTTGTATAAGAAATCGTAATAAATTACAACAAAAGCTACGAAAAGAAACCCATAACGATATATTAAAAATAACGTACATTCGGTACAGAAACTACTGCAATAATCACTTCGAAAAGCTTAAACGTTAATATGAAAGGGAATTCCTTTCTAAATCTGTTAATAATAATAAACTTCTGTGGAAAAATATAAAATGCATTACATACAGTAGCAAAACGAATGACGATAACAAAGAGCTAATAAACCTAAAACCTAATCCTAAAGATTCAGCAAATTTCATTAACGCTTATTTCACAAATGTAGGAAAAATACTTGCATCTAGTATACAACCTAGTGCCTCCCCAAGACATAATCGTTACACTAATAATAGTTCAAACAAAGTTAACTCATTCGTTCTCTTAGATACTGACGATAACGAAGTAGAAAAAACCCTTATAAATCTAAGATCTAGTAGTGCTCCGGGCTGGGACTGTATTCCTATTACCTTCCTTAAACTTGCGAAGAAAGAACTTGTTCCCATCATTACTCACCTTGTTAATTTCTGTTTTCAGCAAGGTATATTCCCAAAATCACTTAAAAAATCATTAATTACCCCAGTGTACAAGAGTGGCGATTGAGGTGTAGTTGGTAACTATAGACCTATTTCAAATCTCCCGGCAATTTGAAAAATAATAGAGAAACTCATAAATAATAGACTTTTAAATTACCTAAACAAATATAAACTTCTATCTTCTACACAATTTGGCTTCAGACAAGGTAAATCCACAGAGGACGCAGTAACTGCACTAAGTCAAATTGTAACTGAACAGTTGGACAAGGGAAACAAATGTTTGTCAGTATTCTTGGACCTCAAAAAAGCCTTCGACACAGTCTCTATCCCTATTCTTGTACATAAACTGGAAAGACTTAATATAAGAGCCACTGCATGTCTCTTTTTAAGAGTTACCTCTCGAATCGAACTCAAAGAGTGAAGCTCAATACATTTACGAGTGACGATGTCACGGTATCGTACGGCGTGCCGCAGGGTAGTCTATTGGGCCCCACACTTTTTCTAGTCTATATTAACGATCTTTGTTCTCTGAAAATTGATAAAGCCCATATTCTTTCGTATGCCGATGATACTGCTGTTATTTTCACAGGAAGAGATTGGCATGATGTCAAGATAAAAGCTTAGGTATGAGCTTAGTTGCTAACTGGTTAAAAGATAATCTTCTTACCTTAAATACAGACAAGACGAACTTTATTTGTTACAGCATCCTTAATCAATCACAACCTTGTCTTGATTTTGAAATCAAAATACACTCCTGTAATTTCTATCCGGGATTGGCTAACTGTGTTTGTCCTGCTATTAAAAAAACTGACAAATCTAAGTACCTGGGAGTGATGGTAGACCAACGGTTGTTCTGGCATCCACATCTTGAGCAAGTAACAGACAGGGTTAGGATACTGATCTGGATATTTCAGACCCTAAGATGTGTAGTGCCGGGAGAACAATTGGGTAACCAAAGGAATATACTTAGGGAAATCTATATGGCGTTAGCACAGTCTCTCCTAACATATTGCATCCCAATCTGGGGAGGGGCGGGTAAAAGTAAAATGTTGGAGGTGGAACGTGCACAACATGCTCTTTTAAAAGTAATGCACTTCAAAAAAAAAAGGTTTTCAACTGATAAACTTTACTCCATCAGTAAAGTCCTATCAGGGAGAAAGCTGTACATTCTACACACTATATTAGTAAAAAAACATAAAACCTTAACCTATGATGTCAGCATAAAACAAAAAAGAAGAAAAGCAGGGGCTGCATTAAATAAAACCAAAACTGCATTTGCCAGTTAACAATACTCAAGTCGCTCCGGTTTAATATATAACAAATTGAACAAAGAACTAGAGATCTACAGCAAAACATATAAGAAATGTAAGAAATTGATTACAATTTTTTTAACTCCTTTAAATTATGAGGAAACAGAGACATTATTACAATGCAAATACTAAATGAACATATACACATATATACACCCATACTTAATACATCCTCACACACTACTCATACAACATGTACAAAATCACATACAACACCACATACTACAAATACCTAATACACTTACACGCTACATACATGAAATACAACCTAATAATTATTGATTTATTGATGTATAAATGCTATGAGACTGAATGTAGGATACTAAACTCATGTTTTTATTGTTTTTATTATTCCCTATTAGTTACTTTATTTCGTTAATAATACTGTAATTTTTAGCTATGGAAGAGCGAAGTCACCTGCTACAGGCATTATTTTGCTTACTAGGTGACCTCGATTACTGATCATATAATGTAACTTTAATGTTTGACGAAATAAATTATTTATTATTATTATTATTTTATTTAATTATAATCTAAATATTATAAAATAAGACTGACTTGTCATTCATTCTTTAACTATAAAATATAAATATTTAACAAAATATTTAAGGTAACTCGTAATATCTGGTAATGAATTATTAGAATTATAGTTCAGTTTTAAGTCTTGGAGTTGGAGGAGGAGGTGCGGTGGGCATAGCATAATATTTCTTATAAATAGCATCCCAAAAAAGAAAGCGTTGCTGTATCAGAGGTCCGCGCAATTTCATCGTCTTATCGAGAGACATGTGAGGCCCACCGTTTGCATCAGTAGGCGGCCACGTTGAAAGGTCTGAACCCTCTGGAACCGGTTTCCTGCAACAATCAGAACATAAGAGGTAATTTTTTTAGAAATTCTTTTAAATAAACTAACAAGGTATTGAAAGTATTAGAAAGTTGCGAAAATTATCTACTTTAAAGCAAGTTGTTGAAATTTATTCACATTTCGCTCGGGGTGTTTGCAAATCCATTATCCACCCTGTTTTGTCCCATGGGTGTTGTAAGACAGGAAATGCAGCCATTCAATAGATTGCGTATATACCCCTACTGGATGTAAAATATGTAGTAAAGTGTACCGATTTAAGAAAACTCTCTGAGAGAAAAGTCTGGTATCCAGCTATTGAATGTTTACAGCTGAATGAGGAGGAGGAGAAAACTAGCTCTGAAAGCTAATTTTAAAATTTACGAAAGTTATTGATATAACATAATTAATATTACATGATCTTAATATTCCCATACTCAAAAACAAACAATGATTTCGGATATGATTAAAAACCATTATTATCTACAACTAGCAGTTAAGGTGCAGGTTGAGCAAAATGTCGCGCTAGTCGTTATTTGTGCGGTTTTTAGGAGCTATCTACTTTTTATTTAAAAGATATATCAACAAATAAAAACACATTATATTTCTACATAATCTTGATTTCATAAGAGCTATATCCAATTTTATTTAAAGGTATAAATATTAATATAATCTCCTTACAACGAAACCACATAAATGTGAAATTATTATTGATAACATGCATCTCCTCGTAAAGTAAGTATTATTTTATTTTGCGATTTACACCAATGGATAGGCAATTTATTAATGAACATTTCTATTGTAAAATTTTTTTTAAAAGACCAAAATTTTATTTTATTAAGAAATTATTTTAAAATCTGGGCGTATTCACTGCCCACGGGCTTGCTCAAGTCAGTGAGCGTTGAGCTCTTTGACGTGAAGCCCGTGTCGTCTGCCAGCGCCCACGCTCACGTCATGTCAATCAATAATATTATTACTTATTAGGTTATTTATAGGTAGTATTATTTGTTTGTTTTGGGTATAATTTTTCGTATTAGTTATACATATATTTGTTGTGTTTTTACTGCGCGATGAAGCTTTTTGCGTGTATTTTCTTTGAAGTAAATGGAAATAAAAAAATGAAGCACCATTAGCATGTAAGGTTCGAATCCATAATTAACATTTCGACAAATATTATAATTTACACTATAAAAGGCTAATACAATATTATCAGTATAGTATACAGTTAAAAATAATTCTAATACCCAAGCGCAATATCTTATTAGGTATAGTACTGCCTTGTTGGTCTAGTGGTTGTAGTAGTGCGACTGCTGATCTTGAGGTCCCGGGTTCGAATCCTGGGTCGGCCCAAAAAGTCAGTTATGAGTTTTTCATTTATGTTCTAAGTTATAATTAGTATTACTAATGGTAATAGTTTTTTGCTAAAATATAGTATATTATTTATTGCTTGTTTTTTCTTCTTTTTCAAAAAATAATTGAGTACATAAGGTGTTCTATACTTATAATTCGGTAAAAAGTATCTAAGTAGGTATTAATATACCTATGTTTACTATAAGCTAAATTTTTTTAAAACTAAATTTAAATAAAAAGACTAACCTGACCATTTATTTTTTAACTCAAAACAGGACATGGGTTTATTTATACTCTACTATAACTTTATACAATGAGTGTTCACTATAAAATTATATTCGGTATAGACGGTAATTATTAAATGCAACATATTTTTTTAATTATTAATTACATTTGTCAGTGGATTAAATTTGCTTTAATAAATTAGGTGATGATTTTAAATAAGAATAAAATTCTGGGCAAGTTTTTTTTATTGTTACCTTAGTTAACAACATCGCCTTTAGAACTGGAACCGTAAGTGTTTCTTTCAGACGTCCACAATTTATTCAAAATAAAAAAATACTCTTTTTACTGGAGCATTTGTACCAGGTAGACATAAAATATATTCGATTAAAAAAATTATGTTGAAGATTGTTGGCTTTGAATACTTCCACCCAACGAGTTACGGGACAATTTTGTGTCCCGGAGCTTTATTTGGGGACAATGAGACAGGTGACCGAGAAAAGGGACAGTCCCGTTCAAAACGGGACGTATGGTCACTTTACCTATAACCCAGCGACGGCTCCGTGGCGCAGTGTATTAGCAATCAGTTGTTGCGCTGGGGGCCGCGGGTTCGAATCCCGCACGGAACAAATATTTGTAAGGCCTACAAATAATTGTTTCGGGTGTGGATGTTTGTCCTTGTGCAATTTATATTTGTAAACTGCCTCCACGACTCTCATTCTATATTACTCTCACTCTGCGAAACAGCCTATTTATTTATTTATTCTTTATTGCACCAAATATTTGTACAAAAGGCGAACTATCTATCTATTTACCTATAGTGAGTAGATATCTTTTAAACTCACAATTTTCAATGCTTCATTTTTAATATATAATTTATTATAAAATTTCATAATTAGATAATATAGGAGAATAAATAATTCTAATATAATGCAACTAATATACCGAATAAAAAAATTAAAATACATTTATCGTTGTACGCTGTGTGTATTTCCATAAAATAGTTTATTGATGTTGGAAAAATACTACGTCCGTACAGTAGGTGGCGTCTTACACATTTACGCGGTCATATATTGTAGCGAGTCGACGCGACACACCAAATGCTCAAGGTCAATCGCATGGAGTAACCCCTTAAGTATGCCGACTGCTAGCCAGGCAAATTTATATATATTATATCTATACATCCACAAATTAACAAATTGAGGCGTCTGTTTGTAATGTCAAAATAACAGCTTTTAACTAAATGCAAATGAAAGTATATACGATACTTATAACAAAAATACAATTTTTAAAATTTTCGTCTGTTTGTCCGTCTGTCAGTTTGTTAAGGCTAATCTCCGAAATGGCTGCACCGATTATGTATATCGACATATATAATGACTTACACTGTTAGATAGCTGATATTATAAGGAGTAAATTAGGCTACTTTTATTTTAGAAAATCAATTAGGCTTTCGCGCAAAAAAAATCGAAACCATACAATCCAACCGTAATAAATGCCACGCGGACGAAGTCGCGGGGAAGAGCTAGTTTATAAATATATTGAATACTAGCTGGCCTGACACGAATTCACTCCGGCACTTTTACGGTGTAAATATTACAAATACTAATAACTAACTACCTACCCAATTATTAACAACTACACCAATCGAGCCAAGATTTTGTGATTTTCTAGATTTGCACCTAACCAACATATTATGTTTAATGTCCATGTCACACCTATGCCGGTAGTTGTTGGGAGCACTAAGCTCGAAATTGTTGACGAGTTTGTTTACCTGGGACAAATAGTCTGACTAGGTAAGTCCAACTTCAACCGAGAGGTCAATCGACGGATTCAACTCGGCTGGGCAGCGTTCGGGAAGCTACGACACATCTTCTCGTCAGACATACCTCAAATCCTTGAAACGAAATTGTACAACCAGTGCGTGTGTTGCCAGTGATGACTAACGGAACTGAGACGTGGTCCTTCACTGCTGGCCGTATGAGGAAGCTCAAGGTCGCTCAGCGAGCTATGGAGAGGGCTATGCTCGGAGTTTCTCTGCGTGATAAACTTAAGAATGAGGATATCTGCAGTAGAACCAGAGTAACCGACATAGCCCAATGGATTAGTAAGCTGAAGTGGCAGTGGGCCGGCCATATAGCTCGAAGAACCGACAACTGATGGGGAAGAAAGGTTCTTGAGTGGCAGCCTCGTACCGGTAGGCGAAGTGTAGGGCGACCCCCCACGAGATGGAGTGACGACCTGGTAAGACATGCAGGAAGGCGATGGATGCAGGTGGCTCAGGACCATGCTTTGTGGCATTCCTTAGGGGAGGCCTATGTTCAGCGGTGGACTTGTGAAGGGCTGTAATGATGAATGATGAACATATTTTGTGTATATGAGTCATTTTTGTCCATAAATAGAGGATTTGTTAATAACTTTACTTCAGCACCATCTATCAGATCCTAACAAAGATGTGAACCTTCACCTCAACAAAAATATTTTATATTTTAAGTACGCAATTCTGTTTGTGATTTTTCAATACGGCTCTAACGATTTAAATTAATTTAGGTAACGTTTTACTTTTCAAGTGTATCTTGATTGATTTCATCTTGGTCATTATGCTTACTAATGCTTAACCGCCCAGGTACTTCTGTTAATATTATAACCACAATCGGTCAAGTCATTAAAAGTAATGCGCTCCTTAACAAACGTACCAACGATTATTGTATATGAAGATTAATTTAATCCTCGATTAGCAATCTGATACTGACACGGGTAATGTTGCAAAACCCTACACTAAATGAAGTGATGACATGAGACAATGAATGCAAGTGGTTCATGACTCAGGGCTGTGCTTTGTTACAACCTAAGGAGGAGGCCTATGTTCAGCAGTGTACTTACTATAGGCTTGTAATTATTATGATGATGATGATATTTTTAAACTACTTTACCCTGTTGTGATAAAGTTGAACCATAACCCTCTCATCAACTGCTTCATGTTTTTAAATTCATTTGTATCAGCTGGAGCATTTGGGAAAAATTCGTCACCTACAGCCGTTGACTGTGCGCAATGGTTAGCACCACGCACATTTGTGTAGGGCACTAACGGAACGTTATCATCCACAAAGGAATATTCATATAAATATATATCGCTGTTTCCAGATTCTACTTGCAACTGAACAGACTTCAATGTGCCATATGCAATTAAAACATCTGTAAAATAATCTATATATCTAAATATAGTTTTCTTGCCAACTGGTTTTTTACCAAAATAATACTCTTTAATTTTCTGCGCGACTTCTTCTTTTTCTTCTGAGTTTGAAAATTTAAGATCGCCGGGTAAGAAATCGGCAAAATTTTCATTCATTTTATTATACCAGGTTTCAAAAAGCGGCATTCTAAATAATCCTTCCATTTCAGCAAATCCAAATAACATTGGTAGTTTATGATTGCGGCCACTTTTCAAAACGTTCAACGGAGCATCGTCAAGAAATCTTTCCTCACCTTGTTCTCTTTCAACACAAGGTACAAAAAGAAACGTAGAATCGGGCTCATCGAAGAGATTAATAGAATTTAACGTATCGTATGATGCTGATTTATAAAAATTTTCTAAATCATAAATATCGTTGTTCTCATTTGTAAAGTTAAGCATTTTCGCATATTTCCAAGCAATCTCTATTGGGTCAGTTTGTATACTAAAAACTGAAAGACTTGCTCCACTTTCGGGTATAGCCTTAGTAAAAAGACCTTTGGTCATCGGCGAAACAAGATGAAGATCAACCGATGATGAGCCTGCACTAAACCCATTGATTGTAATATCATCAGGATTTCCGCCAAAACTGGCGATATTTTTTTTCACCCAACGAAACAATGCGACTTGGTCCTTCATGCCAGCATTACCGGGTACATCTTCTGTGCCTAAGCATAGAAAACCATGTGCACCGAGACGGTAATTGAAATTAACTATTATTATATTCTTATCTTGGACCAGTTGTTTTGCAGTCATTAAATCGCCATATCCTACTAGATATGCTCCTCCATGAACATGTATAACCACAGGTAAATCCTTCTTATCCGTGTCAGGTACGTATATATTGGCGATTAGACAGTCTTCCTGTTGCTTAAGTTTTATTTCCAAAGGCAAATTAGGTGGCACGCATTGTGGGCAAATTACATCTTTATTTACAGCTTCGAATGTTTCTATCCATTGCGGCGGAGGAAGTGGTGCCTATAATAAAAAAAAAATATTATTTTAAAAATTATATATATATATATAATTAAATGAAAATATAAGATTTTCATTCAATTATTATATAATGTATTAACTTTTAACTTATATAACTTTTAATGTATTTATTATTAATGTATTAATTTCACAACTGATAATTTGTCACATGAATACAGAAAATATAACAGATAACGTATCTGTTATTTTTTCTGAGCTGATTTATGATGAATATGGTCTTACATGTTAGAAGCTAAAAACGAAACATTTCTGGTGATCAACATATTTATAGATTTTTTAACAATATTAAATACATAGCTTCGATAGCGCATTTTCTAAGCGTTTAGTTGCGACCCTGCAGAGTTGTGGGTTCGAATCCTGCACAGAGAATGTGTTTGTGTGGCTTACTTTAATTGTTCCGGTGCGGTTATATTTTGTTTGTTCGTGAGTGTGCAAATTTTGTATATAAAATGTATTCACGATACCAGAACAAATCCTACTGTGGGAATATATTTTTAAAGAAATAAACCAATAAAATGAAAAATATAGGGCTCGGTAACGCGGTGGCGTTTGCTTGCGCTGCTGAAAACCAGGAGTAGGATTCCCGCACATAAGTATATGTATAACCTACAAATAATCTGTCTACAATTTTTTTTATTTGTAAAACGCTTTTACGATGTGGAAAAGGGAGGAACACAAAAGAAATTCCCAGTGTGTAGGTAACATTTTTTTTTATTTCTTACATTTCTTATATTTATTTACAATTCATGATATTAACATGATATTGATGGCTTCGCCGCGATAGTTAGGAGGCGGTGTGGTTCCGCGCTGACCCATTTGCGGAACAGTTCCAAAAGTATCCTTGAGGTATTCGTTGATCGGTGAGACTTGCCACTTCTACAAGCGTGGGTACGACACAGCAGCATAACAGTGTTTATGTTGTTGAGTGGGTCTATCTCACAATTGTTCGAATTTTTCCTGTTATTTTTATAGTTTATAATCTAGTTTTTTTAATAACCCTAGCTATAAATTTAATTTGTAAAAAAACTCATATGGACTCTGCTTGAAGTAAATAAATAAAATAAATTAAAGTAAACAATATTGATTATAAAATATAAAAAAAATATTTCCATTAGATCGATTATTACGTATTTTATTAATGATACCTATCACAGATAATGTGCAATATACGCACGGAAGGAATATTTATTCATAGGTAAGTATATGTTTTTTAATTAACTTAGATCATAGGACATTAATATAATTAATATAATTAAAATAAAAATGCCAATAAAACTAAGGTTCTGGTATTTGAAAGGGACGAAGAGAGAACGAAGTGTGAAATATGGGTAAATCAGGAATGTCTAGAACAGGTAAATGAAATTGTATACTTGGGGAGTGCTTTTAGCCGGGATGGAAGATGTGATTTAGATGTGGACAGGCGTGTCGCTGCCGGGAACAAAGTCAATGGTGCCCTGACTGCGTTAGTCAAAAGGCAAGGCGTAGTGAAGAGTGCACGCCTTGCAATACATAACGCAGTGTTGGTACCGACTTTGTTATATGGCAGCGAAACCTGGGTATGCCAGAAGAAGCATAAAAGCAAGTTGAATGCAGTGGAGATGCGATCTCTTCGTAAAATGTGCGGCGTTACCATGGCCGACCGAAAGCGAAACGAAGAGATTCGCAATATGGCAGGTTTGAAAGATGACCTTATCACAAAAATTGATAAGGGCGTGCTTCGATGGTTTGGGCACGTTGAGCGAATGAGTGAAGACCGAATGGTGAAGAAAATATATAGCGCGAAAGTTAATATTAAAAGGTGTCGAGGTAGACCGAGACTAACTTTCGAAGACCATGTGAGTAAACTGCTCGAAGAGGGGAGGGTCAAGAGTACTCGGATACCTAGACGTGCATGTATGAAGAAGATTATGAATCTGAAAGAAGCGAAAGAGGTATGTAAGGATCGTGACACTTGGCGATCTGTTCTCTCTGGCTACCCCGTCAGGGATTGTGCGTGAAGATAAGTAAGTAAGTAAAATAAAAATAGTACCTTGAATCTGTGGTCGCCGGTAGGTGCTCGTGCGTACGGTATGCCATAAAAGGTATAGAAATTATCATTTTGTGCCTTATACCCGCGCACGGGCCCTTGGGCTATATCCACTAGTTTCGCCTCTCGTGTTTGCGCTCCCGCTAGCACCGAGATCAAACAAAATAAAACGATACACTTCCACATAGCGCGACACTATACTAAAAGACTAAAAGGTACGTAGGTATTCTGTTAATATACTGCCTCAGTTAAGAATGTTTATTACACCTAGGGTTGCCAACTCTACTGTAGGTATTATAATATATTATCCCACTTTAATAGGGGTCTACTTAAATATTAAATACTAAATTTCTAAAAAAAAATATGTGGTAGGCGAAACTACTTACTAAGTATATTTTATTATAACTTGAGGCTAATAACAGTTAATTGATTCGTGGTAGATCAAGGGCTTAGCACTCGCTGTAAATTTCACAGTAGGCGACCAACCTGGGCTCGATCCCCGCCGGCACCAATGAAAGTGTTAATTGCAATTTTAAGTGCTTATTTAACACGTGTTTGGTGATGAAGGTAAACATCTTGAGGTAACCTGCATGTGTGAGAAAAAATATATTTCGAAGACAATATGAGGTCCCCCAACACGCATTGGGGCAGCGTCGCGGACACTTCCTTGTCCTAAAACCCTCTCAGAAGTGAGAGGTGGTGAGCAGTGGGACGTCTCGTATATAGGCATGTAATCTCTACATCTATTACATATAAAGATATGTATATATATAAAAATTACGTGGCACATTGTTTATCCCCGATGAACTCCTAAACTACTGAACTGATTTAAATGAAATTTTGCACACTGTGTGCAGTTTGGTCCAACTTGAGAGATAGGATAGTTTTTATCCCGATAAGTGACCCTCAATTTTTGAATTGCTAATTTCAGGAGTTTTTTTGGTAAAGCAAATGGTCGTTCGGAAAGGGCAGAACAACGTCTGCCTGGTGAGCTAGTATATGTATCTATATATTGATTTCGCTGCTATATTTTACAGGCTTACATAAATTTTTCAAAGTTTACAGGCAGTAGCATTAATTTATTTTCATTTCTAATATTATATTTGAAATAAAAAACATTGACAACCCTTATCAAGCCATACGATCACGCTATTCAAGTTTATAATTACTTAGCGTGATGACTTGGCATTTTTAAACAGGATCTAAATTTTCTTCAATGCTAGCAGCCTGAGCGCATAAAATTATTGTTATATATTTATTCATTAAAAGATTCGCTTAAATCAAAATGTATGTTTTTGTGTCCAGTTGTGCTATGATCAGTCTTCTCATCTTTGATCTTATCGCATAAGTGTTACATAGGGGACAGTGGCCGAAGTCGCGTCAACTTCTTCTTCTTCTGTGCGTCACCAAGTCAAACTGTCGTTAGTTGTTAATTTTTTTTTAATAAAAGTACTATTAATCCTATCAAACATTACTAATATTCCCTTAAACCACTTCCGGTAAGCTTAAAATGCTTATGTTAGAAGTGGTTCACGACAGTAGTCGAATGGCAGATTCGAACCCACGACCTTTCAAGTTCGCAGTCCGCGCCCTGCCATTAGGCTACTGTCGCTTTAAATAAATAAATAATATTAATTTTTAAAAATTGTTTATTAAGGGTTATTAATTATTATACTACTAAATAATACATGATTGTTAATAACCCTTGGGAATGATTTCATCGCTGCCATGTTGTTTCTAAATGTTTTCAAACTTAATTGTAAATATTATATTGTAAATTAATGTTTAAAAAAATGTTCGCCGGGTTTCTTGCTAGTATCACAGATTAAGAACGTTACAAGTACTTCCCAGGACAGAAGTTTTTTTCCGAACCAGTGGTTAAAACTAAAATTACTTTCAATAAGTGTTCTTGTAATATTAAATAAAAGTTATTCTATTCATTTCTATTGTTTATAATAGAAGACTCTACAGAAACCACGTTTGTATAATAGCTTAACTTTTTAGTACATTTATATTCCTCGATTTGTAATCCTAAAATTAATCTCAATATTCTAAAATCTCGCGTGGTCGTCGTGGCCAATTTACTAGATTATCGAACAATAATTTTTAAATTCAAAAGTAGGTACATTAAAGTACTTTTTTTTTCATGAATATGTACCTCAAAAATTTTGAAATCCTCCGTTGTCGTGCCAAAAAGCACAACACAATTAAGTAGGTATGTATTATTAAAGTGACGTATTATTTGGCGTGTCTTGTTAGGTATTATTTATTTGGTATTATCAGAGGTATTATATATAAACGACCAATTGTTGTTTTTCTACGATTTCAAAAGGAGGAGGTACTCAATTCGACTGTATTCTTTTATGTGTGTTGCCTTTGAGGCACTTTTTTCTAGGTGAACGGATATTGATGTATATTTTTTCTATTTGAATGCCGGTGCCTGGTACTTATCATGTGGTCCCATATGAATTTGATCAAGATCTGACCAGTAGTTTTTGAATGATCCTTAATAATTTATATTGAAGTCGGTTGGAGAAAATTTTTAATTTTACATCTTGTTACTTAACTATACTTTTAATTTGCAATTTGCAGCTCCAAAATTATTTCTTTATATGGGACCGGACCTTAAGTATAATTCTTTTTTTATAGGATAGGGTGACAAGCGAGCACACAGTCCACCTGATGGTAAGTGATTGCTGTGGCCCATAGACATCTACATCTATCCTCGTTTGCGAATCAAAATGGAAATGCGTTGTCACCCGTGAGGACTAAGATGGAACGTCTCTTTTCCAGTAAAAAGGGTCTCCGGTTTTCTACACTCACCATACGAAACACAGCAGCATTAAGCTGTTATTTTACGCTGGTATTCTGCGAGAGCGTGGTCCTTCCCCGGTCGAGCCGACCCATTCGTGCTACAACTATACTACTAATATAGCTGCAGCATGGCTCTACCACTTTAAAAACCTATTTATAAAAAGAATAGTTTAAATTGGTTCATAAATAATTTCCTTGTATTACTATAACGTATTTTTTATTAATAAATCATTATTTATTTTAATTTACTTAACGATTGTGTGCACGTATATTCGTAAAAAAACTTGTTGTACCCATGCTGAACCAAATAGAAATCAGATTAGTTTCACAAATTATTTTCCATTTCGCTATGATTTTATAATTTTGTTTTAGCTAAATATGATTTTACCTACGCAGTACAAACAACAAACAGCTGTAATGTGTGCATAAATAAATGCAATAATGTGTTATTAAATATTTTTGTTTCAATCAAGTCTGTAGAATAACAATAGTCGTGTATTCTGAAAACACACGCACACATAAGTAATACAAAACTATCTGTATCGCAACCTCACGACCAGTGATGCACAGACTTATTAAGACTGGGGGCCACTCGGGCAAATTATGAACTGATGGCGGGCCGCCAGAAGTATAGGTAATTAAAGACAATAAAGAATTGATAATAATGTATTAAAATTGAAAAAAAAATATTAATTTGAAGCGTGGCACTGCATAGTGCTTACAATCTTTTTTATATTTGGCTCAAATTTACTTGTAGCAACACGTAAAACTGCTTCCAAACTTTCATTTGCAAGGCGGTTTCGATTTTTTGTTTTATTATTATTTAGTATTGAAAAGGTTTGTTCACATATATAGGTAGAACCAAATAAGCTGGCACATTTCAGAGCGTTTATGCGCAACTCTTTGTACGTATTTTTATCAATGCAGCTGTAAAAGTTCAGCAAGTTTCCTTCGTTGAATTTGTTGCGTAAATCTTGGTCGTTTTGAATGTCGATAATTTCTAACTGCATTGACTCCGGCGCATTTTCAACAGAAATCGTGAAAGGATTGCTGAATATGTCCAACAGAGGTTTCACTTTTTTAAACTCCGAAAATCTGTCTTGAAAAGATTGAATCAAAATATCTAGCTTTTCTACATAACTGAAATTAATTGCAGTTTTGTTGAATTTTTCAGCCATTTTCTTATAATTTGGAAAATTATTGTAATTTCCAGAATTCAATTGCGATCTGAAAAGTGTCAGCTTGCATTGAAAGGATGATACATGAGCGTAGAGCCGGGATATCAGTTGATTTATGCCTTGAAGCCGTGTGTTCAAGACATTCAAATGATTTGTAATATCAACTAAAAAAGCTAAATCACACAACCAATCAGGATTTTTAAGTTCCGGGACATCCCTTTGCTTTTCCGCCAGAAATATTCTAATTTCTTCTATTAAATTTAGAAATCGTTCCAGTGTCAATCCACGACTTAGCCACCTTACTTCTGTATAATACAGTAAATCTCCATATTGGCTTTCGATGTCATCAAGGAATTGTTTGAATTGCCTGTGATTGAGTCCTCGTGATTTTATGAAATTTACAGTAGAAACTACCACTTTCATGACATTTTGAAATTATTTTTTTTAGAACAGAGGGCTTCTTGGTGTATAATGCAGTGAAACTGCATGAGATCTTCAGCGTTTACGTTTTTTTCTTGCAGATGCTTTTTTAGATAATTGATAGAATCAGGCGTTACTTTGCGGAAATCCATTATAATGGGGTTTTTATAAATTAATTTGCTTAATTCCGCGTAAAGAAACAAAATGATGTGTCCTGCCCAGCTTTAAGGGGGACCTCCCACCCTCCCTCAATCGCGCGCATTATACCCGTCGCCGTCAATCCAAGGATGGTAGTGCTGGTAACTAGTCCAGAATTGACACCAATCATCGAAGGAGCACCGTCAGTCGCAACTCCCGATAATTTTGATAAGTCCAAAGCAGTTTTTGAACACTCATCCAAAAGTACATTGAGTATATCAACTCCTCTGGTTTGACCTTTCAATGAACACATTCCTAATAACTCTTCTAAGACTTCAAAATCTTGAGTAACACCTCTTATGAATATCAGAAGTTGAGCTGTGGAACTAATAACAGTGGATTCGTCGAGTGCTAATGAAAAAAATTCAATGACCTTAGTTTTTTCATTTAATTGTTCCGCAATATTACCTGACAAAGACATAATTCGTCTTTGGATAGTCATACGATTCAGTTGAATTTTCTCAAACTTTTTGCTGCTTTTGGACACATTTTCTTAGCGGCAATTTCTATGCATTCTTTTACAAAATCCCCATCATTGAAGGGGCGACTTCGCTTTTCTATCATTCGAGAAATTTCATAACTAACTTCTGTAGCTGTTTCTGAATCTTGAATGGGTTTTGTAAACATAGCTTTCTGACCAATACAATACGCCGTAGACTTTCAATAAGTGGTGTAATTGTGGTATGTGAAAGATCATGAAGCAACAAATATATCTCTTTGACGTGAGCCGTGAAGTATTAAGGATATTAACTGATAATGACGCTACAAAAACTACACATTTGTTAATGAGGATAGAAAGCCCGTATTTGTTAATTCAACAATGATCTTGTTTCTTTTTTTATTTGTAAAGCTCCTATATATATTATTATATGGTAATATTACACGGTATCCTGGAGCTGGAGCATACACAATCATTGCGACATTGCTCACTCGCGATAAAGCAACTGACCGTGCCTACAGCTAGTGGTGTCTGTGCTTTAAAAGCAGACGTTGATAGGAATTAAAATTGTTGGATATGAGTGACATTCGAGAAACATATACATGTTCTCCGGCACCATAGAATAGAATAGAATAGAATAATTTCTTATTCAATATAGATCACAATTGCAATTCTTATTGAAAGTATTTTTTTACTTAACCACTGGTTCGAATAAAACCCTCTGTGCTGGGAAGAACCTACAAGAAACCCAGCGGGACTTTTTTAAGTAAATTTTACATTAATGGTTGTACAAACTATTTACAAAATTTATTTTTGAAACTGCTTAAAAGCGACCACCTCATTCCCAGGGGTTATTAAAACTATGTATTCATTTATATAATGGATATAAGTGGACTGTATTTATTTATTACTGTAGAGCTAGTGGACTGTATTGACTAAATTGACTGACCGATCTGAGGTTAACTATGCTAAGGGACTGCGTGAAGAAAAGATGGTACTGTAGAACTATACTGTATTCAATTATTTACAATGGTTGGGCACTATTATTAACTATGCTAATATATATGTACAGAGAGATCTTCGCTTATGGAGTCTTAAGTCTTCTTTCTTCAGTGCCGCTTCCGAAAATGAACAGCTCACAGACCAAAATGCCCTTCTTTTATCCCACAAGAGAGCATCTCAGTCTGTGAGTAGTGCCGCGCGACGATGCTGCACGCCCATTGGTCGTCGCTCGGCTCCGGTACGCGGGGTGTGCGGGGCGCAACGGGGTATGAAGGGGCGACGGGGCGGCGGGTCTCTAGCTGTCCGCAACATCCTCCCCCCGGCGTAGCTTGCGAGCCTAAGCTTCCCTCGGGAGGACGGCAATCTTCCTGACTGGCCGCCGCAGCACTCCGCCTCTGGTCCTCACCTCCACGTTGCGCACTACGCCGTCTGGTCCGGGAAAGGTCCTCGTTACGATTCCCCGTGGCCACACGTTCCGTGGCATGTTGCTATCTGCCACCACGACGAGGTCCTCTTCTTGGATCTGGGGCTGCTGAACATCCCGAGAGTCCCCGCGCGCAACCAGCGTCGGCAGGTACTCTTTAATCCAACGCCTCCAGTATTCATCGGCGAGTCCTTGCGCCGCTCTCCACGCCCGACGATCACTAGGTGTGCACGGCGCGGTGACTGGTAGGCTCGATGGTCCCAACAGCAGGAAATGGTTGGGTGTCAGCGCCTCTTCCTCGTTGATGTCGACCGGTACATGCGTCAACGGTCGAGAGTTGACTGTGTTCTCAGCTTCTGTGAGGAGCGTTGCTAGCGTCTCCTCCCGTGGGCTCTTCTGGTGCAGAGTGGCTTCGAGTGCGGTCTTCACTGAGCGCACGAGACGCTCCCATGCGCCTCCCTGGTTCGGCGCGCCCGGTGCGATGAATTTCCAATCTGTCCGCCGAGTCAGCGCGTAGTCCTTCAGCTGTGGCGCCACTCTTCCATTGCCCGTTGTAATTCAGTATTTGCTCCATGAAAGTTCGTCCCATTATCCGAGTATATGACCCGTGGCCACCCACGCCTAGCCGCCATGCGCCGCAATGCCGATATGGCTGAGTCCGTCGTAAGGGAGTACACTAATTCTAAATGCACCGCGCGCGTCGCTAAACAGGTGAATAACGCTACCCACCGTTTTTCATGCCGACGTCCTATAGTCACTGTTATAGACCCGAAATAATCGATTCCGGTGTAGGTGAATGGTCGTGCGAATGCCCCTAATCGTTCAGGTGGTAGGTCTCCTATAACCGCTGGCCGTGGTGTCGCCTTGCGTACCTTGCATCGCAGATATCTTCGCTCCACTTCTCGTACTGTTGGTCGTAATCGAAGGATATTATATCTGGTGCGTAGGTCGTTGACCACCCTCTCCCTGTTGGCGTGGCTTGCTTCCTCATGCGCCTTTTCCACAAGCAGCTTCACAAAATGGTGGCGTCCGTATGATATGATGGGCCTCTTCATCTGGCTGTCCACGTCGACTGCGTCGATTCTTCCCCTGGCGCGTAGTACGCCACCTTCTAGTATAGGTTCGAGTTTCCTTAGCGCGCTGCCGGTTGCCATGTTCTTCTCCCGCTGAAGTCGACTGATGTCTTCAGCGAAGCTTTCATTTTGACTGTGCTCTATCCACATCCGCTCTGCTCTCTGGATGTGCTGCAATGTCAGTCCGTGCGCCCTTCCTCGTATGGCATCGACGAACTGTAGTATCCGTACAGTGGCCCTGATTAATCTCTCGTAGGAAGAGAATCTTTCTATGTCTGGCAGGTGTGGAGCGTCCTTGGTGTCGCTCTGATGCGCCACGACTTCTTCCAGTTCTTCATCATCATTCTCTGCCTTCTGTTCCTGACAGCGAGGCCATCTGTCTTCTTTCTCGTACAGGAATGGCGGTCCTGTGAACCATCGGTCGCCCTCTTCCTTGTTCACGTAATTTACGTGCGTCGCCTGGTCTGCGATATTTTCTGCAGTCGGTATCCACCTCCATTGCTCGGGTGACGTCTTTTTCGCTATTTCCCTAACCTATGAGCCACGTATGGGGTGTAACGCGCCGTATCGTTCTGTATCCAGTGGAGCGCCGTAGTGGAGTCTGTCCAATACACTACCGTATCGGCTAACACTCTGTGCTCGCCTTGCACGAATTCCGCGAGTCGCGCGCCTATCAAATTCGCCTGCAACTCTAAACGCGGTATGCTTTGCACCTTTATCGGGGCGACTTTTGCCTTGGCCGCCACTAATCGTACCCTAATCGTTCCGTCACGATATCGTATACGCCAATATGCCGCGGATGCGTACGCACGTTCGCTTGCGTCGTTAAAAACGTGAAGTTGACGCTCTACCACTCCCCCCGTAGGAGCATAGCACCTAGGCAATCGCAGTCGTGACACCTCCTCGACGACTCGCAGCCACCTCTGGAATTCATCCGCTGCCTCCTCGGGTAGTTCATCATCCCATCCGACCTTCTTCATTCGCCATAGGTCTTGTAGCAGGATCTTGGCGGTGATGGTGAGGTAACTAAGCAGTCCGAGTGGGTCAAACACCGACATGACTGCGCTTAATGCTTCCCTCTTAGTCGGTGGTCGCTGTAGCGCCTTTACTTCCTGCGGCACCCTATTCATAGAGATGTTGAACGTCAGGGCGTCTTCGTCGGCCATCCATAACAACCCTAGGGTCCTGCCTAGGCTGTCTTGCCTTAAGCCTACTTCCTTAGGCTTGCTCGCCAGTAGTTCCTCCGACTTGTCTTCCAATAGGGCTGCGTGGTTAGAATTCCAGCCTGCCAAGTTGAAACCGGCCTTCTGGTGCACTTCCGTAACCTGCCTTGCCGTATTTACCGCTTCCTCTACCGTTGCATAACTGTCTAAATAGTCGTCCATATAATGACTACGCACGATAGCGTTAAGTGCCAACGGATGTGTTTCTGCGTGTGCGCGCGCATTAAAATCTCTAACACTATGTGCGAGAAACGGCGAGCTCCTCGCGCCGAAAATCATAGACGTCATAACATACTCCCGCGGTGGGCTGGATCGCTCGTTACCTCGCCACAGAAACAATTGCGCGGGTTGGTCGCGACGGTCGATTTTTACACGCAAGAACATTTCCCTAATATCCGCGGACACGGCTATCTCATTCTCCCTAAACCTAACCAGTATGCCCGGTAAGTTCCGTAATAAGTCGGGGCCATCGAGTAAATAGTCATTAAGACATCTACCGGATGCGCGCGCTGCTGCGTCGAACACTACTCTTGTCTTCCCCGGCTTGTTCGGGTTCCGTACGGCGAAGTGTGGCAGGTACCAGCTCTTGGGGTCCTCTCTCTCTATCCCCTCGGTTTCCCTTGCGTATCCTTTTGCCAGGAGGTTGTCTATCTGGGCTGTGTAGGCGTCCCGAAACTCCGGTGACTGGTCCATTTTTCTGTCAATCGTCCGTAGTCTTCGAGCCGCCATTTCGTAGCTGGGTGGCATCCGCACGTTGTCGTCCTTCCATGGCAGTCCAACTTGGTATTGCTCGCCGACCTTCTTGACGGTGCGCTGGAATATGTCGACAGCGCGCTCCTCTTCCCGTCGCGGCCTACTCTTTAGCGAGATACCTATGGAATCTATCTCGTACTGCCGTTTGAGGAGTTCCGTTAGCTCCTCGTCCTGACTGGCAAACGTTCGGATGTCCCTATCTGACCGCCCGCTAGCGCTTACGACGTGTAGTACGGTCTCGCCGTCTTCCCTACACGTTAACCGCGGCACGGTTCCCTGTATTACCCACCATAATAACGTACGCGCAGCTATAGGCTGCCTTCGACGTCCTATTCTTAAATTACGGGTGATTATTAATTTTGCCGATGTCTCAGGTGCTCGGGTCTTGCGGGCGTGAAGGAGGGCATGGTGGGGGGCGTTGCAGCCGTCGACGCCGCATTTCTTAGCTTTACATCTAAATCGTCGGTGTTTACTATTTAAACACCTAAAACACACCCCATCTTCCTTAACCCACTTCCACCGGTCGTCCAAACCCATTTGCGCTATCTTCCTACATTTGGCGATTACGTGTTCACCCCCGCAACACATACATGAGGCACTACCGGTGTCCTCCTGGGCGGTGAACGTCTTTACGTCGCGGGCCCTATCCTCTACGCGGCGTGTCAATATAATCCTTTTCGACGGCGGCGCCTCTCATCTTACGGGCGATTCCTTAGTCGGCGCTACGGACGTATAGGCATGACTTAACGCACGGTCAGCCTCTCTCATCATGAACCGAGATAGTGTGACGATGTCCGGTTCGTCCGCACTTCCGTAGTGCTCCGCAGAATCGCACCAACGTGACCGTAAGTGAGGGCTAAATTTGCTAGTGACTTCCCTAGTTAGCATCGGATTTTGTAAATATCCTTTGCCGTCGACGTTCTGCAAAATACACACTATGTTTTGTAACTTAATCGCGAACGCGAGCGATTATTAACGTTAAACCAATGCACTTATTTTGATATAGCATTATACACTTCGTCACATTTAAATGATTGACATTTGATTGATTTTTAGAAATCATGGAAGTATTATCAGCAAATAATACTATATTATGATTATTTCCTACATACAAGGGAGGGTAAGTAATTAATGTACAATAGAAATAGAAATAGGCCGGGAACCGAGTCCTGAGGGACACACAATAGTACAGTTGACCCGGAAGAACTTTTACCATTGATAATAATTTTCTGCATTCTAAAAATCTTTACACTGTTAGGACAACATTCATACATTGTTAGGACCACCACATCTATTAATTTCAGCTGCAGAGACGTCAATTTAAGTAGGGTGCCGTTGCATAACTTTCATGGGCTCAGGATTCTCGAAAATATTATACGCACACTGACTTCTAAGATAAGTTTGTGCGATGGAGCCGGGCCCAGACAACGCGTTTAAAAAATTCGACCTGATAAATATTTGTATTAGACCGCCAACGACGTCTGCCCTTCAACTTACCTATAAATCTACTCTGCTCTATCATTGTGCATATACGGGTCACGTTCAATAGGCAGGTTCTGTTCATGCGCATCGTTTTCGTCTCTCTGCGGTATATGGTACTTTTTTCCTAACCTAGGAAAAAAGATACCGTACTAGAGAACTAACATATACATACGTACAGATATATGTTTTATAAGATCGTCACTTCATCTTCAATAATATGGCCGGCCCAGAGCCACTGCAGTTCAGTAATCCGCTGGGATATGTCAGTTACGCTTGTTCTTTTGAGGATATCAATATTAAATTCACAACGAAAACCATAAAATCATAATTAAACGCAATTAAAATTTTCAATAAATGTTCAATGTATATATTTAGTCTTAGAAAATTTTTATTACTTACATGAAATTATTCCACTTTCGATGTCTGATGTTAGAAATATATTAGAGGGTTATTTTTAAAAATAATGCGCAATCAATTAGCAATAAGATTGTGTACCGTACACATTTAATATAAATCAGTTACAATTCGATCATACCGTAATACATCCTAGTCATAATCACATATTTTTGTTGGTCGGCTCGACCGGGGAAGGACCACGATATCACAGAATACCAGCGTAAAATAGCAGCTTAACACTGCTGTGTTTCGTATGGTGAGTGTAGGGAACCGGAGACCCTTTTTAATAGAAAAGAGGCATTCCATCTTAGTCCTCACGGGTGACAACGCATCTGCATTTTGATTCGCAAACGAGGATAAATGTAGATGTTTATGGGCCACAGCAACCACTTACCATCAGGTGGACTGTGTGCTCGTTTGTCACCCTATCCTATAAAAAAAGATAATAACCCCTGGGAATGAGGGGATCGCCACCAAGTTATTTCTAATTTGTTTTGTGTGGTTAATTGTGTAACATAGATGTTGACATGAAGCTGTTATTTTTAAAAAATCTCCCGCTGGATTTTTTTGCTGGTTCTTCCCAGGACAGTGGTTTTTTCTTCGAACCAGTGGTAATTAAACAAAAGAGTGACTTTCAATAAGTTTTATTTATAATCTATATTGAATAAAAAAGTTTTTGTTTATGTTTCTGTTTCAGTACAAACTAGCAAAGATAAAAGAGAATGAGGCACACACGCTTTTAGACAAATAAAACATACAATGTATAATTAACTTTTTGGTATAAAACAGTATTTTCTCTTTACTCCTTTCTAAAAGGCCGGCAATTTACCTGCAACTTCCCTGGTGTTGCAGTTATTCATGGGCGGTGGTAGTCACTTACGATCAGGTGAGCCATATGCTCGCTTGCCCTCTCTCCTATAAAAAAATATTACTACGCTCCATGTATTAGAAAGATCGGAGCTAAAGATGTAGGACGTATCATTACAACGAGTGTTACTAAGCAAATTGTTTATCATACTGCATATTAAAAATAGAAGTAAATAATTAAATATAAAATATTATTAAAAATTATATATCATAGTTATTCTATTATTATATATTATAATCTTCTGGCCAGAATCCTCCATAAGAGATATGAATATCTCCAGTTTCGTTGGAGCAACATGTTTTGATCTCGGTACATGAAAGTCACGGTTAGTCACTAAATCTTAAGATAGGAATCACATCTCACAAGCAGACAATAATAGTGTTTTCGAGGGGAGGCTGCTAGCTTAAATTCAAGCCAAAATCCTCCTAGAAAAGGGCTATATCTATTAAAGTGTGAAATTACAATTTTTTTATTTAGTCATTAAATGTCACCAACTACTTACTCCCTAAATCTTGACTCAATAATATTTAGGATATCATTGGGTAGAATTCCAAGTTGAGAGACGCCATTTGTCTCCTAATAATCATCATTATCATCATCATTACAGCCTTTCACAAGTCCACTGCTGAACATAGGCCTCCCCCAAGGAATGCCACAAAGCACGGTTCTAAGCCACCTGCATCCATCGACTTCCTGCATGTCTTACCAGGTCGTCACTCCATCTCGTGGGGGTCGCCCTACACTTCGCCTACAGGTACGAGACTGCCACTCAAGAACCTTTCTTCCCCATCGGTTGTCGGTCTCCTAATAAACATAACAACAGTTTAAACAAATTATACCTTGACTTTGTGATCGCCCGTAGATGCGGTTGTGTATGGTATGCCTTAAAAGGTAAAAAATTAACATTTTGTGCCTTATAACCGCGCACGGAACCCTCCGCTATATTCACAAACTTCTCCTCGCAGGTTTGGGGTATGAAGACTTCTGCTTCCTGCTGACTCCTTCTCCGCAATATAATAGCTCTTTTCAGAGCTGACTTTTGACTGATGTTTCACGAGACGTCGAGTGTAGCTACATGTCGTAATTGACCTTTTATTTGTAGTTGAACTTACTTAGTCGGACTATTTGTTCCACGTAAACATACTCGTCTACAACTTTGAGCTTAGTGCTCCCAATAACTACCGACATAGGTGTAACATGGACGTTACACATAACCTGTGTTTTTTTCCATTCTCATCTTAAGATGTATCCGTTTCGAGGCACTATTGTGGTCATTGAGCAAGCAAGCAAGCAATATGCTTAGTATTTTGCCATAAATACTATATCGTCGGCAAATCGAAGGTAAGTGACATCAGTCAATATGTTATTAACGGCAATGACGACTTTCCAGTCCAGTTGCTTGAAAAAGTCTTCCAATGCAGTGGTGAAGAGTTTCAGTGCTATAACGTCACCCTGTTGTACTCGTAAACCTCTTTCCATTTGGATGGATTTCGTACTCTGGTTCTGTACTCGGATAGCCATCGTAGCCCTACTGTACAAACACTTCAGCACTGCGATATACAGATAGTCAACTTGACACCGCTGAAGGGACTGCAGCACCGCGAAAGTTACGATGGAATAATGGAAGGCTTTCTCATAGTTCACATACGTAAAACAAAGTGTCAGATTATACTCTTCGGACTTTTTTGTACAATTTTCCGCATGGTATATACATGGTTCATGGTGCTAAAGCCTTTTCGGAAACCGGATTTATTTATTTTTATTTATTTATTTATTTAATAAAATCCACAGCTTTTTAAGTTCTTATAACTATTTTTCATATACATCTATATCTTATAGCCAATAAGGATTTACATTTTATTTTTTAGAAAACATTTCATATTAACCGAACCGACACTTTATTACATTTTAGCGCATAACAATTTAGATGTAATCGTATGCACTCGCACGTGTGTGTGTGTGTGTGTGTGTGTGTGTGTGTGTGTGTGTGCGCGTGTGTGCGCGTGTGTGTGCGCGCGCGCGCGCGTGTGTGTGTGTGTGTGTGTGTGTGTGTGTGTGTGTGTGTGTGTGTGTGTGTGTGTGTGTGTGTGTGATATGAAATACCTAATCATTAAGTATTTTCAAAACTTCTCGCACAAAGTTTGGTTTACTTCCATAG
The DNA here is from genome assembly GCA_033319125.1 of Parnassius glacialis. Classification (NCBI taxonomy): domain Eukaryota; kingdom Metazoa; phylum Arthropoda; class Insecta; order Lepidoptera; family Papilionidae; genus Parnassius; species Parnassius glacialis. The sequence continues at coordinate 39,995,621 of JAVANC010000001.1, read as the reverse complement.
AATATGTCTACAGAGTGAAACGTTTTGTTATATTCTCTGTATATCCGAGAGACTAATGAATTTTGGGCATAATTTTTTTTTTGTATGTGCAATCGAAAAAAGCTTTGTTTGTCGTGTTCTGGTTCTAGGACAATTTAAACACAATACTCTGGATACTAAATCTGGACCGTCAATGTGACCATTACAAAGGCTATGCATGAACGTCATGTCATATAATATACGACGCTTTTCAAGCGTTAAGAGGTGAAAATGCTTACATGAATCGACATAGTTTTGGGAAATTCGATGATGCCTGTAGTTTAAGTGATTAACCATTTTTTTCTGAATGTCTTCAATGGCACGAATATATGTCTTATATTGTGGATTCCAAATTATATTGCAATACTCGAGAATAGTCCTAACATATGAATAATACAAAATCTTTAAACACGTAATATTTGAAAAGGGGCTACATACTCTTAGAACGAAACTTAATTTTCTGTAAGCCTTACTTACTATACTCTCAATATGTTCCGAAAATAGTAATTTTGCATCCATAATAATGCCTAAATCTTTAACGGAATGTGATTTATTTATTTTAACATGGTTAATTTTATAACAAAAATGTGTGACATTTTTCTTACGTGTAAATGATATATAATGACACTTATCTATATTCATACGTATACGATTTTGAGCATAATATTCGTTCAATCTATCGAGATCAGATTGAAGATTGATACAATCAGTATGATTTTTAATCCTCATGTATAGTTTTGTGTCATCCGCGTACATTAAGTATTTTGCATGATGTAAGCAAGTACCGATATCATATAAATAAGAAGCGTAGAGCAACGGTCCTAAGATTGAGCCTTGTGGTACACCAGATGGAATTAAAACAAAGTTAGAGCATAATCCACCAATAACGACTGCCTGAGAACGATTACGTAAGTATGAATCCATCCATCTGAATAGATTACCACGGATACCTAGTTAATAGATTTTATACAGTAGTATAATGTGGTCCACACGGTCGAAAGCTTTTTCGAAGTCCGTGTAAACCACATCTACCTGCAAGCCACTATCCATACTGATACGAACATATTCAGTAAAAATACTTAAGTTGGTTACTGTAGAACGCCCTTTGATGAACCCATGTTGTTCAGTTGATATTAACGAAGATAGAGAAGGATAGATCCGCGAATGTACCACCCGTTCAAACATCTTGCTTAAAACGTTAAGAATTGAAATAGGGCGGTAATTTTCAATAGATGTTAGGGAACCCTTTTTATGTATTGGGACTATATGAGCTCTTTCCCAAATTTTAGGAAAATATCCATCTTCTAGACATCTATTAAAAATCAAGGTAACTGGAGTAGCTAACGATTCCACACACTTAGTAAAGAATATTGGTGGGATGCCATCACAACTAGCACCTTTTGTGACGTTAATACCATGGAAGAGCTTAATTATTTCATCTCTATCTATAGCAATTACATTATCATGAGATTCACTAATGGGTGTGTTAAAAGAATATTTATCAGGAGGTATACTAAAATTTTTATGAAAATTATTGTTAAATGCAGAACAAATATCATCTTGGCTATTCAAGACTGTTTTGCCATACGTCATTTGTTGTGGGAAATTAATTTTGTTTTATCTTTTAGATTTTACGTAAGTCCAGAAAAATTTAGGATTTGTTTTAATTTTTTCTTGACTAAAAGTAAGAAAGGAGTTATAACAATGAGCCTGTAGTATTTTTTGTTTCTTTCTGAGATCAGCAAAGTCAGCATAATCAACTGGGTTATTATATCGCTTCCAGTTACTATGTTTTTTACGTTTTTCTTTTATCACATGTATAAGAGCCCTACTGTACCAAATGGGATATAAATGTGTACCAGAATATTTGACTTTCGGTACATGATTTTGTATGTGATCGTTCAGAATTAAGTAAAAATGTTCAATTACATACTCAATATTATTTACCTTTTTAATAAAGGACCAGTCTTGTTTATTAAGTGATTTATTAATGATGTCATAGTCTGCACGAAAAAATTGAAATTTAATACGAGAGAGGGGTTTCAGTAAAGGTATTAAAATATCAGAAGTATTAATTAATAAGGAAGGATGAAAAATATCCTCCTTAACGAGGGTCAACGAAGCTTTATGTATCGAAAGAGTAGAATCGGAAAAAACTAGATCCAAGATGTTACCATGCCTATTTGATTGAAAATTATACTGAGTGAGACCTAAAAACAAACACTGGGTTATTAAATTTTTTGCAGTGTTTTGTATATCCACAGAACCTTTCTTTAACACAATAGGTTCACTTGATAACCAATTTATACATGGTAAATTGAAATCTCCAGCGACAATAAAATGATCATTAGGATATGAATTTCTAGCTAAAGAAAGAATGTCAACAAATAATTGCGTTTTCAACGATAGTGAAGTGTTTGGAGGTATGTATATAACAGCTATATGCAAATCATGTGAAGATCCAATATTTTGCTGCAGAAATAGTGACCCATAAGCATTCGAGGTCATGATTACACCATTCTGGTCTTGCAAACGCCTGCAATCGAGCTTTACATAAGATCATTACACCTCCCCCCATAGAAACACCATCCTTCCGAAACACATTATATTTGTTATTAGTAATTTCTGTATCCAAAATTCCGTCAAATAGCCAGGTCTCTGTAACTAATACAATATCTTGGCCAACAAGTAATAAATTATTATATAATTCATTTGTCTTTGTCCGTAGTCCCCTAACATTCTGATATAGAATGGATAATTTTTTGAGTTCAATTACCATTAAAAAAAAAGAATCATATCCAAAACTTTATGAAAAATCATTTATAACTCTGGCAGCGCCCAATAAATGATAATTAAACTTAACATGTAAAATCTTTAATATAGCGAGAAGTCTTATGAGTGTATAGTAAATATTAATATATATGTAAGTATATGAAATAAAATATGGCAATATGTAGTGTGTGATGTGTTTGATGTGTAAATGTTTGTATGAAGTACAGAGGTAAATAAAAGGTTGTGCGAGATGTTTTGTGTTTAAAATTAAAAATATATGTATAATATAGTTAGTATTAGTAACTAAAAACAACATTAGTAGTAATTTAACTAGACAAAAATAGTAATAGTAGATTAAAAACAATACAAAAAAGAAGCAAAAAATTATACAAAAAGAAGAACTCAGCAAAGTCATATTATTACTTTTATAAGGTCCGCTGAGGAATTTATCTGAATCGGGGGTGAAATATCGTTCTTTCTGACATAGATTCGACAGTTTTTTGTCCAGATGTACTTGTAACCCACTTCCTTTGCTCGTTGCCTAGACGACGCTAGCAAAATTTTGTTTTTGTTTTCCTTTGTCAAATGCTCGTTAATGTAAATTTTACTATCCTCACTTCCAATTCCAACATCCCTATCCGACATGTTACGATGCTTACGGGCTGCAGCTAATAACTGATCCTTAATAGAACGATGTTTGAATCTTACGATTATCGGGCGCGCGCGGGATCCACTTACTTTTCGTCGTGGCTGTACCCGGTGGGCGAAATCCATGTCTGCAAGCTGGATGGTAACACCAATGCTTTCTGTGATCTTCATCACCGTCTCAGATATGTTTTCATTCTTATTTTCTGGAACTCCAACAATCTCTAAATTTTGCAGCCTTACCCATTGTTGCTGTTTCGAGCTCTCTTCTTCCAGCAGCTTAATTCTTATTGAACAAGTATTAAAATTTTCTTTTAATATTTTGTTCTCCTCTTTTAGGCACTTTAATTCAGAAGATGTAGTACCCAGAAGTTTTTTCAGATCCGTGATTTCTTTTCTCAGATTATCATATTGATTACTGACGTACTTAATTGATTTGTGGAAGTCTGTGCATTGTGTATTAAAGGCCTCGATCTGATCAGACAGAGTATTCATATATGATTCAATTATGGATCTCATCTCCATCCTATCTTACTTACTTACTTACTTATCGTCACGCACAATCCCTGACGGGGTAGTCAGAGAGAACAGATCGCCAAGTGTCACGATCCTTACATACCTCTTTCGCTTCTTTCAGATTCATTATCTTCTTCATACATGCACGTCTAGGTATCTGAGTACTCTTGACCCTCCCCTCTTCGAGCAGTTTGCTCACATGGTCTTCGAAAGTTAGTCTCGGTCTACCTCGACACCTTTTAATATTAACTTTCGCGCTATATATTTTCTTCACCATTCGGTCTTCACTCATTCTCTCAACGTGCCCAAACCATCGAAGCACGCCCTTATCAATTTTTGTGATAAGGTCATCTTTCAAACCTGCCATATTGCGAATCTCTTCGTTTCGCTTCCGGTCGGCCATGGTAACGCCGCACATTTTACGAAGAGATCGCATCTCCACTGCATTCAACTTGCTTTTATGCTTCTTCTGGCATACCCAGGTTTCGCTGCCATATAACAAAGTCGGTACCAACACTGCGTTATGTATTGCAAGGCGTGCACTCTTCACTACACCTTGCCTTTTGACTAACGCAGTCAGGGCACCATTGACTTTGTTCCCGGCAGCGACACGCCTGTCCACATCTAAATCACATCTTCCATCCCGGCTAAAAGCACTCCCCAAGTATACAATTTCATTTAACTGTTCTAGACATTCCTGATTTACCCATATTTCACACTTCGTTCTCTCTTCGTCCCTTTCAAATACCAGAACCTTAGTTTTATTAGCATTCAAGCGGAGACCTTTAATTTCACATTCCTCTTTCATACACGTGACTAATGCCTGCAGTTCTGCCTCTGATGGTGCAATAAGCACTGCATCATCAGCATACAGCAGACAATTTACTTTAATGTCACCCAATTTCACACCCAAACAGCTATATTTCAGCTTCTGTAAACAGATGTCGAGTTACAGTATGAACAGCCAGGAAGACATGACACAACCCTGTTTTACGCCCGTTTGGACGCTAAACATGGGTGACAGGTCATGCCCTACCCGCACACAGGCTCTACAGTCACAGTGAAGTGACTGCACAGCCCTTAGCAATCGACCATCCACACCATACTCCGGCAACAGTTCTCACATTTTCTTCCTTACAACCTTATCAAATGCTTTCTCAAGATCCACAAAAGCACATAAAATCCTCTGGTTAGCAGCCAGAAGCTTTTCCGTGATCATGCGGAGAGAAAACATTTGATCCGTGCATCCTCTTTCAGGTCTAAATCCGCATTGTGCCTCCCATAGAAATCTTTCCGATTTCTCTTGCATCCTACGTGTCAAAACCTTCGAGTAAACTTTACTTGCTAAACTGGTCAAGCTGATCGCCCGATAGCACCCGCAGTCAAAATGTGAACCTTTACCTTTATATAAAGGCACAATGACTGCGGATCGCCAATCATCCGGGACATCCCCCGTCCGCCAGCACAAATTGCACAGCAGATGAAAGCTGTCCCAGACGCGAGGCCCACCATACTTGACCATTTCAGCAGTAACTTTGTCTAGTCCCGCAGCCTTACCACATTTCAAACTTCGAATCGCACGTTCAATCTCTTTCATACTGATGACCTCAGTGTCATCGAGGTCCGGGTCTTGCGTACCAGTCTCGGCGCCATCCCCGGATCCCTCACTAAGATCATCACACGCATACATTTCTCTATAAAATTCGCTCCATCGCTGCATGACGTCCGATTTGTCTGAGAGGACGTCATTAGTTCTCGAAAGCACTTTGTTCATTCTTAAGGCCGTCGCACCACTTCGGGTCCTTCCAATCTCTTTCCAGAAGAGTTTGGAGTTCTCCTTAAAGTTGTGCGACAACCTTTCGTCCGCTTCCATTCTACACCTTTCACGCACTTCCTCAATCAATGCTTTCGTGTGAACTTTTTGCAGCTTATATCTTTCTTTCATCTTCTCTCTCATATCCTTATCATTACTAGAGGCCAAGTAGTCTAACCATGCTTTCTTCTTCTTCTCTACAGCTTCTTTCACTTCATCATTCCACCATGCATCTCTTCTTTTACTACTGCCTCTTTTAATCGTTCCACACACTTCTTCCGCTGCACTTATCATTCCATCCCTAAGGTTCTGCCATGTTCTTTCCACACATTCATTTCTGCCATCGATGGTGTCAAGCTTTTCGGCTACCCTCGCATGATATTTGTCCCTAGTATCCGCTTCCTGAAGCTTGCATTTCGGATGCGACAGACCGACTGTGGTTCTGTTACTGCCGTCCGGTAGCGCCAACCCGCGAACAGACCCCTAAATCTAGTAATCACTAGATAGTGATCCGTTCCCAGGTCAGCACCCCTGAACACTCGCGTATCCATCACCTGTTTTCGCAGTCGGTCATCCACCAGGAACAAGTCGATCATACTTCTCTCATTCTTTCTTTCTCTAGTATACATATGGATTTTCTTGTGATTAAACATAGTGTTTGTCACAAGAAGACCCTTTTCCTTGCTTACCGCCAGTATAAGCTTGCCAGCATCATTAACCCTTTTATCCCCAAACTTTCCAAGCACCGACTCGTACCCTGGTCGTGCGGTACCAACCCATCCATTCAAATCACCACATACAACAATTCTTTCGTTTCCCCTAGCCAAATCTAGAACTTCTCTTACATTCTCCCAAAACTCCTCCAGCTCAGCCCTGGACGACGAAGCTACCGGCGCATAAACAGCCAAAAGGAATAACTTCGTCAGTCCCAATTTAAAGCGAACCCAGAGAAGTCTTGAGTTCACAACTTTATATTCAGTCATAACATCGACCAACCGAGACGACAGCAACACCCCCACTCCCTGGCGGGCACTCTCGCTCTCCGGGACTCCGGACCATAGAGCTAACGCCCCGCCAGGGAGCTCTTCAGTACCACTGCCCTTCCGTTTGATCTCCGACATACACACGACATCTAATTCTCTTTCTTTCATTATTTCGATCAACTCATTCGTCTTATCTCTCATGCCTCCTCTAACATTCCACGTGCCAACTCTGCACTCTGTCCTCCACCTTCCGCCGTGTCGGGCTGTGCGTGACGGGTGGCGGTCCCCATCGCCGCTTTGCGCGCTGCATTCCACACCAACGGGGACGAGCTGGTGTGCGTCGCCTTGGGGGGACGCCCTAACCCTCGTTGGCATGGGTGCGCAGCTAAGTAGAATTGCAGCCCTGAAAAGGGCTGGCAGGGGTCGCGACGAGCACGCTTCTACAGTGACTCCCCAATCCTATCTGCTTTCAGAAATTCCTTCAACTTTGCCTCCGTGACGAAGCTTTCTTTGGAGTTTGGTTTTCTTCGTACAGCAACACTACTTCCGTCAGACAAATAATCACTCTCACTTTCTAAACCCTCGGCCGTTGTGGTTGTACGTTTTAGCGGGGGGGTTGAACAAACAGGTGTGTTGGTGTTGTCTGCTTTTGGTCGCTTACTTTTGCATTCAAGACATCTCCACTTTAGTTTTGTATCCCTTTTCATCGACTTATATTTTTTTGGTGAAAGATTAGCACACTGAAGGTCATAAACATCCTTACAACCAGGACAACACATAAATTATTTGTTTTGTATTACAGCTTTACAACCACTGCACTTGATGACCTCCATTTCCACATATACTACGCTTAATTTATATGTATTTAATTCGACTTTGTTTGAGTCCCTTAAGAATCTCCTTCAGTAAAACTCCTATACTTCACAATATAGGGTAAATAATTATAATGCATCGACGGCCATGACCAATCAGCGAAGAGCAACGCAACAGCGAGCGTAATGCAAGTTGTCGTAGGTCAAGGTGGCGGCCGGTAGTAATAATTTTAACAATTAATTTCGCTTATTAATCAATCACTTCTTACTATATGGAAATCAAAATGACACCAATCGATAGCTTATGAAATAAGCTTTAAAACAATTACTACACAATATTAGAAAAATGGTTAAGACACAGGTTTTCAATTAATATTAACGCACAATACTTTTAAGACGTTGAGTTATGACGGTCGGCTAGACGAGTTGTAGGATTGTTCGGAAGGCTGAAAATCGTCGAGTTGAAGAACAAGACCACCGCACTTTTGCTCCACGCTTCCGGAATAGTGCCACCATGGAGGACGGAATTAAAGAGTTTCCGAAAGACTTCAAATACTGCATTTTCACACACTTTAATACGCTTCACTGTAATTCTATGCTCGCCCGAGACCTTGCCGTTTTTAAGGTACTAGAGAGACATTTTAACTTTCGCTCAGACTGACATCCGGGATATTATCGGATTAGTATTGGATATGACTTGCTCTTGGGTTGTTACTCACACTTGCCTGTAGCTCCATGGATGACATGTACAGATGCCTGGGGAACCTCTCAATCTCACTCTAAATCTCAGGTGTCCCGTAAACGATGCTGCCGCATTCGGTCTGTAGCTTCGACAGTTGACTCAGCAGACAGATCTCTGGCAAAGACTTTGGAACTCTGGTTGCACTCGATCGCTTCTTAAATAGGAGTTGTATTGAAGTTGCGTAAGTCCCACCGCATGCATTTAAAGATCTATCTGTTCAGTTGCCTGCATGCTGTCATATCTGCTGAAAACTGCAGCTGCATTTCCCTTCCAATAGCAATGAAATGAAATTAAGAGTATAATCGGCGAGTTTTTGTGTTCTTCTGCGATGGGTCTTTCAGAACTTAGCTCCGACCGTGTGGAAAATTTCCACGAGCTTTCATTCATATCCTTTACTGCGTTGCATTCTTCTAGGCATTGAAAACGGTTGTGTAATTTTTCTTGAAACATGAAAGTTTTCAGGGTTTTCGATTAGAGCACGAGGGGGATGGAGCGTTTATTTTATTGGACGTGGGCTCACCATCTTAAGGGCTAGGTTCTGTGTGCCTCTCACTATTCGGTGATCGCATCCAGTTTTCCCCCTCGCGATATCACTGAACTGTTGTCCTCTAGGCGCCATAATGAAGCCAATCAAATTTTTTGTTGAACCGTCGGGGCTCGACCCCACTTTCTGTGGGGCCCCACAAAAATTTGCTTCTGGAAGAAATATTTCATCATAAAGAGTCCCTCTTTATCCATGGAATCGGCCAGCTACTATCCTCTTGGGTTCCGTTGCCCTATGCCGAATATCCCTAACTTCAGCTCACTGTTCTCTCTTGTGCCTAGTTTTGCGTTGAAGTCTCCCATTAACACCTTGTGTTTTGGAGGAATGCATTGCTCTAGAGATATCCTCATACATTTCGTCAACCTCTTAATTGGGATGTGCCAAAGTTGATGCCTAAGCCGTTACGGCATTCAACGAATAACATTTGGTGATTATGAGTATAAGGAACGCAACCTACGTAGACACACTCCTAATCCTTATAACGTTGTTAACGAGAGACTTGTGGACGATAAATCCGACACCTCCTTGGAACAGATGATCGCCCTCCCGATGATAGAATAAGTTGCCGGATTCGAGGGTTACAGTGTCCTTCCCCTCTGTTTCTGACCTCAGATAATCCTATAATATCTCAGCGCAACTTTTATATGTCTTCTTCTAAGGTCTGGTTCTCACGTTGCATACGTTATATGTTGCCAGTTCGAGTCATCTTAGGTAGCAACCGAACCTCCACCGGAGATTCTTAGCACACGCTGATCCGCCGTTACCATATTCATCACCGTAGCCAGGAATAGCGGGGCCTGGGGGCCGTTTTTATATCTGAATGTCAATTATTGTAACATTTTATTGTAAGTGTTTATTGTCCAAAATAATGTTAGGTGGTTTCGACCATACATTATGTAAAAAATGTGTTCACAAGTTTCTTTACTTATCTCGAAGAAATTACTTTTAAGGGTGATGTTATTTTCAATAATAACTCCTCCACGGGTGTTTTATTTAATCTGAATCTATATAATAGAAAATTCCCTTCTGTAATTTGTTCGAGTACAAACTCGGCTGTTTTCAGTATCTATCTTCATTATCACCTTCATCACTGAACAAATCCATTTTTTAAATATTAAATAAGTTTTATTTATTTAAAAATGTTTGCTAACTCTCAAAATTGGGTGATAGACAAAACTCCGACATTTCGTAATTTGAACTATCGCCAGGTAACTACCAAACATTGTTAAAGCAGTCAGCTCTTTTTTTCTATGAACCTACTTAACTCAAGTAGATCAATGTAATGGTTGAATATTTCTATCTATCTTTGATTATTGAAACGGAAAGTGTAACTATTGGTATCATTATGGTAGACATTTAAACTTCCAGTTTGTGATAGATAGTTTATTAATACGGCCAATATTGGATAAGAATTAACGAATCTCAAAAGCGTTAGGCGGTAGTTGCAAAATGGCGCGAAAACAGACTTTAATAACAACATTAAGTTGAGGCTTACATTTTATATTACATATTATTTCCACTCATTTATCATTAATTATTATTATAAATTGATGGTGAGCAAGAAGCAGTGCGGCTGTTGTTAAGATTTATAGTGCAGAGCCACGATATAATTAAAGTGCTTTGTGATTTATTGTACTCACGTGCTTTCATTTTTATTGCATGATATTTTTGGATGGACTTTAAAGTAAAAATTGCTTTAATTTTTACATTAGTAACATATCAACATATCAAGGACCTTTTTAGAACATAGGTATTTATAGGATTGCGCAAGGTGGTGTACAGTACTTAGAAAGTTTGCCGATACCCATGGGCAAGAGTGTTAGTTGATGGTTACGAGTATGTGAGTATGTTAATTATTCTTATTTTTAATTCCCGACGTTTGTTTCCGGCACCCATGGTCACGGGGGACTGAGGTGACTGACGTCCCGATGTCAGAGTTAACCCGGAATACCTTCATCTTTTTAATTATTAGTTTTGGTCCAATCTACGCAGAATGAACTAACTGTGTATTGAAGTCTTACAGTGGTATGCTTGGATTTAGTTTTAATTTGATTAATTACAAGATTCCAAGCAGGTGATAGTACCCATCCTCCCTCTCTATTGGAATTAGGATGTTTTTAATTTCAATAGTCTCACGTGTCATCCTTAGCAGGAATCAATGTTCTTTCGCAAGAATTTGTATTCTATCAAATCTAATGTAATAAAATTTTAATAATAACTGACTAATCTTCTTCGGCGGCTTGAAGAATGTTTTAATAGATGCTCGCTTAGAACATCTTAACTCCATAAACTCTAAAATTCAATTTACTATGGAGTTAAAGGCAAATAATTCTTTAGCTTTCCTAGATGTGTTAGTCATCCGAAATCCCACCAACACCCTATGTCACACTGTGTATAGAAAACAGACCTATACGATCTAAGATGTTTTTAAAAGTAGTTTTTATTACGTCTTTGCATACGAATCGATATTTAAATCATCCTTTACAATTAGCTACCGTGGGCCATAGATATATTATTAAAATACTATATCTATGCCGTGGGCAAATCCATACATAAAACACTATATACCAGGGAAAAATCTTTGTTACAGAGTGCACGAGTGGTCTGTGACAGCAAACACCTGGCCGACAAGCTTCAGCACGTCAAGCAAGTTCTGCACGACAACAAGCTTTGGATCCCGCACCTACGTCACACTGACCGAGTGAAGCTGGCCGCAGTCGAGCGTGTGCCTGCTGGACTACCATATTTCAGAGATGTTACAGATTGGCTACATCTTAAAGTGAGCTTCTGTTAGAACATTCTTCAAGCCGCCGAAGAAGAATAGTCAGTTCTTACCATCCGTCAAGTATTTATATATAGATATTACATATATCCCTCTACAAGATGCAGAAGTGTACAAGCTTGATTGCGAATATGGTCTCTTATATATAGGGCAAACAAAACGATCTACCAAAATCCGCGTAAAAAAGTCTGTAGTCTGTAGTTTGTGATCATATCCTAGACGGCCTCCGCCTGTACATTAGATTTGATAGACCACAAATTCTCGCAAAAGAACATCGATGCCTGCTAAGGATGATACGTGAGGTTATTGAAATTTAAAAAAAAACATCCAATTTCAATAGAGAAGGAGGCTGGTACTATCAACTGCTTGGGATCCTGTAATTAATAAAATTAAAACTAAACCCAAGCATACCACTGCAAGACTTTAAGACACAGTAAGTTCATTCTGTGTTCATTCAACTGAGCTGTGTTGGCGTTTCCTTAGACTTAGCCAAGGCCTTCGACACTGTGTCGATTCCAATACTTTAAATTTTTTTTAACTATATGGGTGTTAGAGGTATTGCCGGTAATTGATTTCAGAGATATCTCACGGACCGGAAACAGTGTGTGAGGATTGGTCGGGCTGTGAGTCTGCCACAAAATGTACCTTTTGGTGTACCACAGGGCAGCATACTTGGTCCTACGTTATTCACTGTCTATATCAACGATATGCATGATCTACCCGTGGAAAACCCAAACGATATGTTATGCCGATGATACTGCTATGGTATTCCATGGCTCAACGTGGAACGATGCTTTGTACAGTGCTGAAAGAGGTCTAAAACAGGTCTTTAGTTGGCTACAAAATAATCTTTTGACCCTAAATACCAAGAAGACTGTGTACCTATGCTTTTATAAGACAGCAGTCACTGCGCCAGTACAACAAACAATGGTTAAGATTCATGAGCCTTCTTGCACAAGCAAATCGTGTGCCTGTGAGACCTTGAGTAGATCCGGTGTAATTAAATATCTCGGTGTCCTCGTTGATGATAAACTGACATTTCAAAATCACATAATAGCTCTTTCGGCTCGAGTCAGGAAGGTTATTGGTGTTGTAAAGCATCTGCGAGACATAACAGGCTTAAATACTCTAAGATCTGTGTATTTTGCGTTATGCCAGTCGCTTATTACTTACTGTATTACTTGCTGGGGAAGTCCAGCAAAAACTTTCCTGATCAGAGGTGAGAGAACGCAACGTTCGCTTATAAAAGTAATGTTAAAAAAGCCGTATAGATACTCAACTTTTGATTTATATAAGGACAGTGGACTATTAAATGTAAGACAACTTTTCATATTTAAGAACTCCCTAACTGTTCATAAGTGTACTCTGGCATCTCCAGAGTATAAGAAATTATTGAAACGAAGAGTATTCCGCTTGCCAACTCCCGCTATCCACTCTGCTTTTTCTTAACGTTTTGGGCAATTCGTGAGAACTCAAGTGTACAACTCCGTCCTTAAGTATTGCGATATAAAAGAAAAATCAGTGGCGGAAGCTAAAAGAACCATAACAAAATGGTTACTTACTCTGAGCTATGATAGTACAGAAAACCTAATTAAACTTACGTAAATTTACGTAAATAAAATATATGAATACAGTATGTAATATCCATATGTACTCGTATCTATAGGAGTTTTTAATTTTAATTTATATATGTTTTATTAATTATTGTAATATTTATGAATAACAGTATTTTCTTTAGTAACAATTTATTATTTTACCTCTAATTATTTTATTTTTATACATATTAACTTAATATAAATATTTATTTTATTTTATTTTAAAAACAAAAAACTTACATAATGTAATAACCGTACGTCGACCCAGTGTCAATAAGAAAATCGTATCAGGCCCTCACGACACAGGCATGCCTAGTGTGAGGACCACAGAACTATACACCCTTGTTTATACACTCCAGCTTAGTTGGTCTGATAAGATCATAGTTTAAAATGGTATACTAGAAAATTAAGACTACTGTACTTCCATTTTATTATCTTATATTGTATATTATAATCTGTACCATCTTAGCTGTAAATAAACATTTTTTTTCATTTCTTCATTTTCATTTTCATTCTGCGTAGATTGGAAAAAAAGTAATAATTAAAAACTGAACTGCTGGGAATCACCCCGGTCCCCCGTGACCATGAAATGTCGGGAATTAAAAATAAGAACAATTAAACGCGATAAAATCCGTAAAAGTAGTTTTATTCAATGTGTAGTGTTTCCGTAAATATAAGAAATCATTAAATAAATAAACCTACTTATAATATAACTTTTTTATAGGAGAGTGTGACAAACGAGCACATAGTCCACCTGTGGTAAGTGGTTGCTGTGACCTATAGACATCCACATCTATCCTCAATAAAGAATCAAAATGCAGATGAATTGTAACCCGTGAGGACTAAGATGGAATGCCTCTTTTCCAGTAAAAAGGGTCTCCGGTTCTCTACACTCACAATACGAAATACAGCAGTGTCAAGCTGCTATTTTACGCTAGTATTCAATAAGAGCGTGGTCCTTCCCCGGTCGAGCCGACCCATTCGTGCAACAACTATACTACTAATATAGCTGCAGCATGGCTCTACCACGTAAGAAATTTGAGCGGATTAATCAAATTACCTAAGCAGGTTATTGATGCAACTGACATATTCCATTAAATTAACACAGTGATCAATATGAACCACTATTAAATCAAGCAGGACGTTTACTATAATGTAACTTCGGACTTCACTTACGTATATGTGGTGATATCAAATATCTCATGTACTCCGGCGACGATTACTTCGTTTTAACTAATTGTATTTACTGTTACAAATTGCTTTAATTCCGAAATAAATCTATTCCGAAGATATCCCGTCGTCAGTCTGAGCGAGATTAGAATGGATCTCCAGCACCTTAAAAACGGAAAGTCCCCGAGCGAAAATGGAATTACAGCAGAGCTTTTGAAAGCGGGTGGAAAACCGGTACTTGAAGTCTTTCTGAAGCTCTTTAATTCCGTCCTTCATGGTGGCACTACTCCGGAGGCATGGAGCAGAAGTGCGGTGGTCTTGTTCTTCAAGAAACGCGACAACGCTCTCTTGAAGAACTACAGACCGATTTCCCTTCTGAGCCGCGTCTACGTGCTGTTTTCGAGAGTCATTGCGAATCGTCTCGCACGCAGACTTGACGACTTCCAGCCTCCCGAACAAGCCGGTTTCCGAAAAGGCTTTAGTACCATAGACCACATACACACCCTTCGGCAAATCGTACAGAAGACAGACGAGTACAATCTGCCACAGTGCCTTGCGTATGTGGACCATGAGAAAGCCTTTGATTTCGTCGAAATTTGGGCGGTGCTGCAGTCCCTTCAGCGGTGCCAAGTTGACTGTCGATATATTGAAGTGCTGGAGTGTTTGTACAGTAGAGCTACGATGGCTATCCGAGTACAGAGTCAGAGTACGAAACCTATCCAACTGCAGAGAGGTGTAAGACAGGGTGACGTTATATCCCCGAAACTCTTCACCACTGCATTGGAAGACATTTTCAAGCTGCTGGACTGGAAAGGATGCGGTATTAACATCAATGGCGAGTACATCACTCATCTTCGATTTGCTGACGATATAGTCCTAGGACCTAGGACTAGGAGGACCTAAGCACTATGCTCAATGACCTCAGTAGTGGTTCCCTACGGATAGGTCTTAAGATGAACATCAACAAAACAAAAATCATGTTTAACCTCCATATCACACCTATGCCGGTAGTTGTTGGGAGCACTAAACTCGAAGTTGTTGACGAGTATGTTTACCTGGGACAAATAGTCCGACTAGGTAAGTCCAACTTCAACCGAGAGGTCAATCGACGGATTCCCCAACTTACATTTTGGTGTCAGTTACAGGTTTTAGTATAACTTTAATCTGTTTAAATGAGTAATAATTATCTCAGTTCTAATTAAACGAGATATATAAGAGTTAAGAAATAAATTTAGCTCCAACAGTGGTTCTGGAACTTTAATGAACGATGTTAGATTGCTTTAAGAGTTAGAATAGTGCTAATCACAGCAAGTATAGTTAAGATGTTGTAGCTTTGACCTGTTTGTAGCTCATAAATCTATACAACAGTGCTCGCTGACTCTCGTTAACACTCATTGTTGTTTAGTTGTTGCCGTGAAGTGTCTTATATGTCTTTAGGTATTATATTGACTATAGGTGCAGACATGGGTTGTAAAACAGAGTTTGTCAAGAGTGTACTAACACAAGATACTAAAAGTGTTGAATAACTAATTTATGTAGTTTTAAGCTTTAATTTTAATTTTACTAATGCTTGTTGTGTTAGGCAGATACACTTTAAAGACATTGTAAAAGTAATGGTGTTATACAAGACAAGTATGGATATTAATACTCAAAAGCAATCTTTCTAAAGTTGCGAATTGTTATAATTTTTTGTTATAAACAACCTTATTACGAAGTGAAGAAATTCTTCTACCGAGTAATAATATTAAGTTACATTAAAATGAAACGATTACAAACATGGAGTAAACATAAGAAAACAGGTGCAGTGAAAAAAAGGATTAAGCAGGAATGCCGTATTTTTTTGGATTCACTTAATAATTGTACGAATGACACAAACAAATCACTTAGTTGTGATGATATCCAATTAGATTCTGGTGTTCCAGTTATTACGGAAAATAAAGAAGATTCGTTACAAAGTGAATATATAAATAGCCATAATACGAGTAATTTTAGTCAAGTTCGAGTGGAGACACAACAGGATTCTGTAGAATAAGAACAAGAACAAGAAAAATCACAGATAAATCACAATTTTTTCGATTCCATACTACTTAGTGCGTCAGAAGATGAAGAAGAAGAGGAAGAAATATTTATAATATATATAATATGAAAACCTAGAGGCATTTTTTTAAATCTGTAAATTACCGTCTGAGATCCACCGGGCAGTAAGAATTATTTTATTTATTTATTTATTTTATTGTCTCGCTTATTGGAAAGCAAGTGAATTTAGTTTTTTTTTTAATTATTTAAGCGTTATCATATTGCCTGATATCCTTCGTGTTGATGTTGTTGAACACTTTTTGAGTTAAGAACCTTATGTTGTCTCTGATGATGTTATGGTAATAAATCCAAATGAAACCAAATGTAAATTAGTTTGCATTAGTCCTTAAGATGTAATATACTTTCTACCATTAATACATACGCTGTAAGTACTCAAATGATAAGCAAACTTTAATTTGAAAATTTCTTTATTAAAAAATTTAAGAAAAAATTGTTGTTCAAATGTTTTTTTAGAAACATAAAATATGTGAAACATTATTTTCTGAAATAAATACTCTGTATGTGAATTATGAAAAAATCAATGAAGAGAATATTATTTATCCATTATAATATTAAAAATGCTGCTATACATTGTAAATTGTTATCGTAATACATCGGTCCGTTTTACTTTACATTTCATTACGTCCCAGTCTAGCGTTGGTGTTGAATTTTCATCTTTTAAATACTTTGATATGCATTTATTTGGATATCTGAGAATAATGTTCGATTCCCAGTCCGAGGGGACAGTAAATAATTTATAACTTATTTCCCTCCAAGGTTTGAACAACTTTGAACGGCATGCTGAAACAATAATAATAACACCTTAGTACACAAATTAACAACGGAAAACATACGTAACACATATAGTACTACACTACGTATAGTTAGTCAAGGTATAACAAATTGTCCCAATAGAGAAAATCTTTTTAAAAAAACCTTTAATCAGTCAAAAGACCACACAATTTGCACAAGTGGGCAATTTTTTTTAAATATTTTGACCCACATTCTCTGGTGAAACTTGTTAACTTTAATTTATCCCCCACCTACACACGTTTCCCTTAGATATTTCGTTACAACCCGTATAAACATAGATCATGTCGTTTGCGGCTCTAAAAGCAGGTTTTGATTATTTTGTTAAAGAACCCTAATCCATTTAGTACGTAAAATGTTTAGCCGGTTGTATTGCCTTGGCTATAGTAAGTATAATTATTTAAGTCTATTATTGCACTGTTAAGTATACTGAAGACTGCACAATATTCTTGAGTAAAGGTGTTGTATCTCAAAATGTGTAATAGATGACTTAAGTGAAGACTAAAGCTTTAAGTAAGTTCGCCATTGTGTTGGTAAACTAACCTATAAAGTGATGACTGGGTTAATATTTGACAACAAAATACTTCATTATTTTTGTTAATTTTGTTATTCCATTGATGCCACTTAATTTAACATGCCAATTGCCAGGATGCAAGAATTAAATATGATACAAATTTGGGGTGTCTATTTTATTCTTCATAATTTTTATTTAAAATCTCTAACAAATCCTGAGCGCGTTAAAATTGAGATGGGAAACATGGTATACACTTACCGTAAAATCACAATAGCCGATTGTTTTCACTTCACAAACTGAAATAACTTGACTAATTTATTATAACTAACTCCTCTGTCAATTATGTTTCGCCATTCAGTAAGCTGTTCTTCGTTGTCACAATTTTATTGTGTCGTTTATAGAATTTCTCAAACGAGCCTTAAGAGTATTTTAGATAACTATCACGCGTCAAAGTGTCAAACAACTATTTTTAATAGGTCTAATGAAGTTTTGAGTGATAAATCATTCTTAGCCGACGTTTTTCTATGACCCGTAGTGTTAACTGACCCATCTACAACCACAGTAATACCGGTTAAAGTAGTAGCTGAGGATGAATAAACACTCTTATGTAGGTACTTTAACACCTTTATACAATTGCTCTACAGACTTTCTATAACCTTTACCTGTAAAATCGTGGGCCTCTTTCGTGGTTATAAGTGAGTTAGAGTACTCTATAACACCGCTGCTACAGGTATTCTTAACACTTTGATACTCGAATGGATCCCATATACGAACGATATACAGGTTGTTTTAACGCTACCGTGCTAGTTGGGTCAACTCGGCTGGGCAGTGTTCGGGACACTACGACACATCTTCTCGTTAGACATACCTCAAAACCTGAAAACGAATTGTATAACCAGTGCGTGTTGCCAGTGATGACTTACGGATCTGAGACATGGTCCTTTACTGCTGGCCGTATGAGGAAGCTCAAGGTCGGTCAGCGAGTTATGGAGAGGGCTATGCTCGGAGTTTCTCTGCATGATAAACTTAGAAATGAGGATATCCGCAGTACAACCAGAGTGACCGACATAGCCGAACCGATTAGCAAACTGAAGTGGCAGTGGGCCGGCCACATAGCTCCAAGAACCGACCACCGATGGGGAAGAAAGGTTCTCGAGTGACAGCCTCGTACCGGTAGGCGAAGTGTAGGGCGACCCCCCACTAGATGGAGTGATGACCTGGTAAGACATGCAGGAAGTCGATGGATGCAGGTGGCTTAGGACCGTGCTTTGTGGCATTCCTTGGGGGTGGCCTATGTTCAGCAGTGGACTTGTGAAAGGCTGTAATGATGATGATGTTGATGAACTCATTGTATTTAATTTATCTCGTTTAATTTGACCTATATATACGGTACCCATATGCACTGGGAAAATTTTTGTTATAATTAAAACGTAAAATTTGTAATTAATAATTTTCGTTACATTTAATAAGAAGTGAGATTTGTCAATTAAGATAAAAGGAATGGATATTATCATCATTACAACTCATCACAATTCCAGCGCTGAACATAGGCCTCCCCGAGGGTTGCCACAACATACGGCCCTTAGCCACGTGCATCCATTGACTTTTTGCATCGCTTACTAATTCGTCACTCAATCTTATGGGGCGTCACCCTACATTTCGCTTGCCACAACAAATTTTCTTTTCTTAACCATTACCAATAAATACGAGTAACTATGATAATAAGCTTACAAAGAAAAGCAATGTTAAATATTGGTAATAGTTTCGTTTAATAAGGTATAATCAAAAAAGCCACTGAGTATAATAACACTACTTCTAGCGAAACTGCCACAACACGACATGCCGATTTGTATTTAAATTGTAATCAACAATTTCAGATAAGTTTTCACAAACGTACAATATCGAGAGTACACTGTTTAACTACTTACACTGAGTAATAAATACATCATAGGTATTTGCACTGTTCTCTTAATTAACTCGCACAAAACATTACGTAGCAAATCACAGTAATATACGTCTCATTAGGGGAATAGGTGATGGGGAAAAGGTTTCCATTAATTTCTGAAAGGATTATAGAGCAAAAAAGCGTCCACTGCACTGCTTCAGTGTAAATTAAGGAACTTCCTTTTCCATGTACCCGAAATAAATTTTATTATTTAGATAGTGCATAATTCTCTTGAAGTTCTTTAATGACCAACGAGTCAATACTTAAAATTTTCCGGCGTGAATACAATACCAGTTCGTGTGATAAAAATTCTAAGTATAAGAAAACAAATATGAATCTAAGTATCTAATAAATAACAGTTTTGTATAGATTAAAAATTGATTGTAATATTAGTACTTATAGTAATGATACATAAGAATTTGAGAATCTACGTAAATAATATAAGAAGTGGCGGTGACTGAGGAATCTGCCTGTATGTTGTTTGAATGTCATTAAGACATGAATTACCATTTTAATTATTTCGTCTGTTTGTCTGTCCGGGCTAATCTTCGTTAATTAAATGTCATTAAGACATGAATTACCATTTTTAATTTTTTGTCTGTTTGTCTGTCCGGGCTAATCTTCGTTGTTTCAATGTCATTAAAACATAAATTACCATTTTTAATTTTTTTGTCTGTTTGTCTGTCTGGGCTAATATTCGTTATTTAAATGTCATTAAGACATGAATTACCATTTTTAATTTTTTTGTCTGTTTGTCTGTCCGGGCTAATATTCGTTATTTAAATGTCATTAAGACATGAATTACCATTTTAATTTTTTGTCTGTTTGTCTGTCCGGGCTAATCTTCGTTATTTGAATGTCATTAAGACATGAATTACCATTTTTAATTTTTTTGTCTGTTTGTCTGTCTGGGCTAATCTTCGTTATTTGAACGTCATTAAGACATGAATTACCATTTTTAATTTTTTTGTCTGTTCGTCTGTCCGGGTTCGTCTGATCTTCGGAAAACCATTGGACCGTACTGAAATAAAACATTCAAAGTTCCCAATGCAAAACAATACTTGTGCTTGTCTCACAATCCGCCCTCCCATACAAATTACTGTTTTATTTTAAATGTTTTACCATTTCGCAAATAATTTTATGGTAATTATTGCTAATTATGTGAGGTACCTTCTGTGTACTAAATATCGGGAATTTGTCAATAAAACAAAAAATACAAATTATTCATCTAAATTTATTTTATCGCCTTCAAAGTAAACCCCATCGCTTGCAATACAACATCTCCAACGCTTCACCCAGTCTTCCATACATTTTTCATAGGCTATTTGCGGTATGGCCTTTAGCTCATTCAGCGAATTTTTTGTTATGGCTTCTATCGACTCAAAACGTTTTCCTCGAAGTGGTAATTTTAACTTGGGAAATAAAAAAAAGTCAGACGGAGCCATATCAGGTGAATACGGTGCTTGGTCGAGAACTTTTGTTGAATTTTTCGCTAAAAACTCTTTCACTATAATGGCTGTGTGTGATGGTGCATTACCATGGTGCAGCATCCATGAGTTGTGTTGCCACAAATCTGGACGTTTTCGGCGGATACTCTCACGCAAACGCTTCATAACGCCTAAATAATATTCTTTATTCACTGTTTCTCCCTTTGGAAGGAATTCGGAGTGAACCACAACACGGTAGTCAAAAAAAACTGTCAGCATCACCTTGATTTTGGAGCGACTTTGCCGCGGTTTTTTGGGTTTCGGCTCGTTTTTGAGACGCCATTCTGAAGACTGTTGGCTTGTTTGCATGTCGTACTTATAAACCCATGTCTCGTCGCCAGTTATTATACGTTTCATAAAGGTCGGATCCGTAGAAGCTCGGGAAACCATGTCTTCAGCGACATGCTTTCGCTGCGCTCTTTGAACAAAATTGAGCTCTTTTGGAACTAGTCGAGCGGCGACGCGTTTCATGCCTAAAATGTCAATGAGAATGTTGTGGACGGACTTAAAAGATATGTTCACCTCACTAGCCAACTCTCTCAGAGTCATACGTCGATTTTCGAGCACTAGCTTCTTGATTTTGTCGATGTTTTCTTTGGTCATAGCGGTTGAAGGTCTACCAGAACGAGGCAAGTCTACTACTACTTCTCGGCCTTCTTTAAAAGCCTTATACCATTCATAAGCCCTTGTTTTCGATATACACGATTCGCCGTAGGTATTTCGCAACATTTTTAGTGGTTATGATGTGATATAACATGAAATATCATTCGAAACACAAAATTTAAGGCACACTCTTTGTTCAATAATATTTTCCATTGTAAAAATCGCCGAGAACTCAAAACTATGACCAACAAAAAGTGTAGTTTAAAACAAATTAAATGACAGATCCCGCTCAAACTTTGCGCGCTAAATCAGTACAGTGCTACCAACATGCAGTAAAAAAATTAGAACGACCTCTTTTACGCGGGTCTTTTTATTGACATATTCCCGATACTTTTTACACAGAGTAGTATTTCATCTTAGTTCTCAGAGGTGACAATGCATCTGTAACCTTCTGTTTTGACAGAATGAGGTTGATTGCAGGTGGTGGTATTTATTATACTTGTAAATAGTAGAGTTTATTTATCCACTTTGAATCAAAATATAATCATCAATATATCTTTATGAAATAAACAGTGCAGGTTTTTTTTAAATAAAAATAGTTTTCTAACCAATAATTTAATGAAATTTAATATTAAATAATCCTATAATATAATAAAAAATAGTAAAACTATATGTTAATTACTCTTAATGTATACATATAAGTAAATCCGTATTCACGTTGTGTCTGTAAAGCTAATCATCATCATTATCACCATGACAACAAGTCGGTTACTGAACATAGGCCTCCCTTAAATAATGTCACAAAACACGATCCTGAACCAACTGCATCCTTCGCCTACCTGCACAAATGTATTGTTACCCTGAAGAGTAAACATCTTTGATCAGATAATTAATAATTTAAAATTAAAAATTTTGTACAGCCGACTTCAATATAAGTTATTTAAGAATAACTCAAAAACTATTGGCCTGACCTTGATCAAATTCATATCGGACCAGACGAGAATTATCTACTTTCATATAAAAAAGAATCATCGAAATCGGTTCACTCAGTACAAAGTTATGAGGTAACACACATAAAAAAAACATACAGTCGAATTGAGTACCGTCTCCTTTTTGGAAGTCGGCAGAAAATTAAACAGTTTGTACAACCGACTCCAACATAAATTATTAATAATAACTCAAAAACTATTGGTGAGACCTGGATAAAAAAAATATATGGGACCACGTGTGAAGCACACGCTTTTAAATAAAAAAATAATCGAAATCGGTTCACCCAAAAAAAGTTATGATGTAGCACATATAAAAAAAGAAAAAACGTACAGTCGAATTGAGTGCCGTCCTCCTTTTGTAGTCGGTAGAAAATTCAATATTAATATTGTTAAAATTCAGAACTTGATCAAATGTATATGGAACGACATGAGAAGCAACAGCTTTCATACAAAAAAAGAATCATCAAAATCGGTTCACGCAAAAATAAGTAATGAGGTAATTATGAGTATGAGTATGGTAATTAATGGGTCATGGTTGTGAATGGGTCGGCTCGACCGGGGAAGGACCACGCTCTCACAGAATACCAGCGTAAAATGGCAGCTTGACACTGCTGTGTTTCGTATGGTGAGTGTAGAGAACCGGAGACCCTTTTTACTGGAAACGAGGCATTCCATCTTAGTACTCACGGGTGACAACGCATCTGCATTTTGATTCGTAATCGAAGATAGATGTAGATGTCTATGGGCCACAGCAACCACTTACCATCAGGTGGACTGTGTGCTCGTTTTTCACCCTTATCCTATGAAAAAAAACCGACTTCAATATAAATTATTAAGAGTAACTCAAAAACTATTATTCAGGACTTGATCAAATGTATATGGGACCACATGAGAAGCAACAGCTTTCAAATAAAAAAAGAATCATCAAAATCGGTTTACGCAAAAAAAAAGTTATGATGTTAACACACATAAATAAAACAAACAGTCGAATTGAGTAGCTCCTCCTTTTTGAAGTCGGTAGAAAATGGGTCTCCTTTCAGCATATAACATAAAGCAGCATTATGTTGCTATCTTACGCTGGTATGCTGTGAAAGTGTAGCCTTTCCCGGTCGAAGCAACACATTAATGCTGTTGCATAATGTATTATATACACTACAGTGTATCTCTAACACGTACAAAACTCTGGTCTGGAAAAAAACGGTACGAGGCGATAACGTTTTCTTAACTAGGTTTTCAAGTATTGTCGTCTTATCTTATTATTTTGTGTTTTTATTAAATTTAAATGTATTATAATTGCAAAAAAACTTAATTGTTATTGAAATTATTATTACAATTTGACGCATTGTAATAATTATTTAAATTATTTAAATATAAAGCTAAAACAATCATCTGCATCAAGTCATCCACATCGAACAAGCAATAATACAACTGATTACATAAATTTGTGTCTTAAAATAAATATGTGAAGTTTGAACTCTCATAATAATTACAATAATTTCATATATGTTACAAAAGTAATTTTGTTATATGACATATTAAACTCTGTGAACACCAGGAACCACTGACCTCTAGGAACAAACACAAACTAGTGATACCAGTTTCTCGACTCCACAGCAGTAATTTATTCATGGGGCGAGGTATACGCTATTACAACAAAGTCCCAGTAAATATACAGATTGGGCCATCTAACGTTTCTAATTGGAACTATAGGTTATTTTGAGGTTGGAAGGTTTGATGATATTTGCGATGTGACAGAAAGTTACTGTTATGTTTGACATTTTTTAAATGGGTCAATTTTCACTTGAACAAAGTTGGGAAATATTAAATACTTGATGACACGTTGGAAATAAGTTTTTAATATTTCTTATATTGTTCTCAGACTGTAAGAAATTCACGAAAAAAAAATGACAAAAAAGATGTGCCAAAAACGCATTTTGTGTATCAATTTGTGAAGCGAGTTTGTAAAACTAGATCGTTGTTGGATAAAACAACCCGTGTACGTATTCATCCAGTGCGCTCAACCGCAAACATTGCTGTTGTTCAGAGTGTACGTGATGAACCATCAACATCAACTCGTCAACGTTCTCAAGAATTGAACATTTCACACACTTCTTTGAGAAGACTTTTGCATAAAGATCTCGGTATGAATCATCCGACGCGTTTTCGGTTTTCTCAAGTTTCTGTCTTTCTTTCGAAGATGGGCATTTTCACCGAAAAATCATCTTTTCAGATGAAGCTTATTTCCCCCTCGGAGGATACGTATTGACGTATACTCTGAGGTGGAAATAAGCTTATTGAAGCACAATTGTCGTATCTGAGACTCCACACGTCATCGTGAAGAAACCAATGCATCCACAACGAGTGACTATCTGGTGCGGATTTTGGTCTGGCGGCATTATTAGGCCATTTGTCTTCAAAAATGGGCAAGGAAACGCAGTTACAGTGAATGGCGATCTCTATTATGCCTGCTAAGCGATTTTTTGTTTCCAAAAACTGAAGAAGAAAACATAGGCGACATTTGGTTTCAACAGCACGGCGCAACGTGCCACACAGTCAAAGTAATAATCGATCTGTTGCGCACTGTTTTCGAAATTTGTATAATCAGCCAAAATACTGATATCAATTGACCACCTTTTTTTTTTACATGGGGAAATGCCTACGCATATTTGCCTCGCGGGGGCAAGGACGGGTTATGTCGGACTCGCACCGACTAAAACCCCATGGTGTTCCACCCTAGTCGCATATTGGCAGGGCCACGGTAACGCTTTCGCACACTTCCGCGGCCCCACCTGCGCTGGCCGCCCCATGGCGGCCCCTCCTCGGGAGAGGAACACTCCTCCCCCATCTCCTTCTCCGGTAAGGCGCACCAGAACACATGGCGCGCCCTCCTCCTCGGCCTCCAATTTCACATGCGCAACGGACGCCCCCGTGTCCGATGCGCGAAGGCCATGGGGCCAGGAAAAACTAGCACTCAGGAGCACCAGCCTTCCTGACCCCAGCGGCGGATCTGGTCTATGGCTCCGCCGCCAACCAAAATTCGGCTGCGGAGGGTAGGGAGAGCGGCGCCTCGCAATACCGGCACTCCTCTCCCCCTGCAGCCCCACCACCACCACATCAACGGTGCGGCCCCGTTGGAGTCGCGGAGGAAAGGGCGAGTGGCGCATCGCCATACCAACACTCCTCTTCCTCCGCGACTCCACCCCGGCTGCAGAGGTAGGGGTGGGGAGGACACCCCTCTCGCAGCAGCCCACCGACACACATCCGAAGTGGGCTCGTCAAGCCCACTCGGAGTGGCCACCTCGGGCCGGCCCTACACCACGGGCCAGCCAAGGGGTTCCTCTTTCTTCACCGTGGGTGACCAAGCCACGGCTACTAAGCCCCCCCGCCACGACAAGGCGGGAACCCGTTCGGGGGGGCACATCAATTGACCACCTTAAAGCTTCGATTTGACTCCGTTGGACTTTTTTTAATGGGTTGCCGTTAAGGACAAGTATTGCGCTAACCATCCAGAGACGATTGACGACTTGAAACACGAAATCGAAGTTGCCCAGACGAAATAGAGGCCCAAACAATCGAAAATACTCGTATAAGGCTAGCCGTGGCAGTCATTTGAATGATGTTATCTTCCGTTCCTAAATGGAAAGGTTCAATCTTTCTAATAAACTCATAACTTTGAAAAGTATTCATTAGTGTTTTGTTTTTTTTTATAGCCGATTCAAATTCCAAATCTTAAATGGTCCATGATTACCCTTTACAAAATCTCACTATTACCAAATTAAAATATTTTATTAAGTAAAAACTCTTTAAAAGGGTTATTATACATAGGCTGCATAAAAAGTATCGGGAATGGAATATTTCCACTGTTCCTTTCATATTAAAATCTTTTTAATTGAAAAGTCCTTACTTTTAAAAATCGAATACCATTTATTTATTTAAAAAAGATTCTCGGTCTTGCCACAAGGTTTTGTCAAACTTGTTTAGTCGTTGAGAAAATGGAATTGACTCGAGAAAATTCAAGAGCGAAGATTTGTTATGACTTTCGAAGTGGTTTAACACAAAAACAGTGTGTTGACCGGATGATTTCTGCATTTGGTGATGAAGCCCCATCCAAAACCACAATTTATCGCTGGTTTGCTGAATTTCAACGTGGACGTGTCAAGCTCAGTGATGATCCCCGTCAAGGTCGTCCAAAAACTGCAGTCACCCAAGAAAACGTTGATGCTGTGCGTAAGCTGATTAAGGAAGATCGACATGTGATATACCGTGAAATTCAGGCAACTTTAGACATTGGCATGAGTCAAATACAAATAATCTTGCATGAACAATTATGTGTAAAAAAAGTTGTTTTCCCGATGGATACCGCATTCGCTCTGTGAAGAGCAAAAAGCGGCTCGCATTACTTGGTGCATCAGAACTCTCGAAAAATTCCACGCAGGATCCTCAAATGCTGTATACAACATCGTATCAGGTGACGAATTCTGGATATACGAAAATAAGTTAAAGCTAACAAAAATTGTTCGTTCACAGAGTGTTGCAAAGAAAATGGTGGCCACGTTTGTCTCCAAAACCGGCCATGTTACGACTATTTCTCTTGAGGGACAAAGAACGGTTAATGCAGAATGGTATTATAGCATTTGTTTGCCACAGGTCGTTTCTGAACTCCGTAAAGAGAACTGCAACCGCCGCATCATCCTCCATCACGATAATGTGAGTTCTCACACCGCACACAGAACAAAATGTTTTTAGAGCAAGAAAACATAGAATTATGAGACCATCCACCGTACAGCCCAGACCTAAGCCCTAATAATTTCTATCATCGTCATTACAGCCCTTCAGAAGTCCACTGCTGAACATAGGCCTCCCCCAAAGAATGCCACAAAGCACGGTCCTGAGCCACCCGCATCCATCGACTTCCTGCATGTCTTACCAGGTCGTCACTCCATCTCGTGGGGGGACGCCCTACACTCGGCCTACCGGTACTAGGCTGCCACTCGAGAACCTTTCTTCCCCATCGGTTGTCGGTTCTTCGAGCTATATGGCCGGCCCACTGCCACTTCAGCTTACTAATCCGTTGGGCTATTTCGGTTACTCTGGTTCTACTGCGGATATCCTTATTCCTAAGTTTATCACGCAGAGAAACTCCGAGCATAGCCCTCTCCATAGCTCGCTGAGCGACCTTGAGCTTCCTCATACGGCCAGCAGGGAAGGACCACGTCTCAGTTCCGTAAGTCTTCACTGGCAACATATATATCTATACATATGATTTCTATACTTTCGCAAAAATAAAGAATAAATTGCGTGGACAGAGATTTTCATCACCTGAAGAAGCTGTGGACGCCTACAAAACGGCCATTTTGGAGACCCCAAATTCCGAATGGAATGGTTGCTTCAATTATTGGTTCCATTGTATGGAAAAATGTGTCAAATTTCGCGGAGAATACTTCGAAAAGCAATAAATACATTTTTAAATAGTAATGTTGTGTCACTTCCTTGATTCCCGAAATTTTCAGTGCCGCCCTCGTAATATTATAGTTATCATAAAATTGTGTTATAAATTTATTAATTAACGTCTTATTATTATATTATTATGTAATTATTTGTAATAAGTAACAAATAATTTAATTTCACATAGTATCTCGTAAACATGTCACGCGTGAATTGTCGACCGTAAATTATTATTGACCATACCAGCAAACCGCAGTCCCCAGACAACTGCTACGTTTTGTGCTCCCTCACCAAATTACTGAACACATAAAGGTTCTACGTTAAATGAAATAGGATAAATTATTAATAATTGAAACTAAAACAAATTAACAACGGCATTTACTTCTAGAAATCGTAAATTATATTTGAATCCGGCCACAAACATTGTTTTGTAAGTGTTGGCGACGCGTCTATAAAAGACATTTCAATTTATTAGTTAACCGATTACGAATAGCTTCTAAGAGCCTGTCCAGAAAGCGCGATTTACGCGCGCGTCCACTCGCGCGTTTTGATTTGTATTGCGTCCAGATGCGGCGAAATCACGCGCGTTCTTACGCGCGCATGAGATGAGACGGATTTGGTCAGTTATAAACATGGACTCGGCTACAGCGGTTGTGTTGTGGCTTGCATACCGTCGATGGAGACGTTGTAAACGAAGAGAAAGTCGACGATTTAACGTGCATCCCATTCTACGTGACAGAATGACGCATAGTATGTATATAACTTTATACCCAAAACTCAGAGAATATAGTGAAAAGTTTTTCAACTACTTTCGGATGTCAGTAGCATCGTTTGATGATTTACTAGAAATTATCAAAGAAGATTTGACTCCATGTCAAAATTATGTGGTACGGGATACTGTTTCTGCAGAAGAAAAACTCGTGATTACTTTGAGGTAATATTTTTTATTGCTTTAGTAATTATAAACTAAGACCCAATTAACAAAAATAAAGAATTTGAACAAAATTAACAAAAATTAGGAATCATTCTTATATAATATAGGTAGGTACTTAACATTTAATTTAATTATCGTATAGTTCCATTAATTCAGATTCATTGGAATCTTGTGTAGATGCCGGTGATGGGTTTTTGTAGCTAGACGTCTTTGGTGGTCGTGACGCAGTGCAATAACCTCGATTGTAAGTCGAAAAGGTTGCAGGTGGAAACGAAGATGTTGAAGGGTCTGTTGCGGTATATCCTGTTTCTCCAAAATAATCTGTCTGTCCACGTTGTGTCATTCCTGTTTGGTAATGACATTGTGTCGAAGGTTGGTAGTCGGAACGAGCAGCTGCAGGTTTAAGACACAGAGCTTGTTGAGCTTGAAGTACTTTCATTAATTCAATTTTTGTTTGAAGTCTGTTTTCCTCTGGTACTTTAAGAAGCTCTTTGTGTAAGGACAAACAAAATAGTTTGTCATCATCTGACTCCATTTGGTTTGATGTCTGTGGCTGATTTCCAGATGCTAAATTTGTTTTTATGATGGAGAGAAATTCTTCGTCGGCCGCATTTAGGTTTTTCTTCTTTTTCGCCTGACTACGTGGAGGTCTCATTACATCTTCCCCATCGCCCGAAAACTCTTGTTCTTCAGCTGCAATAGACGCGGTGTTGATGTTGCTCTCAGTTCTTTTATTCCGTGTCGATCTTTCGAGGAACATCAAACGTTCAAAATAAATATATTTGGCTTTGCCGGAGGCTCCTGATCCAGACGGTGTGGTTTTCTTCTTCTTCATTTCTCTTACAAAGCCATCACGCAACCCTTTCCACTTCTTCTGCAATAAAGTACCTGTAAACAATAAAAAGATTAGAATAAAATAATAATTCTTATGTAACTTTCTTTTCAGATATTTGGCTACAGGATGTTATTTTGCGGACCTGCATTATGCCTACAGATTAGGAAAGTCTACAGTTATCGAAATAGTACAGAAAACCTGTTACGTCATATGGAACAAACTGCAAAATATAGTAATGAGAGAACCAACGAAGGCTGAATGGAAAGAAATTTCGAAACAATTTCAAAAATACACAAATTTTCCAAATTGCATCGGCGCCATTGACGGCAAGCACATCCGTATTATAAAACCTAATGATTCTGGATCTCTTTTTTATAACTATAAGAGTTACTTTTCAACTGTTTTGTTGGCCGTATGCGATGCAAATTATTGTTTTATTGCAGTGGACATAGGCGCATATGGAAAAAGTAATGACTCCACAATTTTTAGAGACTCTATTTTATATAAAAAACTTGTCGAGAAAACTTTAGATATCCCAGATCCAAAGCCAATATCGCAAACAGATACAACCCCCTTACCTCATGTCATAGTAGGAGATGAGGCGTTTAGTCTGTCTGAAAATATAATGCGCCCTTATTGCGGTAAATCTCTAACAACTAAAAAAAGAATTTTCAACTATCGCTTATCCAGAGCCCGGCGTTACATTGAATGTTGCTTTGGCATCTTAGTAAATAAATGGAGAATATTTCATAGACCGTTGAATGTAGACATAGAATTTGCAGAAAATATCATTAAGGCTTGTTGTGTTCTCCATAACTACGTAAGGTTAAGGGATGGCTACAGGTATGATCACACTCTTTACGAAACATCTCTGATTAATTTGAACACTGAGGCAGTGAGGCCTAATGCGAGATCATTGAATACAAGAGATAGATTTGCTGATTATTTTGTTAACGAAGACAAACTCCCTTGGCAAGATAAAATGATATAGTTTATTAATGTAAAATATGTGCAAGGAATATTATTATTTAATAAAATATTATTTACTTACCTAAAGTTTTTTTTTTCTCCTCGGAATCACCAGCTTCACAAAAAATTTCTACTATTTCTTCCCAGTTCCTACGTTTAATGATTCTATTAGAATAATCTGATGATTCCATATCCCATATAGCTACCCTTTTCTCAATTTCGTCAATAAAAAGTTCCGTGTCAAAGTTATCACGCTCCATTTTGAACCAAATACGTCCACTCGCCACGGACACGCGCGTAGTACTGGACGCAGCAATGGCGCCGGAGTATCTCGACTCGCGCGGCGCACGCGCGTAAAACGAGCGAGTCGAGAGTCCCGCTCATTGCAAGCGTTTTACGCGCGTGTGAGGTAACGCGCGAGAGCATCTGGACGGCATGTATGTAGCTCTAGTATCTCGAGAACGCGCGAGTGCCTACGCGCGAGTGGATACGCGCGTAAAACGCGCTTTCTGGACAGGCTCTAAAACAGTTTATCGAGCAATAATAATCTTATAAGAAAACGCTTAGTTAAATCTTAAAGGAATGTCGAATTAATAATTTGAAAATCCTGGGTTCGATTCCCAGGTCGGAATAGTTCATTGTTTTCTTAATAAATTCATAAAGGGAATTTTTGAGATATAAATTATGTTTCCGGGTTCAGTTCCCCGGTTGAGATCACCTTTCAAACAGTAGAGAAAATTTAAAGAAATATTAAAAAAAAGTTAGAGACCAGGATTTGTTCCTCGGTCGAAATGATCACTTTGTGTATAAATGGAATTAATGTAAATTAATTACATAAGCATTGTCTTATATAAGTTTGATAGGTTTGGTATGAAAATAAAATTTTTATTTTCAAAGTTTAGATTATAAAATGTTTCCTTTGTTTTGGTCTGATAACACGGTGACTGATAACAGCCTTGATGTCTGATAAGAGATTCTTATTGGAAGTCACCTTATCCCAAAAGGGGTCGTATAGGAATCAGTTACTCATTTTGTGGTGATGGACCGCCGAGAAACAGACTAAAATTGCCACCTGTTTTACCAATAACGGGTGTAAGGTAAAAGTTAGTTGTTCATTTAGTTACAGATGACAACAGCACGCTAATTTGTAAAATCAAAGTTTGAATAAGTGGAAATTTAAATGTTTGTAAATTTCAGCAATTTATGTAATTGACTTGTAAAATGTTTCAGATTGACTGTATGAGCGAAATAAGTGAATTCTGTGTTATTTCAACTTAAAACTCCTATGAAATAGTGAAATATATAGGAATATATAGGAAAAATGTAAATTAAACTATTGTATTAGTTAAGATATTTGTATTTTCAAATAAAGAACATTGTTTCAACCTTATGTGTTAGATATTTAAGAACTCTAACTTGGTGCATATGTTGTAAAATAGGCTTATTTTGTTGGATAAATAAAAGGTTTTTTGTGATATAAAAATGTAATGTATATCTTAGTATAGACATTTTTTTGTGTTATATTTATAAATAAAATGTATAAATTTGTGTCTTATACAAATAAACATATTGGGCAAACCGTGAGGGAGTGATAGTACAAATTTAATGTAATTGAGTTGTAAATCGCACAGAGGGCGCGGCTCTCTTTCGAGTATAGCCTTTTTTATCAAAAAGGCTATACTCGAAAGAGAGCCGCGAAAATCAGTCTAACGGGATATCTCCCGTTAGACTGATTTTCATGTAAATCGTTCGGGACCAGCTACCAGTATATAATATAATCAAGAAATAAAAGCATATAGGGAAGTGATAGGGAAAGTAATTACTCTCTCACGGAGCGGTTTGAAGATAATTACTGTTTTATTCCCAAGGGATCCTTCACCTTTAAAATTAAGTACAGTCCTTCTGGTGTCGCCGGAGCGGCACATATTGAAGAATTAAGGCGTTGGGACCGGGACGACCTCGGAAGACCCGTAATCCCCGCGTGAACCTATTTAAAGAAAAGGCAGAGGTCGACGCCCTTGTGTGTTACTCAGTTGCGGGGTTCACATACGTTGTTCCCGAACCCAACGTAGGTGACTTAGGGGGTTGTGAAGTCCACTGCTGAACGAGCCGTGACCACAAATCATTTCCCCGTGTCCTTTTCAATTGGGTCCTTCGCAGCCTAATTGAGAAGCAAGACCCCGCGCCCTTTTCAAGTGGTCCTTCGAGGAGCCGGATTGAGAAACCTCGTTCCTTTTCAGTAAGTATTATTTTTGAAAGTAGTTTTGTTTCGCGTAATTTAACTTTAAGTAACAGATAAACATTTTAACTTACAATGATTGTCAGTTACGTTTGAAAAACCAAAGGCATAAATCCTTGTTAGGTTTTTGATAAAATCAATGCTATCGCGTTATGTTTCGTACGCAAGCTATTTCAAAATAGTTTTTTGCGAGATGTATGAGATGTAAAGAGTTAAAAGTTCGATACTGTTTCAATAATAGCAATAAAATGTACTAAATAACTTAATAAATGGCAACTTAAAATCGTGCATTAACACGTGTCTAGAAAATGGCTACTTTCCAGGAAGCCTTAATATAGCATAGGTAACACCATTTTTTTTTTAAATATGGTTACAACACTGATCCAAGCAAATACCGAACAACATCGGTATCGGTATTTGCTTAGATTCAAATTCTTCGAAAAAAATTATTTACTTCAGGCGATATGTTTGATGATGATTTTCTATAGATGAACAGTACGGTTTTCAAATTAAGTCTAACACATTGATTTACTAATTAAAATTAGAGTAATTATTGACAAAAAGGCTTGAGGAATATTTATCGACCTTAAAGTATTTATGTGAGTTACAAACAGATACTTGTCTAAAACCTATATAACTAAAAATATAGGGATCAATCATACTTAAATAATAGGTTAAATTGCAGAATTCTAAAGTTATATACGCGGTAGTGCGGCTATATTAGTAGTATAGTTGTAGCACGAATAGGTCGGCTCGACTGGGGAAGGACCACGCTCTCACATAATACCAGCGTAAAATAGCAGCTTAACACTGCTGTGTTTCGTATGGTGAGTGTAGAGAACCGGAGACCCATTTTACTGGAAAAGAGGCATTCCATCTTAGTATTCAAGGGTGATAACGCATCTGCATTTTGATACTTTATTGAGGATAGGTGTAGATGTCTATCGGTCACAGCAACCACTAACCAACAGGTTGCTCAGGTGCTCGTTTGTCACCCTATCTTATAAAGAAAAAAAACCGGCCAATTGCGAGTCGGACTTGCGCACCGAGGGTTCCGAACAAATCCGTAGGTATATAAGTTTAAGATTATTAAAAATATTTTTATTATATGATCTAGCTAAAACATTTAAGCTTTTCGCAATTTTTCCTTTATCTGTGCTATAAAACATTGATTCATACCAAATTTCTAGATTCTGAGTTCACGGGAAGTACCCTGTAGGTTTTGATTCCCTTGCGAATGTCGAAAATTTGCGGCATAAACGGCTGTATCTTTTGATTGCTTTGCCTTAGACGTTTGATTTTTTCACAGCTCTAAGTGACAGTAGATTTAAGTATTTGGTATGAATTTCAGGTTGATACCTTCACGCGTTCCTGAGAAAAAGGGTCTTGACAGACAGACAGACAGACAGACGGACAACAAAGTGATCCTATAAGGGTTCCGTTTTTTCATTTTGAGGTACGGAACCCTAAAAATACAAAAAAATTGAATGTGGTGTGAACAGGTATCAATACTAAAGACCGTACGGTGTTCCTTATATACAGGTTGTCCCAAAAAATAGTGTCAAGCGGAATTTCAGAGATAGAGCACTTCTTGGGGTACCCGAATCACCTTCATGTATGTTTCGCAATTTTTCATAGTTTTCGAGTTATGATATTTTTTTCTGAATTTTTGGGAATTTTGCAACCTGAACAACTTAAAAAGTTAAATTTTGTAGTTAGCTCCACTCAAAAATAGAAACTAAATATACTTTAAAAAAACTAAATAAAACTCACTTCTGTAGGTAATAACCGAATTATAAATTATAAAGTAGAAAATATTTTCAATAAGTTTAAAATTAGAAAATAGTGTTTATCATAAAAAAAAAAACATTTTATTTTAAAAAAGCGTGGGGTGCTTGATGTCATTTGTTCTAAATATTTTTGTGGATATTTGTAAAATTTTCGTTATCATAAAAATATCTGAAAAAGCATTTTTTTTATGTTAATCACTATTTTCTTATTTTAAACTTATTGAAAATTATTAATTATGCTAATTAGAAGTATTTATGTTTTAATTTGATTTGTTTGTGTTATATTTTATGTTATATTATTTGCTTTGTTTTTCTACTTCTTAGTTCGGTTATCTACATAAGCGTGTTTTTTGAGTTGTTAAAACTATTATTTATTTCTACTAAAAGCAAGAAGCTCTCCGATCATCCAACTCTAGTTATAGCTAATGAACCTGAAATTAGGTGAAATAATATAGCAATGATGCATTATTCAGAAGACTCTTCTTAAATTACTTATCCTAGTTACTACTGATTTTGGAGCAGCATTTTATTTAAACGAGTTAATATTGAAGTATTAACTATTTGTCAGTGTAGACAGTATATTGTTCTTGTGATAAATTATTGTTTAAACCCAAAAGTCAAAGCCGCCTAAGCAGATACAAAACGCTTTAATTTACTAAAACTTGGTAAGTGATAATGACGGTTTATATTATCACATACATAACAATATAGACCAAATAGAGAATAATATAGACCAAATAGATAAAAATGTATACCAAATAGATAAAAATATATACCTTATAGATAATAATATAGACCAATAGATTATGATATAAACCAAATAGATAATAATATAGACCAAATAGATAATAATATAGACCAAATAGATAATAATATAGACCAATACATAATGATATAGACCAAATAGATAAGAATAAAGACCAAATAGATAATAATATAGACCAAATAGGTAATAATATAGACCAAAAGATAATAATATAGACCAAATAGACTATGGGTAAAAGCAAAGAATTCAATGTAATTGAAAATCATCTCTTTATCCCCCTGCTAAATTGATAAATAAGTTGGATTGATTGATAATCTTGGAGGTTTTTTTTATAGAATAAGGTGACAAACGAAATCAGTCTACCTTTAGGCCGATTATACTTTGGGCCGATTTATCCTCGATATTAAGATTCAAAATGCAGCTGTGTTTGCTACCCCTGAACACTAAGATGGATGCCTTCTGCCTGTTCATTATAATTTTGTTTATTATTTATTATTATTTAGTTGTTCATTATAATACCAATAGGCTACTAGATAATTGATACCCTGTAAAATATTTATAAGCAATGCTTATATTCTGTTATCAGTTACCTATAACTAAAAATTAAATTAAATCAGACTACTATTCGTGATACACTGGGGCTTAATATAAAACTACTTGGCTCTTCGTGATTCAACCAACGCAACTATACGAGATAGGGTGTAAGCTGTAAAATTTGTTGTACAGGCCTTTAAACAATTTCGAATTTAAAGGGTAGTCCTTCAAGGCACTACATTAAATCTCTTTTTTTCACTACTGTTTGTACAGTATCCATATGAAGAACATAGAACTTTGGCCTATGATGAGTAAAAATTCTTTAGCGATAGGGAATGGCGCTATTTCTTTAATAACTCTACTATAGCGCATGCTTCCTAATAAAAAAACACCACCATTTTAGACTGCCCCGTTGTTCTCATGGTCGTAAGCGGGAAAACTGACTACTGATCATGTTGTTAGAATCCCAGCTTAGGCCAAAAATCTGTTATGGGTTTTTTTTTAATTCTCAGTAGCAAACCGGAGTCAGGAAATTTACGATGTTATACCCCCATGCATCAGACGGCACGTTATGATTTCTCTCTGGTTTTGGCGGATTACCATCTTATTAGGCTATGACAGGGCACCTGTGCTTGCACACACATTCGTGCATTATAATATGCCGTGTAGTGGCGGTCAAGAATATCCACTACCCCGTGTCCTCCCGTGGGTGTCGTAAAAGGCGACAAAGGGAAGCAGGCAGGAGATGGGCAGCAGCATCTTTCTGATATATAATAGCCAAAATGTCAATAAAAAAGCTGCGGTTGCCAACACGCTCGCCAAGCGTGGCAACTATGGCAAATACCCCCCAATGACTAAAGCAACAAACAGACGGCCCCCAGTCCCCGGCGGCCCCGCTATTCCTGGCTACGGTGGCCACCATGGTAACGGCGAGGCAGGGGGTGCTAAGAATCTCCGGTGGAGGTTCGGTTGCCACATTAGACGACTCGACCTGGCAACGTACAACGCACGCACCCTGAGGACTGCCGAGAAGATCGTGGAGCTGGAAGAGGAGATAGACAAGTTGCGCTGGCATATTATAGGGTTATCCGAAGTCCGAAGAGAGGGGGAGGACACGGTAATCCTCGAATCCGGCAACTTGCTCTATCACCGGGAGGGCGACCATCTGTCCCAAGGAGGTGTCGGATTTATCGTCCACAAGTCTCTCGTTAACAACGTTGTAAAGATCGGGAGTGTGTCGACGAGGGTTGCGTACCTTATACTCAGAATCACCAAACGGTATTCGCTGAAGGTCATACAGGTTTACGCACCAACCTCAGCACACCCCGATGAGGAGGTGGAGGAAATGTATGAGGATATCTCTAAAGCCATGCATTCCTCCAAAATACGGTGTTAATGGGAGACTTCAATGCAAAACTAGGCACAAGAGAGAACGGTGAGATGAAAGTAAGGAAATTTGGAATAGGGCAACGGAACCCAAGAGGCCAGCAGCTGGCCGACTTCATGGAGAAAGAAGGACTCTTTATGATGAACTCTTTCTTCCAGAAGCGGCCCCACAGGAAGTGGACCTGGTCGAGCCCCGACTGTTCGACAAAAAATTAGATTGAATTCATTATGACGACCAGACGACAACTGTTCAGTGATGTCTCAGTGATCGCGAGGGTGAAAACCGGCAGCGATCACCGAATGATTGGAGGCACACTGAACCTAAATGTTAAGTTGGAGAGGTCTCGTCTGATGAAGTCAACGCTCCGTCCCCCTCGTGCTCTAATCCAAAGTCCCGAAACCTTTCAGCTCGAGTTACAAAACCGTTTTCAGTGCCTAGAAGACTGCAATGAAGTGGACGATATGAATGACAAGCTCGTGAAAACTGTCCATGCGGTCGGAGCTAAGTTCTGCAAGACCCGCCGCAGAAGAATACAAAAACTCTCCGATCACACCCTTAATCTCATGGCTGATAGACGGGAGATGAAGCTGCATTCTTCAACAGACTAGACAGCATACAGGCAACTGAACAGACAGATCTCCAAATGCATGCGGCGGGACTTACGCAACTTCAATACAGCTCGTAATGAAGAAGCGATCGAGCGGAACCCAGGCTCCAAAGTCTTTGCCAGAGATCTGTCTGCCAGAAAGAGCCAACTTTCAAAGCTGAAGACAGAGCGTGGCAGCATCGTTTCCGGGACACCTGAGATTTAGAGTGAGATTGAGAGGTTCTATGGGCAGCTGTACACGTCATCGTTGGAGCCACACGCAAGTGTGAGTAACGATCCAAGAGCGAGTCTCATCCGACACTATTCCGATGATATCCCGGACGTCAGTCTGAGCGGGATTAGAATGGCTCTCGAGCACCTTAAAAACGGCAAGGCCCCGGGTGAGGATGGAATTACAGCGGAGCTTCTGAAAGCGGGTGGAAGACCGGTACTTGAAGTCCTTCAGAAGCTCTTTAATTCCGTCCTCCATGGTGGCATTACACCGGAGGCGTGGAGCAGAAGTGCGGTGCTCTTGTTCTTCAAGAAAGGTGACAACGCTCTCTTGAAGAACTACAGACCGATTTCTCTTCTGAGCCGCGTCTTCGTGCTGTTTTCGAGAGTCATTACGAATCGTCTCGCGCGCAGACTTGACGACTTACAGCCTCCCGAACAAGCCGGTTTCCGAAAGGGCTTTAGCACCATAGACCACATACATACCCTACGGCAAATTGTACAGAAGTCCGAAGAGTACAATTTGCCACCTTGTCTGGCGTATGTGGACTATGAGAAAGCCTTTGATTCCGTCGAAATTTGGGCGGTGCTGCAGTCCCTTCAGCGGTGCCAAGTTGACTGTCGGTATATCGAAGTGCTGAAGTGTTTGTACAGTAGAGCTACGATGGCTATCCGAGTACAGAACCTGAGTACGAAACCTATCCAACTGCAGAGAGGTGTAAGACAGAGTCACGTCATATCCACGAAACTCTTCACCGCTGCATTGGATGACGTTTTCAAGCTTCTGGACTGGAAAGGATACGGTATTAACATCAATGGCGAGTACATCACTCACCTTCGATTTGCCGACGATATAGTCCTTATAGCAGAATAGCTGGAGGACTTAAGCACTATGCTCAATGACCTCAATAGTGTTTCCCAACGGATAGGTCTTAAGATGAACATGGACAAAACAAAGATCATGTTTAATGACCATGTCACACCTATACCGGTATTTGTTGGGAGCACTAAGCTCGAAGTTGCTGACGAGTATGTTTACCTGGGACAAATAGTCCGACTAGGTAAGTCCAACTTCGACCGAGAGGTCAATCGACGGATTCAACTCGGCTGGGCAGCGTTCGGAAAATTACGGCACATCTTCTCGTCAGGTATACCTCAAAACTTGAAAACGAGACTGTACACCCAGTGCGTGTTGCCAGTCATGACATACGGAACTGAGACGTGGTCCTTCACTGCTGGCCGGATGAGGAAGCTCAAGGTCACTCAGCAAGCTATGGACAGGGCTATGCTCGGAGTTTATCTGCGTGATAAACTCAGAAATGAGGATATCCGCAGTAGAACCAGAGTGACCGACATAGCCCAACGGATTAGTAAGCTGAAGTGGCATTGGGCCGGCCATATAGCTATATGGCCGGCCCAATGCCACTTCACCGAACCGAAGAACCGACAACCGATGGGGAAGAAAGGTTCTCGAGTGGCAGCCTCGTACCAGCAGGCGAAGTGTAGGGCGTCCCCCCACTAGATGGAGTGCCGACCTGGTAAGATATGCAGGAAGTCGATGGGTACAGGTGGCTCAGGACCGTGCTTTGTGGCATTCTTTGGGGGAGGCCTATGTTCAGCAGTGGACTTGTGAAGGGCTGTATTGATGATGATGATGAATGATGAATATGTTCTGCACAGATGGCTAGTCTCCATTGAGACTGGTGCTGTGTCCAAAAATTCAGTCTTGAGGACAATATATGCTTCCTTTTTAGTGGCCGAGTATTTATATGCACCCGCATATATTGAACGTAAATCCGAATAAATAAAATTTCCCTCTGCAACCGCAGTTATTTTAATTCTTTAGTTGTTACTAGGAAGATGCTGCTGCCCATCTTCTGGTTTGTTTTCTTCTGTCAGCCCTTAGAATACCCACGGGGCAATATGGGGTAGTGGATGTTCTTACACCACTACTACATAGTTA
This sequence comes from Parnassius glacialis, assembly GCA_033319125.1. Classification (NCBI taxonomy): domain Eukaryota; kingdom Metazoa; phylum Arthropoda; class Insecta; order Lepidoptera; family Papilionidae; genus Parnassius; species Parnassius glacialis. Next base: position 39,955,126 of record JAVANC010000001.1, on the reverse strand, counting down.
ACATTTAAAACTTAACGGTTAGTCGACTCTTCCGACATCCGTGGAACAGAATGTGGTAATGGATTATCTTATGCGGCCACCGCATGGGAATGGAAATGCCAGAAAAATCTTATGGTTTCCAATAGATGACAGTACAATCATCTACTTTTTTTTGCGCCCTGAAGCAATTGAAAAAGGCTACCCCGTTACGCGAGGAGGTGGTAATTGGTTTATGCATACCACGACAGCCAGTCTGTCGTGGTTATGCGGGAATCACTGCGTCTAACCTAACCACCCTAAGTGTACTGGCTAAAAACCACCTCTGGGGGATGGGCAGTGGCCTTTGAGGTCTTTCTGCCGAATCGGAGGCGACCCTCTTTTGGGAAAAGAAGGTGCAGGTGGCTACGAGCCGTTGAGGGAGAGCCTAATAAGGCAAATTTAAGAAGAATCTGCCTGAGCCGCCAGGAGGCAGTTCAGGTCGGTTGAAAGTTTATTTGGCGGGCCCGAGAGAAAGTTTCTCGGCCTGCAGACTCGATAGCGAGAGGGGAGTGGGGCTGCATAAGTAACTGCCTCACGAATGAATTGATTGGAGTAGGACTCTGAGGCTTTAAAGAAGTTCTCAGAGAGTGTTTTAAGAAATTGTTGAATTGTAGGGAGCTCTAAGTCCCGATGGAGGTCGGCGTTATGGTCGTACCAGGGTGCGTTCGTAGCTTGACGACAAAAGAGGTTTTGAACTATTTGGAGTTCATGAATGACTTTGGGTTCAGCGTGAGCAAATATAGGGCCCGTGTAAGACATGACTGGTCATATACAGACCTTATAAAGGGTTCGCATGTTACGGAGGGACATTTTACTGTGTCGGCCCAGCATACTGTTGAGCCTACTCAGATAAAAACGTGCATGACGGGTTACTATTTTGACATGGGGCCCAAAGGTCAGCCTCGTGTCAAGGGTGACGCCTCAATATTTGGCAGACGTATGCCAGGGGACAGGGGTCTCTAGCATACGTATTGGTGGGGTGTTTTTGAGGCGTCGTTTATAATCTAAATGAACGGCGGAGCTCTTCTACGCACATCGATGCGCCATTTTTAGAACCAAGCTCCTAGGTCATCAACTGACTTTTGGATCTTGTTCCGTATGAAAGGTAGCGAGTTACCTTTACAGTAGAAGGCAGTGTCGTTTGCGAAGAGGGAGAGCTGAACCCCTTTCTACGGGCTGGGAATGTCGTTGGTGAACAGGATATACAGGAGGGGAACAAGTACTGAGCCCTGAGGGACACCAGCTTTGATGGGGCGCTGAGAGGAGAGCGTGCCTTCGTGTCTAAAACGAAAGGTACGATGCTTCAGGTAAGAGGCCACGAGACGTACTAGACGATCGGTGAGACCTATTCTGTATAGTTTGTAGATAAGGCCTTCATGCTAGACTCTATCGAAAGCTTTACCAATGTCGAAAAAGAACGCGATGGTCTTATGACGACGAGGATAAAAACCGGTGAGGATATATTCCACAATACGGTGAACTTGTTGGGGACAAGAATGTTTCGGTCGGAAACCAAATTGATGGGGGATGACAAGAGGCTCACCGTCTGTGGGAAATAGATGAAGCTTCATGCGAGTGAGAATGACTCTTTCGAAGAGTTTGCCCATGGCCTAGAGAGCCTAATGGGACGATGACTGGAGGGGAGGTTGAGAGGCTTTCCTGGCTTGGGAATACCAATGACAGTTGCCTCTTTCCACGTAGTGGGAAAGTAACTTAGATTGAAGCACGTATAGCCTTCAGCACGGTTAAACTTAATAAAATTAATAAAGTACAATATTTTTGTTGTATTTATTATTGTTATTATTTATTAATTAATTTTGAATGTTTAGAAAATACCTTCCTAGAATACAATACTAATATTGTTAAAATAAAAGTAGAATAAAATAAGTTTAAGAATTTGTGTATTATTTTTATGTATTACACGTATACACCGACGAAATACTAGTATACAGTCACTGGATTTAGATAACGGTAACTGCGTAAAGGGACTGTAGATTTCACTAAACGTTACTTCTGCTTCCGTCCCAAAAAAGATCTAAGTTACCCTCAAGTGTCACAGGACACTTAGAACACAGTAAAATAATTTAGTATTGTGAGTACAGAGAGCCAGAGGCCAGTTTTACAGGTAATGAGGCATTCCAACCTGGTCCTTCATTTGATACAACGGTATTTCGTCATTATTCGAACTTTCAACGCGCACAATTAACATATATTCCACACACTGAACTGCTTAAAGTTTCTTGTAAACGGGAAATTAGTAGAATTTTCATCATTTAACATTAACAAGATATTTCTAAAAACATTTTTACATATGATTACACCAAAATGACATTGCAAAAAAACATTATAAACATTTATGTATAACTAAAATGGTTATTATTTAATTATTGTATATTATAAAATAACTCTGATGTGACATTCATTCTTTAATTTACAGTATATACAATATTAAAAACTATAAAAATAAAAAAAAATAAAACTAGAAACAAAATTATCATATAGTCCTACTCCCCGCGGTATCGTGCCAAGAACGCTGGCTGCTTTTCCCCGCTGAATGGCTATACTTAGCCTTTGAGCGAGAAAAGAACCAGCCCTCTTATCAGCAGCAGCAACGACCAGCCGTGAATGGAGTTCCTTTAGGAACTTCACCGCACGTGGACCCAACGGACCGATAGTCTCTACAGCAAATGGCACAAATATGTAGTCATCTCTCAGAGACTCATACTTGCGCCACTTACTTAGTTCAGCTGCCTCTGATGCCACCCCGGCTCTAAACGAGGTACCCCTGAGATGAGAGGCCGCCAGAGCGTCTACCAGGGCTTTACCTCTCTCCCAAGGGACCAATGTCATACCGTCGGGTCTCCTGCCATCGTGTCTAAATATTCCACAAGGCTCTAAAACCGAGGGAACATTTATAGAGACAAGAGCCCTTCGGATGACATCGTTCAAAGAACTGTCGTGAAAACCTACCAGCGCTTTTCTTACATGAAAGTCCGTGGAGCCCAAACTTGTCGACGCTGCTACCACAGGGGCACTGATGGGGTTGACAAAGCGCCGCTCCTAGTGGAATTCCTACGATATATTCTTTAACTCCAAAATATAAATATTTAACAAAATATTTAAGGTAACTCATTATATCTGGTAGTGAATTACTAGAATTATAGTTCAGTTTTGGTTTTTGGAGTTGGAGGAGGGGGTGCGGTGGGCATTGCATAATATTTCTCATAAATAGCATCCCAAAACAGAAAGCGTTGTTGTATCAGAGGTCCCCGCAGTTTCATTGTCTTATCGAGAGACATATGAGGACCACCGTTTGCATCGGTAGGCGGCCACGTTGGAAGGTCGGAACCCTCTGGAACCGGTTTTCTGCAACAATCAGAATATATAAGATAATTGTTTGTACATTGAGAATTTTTTTTAATAAACTGACAAAGTATTAAAAGTATTAGAAAGTTGCGAAAATTACTTTAAAGCAAGTTGTTGAAATTTATTCACAGGACAGCATTTCGCTCGGGGTGGTTACAAATCTATCACCCTGGTTTGTCCCATAGGTGTTGTAAGACTGCAGAAGAATGCAGGCATTCAATAGATGGCGTATATACCTCTACGGGATGTAAAATATGTAGTAAAGTGTAGCGATTTAAGAAAATATTATACTACTATTGAATGTTTACAGCTGAATGATAAGGAGGAGAAAATTAGCTATGAAAGCTAATTTTAATATTTACGAAAATTATTGATATTACATAATTAACTAGTTGACCAGGCAGACGTTGTTCTGCCCTTTCCGAACGACCATTTGATTTCCCAAAAAAACTCCTGAAATTAGCAATAAAAAAATTGAAGGTCACTTATCAGGATAAAAACTATCCTATCTCTCAAGTTGGACCAAACTGCACACAGTCTGCAAATTTTTTTTAAATCGGTTCTATCTGTTGAATACTTACAGCAACACGTGGCGGTTATACTACTAAATTGTAGCTTATATTAAACGTTTGTATTTTTAACATAGCGTCATCTATTAAATATTTACTCAATCCAGTCAACAGATATCGTCATCTGACAGAATCGTTTGGAGCTAACAGATAATTGTGACTGTCAAATAATAGACAAATAATTTTCAATAAAATAATATTGTATTGCGACTATAAATTGAGATGTAAGCTATCCTATCTTTTAAGTTGGACCAAACTGCACATTGACCAAAAATTTCATTGAAATCAGTTCAGTAGTTTAGGAGTCCATCGCGGACAAACAACGTGACACGTACTTTTTATATATAAAGAATAATACATGATCTTATATATCCCCAGACTCAAAAACAAACAACGATTTCGGATATGATTAAAAACCATTATTATCTACAACTTGCTGTTTAGTATGCCGACTGCTAAGCTAGGCAAATTCATATATATTATATCCATACATCCATACAAAGACGTGGTCCTTCACTACTGCCCGGATGAGGAAGCTCAAGGTCGCTCAGCGGGCTATGGAGAGGGCTATGCTCGGAGTTTCTTTGCATGATAAACTTAGAAATGAGAATATCCGCAGTAGAACCAGAGTGACCGACATAGCCCAACGGATTAGTAAGCTGAAGTAGCAATGGGCTGGCCATATAGCTCGAAGAACCGACAACTGAAGGGGAAAAAATGTCCTCGAGTGGCGGCCTCGTACCGGCGGACAAAATGTAGGGCGTCTCTCCACTAAATGGAGTGACGACCTGTTAAGATATGCAGGAAGTCGATGGATGTAGGTGGCTCAGTACCGCGCTTTGTGGCATTCCTTGGGGGAGGCCTATGTTCAGCAGTGGACTTGTGAAGGGCTGTAAAAATGAATGATGATGATGATCCATACAAATAAATAAAATTGAGGTGTCTGTTTGTAATATCAAAATAACAGCTTTTAACTAAATGCATATGAAAGTATATACGATACTTATAACAATACTACAATTGTCTATCTGTCAGTCTGTAAGTTTGTTCCAGCTAATCTCCGAAATGGCTGGACCGATTATGATAGGACTTGCACTGTCAGGTAGCTGATATTATAAGGAGTAACATAGGAATAACATACTTTTATTTAAGAAAATCAATTAAAGTTCCGCGCAAAAAACATCGGAACCATACAATCCAACCGTAATAAATTCCACGCGGACGAAGTCGCGGAGAACAGCTAGTTTTTAAATATATTGAATACTAGCTGGTCTGACACGAATTCACCCCGAGACTTTTTGGATGCATCCCTGAGATTTTTTTTCAATGTTCAAACGCCCTCAGTGTTAATATGACCACAATCAGTCAAGTCGTTAAAAGTAACGAAGAAATTAATTTGGTTCTCTATTGGCAATCTGATGAGATGAAGTAATGACATGACGCAATGGATGCAAGTGGCTCATGACTCAGGACCATACCTTGTGACAATCTATGGAGGAGGCCTGTGTTCAGTAGTGGACTTGTTATGGGCTATAATTATGATGATAATGATGATACTTTAAACTACTTTACCCTGTTGTGATAAAGTTGATCCATAATTCTCTCATCAACTGCTTCATATGTTTAAAATCTTGTGTATCAGCTGGAGTATTTGGGTAAAATTCATCTCCTACAGCCATTGATTGTGCGCAATGGTTAGCACCACGCACATCTGTGTAGGGCACTAACGCAACGTTATCATCCACAAAAGAATATTCATATAAATATATATCGCTGTTTCCAGATTCTACTTGCAACTGAACAGACTTTAACGTGCCATATGCAAATAAAACATCTGTAAAATAATCTATATATCTAAATATTGTTTCCTTGCCAACTGGTTTTTTACCAAAATAGAACTGTTTAATTCTCTGCGCGACTTCTTCTTTTTCTTCTGAGTTGGAAAATTTAAGGTCACCAGGTAAGAAATCGGAGAAATTTCCATTCATTTTACTAAACCACGCATCAAAAAGTGGCATTCTAAACAGTCCTTCCATTTCAGCAAATCCAAATAACATTGGTAGTTTATGATTGCGGCCACTTTTCAAAACGTTCAATGGAGCGTCGTCAAGAAATCTTTCTTCACCTTGTTCTCTTTCAACACAAGGTACAAAAAGAAACGTAGAATCAGCCTCATTTAAAAGATTAATAGAATTTAACGTATCGTATGATGCTGATTTATAATAAAATTCTAAATCATAAATATCGTTGTTCTTATTTGTATAGTTAAGCATTTTCGCATATTTCCAAGCAATTTCTACTGGGTCAGTTTGTACACTAAAAACAGAGAGACTTGCTCCACTTTCGGGTATAACCTTATTAAAAAGACCTTTGGTCATCGGCGAAACAAGATGAAGATCAACTGATGATGAACCTGCACTAAATCCGTTGATTGTAATATCATCAGGATTTCCGCCAAAACTGGCAATATTTTTTTTCACCCAGCGAAACAGTGCGACTTGGTCTTTCATGCCAGCATTACCGGGTACATCTTCTGTGCCTAAACATAGAAAACCATGTGCACCGAGACGGTAATTGAAATTAACTATTATCATATTCTTATCTTTGACCAGTTCTGTTTTGCAGTCATTAAATCACCATATCCTACTAGATATGCTCCTCCATGAACATGTATAACCACAGGTAAATCCTTCTTATCCGTGTCAGGTACGTATATATTGGCGATTAGGCAGTCTTCCTGTTGCTTAAGTTTTATTTCAATAGGCAAATCAGGTAGTACGCATTGTGGGCAAATTACATCTTTATTGACGGCTTCGAACGGTTCTGTCCATTGCGGCGGAGGAAGTGGTGCCTATAACAAATAACTATATTATTTTAAAAGCTTACATTCTCATTTTATTATTATATAATGTATTAACTTTAAGTTCTTATTAAAATTGGTCCAGCACTAATTGCAATGAATAAATAATTAACCGAAGGAATTACCATTCCTTCGGTTAATTTTACCAACTAACCGGATTTTACAACTGATAATTTGTCACATGAATACAGAAAAAATAATAAATACGCAAGATGATCATTTCATACATAGCTAAAGACGAGACATTTCTGGTGGAAAAAATTTTTGTAGATTTTTTAACAATATTATATACATAGGTTCGGTAGCGCATTTGCTAAGCGTTTAATTGCTGCACTGCAGAGCTGTGGGTTCAAACAATATTTATTACAATATATAAAAAAAGTTTAATATTACTATTAGACCGATTATTACGTATTTTATTAATTATGCCTACCACAGATATACGCACGGAAGGAATGATTATTCCTAGGTAAGTATATGTTTCTTAATTTAGTTCATAGAACATTAGTATAAAAAATAGTACCTTGAATCTGTGGTCGCCGGTTGGTGCTCTTGCGTACGGTATGCCATAAAAGGCATAGAAATTGTCATTTTGTGCCTTATAGCCGCGCACGGGCCCCTGGGCTATATTCACTAGCTTCGCCTCTCGTGTTTGCGCTTCCGCTAGCACCGAAATCAAACATAATAAGACAATACACTTCCACATAGCGCGATGCTATTCTAAAAGACTAAAAGGTAAGTATTCCGTTATTATACTGCCGCAGTTACGAATGTTTATTACACCTAGGGTTGCCAACTCTACTGTAGGTATTATAATATATTATCCTACTTTAATAGGGGTCTGCTTAAATATTAAATACTTGATTTCTTAAAAAAAATTTGTGGCAGGCGAAACTACTACATTTTATCATAACTTGAAGCTTAATAACAATCAATTGAGTCGTGGTCGCTCAAGGGCTTAGCACTCGCTGTAAATTTCACAGTAGATGAGCAACCCGGGCCCGAACCCTGCCGGCACCAATGAAAGTGTTAATTGCAATTTTAAGTTCTTATTTAACACGTGCTCGGTGATGAACACACAATATGAGATCCCCCAACACGCATTGGGGCATATATATATATATATATATATATATATATATATATATATATATATTAGTTTTTCGCTGTACTATATTTTACAGGCTTACATTAACTTTATGAAGTTTACAGGCAGTAGTGTTAATTTATTTTCATTTCTAATGTTATATTTGAAATAAAAAACATTTTGCCAACCCTCCTGTCATAATTTCATCATTCAACAAAGCCAGAACCCTACTTGAATTATCCAAATGCCCAATACGTCATTATTCCTCATTTAATTTCACTTCTCTTACTAAAGATGATTCTATGCGATCCGTCCTTGCAATTTCATCTACTGCTATGGAAAATGATAACATCTGCTCTAAAATGATTACGTTGATTCTTCCCTTTCTGCTCCCTATTCTTACTCATATCTTTAATTTCTCTTTATTTTCTTGTTGCTTTCCGTCGTCATGGAAGTTAGCTCATATTATTCCTATACCCAAAGTTTCGAATCCTTCATCTGCAACACATTACCGCCCTATTTCCATTTTACCATTTCTTTCAAAGGTGCTTGAACATATTGTCCACACACAATTGACCAAGTTTCTTAACCGTAACAATATCTTAAGTACTTTTCAATCCGGTTTTAGGCCTGGTAACAGTACAACTACTGCTCTCCTCAAGGTAACGGATGATATCCGGTGCGGTATACACCAAAAATATTTAACGGTACTTGTGCTGCTAGATTTTAGTAGTGCCTTCAATTCTATTGATTTTGATATACTTCTTAGCATTCTTCATTCTATTAATGTGTCTCCTTCAACTATTCAATGGTTTGATTCCTACCTCCGTGGCCGCTCTCAGTGTATTCGTATTAATGAAACTTTATCTAAGTGGTGCAATCTAGCCACGGGTGTACCTCAAGGTGGCGTCCTTTCTCCTTTACTCTTTTCCATCTTTATCAACTGTATCACCCAGGTTATATCTTCAAACTTCCATCTCTATGCAGACAATTTGCAGCTGTATCGTCATTTTCTAGTTACTGAAGCAAATTCAGCATTATTTGAAATAAATAACGATCTAAATAAAATCGATAAGTGGTCTAGATCATACGGACTTGTTATAAACCCTAAAAAATCACAAGCAATGATTATAGGCACCAGGTTTACTAGTAAATTACTTGACTTTTCTTCACTGCCAACTCTGCAAAGTAATGGCATTCCACTAAGCATTTCAGAAACGGTTAAGAATCTGGGCGTCATCATGGATTGCAAGTTGACATGGAATGCACATATCACAGAAATTAGCAGGAAAATAAATTATACTTTTCATTCCTTAAAATGCCTTCAACATTTTCTGCCATTATCAACGAAGATTTCTCTTGTCCAAACACTTATTTTCCCGATTCTTGATTATGCTGATGTCTGTTATTTGGATGCGACTGAGGAGCAATTAAACAAACTTGAGCGGTTGCAAAACTTATGTATTCGTTATATTTTCGGGCTAAAAAAGTATGACCACGTCTCCTCCTATCGCAAACAGCTCAAGTGGCTCCCAATCCGACTTCGCAGGAATACTCGAATCCTTTGCCTCCTCTTTAACATACTATACAATCCAACATCACCACCCTATCTACGTGATCGATTCCACTTTGCGCACTCCCCCGATGCAGTTTGCAGATCACATTTAAAAACCCTCCTTAATTTCCCTTCCTCTAGAACTAAGTCCTATTCTCGCTCTTTTACAGTACATGCAGTTAGGTTATGGAATTCTCTTCCTGCTGCAATTCGAGAGGCTCAAACAGTGTCCGTGTTCAAAAGGCGAGTCAAAGAGCACTATCTTTCTTTGTCGTCCCAATGATTATATATATAATATATTATTATATTTATATATGTAATATGTATATATATATATATACATATATATATGTGTGTGTGTGTGTGTATGTGTGTATATGTATTTATAGTGGTATTTAGTTATATGTATGTTTACATATTTGTTTTTATTGTCTTTACTTTATGGTAAGTATATTATTAATATAAAATTTTATTATGAGAGTGCACACTAGATCAGTTTCTCTTTTAATTTGTCCAGTATCAGGCCTGCTGGAAGAAATTTCAATACGAAATAAGCAGTGCCTTTGTACAAAATATCTTTATTTTCTTCATTGTAACATTATTTTGTGTGTACATAAATTGTTAAATAAATAAATAATAAAAAAAACATTGACAACCCTTTTCAAGCCATACGATCACGCTCTTCAAGTTTATGATTACTAATCGTGATGATTTGGCATTTTTTAAACAGGATTAACTAGCAGTTTTGAGCGCATAAAATTATTGTTATATATTTATTAACTGAAAGATTTACATTTCAATGACATTGTATTTTTTTGCGTCCGGTTGTGTTACGATTAGTCTTCTCATGTTTGATCTTATCGCATAAGTGTTTCATAGGGGACAGTGGCCGAAGTTGCGTCAACTTCTTCTTCTTCTGTGCGTCAACACGTCAAACTGTCGTTTGTTGCTAAATAAATATTAATATAATTTTTTCTTTATTTTATTTTATTTCATTGTTAATTATTATACTACTAAATAGTACATGATTGATAATAACCCTTGGGTATGATGTGATCGCTGTCATGCTGTTTCTAAATTTTACAAGCATTTATTTAACTTGCAATGTCACTATGTTTGAACGTGGTAGAGCCATGCTGCAGCTATATTAATAGTATAGTTGTAGCACGAATGGGTCGGCTCGACCGGGGAAGGACCACACTCTCACAGAATACTAGCGTAAAATAACAGCTTAATGCTACTGTGTTTCGTATGGTGAGTGTAAAGAACCGGAGACCCTTTATGCTGGAAAAGAGGCATTCCATCTTTGTCCTCAAGGGTGACAACGCATCTGCATTTTGATTCGTAAGCGTGGATGAATGTAGATGTCTATGGGCCACAGCAATCACTTACCATCGGGTGGATTTTGTGGCCGTTTGTCACCCTATCCTATAAAGAAAACCTATGTTTGTTCGGGTGGAATCTTGCAACTCAATTTTTAAGCAGATATCTTCAATCTTTAAGTAATAAAATGCAGAAAGTTATTATCAATGGTAAAAATTCTTCTGGCTCACCTGTACTAATGGGTGTCCCTCAGGGCTCGATTCTCGGCCCATTCCTATTTCTAGTGTATATTAATGACTTACCTTCTCTTGTAGAGGATAATCATGATATAGTATTATTTGCTGATGATACTTCCTTGATTTTTAAACTTAAACGTCAATCATTTAAATGTGACGAAGTGAATAATGCTATATCATAATTTGTGCATTGGTTTAACGTTAATAATCTACATTTAAACGGAAATAAAACTAAATGTATTAAATTTACAACAACGAATGTTAAAAATCTGAGTACCAATGTGTTTTTAAATGGGGAAGAACTGAGCCCTGTTGAATCCACTGTTTTTCTTGGCATCACTCTCAACGCAAAGCTTCAGTGGGGCCCCCATATATCCAAACTAGCAAGCAGACTAAGTTCTGCAGCCTATGCTGTAAAAAAGATTAGAGGTCTCACTAGTGTCGAGACAGCTAGATTAGTTTATTTCAGTTATTTCCATAGCATAATGTCTTATGGGATTTTGCTATGGGGAAATGCGGCTGATTCAGAAACTATTTTTGTTTAACGGAAGAGGGCCATTAGAGCTATTTACAACCTAAAACCGAGAGAGTCTCTTAGAGATAAATTTAAAGAAATAAATATATTAACTTTGGCCTCTCAGTATATTTACGAAAATTTAATGTATGTTCACAAAAACAAAGGTAGTTTTAGTAAAAAAAGTGATGTGCATTCTGTAAACACTAGGAACAAACACAAGCTAGTGATACCAGTTTCTCGAGTCCACAAAGTCAGTAATTCATTCTTGGGGCAATGTATACGCTATTACAACAAGGTCCCGGAAAGTGTACAGGCTCTATCTATTAGCAAGTTTAAATGTTTAGTTAAGTTGAATCTGTATAAAAAGGGTTATTATAGTATAAATGAATACATTGTTGATAATAACCCCTGGGAATGAGGTGATCGCTTCCAAGCTGTTTCTAAAATAAATTTTGTACTTATATAGTTGTATAACCATTATTGTAAAATTTGCTTTAAAAAAAAGTCCCGCTGGGTTTCTTGCTGGTTCTTCCCAGGACGGAGGTTTTCTTCAATAAGAATTACACATGTGATCTATATTGAATAAAAAATTATTGTATTCTATTCTAATCGATTGTGCTGAAATATAGTATACACATTAAGTTTGGATGACAATGCATGGTTAGCTGTGTGACGTCATTCTAAATCCAACATGGCGAAACACCAAAAATAGCGGACTAGTTATTTTAATGCACTCCTACAATATGGGTATCAAATGAAAGGGCTTTAGTGTAACTCGAAAAATAAAGTGACGTCACTCTAAATCCAATTTGGCGGCCTTCTAAAGATGCCGGACTAAGTTTTTTATACTTTTCTACAATATAGTTGTCCAATGAATGGGTTTGCTTAGTATAACTCGAAAAATAAAGTGACGTCACTCTAAATCCAATATGGCAGACTTCTAAAGATGTCGGACTAAGTTTTTTTATGCTTTGCTACAAAATGGGTATCAAATGAAAGGACTTGCTGAGAATACGAATGCGAATTAACCAAAAATAAGATGGTCATCAAAAACTCGGTTGCTCCAATTCGTCTAAAATTTTGGTGTACTTACTGGGGTTTTGCAATCCTCAATAATGATATTGATGTCCAATTGTTCGAGTCAGTTGGTTAACTTTGACTTGTGTAATTTGGCGAGATAGGCATCAACAGCACTGGTTTGCAACCTATCTAGGAGTAGGGTAACTCCAAAATCAAACCTAGAACTGTGGTTCGTAAGGCACAAGTAAGCTTCAAGTTGAAATAAGTAGTGCATTTCTCCAAACACCCGAGTCAAAGTGAGGCCGTGCCGAGGACTGATTGGCATCAGGATGTAACATGATGTCAATCAGTCTGAAATGTTGGTGTACTGGGGTTTTTGGAGTCCTCGAAAATGATATTGAGGTCGAATTGCTCAAGTCTGTAGCATTGGTTGGTAAACTTTGACTGTCCAAAGGTCTGGTGAATGGTGCCATGAGACATATCACAAAAATCATATGGCCCTGCTTCCAGAGAGCACAAATGTATGACACTGACATACCATCCCTCCATATAAACTTCGGTAAAGACGGTGTTCATCTCATTAAACCCAAGACTGTACAGTTTCCAGCAAACTATAGTCACAGCACTGCAGAATGAAGAATGCAGCAAATTATATTATGTTAGGCTTGCACAGTACACAAAATGGAGGGTAGTACTGTCGACCATGGCGTTGTATACTTAGGTTCGAAGCTCTTCGCTGCTAGTCAAGCATACGTGGCCTTAAGTTGGGTAAAATCATTAGAAGGTCTTCTTATTGAAGAGCTAGACTGTTATCCGACAAAAGACTGATGAGGCTGTAATGATGATGATGAAAATAAATTAAAAGTAAAAAAAAAACTTTTTTAAAAGAAGTTAAAAAGAAGAAAGAAAGAATTACACAATTTATATGATACAAAAAGTTGTCGCAAGATTTACCTGTGTAGACAAACAGGATATGATAGATTTTAATTTTTTAAATTTTCAAACTAAGTAAATACGAGTAAGTAGAAATGAGTAGAAACTTAAAAATCTCGCGACAAGCTTTTATATCATATAAATTGTGTAATGACGTTATAAATTGATAGTAAAAGTTTTAAAGGAAAAGTTAATTTTATTCTTTTTAGCGCACTTAAATAAAAGCTTGTTTTAAAAAAGTTTTTTTTTTACTTTTAATTTGTTATCATCATCATCATTACAGCCCTTCATAAGTCCACTGCTGAACATAGGCCTCCCAAGGAATGCCACAAAGCAAGGTCCTGAGCCACCTGCATCCATCGACTTCCTGCATGTCTTACCAGGTCGTCATTTCATCTAGTTGGGGGTCGCCCTACACTTCGCCTACCGATACGAGGCTGCCACTCGAGAACCTTTCTTTCCCCATCGGTTGTCGGTTCATCGAGCTATATGGCCGGCCCATTGCCACTTCAGCTTACTAATCCGTTGGGCTATGTCGGTTACTCTGGTTCTACTGCGGATATCCTCATTTTTAAGTTTATCACGCATTGAAAGCCCAAGCATAGTCCTCTCCATAGCTCGCTGAGCGATCTTGAGCTTCCTCATACGGCCAGCAGTGAAGTACCACGTCTCAGATCCGTAAGTCGTCATTAGCAACACGCACTGGTTGTACAATTTCGTTTTCAGGTCTTACAAGAAGATCGTATCGAAGTCGTAGTTTCTCGAACGCTGCCCAGCCGAGATGAATCCGCCGATTGACCTCTCTGGATTTACCTAGTCGGACTATTTGTCCCAGGTAAACATACTCGTAAACAACTTCGAGCTTAGTGCTCCCAAGAACTACCGGCATAGGTGTGACATGGACGTTAAACGTGATTTTTGTTTTGTCCATGTTCATCTTAAGACCTATCCGTTGAGAGACACTATTAAGGTCATTGAGCATAGTGCTTAGGTCCTCCAGCGATTCTCCCATAAGAAAACTGTCGTCGGCAAATCGAAGGTGGTAGGTAGGTGGTGTACTCGCCATTTATGTTAATCCTGCATCCTTTCCAGTCCAGTAACTTGAAAACGTCTTCGAATGCAGCGGTGAAGAGTTTCGGGGATATAACGTCACCCTGTCTTACACCTTTCTGCCGTTGGATAGGTTTCGTACTCTGATTCTGTCCTCGGATAGCCATCGTAGCCCTACTTTACAAACACTTTGCTGAAGCACTTCAATATATCGACAGTCAACTTGGCACCGCTGAAGGGACTGCAGCACCGCCCAAATTTCGAAGGAATCAAAGGCTTTCTCATAGTCCACATACGCAAGGCAAAGTAGCAGATTTTACTCTTCTGTCTTCTGTACAGTTTGCCGAAGGGTGTGTATGTGGTCTATTGTACTAAAGCCTTTTCGGAAACCGGCTTGTTTGGGAAGGTGGAAGTCAAGTCTGCGTACGAGACGATTTGTAATGACTCTCGAAAACAGCACGTACACGCAGCTCAGAAGGGAAATCGGTCTGTAGTTCTTTAAGATAGCGTTGTCGCCTTTTTTGAAAAACAAGACCATCGCACTTCTGCTCCACGCCTCCGGAGTAGTGCCACCATGGAAGACGGAATTATAGAGCTTCTGAAGGACTTCAATTACCGGTTTTGCATCCGCTTTCAAAAGCTCCGCCGTAATTCCATCCTCGCATGGGGCCTTGCCGTTTTTAAGGTGCTGGAGAGCCATTCTAATCAATCGCTCAGACTGACGTCCGGGATATCTTCGGAATAGCGTCGGATAAGACTCGCTCTTGGATCGTTACTCACACTTGCGTGTGGCTACAACGATGACGTGTACAGCTGCCTATAAAACTCTCAATCTCACTCAAAATCTCAGGTGTCCCGGAAACGATGCTGCCACACTCGGTCTTCAGCTTTGACAGTTGACTCTTTTGGCAGACAGATCTCTGGCAAAGACTATGGAGCCTTGGTTCCTCTTGATCGCTTCTGCAACACAAGCTGTATTGAAGTTGCGTATGTCCCGCCGCAAGCATTTGGAGATCTGTCTGTTCAGTTGCCTGTATGCTGTCAAGTCTGTTGAAGACTGTAGCTTCATCTTCCGTCTAACAGCCATGAGTTTAAGAGTGTGATCGGAGAGTTTTTGTGTTATTCTGCGGTGGGTCTTACAGAACTTAGCTCCAACCACTTGGAAAGTCTCCATGAGCTTGTCATTCATATCGTCCACTTCATTGCAGTCTTCTAGGCACTAGAAACGGTTTCGTAACTCGAGCTGAAAGGTTTCGGGACTTTGGAATAGAGCACGAGGGGCACGGAGCGTAGACTTCATTAGACGAGACCTCTCCAACTTAACTTTTAGATTCAGTGTGCCTCTAACCATTCGGTGATCGCTACCAGTTTTCACCCTCGCGATCACGGTGACATCACTGAACAGTTTTCGTCTGGTCGTCATAATGAAGTCAATCTCAGTTTTTGTCGAACCGTTATGGCTCGACCAGGTCCTTTTCCTGTGGGGCCGCTTCTGGTAGAAAGAGTTAATCATAAAGAGTCCCTCTTCCTTAATGAAGTCGGTCAGCTGCTGGCCCCTTGGGGCCATTGCCCTATTCCAAATTTCCCTACTTTCAGCTCACCGTTCTCTTTTGTGCCTAGTTTATTTTCATACTTAATTGTAAATATTATATTGTAAATTAATGTTTAAAAAATATTCGCTAGTAGTAGTTCTTGCTAGAATAGCAAGAAACCCGGCGAACATTTTTTATTTACACAGATTAAATCGTTACAGTCACGATACCATCCTCACCATCTGGATGCTTGGTGATTCACGACTGTGCGTTTTAGGAGTTTTCTTCCTCGTACAACTTGTCCGTGAATTGTTTACCATCGGCGATTTTTCCGAACCAATACGACTTAGGGACCTTCAAGAAAAGAGCTTACTACACCTTTCAAAAAGGCCGGCAACGCATCTTCAATTCCCCTGGTGTTGCGGTTGTTCATAGACGGCGGTAGTCATTTGCCATCAGGTGAACCGCATACTCGTTTGCCCCATCTCCTTTCAAAAAAAATTACTTTCCAGGACAGAAGTTTTTTTCCGAACCAGTGGTAAATACAAAAATGAATTTCTATTTTAAATACATTACAGAAACCACGTCTGTAAAATAGCTTAACTTTTGAGTACATTTTTATATTCCTTGATTTGTAATCCAGGAATTTAGAAAAGGAAAATATGTACCTCAAAAGTAACATACAAATTAAAGAATATATTACAAATTATTTTCCATTTTGCTATGATTTTATAATTTTGTTTTAGCTAAATATGATTTTACCTACGCAGTACAAACAACAAACAACTGTAATGTGTGCATAAATAAATGCAATAATGTGTTATTAAATATTTTTGTTTCAATCAAGTCTGTAGAATAACAATTGTTTCTCTTTATCATTTGTTTGCAGTGCACTTATATCTTATATTCTGAAAACACACTCACATATAAGTAATACAAAACTATATGTATCGCGACCTCGTACGCATAGACTTTCCATAAGTGATGTCTTTTGTTAATAATAAATGTGTATGTAAAAGATCATGATGCAACAAATATGTAATACTCTGCGACGAGAGCCGTGAAGTATTAAGAATATTAACGTATATTAAAATGTAATAGCGTTTACATTGCCCCAAGAATGAATTATTGAGTCAGAAACTGTTATCACTAACTTGTGTTTGTTCCTAATATTTTCAGAGTGTATATGACTTTTTTACTAGTATGTGAACATACATAAATTTTTCTTAAATATGCTGAGAGGCCAACGTTAATATATTTATTTCTTTAAATTTATTTGTAAGAGATTCTGTCGGTTTTAGGTTGTAAATAGCTCTAATGGTCCTGTTCTGTAAAACAAAAATAGTATTTGAATCAGCTGCATTCGCCCATAGCAAAATCCCGTAAGACATTATGCTATGGAAATAACTGAAATAAACTAATCTGGCTGTCTCGACACTAGTGAGACCTCTAACCTTTTTTACAGCATAGGCTGCAGAACTTGCTAGTTTGGATATATGGGGGCCCCACTGAAGCTTTGCTTGGAGAGTGAATTCAACAGGGCTCAGTTCTTCCCCATTTAGAAACACATTGGTAGGTATCCAGATTTTTACATTTTTGTTTGATGTTGATGTTGTAAATTTAATACATTTAGTTTTATTTCGTTTAAATGTAGATTATTAACGTTAAACCAATGCACTAATTTTGATATAGCATTATTCACGTCGTCGCATTTAGATGATTGACATTTAATATTAAAAATCAAGGAAGTATCATCAGCATATAATACTATATCATGATTATCCCCTACAAGGGAAGGTAAGTAATTACTACACTAGTAATAGAAATAGGCCGAGAATTGAGCCCTGAGGGACACCCATTAGTACAGGTGAAACGGACGAACTTTTACCATTGATAATAACTCTTCATTCTAAAAATTAACAGTGGTAGAGCCACGCGGCAGCTTTTGCTGTCGCACGGATGGGCCGGCTCGAACCGGGGTGGTACCACGACCTCACAAAAAACCAGCGTGAAGTAGAGGTTGACCTCTGTGTTTCGCTTGGTGAGTGCAGGTGGCCGGAGGCCCTTTTTACTGGAAATGAGGCATTCCATCTTAGTCCTCACGGGTGACAACGTATCTACATTTTGATTTGTAATAAAGGATAGATGTAGATGTCTATGGGCCGCAGCACCCACTAACCATCAGGTGGGCTGTGTGCTCGTTTGTCACCCTAATCCTATAAAAAAAAATGTTACACTGTTAGGACAACATTCCTGACCTGATAAATTTATGAGACTGTCAACGACGTCTGCCCTTCAACCTACCTATAAATCTGCTCTGCTCTACTATCGTACGTTTCCGGGTCGCGTTCAATAAGCAGGTTCCGCTCCCGCGCATCGCTTTCGTCTCTCTGCGGTCTATGCTACCTTTTTCCTAACCTAGGGAAAAAGATACCGTACTAGAGGACTAACATATACGTACAGGTATATGTTTTATAAGGTCGTCACTTCATCTTCTATAATATGGCCGGTCCAGAGCCACTGCAGTTTTCTAATCCTTTGGGATATATCAGTTACGCTTGTTCTTCTGAGGATATCAATATTAAATCCACAACGAAAAGATAGAAACATAATTAAACGAAATTAAAATTTTCAATAAATGCTAAAAACTTACATGAAATTATTCCACTTCCGATGTCTGATATTAGAAATATTATGACGGTTATTTTTTTAAATAATGCGCAATTAATCAGCAATAAGATGGCGTACCATATACATTCAATATAAAGCAGTTACAATTCGACCATACCGTAATACGTCCCGGTCATAATCACACATTTTTGTAACGTAATAAACGTAATTACATATTACATAGTCTTATATAGTTTTATCGTGCATCTTATGTAGGTTTTTGTTGCACTGACTTAAAACTTTGTATAATATGTATTTTTGTTGTTGTAAAATAAAAATGAACATGATAACACCAGAAATAGATAAAGTATGCAAGCCAACAGCAACACTGCTTATTTCGATGTAATACACAAATTATATACGCGTATTATATACTAGAAGAATTAACGAACAGAATCACACCACCAATCGAGACTCGTAGAATCTGTACATATTATTATAATAAATCTGTAGAAAAGTCGTGTCTGTAATTCCAAGATA
Source organism: Parnassius glacialis (assembly GCA_033319125.1). Classification (NCBI taxonomy): domain Eukaryota; kingdom Metazoa; phylum Arthropoda; class Insecta; order Lepidoptera; family Papilionidae; genus Parnassius; species Parnassius glacialis. The sequence goes on along the minus strand of JAVANC010000001.1, from coordinate 39,935,910 downwards.
TTCTGAAAAAAAACAAGTCCAGGGGACTAAAGAAAGGGTTCTGAAGCCTTATTAATGTTTTTAGAATTTTTTCTGTCTGTCTGTCTGTGTATTCCGGATTCACGCAAAAACTACTGATCAGATTTACATGAAATTTTGTATGTGGGTAGTTAGTAACCCGGGGCAACTTATAGGCTACATTTTATCCGATTACGGAACTTCAAAAAAGAAGGTTAAGTATTTTCCCTCCTTTAGATGTTAATTTTCTATCATATCTGAGTTATAGGCGGGATGACGGGTGTTTTTCAAGTAAATATCATATACCATATTTATAAATAAAGTTTAAAATATAGTTATAACCTTGGTAAAATAATTTGAAACTACACCAATTTAGTTATCAAAACAGTGCCATCTATGATCAAGTGGAAAATTAGAATATTTTGCCAACAGTTATTAATAAATTAAATAATATAAATAACTTACATTTATATGTTTAAATAATTAGATTTTTAAAATTATTTAAAAATTCTAGCGTTTACTTTTTTCGTATTTTTGTTATTTTATTTTAAAAGTGTAATTATTTCAATAGATAATAGTTACGTCTATCAAAAATATGAAAATTGATAAGGTTTTTATTTCAATTAGTAATCTATACGTAAAATGACCCAAACTGACAGACAGACTAAACAGACTAGACAGACCTACAATTATTGCAAAATTTTATTACCATTATAATTTTATTAAAGAGATTTTTATATATATCGTGACCAGATCATAGAATTGATCATATATCATAAAGCAGTTTATCATTTCGTGAAATGGTGTGGTCATTTCATGATATTTAACACTGTTTGTTGACCATGTCATGGTATAACTTAACCGAATCAATAAATAGAAATCGTTTGAACATATTATTAACTAAACACAACGTTTCTATTTCATGATATGGTCATATGACGATATCATTAAATCGTTTTTCATCGCTAGGAGCGCTGAAAGCGTATTTTTAACAGAAACATAACTATTAACAGAATTGACATCACTTTATGCCTTATTTATATAATAAATAAATGTTCCTTCTATCGCTGATATTACTATATAGTATAGATTTAGCTTTCATTATTTCATGTAATAATAACTCCATGTACTTACTTCTAAATAACCTAAAATGGTAAGTCACTGATAAAATTAAATAATGGAACGGAACATACGATGTAAATAATTGAAAAGTCGTTCGTGGCATCGTTGGATGTGTAATTACTAGGTAGGTGTGGTCAAAAATCATGCAAAAGCTTAGTTTTACTTTTTATAAGTTGTATTGTAATTGAAAAAAATACGAAGCATTGCAGCACACTCTATTTTTCTGCCCACAAAACACTATAGCTGATGAGGAGCCCTGTGCACAGAGACGTATATTCGCTGCTACTTTACTTTTTTACCTTTAATGAGACATATATCAGTTTGTAATTTAAGATAACATTTATATTTCCAGACATATTACGATATTTGTAACTGTATTGGCTGCAAAGCTCATATGAGTAGATGTAATTGTGTAAATGAACAGGCTCTTGCGGAAAAATACTTAAATTAAAAAAGCAGATTTTATTTAAACAAAGGTTCATTTTATTTAACTTGACAAATGCGGTAATCAAACTGATTAAAACGTTAATTTCGTGGTACTTAAGCATTATTATTATATATTTTAATTGCAATTTGAAGTCTCGATTAACGTTCTCAGCGGTGAAGGAAAACCTTCATATCTGAGATGTTTCCCAGTTGAAGTCATCCCGCGATGTGGAATAAGCGCAGCGAACACTTTTTAGGCCAAAAACTCTCTGCGGCCTGTGCCCAGTAGTAACATATATGTAAGCCGCTACGTTTTTACTTTTGATTGAGCAATATATGCAGTTTTTATTTCATACATATGTTCGGGTATGTTACTTTTTTGTTTTCACTCTACTGTAAATATTAATGGATGCAAAGATGAGTAGAACTCAATATCGTCAGCCTATCAAAGTCCACTAAAATGAACATAGGCCTCCTCCATAAATTCTCAAGTAGCTGGATATTTGCTATAGTTTCCACGCTTGGTAGGCGGATTGGCAACCGCAGCTATTATTATTTTCATCTGTTGTCAGGAAGATGATGTTGCCCATCTCCTGTTTGTTTTGCTATGTCGCTTCTCACGACGGGACAATATGAGGTGGCGGATTCTTTTTCACTGCCACAACAAGGCGAACATTTTTCTACTTCCGTTCATAAGAGTAGCGCTTCCCACGTTCACTGTGAATAAAATTTATAAGGAATATAACTAATTTTAAGAATTTTACTTTTTTGAGGCCCGATTTTTTGGGCACTTTACAGCACCCGCGCTCTTTACGGTCATACGGCCACTTTACGGTCACGGAAGGAATGAGGTGTTTGACAACCCGATGCCATAGAATAGTATGCTTGGGTTTGAATTTAATTTTATTAATTACGGGGTCCTTAGCAGATGGTAGCACTCTGCGATCTTCCCTATTAAAATTAGATTCTTTTTTATTTCAATAGTCTCGCGAATCATCATTGGTAGGAATCGAGGTTCTATTGCAAGGATTTGTTGTCTATCAGATCCGATACAATGGTTGGGACGATACTAAACATGTGGACATACGTCAGAATTCCCGGAGCATAAGTGATTCTCATCAACGATATTTTCTTTTACACAGGTTTTTATGGAACTTTCATTCAAAGATGCGTAAGAAAACCTCACGTAAATATATTTAAAATTAAATATGATAAAATCCGTAACATTAGTTTTATTCCATGTGTAGTAAACATCATTATAGAACTGCACTTATGAAAATATGAAGTCTACTCGAACAGGAAAAAACTATCTATATCTATTTTATGGTGCCAATCAATATTAAATAGGGCCAATTATATGAATAAAATATCTCAAATAAACATTATACCGTAAAGTGTTAAAAAACCATGAAATTAATCATTATTTTGTTAAAACTAAATTAAGTTTAATCTATATAAATAAATAAAATGAAGTGTCTGTTTGTAATATTAAAATTACAGCTTTTTACTAAATGCATATGAAAGTATATACGGTACTAATAACAAAAATACAGTTTTTAAAGTTTTTCTCTGTGTCTGTCTGTCTGTCCGTCTGTCTGTCTGTTTGTTCCGGCTAATCTCCGAAACGGCTGGACCGATTTTGACGGGATTTTCACTGGCAGATAGTTGATGTCACAAGGAGTAACATAAGCTACTTTTATTTTAAAAAAATAATTAGGATTCCGCGCAAAAATATTAAAATCCCCAAAAAACATGCGGGCGAAGTCGCGGGGAACAGCTAGTTATGAATAAATGTAAAAACTAAAAAGTAAATAATAATAAGAAATTTTGATTCCAAGACAATTTACCTTTCTTATCGATACATGGGAAGACATGCCCGATATAAAAAAATAGTAGGTGTTTCTAGACATATGTATTCACGTGTTCCTGTAGCATATTATACCTATACCAAATACCAATCATCTACGTTTAATAGTCTTTTAGAATTCAAAAAAATTTTTGACAGACGTAGGGAGACAGACATCGAGATGACCCTAAAAGTGATCGAATTTTGCTATGTATAAACGGAATATGAGACGATGAAATAAATGGAATGCCACATTGATTATAGATACAGTAGTAGTAATTATTGTTCTGCCATCGCCGAATCATTACTGAAACAAAATGTTATTGCGTGTACAAAGAATTCACATTTTATAAAATATCATGAAAAGATATTAAAAAAATATTTTGCAATTATTGATATTAAGAAAACTACAGCTCTGCAGGGGATGTCCGTAAAGTTATTGCGTCTAAAATAGATATAATCGCGGCTCAATTAGCTATTATTTTTAATACTTGTATTGAATGTGATGTGTTTCCTGATATATATAATAGTAAAGTAATATCTTAATTTAAAATTGGTAGTACATTAGATCCCGCCAATTTTAGACCGATTTCTGTACTGCCTACACTTCACACACACACACAAATTATTCTTGATCATATTCGGTTTCACAATAGGGTCGCCCGACAACTGATGCTGGTGTGGAGCTGATTAAATATATTTTCCATGCATGGGAGAATTCACAGGATGCTTTGGGTATATTCTGTGACCTATCCAAAGCCTTTGATTGTGTTCACCATGAAACATTAATCAGGAAACTACAATACTACGGTGTCAGAAGCAATGCTCTTAAACTAATTGTTTCATATTTAAGCAACTAAACGCAAAAAGTTGTCATTAATTTTATGAGCTCTTCTGGGTCGATAGTATAATGGCGTACCCTAAGGCTCACTTCTCGCCTCCTTTTTGTTTCTTGTATATATTAATGACTTACCTTACATAATAGGGAATAACCAGAATATAGTATTATTTGCTGATGACTCTTCATTAATGTTCAAATTAAAACGACAATTATTAAAATATGACGAAGTAAATAATGCTACATTTAAATTAGTAAATTGGTTTAATGTTAAAATAAACTTGCATTTAAATGGCACTAAAATGAAATAATGAAGTTCGTGACTCCATATGTCAAGCACTTAAATAATAATATAATATTAAATGGGAACGAACTGAATCTTGTCCATACCACAATTTTTCTTGAAATAACACTAGACGCGAAGCTTCAATGGAGCACCCATATATCAAAATTAGCAAACAGACTTAGTTCTACAGCATATGCTGTAAAAAAGATTAGAAATCTTACCAGTGTAGAAACAGCTAGACTTGTTTACTTTAACTATTTCCATAGCATAATGTCGGATGGTATTTTACTATGAGAACACGCGCCTGATACTGAAATTATATTTATTTAACAGAAAAGGGCCATAAGAGCAATCTATGATTTAAAACCTAAAGAGTCACTTCGACAAAATTTAAGGAAATTAATTTATTTACTTGGGTCTCTCAATACATTTATTAAAAGTAATGTACGTACACAAAAACAAAAGTTGTTATGGCGGGTGGAAGGAAAAGGGGAGATCTCCCGCCGGGCAAGGTGTTGTGCCCGGGGAGCGGCCAACGATCCGAGTGGTAGTTCGGAGCTATTCTCGGCTTCGATGTGTTTTCGCTTGCGGCGCCACGATAGCGCCGCCACATCACCCCCCTGCTCAGACCAGAGGTTGATAGTGCAGTCCGATTGCCAGTGCATCCTTAATGCCGGTGGGGAATGTATGCTGTGTGCGTAAGGGCTAGTGACGCCGGTGAGAACGATATGCCGGTGTGTTATGCATGCCATACTACGCACTTGCAAGTGATGCCGGTAGAACGATGAGCCGGAGCAAGTGCCAGGGATTGCCTTGTAGTCTGCGGTGAGTCGAGAAGAAGGCAAGTAATCTGCGAGAGTGTCGTGAAGCAGAAGCGAACAGTAAGGCTCAGAGCCGTGTCGAACACTGTAGTTGTTATTAGGAAGATGCTGCTGCCCATCTCCTGGTTTTTTCCCACTGTCACCCTTTAGAGTACCCACGTGGCGATATGGGATAGTGGATGTTCTTACACCACTGCTACATAGTCAATATTTAAAACTCAAAAGTTAGTCGATTCTAACAACATCCGTGGAACAGAATGTGATAATGGATTCGCTTATGCGGCCACCGCATGGGAATGGGAAATGCCAGAAAGATCTTATGGTTTCCAATAGATGACAATACAACCGTCAACTTTACACCATTCATAAAAATCAAGACCGGTGGAGGTAGGCAGCCGCGTGAAATGTGCGAGACAAGAAGAGTAATTCCGTTAACCAAACGTGAAGATTATGGCAAATCCTCGCTACAAAGATAGTAGACCAAAAGTGGGCATAAGTGGAAATTATAACGAAAGTTTTTACGGTTGTCAGGCATCAAACTGACAATTTTTTCCATTATTACATTTCTCCAAGTTTCTGTGATTCCCCTGATTCCATGATTTAAGACTGGAAGACAAAGAACTATTCACAGTTATTGTTAAGTACATGATGTTATGATTTTAAATTCTAATCGTCTTTTTGCTGTCCTTTATGGGAAACTGTACTTGGTACGAAAGAAGTTGTAAAAATCTATCACAGTCACTTGCTTTTAGTATTCATTTCTTCAAATGAAACTGTTCAACTGTGTCTAAGCTTTGTTCTTGCTTAAACTTGCTATTCATAATCGTTTATCACAAAAACGAGTACGTCTATTCATTGCATTTAATTTATAATAATACAGGATAATTAATGAACAAAAATATAAACCGACAAAGTATGGGGAAAAAAGGTTTATATAAAGTGACTTCCTGGTAAGAAGAAGTCGATGGATGCAGGTGCCTGAGGACCGTGCTTTTGTGGCATTCCTTGGGGAAGGCCTATATTCAGCATGATGAATTATTTAGAATAATAATATTATTACTTAAAAAAATAATAATTAATTATAATGTTACGAGTAAACTAACTATCAGCCTGATGCTGAGTGTTTTTTGGAGCCTATAGACCACAGCTACCAACTTCAATCAAGGAAGGCTGCATAATATGATGTTTCGTCATCCAAGTTACAAGTTAAAAAACGCCGTAAAGGCATTTTATTAACATCTACTATAACGAAAATTAAAAAAGCAAAAGTATAATAAGGTAAAAGGCACTAATACAAATTTTATAACTTTAATTATAACATACAAATATTTAACATAAAATGTTTAAAACTGTTTCTTAATTATTTGTTTCATTACCTATCTCCTCTATACTTGTCTTTCAAATTTGGTATTCACTGGTCTTATAATTCAGTTTTGGTTCTTCGTGTTGGAAGAGGGGGTGCGGTTGGCATTGCATAATATTTCTCATAAATTGTATCCCAAAAAAGAATGCGTTGCTGTATCAAAGGTCCCCGCAGTTTCATCGTCTTATCGAGAGACATATGAGGTCCACCGTTTGCATCAGTAGGCGGCCACGTTGGAAGGTCTGAACCCTCTGGAACTGGTTCGCTGTAATAATCAGTAAAATTATTAGCTATTTTCTTTTTTATAAAAATGTGAGCTATCGAGCATTCGGCTTGATGATAAGAGACTGTATCGGTGCCCGTAAAACAATACAACACCAAGGCAATTGCAGTTTGAGTTGCCGGCCGGCGTTTAATTACATGTCATATTATTTTAAATAAACTTATTAGTATTAAATAATTGTGGAATAAATATTAATAAATTATATTATCCATCTCGTTCCGTATTTCCCAGAGAAGCGGCGAGAAGCACCGTCAAAGATGCAAGACGATTTTTACTCTGATTACCAATCGGATTATTGTGTGTTGCGATTTCAGAAAATTCTCCAATCGAGAAATCCTAATAGACCAGTACTTATTTTTTACCGGCAGTGGAAGTAAAAACACGATGAACTATCTCTTTCTTTTATAGAAAAAGGATAAAAAAGAGCACACAGTCGACCTGATGGTAAGTGGATACTGTGACCCACAGCCATACACATTTATCCTCGATTAAATATCAAAATTCAGATGCGTTGTTACCTCTGAGGACTAAGATGGAAATGGAATACCTTCTATCCAGTAAAACGGATCTCTGATTCTCGACTCACCGTACGAAACACAGCACGCTGATTTTGTGTGAGAGCGTGGTCCTACCCCAGTCTAGCCAAACAATTCGAGCTACAACCATAATATAGCTGCAGCAGCATTACGTAAAAAAAATTGTTATCGTATGTAATACTTGCGCGATAAAATTACGAAAAGGGTCCATTAAAGACGTAGAAACTACATCATAGTAATTCCAGACTTAAAAAAATCACTGATTTCGGATAGGATCAAAAGTTCAAAACCCAGTCAGTATTTATTACTTGGCCAATTCCCTAAGCCAGGCGATTGCAAAACAAGTTGATATATAATATTTTTGAATTATATAAGATATTTATTTGGTACTCGAAAAGCAGTCTTTGGTGACTTTGGAAACATGCGTCGCAATCTGTGAGGTTATTATAATGATGATGATTATGACAATATTTTATAATTAATTTACCCAGTTGTGATAAAGTTGTACCATAATTTTCTCATTAAGTGCTTCATATTTATAAAATCGTTTGTGTCAGCTTGCCCATTTGAGAAAATTCCATCTGTTACAGCCATTGATTGGGAGCAGTGGTCAGCACCACGCACAGCTGTGTAGGGCACAAACGGAACGTTATCATCCACGAAAGAATACTCATATAGATATATGTCTTTGTTTCCAGATTCCACTTGCAACTGAACAGACTTAAGTGTGCCATACGCAAATAATACATCTGTAAAATAATCTATATATCTAAATATAGTTTCCTTGCCTACTGTTTTTTTACCAAAATAAAACTCTTTAACTCTCTGCGCAACTTCCTCTTTTTCTTCTGAATTTGAAAATTTAAGGTTACCGGGCAAATAATCGGAGAATTTTTCATTCATTTTACTATACCACGTGTCAAAAACTGGCATTTTTATTAGTCCTTCCATTTCAGTAAATCCAAATAACACTGGTACTTTATGATTGCGGCCACTTTTTAAAACGTTCATAGGAGCATCGTCAAGAAATCTTTCCTCACCTTGTTCTCGTTCAACACAAGGTACAAAGGGAAACGTAGAATCAAGGTCATCTATAAAATTAATAGAAAATAATGTAACGTATGAAGCTGATTTATAAAATTTTTCTAAATCGTAAACATCGTTGTCCCTATTTGTAAAGTTAAGCATCTTTGCAACTTTCCAAGCATTTTCCACTGGGTCCGTTTGAACACTAAAAGCACAGAGACTTGCTCCACTTTCGGGTATAACCTTATTAAAGAGGCCTTTGGTCATCGGCGAAACAAGATGAAGATCAACCGACGATGAACCTGCACTAAATCCATTGATTGTAATATCATCAGGATTTCCGCCAAAACTAGCAATATTTTTTTTCACCCAGCGAAACAACGCAACTTGGTCCTTCATACCAGCATTGCCAGGCACATCTTCTGTTCCTAGGCATAGAAAACCATGTGCACCGAGACGGTAATTGAAATTAACTATAATGATATTCTTATCTTTAACGAATTGTTTTGCCGTCATTAATTCGCCATATCCCAGTTGATATGCCCCTCCATGAACTTGTATAACCACAGGTAAATCCTTCTCATCTGTATCAGGTACGTATATATTGGCAATTAGGCAGTCTTCCTGTTGCTTAAATTGCATATTCCAAGGCGTATATTCAACTTGTGGGCAAATTACGTCTTTATTGACGGCTTCGAATGGTTCTGACCATTGGGGCGGAGGAAGTGGTGCCTATAATAAAAATTGAACATTTTAAAAGATTTCATACTCAATAAAAAAAAAATATATAAACTTCCAGTTCAACTTGCGTGCACAAGTGCGCGTGTATGTGTGTGTGTAATATGTTTTTAAAAAACTTCGGCTCCCACACGGAACAAATTTTTGTATAGCCTACACAGAATTGTTGCAGTTCAGGATTTTTTACAGAATTAAGGTGACAAACGGGCACAGATTCCACTTGATTGCAAATGGATGCTAGTGTGCAATGGAGCCACAGCATCCATCTATCCTCGATTAGAATCAAAATGCAAATGCGTTGTCGCCCCTGATGGAAGATGGAATGCCTCCTTTCCATTAAAAAGGGTCTCTGGATCTCTACTCTTACCAAACGAAACACAGCAACATTAAGCTGCTATTTTCCTCTGGTATTTGTTAAAGACCTGCAAATGTTAATTTAACATTTTTTTTAAAGAAATAAAATTAAGGCTTGGTAACGTAGTGACGTTTGGTTGTGGAGCTGCTAACCGCAGATTCTATTCTCGAACAAAATATTTTTCAACCCATCCAATGAGTCCGTCCATGTCTAACTTATTAAGTAAAAATAAAACGCCTTCAAGACTTAAATAAGAATAAAAGGTAGTTTTTTTTATTGCCCATGGTATTTAGTTATTACATACAATCTTCGATTAATATAAGGGCGGAATAAATATTTATAGGTAGCCATATGTTTAGTAATAAACATGTCAACAATAATTCAAATTTTAAACATTAAAATTTGTAAAGTTGTACCTTGAATCTGTGATCACCCGTAGGTGCGGTTGCATACGGTATGCCATAAAAAGCAAAGAAACTATCATTTTGTGCCTTATACCCGCGCACGGGGCCCTGTGCTATATTCACTAACTTCACCTCACGGATTTGCGCTTTCGCTTCCGTAATCACCGAAATCAAACAGAATAAGGCTAAAACGACACACTTCCACATTGCGCAATGCTATAGGTACTACCGTTTTACGAATGCGTATCACAACTATTCACTACCACATTAGTACAAATTACTTATCTCGATGACTGCGCATTTTTTAAACAAGATTATAATTTAATTCTAGGCTAGCAGTTTTTATCGCAAAAAGTAATTTAAGGAAACCATGGAATATTTCGCTTTCATTTACAGTATTTAAAAAAAATATCGTCATTATCATCGTTTTGATTTACCGACTTTAGCTTTGCTTTCGCTAATTTTACCATCTTGATGTGTAAAAATACAAATTGTATGTTTTCGTGCATGGTTATGTCGTGATTGTCTCCAAATTTCCGATAGGCACAGGTTAGTTTTAATAAGCTTAATAGAACAATGTCCCATCTCCCTATCTTATGTAAATAATTCTTACTCTGCATTTGCAAGTCCCTTATATTCACATGTAAAAAATGTTTATTTACATACTACATTTATTTTATATTTATAATTTTAATATTTATTTACAACAACAACTACAAAAAATTAATATAAGTTGTAATTCAAGTAATTAAGTAAGTAATAAGTTCAAGATCGCAATCCCTACACTCTTTGATCTGTTTGAGGGTTTTACCGCCCTAAATACGTTGTTGTTAATTTATATTCTGTCTGAATTAACACGAGATAATAGTATATAAAGTCGTCAGTGATTTTTTACAATGCCGTATCTAGTTACTCTATCTGTACTTCTACTTATTTGAAAGAATCAAATAAAAAAGAAAGATTAAAAAACTGGACTTGAGTGATTGAGGATATAACTTTAGTGAAAAATAGGAATTAATTTGTTATTTGACAATGCGCTTCTGAACTAAGGAATTGAAAGAAAGAATCGAAAATGATATCGATAAATAGGTAAAGATAATGGAACATGTAACGGAAATATAGAATTTGAAAAATTTGGATATATTATAAAAATTGTAAGAAACTGTTCCACTTCTGATGTTAGAAATTATCGTCAAAAGTATTTAAATAAAAGAACACTACTCGGTAACAAACCCTGCTTACTATCAGGACCCCCAATTACATGATAACACCAAAGTATGCAAACCAACAGCATCACTACCCATCTCAACGTTACACAGGGCAGCCTCTCAGCAACACGTCCTTCCTTGCCTACACTAGTAGAATACCCCAACGGGCATAGTAATGATAGAGAGACTCGTAGAAATACAGACTGATGTCTCTTAGTCGTCTTTGCGATACTTTATACTGCTAAAACAAGTGGGAGATTACCATTCTACCTTCATTTGTTCGTATTTCCTTTTATTTTTTACTCTCATTCCCAACAATGTAATATATCTCCAGTATAAATCGCCTCTGGTTCTTTACACTCACCATAGGAAACACTGTGGAGTAAGACATTTTAAATACATTTAAATATTACGTGGATGTTGCTTATTTAATAGACGATAAATATTGAATAGTTTGTGCATAACAATTTCAGATGACAATATTTTCTTGTTACACACTTTTTAGAGCGTGATTTTTCAGTAGTCAAGATTTGGGTTTTGAACTTAGTTTTTATTTGATTAACAAGAAAAGGTTAAACGTTAAAGGTTAAAGGTTACTAAATTTTAATTTTATTCATTTATTAATTTTTATTAATTAATCAGAGGCAGCATACTCTTAAATCGAGTGCACATTATGCTCGTTCGACCTTATATATACATATACACATTTTTATACGTGGTAGAGCCATACTGCAGCTATATTAGTAGTATAGTTGTAGCACGAATGGCTCGACCGGGGAAGGACCACGCTCTCACAGAATACTAGCGTAAAATAGCAGCTTAACACTGCTGTGTTTCGTATGGTGAGTGTAGAGAACCGGAAACCCTTTTTACTGGAAACGAGGCATTCCATCTTAGTCCTCACGGGTGACGACACATCTGCATTTTGATTCGCAAACGAGGATAGATGTAGATGTCTATGTGCCACAGCAACCACATACCATCAGGTGGACTGTGTGCTCGTTTGTCACCCATCCTGTAAAAAAAATATATAAAAATATATGCCTTATATGTATGTATTGTAAGTTCCCTACACTTCATCTTGGCTTTATTAAAGTATGATTCATCATTTATGAATCATCATCATAATGAATAAATTAAAATTTACGGTACTTACAGACTTTTGTAACAACTTATTTTTTCTTCAGATTATTATATAATTTCTATAACTTCGGATTGCAGCATCAGAAAAGTGAGGCCATAACAGTCACCTGGGTCTTTATGAGGCTTTTCAAATAAGTTCAAACACGATCGTTCTATCTAGTGCCGCCACTGAAATCCTATACCCACCTTCAAATTGCACCATCAGAAAGGTGATATCATCACAGTCATCTAGGTATTCATTAACATTTTTGAAAATGAGTCCAAACACGATAGTTCTACGTAGTAGCATCATTGAGATCCTTTACCCACCTTCTAAGCCCACCATCAGAAAGGTGAGGTTATAACAGTCACCTAGGTCTTTATGAGCCCTTTCAAATGAGTTCTTTTTTTTATATATGATAAGGGTGACAAACGAGCACACAGACCACCTGATGGTAAGTGGTTGCTGTGGCCCATAGACATCTACATCTATCCTCTATTACAAATCAAAATGCAGATGCGTTGTCACCCGTGAGGACTAAGATAGAATGTCTCTTTTCCAGTAAAAAGGGCCTCCGGCCACCTGCACTCACCAAGCGAAACGCAGAGGTAAACCTCTACTTCACACTGGTTTTCTGTGAGGTCGTGGTACCACCCCGGTTCGAGCCGGCCCATCCGTGCGACAGCAAAAGCTGCCGCGTGGCTCTACCACTGTTGATAAATTGTTGAGTTCAATTATGTAATAACATTTTTTAATGTAAAAATAGCAATTGATCGATTTCATTGAGTTATATGTGTACGTAGTACATGTAACTCAATGATCGATTTAAAAAAAATAATAAGTTCAACAATCGTTTATCTTTCTGATAATGTGCGTATCATATGTATGTTTAATATGATCTTTTGATACAATTTCAGGCGACAAAACGTTGGATTCTTGATTTTTAGGCGCTAGTAGAACATACGTACGCGAATTCCGCTTAAGGCATGCAATATTTGATTTCGTCAGCTATAACTGTAGCACCTGAACGAATTGCTTCTACAATCAATCATTTAGTGTCCAATAATCGTAGTATTCAAACATCTGAACATATAAAACAACGAGTATTTTTGAAAACTCTTACTGAAAAATATTGGTACACATAATTGTCTTATTTAAATTAAGCAATAATTAATAAAACTATAACCTAACATTTTCATACATTTATAATTTAATTTATTTACTAAATTATAAACTGTGTAAAACATTTTTGAGCTGAATTACGATTGTTTTCTTTTAAATAAAGCCGATATATCGATATATCGCTATTTTATCGATATATAAAACTCCGATATTGATATATTTATAATTATCTATCGATATATTGCAAATCCAGTATTTTAATAATACAGTGGATATCGGGTATAACTACGATGAAGGGACCACTCTATTTTCGTCGTTATATCCGGAAGTCGTTACAGGCAAAGGTAACAAATTTAATACATTACATACAGTTGCTATTCAGAATATCACTTTGTAAGTGAACCATAAATTTACCTCTGAAACGTACACGCTTCTCTACCTACTTAGCTGATATCTATAAACAAAAGATAAAGGTCTCCACACTTGCTGACCATCTGTATGGATGTAAACAAAAGATAAGAAATGTTTGTGAAAGAAAGAAATCTTTGTGTCTTTGGCCGCTGACTCCGGTCGCAATATCTGCATGGGATTTCTAGGAATTTGTTACAAATTATTCATTAAAAACAGTCGCTTCACCCGAACTCGGCGTGATATCCAAAGTTGCTATAGCCACTTGAATTTTGTACTAAAATATGCTTTAAATTCAAGGGACTTAGATTTAACGTCGCTATAGGTAAATGGTCGCTACAACCAAGGTCGCAATAAATAAAATCCACTGTATTAACAGTTCTACTTTGAACTGATCAGTTGAACTGATGTCAGTTTAACTGACCGTGTGTCGGCCATAAGCGTGGCGATTAGAGAAGGAAGGTTTCCCATCGGGTACAACAGTGGACACTTAGACAGGAGACCAAAACAGTCTTTTTTGTAATATTAAACAAAAGAGTGATTGGTACATTAATCTACGATTTATTATATGAGGTAAAAAATAACTTTTAATCAGATAATAAGCTAGGGACAGTATATAGCAGAATTAAAGCCCCGACTTCAAAATGTGGGATTATTTTATTCTTATTAGTTCTTTAAACTCGGCTTTAACTTTTTATAAAAGTTATTTTTTCACTCTTTTGAGTGGACTAAGGGACATAAATATCTCAATATCGTCTAGATAGTTGCATTAAAAATTTCATCCCTTCTTTTTCCATCCGTAGGAATGAATATTTCCTCCAAATTTATATGAATCAACCCATGAAATTTTACATATTTAAAAAAAGAATCATGAAAATCAGTTCACAAATAACAAAGATATCGCGATATAAGATATCGAATTGTAAACCTTTTTTTACGCAGTCTTCTAAAAATATTAAAACAAAAAAGAAAAGTATGTAAGGTTTATTATACAGACTAACACAAAATAGATACCGAATTATTTAAGCAACTAGAATAAATAAGGACCGTTACGAACATAGAACACTATAATATTCTATGATTACGACTCATGTTACGACTAGTTTCTAACAACAACAGTTTGAGCGGATTAATTAAATTACATAAGCAAGTACTTGATGCACCTGACATACTCCATTAAATTAACACAGTAATCAATATGAAGCATTATTCAATTGAGCATGGCGTTAGCTATAATGTAACTTCGGACTTCATCTATATGTATGTGGTGATATCATAACATATTTATTTTACTCACGCGACGACTACATCGATTTAACTAATTTTATTTAATTTATGTCCTTAAAGTTCAATTTATATTTTCCACGTTTCAAGTGTATTTACATTAACCTCACTAGCATTTAAGGGAAAAATCTGTATTTAACAATTTTAGTAATATTCAATATGAAGTAAGTTTTGACAAAAATGTTGTCATAATGAACATCATGATGATCATCATTAACAGCCCATCACAAGTCTATTGCAAAACAAGCCTCACAAAATATGGTCCTGAGCCATCTGCATCCATTGACTTTGTTCATAGCTTACTAGGTGGTCACTCAATTTAGTAAGAGGTCGCCCCAGGCCTGCCCCGAATAATGCCACAAAGTACAGTCCTGAGTCACCTACATCCATTGATTGTTTGCATTGCTTACCAGGTCATCACTCAATTTAGTAAGAGGTTGCCCAAGGCCTGCCCCGAAGAATGCCACAGAGTATGGTTTTGAGACCCCTGCATCCAATGACTTTCTGCATCGCTTACTACGTCATTACTCAATTTAGTAAGAGGCCGCCCCAGGCCTGCCCCGAAGAATGCCACAAAGTGCGGTCCTGAGCTACCTGCGTCCATTGATTTTTGCATCGCTTACTAGGTCATCACTCAATTTAGTAATAAATCGCCCAAGGCCTGCCCCGAAGAGTGCCACAAGGTATGGTTTTGAGCCACCTGCATCCAATGACTTTCTGCATTGCTTACTAGGTCATCACTCAATTTAGTAAGAAATTGCTCCAGGCCTGCCCCGAAGAATGCCACAAATTACGGTCCTAAGTCACCTGCGCCCATTGATTTTTGCATCGCTTACTAGGTCATCACTCAATTTAGTAAGAGGCCGCCCAGGCCTGCCCCGAAGAATGCCACAAAGTACGGTCCTGAGCTACCTGCGTCCATTGATTTTTGCATCGCTTACTAGGTCATCACTCAATTTAGTAAGAGGCCGCCCAGGCCTGCCCCGAAGAATGCCACAAAGTACGGTCCTGAGCTACCTGCGTCCATTGACTTTTGCATCGCTTACTAGGTCATCACTCAATTTAGTAAGAGGCCGCCCAGGCCTGCCCCGAAGAATGCCACAAAGTACGGTCCTGAGCTACCTGCGTCCATTGATTTTTGCATCGCTTACTAGGTCATCACTCAATTTAGTAAGAGGCCGCCCAGGCCTGCCCCGAAGAATGCCACAAAGTACGGTCCTGAGCTACCTGCGTCCATTGATTTTTGCATCGCTTACTAGGTCATCACTCAATTTAGTAAGAGGCCGCCCAGGCCTGCTCCGAAGAATGCCACAAAGTACGGTCCTGAGCTACCTGCGTCCATTGATTTTTGCATCGCTTACTAGGTCATCACTCAATTTAGTAAGAGGCTGCCCAGGCCTGCCCCGAAGAATGCCACAAAGTACGGTCCTGAGCTACCTGCGTCCATTGATTTTTGCATCGCTTACTAGGTCATCACTCAATTTAGTAAGAGGCCGCCCAGGCCTGCTCCGAAGAATGCCACAAAGTACGGTCCTGAGCTACCTGCGTCCATTGATTTTTGCATCGCTTACTAGGTCATCACTCAATTTAGTAAGAGGCCGCCCAGGCCTGCCCCGAAGAATGCCACAAAGTACGGTCCTGAGCTACCTGCGTCCATTGATTTTTGCATCGCTTACTAGGTCATCACTCAATTTAGTAATAAGTCGCCCAAGGCCTGCCCCGAAGAGTGCCACAAAGTATGGTTTTGAGCTACCTGCATCCATTGACTTTCTGCATCGCTTACTAGGTCGTCACTCAATCTAGTAGCAGGTCGCCCTAGGCCTGCCCCAAAGAGTGCCTCAAATAACGGTTCTGAGTCACCTGCATCCATTGCATAACTAAATTAACAAGAGCATAAATGTAATTTTTTAACAAATAAATTGTTAACTAAATTTACAAGAGCAATCGAAAAATGAATTGTCAGCTCTTAACATAAATATAACGAAACAAAAAGGAGAGTAATAATTTAGAGTGAGTCCAACAAAGTTATGTTTAATATACGTTGATAAGATTAGTCAATATAAATTTTATTTAAAAAAATACATAATAACAAAAACTTGTCTTACGAGTATTATACTCGTAGTGTGTGGAATAATTAAAATGGGTTGACGTAAAATCAACGTTTAATCCATGGGTAAAACTTATATGTACCTACATGCGATTAAGTCTCAGGCACAGTGGAATAATCCTTTTTATGCAACAGTAAGTACTTGCTCATACATGCAGTCTTTTATATCTCAAGCGAGTAGTTTAGAGCATTATAATAAAAACCACAGAATTATTGTTTGAACTACAGGGTCATATTTAACCACCGTCGAATAAACTTGGACAGTTACCCACAGCCCTCGAGAATTGGTAACAATAATTAAATAAAAATTGGTTGGTGTAACAATTTGTTCAGTGGGATATTTTTACTAACATACGAGAATAAGCAATCGATATAATATTAGGTTTTTTGATTGATTCGCCAGACACCTAAGTTTGTTTCTTATACGTAGTATAATCACGCTGAAGAAAATGTTTCGGCTTTACCGAAGAAGGACGATGCTTCTATAATAATAATGTTCTCCAGACCGAATTTCGGTCACCGCGGCCAGTCTCAACGGAGACTAGCCATCTGCTCAAAACAAGATTATAGTACCCAAGTGCACATGTGGTCTCTATTCCCTCACGCTCATAGTACGATGGAACGGTATCCGACACGACCGGAGAGAGATCCGGAGCAGGACCTAAGGCGTTAGAGGCCTACTATTTAGAGGTTACTATTAAGGGTGGATTCGACCAAATACCATGGTACTCCAGAGTAACCAACCCTAGAATGATTTTACACTTTTGTTTTTTACGGGAACAAAACGTGTACGATGTGAAAACCGTTAATATGCATTGAAGCATTGCAGCATATTCTATTTTTGTGCCCACAAACACTAAAGGTAATGAGCAGCCCTGTGCACAGTAGTTAGACGTATATTAGCTGCTACCCTACTTTTTTAACTTTAATGAGCCTTATAAACCAATTTGTAATTTAAGATAGCTTTCAGATTTTCAGATATATTAAAATATTTGTGACAGTCTTGGTTTCACAGCTTATATGAGTATATGTAAGTGAATAGTAATGGGTAAATGATGTAATGGGCTTAAGGTTTGAAATCGATATATTAATTCTGACAGAATGCCGACTGGATCCTAATAAACCTATACCTATTATTGCTAATTATAGTACTTCCGCGACGACTTATAACAATAATCAAAATGACGGCGTAGTGATTTATGTAAGGAAGAATCTTAAAGTAAATATAAAAGAAATTAAACTCGAACATGCATCTTGTTTGCAAGTTGAAACTGTCGATAGCATCATTCTTGGCATATATCGCTCGCCCTCAAATAAAAATGCAACAAAATTTGTTGATTGCCTTTATAATCACTTGGATATAGTAAGAAAAATATTGTAATATTAGGAGATATAAATATTAATCTGATACCGAGAATTAATGAATCTACATATGAGTGCAATAATAGGTCTTATTATTTAAACATGCTGGCTACACTTGGGATCTTACCCGGACATGTCTATCTAACCTAAAACAAAATGAAAATCAGTGCAAAACGGTAATGTATCATCTGGATAGAGCTGTTGAAAATTTATCATATAAAAATCTAAATGATTTATTATACTGTAATGATCCTCATCTCGTTGCAAAACAATTGATAATGAAACTCGATGAGTCCCTAGAGGAAAGCAGATCAGTGGGTGGTCTGTCCAAAAATCGTAAAAAAAGCTATTAAGCCATGGGCTACTCCTGGTTTATTACGCTGTATCAAAAATAGAAATAAAATGCAATTAAATCTTTGGAAAGACCCCAACAACGAAATTTTGAAAATAACTTTTAAAAGGTATCGTAATTACTGCAACAATTTACTTAAAAAACTAAAACATAAATATGAAAGAGAACAATTGGCTCATAATACTAAAAACTCAAAATTACTTTGGAATACTATAAAAAAAAATTACTCATTTAAAATCAACTAAAACGCCCAACACTGAATTACTCAGTGTTAAAGATACTCCTATAAATTCAGTTAATCACATCAATGATTTCTTTGCTAGTGTAGGAAAAAACCTGGCTAACTCTATTCCCTTTCACAGTTCACCCTCTTATGCTACCAGTAACCTAAATAATTGTCAAAGTTCGTCATTTGTCCTTTTGGAATCTGACGACCAAGAAGTTGCTAGTGTACTTATGGGTCTTAAATCGGAAAGTGCTCCCGGTTGGGACAACATCTCCACAAAGTTCCTCAAGCTGTCCAAAGATCTTGTAGTGCCTATCATTTGTCACCTAACAAATCTCTGCTTCAGGGAGGGAGTTTTTCCGTCACCTCTTAAACAATCAATTGTGACGCCGGTGTTTAAGGGTGGCAAAAGAGACGATATAAATAATTATCGGCCAATTTCTGTTCTACCGTCTGTATCTAAAATTATCGAAAAGTTAATTAACACTCGACTCTTAAGATTTCTTAATAAATTCAATATATTATCTGATTCACAATTTGGCTTTAGGCAAGGAAAGTCCACAGATGATGCTATCTTAGCACTAACAACTCGAATCTCGAACTGCCTTGATAGTGGAAAAAAATGTTTAACGGTCTTTCTCGATTTAAAAAAGGCTTTTGATACAGTCTCTTTGCCCATCCTTTTACAAAAATTGGAACATTGCGGTGTGAGAGGTACACCACTTAATTTGTTAAGAGACTACCTGTTTGGTCGAACCCAAAAAGTTAAAATTGATGATTATGTAAGTGACGACTTACTGATCTCCTTTGGCTTTCCACAAGGCAGCGTTCTAGGCCCGACTTTATTCCTTATATATATTAACGAGCTTTGTAATATGAATATTGACGGTGGTCTCGTGTTCTCATATGCTGATGATACTGCACTGTTTTTTATGGGGACTTCTTGGGATTCAGTTTCTAAACTTGCACAATCCGGGATATTCAAAGTGTTTAATTGGCTCCAATCAAACTTACTTACATTAAATATTACCAAAACAAATTATATATGCTTCTCCAATAGTAAAAAAACTCATCCGAACCTAGAACTAAAACTGAAAATACATAAATGCAATAACCAAAATATACATAACTGCAATTGTCCTGAAATAGAGAAAAAAAATCAACAGCACCAGGTATCTAGGAATAATACTCGACCAACGATTATCTTGGCATCCTCACATAGATTTCATTAATAATAGAATCAGAAAGTTAATATGGATTTTTAAAACTTTAAGATATATTACTACTAAGAAGCTTATCAATCAAATATATGTTACATTGGTACAGTCAGTCCTGGGATATTGTATCCATATATGGGGTGGAGCTTCAAAGACAAAATTTCTTGAAGTTGAGAGAGCGCAACGTTGTCTACTAAAGGTTATGTATTCTAAGCCGTACAGATTTGCCACAGCTGAACTCTGTCGATATAGTGAATTATTATCAGTGAGAAAGTTATATATATTACAAACTGTTCTAAAACTCCATAGGTCTTTACCATTTCATTCTAATAAACTAAATAAAAGAAGAAACAGGTATGTTGTAAAACTTCAGAAAACTAAAACTAAATCAGCCAAACGACATTACAAAATACAATCAGCTCACCTATATAATAAAATTAATAAAAGCATAGAAATATACCCTTTAAAATTAAAAGATTGTAAAAATAAACTAATTGAATGGTTGCTGCCACTAAATTATACTGACACAGAAGATCTTCTCTCAGTATGAATTGGTGGTTGTATGTTTTGTAGTTTATAGCCATTCGTCTATGCGACAGTTGTAATTATATAAATTATAAGCAAAAATACTGTTTATATTATCGAACAAACGAGCACATAGTCCACCTGATGGTAAATAGTTGCTGCGGCCCATGGACATCTACATTTATCTTCTATTACAAACCAAAATGCAGATGCGTTGTCACCCGTGAGAACTAAGATGGATTGCCTCGTTTCCAGTAAAAAGGGTCTCCGGTTCTCTACACTCACTATACGAAACACAGCAGCGTTAAGCTGCTATTTTACGCTGGTATTCTGTGAGAGCGTGGTACTTCCCCAGATGAGCCGACCCATTCGTGCTACAATTACACTAGTAATATAGCTTCAGCATGGCTCTACCACGTGCAAAACGTGTCTCCTCTTACGAAACCCACCTGCTTCCCGTGGGTGTCGTAAGAGGCGACAGTGGGTAACAGGCAGGAGATGGGTAGCAGCATCTTCCTGATAACAGCAATATTACAATAAAGAAACTATGATTACCAACCGGCACGCCAAGCGTGGCAACTATGACAAATATCCCTCTATGATTGAAGTTACGAAGAAACGGCCACCAGCCCCCGGCGGCCCCTCTATTCCCTGGCTACGGTGGCAGTCATGATAACGGCGGGACATGGAGTGCTAATAATCTCCGGTGGAGGTTCGTTTGCCACCTAAAACGATTGGACCTGGCAACATACAATGCACACAACCTTAGGACTGGAAGAAGAGACAAACAAGTTATGCAGACATATTATAGGATTATCCGAGGTCCGAAGAGAAGGGAAGGGCACGGTAATCCTCGAATCTACTTTGGCAAATCCCGATTAAGAAGTGGAGGAAATGTATGAGGATATCTCAAAAGCCGTGTATTTCGCTGAAACCCGCTATACGGTGTTAATGGGAGACTTCAATGCAAAACTAGGCACAAGAGAGAACGGTGAGCTGAAGGTAGGGAAATGTGGAATAGGGCAACGGAGCCCAAGGGGCCAGCAGCCGGCCGACTTCATGGAGAAAGAAGGACTGTTTGTCTCTGTCCCTCTTTCTCCAGAAGCGGCCCCAGAGGAAGTAGACCTGATCGAGCCCCGACGGTTCGACAAAAAATGAGATTGACTTCATTATGACGACCAGACGACAACTGTTCAGTGATGTCTCAGTGATCGGGAGGGTGAAAACTGGTAGCGATCATCGAATGTTTAGAGGCACATTAAACCTAAACATTAAGTTGGAGATATCTTGTCTAATGAATTCAATGCTCCGTCCCCCTCGTGCTCTAATCCAAAGTTACGAAACCTTTCAGCTCGAGTTACAAAACTGTTTTCAGTTTCAGTTGTTTCAGTTACAGGAATTGCAATCCCAATAAATCCCATTTTGCTAAATATCTTTTGGACACTGGACACAACTTAGCCAATGACCACTCCTTTAGAGTCTTACATACGTGTAATAAAGGGCTGCGACTGTGTGTGCTAGAACAGTTAGAGATATTAAAAAGTAATAATAGTAACATTGCACTGCTGAATGAACAAACAAATGTTTCTAACTCACCTCTCTTAAATATCTTTAAGCCTGCTCTTTAATAGCAGACATCCTCACAATATGATTGTTTGTCACCCTCACGGTGATCGGCGATTGGTTGCCTGGTTGGAGGGTAGGCGGACGTTGCACGGTGGTTTGTTTTTAATCTTACAAACGGCTGCGTAAGTCCGGCGGCGATTGGTCGCATGTTTTATCGCATGACGCGGTCGCTCGCTCCTTAAGCAGGGAGAGGTTGCGTCAGCGGTCTGTATAAAAGGCAGTTGTTTTGGCTCACCGCTCACTTAATGGTCAGCCACCGTAGAGTCTACATCACCTGAGGATACCTCGTGTAGAGGCTAAACACGTGTCCTATTGTCGTCGGTGGTGTGTCTTTCCTAGTGTAGTGGTGTTGGGATTAGTGATGACGGGGATAATGCACGCAATTGAGGGAGGGCGGGAGGTGCTCTTCATACTAGGTAAGACACATCATTTTATTTTATAGAGCGGATGTTTGCGAAGTAACTTTGTAAAACCTTTTATACGGTTTTCAGTGTCTAGAAGACAGCAATGAAGTGAACGATATGAATAATAAGCTCGTGGAAACTGTCCATGCGGTCGGAGCTAAGTTCTGCAAGACCCACCGCAGAAGAACTGTCAAAGCTGAAAACCGAATGTGGCAGCATCGTTTCCAGGATACCTGCGATTTTGAGTAAGATTGAGAGGTTCTATACACGTCATCGCTGGAGCCACACGCAAGTAATATATCCCGAACGTCAGTCTGAGCTAGATTAGAATGGCTATCCAGCACCTTAAGACGGCAAGGTCCCAGGTGAGACTGGAATTACAGCGGAGCTTTTGAAAGCGAATCGTCTCGTCTCAGACTCAATGAATTGTACGGTACAAGCCGGTTTCCGAAGAGGCTTTAGTACTATAGACCACATACACAAACTTCGGCAAATTGTAAAGAAGACAGAAGAGTACAATCTGCCACTTTTTCTTGCGTATGTGGATTATGAGAAAGCCTTTGATTCCGTCGAAATTTGGGCGGTGCTACAGTCCCTTCAGCCGTGCCAAGTTGACTCCCGGTATATCAAAGTGCTGAAGTATTTATACAATAGGGCTACAATGGCTATCCGAGTACAGAATCAAAATACGAAACCTATCCAACTGCAGAGAGGTGTAAGACAGAGTGACGTTATATCCCCGAAACTCGTCACCGCTTCGTTGGAAGACTTTTTCAAGCTACTGGACTGAAAAGGATACAACAAGGATATTAACAACAATAGCGAGTACAACAAGCGTCTTCGATTTACCGACGATATAGTCCTTATGGCAGAATCGCTGGAGGACGTAAGCACTATGCTCAATGACCTCAATAGTGTCTCCTAACGGATAGGTCTTAAGATGAACATGGACAAAACAAAGATCATATTTAATGTCCATGTCACACCTATACCGGTAGTTGTTGAGAGCACTAAGCTCGAAGTTGTTAACAAGTATATTTACCTGGGACAAATAGTCCGACTAAGTAAGTCTAACTTCGATCAAGAGGTCAACCGACGTATTCCACAAGGAATACCACAAAACACGGCCCTGAGCCAGCTGCATCCATCGACTGCCTGCATGTATTACGAAGTTTTATCTCCATCAAATACACTCCCTACACTTCGTTTAACGGTCCAGATTGCCACTCGAGAATATTTCTTCCCATCAGTTGGTGGTTCTTCGAGCTATAGTGGCCGGCCCAATGCCACTTCAGCTTATTGCTCCGTTGGGCTGACTCTTACTCTGGTTCTACTGCAGATGTTTTCATCATGCAGACCTTTCCTCGTTGCATTTTTTTAACTAAGGAGACTGTATAAAAGTTACTAAAACCAAATCAGTATTTTTAGATTTTTGTATGTATGTTCTTGCCTTATACATGAACCCACGATCACACAAAATAAAATTACTGGACTGTTTTCTGTGTTTTTTTTTCATCAACCTTTGGACAACACAACATTTTATAAATTATCACACATACGACGAAAGAAAGTTTTATCCATGATGAACTCAAGTATTAACGAGTTTGCACATAAAAGCTCTTCATTGTAACGATGACGAAAGAGCATTCAGTACCATCTACGCCCTATCTAATAAACGCACAAACCTACAAAGTAAAAAAGTGATATAATTGTTGAATCGTACAGTAAAATTTAAACTTAAAAAATTGTTAGTTACGTGAGGGTATTATGGTCACCTTAAGTTTTGCCGCCTTCTAAGACCAAAATTAGGAGGAGGACAGAGATAAATACACAATATCGTATACTATAACTAATATAGAAAAAAATATCAAACAAGACTTGGCAATTATTAGCAACACTTCGAAAAATCAATTTAAAAAAAACTAATTATAGTACGTGAGGATAATATGCTCATCCGGTTAATATGGTCACATTCTTATTACTCAAAAACTACAGCGTCGTTGGCATAGAACGCTCTGAGATACGATAGCTCTTGATCAGTCTATCAAATAATAAAGGGTCAAAAAGGCCCTCCTTTATCGACGCTATTTTGACAGTTGATATTATTGTAAATATTTGTATTGCGTAGTGTGGTTAGTTCCTAATTATTTCCAAAGCTTGTTTGCAATTTTTTTCTTAATATATTAGTTATAGCAAACGAAATTTTGTCTCTGTTCTCCTCCTAATTTTGGTTTTATAGGGCGATAAAGCTTAAGGTGACCATATTACCTTCACGTACTTACTATAATATCAACTGTCAAAATGGCGTCGATAAAGCGGCGGCCTTTTGACCCTTTATTATTTGAATGACAGATGAAGAGCTATCGTATCGTATCACAAAGCCATCTATACAAATTAGGCTGTAGTTTTTGAGTTATAAAAAAGTGACCATATTAACCGGATGACCATATTACCCTCACGTACTCTAATTATAATTTCTGTAATATGAAATTGTAAAAGACGCCAATTAATTTTTAACAATAATTAATAATTTAACTATATATTTCTCTCCATAACAATTTTGTAATTTTTATTTTATTGAGCAGAATAATGTCAAAATGTAATGTAAATTGTAATTATAAATCGTAACTTTTATAATATTATATGACAGTAAGTAGATGCAAAACCTTCTCTGAAATGAGATGAGGTCAGTGGGCACTGAGGGCAGTGACACGTATATAGGCTGTAACTTTAACTTTACGTATATGCAGCTAATTAATAAGCTATACGTAGGTCACTCAATAAGTTTTGAGATGCTCGAAATTTAAAAATGGAACACACCCGTGTTATGTGTTTCTAAAAAGCAAATTTATTTAAAAATAGAACTCCATAAGCCAATTGCTCAATGTTAAAAAAAAAACAAAGTTCTATTAATTTTCTTGCAACGTTTCCCGCGCATTTCATTTAAAACGACAGATCTTAACCATGAACATTTGCACGCTATGATATATTATGATTTTAAAGTTGGTTTAACCGAACAATTAAGTTTACAACGGTTACAATCAGCATTATGGGACTCAGCTCCATCACGCGCAACAATTTTTAGGTGGTTTGCTGAATTCAAAAGGGGTAAAATTAATCTTAAATATGGCCAAAGAACCGGGGACCCGCAAACAGTAGTAACGGCAGAAAATGTATGGACTACCGAAATGTTGGTGCGAGAAAACCCACGAATCACACATACGGACATCGAAAAGATTGTAGGCATTAATTCAGGGAGCATTCATATCATCCTACATCAACATCTTGGAGTGAGGAAACTTTGTTGTCGATCGATCCCTCGTTTCCTCTCCGAAAGCGAAAAACAGACTCGTGTGGATTGGTGCCATGAAATGCGTCTACGTTTTGAAAACGGGGCATCAAGGCGTGTTTCAAAAATCGTTACCGGTGACGAGACATGGATCTATCAATATGATCCAGAAAATAAAAGGCAATCATCGGTATGGATCTACTCAGAAGGACAGTTACCGACAAAACCTGCAAAGACCTCGCAACATCGGCAAAAAGATGGTGGCTAGTTTTTTTTCGCGGAGCGGACATTTGTCGACGTCAATGCTGGAAAATTGTAGGTCAGTCAACTCTGAATGGTATACTACAGTTGCATTACCCAAAGCTTTTTAAGCTGTGCGGGAGAGAAGACCAAAGACCGGGCTTCGGGGAATCATGCTGCATCACGACTCTTCACATATCTCCCTTAGAACAAAAGCTTTTATTGAGGAATCTGGTGTTGAAACTCTAAGTCAGCCACCCTACAGCCCTGACTTAGCTCCTTGTGATTTCTTTTTGTTCCCAAGAGTCAAAGAAAAAAATAAAAGGCAAGTTTTTTTCAAGCGCTGAAGAAGCCGTAGCTGCCTACGAAGAAGCGATTTCCGACCTGTCAGATCAAGACTGGCAAAAGTGTTTTCAGAGTTGGTTTAGGCGAATGAAACTTTGTATAGAGCATGATGGGGAATATTTTGAAAAGATGTAAAATAAATATTAATAGTATCTAGAATCCTTTTTGTATATCTTAAAACTTATTGAGTATCCTACGTATTTAATAAATACCTACATCTGTACTTGGTTAAGAATCGAATAGGAAGGAGAGCCTCAGCATCAGTAAATAGGTCTTCGGTTCTTCACCATACAAAACACATCAGCAATAAACTGCTATTTTACGTATGTATTCTGTGGTCCTACCCTGGTAGAGCCGACCCATCCGTGCCTAAATCATAATATATCAGCAGCTTGGCTCTACCACGTAACCATCTTAACGCTAGACTAAAAATACTCAGACTGATGTTGAGAAGTTTGGTATTGTATCTATTCGAATCCGCCTACCAAGCGTGTTGATAAAGAAAAATAAAAAAAGAAACGTAAATAATAGTTGTAAGTAATAGTGAGTGTAGAGAACCGGAGACCCTTTTTACTGCAAACAAGGCATTCCATCTGTCCTCAGGAGTGACAACTGAACTGCATTATGATTCTTAATTGAAGAGAAATGTAGATGTCTATAGGCCACAGCATACACTTACCATTAAGTGAACTGTGTGCTCGTTTGTCATCCTTAATCTATAAAAAAACAGCGCCATCTTTCTGAAGAAAAAATTATGAGATCTTTCCAGCATTTTCCACAGTCACCTCTAACGATATCCACCGAACGAAATGGAGTGATTAATTATCTTTTGCCGTCACCACACGGCACTGAGTACAGGAACAACAAAATTTATTATATTTTTATTATACTTTCATATTATTATGTATTTGTAATAACAAAACGAATTTCATTTCCCATATCTCGCAAACATGTCACGCGTGAATTGTCAACCATAAATAAAACTACTGCTACGTTTTGTGCTCCCTCGCCAAATTACTGAACACATAAAGGTTATACGTTAAATGAAATAGGGTAAATAAATGATGAAATCTAAGGTAAATTAACATTGGCATTATCATATATAAATCGTAAGTTATATTTGAATTCGTTACAAGCATTGGGTTTGATCAATATAACGTTTTAAAGTTGTTTTGTTCCGTCTAATTTAACGCGCATCACAAAACGCGAGCTTAATTTATGCTCTTTATATTTGATTTGGAGTGACATATTTACGAAAAACGTTTTAACGAACAATGGTTGTCAGTTACGCTTCAAAAAACCAAAGCCATAAATCCTTGTTAGGTTTGCTTTCTACGCTACGCGTTATATTATTTCGTTCATGAGTTATTTGAAAATAAATTGTATATGAAATGTATAGGAACTAAAGGCATGTAAGATAAAACCGCATAGTTGGATAGAAAAGGATATAATTCCCAAAAAAAATGCGTAGAGATAATGACAGTTTATATTAACACGTAAATAATATATATGAACCAAGAAGACTATGAATAATAAATGTATAAGCACTTCTTGCTTATGTAATTGTAATTAATAACCATCTCAGTCTCCCCCTACTAAATTGGTAATTGGGTCCGATTCATTGACAATCTTATAGGAGGACATTTGTTCTACACGATCGAATAGGTGGATCTAAAGTTGTGACACGATTTTCCGTCGCCATTTCATTTGATGCTCCCGTTGTCATTTTCAGGTTTCAGGTTGAATAGACTCACTTAATAGCCCACACTTTGCTCGTCAATTTGAGTAGGACCTTCTCCCTTTAATACTAAATATTAGATTTACATAGCAGCCTCTTTATCATTAGTCAAACGCACTAGAGTTCTACTTCCTACACCAAAAGTTGATTTATTAATTTTTCAGAACTTGAGAGCTACGTCGGAATAGAGATGCCATTAGCAAATCTCCTACGGTGTGTAAACATACATTTGTGTTGTGTACAGTTCATAGCTGCACAAAACAGAGGACGTATGAACTACTTTTTACGTTACGGTAAAACTCTCTCCCAATCTTCTATAGATAGGTTCTCTTACCACACAGACAACTGTCTATTACATCCATATCATGAATACAAATCTTCTCACACATTCACCGTGAATAGAACTACATTTATGAAACTTTGAAGTCTACTTAAACGTAAAAATACTGGCATGTTTAATTGATGCCAATAAATATTCAATGGGGTCAATTATTTGAATCAAATAACGCAAATATACACAGTCAGGTCATAAGTATTGTCACAAAGTAAAAACTTTTCTTTTAGAATGCTGGCCACAAAATAATTTATTGAATTCGAATTAAGAATTGTTGATGAAAATAAAACTGTATACTTTTTAGAGTTTTACTCATTTTTAAATATGGAGTGGACGCTTAAATAAGACCGTGTTGCAGTTATTGCGTTGCATCGTTGCGGTTACGCGCCAATACAAATTTTTGACATACTGAAAAATTTGAATATAACCAAAAGATTCGTTTATCGTACCATCAAACGATACAATTAAGACTCTAGTGTAGATGACAGGTCAAGAAGTGGTCGCCCTCGGTCTGTTAGGACTCCAGCAGTGATAAAAGCTGTGAAGGCGCGAATTCAAAGAAATCCCAAACGTAAGCAGAAACTGTTGGCCCTTCAGATGGGGTTAAGCAGAACCACGGTGAAAAGGGTGTTAAATAAAGACTTAGGGCTTCGGGCATATCGAAGAAAAACAGGACATCGTTTGAATGCTCGTCTAATGGATCTGAGACTGAAAAGATACCGCGCTTTGTTGAAGCGGTACGCGGGAAAAAAATATCGGGAAATTCTTTTCTCGGATGGAAAACTTTTTACCGTAGAAGACAGCTACAACAAACAAAATGATAAGGTGTACGCACACAGTAGTAAAGAAGCGAGCAACCGTATTCCGCGTGTCCAACGAGGTCATTTTCCATCCTCGCTCATGGTATGGTTGGGAGTTTCTTATTGGGGCTTAACAGAGGTACATTTTTGTGAGAAAGGTGTGAAAACGAATGCATTTTTGTATCAAAATACAGTCCTGACCAACCTTGTGGAACATGTTTCTCATACCATGTTCAATAACAGGCACTGGGTATTCCAACAAGATTCGGCGCCAGCTCATAGAGCGAAGAGCACACAAGACTGGCTGGCGGCGCGTGAAATCGACTTCATCCGGCACGAAGACTGGCCCTCCTCCAGTCCAGATTTGAATCCGTTAGATTACAAGATATGGCAACACTTGGAGGAAGAGGCGTGCTCAAAGCCTCATCCCAATTTGGAGTCACTCAAGACATCCTTGATTAAGGCAGCCGCCGATATTGACATGGACCTCGTTCGTGCTGCGATAGACGACTGGCCGCGCAGATTGAAGGCCTGTATTCAAAATCACCGAGTTCATTTTGAATAAACTTTAGTGTCATAAGAATCTATGTTTTGTTAAGTTCATTCTGGTATATAAATGGTTACATAATGAATAAACTTGTTTCAATTATTTTATATTAAACATGTGACAGAATTTATGACCTGACTAGGTACTATATGCCATGTATTAATAAAAACTATGAAATTCAATATTATTTTGTCAAAACCTTATAAAATTTATTTATGAATATTATGTGAATAACGAAATTCTGATCCCAGGACAAATTACCCTTCATAAAGCCACTTCGGAAGACATGTCCGATATAAAAAAAAGTATTGTTAAACGTATGTTAAAAATTATCGTCCTACACCCTTGGCAAATTCAGAATGGCGGAAAACATAAAAGCTGCCATACCAATTTTAAAGAGTTATAATTCGGCTAGGTTAGGTGCTGGTCTAACAAATTAATATTGAAAGGATCGGCAAGGATTAACTATTGGATGTTAAAAACTTAGTTACTCCAATGCCTTTGTAACTTTAATAGCCCGAGGTTTTTAGTGTCCCCGATTGAGATTTTGGGGTCAAATTGTTCAGGTCAAATTTCGCAACTGAGTTTTAAAAGTACACCTAGCTAAGTGACATTATTCTAAATCCAATATTGACCATCCAAGATAGCGGACTTGTTATTTTTTATACATTCCCATGATATGGGTATTAAATGAAAGGGTGTGCTGAGAAGAATACGAAAAATAAATGATGTCACTCTAAATCCAATATGGCGGACCACTCAAAATGGCGGACTACTTATTTTTAATGCAATGAGGGCATCCACTACTTTTTCTGCCACCAGGGCGGCGCCACTGTATAGTGAGGTAAAAATTTGACAGATTACATAGCGGGGATGATAATTTCTTAGAAAAATGTAACCTTCAACGTTTCTTTCTGTATTATTAGTTATATTTTGTATTAATTACATTAGAAATGAATAAACCAAACTATAAATATAACTAAAAGCAGATTTAAAAAAAAGAGTTATAAAGTAAAAAAAAAATAAAAATCAAACCACTGACGCATTGAGTTATGTATTAATATAATACTCTAGATAATGATAAACTATTATTTAAAACTAATTTCTCAATTAACTGACATTGTGTAACAAAAAACTTTACCTCAGTCACAACTAGCGACATCTGGTGAATGGAAGATTATTAGCCCTCATTGTATAGTATGGGGTATAAAATGAAAGATTCTGAGAAGAATACAAAAAAAATAACGTACCTTGAAAGAGGTGAGGAAAGACTGAACGTTTTTAAAGTAGCCGCTATCATAAACTTATAATGTTATTTGAATTTGCTGAAATGTAAGGATTAACTAGAACGCTTGTTTTTTAAACGTGACGATTTGCCCGGTGACGTTAATTTTACCTTAAATTTATTTCAGAAGACAAAAAGAAATAATTTTATTTTGGTAAAAAACCAGTTGGCAAGGAAACTTTTTTCAGGTATATTATTTGCGTATGGCACACTAAAGTCTGCTCAGTTGCTAATGGAATGTGAAAACAAAGAAATATATTTATATCAATATTCCTTTGTGGATGATAAAGATCCGTTAGTGTTCTTTACATGGATGTGCGCTGTACTAACCCCTGCGCCCAATCAATGGCCGTAGAAGACGGAGTTTCATTAAAAGCCCAAGCTAATACAAAATATTTTAAAAAACACAGAGCAGTTGCTGCGAAAATTACGGTTCAACTTTATCACAACAGGGTACAATAATTTTCAAATATCAGCATAATGATCATCATTATAGCCCATCAGAAGTAAAATGTTAAAATTATATATAAAAGCGTTTGTACTTCAAGGTTTACTATAATTTGAATGATTATCTTGGCGACAAAGAGGCTTGCAATAATAACAATCCACTTTAATACAAATTTATTGTGACACTGTTATGTGCATACATACATATTTATACATTCATATTTACTACTAGCAACCCGTTCTAACATTGCCTAGGTAAGATCAATTAATGTGGCGTTATAATTCGATTTAGGATAATTCAATATCATTTGTTTTATCAATTTTTCTCTAATAGTATTAATAATAATAATACAGCCAAGTTTTAGGATAAAATATATGTGATAAATAATAGTAAGTTTAGATTACTCCTGGCTGTGTAGATTTGTCTCTATCTGTTAGTGAAGTTTCATTACAATCGCTTCATTCATTTCAAAGATTAGCCCAGACAGATAGTCAGGCGGGCAGACAGACAGACAGGCAAAAAATTTAAAATTGGTTAATGATGTCTTAATGCCGTGCCAATAACCCCCTCAGCTATTTCATTATAAAGGCAGTTATTTTAATATTATAGGCAGACACTTAAATTTATAGTTGTAGCACGAATGGGTCGGCTCAAACGGGAAAGTACCACGCTCTCACAGAATACCAGCGTAAAATAGCAGCTTAACGCTGCTTTGTTTCGTATGGTGAATGTAGAGAACCGGAGACCCTTTTTACTGGAAATGAGGCATTCCATCTTAATCCTCACGGGTGACAACGCATCTGCATTTTGATTTGTAATAGAGGTTAGATGTAAATGTCTATGAACCGCAGCAACCACTTAACATCAGGTGGACTGTGTGCTCGTTTATCACCCATATCCTACAAAAAAATAATAATTATATGTGTCCATAGATATTTTTATTAATAATTATATATAGTACTTGAACATGTTGTGAAATAGTCACAAATAGAAAAACACAATAACGCTCTGTTGATGTAAGTAAATCTTTAAATATAAAAATTACGTGTCACGTTTTTGTCCGCGATGGACTCCTAAACTACTAAACTGATTTCAATGAAATTTTGCACACTGTATGCATTTTGGTCCAACTTGAAAGATAGGATAGTTTTTATCCCGCTAAATGAACCTCAAATTTTTTTATTGCGAATTTAAGGATTTTTTAAAGGGGCAGAACAACGTCTGCCTGGTCAACTAGTATTGTATAAAGTAAAATTTTAGTGTATGTAGACTCGAATATGTTATCGAGCGACGGGTAGTGCACTTTTCTTTGAAATGATCGGATAGACATCAAATGAATTAAAAGAAAACTCTTTATTTGGAAAGTTATGTTTGTCAGAAAAATGTTTGCTGAGGTGTTAATTTAAAGAGTTAAGAAATAAACTAACAGAAAACATTTGTGTTGTGCAAGCTGCATTTAGAAAGGGAAAAGGATTTAGAAAGTCTGATCCCGCACGGAACAAATGTTTGTATAGCCTACAGAGAATTGTTGCAGGTCAGGATTTTTTTATAGAATGAAGGTGACAAACGGGTACAGAGTCCACCTTCTAGCAAGTGGATACTGTGGCTCATAGACATCTACATATATCCTCGATTAGAATCAAAATGCAGGTGTGTTGTTGCCCCTGAGAACTAAGATGGATTGCCTCCCTTCCACTATAAAGGGTCTCCGGTACTCTACACTTACCAAACGAAGCACAGCAGCATTAAGCTGCTAATATAAGCTGGTATTTTCTTAAAGACCTCTACTATACAGGGTAAAATCCAAATGTTAATTTAACCTTTTTTAAAAGAAATAAAAAAATTGGGTTTGGTAACGTAGTGACGTTTGGTTGCCGAGCTGCTGATCGCAGATTCTATTCCCGGACAAAATATTTTACAACCCATCCAATGCGTCCGTCCATGTCTAACTTATTAAATAAAAATAAAACGCATTTAAAATATAAATAAGAATAAAAAATAGTTTTCTTTTTATTTATTTTAAAATTAATATTCTGTCAGCCATTGCGCGTCTACCAATGGTATTTAGTTATTACATACAATCTACGATTAATATACGTGCGGATTAAATATTTATAGGTAGCCATATGTTTCGTAATAAACATGTCAACATAACATAAACACTCACGCTTGTCACCCAGAGGGGTAGGCAGAGACTATGGACTTCCATTTGGCACGATCCTGACACACCTCTCTCGCCTCCTCCACATCCTACGCATATATCTACGCATACACGCTCGTCGGTTAAAGGTACTCTTGATTTGGCCCATTTTCAATATATCGCCAATTTGGTCGATAAACTTTCACCTAGGGCAACCCTTCCCGACTCTGCCGTTCATCTCTGCAACATAAATTTGCTTTGTCACTCTTTCCTCATTCATTCTTTCTACATGACCAAACCACCGAAGCATTCCTTTCTTAATCTTGGTCACAAGATCATCTTGCAAACCACACTTACATGTCAACAATAGTTAAAATTTTAAACATTAGAATTATAAAAGTTGTACCTTGAATCTGTGATCACCCGTAGGTGCGGTTGCGTACGGTATGCCATAAAAAGCAAAGAAACTATCATTTTGTGCCTTATACCCGCGCACGGGGCCCTGTGCTATATTCACTAACTTCCCTCACGGGTCTGCACTTCTGCTTCCGCAATCACCGAAATCAAACACAATAAGACTATGACCACAGAGTAAATAATAAGGACCAGAGGGGAAGCTTCTTAACAACGTCGAAAATTTATACCTATTCTGATAGGGTTGTCACATGATGCAACTGAACATTTTAAGGAAAAAATGGGGGTGGTGTTAATGGAGCCACTGTCGGTCCACTGCCTACTACCACTACCTACGATACTACCACCTCCACCACCACAGACACCATCAGCAACACTATCCACCAACACCAGCACCACTTCCACCAACGCCAATCCCACCACCCCCACCAATGTCTGGCGATTGTATTCCAACCATAATGCAGTGGTATTTACAGGATCGCGACTCGCAAAAAGTAGCTTATATCCTTCCCCAGGAAGCAACCTACCTCTATACTAAAGTGGGTGGATAAAGTCACACATTTAGCCTTATTACGTAGGATATTCTGCCATCTACGGCACTGTCAAGGTTAGACTGACTAACATTTCAAGTAGGTGATACCGACTTCATCACTCGGCAACGTACCTGTCGAACACATTCTCACTTACCTATCAATGTTATTACCTAGCTTTATTGTATATAATCCGTAAAAAGATAATTGCTTCATTTGATCTCTCGGGTACAAAAAAAGGAAATATCCTTATTTTCTCTAGAATTATTCATGCATACTGTACTAGGCATTTTTGCTTATACAGAACACCTATATAAATTTATAATAACTTAATTCTTAATTATTTTAATTAAAATACTTAAATCTAATTATTTAATAATTGCAAAAAAAAACTCAATAAATTAATTGATGTATAAAATTTCGAAATATTGTTGTTCTATTTATTTAAATGCGCACGACTAACAGCCCTTTCATGGATACTCTGACTGAGCCGGCGCAAACCGGTTCTTACCCCGACGGAGCGTCGGTAAACCTGTCGGTGAGAGCCCACGCACACATCGCTACGCTATGTATGGGTGTATTCGCAGCGAGCCGTTTGTATGTAGCTTCCCCTCTGGTCGGTTTCTTTACTCATGTGCTATGACCGTAGCATAGATATAGCCGCAACATAGATATACATATATAGACGACCCCGTAGCCACGGAGCCGTCTATGTATGTATATCTATAGTTTATCCGGTTCTGGTTGTTTGTCCTTGTGAAATGTATGTAAATTGCCCACGATACAGGAGAAAATCCTAGTTGGGGTTAACGTACCATGGTGCGTTTTTAAGTTCGCGGAATGGGGGTAAGGAGTGGAAATAAAAATCCAAATTTATTTTTCCTTTTCAATATATTCACCTGCTACCCTAATACATTTTTCGGATCTTTCAATTAACTTATGTATACCCTCAAAAAAATGATTTGCCTTTGTCTAAAAAATACGCCGAAACTGCTTCCTTCACTTCTTCACCACTTAAAACCTTGTACCCACGAAGTTCTCTTTTAAGATTTGGAAATAGATAATAATAATAAATAAAAACGCCGTGTAGTGGCGGTCAAGAATATCCACTACCCCATATCCTCCCGTGGGTAACGTAAAAGGCGACAAAGGGAAACAGGCAGGAGATGGGCAGCAGCATCTTCCTGATAATAGCCAAAATTTCAATAAAAAAAAACTGCGGTTGCCAACCCGCTCGCCAAGCGTGGCAACTATGGCAAATACCCCCCCTATGATGAGAGTGACAATGAAACGGCCCCCAGTCCCCGGCGGCCCCGCTATTCCTGGCTACGGTAGCGACCATGGTAACGGCGGGGCAGGGGTGCTAAGAATCTCCGGTGGAGGTTCGGTTGCCACCTTAGACGACTCGACCTGGCAACGTACAACGCACGTACCCTGAGGACTGACGAGAAGATCGTGGAGCTGGAAGAAGAGATAGACAAGTTACGCTGGCATATTATAGGGTTATCCGAAGTCCGAAGAGAGGGTGAGGACACGGTAATCCTCGAATCCGGCAACTTGCTCTATCACCGGGAGGGCGACCATCTGTCCCAAGGAGGTGTCGGATTTATCGTCCACAAGTCTCTCTTTAACAACGTTGTAAAGATCGGGAGTGTGTCGACGAGGGTTGCGTACCTTATACTCAGAATCACCAAACGGTATTCGCTGAAGGTCATACAGGTTTACGCACCAACCTCGGCACACCCCGATGAGGAGGTGGAGGAAATGTATGAGGATATCTCTAGAGCCATGCATTCCTCCAAAACCCAATATACGGTGTTAATGGGAGACTTCAATGCAAAACTAGGCACAAGAGAGAACGGTGAGCTGAAAGTAGGGAAATTTGGAATAGGGCAACGGAACCCAAGGGGCCAGCAGCTGGCCGACTTCATGGAGAAAGAGGGATTCTTTATGATGAACTCTTTCTTCCAGAAGCGGCCCCACAGGAAGTGGACCTGGTCGAGCCCCGACGGTTCGACAAAAAATGAGATTGACTTTATTATGACGACCAGACGACAACTGTTCAGTGATGTCTCCGTGATCGCGAGGGTGAAAACTGGTAGCGATCACCGAATGGTTAGAGGCACACTGAACCTAAACGTTAAGTTGGAGAGGTCTCGTCTAATGAAGTCAACGCTCCGTCCCCCTCGTGCTCTGTTCCAAAGTCCCGAAACCTTTCAGCTCGAGTTACAAAACCGTTTTCAGTGCCTAGAAGACTGCAATAAAGTGGACGATATGAATGACAAGCTCGTGGAAACTGTCCATGCGGTCGGAGCTAAGTTCTGCAAGATCCGCCGCAGAAGAGCACAAAAACTCTCCGATCACACTCTTAATCTCATGGCTGTTAGACGGGAGATGAAGCTACATTCTTCAGCAGACTTGACGGCATACAGGCAACTGAACAGACAGATCTCCAAATGCATGCGGCGGGACTTACGCAGCTTCAATACAGCTCGTATTGAAGAAGTGATCGAGCGGAACCAAGGCTCCAAAATCCTTGCCAGAGATCTGTCTGACAGAAAGAGCCAACTGTCAAAGCTGAAGACAGAGTGTGGCAGCATTGTTTCCGGGACACCTGAGATTTTGAGTGAGATTGAGAGGTCCTATGGGCAGCTGTACACGTCATCGTTGGAGCCACACGCAAGTGTGAGTAACGATCCAAGAGCGAGTCTCATCCGACACTATTCCGAAGATATCCCGGACGTCAGTCTGAGCGAGATTAGAATGGCTCTCCAGCACCTTAAAAACGGTAAGGCCCAAGGCGAGGATGGAATTACAGCGGAGCTTCTGAAAGCGGGTGGAAGACCGGTACTTGAAGTCCTTCAGAAGCTCTTTAATTCCGTCCTCCATGGTGGCATTACACCGGAGGCGTGGAGCAGAAGTGCGGTGGTCTTGTTCTTCAAGAAAGGTGACAACGCTCTCTTGAAAAACTACAGACCGATTTCCCTTCTGAGCCGCGTCTACGTGCTGTTTTCGAGAGTCATTACGAATCGTCTCGCGCGCAGACTTGACGACTTCCAGCCTCCCGAACAAGCCGGTTTCCGAAAGCGCTTTAGCACC
The DNA here is from genome assembly GCA_033319125.1 of Parnassius glacialis. Classification (NCBI taxonomy): domain Eukaryota; kingdom Metazoa; phylum Arthropoda; class Insecta; order Lepidoptera; family Papilionidae; genus Parnassius; species Parnassius glacialis. The sequence goes on along the minus strand of JAVANC010000001.1, from coordinate 39,897,696 downwards.
ATAGACCACATACATACCCTTCGGCAAATTGTACAGAAGTCCGAAGAGTACAATTTGCCACTATGTCTGGCGTATGTGGACTATGAGAAAGCCTTTGATTCCGTCGAAATTTGGGCGGTGCTGCAGTCCCTTCAGCGGTGCCAAGTTGACTGTCGGTATATCGAAGTGCTGAAGTGTTTGTACAGTAGAGCTACGATGGCTATCCGAGTACAGAACCAGAGTACGAAACCTATCCAACTGCAGAGAGGTGTAAGACAGGGTGACGTCATATCCCCGAAACTCTTCACCGCTGCATTGGAAGACGTTTTCAAGCTTCTGGACTGGAAAGGATACGGTATCAACATCAATGGCTAGTACATCACTCACCTTCGATTTGCCGACGATATTATCCTTATGGCAGAATCGCTGGAGGACCTAAGCACTATGCTCAATGACCTCAATAGTGTTTCCCAACGGATAGGTCTTAAGATGAACATGGACAAAACAAAGATCATGTTTAATGTCCATGTCACACCTATGCCGGTAGTTGTTGGGAACACTAAGCTCGAAGTTGTTGACGCGTATGTTTACCTGGGATAAATAGTCCGACTAGGTAAGTCCAACTTCGACCGAGAGGTCAATCGACGGATTCAACTCGGTTGGGCAGCGTTCGGGAAATTACGGCACATCTTCTCGTCAGGTATACCTCAAAACTTGAAAACGAGACTGTACACCCAGTGCGTGTTGCCAGTGATGACATACGGAACTGAGACGTGGTCCTTCACTGCTGGCCGGATGAGGAAGCTCAAGGTCGCTCAGCGAGCTATGGAGAGGGCTATGCTCGGAGTTTCTCTGCGTGATAAACTCAAAAAAGAAATGAGGATATCCGCAGTAGAACCAGAGTGACCGACATAGCCCAACGGATTAGTAAGCTGAAGTGGCAATGGGCCGGCCATATAGCTCGAAGAACCGACAACCGTTGGGGAAGAAAGGTTCTCGAGTGGCAGCCTCGTACCGGCAGGTGAAGTGTAGGGCGTCCCCCCACTAGATGGAGTGATGTCCTGGTAAGATATGCAGGAAGTCGATGGATGCAGGTGGCTCAGGACCGTGCTTTGTGGCATTCTTTGGGGGAGGCCTATGTTCAGCAGTGGACTTGTGAAGGGCTGTAATGATGATGATGATGATGAATAATCAATGGGGGCCAGATCAGGACTATAGGGTGGGTGTGGCAAAATTTCGAAGCCCACCTTCTGCAGGGCGGCCATCGCAACATGGTACTTGTGAACAGGCGCGTTATCGTGCAGAAGAAGGATTCCTTTGGTCAATTTTCCCCTTCTTTTCTCCTTTATGGTTTCCTTCGATTGTTTTAGGATTGAAGCGTAGTAGCTTCCCGTTATGGAGACATCTTTATCTTTATACTTAATCAATAGGATTCCTTCTAAGTCCCAAAAGACTGTCGCCATGATTTTCCCAGCCGATTGTGCCACCTTAAATTTCTTGGGTGGTGGTGTTCCTTTTTGTGCCACTGCATAGAGTTCTCTTTGGACTCAGGTTCATAATAGTGAACCCAAGTTTCAACACCAGTAACAATTCGAGCCAAAACTCCATCTTTGTCTTCCATACAGAAGTCCAAAAATGCACGAGATCACTTCACGCGTTGTTGCTTTTAAGGCGGCGTCAGCATTCTAGGCACCCGTCCTGCGCTGACTTTAGTCATGCCAAGATGGTCATAAATAATTTTGAAAATGGTTGTATCTGATACTCCAACCAATAAACCAGCGAATACCAGCGTTAAATAGCAGCTTAACACTGCTGTGTTTCGTATGGTAAGTGTATAGAACCGGAGACCCTTTTACTGGAAAAGAGGCATTCCATCTTAGTCCTCACGGGTGTCAACGCATCTGCATTTTGATTTGCAAACGAGGATAGATGTAAATGTCTATGGGCCACAGCAACCACTTACCATCAGGTCGACTGTGTGCTCGTTTGTTACCCTATCCTATAAAAAAGACGGACGGACGGACGGATGGACGGATAGCGGAGGCTTAGTAATAGGGTCCTGTTGTTTATCTTTTTTCGTTTATCTATTATATGGTACGGAACCGTAAAAAGAATATTAAGAAATGAATATGAAATATTTCTTGGACATTCCAGGAGGTAATAATAATGATCTACATGAATTCACTTATGCGTCAGTTGCAAACTAGTCAGATCAAATTTTAAAATTATACTTAATTTGAAACCTAATGCGATTGGATCTAATATCTAATATCTTATATCGAATATCAAATGTGATAAAATTACCATTACCATTATCATACCTACTACTTATACATCTATGATAATAATGCTTCGTGTCCTATTTATCAAACAAATCACAAAATTATTCTTCGGCTGCAGGAAGTTTTATTTTCATAAAGTTAAGGTAGATTTTTTCTAATACTTTGTAGGTTTATTGTAATCACATTGTAGCCGGCTCGTACTTATTGATTCATAGATAAAGATCACAGATATTTACTTTTATTCTGGTTTCACTGAAAATTAGCGCTCGTGGTTTTATACTAAGTGGATCCATTTTGACAACACTAGAATTTACTTATCTAGAACACACTTTTGCTGTTGACGAGTAGTGGATAATCCATGACTCGTTGAATTTTTTTCTATTAATTTCCCAAAAAATGTTTAAGTTATGTAACATTTACATTTTTATATTATTTTATTTTAATATTTCCTCGTATTAGTTTTTATATATGGTAGAGCCATGCTGCAGCTGTATTAATAGTATGGTTGTAGCGCGAATGGGTCGGCTCGACCGGGGAAGGAAGGACCACGCTCTCACAGAATACCAGCGTAAAATAGCAGCTTAATGCTGCTGTATTTCGTATGGTAAGTGTAGAGAATCGGAGACCCTTTTTACTGGAAAAGAGGCATTCTATCTTAGTTCTCACGGCTAACAACGCATCTGCATTTTAATTCGCAAACGAAGATAGATGTATATGTCTATGGGCCACAGCAACCACTTACCATCAGGTGGACTGTGTGCTCGTTTGTCACCCTTATTCTATAAAAAAAACTTAAATTCTGTTTTACATATTACTATGTGCACGATCTGTGTAATTTTTTATTTTGTATGCAGAGAGTATATGAATTGCTATGATAAATAGTCCGTTAACACGCACTAGAACAGAATGGTAACTTTGCGCAATGTTATACTTTCAATATTGCAAGAAAAATAAGGGAGTAAAAAAATATTTTCCCAGCGCTGGGATATATTTTGGATGTAGTGTGTACCTATTTAAAAAAATACATAAAATGTGACCTAAATCTGACCCATTTAGTATATCCTAGTCCGCAGCAAAGTTACAAACGTACCTCGAGTGCCCTCAGCTGCACCACCGAGCAAGGTATTCTTGACGACATCGTTCACGCGTCTTAATTGGCCTTAATGACTGCGAACTCTCATTTTGTATTTATTTATTTTCATTCAACTCATAGTTTATATATTCGAAATTGTAAAAGATTTCATAATATTCGTGTTTTTATGGATTAATAAGCTTTATTTTATAATATTCTTATGCGTGAGTGTCTACTTCCTGACAGGGGTTTCGGACGGACCATGAGACACTACATTAGACCCTATCGTTGATTATGGTAATGTTTTTCAATCCGATTTGATTAATGCCAACTAATATTATCTTATGCGTGTCGTAAGAGGCAACAGTGGGAAATGAAACAGCGAACATCTTACAGTTAACAACCCCAAATAATTAATAATAACCTGCCTGCCAAGCGTGGCAACTCTGGCAATTATCCCTATGACGCAATATAAGCGGGAGGATGTTTAGCAGTGAACTATTGATAGGCTGTAATTAATGAAATGATAAATCTACGTCTTTACGTACTCTTTAGCCACTGACTAGTCTTAACTATTCAAGGAGTCATATTTTTTTATAGGAGAGGGAGCAAACGAGCATGCTGCTCACCTGATGGTAGGTAACTACCGCTGCCCATGAACAACTGCAACACCAGGGGAATTGCAGATGAGTTGTCGGCCTTTTAAAAAGGAGTAGGCTCTTTTCTTGAATGTCCCCAAGTTGTATCGGTCCGTAAAAATCACTGGTGGTAATCGATTCCACAAGGAAGTTGTGCGAGGAAAAAAACTTCTTCTATATCGCACATTGGTGAACCGCCAATCATCCAGATAGTATGAATGGTATCGCGAGTTTTGTCGCGATGTGCGATGGTGAAATTGAGCGGCTGGAATTAGTCCGTACAATTCATCAGAGCACGCCCTGTGGTAGATGCGATAAAATACGCACAGAGATGCAACATCTCTTCGCAGCGCCAGTGAATCGAGCGGAGCGGAAAGGACTCGGTCGTCGACGGTTCGAGCCGCTCTACGCTGGATGCGGTCAAGTGGAAGGGGCTGGCACTGGAGAGCCCCAGCCCGGAAATGGGAACAGTATTCCATGTGAAGCCGAACCTGCACCTTGGAAAGTTGCAGGCGATATGCAAATTGAGGGACTCACGGAAAACCGCAATACGAACTGAGCCGAAAACCAACAATTAGAGAACCGGAGACTTCTATTGCTAACGAGGCTTCCATTTTTGTCTTCGTTCTTCAGAGAGTGCACTGTCAGCATCTGCATTCTGCATTTTGATTTTTTTATTGAGAATAGATGTATATAGGTAGGTTTAAAATGGCGTCTACAGCATGCTCAACTTCTTGATACTCACTCACGCACACGTCTTACATCTTTCTTTCCATAATAGCCCGTAAAACTCTATTACTAGACGCACACAACATAATATATATGCACCCACCTAGAACATTGTTGCTGGTTGCAAATGATTTAGAAGCATATGTGTGCATGGGTACGTGTTCTTATAATAAGTTGAGCATAGTTTTGGCTTTGTTTTGGCGTCACTTAAAGTTTACGCAATGTTTTGTATATCTTTATTTACTGGTCTGAGAAGGTGTAAGACATATTAATGTGTAAACTTTTTTATTCTAATGCCAGATGTCTTAAGTGCACCCTGCTGACTAACTGACGTGGCTTGGACTGAGTGATCAACTGACGGAATTTCCATTCAAAGATGTTGTTAGTAGCATGTATTTCATACACCTTTAACATTTAAAAAATATATAAGTAAATTAAAACTTATAAACTACAAATTCTTTAATTTTTTAGGATACAAAACATCTGTTGTCAAAATATCACCGAATCATATTGATTTGATTTCCAAAAATATTATATATAAAAGAAAAAATAAAGAAATAGGAGTGTAAATGCGCCCTCATTTTGTCATCATTAGCGCTGGCGGAGACATTGTAACGGTGTGCAGTGGTGTCGACAAGCGCCACCTATGCCGCGCCGTGGTGCGGCTGAGGGCACTTGAAAACATTTGCGACTATACGAGGGTTGTGAGAAATACACCAAGCAAAGAGATTTAAAAAATATATATACTAACTACTTAAATGTCTTTGACACCAAGCGAGTTCAAACTGAATGAGGTCAGGGGTAAATTCCTAAGTGTTAGTAAAAGCTGTTTTGTACACTTTACATTACAAGTATTTTATTTTATTCATATTTTCGTGTAGATATGCAGTGGTAGTACTGAAAAGACAGTAAGTATTAAAGTAAAGGAAGTAGTATCTATAATAAGAATTACGTAATAGATTTTGTTAATGGTAAATAAAATAAAATTTACAAATAAAAAACCAAAATTATCTTGTATTACGATTTAACTTTACGCAAGAATATAAATATTTATTTATGTTAAATCTTTTTATTTATCTGAACACTTGGTAGAGCTACGGTGTAATGTATTATTGCTGCACCATGAATGGGTCGGCTCGGCCGGAGAAGGACTATTCTCGCACAGAATATTGCATAGTGCTGCTGTATGTTATTGGTGAGTGATGAGAAACGGAGATTTTTTACGAGTATCGAAGTAGGTATTCCGTCTTAGTCGGTGATGTATTATTAACGCACCTGCATTTTGATTTTTAATTGAGTTTTGCATTTGATTAATGTAGTTATCTATGATACAGAGCATACCATCGGGGAATTCTTGTTTTCTTGCTTCCGAGTAAACTATTTAAAAATATTTTTTTATGTTTGTGTGCCGTGCCCTGAATTTAGGGGTATTATTTAAGTTGGTAGGTACTTAACATATTGCAAATATCGTGTAATCAAAAAGATATACCTATTCACAGGGTTGGCATGATTAAAACAAATTGTTTTAAAACTCGTGTTTAAATCTGTTTTTAAAACAGCTTGAAATAAAACTGTTTATTTATTATTTTTTTTTAAACACAGTTTAAAACAAGTTTTAACAATGTTCAAAATATGAAGAATAAAACAGGGTTTAAAACTACTTTTAATTTTTTTTAATTCAAATTAATGGAAGTAAACGAAAACAAATAAATAATTAAAACCCACAATTGCTTGAAATAAATTTAAAAGTTGAGTTTATGTCGTACTTTTCATTTAAATTAGGAATTATAAGAAAAAAAATATTTGGAAATTGTAATTAATACATTATTTTATTACAAGAAATTTATTTAATAACAGACAAACAGAACAGAAACCATTAATATTATGAATTATAACTAAGTAAGTACCACCATTTATGTCACACAAGATAACAACAATTTTTAAATTTTTTAAAATTTAAATTTTTAAAACACATTAAATTTAAAGTTAAATGATAACAATTTTAATGAATAAACAACTAGTTATTATAAATAAAATAAAATCTAAATTGTGTGAGACAGACAACGTGATAAGGCTAAAAGGTTTAATATGTGTGATGAACAGTCGTATGTAAGAATATACTTATGAGACGCTAATTCTTCCTGTTGAGACAAATCTCGTCTCATACGGCTCATATTTGCTGCGTTATCTGGCACTACGCTTCGCACCGTACATTTGAAAGTTTCACATTGTTTTATTGCCGCAGTAATAATTTTAACCAAGTATTCAGCTGTATGGTTTTCGGCGTCTGTGCTATTCTATGAATTAAATGAGTTGAGCTTGTTAACACATCTGTGACACAGACAGAGACTACCGAGTCTTGCCTGACGATGCTCCAACCATCAATTGACAGATTAACAACTTTGTTTTTCAACTCATATTTTACGCTTTCTTAGGTCAAATTGTAAACCGCGTCGAGTAGATTACCAGCAGTTTGTTTGCGGTTTGGAGGTTTATACCCTGGGCGTAAATTTTCCATTAATTTCAGAAACTGTGGGTGTTCTACGTGGTTAAAAGGCGTGTTGTTAGCTACAACGAGATAATTGTAAATCAATTTTCCTCTTATCCTCTTGAGTTGAGGTAATAGTAAATTTTTTCATTGAAACTTTAACGCTCGCGCTGCTGCTGCTGCAGGCACTGGCACTTTTAGATTGAAGAGTAGTAACAGAAACCGATGTGGTAGAAGTATTATCTGAAGATGGGGAAGAACCGACATAACTGCAGCACAACTCCCCCACACAGTCCTCGGCCGCGTCAAGATCTGGCTCTATTTTTTTTACAAGTCCAACAAGTTCTTTCTTACAATTTCTGCAACGCACCCTATTATTCTTCAGTGTGGTATTTTCATGATGAATTAATATGAATTGTTCACAAATTGTATACTTTTTTTGTCTTGGAGTTGATTTTTTATGAGGTGTTAACTTATCAGTCACAAAATCAATAATCAAATGAAATATCCGAAAAAAAGGCTCTCGTATTTATACACTTCATAGGTAATTTCACGCCGGTAAATCCGCTGGGAATATCCCTGTGTCAACCGCCATTGAAAGAAGGTAATTCACTGAGTTAGTAGGTGTTTATTCCCTTAATTTAAATAAAGAGGGTTTTCCCTATTAAGAATGAACATGTAAAGCGTTCAGTATTGATTGCAGATACGCGGTTAGAGATTAGCGATATGATTCGAAAAAGTAAAAAGTAAAAAAAAGTGGTTTAAAACATTTTGAACTGTTTGTTTTACGAAATTAAATTAAAACTATTTTTCCAACCTTGCCTGTATAGGTATGTATATATGGTTTATGTATATAAATCATATACACATACATATGAAATATATACCTATACAATTTTTACATTTTTACTAATATAAGCTTACGTGGTTGAGTCATTTATAGTGCATAATTCATATATAGTTTTTTCATATATATAAAATATTGCATTAAAATTTAATGAGAATTATAAAATTCAAATGAAAGTGCTTTCAAAAACATTTTAACACATTCCATGTCATTGGACGCTGTGAATTCCATTATAATTTCAATAGCACCATGACATTTACATATATGAATAATGTAATATGTATATTATTTTAACGTAAGCTTTTTAGTAATTTAATTGAAAAAAAATGCATAATACATTATTCTCTTATATATAAAAATCAATTGCTCTCGGTCAGTCGCGCTAAAACTCGAAAACTGTTCGAACGATTTTGAGGAACTTTTTGTGGGCGTGTATTCTTGGATAGTTTTGATTCGTTTAGTTTAAATTTTATTATTTCAAAAAAAAACAGAATTGATTTAAATGAATACTTAATAAGATCATGTTTTAGATTCCATCTCTTATCTTTTTCGACACCCACGGGTTGATATAGGATAACGGATTCTACTACGTACACGGCAATATCGAGATATGAAAGAAAAAGTTTACTATCGTAAGAAAATATAAAAGTACCAACGTATACACAGGTCTCTGTGAACTTTTAAATGTGGAGATAAATTGATAAAATACTTTCGTCGAATTTATTTAAAGGATATATGTAGTTAAAGTAGTAGATATAGTAGAAACGGCTAGAGGTCGCCTACCTTGAGGTGATAATCGTCTTCGCTAAAATCTATGAAATTCGGTCAGAAATAACGTCCATTCGAGCAAGGCGCTTTGGTTCCATATATTGCCACGAAGCAGGGAACCACTTAATTTGTACGTAAGGTACCTCGCCCCACCCAAGCTTAAAAGAACACTTCGCGCAGACATTTCTCGGAAATTTTAATGTTTTGCTTGCTATTCATATGAAATTTTATAACGCAATTGTTCGGAGGCCACATGGTCTTTCAAACAATTTCTTAAATCTGCTCTTACAAAATCCACGACATGTAGATAATGGTTCCTCTGCTATAACCACAAAGAATAAACAAAACAAACGAATTAAATTTAAATGTTGTTCTCGCATATTCGCCTTGAAATATTGTAGCGGCTGGCGGCTTCGAGCAGTTTCTAGGTTTGTATTTTTAAAGAAACACAAACACAACAAAAGACGAGAGACATGACTTTGTACTTTTTAAAGCAAAAATTCTCTATGTGAAATGACAAGAAAAGTGCTAAAACGTTTCTGAAAGCACCCTCTGCGGAATTTGAAAAATTTATAGTGGTGCTTTCATGTAATTTTATTTTTAAACCGTAAAATTTTGCATAAAAGTTTTGGTATTCTTTTCTTCTGTAGGTTTTAAGTAACATATTTTTTATTTATTTATTTATTTATTTCCACCAACAATATGCATTCAGAAAACAACAAAAAATATGTGCTTACATCTAATACAATACTATTGTTAGGTGAAAAACTGGTGCCTAAACTAGGTAAAACCTGTGTCTTAGGTCACCAGGTCCCCACCTGTAGGTATTCGTGGACAAAATAAATAGATGAAGCTACAATAAATGTTTTCATTCGTAATTAAAAACAATACAACGAGATTTACTTAAATTCTAATAATAAAAAAAAACGCACAAAGCTAATAAGAAAGAGAACAACAAAAAAAGGGGAATGTCTCACTAAATAGCAAACAGAGACAACAGTTAAACATTTTACAACGGTAGGTACTTCATTTTACCAATTAATGGTCGCATTATTTAGGATGCATATAATTGAGCAGAATAATAAAATTTATGTATGTGTTTATGAGTAATAAATAGAGTTACATAAATAAAATAAAAACAGTATAGTTAAATATATGTAAATAGATACTTTATATATATATATATATATACTTACATATATATACTTTATAAATCACCACACCTTATTTTTAGTTTATACTTTCTTTTTTAATTTTGTTCTTATAATATACATATATTATCACCTCTTTGATTGCTTCAATAATTTAACAAGTTTATAGACAATATAAAAATTATGGAAGTTACATCAAGTAATTATTAAATAAGATAATAACAATTACCTAATTAATAACTCTTAATAAATTTTCAGTATCATCATAGCTTAGGTTCAGTAACCAGGAGGTAACCTTTTTTCTGCATTCGTATGATGATGAAGAATATATAACAATTTTCCCGTTACATAGGTTGTATAAATATGGACCAAGAAAATCAAAAAATCTTTGTGCGAATTTCGTCCTAAATACTTTGCTCGAGTACACTAAATCATATCTTCGCTTTTTGCTTTTAAGCTCTGGATTATAAAGAACTAAGCGATGTTGTCTATGTATAATCGATTGGACAAACAGCTGTCGCACAGATAGTACTTTCCATTCCCTGTAAAGTTCTTTAGTAGCGTAAAGAAAATTACGAAAGGATGCTACTTTTAAGATTGCTCTTTGGGCTCTTTCTAATAGTAATAATGATGTTTTCGACGAGCCTCCCCAAGCAGATATAGAATAGGTCAAAACGGACTGAGACAATGCATAATATACTGTTTTTATTAAGTTAAAATCAGCAATATGACGCAAATTTTTGAATATATAAACTAGTTTACGTACCCTAGTTTTTAAAAGAGTAATGTGTTTTTTTTTTCAAAGTTTAGATGCTGATCTATAGTAACACCTAGATATTTTATAGATTCAGTATTGGTTAATTCTGTGCATGAACATATAAGTGATTGACCACAAGAGTGAACAAACAATTTGTAGATGCCTTGGGGTGGAAGAGATAACCGCTGAATACCAAAAGTAATGTACATTGTTTTGTCTGTGTTAATCGTCAAAAGGTTACAAGATAGCCACCGGGTGACGAGATTAAGTCCAATTTGGGCATATCTAAAAACCTCCCACCAATTGTCGCCCGGGAAAAGGAGACATGTATCATCAGCGAAACAGATGATTTTACCATGATCTAGTTTCAGGTTGCATAGTCCATTTATATAAGCCAAGAACAGGGTTGGACCGACTATACTGCCCTGTGGTACACCAAACTTAATAGGTAGTTGACAACTAGTATAGTCGCTAATCTTGACGCATTGGGTTCTGTTGTGGAGGTAACTTTGAAAGAGGTCCAACTGTTTATCCCTAACACCCAAAGCCTCTAACTTATTTAGGAGTATGGGGATAGAGATCGTGTCAAATGCTTTGGCTAAGTCAAGAAATACACCAATACATTTTCTACCGGCATCTAGGTTTGACACTACGTAATTAGTTAGATCTAGTATTGCGTCATTGGTACATTTATTTTTACGGAATCCATATTGTTATTGAGATAAAAGATTGTTACTTTCAAAGTAGTCCGTGAGTCTATTATTTATTATCCGTTCGATTATTTTAGACATTGCAGGTAATATAGATACTGGACGGTAGTTCGTTATACGATCTCTATCCCCATTCTTATGGATTCCCACAGTATATCGACTGTTTAAGATCAGTATTATAACTACTGTCAACTAGCCGTGGTCAACAGCTGTAGAAAAACATAAATTATTGTTACCGTGTGTGAGAGAGAGAGAGAGAGAGAGAGCGAAAGAAGGTTTCTCATAACGTTTGCTCAATGGGTGTCAAAAGAATTTTAAAAAACATATTTAAATTTTTCGGAAAAGATATAGTCTAGATACCTCCTGGCGTTGCCCTCTAGCTGTTCGTACAGTTCAGCTATTTCAAAGGTTATTATAATATATAAGATTAGCCTGGACGTCTGATTTGATTTTAATCGATTATTAGAATGAACGTCAATTTGTTTTAAAGTGATTGTTTAGGTCTTAGTCTCCGGTCCGCACCAATCCCGTAATCATATACAATATAGAAATCGTGCTGCAATTTCACGGCGGAATTCTGTGAACGTGGTTGATCCATTTGTTAAACAGTTGCAGTGCATTGCAATACAATAGCGGTAAATTCAACGCTATAACGCACTGTAAACTAAAGTAACGCTAGATCTGACTAGCTCTAAAAGCACTAAGCAAGCGTTGTGATGTTGTGACCTCTTTCCTCGCATTGTATACACAACGTAATCGAACACAACTGTACTAGTGGAGTCTAACGCAGTATGTACTTAGAGCTGAGTATATATTATGATACTGTGGGTACAGGAGCATAGCTATGTAACCAAGGACCCCGGGGCAAAAATGAAATTGGGGCCCTATTTAAACTAAACTAAACTTTGTTAAATTAGGGGGCGGGAGGAGAAGCGGTTGAAATTCCGCTCGGTTAATACTGCTCGTAGCAAGTAGAGCAATAAGACAAAGGTGACCTCTACCACACTATCCGTAATTTCTGCAACATCAGGGGATTTCATTCGAACGTTAACGAATTCCACTAGGTAGCACCTGAAGACGAACCGACCTTGTTCTTTCTAACCGAGACGCAGGTATACTCTCCGGTCGACACTTCTCTCCTATCTGGGGTACCAATTATAACACCATTGTACCACGAGATGGAGTTTGCGTATACGTCAGTAAGGACATCTTTTCTCGACGCCTCGGAAGTCTTGAAGGTCAGCGACGACCATTCTCGCGTCTACGGGTGCCTCGATAGGTAATGCCGACACAGACCAACTCATTAACCACGTCCAAATCGCTGCAGACTCCATGCTACAACAGGTCCCATCTGCAGAAGTCGTGATCCTTGGTGATTTTAACGGCCACCACGCTGAATATCTAGGTTTTCGTTTAACCGATCATGTGGGAACATCTGTTTATGACTATGCCTTGCAATATGATCCGACGCAAATGGTTACTTCACCTACGTGGATTTTAGATAAGGAGGATCGTGCACCTTCCCTGTAGGACCTTGCTGACCTCTCATCCGGATGGATATCAGGTCTCCGTCGAGGCCCTTCTTGGCTCATTGGACCATTGTCTGATCCGCACTATGGTACCATTCACACTCCCGCGGTTGCGTTTTGCAGATCGTCGCCGTGTTTGGCACTATAGGTTAGCCGATTGAGAGAGGATGCGGTCTTTTTTGCATCCTTCCCTTGAAGACAGGAGCGGGTACGCTTCTCGCCGGATGATCCCAACGTGGTTGATCCCCTGTAAAATTGCATCGCGCTATAATAGGAGTGCTTCAGCAGCGCCGTTTAAACGAAGTATAATTTCGCCTTCAGATCGGTACGATACGGTTTACACAGCGCTCGGTGCTCATAGCACTACTCTCCCTAGACTTCAAGTAAAGTGCGCCTGATGGAGTTCTTCCCATTGTGCTGAAGACGTGTGCTCCCTAGTTGGCACCGGTCGTAACGTGTCTTTTCTAAAAGTTTTTCTCCCTAAAAGTGGTCCCGAACTCAAAGAAAACAGTTTTAGTGCACCAGATCCCTAAAAAATAACCAAAAATCGACCGTTCAGACCTATTCAACTTGTTGTCCAAAATAATGAAAACCATTGTGAACTGCCAGCTCATGAGGTTGAGGATCAAACTGAAAAGTGATCGCCAGTACGATTTCCGTCAGGGTTGCTCAGCTGGTGATCTTCTGGCTTACCTGACTCATAAATCGACGGAGGCAGAGGGGGAGACCCTGGCCGTTAATTTGAACATAGCGAAGGCCTTCGATCGGGTTTGGCACTAAGCGCTTCTTTCGAAGCTCCCTTCTTATGGGATTAGCAGTTTTCTTGCAGATTGGAGCAACAAAGTCGTAGTAGATGGTGCATGCTCCGTTTACTAGCCTATTTATGCTGGTGTTGCACAAGGCTACGTGCTATCTATCACCTACTCTGTTTCTTGTGCTTATCAATAATATGTGGCAAACCTATAAAGTGCACTAGTGATGCTTTATACACCGACTGTGCCTATATTTCTCGGGAAAACGTTGCCGAGTACTGGAACAAACTTGTGTCTGAAGTAAAGTTTTTGCCGGATAAGGTCTTCGATTGGGGTGACAAAATCTAATTAACTTCAATGCCCAGAAGACACAAGTTTGGGCGTTTACCACTAAAAAATAGTTTGTAACTCCAAACCAAACCAAATAAATTTGTCATCAAGGGAAGCGGAAGCCATAGGAATAGCGGCTGGTTGGTAAGTAAAACTTTTCACCATCCTTGATACCATTCACTTGATACCACTCTTTATTATTGAAAAGAGCTTAGGGTTTGAGACAATTAAAAACTGCCGATTTAATTACCAAAATTGACACTTTAATTACAGAACACTAATTACAGCTTAAAACCACACAAATAATAATACACAATTATACTACTGATTGACTAGGTGTCGATAGTTCCAGAAAGTTCTTCCATGGAAATTTCTAGAAGGTTCTTGACTCTCCTAGTTCTGCTACTCGATACTAGAGGGCGCTAGTGGTATTAATTGTGGCGCGCAATAAGGCCCCCTCCTAAGACATGCTCGTCATGAGCGCTATTGGCACCATAATAACGCGCCAGTACCCGCCAGTTTCGCTGCTGCTGTTGGGCGGTGCTGTTAGCCGCACTACCCTCTCGAGATCGGTCACCTTCCTTTCTACAGTTTGCTTAGGGCAGCTGGATTGAAGATGGCCCCTTTCCCCACAGCCATAGTAGCCGTAGTCGTGAACTGTAGCTACTGAAACCTCCCTGACGCGATGGGAACGATGATCCTCCCGCACGGCTTCCACCTACAGTGCATAGGCCAACGCGTCCTTAAGCGTCTCTTGGTACCCACGCCTCACAGCAGATCTGACTTCAAGGTCACGGATGCCGTCGATGAATGTCTGCACCAGGTTCCCTATAATGAGCGCAGGTACAGACTGGTATGCTTTTCGAACCAGCTTCTCCACCTCAAGGGCCCACTGCTGCAGGTTTTCGCTACTGCGTTGCACGCGATCTTTAAGCTGCGCACGAAAGACGTATTCCAGGTGAGCGTCGCCATATCTCGCCTCCAATGCCTCAAGGAGCTGCTCGTAATTCACTTCCTCTTCTTCCTCACCGAGAGCTTCCAGAACAGTTAAAGCCTGGTCGCGCAGGCCTAGGGCGAGACCAGTCATGGCCTGACTTTTATTCCAGCTGTTCGCCTTCATGATAGCCTTGAACTGAATTTTGTAGGCTGACCAGGAAGAAGTTTTTTATAGTGGTAGAGCCACGCGGCAGCGTTTGCTGTCGCACGGATGGGCCGGCTCGAACCGGGGTGGTACCACGACCTCACAGAATACCAGCGTGAAGTAGAGGTTTACCTCTGCGTTTCGCTTGGTGAGTGCAGGTGGCCGGAGGCCCTTTTTACTGGAAATGAGGCATTCCATCTTAGTCCTCACGGGTGACAACGCATCTACATTTTGATTTGTAATAGAGGATAGATGTAGATGTCTATGGGCCGCAGCAACCACTTACCATCAGGTGGACTGTGTGCTCGTTTGTCACCCTTATTCTATAAAAAAAAAGTCCCGTCGAACGGTGGCACTTTGAATCCACGTAGCGAAGGTGTTGCAGCTACCACGGGAGCTGAAACAGAAACAGAAACAGAAACAGAAACTTTTTTATTCAATATAGATTATAAATAATGCTTATTGAAAGTCACTCCTTTGTATAATTACCACTGGTTCGAAAAAAAACCTCTGTCCTGGGAAGAACCAGCAAGAAACCCAGCGGGACTTTTTTTTTAAAAATAACAGCTTACAATCATGTATGTTACACAAATTAACAACACAACAAATTAGAAATAGCTTGGTAGCGATCACCTCATTTCCAGGGGTTATTATCATCTATAAATTCTTTAATACTATAATAACCCTTTTTATACAAACTTAGTTTAATAAAGTTTTTGAACTTTGAGCAGGTCAAATTTTGTATATTTTCTGGAATTTTGTTGTAAAAGCGTATACATCGCCCCAAGAATGAATTACTGACTCGATGGAGTCGAGTAACCGGTACTACTAGCTTGTGTCTGTTCCTAGTATTTACAGAATGAATATCACTTATTTTTGTAAAACTACTTTTATTTTTGTGTACGTACATTACATTTTCATAAATGTATTGAGAGGCCAAAGTTAATATATTAATTTCCTTAAATTTTTGTCGCAGCGACTCTTTAGGCTTTAAATCATAAATTGCTCTTATGGCCCTCTTCTGTAAAACAAATATAATTTCAGTGTCAGCTGCGTGTCCCCATAGCAAAATACCATACGACATTATGCTATGGAAATAGCTAAAGTAAACTAGTCTAGCTGTTTCAACACTAGTTAGACTTCTAATCTTTTTTACGGCATATGCTGCAGAACTAAGTCTGCTTGCTAGTTTTGATATATGGGGGCTCCATTGAAGCTTCGCGTCTAGTGTGATTCCAAGAAAAATTGTGGTATCTACAAGACTCAGTTTCTCCCCATTTAAAATTACATTAGTATTTAATTGTTTGACATTTGGAGTCATAAATTTTATACATTTCGTTTTAGTGCCATTTAAATGCAAATTATTAACATTGAACCAATTTACTAATTTTGATATAGCATTATTTACTTCGTCATATTTTAGCAA
Organism: Parnassius glacialis; assembly: GCA_033319125.1. Lineage (NCBI taxonomy): Eukaryota > Metazoa > Arthropoda > Insecta > Lepidoptera > Papilionidae > Parnassius > Parnassius glacialis. The sequence goes on along the minus strand of JAVANC010000001.1, from coordinate 39,881,097 downwards.
TTGTCGACTTAATTTGAAAATTAAAGAAGTGTCATCTGCAAATAATACTATATCATGGTTATCTCCTACTATGTAAGGTAAGTCATTAATGTATACAAGAAACAGAAAGGGGCCTAGAATTGAGCCTTGAGGCACGCCCATCTGTACCATCGACCCGGAAGAACTCATACTGTTAATGACAACTTTTTGCGTTCTCTTACTTAAATATGAAATAATTAATTTAAGAGCATCACTTCTTACACCGTAGTGTTTAAGTTTCCTGATTAATGTTTCATGGTGAACACAATCGAAGGCTTTGGATAGGTCACAAAATATACCCAAAGCATCCTGTGAATTCTCCCATGCAGTAAATATATATTTAATCAGCTCAACACCGGCATCAGTTGTCGAGCGACCCCTTGTGAAACCAAATTGATTTTTATGAAGTAAATTATTTATATTAAAGAAATTTAACATTTGATGAAGAATAATTTTTTCAAAAATCTTACTAAGTGTTGGTAGTACAGAAATAGGTCTAAAATTAGCGGGGTCTAATGTACTACCAGATTTAAATAAAGATATTACTTTACTATACTTCATTAAATCAGGAAACACACCAGATTCGATACTAGTATTAAAAATAGTAGCTAAATGAGGCGCGATTGTATCTATTATAGACGCAATAACTTTAACGGAAATCCCCCACAGATCCGCAGTTTTCTTAACATCAATAGTTTTAAAATATTTTACAATATCTTTTGATGATACTTTATGAAATGTAAAATTCTTTGTACACGCATTTACATTTTGTTTAAGTAATGATTCGGCGACCGCAGGAGAAGAATTCAGTGACTTAGTGGTTAATATCGAAATATCAGTAAAATATTTCTCAAAATGTAATTGCTGCTGTAATTCCATCCCCAATTTTGAGGTCGTCCAGCATTTTCTTCACGTCAGCCATCATTTTGTCAACCCGATTGTTCACTTGGTCGATTCGGGTTTCAGCTTCCAACAGGCGGTCGTCATTTTGAGCAACCGTATCCTTCACCTCCCTTATCTCTTTCCCGATGGTAGCGTGAAGGTCTTTCGTGAGAAGCATCTGCTCTTTTTTATTGCGTTTGAGCTGCTTTTCCAAATGACGGGCCTGTTCCTCCTGTCCGCGCTGCATTACTAAATCGTCTCCGGTCCTTCGCCTCCTGGCGTTGACTTAGAGTACGGATACCCTCCATGTCATCCTTTGGTAAAATCGGCATGATTTGATCCCACTTCTAACAACAATTTTTACGATCTTGGGGTCCGAGACAATTAAAAACTGCCGATTGAATTACCAAACTTGACACTTTAATTACAGAACACTAATTACAACATAATACCACACTACAGCCACGCGGCAGCTTTTGCTGTCGCACGGATGGGCCGGCTCGAACCGGGGTGGTACCACGACCTCACAGAATACCAGCGTGAAGTAGAGGTTTACCTCTGCGTTTCGCTTGATGAGTGCAGGTGGCCGAAGGCCCTTTTTTACTGGAAATGATGCATTCCATCTTAGTCCTCACGGGTGACAACGCATCTGCATTTTAATTCGCAAACGAGGATAGATGTAGATGTCTATGGGCCGCAGCAACCACTTACCATCAGGTGGACTGTGTGCTCGTTCGTCACCCTCATCCTATACAAAAACACTAATAATAAAACTCAACTGTACTACTGATCACTTTAGTTCGCAGTTATATCGCTTCGAAGTATTCGCTTGTATCGCCAATTCAATACTGCCTCGGTTGCGGTCTATACCGGCATTATATATTCTGACTTTGCGGTGCTGGCACAGCTTCAACCTAGTAAATTATACATATAGTTCTCGGCCTTAAAGATTACATCATATCGAAGCATAGAAAATTACTATTAACCATAATTAATAGTTCGGGATCTACTGTTAGAAAGGAGTTTTCAGGTACATCAGGTTCTAAGTTTTGTTGAATTTGTTCCACCTCTCTGAAAAAGAAATCACAAAGTCAAACTGACATTTTACACCTTTGTGTAAAATGTCAGTTTAATAAAAAAAAACACCTTTGTCAACTGATGAAATAATCGATACTAGCAAAACAAAGTCTGTATGTCTATGATTGTACTAGTTAGTCTGTGGTCTATGACTTGCGTCGAAATAAAATCAATTTGCACATGCTCAACCAATACCAGTTGGGTACTTACTGTTCTTCTGCGCTTTCTCGGAGCGGGGTATTGATGCTGTAATCAATAAAGTCTGTTTTATTTGTTTACATTGTGTTACGGCCTACGGCTGCCCCTACAAAGATCGAATACCCCGGGGCCCATTGAGCGGGAATCCAACGAGCAGACGCAGGTCGGGCCTCCGAAGTGGCCACGTGGAAATCTCTAATTACAATAAATTATTTGGGAGAAAGCTAGAAAGCAATAATACTTACCAGTAGCCGTAGCTAACTTCGCTCCAAGGCTTGGGCAGGCCTAGTGTGTGTAATAGTAGATGGCGAGTCGTGTACAGTGATGTGTAAATGTGTGGGGCCTGGGCAAGCATAGGCGACCAGCAGCGGCCGAGTTCCAGGCTGCTCCAAAATGCTGCATCGCTCCAGACTGCTCCATCGCCGGACCACTTCTTTCTTCACTGTCACTAATTCAGTCTCTTAGCTTCATTGTACATTTAGCTAACTTAAATTCGCCTAATTCCACGCTCATCGCAGAATCGAACACGTGATACTCGACAAGGCAAGGACAGTAGCGCAAGATTCAAAATACGTCTCGTTGACACGCAAATTAATCTAACTAGGCAACCAAACACAAAAAGACACTACACGCGACGACACAATTATAACGATATCCTGACAATTAACCGGGAGAAGCTCTCAAACAAGGAATGCGCGGCTCGAATCCTAGACCGTATATCTCCTCGACGCACGTACACAATTCCGCACTCTCGCACGAGTTAAATATCGCACAATTCACATATCTACGTGACGAAGAAACACGCACTTCATCTAGCTAATATGCACAATTACTTTCAACGAAGTTACTAAAGCCGTAAAACCCCATAAAGGCCTCTTGTACAGGAACTTAAACCCGATACCACCAAATCCGAGGCGGTTTTCACGAAACCCAATTACGTAGCGAAGCCACGCGCCCAATATCCAAATTCTAGACCCTAATCACACAAAACTGGTCTCGCGCGAACTTCTGCAGCGATAGCTGAAGCACACGGATTCCCCGGGTCGCTGCTAGCAAGCTATTCTCACCAACTGTCTCGCCCGACAGCGCCAAGACGCTGGGAAGCTCCCTTCCGCTGCCCCTCCCCGACACACGCGTGACACCTGGTACGATCGGGCGATTGGCAAAGTCGAACGTGATTGGGTGCCGTCCTAACATGACCATTTTTGGCCTAAACACATTGAGACACATCTTCGGCTATACTAATGGTCGTACTGTACGCTTATACTGTTATAAAATTTTATATACATTTTTTTATTACATAGAAATACATTTCCGGAAACAGTAATAGTCGAACTGATTTAATTAGAATATGTGACTGTGGTCACCAGATTTTTTTTTGTTTTTGCTTCCCATCCACTATATTATTACTACCTTATTAAACACCCCTTAAAAGTGCACTATTGGACGCACAGATATGCACCTAAAACCATGTTACTGGTTGCAAATGATATTAGATAAATAAGTAATTGTGTGCCTGCTTTTAAAATTAGTTGAGCATAGTTTTGGCTTACTTTTTGCTTCACTTGAATTGTATGCAGTCAGTCTTTCTTTCTTTCTTGATCTGTGCATAGTAATCAATACATCACAATAAATAATAAATACAATTAAAAATCAATACATCACTGCGTCTGTTTATTCCTACTCTTGATTCTGGGAGATCCTACATTTTTTTATACTTTTTATTATTAACAGTGCACTATTATAACATAGAATATCGATAAAAACTATTAGACAGTCGCTCGTTTGAGATTTTAGGTTATAGTGAGGTTGCCGTTTGATTTTTAATTTCTCGGCATTCCCTTTAGATTTGGTAAAACTAATATTACTGTAGTAATATAGAGATAATAAGGAATAAATCTACATACATTTCATTAAGTGTCGTCACAATTTTTGGTGCGCGGTTTTCTTCATACAAAAAGAAATTGTCTCCTTTACAATTATCATCGTAATGTACCAGTAGTTAAAAGAATTCCTAGAGGTGCGAGGATGCAGCTTGCTAAAGCATTATCATGCACTATTCGAAATTGTTTCACTAATAGTGAAAAGAGTTGGCAAAAATTATTTACTTTTTTACGTGGTAGAGCCAAGCTGCAGCTATATTTATAGTACAGTTGTAGCACGAATGGGTCGGCTCGACCGGGGAAGGACCACGCTCTCACGGAATACCAGCGTAAAATAGCAGCTTAATGCTGCCGTGTTTCGTATGGTGAGTGTAGAGAACCGGAGACCCTTTTTACTGGAAAAGAGGCATTCCATTTTAGTCCTCACGGGTGACAACGCATCTGCATTTTGATTCGCAAGTGAGGAGTGATGTAGATGTTTTTGGGCCTCAGCATCCACTTACCATCAGGTGGGCTGTATGCTCGTTTGTCACCCTATTTCTATAAAAAAAAATAAACTTTCGCATATTCCCATTTTCATTTTGATAAAACAATAAATAAATCAATTACGTCTCAACTAAATGAGACATCTTTTCAAAATTTATATTACCCAATTAATACTCATTTATCATCCTAAATGTGATTTAAAAAAAGTAGTTGAGTCGAAAGTAATGGATGGCGACTTAAAAATGCATCCCGTATTTTATTCTCAGACGACATCCTGACGCCTCGTAACGTCGAAACTCTTGAAAGCTTTCGTCAAAAGTATCCTTCGATGAAATCTTTTCAGCGTTTACCGCTGCCTCCCAAAACTTCTATGCGACCTTTACAAATCTCTGAAATAGACACTTTAGACCCAATTATGTCATTTTCGAATGGTTCTGCTGGCGGCATTGACGGAATTACGCCTCAACATCTTATGTAACTTTATGCTTTCTGGTAATGTTAATCCAAATTTAATTTTTTTTTAAAAAAACGTTACCCCCACACAAGGATTTTCTCCTGTATTGTGAAGGCAGTTTACAAACATATATTGCATAAGGACAAACATCCAGACCCGGAACAATTATTTGTAGGCCATACAAATACTTGTTCTGTGCGGGGTTCGAACCCGCAGGCCCAAGCGTTGCAACTCATTGCTAAGCCACTACGCCACGAAGCCGTCGATTTCATTTTTGCATTCATTTATTATTTGCCGTGTAGTGGCGGTTAAGAATATCCACTACCCCATATCTTCTCGTGGGTGTCGTGAAAGGCGACAAAGGGAAACAGGCAGGAGATGGGCAGCAGCATCTTCCTGGTAACAGCAAAAATACAATAAAAAAACTGCGGTTGCCAACCCGCTCACCAAGCGTGGCAACTATGGCAATATACCCCCCATGTTGAAAGTTACGAAGAGACGGCCCCCAGTACCTGGCGGCCCCGCTATTCCTGGCTACAGTAGCGACCATGGTAACGGCGGGGCAGGGGGTGCTAAGAATCTCCGGTGGAGGTTCGGTTTCCACCTACGACGACTCGACCTGGCAACATACAACGCACGCACCCTGAGGACTGACGAGAAGATTGTGGAGCTGGAAGAAGAGATAAACAAGTTACGCTGGCATATTATAGGATCATCCGAAGTCCGATGAGAGGGGGAGGACACGGTAATCCTCGAATCCGGCAACTTGCTCTATTACCGGGAGGGCGATCATCTGTCCCAAGGAGGTGTTGGATACATCGTCCACAAGTCTCTCGTTAACAACGTTGTAAAGATTGAGAGTGTGTCGACGAGGGTTGCGTACCTTATACTCAGAATCACCAAACGGTATTCGCTGAAGGTCATACAGGTTTACGCACCAACCTCGGAACACCCCGATGAGGAGGTGGAGGAAATGTAAGAGGATATCTCTAGAGCCATTCCTCCAAAACCCAATATACGGTGTTAATGGTGTCCCAGGTAAATCTTAATATTCTCTAACTAGTGCATTATTCTATAACGATGGAACAGCCACAGACAGCAGAACGACAAACCGTTGTAATTAATCCCATTCCTACAGAATTGCTACGGCTTCTTCCACTTTTTAATGGCGATAAAAGACAGCTAATTTTATTTTTAAGGAAATATGAATATGTCATTCGTAGGTATAGGGGCGATGAAGAACAAAATTTATACGTTTATCACTCTTCAACTAGTAGACTTACAGGTATCGCGGCGTCGCTCTTATCGGAACGTCAGGATGTCGTGTCGTGGCCCCAGTTAAAAGATTTGTAAAGGCCCTAAGAATGGAAAAAATGTCTAAATTCTTGGATATTTAAGTAAAAAAATCTCAATAACTGTTAATCTAATCCGCAAAATAAAATAGGCTGACAAAATTTAATAAATTTATTTAAAAGGATAATAAGGATAAATGTTTTTAATTTAAATTAAAATTGCTTTTTTGTCAACTCTTTATTATAATTAATAGAATCAGGCGTTACTTGCGGAAATCCATTAGGTATAATGGGGTTGTTATAACCTAATTTGGTTAATTCCGCGTAAAGAAAGAAAATTGTGTGTCCTGCCCAGTTTTAAGGGACCTCCCACCCTCCCTCAATCGCGCGCACTATACCCGTCACCGTCAATCCCAGCAATACCACCCCCAGCACCACCACAAAAGGCACGCAACACCACTCTCGAAAATACGACACGTGTTTTGCCTCTCCACGAGGCATCCTCAGGTGAAGTAGACTTTGCGGAGGCTAAGTCACTTAGCGGCTAGCCTAAGTTTAGTTTATAACAACCTCATTAACCCTTTATTAGGAAAAAAATCCTCAAATAGTACCTATCTTTGTCATATTTTGCAAAATTTCTCCGAAACGGCACAAGCTGTTTAAATAATTTTCACACTAAAACAGTTCTTAAAAAAGATTAATATTTTTAATTGAGTTTTATTTTTATTCCCCTTTTTACTCGAGTAAATATCATTTTTCCTTGAAATTGAATATAATCGCACGAGCGTACCTGCTCCGCCGCCCTGTTATCACCCACGAGCTCTATCGCAGCACATGAGTAAAGAAACCGTACAAAGGCAAAGCTTCTAACGAGGTATCAAAATTTTTGACACAGTAGGATAAAATTAAATAACAAAACGTTTATCAGCTTTTATTATATACTTCAGATACAATATTTTTATTTAGAACTACTTTTTCTAAATATTTTATTTTTATAATTTTTGTTCTTCAACAATTTGTTGTGCCTATTAATTAAATCGTAAATTATAATCTAATGAAAAAATTTTTTTTTAAATAATTTATTAGAAAGCACTGACATGACATGACAAATATACAATCTTGCATGCGTTTTATAATATTTCAGTACCAATATTTTCAATATTTCTTTCGAGATTAAAATATTCACGAAATTTTTGTTCAAGCAATTCATACATTCATTTCAGATACATTTTTCATTCACATTGGATAGAACTCGAATAAGCACCGTCGTTTATTGACTGAGTGCTGGAAAAGCATTTCCAAATAAATATTCTTATAATACAGTTCTTTATTTAGAAAACTTAATACAGGCTTTTTCAAATGATCCAACTAAATCCATCTCAGAGTATACTATTTTTTGTTATAAATAATTCTTTTTTGTCTCTATATTATGGGCGCCCGCATTATTTATTTTTTAATCTTTATTGACACCTTAATAACAAAGGATAACAAATGGCGGATTATTAGCAATTAAGTATATAGATTTTAGATATTTTTTTTTTTGATTTAACAGTGGTAGAGCCAGGCGGCAGCTTTTGCTATCGCATGGATGGGCCGGCTCGAACCGGGGTGGTACCACGACCTCACAGAAAACCAGCGTGAAGTAGAGATTTACCTCTGCGTTTCGCTTGGTGAGTGCAGGTGGCCGGAGGCCCTTTTTACTGGAAATGAGGCATTCTATCTTAGTCCTCACGGGAGACAACGCATCTACATTTTGACTTGTAATTGAGGATAGATGTAGATGTCTATGGGACGCAGCAACCACTTACCATCAGGTGGACTGTGTGCTCGTTTGTCACCCTTATCCTATAAAAAAAAACGTAATTATGCTAATTGCATTACACATAAACATTATAAAAATAACTATTCAATAACTTATAGATAATTAGGTACATTTCCGTTTTCTTTCAATGTTGAGCTATGTGTATGAGGTATCTATCTTAAAAATAATAAATAATGGTTTAGTCACTACTTACCTAGTGGTGTCTTGGGATAGTTAAAAAATTATATTTTTTTATTTGTTTTATTATTGTTCATACAAATAGTACAGTAAACCATATTTACACTTTTTTATATTTCATCTGACAGGAATAATAATTCTTTGAAAAATATAACATAACCCTGAATTTGAGCACTGGCCTAGCCTAGCCGGTTTAGAACAGTTTCTCTCTGTACGCGACAAGTCGCCAGTGCTCACGCACACACGTGCGTCTAGTTTGTTGTAGTGTAACTATCATAGCGCGGTTGTTGCACTACGATTGTCGCCTCGTCCAACTTCGATCTACTTCGCGAGAATAGAATAAAATAGACGTTCACCCTGTAAATGTTTGCATGTATAGTATGTTTCCAGGGCAGGCGGAAAAACGTATATTGACCTAAAGTATTACGTTAGCACCGAAACAAAACGACAGGTATTGCTTCCATACATTTCATTATCGATTACGTATCGTAATGTGCTAAGCGTGTTTCATGGTACGGGGTAGGGTGAAAGAAGCGTTCATTCATGCTGGGGCCACAGTAACGAGAAACGTCAATGCCCAAAAACGCAACAATTATTGCCTTAATTTGAAGGCGATAAACTGAGTGGCCACACTTGGAACGGTCGACTTCATTTCAATTTCAACGCCGTTGAACGGCGTTAAAGTATACTGACCATTTATTTTTTAACTCAAAACGGGACATCGGTTTATTTATACTTCCCAGTTAGCAGGTTAACAGTAAAAAAAAAATGTTATTTATTTAAAAACTGTAACTTTATACAATTAGTGTTCACTATAATTATAATCACATTAATTATAATTATTTATATTTTAGCAAATTGTGAAAAATAAAAATTAATCACCAGTTCACCAGCTTCATTAAAGCAAAGCTCCTCTGACAGTAATTATTAAATGCAACAATTTTTTTTAATTATATTTATATTTGTCAGTGGAACAAATTTGCTTTAATAAAAGTTGGTGATGATTTTAAATAAGGGCAAGTTTTTTTTTTACATTGATTTTTGTTATCAACATCGCCTTTAGAACTGAAACCTGTAAGTGATTTTTTTTCAGACGTCCACAATTTATTCATAATAGAAAAATACTTTTTCTACTGGAGCATTTGTACCAGGTATACATAAAATATATTCGATTAAAATGGAAGAGAATTTATGTTGAGAATGTTGGTGAGAAATGTTTGAATCACCCAACGAATTTCTGCGAAAACTTTGAAATTATCCCATTCGCTTATTTTTGGGTCGGTCCCGCTCTCGCACCGTTCGTGTCTGACGAACTTCATAGTTTTAAATTTTCTCGCGGTTTAGGATAACGGGACTATTTTGCGTCCCGGAGCTTTGTTTGGGAACAACGGGACAGGTGACCGAGAAAAGGGACAGTCCCGTTCAAAACGGGACGTATGGTCACTTTACGTTAATATTCCTTGAATTTCAAGCAAGATGAACGTTGACGCTGCTACACTATGTTTGATGAGTGTAAATTTTTATTATATGAATATATTTTATCATTGCCTAAGCATGGCTCTGTTTGCAGAATCTCAAGAAACGTAATAACTTTTTCATTATTCCACTCTATCGTAGCCATACGTGCGACTCCGTTGCGCTCACCGTGCACCATGAGACAAACGTAGTGTGGCCGCTTCAACGCGTTAATTCGTGCGTTTATCTCTTTGATGTACCGACACTCGAGTTATCGTTCAACGGGAAACGGCGTTGTTCTTGCCGTTGTAGAATTATCGCATTAAGTGGTGGCTACACCTACATTGAACGCCCATCAACGCGATAATTAACGGCATTTCTCGTTAGTGTAGCCCGGGCATCAGAGATAACAAAGCTAAACCGAAACAATACCACTTTTAAAATGGCAGACGTCAAAACACTATATGAAGAAGAGCTATACAATATTGAGCATATAAAGTGGAAAAACTGCATTAACTACGTCATAAAAAAAAACAAAATAAATGAACTGGATAATGCCATTGATAAAACTGGAGACAATTTTATAATCAATGTGGCGAACTTTTCCACGTCTTTATCATCAGAAAATGATTCTGAAATAGTTACAAAAGCATAGTCTGTCGAGTGTCTCTGACAATCTATTATGAGAAGTTTTATGCATGCTTCAAGGTTGACTGCTAAAGAATGCATTAAAAGTTCGCCATTTTACCTAACTGCCAAGAAGTGGTTATGTTTTGTACAACTACCTACCTACCTACTTATTACACTACTTACCTACTGTTAATGTAATAATTTAATTTCTATTAACTCCTATGGTTTATAAGTAATAAAATTAAATTAATGTTAATTTGCTTTTTAATTTATATAAGTACAGGATAATCTTCTTTCTTTATAATAAAATAATAGACACAGGACCTACGAAGAACTTCGCACTCGGCACTCTTATCTCTCACTCTGATGATAAGGGTGACAAACGAGCACACAGTCCACCTGATGGTAAGTGGTTGCTGTGGCCCATAGACATCTACATCTATCTTCGATTAGGAATTAAAATGCAGATGCGTTGTCTGCCGTGTGGACTAAGATAGAATGCGTCATTTCCAGTAAAAAGGGTCTCCGGTTCTCTACACTCACCATACGAAACACAGCAGCATTAAGCTGCTATTTTACATTGGTATTCTGTGAGAGCGTGGTCCTTCCCCGGTCGAGCTGACCCATTCGTGCTATACTAGTAATATAGCCGCAGCATGGTTCTACCACGTATAAAACTTACCATTACTTGAGTCTAAGTTCATTTGTCACTTCAATTTTATAAAAGAAACCTCTCCAAGTGAACAAATAGGGTATGATGTATTAATGAAACTATCTTGACGACATTCTAGTTGTTACCTAGAGCTTGTAATATTCCTTAGTCTGTTAAAAAAAGGGTTAAGTAAAGCCTAGGCCTAAACTTCGATACTCTATATTTTAGCACCGCACCGATTATTATTTTATAACTTTTATAAGTTCTTGTAAAATAAAAGTTATCCTTTAATTTTCATAATAAAGTACTAATTTAATTACAGTATATTATTCACCTTTTCTAAACAAATAAATTATCCGACCTACTAGAACTTATACACTTGACCAATAGCGGGGAATTTAATTTCCTTTGTAAAATAGAACGCACCCGATATATGTGGGATCTAAAGTAATAGAAGACGGAGTACATCGAATAAAGCAAATTCCTGTGTATCAGTCAGAAGTTCTGTTAAACGTGATTTCAGTTTATGTGATAGGTAGGGTTACCATGTTTGCTTGCTAGACTTGATTTGTGAAAAGCATTGTTAAAATAAAAGTAAAAAATATTAAATTTAGAACTAAATCCATCTCAGAGTATACTATATTTTCTGCCGACTTCCAAAAAGGAGACGGTACTCAATTCGACTGTATGTTTTTTTTTATGTGTGTTACTTTGTACTGGGCGAACCGATTTCGATGATTTTTATATGTATATAGATATATTTTATATATGAAAGCTGATAGTTCTCGTGTGGTCCCATATGAATTTGATCAAGGTCAGACCAATGGTTATTGAGTTATTCTTAAATAACCTATATTGAATTCGCTTATTTTGAAGTCGGCTGTACAAAATGTTTAATTTTAAATTATGTTATAAATAATTTATTTTTTGTCTCTATATTATGGGCGCCCGCATTGTTTATTTTTTAATCTTTATTGACACCTTAATAACAAAGGATAACAAATGGCGGATCATTAGCACTAAGAGATCCGATGTTAAGTATATAGATTTTAGATATGAGCTTATGAGGCAATCAATCTTTGCAAGTGTATTACACCGAGACAGCTTCTTAAGTGATATAAAATGCAAGTTTCTTAAGCGGGGTGCTGCAAAATACCACCTAACAAACTTGGAGACCGTGAGTGGCGTTCAAAAAGACTTATTGGTGACCCTGATTTAATTGAAACAAATATTGTCAGCCTCGAGCGTAGACACTGAGTTGCCAGGCTCTGGGTGTTCTATAATACACATTAAGGAGAGTACGGAATTACATGACTTAATTCCTCTCTCCCCTTTCCACTATAGGACAACCATATGGCCGGGGTGTCCCCGCTCTCCATTACCTTATTGTCGATATTCCGAACAAGTATTCGTTTCAAAGTAAACCAAACGATTTAGTCTTTCGTAATGCGTAACGCGGAGGAGTGAAACAATTTGCCGGCGTCTGTCTTTCGATCCGATTATAATTTGGTGTCTTCAAATCAAGAGTGAATAGCGTTTTTAACCAACTTCAAAAAGGAGGAGGTACTCAATTCGTCCGACTTTTTTATGTGTTACCTCGTAACTTTTTTCTACGTGAATCGATTTTGATGATTCTTTCTTTTATTTCATAATTGGTGCTTCTCATGTGGTTCCATATACATTTGGTCAAGGTCCGGCCAGTAGCTTTTGAGTTATCCTTAATAATTTATACCAAAGTTGATTGTACCACTTGCGTTACGCTAAGATAGTAAGAGATAAGCATAGGTGTCCATCCCTGCTGCCACCGTCAGTAGAAATGTTAGCTCGTTTGTCTCTCCATTAAAATAAAAGGTAAAGAAATAGGTATCGGTTTTCTTGTAAGACTTCTTATTCGTTTTTCATAAAATCCCCACGATCACTCAGCTGATTGTAGCGACCGTAGTAGACCGAAATGTTGGGACTAGTCTGGGTAATAAAAGTATTTTTGAGACAGTGACATTGTTCTTTTAGGTCATCGTGCAGCTGTCTATTACCATCACAATCAACCTGGAGCAGTCCTATGTTCAGTAGTAACATAGGACTCTCCCTAAGCTCTCAAATGTTGCTTTAAAATTGATGTCAATTTGTGGAAAACTACTACTTTAAAGCACAAAAAGATGCGTTCAATTTTGATAAGCGACACGTGTTTCGCCCTACAACGAGGGATTTCTATTAAAGGAACATATCAGTGATCGGTCGTGGGCTTTGTTCATTATAAATACGATGCGTATTCATGGGAATATAATAGATTTTCTCTGATATATATAATACATGTAAGGAGATTCCTTGAGTGATTTACTTTAGAGGATTAGTATACGTATAGATTGCAGTAGTTTTATATCAATTAGTAGTGTTACACCGTATTACTACGTACGTATTCTGTGAGAGAATACCATCGTTAAATAGCTTCATAATGCTGCTGTTTCATGTAAGTAAGGGAGAGTCGAGAGCAGTAAATGCATTTCATCTTGGACCTCAGGGTTGATAACGCATCTGCATTTTTATTCTTAATGATGTTAGATGTAGGTGTGTATGGGTCACAGTCGGTATCGAAGCTCCGATAGAAGCCGAGAAGCCGGGTTTGCCCTATCAAACTGCTCAATCAATAATATCAACTAATAAAATACCTCGTAAACTGTTTCAAACTATTTCAAATTTCCATCGCGGTCATCTGTTCTACACAGGTCATGACCTCGTAACCTTATTATGTAACGTCAACACTTGGCAGATTGCTTTACTGCGCGATACTGCTGTCATAAAAAAGGAGTTGAGTTGAGCGATTAGTCGTCTCTCTCGCACGCGTGGGCTTTTTACCTTTCGAAAAGACAATCGCTCCTTTACTAACCTATGGCAAAATGTTCTATAATGAAATATAAATAATAATATAAATATATAATGTTCTATAATGAAATATAACAATATAATTATTATACGATTGTTTATTTAGCAATTAGTATGGAGCATTATGCCGGGCTTTTGATGTGAAGTTAGCTGAGCGCGGGGGTGCGCGGGCGATTCGTTTACAAGTTCACTTCATATTTCAATGTTTACTCTGTGTTTACCTTGAGCAAATGAATATTGTGAGTTGAAAAATTATGCTTTTTTAATGATTTTTAGTGAAAATGGAGGATAATAGTGTTCCTTGTGGTGAATTGAATTGTGTTAAAGTGCTAATCAGTGAGAAAAAGGTAAAATCTTTAAACTTTGTTGAGAAAAAAAAGCTCATATCCACACAAACAGTTATTGGCATAATTAAAACGTTCACCAACATTTTAAGCGGACGTAATCAAATCTTTCCTTAAGAAAGAGAGACGATTCGATTTAGAATATAAATAATTTCTTTTTTTAATTTTGTACATATTTTGTTTGTACTTTGTTCATGCTTTTCTTTTGTTCATGTATTGTATTGTATGTAAATATCTTTTTCTTTCGCTCAAGCAAACCCAAACGGCTTTTTCGGTATGCAATTGCTGATATGTTATACAATCTATCTATCAGTAATATGCTTTCTGAGTGCTTTGTTGAACACGTCCTCGACAACACTGAATATGAAACTGAAGAGTGGAGACAGATCAAGATTGGTATATTTTTATAAAACTGCTAAAACAACAAAACCATATCTTGGGCTTGCCCTAGTTTGGAGCCCTAGCTTAACCACTGGTCACAGTATCCATATATTATAATTATAATTGATGATTATGAAGTCCTTTTGGCCGATTGTCAATCAAACAGCAGTATAGCACGAGTTCCTATCGCAAGGAGCCATTATAGCTAAAATTCCGCCTCTTTTACTTGCGAAATTGTAGGGAAAATAAACAAAATCATTAAAAGTCTTCTAATGTTTGTATGTATATTTTTAAATTTAATTAAATAATATAATGTGTATGTACTTCTGCCTAGATTTTCGTGAGTGCACGTATGCGAGTGCGAGTGCGTGTCAATAGCAAAAAATACAGACGGACATTTACATCCAGTCCATACTCAATTAGGAATACAGATGCGTTATACCCCTGAGGACTGAATACTATGAAATGAAATTTCGTTACCAATAAAAAGGTTTTCCGGTTCTCGTCCTTTTTCTTCCCCTACTTCATCATTAGCAAAAGCTTATCAAGCTCAGTAAGAAGGTGATGTTCATACATTTAAGAAAATGTACATAGCTGAACATGTACTTCTTTCCTTGTAAGAGTTCACGTAACTAACTATATGGAACAGCAGCATACGCTGCTAGCTGCTATTTGACGCTGGTATTTATTGCGAGTGTAGTACTTTGGTTAAGCCAAACCATTCGCGTTGTAGGGGTAGTTCAGTGAATCAATATATCATATCATAGATATTTTACGTTATATTACCAGTGCCTGATTTAGAGTTCAGACAGCCCTGGGCTAACTATGAATATGCCCCCCCCCCCTCCGCCGACCTGTTCACTCTATGCCTGCCCAGCTCACAAATATGTTCACAAAATTTTTATATTTTACTTGTTTCCCCCGATTCTGATAGTAAGTGTCGACCATCGCCCATGAACAACTGTAACACCAGGGAAATTGCAGGTGCGTTGCCAACCTTTTTAAAATTAGTAAGCTCGTAAAGGTTTTTAAATAATATCGCTCCGATAAAATCGCCGGTGGTAAATGATTCCACAAAAAAGTCTTGCGAGGAAGAAAATTCTTAGTAAATCACACAGTGGTGGAGAGCTAAGCTTCCAGATGTTGTGGATGGTACCGTGACTTTTGTCCCGATGTGCTTTGGTGCAATTTGGTGGCTGTAATTAATCCGAACAATTTGAAATTGCGATAGAAAATGAAATTAGATATAACATCTTTTCGCAGCGGCAGTGAATCGAGCCGACCAGAAAGAACTCTGTTGTCAACGATTTGAGCCACTCTTCGGTGAATGCGGTCAAGTGGAAGGAGCTGGCACTAGAGTGCCCCGGTCCAGAGATGAGAACAGTCCTCCATGTAAGGACGAACTTGCGTCATGTACAGTTGCGAACGGTGTGCCGCCATGAAATACTGTGTATGTCGATTACAAGCATTCTGATGCTGGCTGAGGCAGCATGGGCCTGAAATTGAGGAGACACGACGAAGGGTTTTTAGCGATTAACGCGCAAACCTGTGTCTCCTAAAGTTTAAATTGGACTAGAGTCGACCGCAATCTGAGATTTTCTTTATTAAAGACGCAAGTTAGTTCGGATACTCGATGACGTGTTCCCGATAAATATTAACACAGCCGTTGTAAAAAGCATCACCAGTGTTACAACCAGTAACAGCAACATATAATTTATATACAGAAGAAACAGTGTAGGTGATAGCACGGAGCCTTGTAGAACACTAGTATTAATAGGCTCGCAGTGGGAGTATGCACCGTCTACTACAAACTTGATGCTCCGACCTGCAAGAAAACTGATGATCCAA
The DNA here is from genome assembly GCA_033319125.1 of Parnassius glacialis. Classification (NCBI taxonomy): domain Eukaryota; kingdom Metazoa; phylum Arthropoda; class Insecta; order Lepidoptera; family Papilionidae; genus Parnassius; species Parnassius glacialis. The sequence goes on along the minus strand of JAVANC010000001.1, from coordinate 39,864,618 downwards.
TTACACAACTTCTCGGGAAGCCCATAAGGAGGAAGCTTTGAAAGAAGCTCTTTGTGTCAGAGCCCATCGAACGCCTTCGCTTTGTCCAAAGTAATGACCATGGCCTCCCTCTTTGAATCTACTGGTTCCGCTCATCTATGAATCAGATAAATTAGAAGATTAGAACTAGAACCTCAGCTGGATCCTCAAGGTACCTTAAAACTGTCTTCCATAAGTTCAGGATTACGCCTAGGGAGTAGGAGTACCTGCAAAGGCAAGCACAGCGCTCCCTCTAAACTTACGGCCTAGGTTCGAACTTAATTAGCTTGTGGGAAAATCAGGCCCTGATTATTACATATACCTTCGAGTAAGATGTTAGATGTTTTGTAAAGTGACGCTGTACCGCAGCGGTATCTAATACATAGTTAGTATGTTATAGGATATATACATATTGGATATTGATCCGATGTATTGATTTACAAATTGTATCCTTCACTACTACTACTCTGAGATTTATCACTCCGTTTGCGTTGATTATCCGGCATCTGATAAAATAATTTCTTAATTATTTTTGCAAATTTAATATTTAATATTAAATATAGTATAATTTAATATTTAATAATCTACTCAATTAAAATCGTCATCATTATAAAAATCTATTGTTCCCCAGTACTGGAAAGTTACTTTTCCCTAACAACGGAGAGGCATTCCATTCATTACTCATTCAGTTAATATCCATTTAAATTGCTAAATATTAATTCTTAAGTAACAAAAGAAAAGATCTTTGATCTTGCTACATGTAATGAAAACCATCAAATAAATGGAAGTTGTGATTAGCAGTTTATAACTGCGATTGAGAATGTCACGTACATAAAAAATCCTTTTTTTTTGTTCATAGAGAATTGCCTGTGTATCGCCTTGCAGGGGCAAAATGGGTTATGTCGGAAACGCATCGACGAAAACCCCAGGTGTTCCACCTTCGTCGCATATTGGCAAGGCCACGGGAACGCTATCGCACACATCAGCAGCCCTGCCAGCGCCGGCCACCCCATGGGTGTTTTCCTCGAGGAGGACTTTTCCTCCCTCTTTTCCTTCTCAGGTAAGGCGCACCAGGAACACCAGGCGTGCCTTCCTCCGCGGCCTCTAACTCCACCTGCATAACGGACCTCCGAATTCGATTCGTTTTTCGAAGCCATGGGGCCAGGAAAAACGAGCACTTGGAAGCACTAGCTTTCCCGACCCCAGCGGGGAACGGAGTTTGTCTCTGGCTCCACCACCAACCAAGTTTCGGTCACGGAGGGTAGAAGGGAGCAGTGTCTCACAATACAGACACTCCTCTTACCCCGCAGCCCTACCACCACCACCATCCCACCAAAGTCGCGGAGAACGCGAGTGAAGTGACTCACTCCCTCGCAACTCCACCTCGGCTGCACGTAAGGGGAGAGGATTGAGCTTTCTCTTTCAAGGTTTTCACATCGATTTAAACTGAAAAGGTGTTGTTGGAAAGCAATTTTACTAAGACTGTTAATAGTCATCTAGAACAATCTTTGCGAACTCCCAAACTGTGAAATCAGTGTAATAATTGTCACGAGCAAGCTCACAAAACGTCGAAAATGGAATCGTCCTACATTATTGTAGAATGATAATATAAGGTCGATTTTGCACTTTACATATTTTATTTCAAACTAACTGCTCCCCGCGACTTCGCTCGCGTGGTATTTACTACTCCTTATGACATCAGCTATCTGCTTATGAAAATCCCGTGAAAATCGGTACAGCCGTTTCAGAGATTAGCCGGAACAAACAGACTGACAGACAGACAAATATTTTTAAAAATTATTTTGTTGTTATTTTTATCGTATATATAGTATAAAATGTTGCTATTTTAACATTACAAACAGTCACTTTAATTTTATATATTTGTGTAGATGTTGCCAATATTAGGACTTCAAGATCTGTGTCCGGTACTAGGTGCCACTGTTTATTAGGTACAAGTAAATTACATACATGCCGAAGTATTATTATGATATTTAATTAGTTTAGGTGAAATTTGAAACTTCCTAATTTATCCAGATTTCTTGCGTTGTTTTCTTGACTATCTCATCATAAAACTAAAGTATAGCGATATGATAATTTTCTAATCTTCTGTGTCCGCCACTAGGGAAACTCCTCTTAACTATATACGAGGCACCATAGTTCCACCACGTGAGAAAAAGCACAACCAAAGTAAATAGTGTTGTAGTGTTTAATTTAAACAACAAAATTCTAAAGTAACAACAATGGTGAATGGATCCTTTTGGCGACGATAAGACACGCTTGTATTTTGGCAACGTTATATCGCATCAAATTGGCATCTACCCAGTCAGGATTGCCTCTAAATTACTTAATATTCAAACGTTTCAGTTTGGCTCCCCTTTTATTGTCACTGAAAATGATTTGTCTTTGTAACCGACTTGCACCAACGTCTCTAAGACAATTATCATGACCACTAACGCATCCAACTATTAACTAGGAGCGATACAAAAGGTTCCGTAGGAAGTAATTAACCAATAGCATACGCCGGTAGACTGACTGCCTCATTGGTCTAGTGGTTGTAGTAGTGCGACTGCTGATCATGAGGTTCCGGGTTCGAATCCCGGGTCGGGCCAAAAAATCAGTTATTGAGTTTTTCCATCAAGAAATTCTCAGTAGCTGCCCGGATTCAGGAAGTTGGCGGTGTTTCACTCCCGTGCCTCGGAAAGCACGTAAAGCCGTTGGTCCTGCGCCTGATCTCTCTCCGGTCGTGTCGGTTTACCGTCCCATCAGGCTATGAGAGTGAGGGAATAGAGAGTGCACCTATGCTTGCGCATACACTTGGGCACTATAATCCTGTCCTGCGCAGATGGCTAGTCTCCGTTGAGACTGGCCGCCGTGGCCAAATTCGGTCTGGAGGACATTATTATTATTATTACCCCGGTAGAACTTTTAATGACGCATAATCCAAACAGATTACTAAAAAATTACTAGCCATAGTTTGAACAGTGAAACACTTTAACTCAAATTTTTATTACAAAAAACCTATATTTACACGTGTCTCAGAGATTTATTTTATACAACCAATAGATCACTGGCTTGGATTAATTCCTCAAAAAATCCTTTAGTGTTCACGTTTGGCAGAATATAATAAAAAAAAAAACAAAAACGCTTCCTCTAGAGTAGAAATTAATATCTTGCAAAGGTAACAGCAATAGTATAATACAATGTAAGTGTTGATGAAAGGGACGAAATGTGCACAGATACATCGAAGAACTAAATAACGAAATTGTTCATTTAGAAAATAGACAGAATTACTCAATGCAATCAAGTACGGGGGGACGTTGAGCATTACGGACTGAATTCCTCAGTGTTAGCAACTTGCTTTAAGTTACTCTGTCCCATGTAAATTGTAAACTACCAATTTTCTTTACGTACGAACCCTGGGTAGTTCTAATGCCAATGTATTAAAGAGAAGCTATATTTAAAGAAAAAGGAATACACTACTGGAACAAAAACATTTTTGATATGTTCGCTTTATAATTAAGAAGGTATCGCGACATATGTGTATGTTAGTGGTCTACTACACACGACCTTGTGGACCCAACAATTTTAACTAATTCGGAGTATTTGTTTTGTTAAAATTATACTATTTATCGATTTAAGATGTTGCATAAAACAAATTTTACGGATTTCATCACCCATCTTCTTTATTGCAATTTGGATATTTTTAATTTTTACGAAACATCCTTGGTAGAAATCGGTGTTCTTTTGCGAGAATTTGTAATTTATCAAATCTGATGTAATAGCGGTATTAGTCACACTGTGTATTAGAAAAGACCCATACCGACCGACTGATTTAGTATTTCCTCTCGGCGCCCTAGATAGCCTAAATAGGCTACAACGTAGATAGCCACAAAATTTAAAACATACACAATTGAAGCTGAGTTTATATATTTATATTGATATTATTGATTGATTGGTTGACGGATGAAACACCTTTCCTACGGAAAGTCTGCAGTCTGTGAACATGTTCAAAATAGTACCTAAATTACATCAGATCTGATTCACCGAAAATCCTCGCAAAAGAGCACCGATTCCTACCAAGGATGCTTCGCGAAGCTATTGAAATATTGAAAAAAACATCCTAATTTCAATAAAAAATCATTATGTAACCCTTGATTCCATAATTTCACATAGGTAAGTACCTAAGTGAAATTAATGCTATATCAACTAGTTATGAAACAAAAACAATACTAAATTTTTATGAGGTAATTACGGCAAATCCTTCCATGTCCCATATCCAACTGTGACCACTCATAATATCCAATATGAAAGAAGATATAACAGAGCTGTGGTATGTGGCGTGGTAGCGCAGGAGACAAGTGCTCGACTCGTCTGAGTTTCGCCCCTTTTGAAGTCAAGTCGAAGTTAAATCTCCGCTGGCACCAATAAAATATGTTTTTTTGTAATAAATAAATAAGTTGTTTTATATAATAATAAATAATTTGTAATAAAATAAGAAAACTGCGGTGTCGAACCCGCTTGCCAAGCGTAGCAAATATGATACGAAATACCACCACCACCACCCCCCCCCCCCCCCCCCCCCCCCCGCTATTAGACAATCTATGGGGGAGAGGCCTATGTTATTCAGCAGTGGACTTTAATACGCTATAATGGTAACGGTAAGAGTTAGATGTTCCTTAGAAAATTATATAGTTAATTATTGTAACGCGAGCTGGTATCGCTCTACTAATTAACTATTTCGAAAAATGACAATGATCTCCTGTTCAGTGGTTTGAAATTCTTAGATAATATAGGACATTTTTTGCTTCGTTTAATGTAAACCATTCCACATTTGTACATTTGTACTAGTACTCGTATTACTTGAGTACCGGGTCTCGAAGCGGGCATGGGTTTCAAATCACAATCGAAGCCAGTTTTTTTTAATTTTTTTTTTTATAGGATAAGGGTGACAAACGAGCACACAGTCCACCCGATGGAAAGTGGTTGCTGAGGCCCATAGACATCTACATCTATTCTCGTTTGCGAATCAAAATGCAGATGCGTTATCACCCGAGAGGACTAAGATGGAATGCCTCATTTCCAGTAAGAAGGGCCTCCGGCCACCTGCACTCACCAAGCGAAACGCAGAGGTAAACCTCTACTTCACGCTGGTTTTGTGTGAGGTCGTGGTACCACCCCGGTTCGAGCCGGCCCATCCGTGCGACAGCAAAAGCTGCCGCGTGGCTCTACCACTGTTAAAAGTTTGTACTAAAAGAGACGAATTTTGGGGCTAGTTGCCCTATACCGGGTCTCTAACACTGTATCTTAACTCATACTATGCTGAAATCGCAAAATAGTACCTACAACATCAAACATTTGTTTAAGTTTATTTTTTTCATAGGTTACGGCAGTTTCGGAAGTTATCGATTTGGTCAAAAAAGAAATTAGTTAGGTTAGCCCAGTTGCCTTATAATCATACATAAGCACTCACGCAGAGGGGCAGGCAGAGAATACGGACTTCCATTTGGCACGATCCTGACACAATTTTCTCGCCTCCTTTACATCCATATATTTACATATAGATGCTCGTCGGTTAAGTGTACTCTTAATCTGGCCCATTTTCAATAGATATATCGCCAATTTGATCGATAAACTTTCGTCTAGGGCGTCCCTTCCGGAATCTTCCGTTTACTTCTGCAACATAAGTTTCCTTTGTCATTCTTTCTTCGTTCATTTTTTCTATATGGCCAAACCACCATAACCTTCCTTTCTTAATCCTGGTCGCAACATCATCTTGCAAACCATACTTTTCTCTTATAACACAATTTCTCAATTTCTCCTTGAGGACCGCATTTCTACAGCATTTATTCTACTCGCGTGCTTTTTATGCCACATACAACGATCACTACCATACATTAGAGTAGGGACTAATACAGCATTTTGAATCGCCATATGTGCCTTTTTTGGCACATTTTGACTCTCGACAATAGAGTGAAGAGACCGATTTACTCTATTTCTTGCGTTCACTCATCTTCTATATCCTTATCATATCTACCATCCCTGTTAAAACACATCCCAAATACACTAACTCATTCATTTACTCCACCAACTCGCCTTCTATTCTTATTTCAAATATCGTTTTACTTTCTTCTCTTTCAAAAACCATCACTTTCGTCTTACTTACGTTCACTTTCATTCCCCTTTCTTTTAATAACCTGTTCGTTAATGTAACCATCAAGTCATATCATATTTGGTATTATAACCATTTCCGCTAATATTGTAGTGTAGTGGCGGGAAAGAATACTCACTACCCCATGTCTTCCAGTGGGTGTCGTAAGAGGCGACAGAGGGAAACTGAGGCAGAGGATGGGCAGCAGCATCTTTCTGATAATAGCAAAACAGCAATAAAAAAACTGCGGTTGCCAACCCGCTCGCCAAGCGTGGCAACTATGGCAATATACCCCCCATGAGAGTAACGAAGAGACAGCCCCCAGTCCCTGGCGGCCCCGCTATTGCTGGCTACGGTGGCGACCATGGTAACGGCGGGGCAGGGGGTGCTAAAAATCTCCGGTAGAGGTTCGGTTGCCACCTAAGACGAATTGACCTGACAACTTATAACGCACGCACCCTGACGACTGACGAGAACATCCTGGAGCTGGAAGAAGAGATAGAGAAGTTGCGCTGGAATATCATAGGATTATTCGAGGTACGAAGAGAGGGGGAGGACACGGTAATCCTTGAATCCGGCAACTTGTTTTATCACCGGGAGGGCGACCATCTTTTTTTTTATAGGATAAGGATGAAAAACGAGCACACAGTCCACCTGATGGTAAGTGATTGCTGCGGCCCATAGACATCTACATCTATCCTCTGTTACAGATCAAAATGCAGATGCGTTTTCACCCGTGAGGACTAGGATGGAATGCCTCATTTCCAGTAAAAAGGGCCTCCAGTGCAGGTACTCACCAAGCGAAACGCAGAGGCAGCAAAAGCTGCCGCCTGGCTCTACCATCTGTCCCAAGGAGGTGTCGGATTTATCGTCCACATGTCTCTCGTTAACAACGTTGTAAAGATTGGGAGTGTGTCGACGAGGGCTACGTACCTTATACTCAGAATCACCAAACAGTATTCGCTGAAGGTCATACAGGTTTACGTACCAACCTCGGCACACCCCGATGAGGAGGTGGAGGAAATGTATGAGGATTAGTGTCCGACCGAAACAAGATTTTCAACCGAAACCGAAACCGAAAACGAACCTTCGGTCTGGGCGTCAGTTTCGGCCGAATCCGAAACCGAAACCGAACCTTATTTAGACATGTTCATTTTTTTATTGTATTTTGGAATCTGCTATATTTTGTATACATATACAGATAGATAATGCATATTAATGAAAAACACTAACTGTAATAGTCATGCAGCAATATATTTATTTATATTCAAGTAAAAATCAACAATTTAACGTTAAGAAATACTTTTTTAAGTCAATTTTGTAAAAAAGATCAACACTTACACCCACAAAAAGTTGCACGCTAATTGAGAACATATTTTACTGTGTTCACAATATTGTTAATATTATTCAATGAGAGCATTTACTTAATATATCACACTCACACACAATATACATACACACACCTTAACAAAATTCCAGAAAATATACAAAACCTGCTCAAAGTTCAAAAACTTTAATAAACTAAGTTTGTATAAAAAGGGTTATTATAATATCAAGAAATTTATGGATGATCACAACCAAGCTATTTCTAATTTCTTTTTTGTTGTTAATTGTGTTACATATATGATTGTAAAAGTGGCATAGCTACGTGTGGGCGAAGTGGGTCCTCGCCCACGGCCTCGCACTTAAAGGGGCCTCGCGAGACCCCCTAAAATGCGATGCCCCCAGACTTTACCACAGATAGTTAATTAATTTGATCACTTTTACCCTTGAAAAAGTGAAAGTGTGTTTGTTTGGGGCCTCGCAAGAAGCCCCCTTAAATGCGACAGCGAGGCCTTTGAAACTACTTTCAAACACCGTGATTGTTACATTGACGGAATACGAGACATGTCAGGAATTAATAGATATCGGTAGGTATGTTGTGTCAAACCATATTTGGTAGGATCTATTGGGTAAGATCCTTGGGGAACGACGAGCAGGTACGAGGGTAACACTTAAAGTTCTTAAAAAATCAAAAACTGAACAAACTAGCAAGTTATTACTCTTATTATATCTTTTCAAAATAGTGTCCATATACATCTTTTTTAAGAAGTTTTCTTTTATTTTCGGAAATAAATAAAAATCGCAAAGTGCGAGGTCGGTGCTATAGGGCAGGTGACCCAGTAATTCCACGTCTGACGATGCCAAGTAGTCGATTGTTTGCTTGGCATTGTGCGACGAGGTGTTGTCGTAGTGAAGGAGGATCCTACTGCGAAGTCGTTTCTCCCGAACTTTTTCCAAGACAAATAGCAAACAATTGTTAGTGTAGCACTCTGCAGTAATTGTTTTTCAATCCGCTAAAACCATTGTTGCGTAATGACCTATCCTTCCGAAGAACGAGGCCACCATCTTTTTTCTGCACGCTTCGACTTCTCTTTACTTTAGTTGGCAACTCCTCGGAAGGAAACACACAGACAGCAGACTGTCTCTTAGTTTCAGGATCATAACAATAAAAACAGCTTTCGTCACTTGTAAGTATATTTTTTTATAGTCACCCTTATGATGACAAACGAGCACACAGTCCACCTGGTGGTAAGTGGTTGCTGTGGCCCATAGATATCTACATCTATCTTGTATTACGAATCAAAATGCAGATGCGTTGTCACCCGTGAGGACTAAGATGGAATGCCTCGTTTCCAGTAAAAAGGGTCTCCGGTTCTCTACACTCACCATACGAAACACAGCAGCGTTAAGCTGCTATTTTACGCTGGTATTCTGTGAGAGCGTGGTCCTTCCCCGGTCGAGCCGACCCATTCGTGTTACAACCATAATATAGCTACAGCATGGCTCTACCACGTATAAAACACAGCATTTGAGTCACCTCCATTAAATGTTTGAATCATTTCACGACACCAATCAACACGACGGAGTTTTTGGGCCTCTGTCAAGTTATGAGGTATCCACCGGGCACAAAGCTTCATGACTGCTAAATATTCATGGAGGATTTTGTGGATTTGACTCATACCGATGCCTTATCTTGTCCGAATCTGCTGATAAGTCACTTTTTGTCAGTCTCTATCACACGCCGCATAACACTGATGTTATCTTCAGTGGTCGCCGTAGAAGGCCGTCCCCATTGAGTTATACAAGACTAAATCAATGGCCGTCCCTCACGCAGATCATCGGTGAGATTAGTGCGACCACGGTTAAACTCATTAAACCAGTTATAAACAGTGGCACAAGATGGGACTGCATCGTGAAAGGCCAACCGAAGTCTATCATATCTTTCTTGTTGACTTAAATAACATCGAAATTCATAAAAAAATCAGTGTACGAAAATTTTCTCGCGTTAAATTCATGCTGATGTGACACAGACAATTTTCAATTTGGCGCCAAATCGTAAACAAATGACAAATTAATACACAATAATATTGGCAAAGAGTTCCATTTTGAAAATTTGAATTTATTTTTTTATTATATCGTTTACAAGTGGCCAGTTCTAAAAACTTTCAGTGTCGCCCTCGTATGTCATGTCAATGCATGGTAGGTAGGATAGATCTATTAGGTAGACCCATAGAACGAAAGAAAAGGGGCCTCGCTGATGCAACTTCGCACACGTTTATCTTAGTCCAGGCTACGCCACTGATTGTAAGCTGTTATTTAAAAAAAAAGTCCCGCTGGGTTTCTTGCTGGTTCTTCCAAGGACAGAGGTTTTTTTTTCGAACCAGTGGTAATTAAACAAAAGAGTGATTTTCAATAAGTATTATTTAAAATCTATATTGAATAAAAAAGATTCTGTTTCTGTTTCTGTATAATTATGAATAATATACGAATCACGAACTCATCCGAATGACGCACGATAATCCACGAACACTGAGGTTCGGTGCCGCCGAAGGTTCGGCAGGTTTTTTGCCGAAACCGAAACTTTTACCGAAACTAGATTTTTTGCCGAAACTTTGCCGAAACCGAAACCGAAACCGAATCTTCGGTCGGTCACTAATGAGGATATCTCTAGAAGCATGCATTCCTCCAAAACCCACTATACAGTGTTAATGGGAGACTTCAGCGCAAAACTAGGCACAAGAGAAAACGGTGAGCTGAAAGTAGGGAAACTCGGAATAGGGAAACGGAACCCAAGGGGCCAGCAGCTGGCCCACTTCATGGAGAAAGAGGGACTCTTTATGATGAATGCGGTCGGAGCTAAGTTTTGCAAGATCCGCCGCAGAAGAACACAAAAACTCTCCGATCACACTCTTAATCTCATGGTTGTTAGACGGGATATGAAGCTGCAGTCTTCAGTAGATTTAACAGCGTACAGCCAACTGAACAGACAGATCTCCAAATGCATGCGGCGGGATTTACGCAACTTTAATACTGCTCGTATTAAAGAAGCGATCCAGCGGAACCAGGGCTCCAAAGTCTTTGCTAGAGATCTGTCTGCCAGAAAGAGCCAACTGGCGAAGCTGAAGACCGAGTGTGGCAGCGTCATTTCCGGGACACCTGAGATTTTGAGTGAGATTGAGAGATTCTATGGGCAGCTGTACACATCATCGTTGGAGCCACACGCAAGTGTGGGTAACGATCCAAGAGCGAGTTTTATCCGACATTATTCCGATAATATGCCGGACTTGAGTCTGAGCGAGATTAAAATGTCTCTCCAGCATCTTAAAAACGGCAAGGCCCCAGGCGAGGATGGAATTACAGCGGATCTTCTGAAAGCGGGTGGAAAACCGGTACTTGAAGTCCTTCAGAAGCTCTTTAATTCCGTCCTCCATGGTGGCATTACACCAGAGGCGTGGAGCAGAAGTGCGGTGGTCTTGTTCTTTAAGAATAGCGACAACGCTCTGTTGAAGAACTACAGACCGATTTCCCTTCTGAGCCGCGTCTACGCGCTTTTTTCGAGAGTCATTACGAATCGTCTCGTGCGCAGACTTGACGACTTCCAGCCTCCCGAACAAGCCGGTTTCCGAAAAGGCTTTAGCACCATAGATCACATACATACCCTTCGGCAAATTGTACTGAAGTCCGAGGAGTACGATTTGCCACTATGTCTGGCGTTTGTGGACTATGAGAAAGCCTTTGATTCCGTCGAAATTTGGGCGGTGCTGCAATCCCTTCAGCGATGCCGAGTTGACTGTCGGTATATCGAAGTGCTAAAGTGTTTGTACAGTATGGCTACGATGGCTATCCGAGTACAGAACCAGAGTACGAAACCTATCCAATTGCAGAGAGGTGTAAGACAGGGTGACGTCATATCCCCGAAACTCTTCACCGCTGCATTGGAAGACGTTTTCAAGCTTCTGGACTGGAAAGGATGCGGTATTAACATCAATGGCGAGTACATCTCTCACCTTCGATTTACCGACGATATAGTCCTTATGGCAGAATCGCTAGAGGACCTAAGCACTATGCTCAATGACCTCAATAGTGTCTTCCAACGGATAGGTCTTAAGATGAACATGAACAAAACAAAGATCATGTTTAATGTTGATATCACACCTATGCCAGTAGTTGTTGGGAGCACTAAGCTCGAAGTTGTTGACGAGTATATTTACCTGGGACAAATAGTCCGGCTAGGTAAGTCCAACTTCGACCTAGAGGTCAATCGACGGATTCAACTCAGTTGGGCAGCGTTCGGGAAATTACGGCACATCTTCTCGTCAGGTATACCTCAAAACTTGAAAACGAGACTGTACAACCAGTGCGTCTTGCCAGTGATGACTTATGGAACTGAGACGTGGTCCTTTACTGCTGGCCGGATGAAGAAGCTCAAGGTCGCTCAGCGAGCTATGGAGATGGCTATGCTCGGAGTTTTTCTGCGTGATAAACTCAGATATCTAAATAGATACATAGATAAATAAGGATATCCGCAGTAGAACCAGAGTGACCGACCCAACGGATTAGTAAGCTGAAGTGACAATTGACCGGCCATATAGCTCGAAGAACCGACAACCGATGGGGGAAAAAGGTTCTCGAGTGGCAGCCTCGTACTGGCAGGCTAAGTGTAGGGTGTCCCCCCACTAGATGGAGTGACAACCTGGTAAGATATGCAGGAAGTCGATGGATGCAGGTGGCTCAGGACCGTGCTTTGTGGCGCTCCTTGGGGGAGGCCTATGTTCAGCAGTGGACTTGTGAAGGGCTGTAATGATGAATGATGATGATGACGCTAATATTAGAAAACTATTAGCACTTAAAATTGCAATTAACAATTTCATTGGTGCCGGCGGGGATCGAACCCGGGTTGCTTGCGTATTGTGAAATTTGTTAATTGCAATTTAAGTGCTGATTTAGCACGTGCTCGGCGATGAAGGAAAACATCGTAAAATATTTTCGAAGACATGTGAAGTTCGCCAACACGCATTGGGGCAGCGCGGTGGACACTTCCTTGCCCTAAAACCCTCTCAGAAATGAGAGGAGGCCTGTTCCCAGCAGTAGGACATATTATATAGGCTGTAACTTTTAGATAACTATAAGAATGCGCAAAAATAACATATCTCAACGTTAGGTCACATGATTTCACATTGATTTAACGTGCGTTAACGTAGGTCAACTTGTATTAGGCGTAATAAAAAAAATTACCCTCATTTTCCTATAAAAAAAACACAATACTATTTGTCCTCCTACATAAGAAAAGGCTTTATACTATTTTTTTCTATTTTTTTAAAACCTTACCCCTACACCAGGATTTTCTCCTGTATCGTGGAAAAATTACTTATATAGCCAAGCCATACAAATACCTGTTCCTTGCTGGATTCGAACTCGCGCCCCTCAGCGCCATAATTCATTGCTGAGACAGTGCACCATGGAACCGGTTATCAATGAATATCTAATGGCCGCCACACACGGTCAGTTAAACTGATCAGTTTAACTGAAGTACATCCAAAAACTGACCATAAGTTGTGAATCTTAACTTAAAAATTTTAACTGACGGCAACCCACGAATTTTTCCGGGCGCACCGTAACCCGCTGGCTTCATTTCGTTTCAATTATTGATAAGTAGCTACTAAGAATGTAAGTCATTCTTAGTAGCTACTTACATTATTTCTATGCTGTTTACATTTTATATTGTTTTATATATTTAGAGAAGTTCGTTTGGGATACCAAGGGGATTGTGATGATGTCACCTTCCTTATGGTGGACTCAGAAGGTGAGTAAAGGATCTCAGTGATGCTACTACGTAGTAACCATTGTATTTGAACTCATATTCAAAAAGGATAATGGCGACCTAGGTGACTGTGATAATATCACCTTTCTGATGGTGCAATCTGAAGGTGAGTATAGGATCTCAGTGACGGCACTAGATAGAACGATCTTGTTTAAACTCATTTGAAATGGCTCATATAGACTTAAGTCACTATGATGATCTTACCTTTCTGATGATGCAATCCGAAGGTTGATATAGGATCTCAGTGGCGGCACTAGATAGAACGGTCGTGTTTAGTCTCATTTGAAATGGCTTATAAAAACCTAGGTGAATGTGATGATATTACATTCATGATGATCTCAGTTGTGCCACTACGAAACACCATCCTGTTTGGGCTTATTTGAAAGGACTCAAGTAGACTAAGATGAAAGAGTAAATATGCCATGATTTTAAGAATAAGTAACTAGTTTTTTTTTTATATTGGATAGGGGTGAGAAACGAGCACACAGTCCACATCTATCTTCAATTACGAATCAAAATGGAAATGCGTTGTCACCCGTGAAGACTAAGATAGAATGCCTCGTTTCCAGTAAATAAGGTCTCCGGTTCTCTACACTCACCATACGAAGCACAGCAGCATTAAGCTGATATTTTACGCTGGTATTCTGTGAGATAGAGAAGTAACTAGTGGAAATACACTTTCAGATTTATTGTAGTTTGTGGCTTATTACCAGACTGTGTAATAGTAAATCAGTATTATCACTCACTGTATTATGTTTTCAGGCAAATATAAAACCAGCAAAACTCCCAAGTAGGTGCAAAATTAGAAATCTGCCATATGCTTTACAGGCATTATATCCAGTGGTAGAGCCACGCGGCAGCTTTTGCTGTCGCACGGATGGGCCGGCTCAAACCGGGGTGGTACCACGACCTCACAGAATACCAGCGTGAAGTAGAGGTTTACCTCTGCGTTTCGCTTGGTGAGTGCAGGTAGTCGGAGGCCCTTTTTACTGGAAATGAGGCATTCCATCTTAGTCCTCACGGGTGACAACGCATCTGCATTTTGATTCGCAAATGAGGATAGATGTAGATGTCTATGGGCCGCAGCGGCCACTTACCATCAGGTGGACTGTGTGCTCGTTTGTCACCCTTATTCTATAAAAAAAAAAAAAAGGCAATAAAAAACAAGGCAGAAGGGAAAATGCATAACCAACTATAACCAGAAGACGAAAATATCTGCGTACTTCAAGAAAACCTACAAGCACCATTAATACCAATTCCTATAAATGTTACCTGAACTCAGTAATTAGAATTCAATGAATTTTGACTGGTTGTAAGATTTTTAGATTTAGTAAATGAAACAATGATGTACTCAATGATTTATTACACGAATACTACACATTTAATAAAACAAATTTTTCGGATCTTATTTTCTTTAATTTCACTTATTTTTACTTAGTTAATTCGTGGCGGTTGGGTGCTTCAACTTTATTTTAGAATGTAACATGTAGAGTGCTCAATTAGATAAACATAGAAAGCTAGGCCATCCTAACTATTTCCGTTACCTAAAACCCGATAAGCATTATCTGGTCATCGTAAGACCTTCAAAATGTGCCCATGTTCACGGATTTTTCTGGGCGCACCGTAATCCGCAGGCTTCAGTTCATTTGCATCACGCCAAACTGACCGTGAGTGAGCGTTCTTATAGAATGGCTCCGTCACTCGTTCAAGGTCTCGCGTTATATAAGTAGGTACTGATGCCGCCTGCATATGCTTGGTGTTTGCCATAAACACCATACACGAACAAACAACGACCACAATCACCCAACACAAACACGGCATCCACACGCTCGGCGAACGTGCTAGTCTGCTAGTATACGCCCGATGGGCAAACATGGCGGACGACGAGCTTGTGGCAGCGATTACTTTCGGGTTGACCTATTTTTATTTAAAAAAGGCAAAATTAAATTAAACGAAAAAGAAGGAAACGTATTATGTAACACATTACTCTAAACTAATCTAAAAACAAACTTTTATGAAATTAATGCTTGACCGGGGAATCGAACCCCGAACTTTCGTTCGACATTATATTGAATCTATTTACTTTTAACATAGATTATCTCTTTATTCGAAATATCTTATACAATTTAATAGCAATATTTTCAAAACGTACAATTGTTTATTTTTTATGGCATGAATATGATATACTTTTTTTTAAAGCGCGTCGCCAACACTAATGTAGTAATGCATATGAGTCATTTTCTTCATAAAATGTTTATTTTTAACAACTTACAATAAATAATATTACAAAGTTATTAATGCAGCTAGTCTTAGGTCTTTTTCTACGAAAATGTAACGAAATTTTTACTAATCCAAGAATATGTTATAAGTTGGTCAACTAAGGTACGCGAGGGTAATATGGTCACCATAAGCTTTGCCGCCTTATAAAACCAAAACTAGGAGGAGGACAGAGACATATTACACAATGTCGTATACTATAACTAATATAGAAAAAAATAACAAACAAGCCTTGGCAATAATTAGCAACACTTCGAAACACCAATTAAAATAAACTAACTATAGTACATGAGGGTAATATGGTCATCCGGTTAATATGGTCACTTTCTTATAACTCAAAAACTACAGCGTCGTTTGCATAGAACGCTCTGTGATACGATAGCTCTTGATCAGTCTATCAAATAATAAAGGGTCAAAAAGGCGCTCCTTTATCGACGCCATTTTGACAGTTGATATTATTGTACATATTTTAGTCGATTTTTATATTGTGTAGTGTAGTTAGTTTTTTTAAGTAGATTTTTCGAAGTGTTCCTATTTATTTCCAAACCTTGTTTGCTATTTTTTTCTTTATATATTAGTTATAGTATACGACTTTGTGTTTTGTCTCTGTTCTCCTAATTTTGGTTTTATAGGGCGATAAAGCTTAAGGTGACCATATTACCCTCACGTTCTTACTATATTATCAACTGTCAAAATGGCGTCGATAAAGCGGCGGCCTTTTGACCCTTTATTATTTGAATGACTGATGAAGAGCTATCGTATCACAAAGCCATCTATGCAAATTAGGTTATAGTTTTTGAATTATAAGAAAGTGACCATGTTAACCGGATGACCATATTACCCTCACGTACTCTATTAGGTACTCGTTAACTTCTTGATTCTACTTAGCTGTGATATTTTTCCTTTTAACTTCATTATATAAACTACTATTGAGTATACTTTTCCCATTTCCATAAACATCGGTTAAGTTCGTAGATGGGGGGGGGGGGGACACATGACTAATGAAAAATACCACTTTAAAGCTAAATATTTCACAAACGGACCCCTGAATAGAAAAGATCTTGTTCAGCATCCCCAATGTTTTTGAAAGACCTATCCAACGATACCCCATATGATGGAATAGACACGTAAAAAAATCATCTTTCATTTACTTGTATGGGAAGTGCCCAAAATAAAGTTTTTTTAAGATTTTATTTCAGTTTTCTGGCGTGATTAATTCGTTTTTCAAATTTCAACTTTTTTCGGATTTTAATTTGCGAATCAATGATCCTGCTTTCACATGGGGCTCCTTATAAAAAGAGGTGAAATATTATTTACCCAATAGAAACATTATCGTCTCTAGAAAACTTAAAAAAATATAGGTGGTAGATCTACCAACTTTTCGAAGTAAAATTGGTAGGAAACTCAACTTCTGAAATCATATTTACCTCCGAGACAAATTTCGGATTGGTAACATTGGTGTAGAGTATAATAGTAATAGCCACTAGCAAATCTTTCCGCCGCCCGCAAGCCGCAAGCTCGCGCGTACTACCACAGAAATAATAATAATACTAACGTAGTACTAATGACTAATTGCCAAACATGTGGACACATCGCAAACACGTTTGTCGAACACTCTTTGATTGGTGCACAAAAACCGATCGGCGTCGGTCACAAACAATCAATCGTCAGTCACAAACAGTTGATCACAAACAAAAACAGGCAAACAACCATCCACACGTTCGTGTTTACTGTTTGCCGTTGTTTGCCAAGCGTGTGCATACGGCTTTATATAAGGCGAGACCTAGAACGAGTGACTGGCTAGCGTACTCCGGGACTGCCAGTATCAGCGCGGTGTGGCACGCTCTACAGATGGGTAATTTAATTTTTAATCATTAAAATAAACAGTTAAAAATAAATAACACATTTATTAAATAAATAAAATTTACTATAATGAATAAAATTACCATAATATCTGATCCATTTCTTAAACAGAAACAGAAACTTTTTTATTCAATACAGATTATAAATAATACTTATTGAAAGTCAAGTTTTGTTTAATTGCCACTGATTTAAAAAAAAAACACTGTCCTCGGAAGACCCAGTAAGAAACCAAGTGGGACTTTTTTTTAAATAGGGTGGGTGTACCAGTCCCAAACCAGGTACCAGTGGTTCACCATTCATATGTTCAATTGAATAAATTAAGAAATGGCGGGCATTTTTAAAGAATTCAATAGTTTTGTTATGTAGCCTAGACTATAACCAATCTTCCGAACATCATTTTTTTGCGAGAGTAAACGAAAAATACCGATACCTATAGTATGTGCCATATCGATTGAGAAAAACGGACAATGACCTCAGATATGAGCCGAGTGTCAAAAGGCGTAACTTACAAAATCTCAATTTAGATGTGATAACAATATTTAAATATTGATATTATTCCCACTTCTAGGTCAGCACATATGTTTTGTTTTTTTGTTTCTTAAATAATATTGTCTGTGGTTCCTATAAACATAGTAAAATCTTACGGTACATCGCGAAAAATGTGTTATATTTTATATTTCAATTTATGGTAAGTAACGCAGCAATTCATTTAATAACAGTTTCATATTAAAAAAATATTTGAAGCAATATAATCACCATATTGAGCTTTTGCAAATTCATCCATTTAAAATAAACAAAACGCGCGTTACGTCAGTTCGTTCTAAAAGAAACGTGACAATGGCAGCCAGAGATGCGTCACCTTTTTTGGGCCGGTCCGCCATTTTGTTTTCATTCGTGTTCGGATAGCGCTTGCGTGTGTACGTCTCGGGTAATTCATAGCATTCATTGCATTGTTTTAGTTGAGTTTTTACTGTTAAATTTGTTATATCGTTAAGTTTTTGTTTTTTGAATCTGTTATATTAGTTTTACTGTGACGGTCGTTACTAAATCGACATGAGTTCAGGAGAATTTGGTGAAGGACCCGGTCCTTCAACATCAAGTGGAAAGAGACGTCGCCGACCCATAATAAACGTGGCAGGTACGTACAAATAGGTACAAATGCGACGACGTAGCCTTTCTATTTCTTAAAGCGCTCTTTTTATGTGACCATGTGGTATTTATTTTCTAAAACAATATGTATTTATGTGATGTAGTACTATGGTAGTATATTTTTGTCATTTATTTACAGGCCCATCTTCTGGAGCACCTTTAACGTCACCAGTAAAAAAGAGAAAACCTACCACTTTGTCGGTCGGGGAACAAGAGATTATCATTAATGTATACAAATATGTCAAAAACACCTGGCCCGAAGACGTGTATCCTTCAAACGTTAATATGGTAGAAAAGGTTTCGGAGATCTCAGGAGTCAGCAAGAGCACTATATATCGCGTATTAAGCGTGTATAGAGATTCCCATAAAATACCAGAAAAGGGAATAATTAATAAAAGAAAAAAGTCTGTAATTGACAAGTTGGACGATTTTGATAAATCGGCTATAAGAGCGAAAGTGCATCAGTTCTTTCTTGCAGGAGAATTACCGACTTTAGACAAAATTTTGCTCAGTATAAATCAAGATGACCAGTTGCCAAACTTGAGCAAAACTTCCCTGCGACGTGTGTTGCGCCATTTAAAATTCAAATATATAAAGAGAAACAGAAAAAGTGGTCTAATAGATCGCCCAGAGATAGTTCTGTGGCGTACCAGATATTTGAGAGAAATACAAATATTAAGAAACGAGGGATGTAACATTTTTTACCTTGACGAAACATGGATTAACGCAGGTCATACTATGGGAAAGGTATGGGAAGACACCACAATTGAATCTTCTCGTCAATCACGGTTAGAAGGCTACTCTACTGGCGCGAAAGCCCCTTCGGGTAAAGGAAAGCGATTAATAGTTGTACACGTTGGCAATGAAAATGGCTTTTTGGAGGGATGTGATTGGGTATTTGAATCATCATCTACTGGTGACTACCATGAGAGTATGGACGCTCTCCATTTCGAGGACTGGTTTAGAAAAGTAATAGAAAAACTGCAAAGCGGCGATGTCATAGTTATGGATAACGCTAGTTACCACTCCAGACGTTTAGAAAAAACCCCAACAATGTCTTGGCGGAAACAAAATATGCAGGAATGGCTAGAATCTAAACAGATCGCATACGTGCCCTCGGACACAAAGACCCACTTAATGGAAAAAATAAAGGCAGTTAAAGATAACTATCGAAGTTACGTCACCGACGAGATGGCAAAAGAAAAAAGCATCACAGTGGTAAGGTTACCTCCTTATCACTGTGAGCTTAACCCCATTGAACTTGTGTGGGCAGATGTGAAAGGGTACGTTGCACGAAAAAATACAACTTTCAAGTTAAAAGATGTTAAAAATTTACTTAAAGATGGTTTAACTCAAATCACGCCAGATAAATGAAAAACTGTGTTCAGCATGTCCTTAAGGTTGAACAAAAAATGCGTGGCATGGATGATAGAATTGACCAAACTGCAGATCGCTTTATAATTAATGTTACAGATAGTTCATCAAGTGAAGATACGAGTGATGATTGCACCGAATAAAAATAAAGTTCTTATATAATATTAAAAATAAAGTTTTATCTTTTGCATAAGTACGTACTTATTCGGTGTCGTTATCACTCGAATCTTTATATGTGTTATAAATTAATGTTTTTTGTTGTTAAATGAATAAAGTACTTTATAACAATAGATGATTTTTCTTCTACAGCGATCTTTCACATAACTTTTTAATAATAGTTAATAAATATATATTATATCAATCATTATAAAAAAATCATTATAAATAAAGAAAGTACTACATATAAAATGTGCCTATATATTGAAGGTTTGTAACCCCTGGTTAAACGACCGAAAGGTCATTGTCCGTTTTTCTCAATCGATTTGGCACATACTATAGATCTTTTTCTCAGACCATTGTCTCGTTTACTGCCTTTCGGCCGCCATTACAGTTAGACTTGCATATCGACATGATAAGTTCAATATTTTAATATTACCTATTATTTCCTAATTACTGTCATCAAATTGTATTATTTTAACAGGTTTGTGTTTATTTAAGTGCTATGCGGTGTTATTTTTATTAAATAATGACATTATCAAGTATTTTTAAAGGTGGTTAACTACTGGAACACACCTTGTACTGAGTTCCTACTGTTGACCAACTGGTTTGTAACTGGTTGCTTATGGTGTTTCTTTTTTTGTTCTTTTTTTTCATAGCGATACTTTTGTTTGATAATTTAGAGCCTAAAGCCAATTATTAAAATCGTTTTATGAGGTGTGCCCCAGTTGTTGACCACTGGTTTGCTATTGGTACACAGTAGTAAAAAAGTGTTCCTATGGATGACCACCAGATTAGAGTTTTAACTTTTTTCGTTGTTTTAGATAGACCCAAAAAGACATTTTTTAAATATACAGAGCTAAATTTGCTTAAGTATCTCGATGAAATTCATAAAGGCGCTAAAATAAGGCGAATATGTCGAAAATATCATATCTCTCACCAGACTGTTATAAACAAACTGAAAATGACACATTCTCAACGGAAAATGGGACCACCAACTATCTTGACCCTACAAGAAGACTTTGTATTATCTAGGTGGATTAACGCTAACGCTAAAAATTATTGTTTATTGGAAACAATTAGCCAAATAATAGGAGAGCACATCTTTAACTGATTTTGGACCTGGACTATCAATCCAACAGCCAGAACAAAAGGAAGTTACCCTACTCCCACAGGATTTTTTTATAGGATAAGGGTGATAAACGAGCACAGAGACCAACTGATGGTATGTGGTTACTGTGGCCCATAGACATCTACATCTATCCTCGATTACGAATCAAAATGCATATGCGTTGTCAACCGTGAGGACTAAGGTAGAATGTCTCGTTTCCAGTAAAAAGGGTATCCGGTTCTCTACACTCACCTGACGAAACAGAAGCGTTATGCTGATATTTTATGTTGGTATTCTGTGAGAGCGTAGTCCTGCTTCGGCCCAAGTGACCCATTCGTGCTAAAACTATACTACTAATACAGCTGTAACATGGCTCCACGTAAAAAATTTTGAAGCGACACCACCTAAAGCCAAAGGTAGTCAAGCACCTAAACAACTATATCCCTGGGAAAATCAAAAATATTGATGGATGTAACCCTGAAGTCAGTACTATGGTGTTATCATCTGCGACCATTTTCAAATGTCTTGAAAAAGAATATTATATTGTATGACCGTGACAGCATCATTGGAGTTATAAAAGCACCAGTTTCTATAAATACCAGAGGTTCCTACAAGGTTTACGACATGGCCAAATTTTTGGAATGAATCCTACTAATATCATACTCGTAAATGTGAAAGTTTGTGAGGATGTATGGATGTTTGTTACTCTTTCACGCAAAAACTACTGAATGCATTTTAATGAAACATTACAATAATATAGCTCATACATTAGAATAACACATAAAAATATTAACAATTATAGTTAGTCGATTTACACACTATTTTCATAAGAATATTATGTAAATTGACCAAAATATAACAATAAATGTGTTAGTCTGAAGAAAATCTGTCGTCTGCGAGCTATTTTGGCATGAACACGCATCACGCAAAAACCTGTGAGCCGATTTGGATGGGACTTTCACTGGCAGATAGCTGATGTTATAAGGAGTAACTTAGGCTACTTTTATTTTAGGGTCCCGCGCAAAAAATTCCACGCGGGCGAAATCGCGGAGAACAACTAGTATGAGATAAAGCTTTCTAGTTCTTTTGGTAATTTTATGGTTTCTAGATAAGATTTTGTCCGAATTGCTTACCTCAATATGATGAGACTGATTTATTTAATTCAAAGTCTGTGATAGGTGATACTGATAATTTATGTGCAAAGCTATTTTTCTATTGTAGTTTGCTAATAAGCCTTGTTAACGTTACGTTCTAATTTTCATGTTTGTCTTCTAATTGTTACCTAGTTACCTTCGACTGTGCCATTAAAATTGGTTGTAAGTCTAGATAAACTTTCAGTCATCATATGAAAGTCAATTTGTGTAACAGAATAGTGTTTTATTTTCAATTAGCTACGTTTTCTTGATAAGTTTTTTAATGGTCAACTATTGGCGCAAAAGTGGTCATTTATTGGAGCGCACTGGTCAAACTTAGGCACATTCCCGTTTTTCGTATAATTAATGAAATCTATAAAAAACTTAAATATCTGGAATCAAATAATTTATCTATATTGCAACATTAATGATCAATAAACAACTTGATATATACATTTCTATGTTAAAATTAAATAGTACCAGTTCAGAGCATTTCGAAGTGAAAATGTGTCCTTAACTGGTTTGGGACTGGTACACCCACCCTAACAGCTTATAATCATGTATGCTACACAATTAACCACACAAAACAAATTAGAAATAGCTTAGTAGCGAGCACCTCATTCGTCTTATTCATTTATTATATATATTTATTATTATATATACTTATTATTATATATATTCATCATTTATTATATATTGTTTATTATATATACTTATATTATATTTGTTGTAAAAGCGTATACATCGCCCCAAGAACGAATTACTGACTCGATGGGGCCGAGTAATTGGTACTACTAGCTTGTGTGTTCCTAGCATTTACAAAATGAATATGACTTATTATTTCATAACTACTTTTCTTTTTGTGTTTTCATAAATGTATTGAGAGGCCAAAATTAATATAATAGTTTCCTTAAATTTTTGTCGGTGCGACTCTTTATTCGGATTCCCGCATTGCTCGTATGGCTCTCCTCTGTAAAACAGATATAATTTCAGTGTCAGTCGTGTGTATAGCAAAATACCGTACGACATTATGCTATGAAAATAACTAAAGTAAACACTCTAGCCGTTAACACAATGATAAGATTTCTAATCTTTTTACAGCACATGCTGCAGAACTAAGTCCGCTTACTAATTTTTGTATATGGGGGCTGCATTGAAGCTTCGCGTCTAGTGCTATTCCAAGAAAAATGGTGGTATCTACAAGACTCAGTTCCTCCCCATTTAAAATTACATTAGTATTTAATTGTTTGACATTTGGAGTCATGAGTTTCATACATTTCATTTCAGTGTCATTTAAATGCAAGTTATTAACATTAAACCAATTTACTAATTTAGATATAGCATTATTTATTTCGTCAAATTTTACTAATAATTGTCGTTTTAATTTGAAAATTAATGAAGTGTCATCAGCAAATTGTACTATAATATGGTTATCCTCTAGTATGTAAGGTAAGTTATTAATATACAAGAAACAGAAAGGAGCCGAGAATTGAGCCCTGAGACACACCCATTTGTACTATCGACCCGGAAGAGCTTATATTATAATTAATGACAATATTTTGGGATCTGTTCCTTAAATATGAAACAATTAATTTAAGACCATTACTTCTTATACCGTAGTGTTGTAGTTTCCTGATTAACACGTTCACTGTCCGTTTTCCAGACACAATAGTAAGAGAATAGCAATGACCTATATGTAGTGCACGGGACAGCGAAAGGGTTAATGTTTCTTGGTAAACACAATCGATGGCTTTGGATAAGCCACAGAATATACCTAATGAATAATTATAGGAGTCACACCAACCAAACGCGTACGAAAAATGAAATCCGTTCCCCTCTCTTTATACTATGCCTCAACCTACTGTTACACTATAAATACCTCATATTGGATTGTGGATGTATTGAATACACATTATACCAACCATACTTATATAATCCCTTATAACCTCCTTGATAATCCCAAACCATATACGCGATTTGACAAAGACATCAGTTAGTTTGTATTGCAAGCTATACCTACGTGATTAATTCGCATTGTGTTCAAGCGCAAGTGTAATATGGAACTAGCATATTTCGTAGATCAGTCAAAAATATACGCGATTATGGCGTTACAGTACAGTTTAAAAGACGTCAGTGAGGAATTCCAAACTAGACGCGAAGTTTCACACCCTGACGTATGGGCCTTGCATTGAACGGGGAAATGGCGCAAACACAGAGTTTACCACCCTTATCGTTACCGTTTCAGCCTAATAAAGTCCACAGCTGAACATAGGACTCCCTCATATATTGCCTCATAGGGGAGATATTTGCCATAGCTGCCACGCTTAGCAGTCGTTATTAAGACGACGCTGCTGCCCATTTTCTGATTCGTTTCTCTCTGTCGCTGGAGATGGTATGGGGTACTGGATATTCTTACACCGTCCTTACACGGTTACCTAACCTATAGTGACCTTTCAAAAAAACAGTTACGATCATGAAAAGGTCTACAACCTGCAGTGGACTTTACATAAATCCTCGGCAGACTATAATTTAAAATTAAACATTTTGTACAACCGACTTCAATGTAAATTATTAACTCAAAACTAATTGGTCATATCTTAATCAATTTATATGAGTCACACCAGCTTTCAAATAAAAAAAATCATCGAAATCGGTTCACACATAAAAAATTATATAGTCGAATTGAGTCATCATTATCATCATCATCATCATCATCATTACAGCCCTTCACAAGTCCACTGCTGAACATAGGCCTCCCCCAAGGAGCACCACAAAGCATGGTCCTGAGCCACTTGTATCCATCGACTTCCTTCATGTCTTACCAGGTCGTCACTCCATCTAGTGGGGGGACGTCCTACACTTCAGCGGCCGGTACGAGGCCGCCACTCGAGAACCTTTTTTCCCCATCGGTTGTCGGTTCTTCGAGCTATAATGCCACTTCAGCTTACTAAACCGTTGGGCTATGTCGGTCACTCTGGTTCTACTGCGGATATCCTCATTTCTAAGTTTATCACGCAGAGAAACTCCCAGCATAGCCCTCTCTATAACTTGCTGAGTAACCTTGAGCTTCCTCATCCGGCCAGCAGTGAAGGACCACGTCTCAGTTCCATAAGTCATCACTGGCAACACGCACTGGTTGTACAGTCTCATTTTTAAGTTTTGAGATATACCTTCCTGTATAGGACAGTTACTATACTCTTTGCGTATACCTGACGAGATGATGATATCGTCGGCAAATCGAAGGTGAGTGATGTACTCGTCATTGATGTTAATACCGTATCCTTTCCAGTCCAGAAGCTTGAAAACGTCTTCCAATGCAGAGGTGAAGAGTTTCGGGGGTATTACTTCACCCTGCCTTACACCTCTCTGCAATTGGATAGGTTTCGTACTCTGGTTCTGTACTCGGATAGCCATCGTAACCCTACTGTACAAGCACTTCAGCACTTCGATATACCGACAGTCAACTTGGCACTGCTGAAGGGACTGCAGCACCGCCCAAATTTCGACGGAATCAAAGGCTTTCTTATAGTCCACATACGCCAGACATAGTGGCAAATTGTACTCCTCGTGATTCTGTACAATTTGCCGAAGGGTATGTATGTGGTCTATGGTGTGAAAGCCTTTTCGGAAACCAGCTTGTTCGGGAGGCTGGAAGTCGTCAAGTCTGCGCGCGAGACGATTCGTAATGATTCTCGAAAACAGCACGTAGACGCGGCTCAGAAGGGAAATCGGTCTATAGTTCTTCAAGAGAGCGTTTTCGCTTTTCTTAAAGAACAAGACCACCGCACTTCTGCTCCACGCCTCCGGTGTAATGCCACCATGGAGGATGGAATTAAAGAGCTTCTGAAGGACTTCAAGTACCGGTTTTCCACCCTTTTTCAGAAGCTCCGCTGTAATTCTATCCTCGCCTGGGGCCTTGCCGTTTTTAAGATGCTGGAGAGCCATTCTAATCTCGCTCAGACTGACGTCCGGGATATCATCGGAATAGTGTCGGATAAGCCTTGCTCTTGGATCGTTACTCACACTTACGTGTGGCTCCAACGATGATGCGTACAGCTGCCCATAGAACCTCTCAATCTCACTCAAAATCTCAGGTATCCCGGAAACGACGCTGCCACACTCGGACTTCAGCTTCAACAGTTGGCTCTTTCCTGCAGACAGATCTCTAGTAAAGACTTTGGAGCCCTGGTTCCGCTCGAACGCTTCTTCAATACGAGCAGTATTAAAGTTGCGTAAGTCCCGCCGCATCTGTTCAGTTGCCTGTATGCTGTCAAATCTACTGAAGACTGCATCTTCATATCCCGTCTAACAGCCATGAGATTAACGAGTGTGATCGGGGAGTTTTTGTGTTCTTCTGCGGCGGGTCTTGCTAAACTTAGCTCCGACCGCATGGACAGTTTCCACGAGCTTGTCATTCATATCGTCCACTGCATTGCAATCATCCAAGCACTGAAAACGGTTTCGTACCTCGAGCTGAAAGGTTTCGCGACTTTGGATTAGAGCACAAGGGGGACGGAGCGTTGACTTCATTAGACCTCTCCAACTTAACGTTTAGGTTCAGCGTGCCTCTCACCATACGGTGACCGCTGCCGATTTTCAGTTTCGCGATCACTGAGACATCACTGAACAGTTGTCGTCTGGTCGTCATAATGAAGTCAATCTCATTTTTTGTCGAACCGTCGGGGCTCGACCAGGTCCACTTTCTGAGGGGCCGCTTCTGGAAGAAAGAGTTCATTATGAACCCTCTTTATCCATGAAGTAGGCCAGCTGCTGGCCCCTCGGGTTTCGTTGCCCTATTCCGAATTTCCCTACTTTCAGCTCACCGTTCTCTCTTGTGCCTAGTTTTGCGTTGAAGTCTCCCATTAAAACCGTATAGTGGGTTTTGGAGGAATGCATGGCTCTAGAGATATCCTCATACATTTCCTCCACCTCCTCATCGGGGTGTGCCGAGGTTGGGGCGTAAACCTGTATGGCCTTCAGCGAATACCGTTTGGTGATTCTGAGTATAAGATACGCAACACTCGTCGACACACACCCGATATTTACAACGTTGTTAACGAGAGACTTGTGGACGATAACTCCATCCTAATAGAACAAATTGCCGGATTCGAGGATTACCGTGTCCTCCCCCTCTCTTCGAACCTCGAATAGTCCTATAATATTCCAGCGCAACTTGTCTATCTCTTCTTCCAGCTCCAGGATCTTCTCGTCAGTTCTCGGGGTGCGTGCATTATAAGTTGCCAGGTCGAGTCTTCGTAGGTGGCAACCGAACCTCCACCGGAGATTCTTAGCACCCCCTACCCCGCCGTTACCATGGTCGCCACCGTAGGCAGGAATAGCGGGGCCGCATGGGACTGTCTCTTAGTAACTTTATCCATTTGGGTGGTATATTGCCATAGTTGCCACGCTTGGCGAGCGGGTTGGCAACCGCAGTTATTTATTGTGCTATTGCTGTTATCAGGAAGATGCTGCTGCCCATCTCGTGACTGTTTCCCACTGTCGCCTTTTACGACACCCACGGGAAGATATGGGAAGGTGGATATTCTTAACCGCCACTACACGGCTCGAATTGAGTACCTCCTCCTATTTGAAGTCGGTAGAAAAACGAAGAGTGAAGAGGAAATCGAAAACTCATATAAAGTTTAGCTTTTTATTCTTGTACACATGTTATATAAGATGTTACATCATTTTAATACACAATATATTCAAAATGTTCACTTAATCATAAACAATTTTTACGGGGTATGTTTATCCATTACATTATGTTATGTAATTCCGTCAATATTAAACATAAGGCTTTAAACGATCGAGAATAACAATATACATATAATATTTGTAATTTTTTTAAATATTATGGAATGTGCCTCAAAATCATAAAAACAAAAATTTTAACAAAATTTAAACGCTATTGATAAAATTTAAACGCGTACTACATTTTCATATTAAAACCTAGCTGGCCTGGCAAACATTGTTCTGCCATTTCCGGTAGATGTCGCAGTGAGTTCCTCTACAGACTCTCTTTGAACTTTTTACAATGTAAAGATATATTTTAATAACTCGACTAGTTTTTTTCATTTAATCTACCAAAGCACCACCTATCGGGTCAAGATTTTATAATTTTCCTTTGACGCTAAACCAACATATATTGTTATCATTTGGTCCATAAATAGAATTGGTAATAACTTGACTACAGCGCCACCCCATTGGATCCATGACTATGAACCAAATTGTGTGAATATATTCGCCCCCACTTTTTTCCCCCGCTGCACGTGCCATTCATTTCATATTAAATGTTGAAGATTAAAATTTTTATTGCATGATTTCTGAGAAAAACACTTTAATAGGGAGTAATTTAATAGTGACCCCCCCCCCCTCCTCCGCTGTAGTAATACCAAAGTGTAGTCGACGGAACCTCGCTAAGCGGGAGTCCTATTTCTGGATGGTTTATTAAAAATAACCACGAACTGGATGGAGGGGTCTATTCGCTCACTCAGCCCCCCCCCCCCATCCCCTTCTAACCTAACCTGTCAGAGTCGGGTTCGCCCAAGTCTCGAGCTCGCTTCGCTTGCTCTTGCATCAAAGACAACAACAAAACAATTGGTGGGTCACATATTCGCAACAAACGATGAGCTTCCCCTTTTGTAATACGTAAAGCAGCGGAATACTCGGCATCTACCTGTTTATCCAGCGTGTGGCTTTAATGCAACAGTAAATAGCCTCTTGATACGATTAAACAGTGCCATTCACCATCTAGGGCTTCGTCACCGCTTACCACCAGGTGGGATTATCAAGTACTAGCTAATAAGAAATAAAAAGGCCATCACACTTCATGCGTCGTCTCTCCATGAACGGAGAATCTGTACAAGTCGCGTCGAGCACGCATTCTGAGGCCAGTGTTTTAAGTCTAAAAATAATGGGTACTATATTTTAAATAATCAAATACAGAAATTAGCGGCGGCTATACAAATTGCGTATATCTTAAATATTATCACGTGTAATTTAATATAAATAAATTTCAATGAGATATAAACAGATTACATAATAATTATAAGATAGAGTTTTGATCTCCTACTTATTTAGTTTGTATTACACTAGAGCCCAATGACTTCGTCAATCTTACTTAGCGGTACCATGTAGCGACATCTATGGAAATGTATTAAATAAAGAACGATGTATTTAGCGCGTCAAATTTTCATCCAACAACCGCAACCGCTTCCGTAGATAGATAATAGATGGCGCTAGAGTAGTCAAGTGAGCTCCGCTACGGTCCTTATTGCTTTGTAAGAGAGATTTGATTGACGATCTTAATTAATAATACGAAAAGTAAGTACTGCTTACATATATATTTATAATTAATATTTTGTAAGAAATATGAATATTAGATTAACAATAATGCAAGCAATGTACAATCTACAATCAATCAATCAGTCAATAAAAATTGTTACTACAGTCAAATTCAAAAGCACATTCAATAAATAAATAAAACTAAAAAATCAATTTAATTACATAATATGTAGACCGCAAGTACATACCTAAATGTGCCTGTAGCCTGAATGTTTAAAAATATAAAATCAAATAACAGGGCATCCATTGTGAAACAGTAATATTATCCTTATATCTTAACATAAACATAATATTATGAAGAGCTAATTTTTAAGTAACATTAATTATTGACTTAGTGATTCATATTAAAATAAGGTACTAGGTGGTACGTACGTCTCCTTTTCTACCTAGACCATCTGGGTAGGTAGTACCATCTTACCAATCTTGACCGACAAGTAGCAGTGCGTGCACTACTGTGTTCCCTTTTGAAGGATATAGAGCTTTGAGACATTACATCTTAGTCCTCACAGGGGGCAACGCATCAATAGCCCTCTTTGTTTGAAGTTGGTTGCAGGTGCCCACGAGCTGCAGTAGTACAGTAGCCACTTTTACTATCAGGTGGACTGCAAGTTAGTTTTTCATTTAATTTTAGAAAAAAAAATCATACATAAAATGAAATAATATACCACATTTATATACAAGGTTACAACTTTCGTTTTTTTTTAAATAACTACAAGATTTTTTTTAAACACTAATGTATACATCATGATATAAGCCTATATTTTTATACCTTGAAACACCTCTTAAATATAATTCCATAATACATGATTACGATTTCTTTTACAACGTGAAACACCAAAGCTGGACTTAGGTATCACTGGTAATAGGAAAATTTGTTGTAATCAACACGCTCGCTCGAAAAACTAAGCGGATGTGTAATAAATACAGCCTGCCGGCACTGGACTGAGGTATTTTCTCACAGGCATTTTTTAAATTATCTTATTTGTTAGTTATAAGAATTTCTCGGTGAATCCCATTCTACGGGAACCGTGAAACAAAATGGAGGAGATAAAACTCCACTAAACTATTGTAACTTATAAAAATATATTTGATATGATGCTTAAAATTGTTTTGAGACTTTTGAGAAAAACAATAAAAAAGTTTTCTGTAAAATAAAGAAATATTTAAATGCACATAATTATACACATCCATACTTAATATTACTTTACTCGTGAAGATTTAATACTGATTCTCTAATGTCATGTGAAAATTATTGATATTTTGCGATTTCTTTATCTTAAAGATTAGATTCACATTAAAATTAAACATTTATCCTATTTTTATTTACAGTAATTATTATCTTAAAAAAATATATCACTTACTTAAGTTTTATACAACGCCAGAAATTAAAGAATTATTCCAAGCATTGACAATTTATATAAAATATGTTTATATAGTTATATATAACACAATAAATTACTCATTAATTTTATTTAAGTGAATTACGTATACTTACAATACAAACCTTAGCGTTTTGATTGACCAATTTAGGAAAAAACAGACAAGGGTTAAATAGACCTTGCCACTCTACCTTAGAACACAGTTGAAAATTGTACTTACAATATCAGTAGCAAGAATATTGAAGTTTTATTTTTCCTTAAAATATTTTTTTAATTTTTTCATTTCAAATTTTAATTCTCAGAAATAAAATACAGATCAGATAACTTACTGTGCTACAGAATTTACTAAAAGTTACTAAAACAGACTAAAAACCTTTTTATTTGTTTTAAAAATATTTTGTGACCTTAACATATTCTTTGCCGTGAGGACTCAACATATTTAAATAAAAAAATATATTGATGTGAAGTTGACAAAAAATATTTTTACAATATACATACATCCAACACTGGGTAGTGTCCACGCACACAAAATTTACCACGAAATTAATTCTTCTGTTAGAGTAGAGACTGCTCGACCATAATCTTCTCATAACCAGAGGGGGGCGGGTATCGGAAGTTGTCTAAAATTATATCCAAGATTGCACCGTCGTCAACTGTAATGGATAAAAATGTTTATATATATTTATAATATGTATATGACTGTCCATTAAACATTTATTTATGATAAAATAGGTACTATATTAGCATAACATAGTGAGTCTAAGTAGATCATAGGTCCAAATAGTGTGTGCATGTGCGTGCATATGCCTGCATTTACATGTGTGTGCATACGTGTATCAGATGAAGGCACTACAGTAGCACAAAATTTTCACACAGCTTATATTTTCTTATCCTGTTTTGATTATTATAAAAATCCAAAAAATTACAAAATTTATAAATTTGACATGGAAAACCCATTTTTTTTTTATAAAACCAACGTGCTATAAATTGCGTAGACGAATTTTACATACATTATTTGCACATAGCCAAATACCCAGTATGTGGCACAATTATTTGTAGGCAACACCAATAATTGTTACATGTGGCATAGCTGCAGCACAGTCAAACGATTAGCAACTACTATTGAGCAATATAATTTTTCTTGAATTAGTAACATTCATACATAATGTAATGTAAATTTTCACATGAATACTTGAAAGGTGAAATTATATATAGTATATTAAGTATTATATCTTATTTCTCTAATAGCTATATATTTATTACATTTTTAATTTTTCAAAGCCATACTTTAGTAATATTACAAGCCGCATAAAAGAGCAAATGTCATAAAATCATTAATTCCAAACATTATTTACTAATATCTCGCTATTGATACAAATATCAACCACCTGCCTATAAAGAGTTTATAATATCAACTTAGCGCATAGAAAATAGAAGGCAAAAGGTACATTCCATTATGCCAGTAGTGATGTTGTCACCATTATGTATATTATATTTGTTTTATTATATCAAAAAAGTCCTTTATAAGATTTATAAATTAAAAGAAAACTAAAAATTAAGCTACAATTTTGCCACAGGATAATGTCCTCTGCATTTAATCTAGATATACATAAAATTATAATTATTGTATCCAACATTTCCTGTGTCGTAGTGGCGTAACGAATCCCGTGGGTATTGTAAAAGGCAATATTACAAATTCTAGAAATCTTAAGACTTCTGATTGACGGAGGCATAACCACCTTATATAATATCAAATACAACAGACGTAAAATACTCAAACTGACGATGTGGAGCAGCGTTAAAGGTGCAATGTGTCAGCTACTGTAACACCATATGCGCACCAAGCGTGGTAATAATGGCAACTTCTCTCTACAATGGTAGAAGAACATATCCAGCAGAGGACAATTATGGACTGATGACAGGAAGAAAAAAAGATACTATGACATAATTTAATAACGAGATGTGATGAGCATATGCCTAATATGGTACCACATCATACAGAAATCGTTGCAACTGTCTTAAAGATATTATACCTACCATAAAGAGCGGGGTACACAGTTCCCTTTATATTCCTTACAGGGATTTCCATATTCTTTCCATTTAGGAAAAAGTTCATCTCCACATGGTCATATGCAATTCCTATTATATCACCTTCTGCAGGCATTACTGCTGTACTCTCCGCTATATTTTCCTTTTCAGGCTTTTCATTCTCATTGTGATTTGGTGACTCTGTCGACACTAAGAGTTCAGTTGTCGGGGAATCACATGATGCAGGCCTGAGATGATAAAGTTCCACATTGTCATGACGCACCGTGCCATCACTGTTAAGGCACCATGATTCTTTGTCCAACCCACCTGAAACATATTAATAAATAAAACTCATCTATTGTTTCATTATAAACAGGACCAAAGCAACTACTTTTCAATGTTATTGGATTATAACCCAACACAAGTCCACTGCTGAACATAGCCCACCCCCAAGAAATGCTACAAAGGACAGTCCTGAGTTATCGACATCCATAGACTTCCTGTATCTTACCAGATCGTCACTCCATAGAGAGGGGGGCCACCTTCGCATACTGGTATAGGGGTGCCAATCGAGAATTTATTGTCGATTCTTCAAGCTATATCGCCGGACCATTGGAACTTCATGTTACTGATTTGTTTATCGGTAAGATGAAGTTCCGTGTAATAATATACACTACATATGATCCTTTAGGTGTCGTTAATTCCTGCAATTGCCCTAAGGTTGTAGTCACTTACTATCAAGCAAGCAGTATGCTCATTTTTCCCCTCTTCTATAAAACAAAAAACTAACCAGGATATGGACAGCAGCATCTTTCTAATTCCCACTAAATTATAAATAAAAAAGCGGCCAAGTGCGAGTCGGACTCGCCCATGATGAGTTCCTTAGCAGCAAGTAATATAATTTACGTAAATAATAAATTAAATTATTTATTTACTATTATTTAATATTTATTATTTAGGCTGTGACATACGGACGGACAGACAGACATGACGAATCCATAAGGGTTCCGATTTTTGCCATTTAGCCACGGAACCCTAAAAACTGCCATGCTGCCGACCAGCTCGCCAAGCATGGCAACTATGGTGACTATAAACTTCATGAATA
Organism: Parnassius glacialis; assembly: GCA_033319125.1. Lineage (NCBI taxonomy): Eukaryota > Metazoa > Arthropoda > Insecta > Lepidoptera > Papilionidae > Parnassius > Parnassius glacialis. The sequence goes on along the minus strand of JAVANC010000001.1, from coordinate 39,830,389 downwards.
ATGGAATCTAACAACCTCTATGTAATTGTAAGATTGTGTTGTGGTACCACATGTAGTAACACTTAAGAGATAAAACGGATGCAGTGAACAAAGAGAAATACTCAGACGGTCTGAGGTCTGAGTCAGACCTATATGTAAATGATATGATTTTACACAAACATTGAGTCTAGGAAGTTCTAACTTAGAACACACAACCCCAAAAATACTAAACTAATATGATAGTTGCTGTAGGTTTATTAGGGAAAATTTGTCAATGTGAAAATACTGCAATCTAATAAAATTAAGATTGTGAAACAAATGGCACAGTGAAACCGCAAGTTATGACACCTTATTTAAAATGCTCCAGTCATTTTACAACATCTACAAGAACAATGACATTTGATAATAATAAAAACAGAATTTCATAACTTCAAATTAAATATGGTTCTGTTATGTCATGTGACCTTTTTTCAGTATATGTAATACTGACCTAGAGTAAATACATTCTTTGAATATTAATGCATATTGTGCTTAAAACAAAAATATAAATTCAGTGTTATAGTAGCTGTGTAATAGGAAATAAATTAACACAAAAATAACACTTAATCCACATGTAAAATGTCAAACTGTCAATCCTCACATTCATTTGTGGATCACCCTGCTGATATTCTGAGCTTGTCATCCATTATCATGTCTTTTAAGAAATACATGATGTTAAAGTGACATATGATGCAATATTAATTATCCACATATAATTACCATTATTTGTGGTAGATCCATGCTGCAGCTATATTAGTAGTATAGTTGTAGCACGAATGGGTCGGCTCGACCGGGGAAGGACCACGCTCTCACAGAATACCAGCGTAAAATGGCAGCTTAACTCTGCTGTGTTTCGTGTGGTGAGTGTAGAGAACCGGAGACTAATTTTACTGGAAAAGAGGCATTCCTTCTTAGTCCTCACGGGTGACGACGCATCTGCATTTTGATTCTTTATTGAGGATAAATGTAGATGTCTATGGGTTGCAGCAACCACTTACCATCAGTGTGCCAAGTGGGAGATTTTGTTTATTTACGCGTTCGATATCGAGAACGTTAAAGCTGGCTTTTCACTATGGGATATAATATATATTATATCCCGAAATATAAATTATATCCCGTGATTGGCTTTCACACTGTGAGATATATCTTTTAACCAGTGTGCATTCGTCATTGGTCATTGGATTACCCCCCTTTACCCCGTACACCGTCTGCGGGAGCACGGAACAGTGTGCGGGGTACAGGGGGAGAAATATAAAATGAAAATATCGCTCGGTCGATCGAAAAAATATTTATAGCTTGAGATGTAATATATATTATAGCACAGTGTAAACGGTTCCATATAAAATGTATGGTGAGCGATATTAATTTATATCTCGAGATGTAATATATATTATACTAGCTGTGCCCCGCGGTTTCACCCGCGTCATCACGTGTCGGTGGTGCACGACATGCCCTAAAGCATTTTATAATTGAAATTAAATATTTTATTTGATAGCAATGGATGGAAAAATTGGCACAATTAATGGAGTACTTTTATCTGTCGGCATATTATGTATGATGTAGAGCGAAGTTAAGTTTTATCCACTTTCCCTCCCCCTCCCGGTTGAGCGTCCCCCCCCCCCCCACGACACAGAAAGTGTCACGAAGCGCGGTTTTTTCCAGTTTTAAAGAAAACCGTACACGATTACATGAGAAGTGTGTAGGCATGAAATGGTTCTTGAGCTATAAAACTCTTATACTTATCAATCAATTAAATTTTCAAAAAACGATAGCAACGTGAAATGAAAGAGTTCAGAAATAAAGATGTAACTAATCATTGTCATAAAAGTACTCAATTAATTTTCAATTTATTTTAGCTATAATGATTGAACTAACCACGCTCTTAGAAGCTTTCTATACTGGCTTCTCGCAGTTCTCACCGGGCGGCTAGGGTTTATGCGTAGTTCGCGCGCCCAGCCAAGTATTGAATTATTTTAATTTTACATTATCTCTTAAACTATACGTCCAAACAACATGGTATAATGAACAAAGTTTATCTACATAAAATTGTCTTGATGATGAAGTAACTTTCGTTCGTAAGGATAATTAGGCCATGCCTAATAAAAACGCTCATAAATCACTTTTAAATTTTCAATATTTTTTGTCACAAAATACCTAATTATGGCTTATTTATAAGAAATAGACATATGGTATCGCGGACTTTTTTTTAGACGGAGTAAAGATCTATATTTTTCTAGAACATTGTATATACATATCCCTAACGATAACACCAAGGGGTCGCTCGACAACTGATGCCGGTGTTGAGCTGATTAAATATATATTTAATGCATGGGAGAATTCACAGGATGCTTTGGGTATATTTTGTGACCTATCCAAAGCCTTCGATTGTGTTCACCATGAAACATTAATCAGGAAACTTAAACACTACGGTGTAAGAAGTGATGCTCTTAAATTAATTATTTCATATTTAAGTAAGAGAACGCAAAAAGTTGTCATTAACAGTATGAGTTCTTCCGGGTCGATGGTACAGATGGGCGTGCCTCAAGGCTCAATTCTAGGCCCCTTTCTGTTTCTTGTATACATTAATGACTTACCTTACATAGTAGGAGATAACCATGATATAGTATTATTTGCAGATGACACTTCTTTAATTTTCAAATTAAGTCGACAATTGCTAAAATATGACGAAGTAAATAATGCTATATCTAAATTAGTAAATTGGTTCAATGTTAATAATTTGCATTTAAATGGCACTAAAACGAAATGTATGAAATTTATGACTCCAAATGTCAAACAATTAAATACTAATGTAATTTTAAATGGGGAGAAACTGAGTCTTGTAGATACCACCATTTTTCTTGGAATCACACTAGACGCGAAGCTTCAATGGAGCCCCCATATATCAAAACTAGCAAGCAGACTTAGTTCTGCAGCATATGCCGTAAAAAAGATTAGAAGTCTAACTAGTGTTGAAACAGCTAGACTAGTTTACTTTAGCTATTTCCATAGCATAATGTCGTATGGTATTTTGCTATGAGGACACGCTGCTGACACTGAAATTATATTTGTTTTACAGAAGAGGGCCATAAGAGCAATTTATGATTTAAAGCCTAAAGAGTCGCTGCGACAAAAATTTAAGGAAATTAATATATTAACTTTGGCCTCTCAATACATTTATGAAAATGTAATGTACGTACACAAAAATAAAAGTAGTTTTACAAAAATAAGTGATATTCATTCTGTAAATACTAGGAACAGACACAAGCTAGTAGTACCGGTTACTCGACTCCATCGAGTCAGTAATTCATTCTTGGGGCGATGTATACGCTTTTACAACAAAATTCCAGAAAATATACAAAATTTGACCTGCTCAAAGTTCAAAAACTTTATTAAACTAAGTTTGTATAAAAAGGGTTATTATAGTATTAAAGAATTTATAGATGATAATAACCCCTGGAAATGAGGTGATCGCTACCAAGCTATTTCTAATTTGTTGTGTTGTTAATTTGTGTAACATACATGATTGTAAGCTGTTATTTAAAAAAAAAAGTACCGCTGGGTTTCTTGCTGGTTCTTCCCAGGACAGAGGTTTTTTTTTCGAACCAGTGGTAATTATACAAAGGAGTGACTTTCAATAAGCATTATTTATAATCTATATTGAATAAAAAAGTTTCTGTTTCTGTTTCTGTTTCCAGCGTACGCGGATAAATCATTTCGGGAGTGCTTTTTCTTCTGACTTGCTTAACAAATATCCATATTTAAGGCTAGCTGAGTGATATAGCTTAATGCTATACCTGCTATATTAGCCTATACTTTTCCACATGAATCTGGCTATAATATACAAAAAGAATTTTTCAAATCGGACTGGTAGTTCCAGAGATTAGCGCGTTTAAACAAACAAAAAAACAAAAAAAACTGTTCCGCTTTATTATATTAGTATAGATTATATCCCGTAGTGAAAAGCGGGCTTAACTACGATTTGTATAGAATAAAATAAGCGCCAGCTAGTGGCAATAATTGGAATCACAATTCATTATTAGCTATTTGTTTATGTTTCGTAATTTGATCAAGGTTTCGTCAGTTTGTGTTATTATTATGAGATTGAGAATTAGCCATTTTATTTTAATGTTAATTATTGAAAGTATTAAATTGAAAGCAAAAAACATGAAGGTGTTTTCATTCTAATATGATTTTATGTTGACATTTATGGAGCAGTAAATGTAATTTAGTTACTTAGTGTTAAGTGAACTTATGATACTTACTACTGACTTAATTATTAAATATTGATGTTAGGAACTTGGATTTATCAAACGCTATTTACACAAAAACTTGAATACTTTCTTGGAAAAGGCGATATCTATCCTTAAATTACCTACCTGTCATTGGGGTGTAACAACGGACTAAAATATGCACAAGCTTTTGCTTCAGCACTGGCTTTATAATAGTAGTCATCTATTATTATTAGTTATTCATTAATAACGAATAATAATAGATGAGAAAGACATTTCTTTGTGGCTGCAAACATCCTCCTAACGAAAAAAAAACGGCCTGCCTAAATTATATATCGTTCTCACAAAATGAAATAAAATGAACTCTTCAACAATTCTCACTCTTCTATCTCACTGTAAAAATTTAGGTGAAAACTTTTTCGATATCGACCGCGTAAAATTTTACGTCTCGATTGCCGCTCCAACCAATCACGTGCCTTAACGTTCTCACTGACGAATGAGAGTCAATGCTCGATGGTGATTCCGATTATTGCCAATAGTTGGCGCTGATTTTATTCCATACAAATTGTAGTTAACTTTCTCGATATCGAGCGCGTAAAACAACATCTCGCACTTGGCACCCAGGTGGATTGTGTGCTCGTTTGTCACCCTATCCTATTAAAAAAATGCACGACCACTACATTCACTACACACATACTTAGCATCAAAATCAAAAATCAAAAAAGAAATTTTCAAAAAATCACGAATAAATATTTCCTAGCAGTGTGCTGTGTAAGAAGTTCATAACGCCACTTCATCCCGTGGGTGTCATAAAGATGACCATAAGAAATCACAAAGGCTTCTAATAGATGGCGCCAGATGTAAAACACATGGACCGCACACGGGTACCGGGTACGGCAAACGTCGATCCGCCTGCCAAGTTCAACAATTAGGGCACATCCTCCCCATGATAGAAGTACCATATCCTGCAGTGGAATTTGACGGGTAAATTAAGAAGAAAAATATATATTTCAATATTAGTAATCTACAGCAGAAAGCAGTTAGAAAATCATATTTTAGGAGGAATAAGAATTTGCACATCCGCATTTTGAACAATATTTTTGCTCAACAATGATCAGAGGCAAAGTGCTAGTCAAGTTGGTAGACTTGGTTCTTTGCAAGAACTAAGTATCATTTGATTGTAGTGAATAAATAAAATAAAAATATTATAGTAAATTAGTAAATAAAATAGTCTATTGTTTAAGCTTAAATTATTAATGTCCACATAAAATCACTTTATTTTTACCATGAACTCTATTCAGATCTGTGTCCCTGGTAGCAAGTCCTACAGCCCAAACTCCTCCCTGTTGCAACTTTACTTCAAAGTAGGCTTTATTTTGAACTAAAGGAGCGTTACCGAGAGTACAACCAGAACCACAAGCCCGTTGTCCATTTTTTACCAATACAACTTCATGACCTGAAATATATAATACGGAAATATATATTATTATGATATATATGGATATTATATTTTTACATGTGTCAGAGTACTCCTACTACAACAGAATCACGTAAGACAGGGTGTCGTTATATTCCCAAACAGTGCATGTTGCCAGTGATGACATAAGTGGGAGGAACCTCCAAGTCACTCATCTCAGTTTGTGGCATTTCTTGAGGGAGGCCTATGTACAGCAGTGGACTTGTGATTGTCTATAATCATAAACTCATAAAAATGTTAAACAACTTTCAGTATGTCATATCTTACCCTAAAAATCAAAAAACCTGTTGTTACAATCATAATTTAATGCAATGTCATTTATTTTATTTCTATTGCAAAAACTTTACTTATTATAGTAAGTAGTAAGCATCACTTAACCTAAACAACATTTTTCTCGATACCAGATCCGCTATTTTATAAACAACCATAAAAATAATACATGGAAACAAACTAAAAATACCTAATGAACATGCATATAGAAATAATTTTAGAATTAATGTATATCTACAAACCCAAAGTCATACGTAAACATAACAATGAGCAATATGCATATACAATATAAACAACATTTTTCTCGATACCAGATCCGCTATTTTATAAACAACCATAAAAATAATACATGGAAACAAACTAAAAATACCTAATGAACATGCATATAGAAATAATTTTAGAATTAATGTATATCTACAAACCCAAAGTCATACGTAAACATAACAATGAGCAATATGCATATACAATACAATAAGTCAAACATATTAAGTAGGTAACAGTGCAAGCAACTAGCTCACAATTCCCTTGTTCACTAGATAAGCCCAAAGCATTTCTAGAGTGTTCTCAATGGAGTAAAATGGGAATCCTTTTCGTAGATATTAAGTTTAAAGAAATGATTACATTAAAGAGTCATCAAAAAAAACATCAACTGTTCCCCAAAATGTGTCTTAACATGATACTTAAAAATTCCAAAATTAAATCTTACATTCATTACTGTCGTTGTTTCTGAATATTCATGGGGGGAAGTAAAAGAAAATAACCCTTGATTTTATATACATAAAAGACAGTACATTTGTTTCAGTATAAATAATAATCCATAACCTAAATCAGATTTTAATTTAAAAATGCATGTAGGTATGTAACGTTAAGACAAAAAACGGCTGCAGCTGTCATCTAATAACAAGTAAAATGAACCACACTTAATACTTAGGCAAACTTATTGGCCAGAATGTATCCTGGTACCTGTACATTGAATCAATCTTTGCAAGTATTAGAAATTTTTATTCATGGTGAAGTCTTTGAGAAAAACTGTCCCTTAAAAACATTTTAAATTATATATATATATATATATATATATATATATATATATATATATATATATATATATATATATATATATATATATATATATATATAATATAAATATCAATCTCAAAAAAGTTAAAAAATAATATGTATTTCAAAAAACAACAGTTCTTCACTGCTACATTACATAAACACATCCATTACATTATAAATAATGTAATGGATTTTTTTTAAAGAAATAAATATATACTTTAGCCTCTCAGTAAAATGTATGTATATTTATACACAGAAACAAAAATGGTTTTATTAAAAATAGTAATAGTAATGTATATTCTGTAAATACTAGGAAGTCAGTAATTTCTTCACAGGGCAATGTATACACTTTACAACATAGTCGCAGGACTTTTTTAAGAGATAAGATTGTTGAATAAGGGTTATTAGTATAACTAAAGAGTACAACATTATTGATAATAATCCCTGGAATTGAGGTGCTCACCACCTAGCTGTTTCTAAATGCATTTGTACTTAATTGTATAAAATATATTGTAAATTAATGTTTAAAAAGAGTTCTGCAGGGTTTCTTGCTGGTTCTTCCCACGACAGAGTTTTTTCCAAACAAATGGTAAAGCTTAAAATTACTTTCAATAAGTATTATTGTAATATGTGTATATTGAATAAAAAGAAAGTATATTAGGTGAAATGTAATTCTCACAGAAATCCCTCTGACTAGAACAAAAACTGTTAGTACATTAAGCACTTGCAAGTGTTACGAAAGAGTGGGGCTGCTTGATACAAGTCTTAAACTTTATATATTACAAATATTTTAGTTATATTATGATATTAAATGGTCAGTCTTAGCCTTTGTATATTAACCATGTAGTGGCGGTGTAAGAATATCCACTACCCCATATCATCATGTGGGTGTTGTAAGAGGCGACAGAGGGAAACAAATCAGAAGACAGGTACCAGTATCTTCCTAATAACAACTACAAATATAAAAACTGTGGTTGCCAACATACTTGTGAAACATAGCAACTATGGCAAATATACCCCTTTGAAGCAATTTATGTAGGGGGCCTATGTTCAGCAGTGAATTTTAATAGGCTGTAACAGCAACCTTTATATATATTTTACTAGATTTTTTTTAATAGAAATAGGGTGACAAACGAGCACACAGTCCACATGATAGTAAGTGGTTGCTGTAGCCCATAGACATCTACATCTATCCTCATTTGCGAATCAAAATGCAGATACATTGTCAGCCTTGAGGACTAAGATGGAATGCCTCTTTTCCAATAAAAAGGGTATCCGGTTCTTTACCCTCACCATACGAAACACAACAGCATTAAGCTGCTATTTTACACAGGTATTCTGTGAGAATGTGGTCCTTCCCCGGTCGAGCCGACCCATTTATGCTACAACTATATTGTAAATGATGAAAAATGACTGCCTCGTTGGTCTAGTGGTTGTACTAGTGCGACTGCTGATCATGAGGTCCCGGGTTCGAATCCCGGGTCGGGGCCAAAAAATCAGTTATTGAGCTTTTCCATCAAGAAATTTTCAGTAGCTGCCCGGAGTCAGGAAGTTGGCGGTGTTTCACCCCCGTGCCTCGGAAAGCACGTAAAGCCGTCGGTCCTGCGCCTGATCTCTCTCCGGTCGTGTTGGTTTACCGTCCCATCGGGCTATGTGAGTGAGGGAATAGAGAGTGCACCTGTGCTTGCGCATACACTTGGGCACTATAATCCTATCCTACACAGATGGCTTGTCTCCGTTGAGACTGGCCACCGTGGCCGAAATTCGGTCTGGAGGACATTATTATTATTAAATGTAGCTGCAGCTTGGCTCTACCATATAGGTGTGTGGGTAGATACCATCATCTTATCTATTGCTGCCTGTACATAATGTTAGTGCCAGCACAGCTGCATTCTGGTCTGAAGACTATAAACAGACAGTAAGTATTATTACAGTCCATCTTAGTTCTTAGAAGTGACAAGGCATCTGTAGCCTTCATTGTTTGTAGTTGGTTACAGGTGTCCATGGGCTACAGTAGCCACTTACTTACCTTTGGATAGACTCAAAGTGCATTTGTTACTTGAGTTTTATAAAAAAAAAGAATGTAATATTATATTATTTTGTAAAAGGAAATAAATAATTTTAGATTCAGAATTATGAAATGTAAATATTGGATTCAAGCTGTAACCATTACTTATCTACATACAAAACTCTTCTAACTTCTTCTTCTAGTGATGGTTGAAAATAAGGCTGAACCTAAACGTCACTTAGCAGTGAATGATGAAACTGATAATGAAAAGCAGTTGTCTTCCTATGTAATATAATGTAGTCTTCAAAGTAAAATGTAAATGTATTACACAACCTACTCTCATTTCTTAGAGGGTTAAGGAGCAATTAGAGGTATTCAAGGCAAGAGTGTAATAGAAAAGAGTAGAATAGGCTTTGTTAAACCAAGTCAGTGCTTTAACATCCTTGGCTACATCACTAATTACCATTGGGTGGGTAGTACTAAGTACTGGCCTGTAACAGTTAAAAAGTACCAGTGTAACAGGTGGTACTGCACTCTTCAACCCATATGTACAGCTTATTAAGGGTAACTCTTTACAATACCTTACGAAGTGTTAATTGTTTTCTTACTATGTGCAACAAAATGTTACTAATCAGTATAAGTCATACTAATTAAAGTTTTATGGCATTTGTTATCAAAGAAAAATAATAAATACAAATTTATACCCATGTGTAAGGAATCCAGTTGAATAGGGTTCTCTTTCACCCGTATTGGCACACTTGGGGTCAGTGTGAATCCATTTAAACATCTATTAAGACAACAAAACATGTTTGTCTTAAAAGTACTTTAAATAGACAAAAATCAATACAAATTTATTTCTTCAAACTATTTTCTTCTCCAATAAACTTTATTTACTTCACATTCATCTCATTCATTCAATACTTCAACATCTGTCACTGTCAAAACGTGTTGCCAACAACTAAAATTAGCTCTCCACCAGATTCAACTTCTAAAACCACCAGAAAACTACGAAAAAGCGACCCTACGCTCACTATCTCTAAATTTTCCACTAACAAATTTTTTGCTTATTATGAAAGAAAAAATAGATATATTAGTAATTGTTTACACACATATTTGTTACATACTCTGTAACACAACATTACATTAGCTATGTAAATAATCAATAAATCAACATACAATTAATAAGTCAACATCAAGAATATATTATTTAATTAACTGTTATTTTAAATTAAATCGTCTTCTTCAGTTGAATCGTTTTTAATATTATTATGCTTACAATTGTACAACAACATTTGTATTTCCCTTTTTGACCAGAAGTGATTTCAATCACTTGGAAGCTTGGAACCAATCCTTTAGATGTGAGTCTTAAAGCTGAAAATCTCGAAACTTTTGTTAATACTGTGATTTCGACATAATGGCGTATCAACTCGTGAAAGAATACGATACTGAGTTTAGTAAGCTACTACTAAAATATTCTACGAGGATCCCAGCGAATAATGTAGCACCACCGGGATGGATCGTCTGATGTCACGTTATGTGTGACGAATCAGTGCTGCCCACACAGTAAAAGTAATTTTGTCTTAAGTGAAGTAGTATCATCTCGTCAAGTATACCTCAAAACTTGGAAACGAGATTGTACAACCAGTGTGTGTTGCCAGTAATGACATATGGATCTGAGACGTGACCCTTCACTGCCGGCTGTATGAGGAAGCTTAAGATCACCCAGCGAGCTATGGAGGGGGCTATGCTCGGGGTTAGATTTAAAAACGAGTATATCCGCTGTGAAAACAGAGTAACCTACATATCCCAACGGATTAGTAAGCTGAAGTGGCAATGGGCCGGCTATATAGCTCGAAGAACCGACAACCGATATGGAAAAAAGGTTCTTGAGTAGCAGCCTCGTACCTGCAGGCGAAGTGTCCACACTAGATGGAGTGACGACCTAGTAAGACATACAGTAAGTCGATGAGTGCACGTGGTTCAATACCGCGTTTTGTGGTATTCTTTGTCCAAGTCCACTGCTGAACATGTTAAATATTTAGCAATTGACTTGTGGAGGGCTGTAACGATGATGATGATGATGAAATGAAGTAGAAATATATTTCGAAACGGTTAAGTAGTTTAATGGTTGAGTAATCATCTTTTCACTAATTGAAACCGAATTCTAGTGAACAAATACAAAAGAAAACCTACAAAGAACCACAAGCTACTAAAAGTAATATTTCTCCACTAAAAAGGGTCGAAACCACCAGTTTTAGTGGAAAATCTTCTAAGTTGACAACGCTGTTTAGAAAGTTACCTGACACTGATGACCTAAAGGTATAGATACCAGGCCAATAACTCCAAAAAAAATTACCTGACACTGACAGTATCATAGTTGTTGTTGTTGTTTTTATTATTCGCTCGAGAGAGCAGGCAAAGGAACTATGCCATACAGCCTTGTCTTCATGTATAATTTTCCTTCATATTTCACTGCTTCACAATATGTTGATGCGTCACATTGTGCAGCCTTGGGAGATTTTGACGGTAACTTGAGCCAGCAGGCAGCTGACAGTTGGCGATGGTATCTAAAGGCGCCTATGCAAACAAACAGCTTATCTTGAGATTCCATCACCATCAGAGCACTTGTTTCACAGTTTCCATTAATAGTTCACATGCGCAGACACTTAATACGCAAAATCGCACTACTTTTACATATCAAAGTCCACTTCAAACCATTATTTAAACAATAATACAGGAGCAGCAAGCCGCCGCCGGTCGAGTTCCCGCCAAAACTCCAATATTTGCTTGATTTTGATTTGAAGTTTTCTTTTAACAGTATCATAGAGCCTGACGCCTGTCAAAACTAATCCGACCATGAAACTATGGAGTGGGTTGTTTTGGCAGGAACTTGACCGGCGGCGGTATGCTGATCCTGTATTATTGTTTAAATAATGGTTTGAAGTGAACTTTGATATGTAAAAGTGGTGCGATTTTGTATATTAAGTGTCTACGCATGTGAACTATTAGTGAAAACGGTGAAACAAGGGCTCTAATGGTGATGTGATTCTCAATATAAGGTTGTCTGCTTAGGCACCTTGAGATACCATTGCCAACTGTCTGCTGGCTCAAGTTGCCGTCAAAATCTCCCGAGGACTTCACAATGTGTCGCATCAACATATTGTGAAGCAGTGTACTATGAAGGCTAATTATACATTTGTGCTACGAAGGATAATAATTATACATTGAAAAATGGAAAACATGTGCAACGAAGGATAATAATTATACATTGAAAAATGGAAAACATGGCTGACGCACAAACCGTGCAGGACAAGAAATAGAGAAAAAAAAACTATGGAGTGTAGAGTACAAGGAGAACCCTCTTATAAGGGACAAAAGTTGAAAAAGTGTCCTACTATTTACTGAAAATAGAGATTCCAAAACCTACAACAATAGCGCTGGCGTCTGAAAAACTACGATATGAAGATAGCTGTCGTGAACGGAGTAAAGTCAGCTGAATTCAAATATTTCAAAAATTTGATGACTAGAGTAGTTAGTAAAATGCCAGTATACAAAACCTCAACTATTTACGTAGTACAAAATCAAGCGGATTGGTCGGTCTTTGTTTATTTCTCCATCTTATTCTAATTAATTTTGGCGCTTTTTTTAAATTTATCCTACGCTACTGCAGCGCCACCCTTATTGGACATGTTTTTAGGGACACTTTTCATATATAGAGATGGTCCTCCTTCTCTCTACACTCCATACATGAAAGTATGGAGTGTAGAGTACAAGGACGACCATCTCCTTATATAAAGTGTAGATGCTGCTTCTCTTGTATCGACGTTTTCTCTGTTGGTGCTGGGATCAAATATATCTTCGTGTGTTTATACAATTTTTTTTTAAATTATTCTGCAGTGGTTTAACAGCATCACGATGAGCAATCCATCTTGTCTCTGAGAGTCTTTTGACGGATACGCCTACACTTTTCATTAAAGTTTCCCATTGGCGTGTGAATGATGAAAATAACCTGAAAAAGTCTTTCTACTGTTCCGAAAAAAAGTTAAACTTAAATTAACGCTCCCTAAGTGAGTGCACTGATGAATGACTGATGAATGATTAGCACAAGGCGTTTCCTACGTGGTAGAGCTATGCTGCAACTATATTAGTAGTATAGTTGTAGCACAAATGGGTCGGCTCGACTGGGAAAGGACCACGCACTCAAAGAATACCAGCGTAAAATAGCAGCTCAACATTGATGTGTTTCGTATGGTGAGTGTAGAAAACCGGAGACTCTTTTTACTGGAAAAGAGACATTCCATCTTAGTCCTCACGGGTGACAATGCATCTGCATTGTGATTCGCAAACGAGGATAGATGTAGATGTCTATGGGCCACTTATAGGGCACTTATAGTTCGGCCGTTCAGAGAATGCGTTCCTGACACCTATCAGTTAGGCACGACTAGTGATGGGCACAACATAACACTGAGTTCGTTACCGTTCCTCCAAAATGAACCGTTGCGTTATTTTTAAGATTTTCAACAGTGGTAGAGCCACGCGGCAGCTTTTGCTGTCGCACGGATGGGCCGGCTCGAACCGGGGTGGTACCACGACCTCACAGAAAACCAGCGTGAAGTAGAAGTTTACCTCTGCGTTTCGCTTGGTGAGTGCAGGTGGCCGGAGGCCCTTTTTACTGGAAATGAGGCATTCCATCTTAGTCCTCACGGGTGGCAACGCATCTGCATTTTGATTTGTAAGAGAGGATGGATGTTAGATGTCTATAGGCCGCATCAACCACTTACCATCAGGTGGACTGTGTGCTCGTTTGTCACCCTTATCCTATAAAAAAAATTATTAATTTTTTATTTATTTTATTATTTAAAAAGATTATTTTCGTTTTAAATTGGCGGAATCATTTAAAATTTATATTTTAGTAATTTCAAGTGGAAACCAAAAAAAGGTAATATTAATATAATAAAATTGTTTTATTTATTCTTTGTTACAAAGTTACAATCTGTATTTCTATGCAATAAAGTACATTGAATTGAATGTGCGTACAGAATATTAATCAGACTCCGATTCGCTTGAGGAGGTGGTGTCTTCATCATCATCTTCGCCTACATGTATAATTATATTATTATCAATAACAGAATCAATCCTGATATCTCGGTCAAAATGTTCCACAATCAGGTTTTTAGTCTTCTCAACAACCTTTGCCCAGTCATCTCTTGTGACTTCCCCGCAGGCTTCTTTTAATAGGGTCATCATCTTTTTCGTGCTGAATGGCGGGGAAGTATTGTGGCGGGCGGCGTAACCTTTTATTTGAGCCCAGATTAGCTCAATCGCGTTATATTGGCAATGATACGGTGGAATTCTTAGAACGCGATGACCGCTTTATTTTCTTTAACTAATTTAATTAGCTCTGGTTTTAGCACCTGCATATTTGCGTCAATGCCTTTTACTTGTAACCAAGCCACCATTTCTTCTTTTTTATTACCTTGGGTAGGTGGTTTCTGTATTTGAACCGAGTGATAGGAGGCATTATCCATGAATATTACAGAAGGCTCTGGTAGGCTGGGCAAAAGCACGTTCTGGAACCACTCTTTAAATGTAGAGGCATTCATTTCCTGGTGGTAGTCTTTTGTGGTTTTTGATTGAAATGCCAGTAACGCGTTCTCCACAAAGCCGTATTTTGCAGAACCTGCGTGGCATATTATCAGACGGGCCCCCTTACCCATTGGTACTTTCGACGTCGACGCTTGTTTATCATCCGTCCAAGAACGGGAAACCGTGTGATTGGCGTTTAGCCACATCTCGTCAATGAACACGACATTATCCCAGTTATCAATATTTTTTGCTTCTCTCAACAAACTTATCCGTTTTAAAATTATGTCGTATCGTTCTAATAAAATTTTTCTTTTGTCTGTTTTTTTATACGAAAAACCAATATCTTTTAAGATTTTGGTTAAAGCAGTTTTACCCCCGCTAAACAGTCCAGCTTCTCTTAACGACGCTAAAAGCTTCTTCCTGTTGAGATATTCATTTTTGGAATAGTAACCATATATATGATTTTTGATTGCATCGGCGTCAAAGGTGTCAATATCTGTCACGGGTTTAGTTCTACGTTTCTTCTTCGGAGTACGTAAAATATTATCTTCCGTGCCAGTAGAGCCGAACTTTTCTTTATTAATATTTGTTATCGTTCGTTTGCTAACTCCAAGCGCCTGAGAGACGCGTTCTTGTACTTGTTCGACAGGTAACAGTGGTCCGCCATTTTGCCGCTCCCGCTCAAAGTAATCTTGCAGCTTGATGATTAACTCACGGACTCCACTTTTCAATGTTTGTCCACGTTTAGGCATTATTATGCACCAAAAGTAAAAAGAACGCAATACAAAACACAATCGAAGTCTGATTTAGCGCCGATGTCAGTTTGAAAAGCAGAAACAGTCCATTAAACGAAAGCCGGGTAATCAAATAAAAACAGATCGAAAACACTTGAAGAACGTGGTCTATGCGCACGAAACGACAATAGACGACTGTTCTAGCGTCACAAAATGGCAGCCCATAACACCATTTGGGGTTACCATTTTCAACCTAAATATAAAAATGCTACTTTCTTTCGCGCGTTCGGTTTGATCGTAGTTTTATTTTTATATTTAATAAAAGTTAGCTTATAGTCCATTATTTTCAAATTCTTAAAAAGAAAAACAAAACGTATTATTTTATAAAGTATAACTGTATAAGAACAGATTACGATACTGTTATTGCCTGTTATTGTTAGCACAGCACTACAAATATAAAGCGCTGACATAACCTTGTAATAGCGCAGTATAGATTTAGAAAAATTTTGTTTACCAAGTTATTTGACACTCAGTTTGGCACAAAATTATAACATTCATTGATAATTGATATAATAATGTTGTTTTAATGCGCATCAATTGTTAAAACGGTAAACAACCAGCAAAAATATTTTTATCGTAACTGCAACACCATTACAAAGTTACGTCGTCAGTTCAATCGCGACGTGTCAAGAACGCATTCTCTGAACGGCCGAACTATAACATCCGTAGATTGAGGATTGACTAGATAAAGCATTCGCGTATGCTTTTGAGATAGAAATAGGCGGGAGGTACTTTCACTGGGTTACCAGATATTGTTCCTTTTCCCCCGTTATGGGTTTATTTATATTCACAGCACTTACATTCATACAAAAAACTTAATTGTTACCATAAAAAATGTTCTTTTATAATTCAGATGATTAATTCATTTCTCTTGAAAATACATTCTGTGACTAAAAACTACGGGCGAAAACGACGTAAAAACAGAATCATCATTCTGTATTCAACGGCGCAACGACGATTTTACTGGACATTCAATAAACTCTTTGGATTTCGACGGCACTAAGTGAAGACGCTACTAGCACAAAGTGTGATATTGCTAATAAATAACAATATGTTATGTATGTACTTAAATATTAATTAAGAATAAAAATATTAAATAATAAACAAAAATTTCCTCGTGTCGAGTTTTGTTTTTACAAAAAAAAAATGTTTTAACATACCATTCCATCACAAGTTCAGTGCTGAACACAGACCTCCGAAAGGAAAGGCTTTCCATTTAGATTTTGTAGTACAAAACACGGTTATGAGACTACTCCCGCGATTTCCTGCATGTTTCGCTAAGTTAGTGTCTTGTGTACGGCAAGTTGTGGCGTACAAGAGAATTTGTCTGTACACGAAATGATATTACCCCGCGTTGTAAGCAATAATACAAGATGGGGATGGGGCAGCAGCACTTTCCCAACGAAAACTTAAAATAAACCTGCTACCTCATATCGTTTCATGGGTGGTGTATGAGCCGACATAGGGAAATATCAAAGAAGATAAACAGCAGCATTTTCAGATAACAGCTAAATAAAAAATAAAACAGTGGTTGACAACCCGCTTTCCAAGCGTTGAAACTATGTCAAATAACTATAATCATGTTTATGTTCAACAGTGGACTTTTGACAGACTGTAAAGATATATATTCTATTCAAATGAAAATATACATAGAAATATAAAAAGGAAAAAGAACTAAATTGTTTGTACTTACACAACATTTAGAAATATTAACAATGTAACATTAAGTAACACAAATGAAAACACAATTATATATTAAATATAATTCAATAACATTAAAATAAACATAGGATTATTTATTAATTTTTCATCACATTAATAAATAAATTTAACAAAATTTTTGTCTTCTTTCTAGAGCATTCGTTGTAATTCTTTTCTTGGTTTGAGTAGCTTTAGAATTTCTCAAAAATATGCATTTGTAAACTTGATTTATACTTTTGCATGGCAGAAACTCTTGGGTGCTGGTTGTTAGAATCGGATTAGAATGGTATATATATATATATATGCCTTGCTAATATATTTTAATGGTATAAATAATAAGGTACAACTCCTAAATTATACTTAGTTAGGTAATACTTATCTCTTGTCAAAAACATCTTTATTACATTATTTATGACAATTAAATAGAAATTATCATAATTATTACATTTATTTCTTAATTTATTTACACATTATTGTTTATAACACCTTTATAAAAGGGATTAAGTGTAGCCTAAATGTCCCATTGGTAGGCATTCCCAGTCAGTTTTACAATTATTATTGCATAATAAATTATTCATTTGTATATTTAGGTCAGGACTTTAAATTATTTATTTATTTCTTTTATTTAAATCTTTATTTGCATAAAACATGGTAGTACAGATAAAGTTCCAACATTTGTAAATGAGGATTCATGTTTAATCAATCCATCTATAAGTAAATATTTTGTCATTGTCATTTAACCAAATTATGAACAATGTCAAAAATCATAACTACTAACAAGGTCAAACTTATATCACTTATGGAGAAACAACAAGAAATCATAACATTTAAAAAAATATCTTAATTATATTGTAAATTACATAAGTTAAGTATATTTAGTCCACCTAAACAATGAGGCTCATAATGTTTTGAGCATATACTGCTAAGTTTTGTTGGTTACCTATAATTACTACCAGTAGCGATTATCCAACAGTTACGGATAGCTGATTCCTTAGAATAGCTGTGAAATAATATATTTAAAAGAAATTAATATATTAAATATATAGTACACTTTTATATCAAGGCATTTAACAAAAAAAAATCAAGTATGGGTATCTGTGCATAAATACAATACCTATAACAACTAATACAATATCAATTGATTTAATTAAATAGCAAGTATATGTAAATGTAATGATAATATTACTCATACGAAACATTTAAAAAAATTATGTACATATTAAGCGTTAGATATTGTTAATTAATACATTTACAGCCTATCATAGTTATGTCCTCCACAGCTGAACATAGGCCTCTCATACAGCTTGTCTCCAAATAACTGCAGTTGACAATTCTCCTGCCAAGCTAGGCAACTATCACAAAACCTATAACTTTTGACTTTTCATACTGACTAATGGTATATTATCATCAAATTTTTTCTACATCATTAATTGAGAATATTATCTTATGTCGTTGTGTTATTGTGTACCTTAAGATTAAGACTTATTTATTTATTTATTATTTTATCTATGTTTATATTTATTTTTATATTAGTATGACATATTTATTTATTTTTTTAATAAATATTGTAATGTAACTGTTGCTAATGTATAGAAGAATTAATGGAATGCAATAAAGTTTTGTGCATCTGATTTCAGGCAATACATATTTTGTGAAATTAAATATACTTTGCCCAATGTTTATGTACTTGAATCCAAACATGTTTTCAGGTTGATACTTACATATTATTTGTGACGTCTATGTAATATGGAAAATAATTGAAGAGTTGTAGGGCAATAAGGAGTTTCCTTTAAAGCTGAACATAAAAGTGTATGTATAAAATTATGTGATTCATATTTATGGACATAACTACTTATCACAATAACAAGTATTATTGAACAATGCGAAAACATTATTGTACTCGCTGATATCCCTAAAGTTTCTATAATCCTACCAAATCAAAAAGTACACGTTTGTTATGACTTTAAGCTTTCGAATGACCGTTCAAATTAAGGAGCATTATCATGAAGAATTTACAATTTGGGAGTCCAAATATTTGACAAAATACATCACAAAGTTCATTAAACACATGAAATGTTACACTTTATATTCAAAACAATAGATATTAATCAGTACAAGTAGCAAATGTAAGGACAAATCAAACTTACCGATGAAAGGCAATATTATCAATTTTTCGTTGACTGATGCTGTTGCATCCTAAAATGCTCCAACTTACCATCTTTTTAACCTTACCTAATAACTAAAACCCACAAACAACACTAAATTCAATTACCCGTTTGCTTATAATATCAATGTTATTTACAAGAGCTTGACATCGTTAATGTCAATTAAAGGAGGGAAAACAATCAAAAACGCATACCTAGAAAAAGACAAGAAATATAGATTTGCTTCTCCCTTACTCTTATGTCTAACTATATACGTGCATTTCTTTCACACGCTGATGACGTCACGGAATGTTTAGTCTATAAGATACAAAGTCTATGATAACATCCGATGGACTGTGTGCTCGTTTGTCACCCTATCCTATTAAAAAAAAACAATATATTGATTCATTTGACAACGTCAAATTTTAAAATAGTGTTATCATCTATAGCGTAAAATACACCCCCTAGTTTTTAGGGAAAGAACATTCATGTTTTACTATTTTTTCCGTGTTACTTAATAATATGCTTAATTGAAATACAATATGGAATATTCCAACTATGATTAGCGATAAAAAATTTAAGATTATCCTTCTAGCATACGTCAAAAATATTATTTTAAGTCGATAACTGTCTTAACGTTGGTAATGTTTTTATTTTGTGTAAACATTTATAAATGTTAAGAGATAAAATACAAAACTCGGTGCCTCTCTTTCTAAGAAAAATGAGGAACAGTTATACAATGTTTCAAGCGTTCACTCCCTATATTATACTAGCTGACCAGGCAGACGTTGTTCTGCCCTTTCCGAACGACCTTTTGCTTTCCCAAAAAAACTCCTGAAATTAGCAATAAAAAAATTGACGGTCACTTATCGGGATAAAAACTATACTATCTCTCAAGTTGGACCAAACTGCACACAATTTGCAAAATTTTTTTGAAATCGGTTCTATCTGTTGAATACTTACAGCAACACGTGGTGGTTATAATACTAAATTGTAGTTTATATTAAACGTTTGTATTTTTAACATAGCGCCAGCTATTAAATATTTACTCAATCCAGTCAACAGATATCGTCATCTGACTGAATCGTTTGGAGCTAACAGATAATTGTGACTGTCAAATAATAGACAAATAATTTTCAGTAAAATAATATTGTATTGCGATTATAAATTGAGATGTAAGCTATCCTATCTTTTAAGTTGGACCAAACTGCACATTGACCAAAAATTTCATTGAAATCAGTTCAGTAGTTTAGGAGTCCATCGCGGACAAATAACGTGACACGTACTTTTTATATATAAAGATTATAACCTCCTTGACATAGACTTAGACTAAAGAATAAGAGAACTATTTTTTTTTAGAGTATTGGCTAGACCTCAGAACCCCAAATAGTTAATATTATAACCATAAATAACTGGTGTAGGGATAACAGTCTATCAGTTAATGCTAATAAGACTTTTTAATACGCTTTACCAAAAAGAGACGGTTGGACAAATTAGTTACACCGAAGCGTAATTGTAAAGAAGTACTTACCATTCTCCACGAACGTATTTGAGCGTAACAATCGACCAGAAACTAACAAACACTATCACCTTAGCAACATATATCATACGCATATGTGTAATATAAGGCAAAAATTGCCTTAAGTACGTGCAGTGTATGGTTGGGAACAAGTTGGGCTTGCGTCCCAGTATGATCCTAAGTGAGGCCAATTATTACCTATAGTCCAGTCATATTAGGGGTTTCACCTCGGGGTGAGAGAGAATAAGCTGTAAACTTGTATAAATTTTTATTTTTGCATTCTAAATGTTGTGAAAAACTCTCAAAATCTCGTATAGTACGCGTCTTAACATATTCAAGATCAAAGGCTACAAAAATCGGTTTTTTGCAAATATGTCGCTTGCTATGGTTCTAATGCTGTTTGCATTTAGCATTAAAATCACAGGAAGCGAAATATTTTCAAAAAAATTATGTAGAATTAACGCCCAGGGCGGTGTAAGCTTGTCTATGATTGAGAGATGAGAGAAGAATTTTCGCCATACTTTGCTGTACGGAAGTCAACCTGCAAAAACACTACTTCAACCATATTATCTATATAAATTCTGATAGTCAAGCAGCATTGCTAACGCTGAAATCCTTAAAGCTAGTTCCAACTAGCTTTAAGGATCTCAGACTGCGTGAACCGAACAAAGGAGTCGTTTTGAGATGGGTTCCGGGTCATGCGGGTATTGTAGGAATGTACTTGCGGACAAGCTCGCACGGGATGGCTCAAAGAGTACCCAATTTGGACCCGAACCATTTTGTCGAATCTCAAAAAGCCTGGCCCGATTGACCCTTGGAACTCTTTATCACAATAAATCACTTAAGATCTGGTCTGATACGCCAAGATTAAAACATACTAAAGCCTTAATCCAGGCTCTTGATCGTAAATTCACTTCAGAAACTGTGTATTCTGGCGAGAGCCCTGACTGGACGCTGTTGTCTAAAAATGGCGATTCTGTTCCTTAACGGAAGAAACATCGTTACTGATTGTTAACCCTTAATGCGAAAACGTAACACTCATCTGGGAAACTATGTATGGACTTAGCCGAGAAGTGAAATTGCTTACAACTCGTTTTAAACAAACGTTGTAAAAAGTCGTTGCTTACAAATTGCTTACACTGTTAGAATTAATGATAACGAAATGCCATAAAATACAAAAAAAAAAATCAGTCCGGTTTCGCTAATTTGTGAGCTACGTCGCGTTGACTTGAGTAATAACCATTTAAAATTTTCGTTTGTCCGTCAATCCGAGCTAACCTTCGGAATGGCTGTACCGTTTGTAATAAAACTTCACGAACAAATAGAGAGTAATACCAGGAATGATCTAGACTAAATTTTATCCAAAAAATTTAGAGACTTTATTAAAGCAGAAATATTGATAAGATAAAATAAATGGTCTTTAATGATTATTTTAAGTCTAAATAATACCACATTAATAGATTCCACCCAGGCGAAGCCAGAGCGCGTCGCTTGTTATAAATGTTGCATGCAAATAAAAAGAGATTCCGTTCGCATAGGTGTCACTCGTCGAGCACCTCGCCTGGGCACCTCCCCAAGTTCCTCGTTTGCGCGTGAATTTCGACCATTATAGTGCTCGGACGCGGCATTTCGTACGATTCTGACACACCCCGTGACAAACTCGTTTATCTTCCATTCATATAATATATTTCTCTTTTGGCCGCCCCCAAAACTCTAGAGCACTTGGCCTATTTCGCCTACTTCATCATCATCTTCAAAGCCCTTTACGAGTCCACTGGTGAACATAAGCCTCCCCAAGGTCCAGAGCTACCTGCATCTCTAACTAGATCAGCACTTCATCTACTTGTGTGGGGGAGGGGGGGGGGGGGCGTTCCATTCCCATATACCAATTTTTCCTAGATAAACATAGTCTTCAAAAACTTTATGCGTAGGATAGAGCATACTAATATCGTATCCTTTCCAGTCCAGAAGTCCTGTTTTAGGTACAACTCTCTCCAATTGGGTTGGACAGTTAATCTGGAACCGCTGAAGGGCATATAGCATCGCCTTAATTTCGACGAAATCAAAAGCTTTCTTATAGTTCACTGACGGAAGATAAAGTTGCAGAATGTACTCATCGGTCTTCTGTACAATTTTGCGAAAAGTATTTATGTGGTCTATGATACTAAAGCTTTTTTGAATACCGGCTTGTTCGGGATGCTGGAAGTCATCAAGTCTGCATGCAAGACGATTCGTAATGTCTCTTGAATACAATTAAATCGGCCCTCAGAAGGGAAATCGGTCTACGTAGTTACCTTTCTTGAAGAACAAAACCATCGCACTTCTGCTCCACGGCTTCTGAAGGGCTTCAAATATCAGTTTTCTACCCCTTTCAGAAGCTCCGCTGTAATTCCATCCTCGCCCGGGGACTTGCCGTTGTTAAGGTGCTGGAGACTGGCAAACCATTCTAATCTCGCTCAGACTGACGTCCGTCTGTCGGGATATCAGCGGAATAGTGTCGCATGAGACTTGCTCTTAGATTGTTTCTCACGTTGTGGCTCCAATGATGATATGTACAATTATCCGTAGATTTTAAGCTGAGGGATCCTCTATCACTTCTTCAATACAAGCCGTATTCAAGTTGAGTAAGTCTCGTTGCATGCATTTGGAGATCCGTTTATTTAGTTGCCTGTACAGTCATATCTGCTGAAGACAGCAGATTCATTTCGTGTCTAACAGCCATAAGATTGAGGTAGTGAACGGAGAGTTTTTGGGTTCTTCTGCGACAGGTCTTGCAAAACTTAACACCGACTGACGGACTGCATGACAGTCTCGACGAACTTTTCATTTATATCATACACTGTAGACTGTAGTGCAATCTTCTAGCCTTCTAGGCACTGAAAACGATTTCGTAATTCAAGCTGAATGTTTTTGACATAAGACATAACCTCTGCAACTTAACATTAAGGTTCAATGTTCCTCTCGCCATTGAATGCTCGCTAACAGTTTAAACCCTCGCAATCACTGATACCTGACAAACTATTGTCGCCTGGTCGTCATAATGAAGTCAAACACATTTTTTTGTCGAATATTGTGAGCCCGCTCTTTATAGAAATAGTTTATCATAGAGAGTCTAACCTCCTCAAAGAAATCGACCACTGGTGACCCCTTGAGATCCGTTCCGTTTTCCCTAATTTTAGCTCACCGTCTTTTCTTATTAAAGGTTTTGGAGGAATTCACCATCTCCCACATCAAGATGTGCCAAGGTTGATGCGTAAACCTATATGACCATTAATGAATATCAGTTGGTGACTCTGAGTAAAAGGTACGCAACCTTCGTTGACCCTCTCCTGGTCTTAACCACGTTATTAATGAGAGCCATGTGAACAATAAATCCAAAACCTTCTTAGGTGAGATGGTCACCTTCCCAGGGATAGAACAGGTTACCGGATTCAACGATTATCATCCTTCTCCTTCGGACGTCAGATATCCTATAAAATCATAGCGTAACTTGTGTTTTTCTTCTTCCAGCCCCAGGTCTTCTCGTCAGTTTGCTGGGTGCGTGCGTTAAATTTTGAAGTCGTTGAAGGTGGCAACTAGCAACCGAACCTCTACCGAAGATTCTTAGCACTATCTTGCGCTACCATCACCATGTTAACCGCCGTATATGGGTTAATGGATATTCTTATATCGCCACTGCACGGTTCATCTACCTATATTGACAGAACGGCTCTGTGGATCAGATATACCTTGTGTATAGTGTTTTGTTTATAGTTCCAAAGAATATCGGTGTAATCCAAGGAAACCCTTCGATACTGACAATAGCTTTTAATGTCAATTATGTTGTATTTACATTAGTATGAACTAGCTTATGTTTACCTTTATAAACAATTAGAAATGTATAGTCTGTATCACTGTTTAAAATTTTATATATGTAATTACAACCTATAAATTAACTATTTTAATTGCCATTACGCATACAACTGGCATCTTTCAGCTCTTTTAGAAATTTGTTAAGTACCTACTGTTTATCTTTCTATGACTTACGTGGGTATCATGTGCTATTTGCTGCTATTGTTCGCGTAATTGTTTGCTTTCAAGTTTTTGGCTTACACTAACAAAAAAAAATTAGAAATACCATTCACTTTCCTTGACTAAATCCTACAAATGTAATTTTGATATACTTATTTATAATATCATTAAAGTCCTTCATCATCAACATCGTGACAGCCGCTCACAAGCCTACCGCTGAACCTAGTCATCCCCCAAGGAAAGAGTGCCATAAGCCACAGCCCTGAGCTACTCGCATCCATCCACTTCCTGCATATTTAACCAGGCCGTCGCTGCATCTAATGAAAAATAAAGGACATTTTGATTACAGGTGCTGGCACATAACCAGTGCCGGATTAACCAGGTAGCAAGAGTAACAATTGCTACGAGCCCCGCGAAAATGGTGCCCCGCGTATCCAAACCCTATCTCCGTGTATCGAAACTTAATAAGACGTGGTATATTGAATTTACTTGATGTCACAAAAACGTGAAACGGTACACCTTTCTCGACTAAGACAATCCATGGGAGACAATCTAGTGTCTATCGGTGGCAGATCCCAGCCTTGGCTTGGATACTCCTGCAAAATTTGCATCCCTGTAAAAGCAAAAGCAGAGTGTTACAAGGCCTGGGCTGAAGCATCGGCGTCCCGGGATGCAAATACTCGTGTACACAAAAAGAAGTACAAATCCGCCTTTAGATCCTTCAAAAGAATTAACACGAGAGCAAAGTCGGAGCACACTGGGAGAATTGGCGAGAATTTAATTCGCCTTCCTTCGGGAACTCGTGCGTTCTGATCCTGAATTTTTTGTATGCCATCATTACCATCTTTGAGTAGGGAGGATGACTCGGTAGCCCACGCCGCAAATAAGAAAGCAGATCATTTAGATTTTCTCTTTGCGTCCAACTCGACTCTCGTCAACGGGGGGAACATACTAATAACATCATACGTGTGAGTGCCCCATGCAATGTGCTGTTTAAACAGCTCCCTGGACACTATCCCTGAATGTTAACAAGTCGAGTGGGCCTGGGAATCCCCCAAATTGGCTGAAGACGTGTGCTCAAGAGTTGACACTGATTTTTACACATTTTTTTCGATTCTCTTACTCTTTAGGCGTTGTTCCAGGCTCATAGAAGACAACCTTAGTGCACCCGATTCCTAAAAAAGGTGATCACTCGAACCCGCCTAACTACAAGCCTTGGCTATATTCTTTAAAATAAACCCGTCACCTCCTTATTCTCCAAAATAATGGAATCCATTATTATTATTTTTTTATAGGATAAGGGTGACAAACGAGCACACAGTCCACCTGATGGTAAGTGGTTGCTGCGGCCCATAGACATCTACATCTATCCTCTATTACAAATCAAAATGTAGATGCGTTGTCACCCGTGAGGACTAAGATAGAATGCCTCATTTCCAGCAAAAAGGGACTCCGGCCACCTGCACTTACCAAGCGAAACGCAGAGGTAAACCTCTACTTGACGCTGGTTTTCTGTGAGGTCGTGGTACCACCCCGGTTCGAGCCGGCCCATCCGTGCAACTGCAAAAGCTGCCGCGTGGCTCTACCACTATTAACTGTTGGAGCAGAGATATATCTGCATGAGCTGGCAGCATGCAAGATCATTAGCTGATTAGTGATCGTCAATGCGGTTTCCGTCAAGGTCGTTCAGCTGGTGGTCTTCTTGTCTTTTTTTTTAAAAAACGTTACCCCCACACTAGGATTTTCACCTGTATCGCAGAGGCAGTTTACAAACACAAATTGCACAAAGACAAACATCCAGACCCGGAACAATTATTTGTAGGCCATACAAATACTTTTTCCGTGCGGGATTCGAACTCGCGGCCCCCAGCGCAGCAATTCATTGCTAAGCCACTGCGCCACGGAGCTGTCAAAACTGTCTGACTTACCGATGGGCGGAGGCAATCGAGATCAAAGGGGAAACCCAGGCGGTTAGTTTGGACATAGCAAAGGCTTTCGATGGGTTTTGGCACAAAGCGCTTCTTTCGAAGCTTCCCTCTTATGTGTTTCCCGAGAAATTATGCAATTGGATCACTAGTTTTCTTACAGATCGAACTATAAAGGTAGTCAATGGTGCAGGTTCAGACTACAAACCTGTGAATGCTGGTGTTCCACAAGGCTGCGTGCTATTGCCTACGTTCCTTCTGGATATCAATGGTAAGTTGCATACTAGTAACATTTATTGTTAAGCAGACGACAGCACTGGCGATGCTTTATACACCACGGCGGTGCTAATATTTCTCGGGAATCTGTCATAGAGTGCTGGAACAAACTCGTGTCTGATGTTGAATCTTTGTTGAACAAAGTCTCGGATTGGAGGCGACTAAATCTATTCTAGTTTAACTCCCAATAGAAACAGGTTTGCGCGTTTACCGCAAAAAAATACCCCTTTGTTGTATCTCCTCAATTTCAGAGCACTCTTCTCGTTGCCTCAGCCAGCATCGGAATCCTTGGCGTCGACATTTCGAGAGAAGTACATTTCCGCATTCACTTGGAAGGGAAGGCTAAACTGACATAAAAAAGCTTGGTGTGTTCAGTAGATCAAGACAGTATTTCATGCCGGACCACCGCTTGCTTTACCAAGAGCAGGGTCGGCCTCATATGTAATACTGTTCTCGGCCCTGGGCCGGGACACCCCAGTATCAGCTCCTTCCACTAGACCATATTCAACGGAGAGTGGCTCGAATCGTCGACGATAAAGTTAATTCCGATCGGCTTGATCCATCGACCTTGCGAAGAGACGTCGTATCTCTATGCATCTTCTACCGTATATACCACGGGGTTGCTCGAAGGAATTATTCGCAGTAATTCCAGTTGCTGAATTCCACCATCGTTCACTGCGACAGAACTCGAAATTCCATCCTCATCATTTCGATGGTTTCCGGTCCACTACTATGCGATTTACGCGGAATTTTCTATTTCGCACGACCAAACTGTGGAATTTACTGTCGCCAGCGGTTTTTCCGAACCGATACGACAAACATATGTTCTTTTCCTTTATGGATATAAGATCCATAAAGGAAAATTTCAACTGTCTACCTATTACAGATCATAAGATACAGCATGCTGACAGCCAGACGGACGGACAGTGGAGGCTTAGTAATAGGGTCCCGTTGGTTATCCTTTGGGTACGGAACTATAAAAAGATTTACAATTAATTGTGTGGTAGGTCTTCACTTTTAAATTGCCAGGAAAATCTCATTTCTGACATTTTGTATTTGTCACATTCTAACAGGTAATAAGTAATCTACTGTTGATTTTTTTATGTCAAAATAAAAACAAATAAGAATTGACTGTCTCCTTGCTCCAGTGATCGCGTTCGCGAGTAAACGCGATTGCTGAACATGTGCTACTGGTTTCGAATCCCACGTCAGGCCAAAAATCGGTTTAGCAGTTGGTCTTGCGCCTGATTTTTCTCCGTTCGTGTCTTTACCGTCCCATCGAACTATGAGAGTTGATGGAATAGAGGCACTTACTTTCCCTCCCTCTATACCCGTGCGCAAATATAACCACAGCGCGCACGATGACTTATCATTAATCTATGTGGGCAACCTTTATTTGCGGCTGCATTTTAATCGGTGACTTCACTTTATCGTACCTATAGAGAAACACCTCCAGCCATCTTAAAACAAAGACCGCTACAGATGCGTTGTCACCTCTGAGGACTAAGATGGAATGCTTCACAGCCGGTAAACTCTCTATAGGCTTCAGACCAGACCACAACCGCCATTTAGTGGAAGGAAAAGGTAAGAGTGTGGTACTTATACGCACGGACTACTTGGTAGAAGGTAAAGAAAGAAAAGGAGTTTTGGAGACAATACAGAAAAGGAGGAGTGGTAGGATATACTACGTTATCCTACCACAACAATATATAATTAATTTATAACAACAATTAATATATAATTCATTCAAATAAGTTATGAACGTATAATTTCAACAGACAGGCATCTGTTTATATCAGGTTGTTAAATGTTCTTTTTTTTACTTATTATAAGCCAGTGCTTGACCACAATCCCACCTGGTGGTAAGTGGTGATGCAACCTTAGATGGTAAACCGCACTGTCTAAGTGTAACAAAAGCCTATTCACTCTTGCCTTGAGGACGCCCAGATTGAATTCGGACGGAAAGATAGACGCCGGCAAATTATTCCACTCCTATGCTGTACGCATTACAAAAGACGAAGCAAACCGTTTGGTTCTAATACGTGGAATATCGACAATAAAGGGATGAAGACCCGCCGAACGCCTGGTTGTCCGATGGTGGAAAGGAGAGAGAGGAATTAAAGCGCTTAATTCCTGCGCACACTCATCTAAATGCATCCTATAGAATACCGAGAGACTGGCTACTCTGGATACTGACTATATTATGCTTTTTAAGTTCTATAATTTTTTTTCGATATTATTTATAATTTTTCTAAGAAATTATAAATACTTTTTTTATAAAAATTCACTTTGAATGATGTTGTACACAAAAAAAAACACTAATTAAATTTTAAGTAAAATGTCTTGCGGCCATATTTTTATAGGCTTCCTCTATGGTAATAACAATTGTTCATAATATATTTATATTATATGTATTTTCATTAAAAAGTAGACTCGTACCTAAACACGTAAAGCCTCGTCCTGCGCCTGATCTCTTTCCCGTCGTGTCCGGTTGCCGTCCCATCACACATATGAGAATGAGGGAATAGACAGAGTGCACCTGTGCTTGCGCATACACTCGCGCACTAAATGCCGTCCGGCGCAGATTGCTAGTCTCTATTAAGACTGGCCGCCGTGAGTAAAGTGCGGTCTGGAGGAGGACATTACATTAAATAAAAAAAATAACGTCATAGCACCAATATCCGGATCTCTCGGACTCAACCTAATAAAATATCAATTGTACCGTGTGGTAATTGTTTTTTAGGGTTCCGTACCTCAAAAGGAAAAACCGGAACCCTTATAGGATCGCTTTGTTGTACGTCTGTCTGTCTGTCTGTCAAGGCCCTTTTTCTCAAGAACGCATGGAGGTATCAAGCTGAAATTCATATCAAATACTCAAGTCTACTGTCCCTTGGAGCTGTCAAAAAATCAAACTGCTAAGCCAAAGCAAACAAAATATACAGCCGTTTTAAAAATATTTTTAAAAATTTTAAACTTATATACCTACGGATTTGTTCGGAACCCTCGGTGCGCGAGTACAACTCGCACTTGGCCGGTTTTTTTCATACTGTCTTTCACATTTGGAATTATTTTAATTTTTACCATCGTTTATTACTGTGTAGTGGCGGAAGTATAAGAAACTCCACTACCCCATTATCATTCTGTGGATGTCGTAAGTGGCGACAAACGGTAATGAAACAGATATTCAACACCTTCTTAATAACAAATTAAAAAAAACACGTTTACTAACCTGCCTGCCAAGCGTGGCAACTATGGCATAATATATTCCCTATATGAGGCAATTTATTGTAAAGGTTTTTAAATAAATTAAGGGATGGGCTGTGGCCCATAGATTTATCCTAAATTAAGAATCAAAATGCAGATGCGTTCTCATCCCTGAGGATTAAGATGGAATGCCTCGTATCCAGTAAAATGGGTCTCCGGTTCTCTACTCACCATACGAATCACAGCAGGATTAATCTGCTATTTTATGCTAGTATTTTGTAAGAGCCGACACAGTCGAGCAATCACAATTAAAGCTGCAGCGTGTCTCTACCACGTATAACAAACATCATGACTGTATGTTTGTTATATCTAGTAGAATTTAAAAGCTGTAACAGAAAAAAGACTATAGTAGAATAAAAAATATGAAAGGTACGATACGGATACTTTAGTATAGAATAAAAATTATGAGGTGGTCTTAAGTTAAACTACATTTACCCTTTCAATAATAGTCGCTTTGAGTAGATGGATAAGATAAACATTCAGAGCTGCTTGTTTGCCTTAATCATCAACCATTTGTTATGTTTTTATTTTGAATGTTATTTGAATTAAGAGTCAGTACTTGACCGTGCGTCGTCTGTGCCTCGGTTTTGGAGGCGTTGCAGGGTGCCTTACCTAAAGATGGAAGCAGGAACATTTTCATTACAAACCTGAAAAATTTAAGAAATTTCATTGTTCATTTTTTCACGGAAAATAATTACAACAGAAATGCATTTTGGTATTAATTTCTGTCATGCTCGGCAAGTTTCTATCGTCTTAAAACCAAAATCGTATTGGTAAAAAAACGTTTGGATAATTTTTTTTTATAGGATAAGGGTGACAAACGAGCACACAGTCCACCTGATGGTAAGTGGTTGCTGCGGCCCATAGACATCTACATCTATCCTCTATTACAAATCAAAATGTAGATGCGTTGTCACCCGTGAGGACTAAGATGGAATGCCTCATTTCCAGTAAAAAGGGCCTCCGGCCACCTGCACTCACCAAGCGAAACGCAGAGGTAAACCTCTACTTCACGCTGGTTTTCTGTGAGGTCGTGGTACCACCCCGGTTCGAGCCGGCCCATCCGTGCGACAGCAAAAGCTGCCGCGTGGCTCTACCACTGTTAAAAATGTTAATTTCGATCGCATCAACCATAACGGCGCAAAGCTCTGTTAAACCATCCGACAGGAGAGCTTTTTGGTCTCTCGCCAAAGCGTTCAATACAAACTTCTTTCGGCCTTCACTGTCTTAGCTGGTAAAACCGGATAGCACAATACGGGTATAGATACAGAGTAAGCGGACATTTTCGCATCTCTTGTGCTACCTCACTGCGGTACCTCAATGTAGGAAGTCCGCAACACTAATAAGGAGGTTCTTAAGAACCAGGAAACCCAGTTTCCGTTAAAGACACGTACCGATATTGACAGTTCTTAAAAAAGAGATCCGGTTCTGGAATCCTGAATTGCCACAGTTCTTCAGAGTCTAATCACTCAATCAGCTGGTAGCAGGTTAGGTTAGGTTCTTAACTGCGTAGAAAATATTTAGTGTCACAATAATTGTAAGCGCTAAATCTCCCTCATCCAGTGGCGTAACTATGTAACAATGGGCCCCGGGGCAAAAATGTAATTGGGGCCGTATTTGAACTAAACTAAATACTTTAAAAGTGCAAATCTACTTCATTATCAGCTCCTTATCGCCCACTGCAGGGCATAATAAAGCAAAGCCCCTTACTACTAATTAAATCGTACTTCCTAATTCTACATATTTTAAGAAGGATATACTGAGTGACTGTGTAAACTGATATAATACGTAGAAATCAGAAATTAGGGATGCACTAAGAAAGGATTTAGGAAAATTCAACCTCTAACCACTACCTCATATCATCCCGTGAGTGTCGATGACATGATGATGATGTCGAGATGTGACAGAGGGAAACAAATCAGGAGATGAGCAGCAGCGTCTTCCTAATAATGATTAAAAATAACGGAAACTGCGGTTGTCAATCCACTTAGCAAGTCCTAGGCTAGTTATGAATATACCCCTCTTGTTCCGTCTGTGCCTGCCCGGCCCTCGAATATTTTGACTAGATTTTTATATTTCACTAGCTTCCCTTTCCACCGTTTCGCACACAATAAATCAATCTTCCTGATGGTAAGTGTCGACCATACCCCATGAAGTTGAACATCAGGAAAATTGCAGGTGTGTTGCTGGCCTTTTTAAAAGGAGTAAGCTCGTTTCTTGAAGACCTCTAAGTCTGTCTGACTGTCTGATGAAGTGAGTATGACATCATTTTTCTACTGGTATTCCCAATTCACATACCATCGCACACGATCTTAATGCGAAATTTTCTTTTTGACAGTCTAAAAAAATATTTCAATTGACATGTCAACAACCCTAGTATATTATTTACCTAGTATAACGGTCTTCTGGAACAATTTCTCTAGAATAACTTCACTGAGCTAAATGGCGCAAACTTTACACTTAAATACCTACCTTAGTTTATCTCTTAGTAACGGTGTTTCGTTTTACTGTTTCTTAAAACTCGCATATCTCACGCACACGAACTGAATCACGAAGAAGCCGGAATTCTGATAACAAAGGGTAACACACGTCATGCCTCAAGCTCTCTGCGAAGCTTTTAAACTTCATATCTACAACTCGCAAATGTACGTCTTACATTCTTATAGAATCCAAAACTAAAAACATTAAAATTATTGATTTCTAAAGTATTCAAAATACAATTAATCTCATGATTTCCTGCAGTAGTATGTTGTTATCTTGTAGAGACAATCCTAACGTACCTCTGTTATTATCAGGTAAAGTACCTACATCAGGACAAGTCCCTGCGCCAAGGTACATTTATGTTACTACTTTATGGTAATAATTACGATAGGTACGTTGACGGCTCCATGGCGCAGTGGCTTAGCATTGGGTTGCGTCGCTAAGGACCGCAGGTTCGAATCCCGCACGGAACAAGTATTTGTATGGCCTGCAAATAATTGTTCCGGGACACACATGGACAAACATCCAGATGTTTGTCCTTGTGTGTCCTTTATGTGAAATTCATGTATGTAAAGTGCCTCCTGTATGGAGACAATCTTAGTATGAGGAAAACGTTTTTATACTATTAAAAAAGAACTAATAAAAATAGTCTATATTTGATGGTTCGGTCGTACTCATCGTACAGCCCACATATTATAAACATAAAATACATATAAACACTCTTTGCGCATTAGCACCAAAATTGTTTGATCTGTGGACGAAAAATAGACACCGATCGGCTGGTCACCAGCGCTGGTCCGTTCAGCTATAACGTTCCCAGCAGGTCATGTAGGCGGTGCGGTGCGGCAATTTCGCCAGCGCTTAGGCCCAGCGCGCTAAGTCAATGTGTACGTGTACGTAGATCAGGTCAAAAAACCTACATGTATTCATTGTTATGTTCCGTCTGAAGGATACGGAGAGCTACAATAATTATAACTAAGTATAACCTATAACTTGGTCGCATTCCATCCTACTCTGTGATCAGAAGTGAAAACGAACCTATATCATTTTATGTTGAATGCTGTAATCTCTTTTTTATGAATGTTTAACGTCCATTGATTTCTATAGAGATAGATATTGTGTTGTAGTAGCCACTAACCATCAGGTTAGCTCGTTTGTCACTTTGAGATAATAAAAACTCGTCATCAAATAGACATCATCAATGTAGACACTTTGTTTTATATCTGTTATTCAGTCGGATACATTAAATAATTTAAATTAATTATATATAACTCGTTATATTTTCCATTGTTTAAAAAGAAAGAGCATTTATTAATATCGGTCGGTCTTCGCGAGAAATGAACATGTTTTAACATAATTTAAAATTAAAAATTTTGTACAACCGACTTCAATATAAGCGACTTCAATATAGGTTATTTAAGAATAACTCAATAACCGTTGGTCTGACCTTGATCAAATTCATATGGGACCACACGAAAACTATTAGCTTTCATATAAAAAAAGAACCATCGAAATCGGTTCGCCCAGTACAAAGTTATGAGGTAACACACATTAAAAAAAAATACACTCGAATTGAGTACCGTCTCCTTTTTGGAAGTCGGCAGAAAACGTAGGTAAGTTTGTCTAGTAATGACAAAACAAGTTTTCTGTCATGTTCCGATCATAGAATTTCAAGCTAAAAAGCGTTCTAAGCAAAGTATAATCTTCGTTAATGATTGTACAGTAATTATCTCATTCAACAAGAAAAGTAAATGAAGCAAGGCTATACGAACAAGATAATTAACCTACGAGATATTTGACGATTATCGCGTTTTAATCAATTACAAATAAAATATTTTTAAAATCAACATTGACATAGTTAATTAAAGTTTATTGCAATAACAATCGGGAATGATAAGAAATTATTTTTGCAATGTTTATGCACTAAGTTAAATATTAGTTTTTTCGTATCAATTCAAATGAGTCACTACATATTTATATCGTAAATTCGTTATAGAAATATAAACTTTATTTGAAAGGCCCTTTTTACTGGAAATGAGGCATTCCATCTTAGTCCTCACGGGTGACAACGCATCTACATTTTGATTTGTAATAGAGGATAGATGTAGATGTCTATGGGCCGCAGCAACCACTTACCTTCAGGTGGACTGTGTGCTCGTTTGTCACCCTTATCATATAAAAAAAAAATCAATGGTGACCAAAATAAAGATAGGATTCAGTGCGTTATACAGCTCAATTTTCTATTCCAGCCTGCACTTGCCAACCCGCTTACCAAGCGTGTCAGCTATGGCAAATATCCCCCTATGAGGCAATGTATGGAGGCGGCCTTTGTTCAACAGTGGACTTTTGACAGGTTGTAATGGTAAATAGAATAGGTATGGAAGATTAGGCTACGAACAAAAATTAAACCTGTTTTAGATTCAGATATCCGGTTCATTGTAATTGCGCTAAGATTTTCGCATAGTTTCGATATATTCGATTATTCTACTACGGCTTAAAGTTATGTTAAACTAAAAAAAACGTTAAAGCATAACTGCGTACGGAAGGGCAGTGGCAGCTCAGGGGTTAAGCGCTCGCTCTAAATATCCCCGCCGGCACCAATGAAAAATTGTCCGTTATAATTTTGAGATTACCATTTACTATGTAGGGTGGATGCCCCTATTACCAGCCTTTTAGCAATTTCAACTTTAAAAATTCCTGCTATTTTAATTAGGGCACAATATTTTTAAACATTTGTTTTAATCGATAGGTTATTTATCTAAAAATATAATGAACATTTATTTACAATCATATTATTTGAAGAACAATTTTAAAAACGACGATAATCAAAAAGAGACGTTATGGCTCAAATTCCAGCCACCCTGTACCGAACTACCGAATGTCGTCCTTTTGTGTACTTAATTCTAGC
Organism: Parnassius glacialis; assembly: GCA_033319125.1. Taxonomy (NCBI): domain Eukaryota; kingdom Metazoa; phylum Arthropoda; class Insecta; order Lepidoptera; family Papilionidae; genus Parnassius; species Parnassius glacialis. The sequence goes on along the minus strand of JAVANC010000001.1, from coordinate 39,794,719 downwards.
ATAGCATAGGGTTGTACCTTTTGAGTTTTTTGTAAGTATCTATTGTAGGTAAGTTTTAGAGGCACAGAAATAAATTTACAACAACTTTTAATTTTGAATCTGCATGTGACAAGCATGGGATATGTATTAAGGCAGACGACAACATTATTATCATATACGACAAAAGGCCAGGTCAAGAGTACCCTAAACCGTAGAGCATGTATGAAAGGAATAATGAAAGTGGACGAAGCGAAACAGGTATGTAAGGATCGTAGCAAGTGGAAAGAAGTGGTCTCTGCTTACCCCTACGGGAAAGAGGCGTGATTATATGTATGTATGTATGTACAACATTATTTTATTTTAATGTTTTACTACTTAACTTACTGTTTTAATTGAAATGAAATTAAAGCAAATTATGATAAAACATTATGTAGTATATCGATTTCTAATAATTTAATCATCCAAGTTTTCAAATAATCATCGTCATTACAACCTTACACAAGTCCACTACGGAACATCCTCATTCATAGACTGCCGCAAAGCCTGGTCCTAAACCACTTTCCTTGTTATGAGTTCTACATTTATGTTCTAAGTTGTAATTAGTATAACTAAGTAATAGTTTTTACTTATATACAAACTATATTTATTGCTTGTTTTTTCTTCTTTCTCAAAAAATAATTGAATACATAAGGTCCTTAATATACACCGAATATCAGATAGCAAAGCTAGTACATCTTTTGCTAAACTTTAAAATCTAAAACCAATTAAAAAAAATCATCATAACTCCCTTAACTATGAAATAAGTTATGATCTAATTAATGGTATTTATTCCAGTTTATGACAGCCCTGATTTATATTACGTGGCTGTAATTAGGTAAGTACTTCTTATTAGGTACGTCAAACCAAATAACAGCCGGGCGGCTGACATTATGCACTCCATACATTTCTTATATCTAATTACAGCCACATTAATTTCTACTAAAAGAAAATAAATAACTTGTAAATTTTAACAAAAATAACTGCATTACTATCTATAGTCATATTCATACAAATCAAAAAGCCTAATGAGATAATGTAAAGTAAGCATAATTTTACCGGGATCATTACTTGTCAAAAAATTAGAAAAATGAGCGTTTTTCGTCGCGTACGTGTTTTGATTTTTAATTTACAACTGTTGTTTAAAACTGTGAGGTAATATTTGAAATATACTTTCCTCTAGTTACAAAGAATTTTTAGGTGACAATATTTGTAGTTAAGACTATAGTATGTGCCATATCGATTGAGAAAAACGGACAATGACCTCAGATATGAGCCGAGTGTCAAAAGGCGTAACTTACAAAATCTCAATTTAGATGTGATAACAATATTTAAATATTGATATTATTCCCACTTCTAGGTCAGCACATATGTTTTGTTTTTTTGTTTCTTAAATAATATTGTCTGTGGTTCCTATAAACATAGTAAAATCTTACGGTACATCGCGAAAAATGTGTTATATTTTATATTTCAATTTATGGTAAGTAACGCAGCAATTCATTTAATAACAGTTTCATATTAAAAAAATATTTGAAGCAATATAATCACCATATTGAGCTTTTGCAAATTCATCCCTTTAAAATAAACAAAACGCGCGTTACGTCAGTTCGTTCTAAAAGAAACGTGACAATGGCAGCCAGAGATGCGTCACCTTTTTTGGGCCGGTCCGCCATTTTGTTTTCATTCGTGTTCGGATAGCGCTTGCGTGTGTACGTCTCGGGTAATTCATAGCATTCATTGCATTGTTTTAGTTGAGTTTTTACTGTTAAATTTGTTATATCGTTAAGTTTTTGTTTTTTGAATCTGTTATATTAGTTTTACTGTGACGGTCGTTACTAAATCGACATGAGTTCAGGAGAATTTGGTGAAGGACCCGGTCCTTCAACATCAAGTGGAAAGAGACGTCGCCGACCCATAATAAACGTAGCAGGTACGTACAAATAGGTACAAATGCGACGACGTAGCCTTTCTATTTCTTAAAGCGCTCTTTTTATGTGACCATGTGGTATTTATTTTCTAAAACAATATGTATTTATGTGATGTAGTACTATGGTAGTATATTTTTGTCATTTATTTACAGGCCCATCTTCTGGAGCACCTTTAACGTCACCAGTAAAAAAGAGAAAACCTACCACTTTGTCGGTCGGGGAACAAGAGATTATCATTAATGTATACAAATATGTCAAAAACACCTGGCCCGAAGACGTGTATCCTTCAAACGTTAATATGGTAGAAAAGGTTTCGGAGATCTCAGGAGTCAGCAAGAGCACTATATATCGCGTATTAAGCGTGTATAGAGATTCCCATAAAATACCAGAAAAGGGAATAATTAATAAAAGAAAAAAGTCTGTAATTGACAAGTTGGACGATTTTGATAAATCGGCTATAAGAGCGAAAGTGCATCAGTTCTTTCTTGCAGGAGAATTACCGACTTTAGACAAAATTTTGCTCAGTATAAATCAAGATGACCAGTTGCCAAACTTGAGCAAAACTTCCCTGCGACGTGTGTTGCGCCATTTAAAATTCAAATATATAAATAGAAACAGAAAAAGTGGTCTAATAGATCGCCCAGAGATAGTTCTGTGGCGTACCAGATATTTGAGAGAAATACAAATATTAAGAAACGAGGGACGTAACATTTTTTACCTTGACGAAACATGGATTAACGCAGGTCATACTATGGGAAAGGTATGGGAAGACACCACAATTGAATCTTCTCGTCAATCACGGTTAGAAGGCTACTCTACTGGCGCGAAAGCCCCTTCGGGTAAAGGAAAGCGATTAATAGTTGTACACGTTGGCAATGAAAATGGCTTTTTGGAGGGATGTGATTGGGTATTTGAATCATCATCTACTGGTGACTACCATGAGAGTATGGACGCTCTCCATTTCGAGGACTGGTTTAGAAAAGTAATAGAAAAACTGCAAAGCGGCGATGTCATAGTTATGGATAACGCTAGTTACCACTCCAGACGTTTAGAAAAAACCCCAACAATGTCTTGGCGGAAACAAAATATGCAGGAATGGCTAGAATCTAAACAGATCGCATACGTGCCCTCGGACACAAAGACCCACTTAATGGAAAAAATAAAGGCAGTTAAAGATAACTATCGAAGTTACGTCACCGACGAGATGGCAAAAGAAAAAAGCATCACAGTGGTAAGGTTACCTCCTTATCACTGTGAGCTTAACCCCATTGAACTTGTGTGGGCAGATGTGAAAGGGTACGTTGCACGAAAAAATACAACTTTCAAGTTAAAAGATGTTAAAAATTTACTTAAAGATGGTTTAACTCAAATCACGCCAGATAAATGGAAAAACTGTGTTCAGCATGTCCTTAAGGTTGAACAAAAAATGCGTGGCATGGATGATAGAATTGACCAAACTGCAGATCGCTTTATAATTAATGTTACAGATAGTTCATCAAGTGAAGATACGAGTGATGATTGCACCGAATAAAAATAAAGTTCTTATATAATATTAAAAATAAAGTTTTATCTTTTGCATAAGTACGTACTTATTCGGTGTCGTTATCACTCGAATCTTTATATGTGTTATAAATTAATGTTTTTTGTTGTTAAATGAATAAAGTACTTTATAACAATAGATGATTTTTCTTCTACAGCGATCTTTCACATAACTTTTTAATAATAGTTAATAAATATATATTATATCAATCATTATAAAAAAATCATTATAAATAAAGAAAGTACTACATATAAAATGTGCCTATATATTGAAGGTTTGTAACCCCTGGTTAAACGACCGAAAGGTCATTGTCCGTTTTTCTCAATCGATTTGGCACATACTATAATAGAAATCTTATTTACGAAGTAAAAAGGCGAAAAGGCTGGAATTAGGGGCGTGGCTGGTATTAGGGGCATCCACCTACTCGGCGATGAATGAAAACATCGTGAGGTAACCTCCATGTCAAAATTTAAAAAAAGACTGGCCAAGTGCGTGTCGAACCACGCACAATGTAGAGGTATGGTTCCGTAGTTGCCGGTCACAATACGTGGGCTTTCTTGATAATGAGCATAATAAGTGCGTCCGCGGTTTGGCCGCTATAACGGGACCCATATAGGAAGATCGTAACTGAAGTACGTATTTCCAAATCAGACTTATAGGGAGTGGTATTTAAAAAAGATTAAAAAACTTTTAGTTTTTGAAAATAATACATCATCATTCATCATCATCATTACAGCCCTTCACAAGTCCACTGCTGAACATAGGCCTCCCCCAAAGAATGCCACAAAGCACGGTCCTGAGCCACCTGCATCCATCGACTTCCTGCATGTCTTACCAGGTCGTCACTCCATCTCGTGGGGGGACGCCCTACACTTCGCCTACCGGTACGAGGCTGCCACTCGAGAACCTTTCTTCCCCATCGGTTGTCGGTTCTTCGAGCTATATGGCCGGCCCACTGCCACTTCAGCTTACTAATCCGTTGGGCTATGTCGGTTACTCTGGTTCTACTGCGGATATCCTTATTCCTAAGTTTATCACGCAGAGAAACTCCGAGCATAGCCCTCTCCATAGCTCGCTGAGCGACCTTGAGCTTCCTCATACGGCCAGCAGTGAAGGACCACGTCTCAGTTCCGTAAGTCATCACTGGCAACACGCACTGGTTGTACAATTTCGTTTTAAGGTTTTGAGGTATGTCTGACGAGAAGATGTGTCGTAGCTTCCCGAACGCTGCCCAGCCGAGTTGAATCCGTCGATTGACCTCTCGGTCGAAGTTGGACTTACCTAGTCGGACTATTTGTCCCAGGTAAACATACTCGTCAACAACTTCGAGCTTAGTGCTCCCAACAACTACCGGCATAGGTGTGACATGGACATTAAACATGATCTTTGTTTTGTCCATGTTCATCTTAAGACCTATCCGTTGGGAGACACTATTGAGGTCATTGAGCATAGTGCTTAGGTCCTCCAGCGATTCTGCCATGAGGACTATATCGTCGGCAAATCGAAGGTGAGTGATGTATTCGCCATTGATGTTAATACCGCATCCTTTCCAGTCCAGAAGCTTGAAAACGTCTTCCAATGCAGCGGTGAAGAGTTTCGGGGATATAACATCACCCTGTCTTACACCTCTCTGCAATTGGATGGGTTTCGTACTCTGGTTCTGTACTCGGATAGCCATCGTAGCCCTACTGTACAAACACTTCAGCACTTCGATATACCGACAGTCAACTTGGCACCGCTGAAGGGACTGCAGTACCGCCCAAATTTCGACGGAATCAAAGGCTTTCTCATAGTCCACATACGCCAGACATAGTGGCAAATTGTACTCTTCGGACTTCTGTACAATTTGCCGTAGGGTATGTATGTGGTCTATGGTGCTAAAGCCCTTTCGGAAACCGGCTTGTTCGGGAGGCTGGAAGTCGTCAAGTCTGCGCGCAAGACGATTCGTAATGACTCTCGAAAACAGCATGTAGACGCGGCTCAGAAGGGAAATCGGTCTGTAGTTCTTCAAGAGAGCGTTGTCACCTTTCTTGAAGAACAAGACCACCGCACTTCTGCTCCACGCCTCCGGTGTTATGCCACCATGGAGGACGGAATTAAAGAGCTTCTGAAGGACTTCAAGTACCGGTCTTCCACCCGCTTTCAGAAGCTCCGCTGTAATTCCATCCTCGCCTGGGGCCTTGCCGTTTTTAAGGTGCTGGAGAGCCATTCTAATCTCGCTCAGACTGACGTCTGAAAATGACGTCTGAAAATAATACAATTTACATGAAATAATTCACATGCCAAGGAACAAAGATGATCATAGTTGACTATCTATCTATCTATATATATATAACTGCCTCGTTGGTCTAGTGGTTGTAGAAGTGCGACTGCTGATCATGAGGTCCCGGGTTCGAATCCCGGGTCGGGCCAAAAAATCAGTTATTGAGTTTTTCCATCAAGAAATTCTCAGTAGCTGCCCGGAGTCAAGACGTTGGCGGTGTTTCACCCCCGTATCTCGGAAAGCACGTAAAGCCGTTGGTCCTGCGCCTGATCTCTCTCCGGTCGTGTCGGTTTACCGTCCCATCGGGCTATGAGAGTGAGGGAATAGAGAGTGCACCTGTGCTTGCGCATACACTTGGGCACTATAATCCTGACCTGCGCCGATGGCTAATCTCCGTTGAAACTGGCAACCGTGGCCGAAATTCGGTCTGGAGGACATTATTATATATTCCCGGCAGTGCAACCCTCAAATATACACATTATATGCCCGTAACGAACCTTCACGTAAACCACCACTGCCATAAATTATCCTGAGGTTGCCCGTGAAAACCAAGAGTGTGACGAATGAAACTGTATGATTATTTGATACTTAGTTTTACCAATTAATCACTTAAATCTACTCGTATATTTCGAATGAAATTTAGGAGAACACATTATTGACGATTTGTTTTTAAAGACGTTCAATCTAAATCTCTTTGAGTACAAATAACATTATTAAACTAAAACTTGTGTCTACTTATAAAGACTTCATCATCTCCATCATCAGCCCAAAAAGGTCAACTACTGTACATAATGAGATCTCATTCGTTAATTTGTAGGAAAGTTTTGCCATGATCACTGTGCTTGGCAAGATGCCTATGTAATTTACATTAGCCATGAGAGCTTTCTGACATGAATTCATCTTATGACACCCACGGAACAATAAATTGTCGCAGGCCGCGCTGAATAATATTTTTTTTTTATAGGAGAGGGGGCAAACGAGCATGCGGCTCACCTGATGGTAAGTGACTACCGCCGCCCATGAACAACTGCAACACCAGGGAGGGAATTGCAGATGCGCTGCCGGCCTTTTAAAAAGGAGTACGCTCTTTTCTTGAAGGTCCCTAAGTCGTATCGGTCCGGAAAAATCGCTGATGGTAATCGATTCCACAAGGAAAACGTGGTCGATGAGTCGGTCTCATAGAAATATTAAAAAGAGACTTCTATTATTATATCTATGGTCGGTCTGTTTCGGCATTACCGCTATGGGACCTATAGAAGCACCCGTAGACGCGCGGATGGTCGTCGCTGTCTACGCGTAGCCAAAGGATGGACAGGTCCGAACCTTCAAGACTGCCGAGGCGTCGAGAACAGATGTCCTCTCTGACATACACGCAAACTCCAGCCCGAGGCACAAAGGAGTGCTCCAATTTGTACCCCGGGTAGGAGAGATACGAAATATCAGCCAGAGAGGAAACCTGCGTCTCGGTCAGGAAGAGCAAGGCCGGCTTCGCCGTCTCGAGATGGTAGTGGACGGCGTTTAGGTTAGAGTGAAGTCCCCTGATGTTGCAGAAATTCACAGATAGCGTGGCAGGGGTCGCCTTGGTATTGCAGTTATGTTTTTGAGCGGAATTTTGCCCCCCCCCCCCCCCCGGAATACGCGGGGCAGCCTGAGCACCCACGCTCAGGATTGGAATAACATGGTTGCTCAGCGAGGGATTCTCCAGGGGTACTGGTACCCTCCTGGGGTAGTCTAATGTGTAATTCCGCTACCATGTTGATGGGGGGGGGGGGGGGGGTAAAAGGCCTCCGGCCACCTGCACTCACCAGACGAAACGCAGAAGAAGGGCTTCTACTTCACGCCGGTATTCTGTGAGGTCGTGGTACCAACCCGGCTCGAGCCGGCCCATACGTGCAACAGCAAAAACTGCTGCGTGGCTCTACCACCTTTTATCTTGATATCAACATATCAAGATAAAATTATGTACGCAGTATCGATAACTCCTAAATATTTGGTTGCGACGCTGCGAGGCAGCAGGTTCGACTCGCATCCACACGAAACAAGTATACGACTTACAAATATTTGTTCCGGGTCTGAATGTTTATCCATGTACATTTCAGTTTATTTTTAGAATATGGGTGACGAACGAGCACACAGGTGACTTGATGGTAAGTGGTTGTTGTGGCCCATAGACATCTAGATGTATTTTCAGTTTAGAATCACAATGATGATGCGTTATCACCCTAGAGGACTAAAATGGAATGCTACATTTCCAACAACAAGGGTCTCAGGTTCTCTACACTGACCATACGAAACAAAGCAGTATTGAGCTGCTATTTTACGCAAGTATTCTGTGAGAACGTGATCCTTCCCCAGTCGAGCCGACTCAATCATACTACAACCATAATATAGCTGCAGAATGGCTCTACCACGAATGTAAAACTATGTAAAACACCTCCAAAATCCTAATGTATTCTTTTTAATCCGTAACACTTTAACAAAGCGCATATTGCATTAATGTAACACCGATCAGGTCAAGAAAGGACCTATGTGCTCGACATCGATTCATTACGCCAGTGAGCGTATGCTGAATGGCTGCCGTATGTCTAATCGCCTAGTGGTAAAACAAAAGCCGTTGCATTTTGTAGCGATGCTGCACCATCCGTGGGGCAAAGTAAATTTTTAGCAGGATTTTTCTTATAAAATAAGGGTTACAGTTAGGTTATAGTCACTATATTCTATATTTTTTTATATAATAAGGAGTGTAAACGATTACATAGTCCACCTGATGGTAAGTGAATGCTGTGACATCCACATCTATCCTCGATAGGAATCAATTAGCAGATGCATTGTCACCCCTGAGGACTAAGATGGAATGCCTCGTTTTCAGTAAAAAAGGGTCTTCGGCTCTCTACACTTATCATACGAAACATAGCAGAATTAAGCTGCAATCTTATGCTGGTACTTTGTGAGAACGTGGTCCTCCCGCGGTCGAGCCGATCTATTCGTGCTAAAAGCAAAATTTTACTGCAACGTGGCTTTAACACGATTAAAGCAAAACTTGAAGTCCGTTTACGTATCCTTTATCATAATAATGTTATTTAATCATCGCTACATATTAAAAGGTGTAAAAAATATTGACAGCAGTACAATATTGTTAAAAAACTTCTCCGAATAAATTACAATTTTTTGTATTAAAAATGTAACTACTTTAACAAATTATGGATAAAATTGGCTTGAGTTCGAATGATGAAGTCATTTAATGTTAAAGGCAGTTTAAATTTTAGAATTACCGTGACATAGGCAATTGTCGACGTACGCCAACGTAAAGAAAGCCGCTATTAGCAAATCCGACACGTATTCTGACAAGTGGCAACGCTCTGCCAACAGTATGTTCTGAAAATAAATGAATCGACAAAGGTTAATTATTTTTTAAATTCATCTATACAAAAACGTAAAAAATAATTTGAACTGAACTTAATTATCTTAGTCAAATATTATAAAATAAAATTATAGATTCGAACAGTATATTTTAAGTCCATGGATTCGAGAGACAATTTGGAACCTACTAGTTATCAAACTGTATGTAGAAACACATTTAGTAAAAAAGAAGCATTATTATTCACATTGAGCACAATTCGCTAAGGCTATTTCTGGGCAGGGCTGCTAGTAGTGCCAATTTATTTTATACCGCTGAATCTCATTAATTAAGCTTAAGTACAAAATCAAATTTTGATATAGAAACCTAACTATACTGGCACAGTGGTCAAAGGGCTTTGACCACAGAGAGAAGAACTAACAAAACATTCTAATTCTTATTTCAGGTAACAATCATACAATTTGGCGGCTCTGCCTGTAGAGGCCTACAACCACCCTGCGAGGGTTAGTGTTGGATCATCATGCGTGCGCGTTTTCTCTATATAAAACGCCCGCACGGCGGCGACGCATCAGTTTGTGACCGTTTCGGGGACAGACACAACAAACTGTAAGTACCTCTTGTGTCCGATATTTTTTTTTCGAAATTTATTAAACTCTGCTTATTCTACCATTTTCATCCATAAAATTATGTATACGTTAAAATGAATGTAGTACTTAACAACAATAACAGCAATATATTTTAAGAAAAAGTTATTCATTGGATGGTTAGGGACCGTGAGACGTTAGAGGACCGAACTCCTCAATCGTGGGGGCAAGGTCACTTTCTATTTGACCCGGGACCGGTCTTTAATCCCTGTGCCCTTTGCGTCAACACTTGCGCAAGGTTAAAGAAAGTATGTTTGTAAACAACCGGCTGCTGCAGGATTTTTTTATATTTTTTTAATGAATAATGGTTTAGGTTATGTTAGATTCTCACGGGAAATTATTTGAATTAAACAACTTTTACGGATTTCATTCTCTTTTATTTTATATTTTAACTCTCGATCCCGAAGTTTCATGTGTTATGTAACGCTCGAATAATTTACATTGTTAATATTTATAATTATTTTAATAATTTTAATTTTTTTTTTAATATTTTTGATAGAACAGAGTAGAATATTTTTTATTCAATATACAAGATTACATGTATAGTTCTTATTGAAAATATTTTTTTTGTATTTACCACTAGTTCGGAAAAACCTCTGTCCTGGGAAAAACCAGCAAGAAACCCACCGGGACCATTTTTATATATATTTTTTGAAAGTAGTATTTTGGCATTGCATAGCACTTATAATAATTATCCTACCTATTTTTAATATTAGGTAATATATTCATAAAGCTAATTGGTATGTAACGGAAAAGTTGTGCAAACACACGAAACTTGTCTGATGACACCTAGAACTTGACATTCAACTTTTAACTTTTTATTTTTGCAGTATAAATAATAAGAAGAGCGTGCCTTATTGGCGAAATTAATAATATTCCGTGCGTCGAACCTAACGGGATTATTAAATAATCACAAAATCGATTAAATTATCATAAACATCCCATTAGATTTTTATTATAAACCTAGTAGTTTTTACGAAAGCCATGTAGGCAATACCTTTTATTTTTACACTTAGAATAAAAATCGTTCATACTTTCACACTTGGAAAAATGAAAAGCATAGTACTTGAAAAAGTTCAATTTCCAAATCAGTTCTCGACTTTTTAGATAACCGACTATAGTCCATATAATATAGTGTGGGTTCTGCAGTCCACGAATACTCGAAACCAACTTCAAACAAAGGCTAAAAATGCGTTGTCACCTCTGTGGACTAATATGGAATGCTTCACAGTCTGTTACTGTAGTAACTAATAACACCGGCCACAGTAGTCTATTATTTATTCTGTGGCAGTCGTTAAGTGGCAAAGATCGGTGAGAGGGTGGTACCTGCCCATCTAGAATAAACTACTAGACGGATTCCTAGCAACAAATGGAATCCTACCACTAAGTTTGTACGTAGTAGTATTAGTAGTATAGTTGTAGCACGAATGGGTCGACTCGACCGGGGAAGCACCACGCTCTCACAGAATACCAGCGTAAAATGGCAGCTTGACACTGCTGTGTTTCGTATGGTGAGTGTAGAGAACCGGAGACCCATTTTACTGGAAAAGAGGCATTTCATCTTAGTCCTCACGGGTGACGACGCATCTGCATTTTGATTCTTTATTAAGGATAAATGTCTGTAGATGTCAATGGGTCACAGCAACCACTTATCTTCTGGTGGACTGTGTGCTCGTTTGTCACCCTATCCTATAAAAAAAGGTTGATTTAATTATAATATTAAAATAAATTGCTTAAAATAGTTTCACCATTGCAAACTCATATTTATCATGCCTAAATGTTCTATGATACAGTACTTTTTGTGTAGACCCAAATTATGTGCCTTAAAAGCGTTACAATAACTTAAAAGTATCCCAATTACAACAAAAGTAGCGACCTTTTTACAAATTAAACACTAAACGCTAACATTTCTTTGCTATCCTTCCAAAGAAATATAAATATAAAACCGCGTCAAAATCCATCAAATGGTTTTAAAGTTAAGCAAATACACCGAAATGCGCGGATAAGAAACTTCGTTTTTATATTATTTGGTGATTACGCAAGTATCATGTACATAATAAAGTAACTAATTAGCTAAACCCGGATTTTTTTTTCTTGACAGACAATGCAGGCAAGGTCGCTGATCGTTTTGGCTGTTCTGGCGGTGGCGAACGCACAATTCCCAAATGGGCGCATCCTGGAACCTCCAGTGCCTTCACTTTGTGCTAATCGCGTCATCCACGAAAGATATTCCGATAGTAAGTAAAATTTTTGGTTATAAAGAAAATTTAAAATCCGTCATTTCTCTTGAACGCGACCAAATAAAGAATAATAAGGCATGTAAATTAAAAGAAATTTTAAAAATAATTGCATCTTATACAATTAGTAAAGTTTAAAATTTTGTACAACCGACTTCAATATAAATTATTAAGGATAACTCAAAAACTACTGGTCAGACATTATATGGGACCACATGAGAAGCACCTGCAACCGGAGCAAATAAAAAAAGAATCATCAAAATCGGGTCATCTAGAAAAAAGTTATGAGGTAACACACATAAAAAAAAACATACAGTCGAATTGAATAGCTCCTCCTTTTTGAAGTCGGTTGGAAAGGATTGTTTAGGTTATCTATTTTAAGCAAATAATCTATTAATCTGAAGGAGATAGACAATTTATGAAATGCCATGCAATCAATACTGCTTGCCTTTCGTAAACAGACAGTTTTTCAGTAAACACACACACTTCACATTAAGGTGATCCTGGTCTATAATTAGTTATATATATCCTAATTTTTACTTTTGTTATGTCTTAATCATACGCACAATTTTATTTTTTTCTTTTCTACCAAATATCATTGAAAAATTGTTTAACAAAGCCATTGTCAGCCTGAGAGAAAACCTTGTATACCTAACATACTGTTTTATGTTTAATTGCTTTCCAGTTGATGGATAGCCGAATTAAAATTAATTTATATTTTCACGATGTTAAATTCTTCTCTATGTTGTTACTTGTATCTAATACTTACAATAATGTTATTAAAACATGACATTTGAATTGTATTTTATACGTGGTAGAGCCATGCTGCAGCTATATTAGTTGTATAGTTGTAGCATGAATGGGTCGGCTCGACCGGGGAAGGACCACGCTCTCACAGAATACCAGTGTAAAATAGCAGCTTGACACTGCTGTGTTTCGTATGGTGAGTGTAAGGAACCGGAGACCCATTTTACTGGAAAAGAGCCATTCCATCTTAGTCCTCACGGGTGACGACGCATCTGCATTTTGGTTCTTTATTAAGGATAAATGTAGATGTCTATTGGTCACAGCAACCACTTACCATCAGGTGGGCTGTGCGCTCGTTTGTCACCCTATCCTATAAAAAAAATTCTGTTTACCAAACAGTTACTATCAGTATCAGTTATTAAAGATTTTGGCTTCAACAGCGATGACCTTAACACTAGACGAACCCAATAGATCGAAAAAATTAAAAAAAAAACCCAGTCGCAATGAAGTAACAACCTCCAAAGCTATACTAGTATTAGTATATTTCCACGTTGCTATACGATTTAGAATTATTATTCTAATCGAAACGAATAATATATAATTAGTAAATCGATGAATAATTTTGAAAACGTGTAAAAAAGTCAATCGATAGCACTTTGTCTTCCTTTGAAACCGGACTTTTTAAGAAAGTGAGTAACAGCACAGAGTAAATAATAGGTAACACTACAAACTTAAAAGCTGTGTTACGTAGTGCTATTATTTATTCTGTGGCTGTGTAGTGATAAAACACCTTTTGTTTTGAGTTAAAAAGGTTTTTACTCATAGTAAGATAATATATTAAACTCCCATAAGTTATCCATCCATACATCAATCCATTATAGCCTAAAAGTCCTGTTGAACATCGACCTCCACCATAGATTACTCCCCATATGTTGCCCCACGCCTGGCAGACTTGTTAGCAACTGCAGCTATGTTTTTTAATTTAATATCAGAAAAAATGTGCTGCCCATCTCCTGTTTGTTTCCCTCTAACGCCTCTTGCGACAACCACGGGATGACTTGGGGTAGTGTGGCCCGTTCAGTACGAGTGTTTCTAATAAATGTATTGTTAATAAATTTTAAAAATAATACGTGTTTGTGCCATAAATTGCCAAAAAATCAAGATATACCTACTACTGAAAGCGCATAACAATAAAATTTCTTTTTACTTATGACCTAAGCTCTTATTTGTACGGTGAGCTTCAAGTTTTATCGCGGTATCTTATCCGGATGTAAGATAAAACGACCTGTTTTCGAGTTGGAATTTGTGTAATTCCCCAACCTGATAACATTGTCTAGTATAAAAAAAACACTTACCGTTAAAAGTTCGTGGTTTTTAGCCGATTTGAAAATAGAAGGATATTCCTAATTCGATTTTATGTTTCTTTTTTATGTGTATGTGACACGATATCTTTTTCAGTAATTGTGATTATTCTTTTTAAAAAGGTAATATATTATGAAGTCGGAGTTTTAATTATTCTATACACTATGTTTTAGCACTGAGTTTAATAGCTATTATGTGGAAATTATATTTTTTAACTTCCCGCGCTCGAAAATAAGCGGGAAGTTTGATGACCTGCTGACCTGGTCAACCGTTTTTCTATTTTTTTTTGTTGAAGTTGGAGTTTACTTTTTATTAAGTAAAATTTTTATTGTCACAATATTTGTATGAATTTTAGCGATGGAATAGACGTCTATATAGCATAGCCATAGTTTAGCCGATTGCGATTGCTTTGCTAGGTGTGTTCGATTTATTCATGGCTAAAGCTAGGTTTAGTTGGTTGTTTTCATGTAAAACTAAGTGCAATGAAGTCCGAATAATAATAATTAAAGTGACTGTTGCTTTTATTAACTTTCTCAAAAATACGAAAGCCCCACCCACCAAGTAAACTCAACGACATAAGGACGCCTATGATGGCTCTTGAGCGTAATAAAGTTATCTTGGGTCACCCCAAGTTCGCGGATATTTATATTACTTAGGTAAGTATAAATTATTCGGACAAACAAATCTAATACCTCTTAATTTATGAAGCCGTTTCTAACTGCACCTAGTCCGGCTAAACCTAGATGTGTCCGCACTAAAATATATAAAGGAAAAAAAATGCTACGAAAAACTGTTCTATAACTCGTCAATTACCTATATGAAATTAAATATTTAGTCTAAATTAAAACTAAATGTAATCACAGTTGTTGTTAAATTAAAGTTATACTTAATAAAAATGTACATAAAAGAAATAATTAAAAATCTCTTTTCAAAGCGGAATTACCAGACATTATTCTTAAAAATTTAAATGAAACGTAATACAAATATCTCCTGTTCTAACATTTTCTTGTCTTCTATTTAATACTAATTTTAACTATGACATCTCGTAGCCCGGATAGCTCAGTCGGTAGAGCATTGGACTTTTAATCCAAGGGTCCAGGGTTCAAGTCCCTGTTCGGGCGATGCCCATTTTTTGTACACAATTTATGAATGTTGTTTTTTTTATATTTAACTTTGCATATTTATTATACTAATTTCATAATGGAAATGTCAACGCCCGTATTGTATATTCACTGTTTCACGACTCTTGTCATAATATCTCCCATATTAACACGGCAATCAAATTTCACTTTCGTTTTTTTTAAATTATACTATGACTACTAGAGGCGCAACACCGTAATAATATAAAATACATTTATTTAACTGAATACAATATTTTTCATTCGCTAGAGATTTGTACTATATACATAATGCATATATATATATATATATATATATATATATATATATATATATATATATATAAATATTTTCTACTATTACCACTGGAAAAGCCAACCTGGTAAAACTGGTTAGGAGCTAAAACTAGTAAAAACCCAGTGAATAACAATAAAAAAATAACAATCGTATCTAATAATAACAGCCACAATCGCGATATTAAAGTTTAAAATTTCAAGCGTGATACATTATTTTGAGTTCGAATATATTACCGAATATATTTTGATAGATATAGAAATTAATTAATTTTTATTTAAAACAAAGTAAGCTATAACTAACTGATAAAATGAACGGTCTGTGAGATTGCACTAGCTGCAGCATATTTTTTTGCCAGCATTTAGTTAACGATATCAAACTAATTCCATTACGATTCGCGATTCAAAATTCTTCAAGCGTTTAGTCTACTACAAGAAAACGTTATCCTCGTTCTGTGTCCAGTTGAATATAAATATCGATTTAACATATTAATGTTTATTTATAGATAAGGGATATTTCTTCTCGTGGCGGGACCCGGCACTTCGAGGTGTTGAGGAGGACTGGTTGAGTGCAAGAAACTACTGCAGGCAACGGTGTATGGACCTTGTCTCATTGGAAACCAGCGATGAAAATGAATGGGTCAAGGCACGGATCGTGCAGGACAAGGTAAACCAATGCAATATACATAAAAAACTTAATATTTCCTCTATAATTAAAACTCTCCCGGATAAGTTTTTCGTAAACATACGTATAAGTACGTGGAGCTCTTCACACAATGTGGTAGGCCCACATCCGATAGACGACTGTTACTGACTGTTACAGACTGATGAAAAAGAAAAAATTAAGTAACCTATTGACAGTGACCTTTCAAATTTTATCAACCTCTCGCTGATACATATACGACAATGCAAATTAGCCAGTCTTTAATATTGCACAATATACAGTATACATAAGAAGCTAACTTGCTTATGTGTACCCTAAGCTGCGCAATTACTACTTATACTTAACTAATAACAGTAATCTACATGCATGGATAATCGAGTGGAAAACAAATATCGCTAGCGACAAAAAGCACCCGCCTTGACCTGTATGACTATGACGCGTCTCGCAAATTAGCAAAATGTTCACGTATCTCGCGAAATCGTATGAAGAATAGAACAGTCGCCTAATTCAAGCGTGATGTGAAAATGTATAAAAAGAAACTAAACCCAAAAAGAAATGAAAGCCGCGTGTTCTTCCATAACGAATTTAAAGTACGTGTTTTCGCAGTCGTCATCGATACCGTACCAGTTTCACTTTAGTCTAAAAGCGAAAAGTAGAACTCGATTAACAAGGGGTATTTCCATCATGTCGCACAAGAATAGAATCGGTTGCAGACTAGTGTTTAAATATTTTCCCTTTCAAGATTTCACTGTTTGTTATCGATGAAACAGTGTCTCGTTTCGTGGGAAACGTTTTTTACTTCACACTGTATTTTGTTATTGCAAACTACATCAATACTCAATACTATTCTGAGAAGAGTCTTCTCCCGGTAATGAGTTATAAGCAAGTAATCGGCTCCCTCCGTAACTTGCATCAATCATTAATACTGCCAACTATGAGACGGAACGAAAAATTTTAAGTTTCATTTACAGGTTTTATCTTACATTACTATGACTGGAATGTTCTAATTTTTACTTGCCTTTGGGTAAGTCATTACGAATTAAAATTTATACAAATTATAAATTATAGCCCCCGCTGCGTATGTTTGTATTTGTTCGCGCTAATCTCAGAAACTATCACAGGAGATTTCTTTTAGTTTTCCAAAAGACAGACTGATTTATGAATATTTTTGCAAATTAGCTAATACTAAGATGACATTAGTCTATTAAAAGGGAAAAAATCGTGCCTACCGCGAGACCTTACATAGCGTACGCTGCGTAAAATGAAGATAATGTATGTAGGAATTATTTTTCCTCGACGAATTCTAAAAAATCCTCGATATGATTGTCTATTAGATTAACTCGCAATGACAAAAAAGAAAACTTTAAAAATACACGCAGTAAAACTTCAGCTCATGTGAGTCATTTGTACAACAATGTACCTAACAAGTGGTAAAATTAAAAATATTGTAAAACCAACTTCAATATAAATAAAATGAGAAAATCATCAATGTAGTACTCAATGTACTCAAAAACAGAGGCGTAGCGTGGACTAATATAGATGTGGGCGAAGTCGCATCAGCGAGGCCCTTTTCTTTCGTTTCCAAGATTTCCTACCCAATAGATCAATCCTACCAAACATGCTTGGACACGACATACATACTCATAGCTGCTCATAGCTATTAATTCCTGACAAGTCTCGTATTCCGTCTCGCCGTCGCGGTCGCGGTCTTTCAAGGTCAACAACGGCCTCGCAGTCGAACTTAAGAGGGGCTTTCTTACGAGGCCCCAAACAAACACGCTTTTAAATTTGTGACTTTATAGAATAAGGGTCACCCTTATTCTAAACGAGCAGACGATCCTCAATTACGAATTTAAATGCAGATGCGTTTTCAGCCGTGCGGATTAAGATGGAATGGCTCGTTTCCAGTAAAAAGGGTCTCCGGTTTTCTACACTCACCATACGAAACACAGCAGCGTTAATTTTACACTGGTGTTCTGTGAGAGCGTGGTCCTTCCCCTGTCGAGCTGACCCATTCGTGCTGCGACTATACTACTTATACAGCTGTAGCATGGCTCTACCACGTAGTCAGTTGAATTGAAAACCTCCTCCTGTTTTTAAATTCTTATCAAATTAACTATAATAATCATTTAGTGCATTTTTATATATAAATTCGGTCCTTATTTTAAGCCGTTTGAACTTTTACATTTTTTGGACTTTTTACTTCCGCGTCTTCCACTAATAACAGAATTGTTATATTTTCTATGGTGCTTACTAGGAATTTATGAAAATTCCATTGTGATGTTCGTTCCTAGAGTATATTATACTTTATCTAAGCTTTTAATGGGTGAATATCATGAAAAATGATAGACTCACTTTTAACAGTGGTAGAGCCACGCGGCAGCTTTTGCTGTCGCACGGATGGGCCGGCTCGAACCGGGGTGGTACCACGACCTCACAGAATACCAGCGTGAAGTAGAGGTTCACCTCTGCGTTTCGCTTGGTGAGTGCAGGTGGCCGGAGGCCCTTTTTACTGGAAATGAGGCATTCCATCTTAGTCCTCACGGGTGATAACGCTTCTGCATTTTGATACGCAAACGAGGATAGATGTAGATGTTTATGGGCCGCAGCAACCACTTACCATCAGGTGGACTGTGTGCTCGTTTGTCACTTTATCCTATAAAAAAAAACTCAAGAAAAAACTTGTTTGAAAATCTACTATTGATTTTACGTGTAGATACCTACTTTCTAAACTCACGTATGGATCAACCTGTATAATGATTAAATTATCTTTACTCCTCGAGTGTTAGCTTTGTTTGTATTAAAGGTAATAATTTTCGCCGAATTAATCTTAAATAAATGCTTCATTGTGCCAAAAGGTAAAATACATATGGACATCAGGCCGGCTCTGCGATTTCAAAGGTTGTAACCGTCCTGATCTGCTACCTAATGAAGTCAACGGTTGGTTCTGGACGGCTGAACTGCAGAAGTTGGCGCCTACCACCAACCGTCAACAAAATGACTGGTCTGAGGGTGGCGGCATCGGCAAACCTCAACCTGACAACAGGGTAAGAGCCTTTGAACTATACAATTGTTACTATACCTACACGCAAAGTTTTAAAGTGGTGAAAACTGCCAATTTTTGTGAATTTTGTGTAATGTGTCGATATATTTTGTGCAAATTGACAAGGAAAACAATAGCGCAGTACCTATCCTCTTTACCTAAGTAGCGTCTTTCTGGGCGTCTCCGTCCGTGATACTAATGTATGTTTAAATGTATATTTATTCTAAGTCACGTACAAATGTCGCAATTCATTAACCGTCAGGACCGTAGTTTAAGGAATAATATTAGGGTGACCGTATTTTCTAGAAAGACCGATATTCAGTTACGTATTTAAGATTGAGCGTCTGATGATGATGCAAATATTCTTTAAATGTAGCTTTTGGTTCATCATCATTACAGTTCTTCACAAGTCTACTGCTGAATATAGGTTTCTCCTAAGGAACACCACAAAGCACGGTCCCGATCCACCTGCATCTATTGATTTTCTGCATATTTTACCAGGACGTCACTCCATCTAGTGGGGGAACGCCCTTTGCAAATAAAACATACTGGCTAATACCACAGAGTAAATAAAAGTACAAACTAATACCCGCTCGCTTCGCTGGGCACTCGATAATATTTTATTGCGGATCTTAGATGTAAAATATCAAGATTTTTTGATGGGACTTTCGTAAAATCCGTTCTTAGTGAACGTCTACATTGCGAAATAAGGAACTATACTAAATTTCAAGTCAATCTGGTGTATCATTTTAGAGATTTCGTGATGAGTCAGTCAGTGAGTATTTCACTTATAGATATAGATTATCCAAAGTAAAGAATGCATAGAATTTAAAAATTCTAACGGATACCTACCAGACAATAGCGGGCGGTAAGTAAGCATAACGTTGCGTAAGCGTTCATCCGCGGTAATGCGACGTCAATTCCGTAAACAGTTAAGTAATATTTGTCACAACCCACCCGCCGACTTGTCGAAGTATCCGCGTAGCGGATGTCACGTAATGAAAACGAAAGCGATGTAAATATTTATGGGCCTGCGAAATATTCGCCGAAGGGCGTACCCGCATGCCTCCCACCCACTTTCTACGATCCACTCTACACAACAAAAGCTCATCGGTATTCGGTATGATGTGTCAACGTTGAATTCCGTTTGCACTTCACTTTCGCCGGAGTCACATATTCACATGTAGATAGATGTACAAGTTCACATGCGCAATCTGCGGTGGCACGGATCATCCATATCCGTTTGTTGTTGTTCTTTAATAGCCTTCAAGACCTGATATATTGTGTAATTAGTGATTACGTTACTTACCTATATAATAACGACGTCAACCTCGCTAGCATGAAATTAACATTTGCTACAACAATGTGCAAAAATTACATGATAATAATATTTAAAGATTACACAGTATGTTGTATTTAGCTCTAAAGAGATAAATAACTATCGAAATTAGAAGTTCGTTTTCATCAAATCTAAATTAGTTGAAGGATATAAGTATATAAGTGGCGTAAAACGATAGTAATTCCATTCCTGAACCATTTTCAATATCCATTCCACTGCTGAACATAGGTCTTCCCCATAGATTGCCCCATAAGGGCGTATTTGCCATAGTTGCCATGTCTGGCAAGCGGGTTGGCAACCGCATTTTTTTTAGTCGTCATTAGCAAGACGCTGCTGCCCATCTCCTGATTTGTTTCTCTCTGTCGCCGCTTACGACACCCAAGGGATGTGGCGTGGTGGGTATTTCTTTTAGACAGGTATTATTATAAATTACCTCAAATATTTGTTACAGAATAAAGGTGACAAGCGTACAGTCCACCCTATGGTAAATAGATTTTGAGACTCATGTCCATAGAGCATAGACATGCTAATCTTTCCTCGATTAAAAATTAAAATGCGGATCTATTGTTACCCCTGAGGACTAAGATGGTATCTTTATCAGTAAAATAGTCTCGCACGAAACGTAGCAAGATTATCCTGCTATTTTACGCTGGTATCGCACATAGCGAACGTGTTCCTTCTTCTGTCGGCGAATTCATGATGCAGGTGCTGCAGTACACAATATTCGCCTGATCTACCATTTCAACACTTTCACTGTCCGGTTTCCAGACACAATAGTAAGACAATAGCAGTGCCCTATATGTAGTGCACGGGACAGCGAAAGGGTTAAAAGACAATATAAAGATCTTTACTGGTCTTTACTTATAAACAGTGACAGAGAAGCAAGATTAGCCAAAAAAAAATATGGTGCCACAGTTGCTTACTTACCGTTATTGTCAAGAATTGTAAATGATGGTGGAGAAACTAGCACCCAAACAACCCAGGTTGGAAAACTGTGCTCTTCGCTATGCTCCATCATTTACAATGAGGGCATCCACGACATTTTCTGCCACCAGGGCGGCGCCACTAGAAAGTGAGGTACAATATTTGACAGATTTCATTGCGAGGAAGTTCATTTGTTCGGAAAATGTAAAGGTTATTGTTTCTTTC
Organism: Parnassius glacialis; assembly: GCA_033319125.1. Classification (NCBI taxonomy): domain Eukaryota; kingdom Metazoa; phylum Arthropoda; class Insecta; order Lepidoptera; family Papilionidae; genus Parnassius; species Parnassius glacialis. Next base: position 39,773,018 of record JAVANC010000001.1, on the reverse strand, counting down.
TGTACAATTAGCTATATTCTATACTAATAAGATTAAAAATAAATAAAGCAAACAAAAAAGTAGAAATATAAAAAAAAGTTAAAAATGTGCTAAAAATTAAAGAGCAAACCACTGACGCATTGTTTTATTATAATACACTAGAAACTCATAAACTTTTATTAAAAACCAACTTCTCAATTAAAATATATTGTGTAACAATAATTTAAAATTAAAAATGTTGTACAGCCGACTTCAATGTGAGTTAAGAATAACTCAAAAACTATTGGTCTGACCTTGATCAAATTCATATGGGGCCACACGAGAAGTACCAGCTTTCAAATAAAAAAGAATTATACAAATCGGTTCACCCAGTAAAATGTTATGAGGTAACACACATTAAAAAAAACAGTTGAGTTGAGTACCGTCTCCCTTTTGGAAGTCGGCTGAGAAACTGTATTTCAGTGTCAACTAGCGACATCTGGTGAGCAGAAAATTATTAGGTTTCATTCTTGACAATAACGGTACCTAAGCAGCAACTGTGGCATCATAATTTTTATCTGGCTAATCTTTTTCTTCTTTTTCGTACTACACCACAATACATGTTCGGAAAATTACACCCACCCTGCTTCCTCCACCGTATTCCCCCAAAAATGCCCTCTTTATCATAGTTCAGATAACCTTTGATAGGCAAAAATTTCAATTCCGAAGAAGCAATATAGAACGCCTTTATAGAGTTCATCGATTTTCGGGCATTAGACTTCTATAGCAAGGGCATCAACACTGCCAATAAAATGAAAAGTGTTAGTTTTATATTCATGTTTTTTTTGTATTTTTCAATTATCCTGTACGGTACCAAACGGCAATTTCATAGGTAGGTAAACCTGATTATAGATGTGCAGTCAATTTTAATTTTTAATTTCTGCGCATTTAAGCTAAATTTTTCGTCCTGATAGTGAAATTTTTATTTTCTAGCTGTTCAATTAATGCATGATGCCCACATTTGGCAACAATACCTAAACATTTAGAATGCACGTATTAGGATATCCCCCTAGTAGGATATTCTTCTGTATCATGGAGGCAGTTTACAAACATAAACTTTACAAGGAACAACATCCAGACACGGAACAATTATTTCTAAGCCATAGAAACAATTATTGTTCAGTGCGGGATTCGAACTCACGGGCCTTGGTGCTGCAACTCGTCACAAAGCCACTAGGACAAGGATTCGTCTTAGTTTAATAGGTTTTTGCTTGTTCTTCAAGAGTTCATAAGAATCTATATACAAAACGACAATTTAAAAATAGTAATCAAAGACCTTGTATACGATTTTCTTGTGTAGGTCGTAAGTCGTAATCACATTAATTTAATTATTTCAAACAGGAGCAGCTTCAAGGCGGTGCTGCTGAACACTGTGTAGCAATCTTGAACAACTTCTACAACGACGGCGTACACTGGCACGACGTGGCTTGTCACCACCGCAAACCCTTCGTCTGCGAAGAAAACGACGCTCTCCTCAAATACGTCAGATACACGAACCCCAATTTACGAGTTTGAAATGATTTAAAATAACGTTTATTGACAACCCCTATATTTTAAGTACACAAAAACACTTTCCAAAGTTATACATAGGTGTTCTCACCGTGCGTTTGTTTCAATCATACTCTTTTAGAGTTAAAAAGAAAACCAAAAACTTTCAAATTTCAATAGCTTTACGTAAGTTATTCAAAGATAAACAGAAAATATTTTTCAACATCATATAAAATCACCACAAACACTGCCAAGAAACAGAATTTTCTACATTTTCTAGTTAGTTTTAAGTTTTACCTCATTATGTTTCATATTTATTGCAGTATTTAAAGCTAAACAGTAGTCGACAACTGAAACGCTAAAGTTGTTTTACTTAAGTATTTAACATCTGTCAATAAAGACTGCTAATAACTATTTGGTTCTTTTATTTTTACTGAATTGGTAATAATTAATTTAATTTTTTTTTGTGTATGTTAGGTACAAAATATGTTCCTGGGTATTTGCATGTTGAAATAGCAATTTGCGATAACAAAAGTTGTGTTGCTAATTTCTGGAATAAGGTTTCCAACATACAGCAGACATGAATAGTCAAATTTCAAGAATTTAATGGTTCCAGAAATAAATTGGTCCTTTCCATTCCATCCAACAATGAAGGTGGAGTTTCGCATAGTAGCAGACATAGGCTCACAAGGATTTTGTCCTATATCGTGTAGGCAGTTTACATTAAAAAATTGCCCAGGTTACAATAGAATAATCTTTATTGTGTATATATTGCAAGTGCTTTTTTAACGAAAGTCAGGTTTATGACTTTTACCATCTGTCCGGTAAAGACCTCAGTTCTTGTCCTGTGTCTTTTTCAAAGTATCATACAAAGACATTTAAGTAGTAGTAGTAAAATATCAAAGAGATGTATGTAGGCGCTGCGCAAACGTAGACACTACCAGTGAATATTTCATTTTCATGTAATCAATATGAAATCAGCCATTCCTTGCGCAGACGTAAACACTTGTGTCCAGTTGTTTCCACTTGACACATACCGATCGCCAATCGAAAAGTGTTCGGTGTAGGTAACTGGAAACTAAGTCATCAATTGAAGACACAAGCAACACAAAGCAAATTTCCTTACAATTGTACGGCGCTGACGTTGCCGTGGTTGATTGGCCAGTAAATATTGAATGCGACGACGACGTCTTTCTCTCTTTGATATTATACAATAACAACACAGATTGCACCAACTACTTAAAAAACTTATTTAAAAAACAAGCTTGGAAACGACCACCAATTAACCATGTATTAATTAAAATTATAATAACCTACGCGCTCGCTGTAAAATTCACAGTACGTGAGCAACCCGGGTTCGATCCCCGCCGGCACCAATGAAATTGTTAACTGCAAATTTTAAGTGCTGACTTACGTGCTTGGCGGTGAAGGAAAACATCGTTAGAAAATCTGAAGGTCTGAGAAATATGGCTGACTTACTGTGAAACTGACACCACATCTGCATTTTGATTCTTTATTGAGGATAGACGTAGATGTCTATGGGTCACAGCAACCACTTGGTACCATTAGGTGAACTGTGTGCTTGTTTGTCACCCTATCCCATAAAAATATTTCTAAGACACGTGAAGTTCGTCAACACACGCATTGAGACGTCGTGGCGGACATTTCCTTGCCCTAAAACCTTTCAGAAATGGGAGAGACCTGTGCCCAGCAGTGGAACGTATAAAGGCTGTAACTTTTAGTTTTTAACTATTTATAATAATCCTTTATAAACAGTTCTTCCCTAATATAATATTGAAATTTGTTAATAGAGAAACTGTGTATTTTCTGGGACTATGTTGTAATAGCGTAATACATTGACTCATGAATAAATTAGACTCTGTGAAGTCGAGAATCTATCGTTTAGATATCATCAGCTTCTGTTTGCTCCTGGTGTGTTAGCAGAAGTGCGGTGGTCTTGTTCTTCAAGAAAGGTGACAACGCTCTCTTGAAGAACTACAGACCGATTTCCCTTCTGAGCCGCGTCTACGTGCTGTTTTCGAGAGTCATTACGAATCGTCTCGCGCGCAGACTTGACGACTTCCAGCCTCCGGAACAAGCCTGTTTCCGAAAGGGCTTTAGCACCATAGACCACATACATACCCTACGGCAAATTGTACAGAAGTCCGAAGAGTACAATTTGCCACTCTGTCTGGCGTATGTGGACTATGAGAAAGCCTTTGATTCCGTCGAAATTTGGGCGGTGCTGCAGTCCCTTCAGCGGTGCCAAGTTGACTGTCGGTATATCGAAGTGCTGAAGTGTTTGTACAGTAGAGCTACGATGGCTATCCGAGTACAGAACCAGAGTACGAAACCTATCCAATTGCAGAGAGGTGTAAGACAGGGTGATGTTATATCCCCGAAACTCTTCACCGCTGCATTGGAAGACGTTTTCAAACTTCTTTCAAACTCAAAAAACGAAAGGATACGGTATTAACATCAATGGCGAGTACATCACTCACCTTCGATTTGCCGACGATATAGTCCTTATGGCAGAATCGCTGGAGGACCTAAGCACTATGCTTAATGACCTCAATAGTGTCTCCCAACGGATAGGTCTTAAGATGAACATGGACAAAACAAAGATTATGTTTAATGTCCATGTCACACCTATGCCGGTAGTTGTTGGGAGCACTAAGCTCGAAGTTGTTGACGAGTATGTTTACCTGGGACAAATAGTCCGACTAGGTAAGTCCAACTTCGACCGAGAGGTCAATCGACGGATTCAACTCGGCTGGGCAGCGTTCGGGAAGCTACGACACATCTTCTCGTCAGACATACCTCAAAACCTTAAAACGAAATTGTACAACCAGTGCGTGTTGCCAGTGATTTCTTACGGAACTGAGACGTGGTCCTTCACTGCTGGCCGTATGAGGAAGCTCAAGGTCGCTCAGCGACCTATGGAGAGGGCTATGCTCGGAGTTTCTCTGCGTGATAAACTTAGGAATAAGGATATCCGCAGGAGAACCAGAGTAACCGACATAGCCCAACGGATTAGTAAGCTGAAGTGGCAGTGGGCCGGCCATATAGCTCGAAGAACCGACAACCGATGGGGAAGAAAGGTTCTCGAGTGGCAGCCTCGTACCGGTAGGCGAAGTGTAGGGCGTCCCCCCACGAGATGGAGTGACGACCTGGTAAGACATGCAGGAAGTCGATGGATGCAGGTGGCTCAGGACCGTGCTTTGTGGCATTCTTTGGGAGAGGCCTATATTCAGCAGTGGACTTGTGAAGGGCTGTAATGATGATGATGATGTGTTAGCAGAGACTATATCCCTTTTTTTTATTAAAACTACTTTTGTTTTAGTGTATACCTATATATCGCAGCCAATGAGCCTACTAGCTTAATTAGTCTTTCAGTTAACAGCCTAGCCTTTTTACTAAACGGTGCCGTTGAACTAGAGGCCTGAATGATATTCAACCGATGCGTCTAATACAACATTGACAATATAATATGCAACAGGTTACGAAGCGGTTGGGATGGCCCTTGGACCATCCTAAACCCTTACATTTATATAATATAACACGGTGGCTAAATTAAGGCTAGGCTAAAAGGTTAAGCAGTTTCGTAAATATACTGAGAGGCCAGTTATATATATATATATTTATATGTGTGTGTGTGTGTGTGTGTGTGTGTGTTTTAAAGCCATGCTTCACTTATATTAGTAGTATAGTTGTAGCACAAATGGGTAAAATAGCAGCTTAATACTGCTGTGTTTTGTATGGTGAGTGTAGAGAACCGTAGACCCTTTTTACAGGAAAAGAGGCTTTACATCTTAGTCCTCATTAATGACTATGCATCTGCATTTTGATTCTTTATTGAGGATAGATGTAGATGTATATGGGTCACAGCAAACCACTTACCATCAGGTGGATTGTGTGCTCATTAGTCAGACTATACTTAAAAAAAACTTATTTGAGAGTTCAGCTAAAACAAATTAGGTTGTAAATATCTCTTACGACGCTTCTCTGCAAAATAAAAATAGTTTCTCAATCAGCCGAATTTCCTCATAGCACAATCCCATAAGACATTATATGCTATGGAAATATTGAATAAAACTATCAGTACCTTCCCTTTTAGAAACACATTGGTATTCAGATATTTAACATTAGTTCTTATGGCTTAGAATGATGAACACCCGGTACAGTTAACCTGAAGCCTGAACAAACTTTTACCATTTATAATAACTTTCTGCATTCTATTACTAAACTATGAAATAATAAGTTTAAGCACTATTTGTTTTGACATTGTAGTACTGTAGCATGTCAAGCTGAGTTTATATTCGGTCTTAGTTTTGTGGCATTTAATGGAGAAGCCAATGTACATCAATGGACTTGTGAAGATCTACAGTGATAATACTGATGATGAGGAATGAGGGATTCTTTTGTACTCCTAATACTATTAGTGTTGTTCTTTTGGTCAATTTCAACCACAACTTTCATGGCTACAAATCTAAAATAACAGTAAAAACTTCACCTAAATATTTTTGATCAAGTGATTCCATTGTATATCAAAGATCAAAAAATAACTGTACCATAAATACCATCGCTAGAACTGGAAAGTATCTTATAAATCCAGCACTGCAATTACAGCCTTAATACAACCCACTGTAAGGTACAAGTCTGCTTGTTTTAGACTGGCACACACTAGCTGTGTTTGACCCTGTCTTGGAGGTTTCCTCATGTACACAAATAAGAATGTGGGAAATTAAAATGTATTATTGTAATAAGCACTAAGCAATATCCATAATGTCAGCAGAGATTGAATAAGAGTTGATAGAAAATTGATATAAAGTCAAATTGATATAAAATATATTTATTTAAGTAAAAACAAATTTATCACCTTTTTCATATTATGATGGTAAAGACAGTCTAAATCGATATTGTAAAATCCTGGGCGAAACTTTCTTGGTTATTAAAAACCATAAGCATATATTGCAGAAGAAAACTGCAGTTAGCAACATTGTTACATGCATCATACGATACAATCGGAGAAAGCTCAACTTCAAACTGCAACTGTAACAAGACTTTCTAAATAATATTTTTATAGTATAAAACTTGTTACTATTAATATATAATGTGCAATAAATAACAATAATGGATAACTTCAAATGTCTCTAGAAGGGTTTAAAAAAATCAATATGCAAGTACCTATGGCTTAGCTTTCCACTGACTCCCGTCGAGTTGGGGGTTGATACATATTTTTACAGAAAAGTTACACTATTATAAGCACACTCACAAAGTTACAACGTTTACAAAAATGCGGAAATGCATAATTTTTGAGAAAAAAGTTATTGAAAATCAATTATTCTTGCATTGTTTATATCTAATCCTACCATAAACTGACACCATTTTGTAACGTCACTGTTGTCAGTAGGGATGTCGATTCTTTCCGCAAAAGGTCGATTTTTAAATCGATTCAAATCGTAAGCTGATGTATCGATTCACAAAAAATCGGTTTCTAAAATATCATCTATATTTTTTTATGTTTGCATTTATAATGTACATATAATTCCATTTTATGAAAAACAAGAAAGATATCATAATAAATGATCTCTTATTGAAATTTGTTTTATTTTAACAGTACCAGTTAAGTCAAATAATAAAATAGGTTAGGTTCAACTTATGTCAAAGAACCGAAGTATCAACCCCCAACTCGACGGGAGTCAATGGAAAGTCGTACCATACCTATATCAGTTAATAGACAATGAGCAAAATCTGATATTGATCCTCAGATATTGTTTCATGATTAAAAAATGAACTTTTTCATTGAGCTTGTGAATTGATAACCTCCTCCTTTTTTGATGTTAATCAAAATTATCGAAATGTAGATTAGTTACAAAAAATAAAATAATGAAACACTGGTTTTTAATGTTTCAACTTTTCAACAAATAACCCATGAAAAATTCTAAGTTCATTGTTTTCCTACACTTCAAATAATTTTTTTTTTGATAACTGATGCAACTAAATATTAAGTATATTTTTATGTACTTACTCTCTGTTGGCATAATCATCAATATCAGATATTAATGACATACTAGAACTTGGTGGATCAGGTAACAAAGAGAAATCTTTATCAAATTGCTCCTGCAAGCAACAAATTCTTTCCATAACAAACAATAAAAGTATTGCCCAGAAATATTCAAATTCAAAAACCATAATAGTCATTTTTTTCCTTCAACCATAATAATATGATAGCCAAACTTTGTTTTAATGGGAGGGTCGGTGTATATAGGATTTGTGACTGAAGATATAGGTAAGGCAAATGCTGCATCTTGAAAAGGGCCGACCATTGAGCCACGAGTCATCCAGCCCAAATCTCCTCCTTGACGCGCCTTATCTTCGCTGTATGCTGCAGCTACATCTGGGAATTTTTGTCCAGCTTTTAATTTTTCCAATGCTTCTAAACATTTTGATTGTTTTTCACATAATATATGACGTACTTTGACAGCTGTTCCTCCTTTTTTGTCTTTTACAGTCGATTCTAAAATTAAATATTTTGGATTTTAATTTTATTCATTGTTATCATTGATATTACATAAATAAAAAAAGAGAAAGCCGCTCAGTATGAACATACCGTCTTTCCTTTTAATATCATTGATTATTATAATATTATGTATAATAATAGGTAGTAGTAGTAGGTATTACATTTAAAGTAAGTTCAGATCAGTTTGAATGTTTTTTTATAACAAATAAACCTTCAATCACCGTTAAAAAAATATAAAATTCTAACCTAACCTAACCTTTCGTATCCCCGCCAGATTTTCCACCAGTTTTAGATGTTCCACCTGATTTACCCTTTTCTGGTTGTTTTTTTGGAGGCATTTTGGTTTTTCACTATATGTATTATTTAAGGTAAAAGTATAGTTTACAAAAAAATTTAATAGTTTAATAATTAATTAAAATTTATAATTTTTATACCTATTTATAATTTATATTTACTTATATTATTACTTATTATAATTTTTCACAGATAACTGATCTTCTTCTTAATAACTGGCTTTACGGCTCTGGAATCTAGCCCTTCTGAGCCTGAAGTTACAATTAGCTTGCTACATATATATTTATCTATGGTTACAATATATTATAATAATTATCCTTCATAGTCTTATGGTCTTTGAGTATTCAACTAACGGGAGACGCCATGCGCATAAAGTTCCAAACAAAAAAGTCTGTCACTCTCACTTAGAGTATTAAACTAATACTCTAAGGGTAACGCACACTAAGCAAATCGTAAACATTGGGCCACGTCGTCACGCATGCACACGGGTAGTTCTCATCAAAATGATATTTTTCACAAAAAAATTACCAATTTTTTAAACCTTCATACAGGCTTAAAATATTATGCGTAGATAATTGTTTTGTTGATAGTATGCGGTTTTATCTAGGAGGCATTCGAAACTAGGCACTGGTTTTAGAAAAAAATGTCATTATTTAAAGTTTACTGTTACCGTAGATAGAAGATTGACAAGTCTATGACTGTTACGTAGAATGACAATTTGTGAGAATAATGACATTACTGCAAAGGAGAATGATGCTATGTTACAAATGATGACAATTTCATTAAGAATAATGAGGAATATAATCAATAAATTGCATGATAATTTGTAATATTTTTTATTTTTATGAAATTTTATGAAAATAGAGTATCTATTAGGAACTTGTAACAATCTACTTACTTTAAATCACATCTTTTGTTTTTAATCAAAATTAAAATTAACATTCGAATTCTAAGAACTTTAAAATTCTTACAATAGTGAACAAAGCGAAAATTATTATATTAAGAGACTTTTTGAATCTTCGAAGACTGTTGTAACTTCTTTGAATTCGACAGTATATGTACCTTTAGGCACAATGAAAAAACTCAATCAAAATTAACACACAAGTATTGATAAAAACAAACATAATCACGATTAAATAGAAATGTAAGTCATTAAGTAAGAATTGTGAAGTTCTACAAAATCAAGCAGTCTTATAAACTTAAATTAAAATATGATAAAACTAGCCACAAAAAAACCGAACAGAAGAACACTTTAATTATGTTGATGTTGATGGTTTGTTGATGTCGTCTGTTTTCTCAAGAATGGTGGTCACATTAGAATGTTTAGAGATGGGTCCTCCAAGTTTTTTTTTGTACATTGATCTCGTTTATCATTATATCAAAGAGAATTGTCACTTTCTTATTCCTGGTGTGAATGTGATTAAATATTGTCTTCGCAAGTAGTGTTAGATCAGATTCGACAAAGTTACATTCTACGTTTTCTTTTAGCAACAGAGGTATACATCCTAAATGTTTGCCATGTTCACAAATTTTTGAAGGACTGCAGTCAAAGCAACTTATCTTTCTTAGAGTAGTTTTTGGTTTAGACCTATCCCACAATGCTTGATAGACTGAAAAGGTGCCTCTAAATGATTGTAGGTTATCTGGAATTAGGCTGGCTTTAAGTAGTATGTCACTATCCTCGACTTTTTTGACTATCACCTTTAATCTTTCATCTTCAATGTATTTCATAATTAATTCGTAAAACTGATTGAATGACCCAACGTCTTGTCCATACATGACCATTCAATCTGCCGTTCTTTTTATAGTAGCACCAACCCCGTCAGGAGCACCTTTTCCGTGACCAACTTCTGAATAGTTCCAGGTTATTCTGTTCAGCTGCGGGAAGTCATTCTTTAACTGAGTTATTAGATAAAATATATACTTATTTCTATACTGGGAGGATGGTGAATCCGATAAAAAAATGTATGGTGTCAATAAACGGGTTTAATTTAATTACTTCTTCTTTTAAAGGTATTAAATGACTCCATACAGCTGGAGCATCATGACGTAAACAATCACTTATTGTGCACATGGAAGTTGCTCCAACTTGACCATGAGAAAAATTATGTGTATAGATAACTGCAGTATGCAAGGAAACTTGCTACCTACTTCTACTAAAGTGGAATGACTGAACTTCTGCTCCATATTTCAAGGCATAATTTTCAGAAAAATCGACATGTACTAATGCTTCCTGAATATGTAGATATTCTTTAAGATTTTTAATAGCTTTGTATTGGCCCATAATTTTATAGCTGTGTTCAAAAAATTTTGCCAAATCTCTCTTGAATTTATCTAAAGCTTCTATCGTTGTAACTGTAATTTTCGTCTTTTCAATAATTGATTGTTTCTTCTTGTTTCCATTCGTAAGTGTTATTTCTTTTGTTACTTTTTCCATTCGTAAAAAGTACAGTAATTCCTCCAAAGATCATATACTATGTCATTTGATTTACATGCGTCACAGTTTCTTCGCAAACAATCAGTATTTTTGTTATCACAGCATATTTTGGAGAACACTGCTTCGGAATTTTTCTCTGTTATTATAAACGTTTTATTTAGACCTTCAATTAATAACTCCATATTGAGATGAATTATGCACAAACAAGTATCTCTATCGACTTTTTTTCGAAAAACCACCCAGAAAGGTCGAAGCTTACAAAAAATAAAGAATAGCTAATACTAATATTTGTTTCCATTCGGAACTTTTTATACAAGTCCTTCAGAGGTAGACACAAGAACCTTTTTTGCATACGTATTTGATTTTTTCGAATAAATTCCTGTTTTCCAGCACATAGATGCTATTTGCATCATCTAAATAGAATTGTTTTACACGTTCGCTTATAGAAGACCTTACACTAGGGCAGTTTTCTGATTGTAGGCTGATTTCGGAATAGTTATTTCCTAGAACTAGCATATCATTTTTTGCCTCCATTTGTGTCTTCTGCTGTTCGTTGAGTAGCATTTTTAGTCTTTGAATTTATTTGCAACGAGCTTTATCCCTTTTATTGTAAGCCGCGATGATATTGAGCAATTTTTTCCTTTTTCTTAATTCTACGTAGCGAACTTTTCTTATAGCAGCTGCAGCATCAGGCTTATTCTGTTGCAACTGAAAAGTTACATTAGATTTTGATTCCAGTCAGATTTTAAAAAAATTTTCATCTTCCGTCCCGGCTAAAAACTTTTTATACTGATTTTTAATACTGATTGGATTACATTGATTTTATGTGTAACAAATACTATGTACAAATCGCTAGGCTTCTTCATAGAGGTACCTACGAACATACTATTCGCAGAGATCGTTTACTAATTGTCGCTTTCAAAATGAGTGATCATTATAGCTAATGTTTGTAGATGAATCTATAAAAAAAATTATAACCAGGTAATTACAAATAACTTTGAGTTTATTTATATAATCGAATTCTTACCCAAATGTGAATTTAGAGGTATATTATCTTTTGCTACATGTAAATGAAACTTAATTAACATACGCATAATTGTGGAAGTTTAAATTAAGTCCACTGAAGAAATAACAGTTCGTTTTAGTTGGGTTCAAATGCAATGTTTGTCACAAATATGTCTTAACATGTGAATCTTTTCAATTGGTGCATGTGCCAGCTATTTCACCCGTTACTTGCATCTGAAAAAATCATGTAAATAAAATCACATTTTTATTGAATAAATAGAATGTTAGCAGTCAGAATTGACTGTGTAGTTTCTAAGTATAGTTCGTTTCGGATTGCCATACATCGAACTATCAGATTTAGGAAATAGTGTGTTTATATTTGTGCAAGTTCAAAGTCCTAGTCCAAAAGTTGGCTAGTCCAAAAATGTACTCGCATTAAATATCATATTACTATTAAAGTTGAAATCACCACATACCTTTCATCGTCTAAGGGAAATATTGCTACGAATAGTCTTTTATTGTTATCATTGTTTCCGCTTCTTGTACCATTTAATTGGAAAGTTTTATAATGCATACTAAATTTCTTAACAATTCTGTAAATGAACAACTGCTCCTATAGCAAAATTAAAAGCTATCTTAATCTAAGGGTACTAGTGTTCTGTGATCTTAATTAATAAAATATATACAAATATAATTGTTTGATTTGACATTTTAACCTATTTTTCATTTGACAATGTCGTTAATAGACATATTACGAAAAGCAGAAAGAAGAGATAACCGTCATTAAAATTTGACAAACAGTGACAAACAGACAGTACAAATAATTTTTACTATGGAAGTTGCACTGACTGCTAACATTCTACTTGTTCAATAAAAATGTGATTTTATTTATATTATTTTTTCAGATACAAGCAATGGGTGAAATAACTGGCACATGCACCAATTGAAAAGATTCACACGTTAAGACATATTTGTGACAAACATTGCATTTGAACCCAACTAAAACGAACTGTTATTTTTTCAGTGGACTTAATTTAAACTTGTACAATTATGTGTATGTTAATTAAGTTTAATTTACATGTAGCAAAATATAATTTACCTCTAAAGTCACATTTTGGTAAGAATTCTATTATATAAATGAACTCAATGTTATTTGTAATTACTTGGTTATAAATAAAATTTTTTATAGTTTCATCTACAAACATTAGCTATAATGAGCACTCATTTTGAAAGCGACAATTAGTAAACGATCTCTGCGAATAGTATGTACATAGGTACCTCTGTGAAGAAGCCTAGCGATTTGTACATAGTATTTGTTACACATAAAAGCAATTTAATCTAATCAGTATTAAAACCCAATATTTTAACCCTTAAAAAAATCTAACGTTGAAAACAAGCATCCAGACGCAGACTTTTTATTTTACAGCATAGCAACAATTGTTCAATGCGGGAAGGAAGCCTCGGTCCTCCAGTGCCGCAGCCAAACACTTAGCCACTGCGCTACGGAGTCGTCATTTATTTTTTACTTAATTAATTACTAATATAATAGTGCGTTTTTTATTTTATATTTTCTTTATACATATTTTTGTACCTAATTGTAGAGATATAATTACAAATTGCTGTGTGTAAAATACATTGATTTCTTATCCTCATCGGCATTTTTACTTTCCAATCACACTTTCCAATTTTACAATCCCCATGTTAAAAAAAAATATTTCTCATAAATAATTCGGTATAGAGATCTAACTTCTCTTATGTAAAAATATCGATAAACAATATATCGATATAGGTTATATCGACAAAACTATTCGAGGATAGACATTTACAGCACTATTGTAATTCGTCAATGTTGTCAGTACTGTTTCTCAAAACTAAATGTCATATCTTGATGTTGGTAGAGTAGCTTGGCGTAATTTCATGCAATTATTTTTACTATGTAAGTCCCGCCTCTTAAACGTAGTGATTATATTCTCTTTGGTTGCCAGTATCAACTCAATACATAACAATACAAATAGTTCCAAGTCATGGTATTTTATTAAACAATATATGGAGCGACAATGATGCAAATTTTGAGAACATTTTTTGATATATTTTTTTTATTGATTTCCAGCCATATTTTTAAAATGTTTTATTGTGATAAAGCTGAATTATATCAATGTCAAGCTCGAGCTAATAAAATAATTTAATATGGATTCCATAAAAATATTTTATGTGAGAAAGTTCCTGAGAACTACGTAAAGCGACATGCAAAATAGTGGAATTTTTTAAAGTTATTTCTTGAAATATTTTTTTTGTTACTTCTACGTGAACGTGACTAAGGTTGCTTTTTAAATAATCATTTAAGTATATAAAACATAATTCTTTTAAAAAAAAATATTAAGCCATTGATGAGTATTATCGCGAGACACAAATTTCTAGCCTCTAGAATATTCACCCACACAGCATAATATGAGCACACGATTAAGCAAAACGCACACAACCTTGAAAATCTCTAATAAATGCATAGATATAAGAAAAATAGGGGATATGGCATGTGGTCACGTGACCTGAAGTCAAGTGTTTCTCAAATATGGCGACGACTCCACCCACAAGAAATAGCGTTGTTTTTGTCGATATTTTCAGTATCGATGCTATATGTATGCAGTAGTTATGACGTACCATCCATCTCAAAGGTATATATTAAATAAACAAATATTAGATCACTACACTATTGAATTGGGTTAATCCTGTAATAATAGTTGTATTGAGATGATAAATAAATAAATCTTACGTTCAACTCAGAATAGGAAAGTTTTAAAACTGTAATTGCTTTAAGATATGGTGAAGCAACAGTCAAAAGTGAGCGAAGAGACCAAGGAGAGAGCACTTGATTGGAGCTTTAACTCCTTTCTTTTCAGAAGACGTATACGACGTGCACCAGAATATTATACTGAGTTCGTGCAACGAGCTAACGTTTTTTCGTAACGACGGCAATCTGCACATAAGCACTCCATCCGTGCGTCCCTGGGTCGACGCATGCATTTTTTTTCTCCTCTGCAGAGATTAACGAAACCACCACTATAGGCAATGTATTAGGCTTCGTATGATTTTTTTGTCCAGCCCATGCTGTCCCACTACTAGGCAGAAGTCTCCCCTAAGTTTTTTCCAGTGGTTTGGTCGTGCACCATATCGAACCAGCCCCAACGGTATGCGTCCAGGTTGCGTGAATTATATCATATATATAGACTTTATAGCGGCTGGGAAGTTAGTTGCGAGCGCAAATCCTGTACCTTCACGCTTCGCTTTACGTACTGTGATCTGAGACACCATCAAGTTTTCTTTCAACTATATCTGCACGGAGTAGCGCTCGCTCTTAACTTCCAGGCCGCCATAAAGATTCGACAACACCTTTCTTTCGTGGTAATGGTCGGTTACCAGTTCAAGTCACCATGAACGTGCAGTGAACTGACCTTTATCTTGATTTATTTAAAGTTTGTGGAGCATGTGTTCTTTCATACATAGTTACTAGCCGTCATCTCTCTTTTTTTTGATAATTTAGATTATTTATTTATTTATCTCAGTAATCTAATCGAGTTGAGCAGCCCCTTTCTAACCATACCACCGTTCACACAATCCATTAATCATTTAACTATCCTAACGTATTCCTCATTCTTCAGCATCCCATGTTCATACCATACGACAACCAATTTCCATGCAACATTTCGATCAATAGGGGTGGCTGCGCCACTTCAGACTTCCACTTCCATACTCATTTCTCATTATATCCCATTTGTGTAACACCACAAAATATCAATTTTATAGTGTTTACAACCTGCAAGTTGTAATGACTTCCACCAGTAGCGTAATTAGTGGTGGATACTGGAGGTAAACGAGAGAGTAAGGATTAAAAATAAATAAAATAACAATAATGTATACTGATTAAAATCATTTATTCGTGACGAAATAATATTATTTAGTCAGAAAATTTATTTTAGACATGAACCAAATCACCCTTAAGCCGAACCACATCCAGCGTTCTATTTATACATTCATTTTCAAAATGCAAGGAGCATATTCTTCTTACTACTGCAGGTTTTATGTTTTCCTGGCCTATATTTTTAATCCACAATTTTTAAAGGCCTTCATTTTTTGGTAACCTAAAATAAATATTATGCATCGTTAAGTACCAATCAAAAATAATCTTAATATCATCAAATCTTTTGATGAAAAAAACTATTATAGAAAATTTACGATTTACACTATTTTCCAAGTTCTTTTCTTAAACGAAACGCTCCCAATCGATCGTTTGATTAAATATACAGTTTACGTATCTAAAACGTTATTTGATCATGACTACATTAATATTATTGTTAAACAGGCTCAGAAGGGCTAGAACCCAGAGCCGTAAAGCCAGTTTAATAAAAAAATATTGTTAAAATTTATATCGATAATTTCAAAACATGACAACACGTAAGGACAACACTATGTAAAAATGTAAACAATCAAAATGTTTACTTGTTTAAATTTACATGATAATAGTCATTGGAAATTCTAGATAATAGCGGGAAACACGATTTAGAACCCATAACATGAACGCGAAACGCAATTCACACGAAAAAATATACAATTAAGGAAAAAAGTTACAACTAACCTGAAAAATGACAATCCTTCTTCATTTTTACGAGAATTTGAATTACATCCATTGATGCAACACTTTGTCATGTTGTTTTTGCTCAACTACCCTTTACTAATGAACAAAAAAGATCCAAAATAGTCAAAATTCACTGTAACACTGCAAAATAACTCCGAACAAGGCTTAGATGACAGACGAACTACCACAAATGAACGTATTCCTAAAATGGCGTCATGCTTCAAGGTGGAGCTTGGTGACATTTATGAAAACTGGCAACAGAAAATTGAAGTCTAAGATATGTACTTATCTCTTTTTACATTTGAAAATCATAACGTGTGAGAATGAGACAGATATATTTTTGTTGGCAAGGTTCATGTTTGCATGATATTTGTATAACCAAAAAATATATATGCAATTTACAGCTTATCCTCTACTTCTCTTATATCAATGAATAAATGTCTCATCGTTACAGTGCATAAGCCATAAACAACTAGTGCGAGGGCCTTGTCGATATGGATATGTCGATGAAATTTTATGCAAGTTACATTAGCAACTTAAATAAAATAAAAATGAACAAATGTTTAATGTGTAATATTACTATCAAAGTAAATTATAAAAATACATAAGGTACAAAATAATAGTACAAAATTACCAAAATTAAAACAAATTGAAAAAGTATTATATTATATTTTAACTGGTTTAAAAAGTGAATAAGTTTGGTATATATGTGACGAATACACTTTTTGAGATCACTCTTTTTTTGCGAGGTAGCTAATTCTAGTGTTTCATATTTTTCCATCATCAAGTTTGCCAGTTTAATGTTATATGGAACGTAATCATTATCGAAATAATGTTCCTGTATGCTTAAAAATATATAATATGCCTAGTGTATGAAATGTTTTTACCATTTTTTAATGTCATGATCAACCGGAAAGGTTATCTGTATAGGGGTTTTAAACGGACTAATTTTACAGATTTTACCCAACCTATAGAGTTAAACAGTTTTAAGGCTTAGGGTTGAACTACATCTGGCAGCACGGAATCGCACTTTCCTGTGCTTCTATCCTTTTTGGTCACTCAGAAACGTTATTTACTAGAGCGAGAAAGAAAGCGGGAGTGTATAGTTTCACCCTCAAAAAGCCGATTGTAAACCGGTTTCAAAAGTTTATCTATCATTCTTGACAATCCATACTAATATAATATTATAAATGTGAAAGTGTGATTTTTTGTTTATTTGTTTTTGTCCTTCCTTTACGCCGCAACGGAATGGAGTAATTAAAAAAAATTAAGCATTTGCTACCTCTTTGCCGAAGTTTACGCTAAACCAAACATACTTTTTTTCGTCATTTTACTTAGGATTGAAAAATAATTAATGTCTTCCTAAAAAGCGGTAATATGTTGTGTTCTACAGTACAAAAGTGTAGTACTCTGTATATATTTAATAATAATAATATATTATAAATATGACACTGAGATTATTTGTTTGTCCTTATTAAATTATTTAAGCGCTAATAATTCGTGTCTCATCTGAAAACAACAATTTCTAATAAAATTAAAATGACATGGAGTATAATTAATAGCGAAACTGGTAAGATTAACTCTCGCAATTCAAACTACCAGTTAAGTGTTAATAACAAATTAACCGAATCAGATCAGGACGTTGCAATGGTTTTTGAGAAATATTTTAATGATATTCCGATATTAACCACTAAGTCACTGAATTCTTCTCCTGCGGTCGCCGAATCATTACTTAAACAAAATGTAAATGCGTGTACAAAGAATTTAACATTTCATAAAGTATCATCAAAAGATATTGTAAAATATTTTAAAACTATTGATGTTAAGAAAACTGCGGATCTGTGGGGGATTTCCGTTAAAGTTATTGCGTCTATAATAGATACAATCGCGCCTCATTTAGCTACTATTTTTAATACTAGTATCGAATCTGGTGTGTTTCCTGATTTAATGAAGTATAGTAAAGTAATACCTTTATTTAAATCTGGTAGTACATTAGACCCCGCTAATTTTAGACCTATTTCTGTACTACCAACACTTAGTAAGATTTTTGAAAAAATTATTCTTGATCAAATGTTAAATTTCTTTAATATAAATAATTTACTTCATAAAAATCAATTTGGTTTCACAAGGGGTCGCTCGACAACTGATGCCGGTGTTGAGCTGATTAAATATATATTTAATGCATGGTTCTCCCATGCATTAAATATATATTTAATCAGCACAGGCACAGGATGCTTTGGGTATATTTTGTGACCTATCCAAAGCCTTCGATTGTGTTCACCATGAAACATTAATCAGGAAACTTCAACACTACGGTGTAAGAAGTGATGCTCTTAAATTAATTATTTCATACTTAAGTAAGAGAACGCAAAAAGTTGTCATTAACAGTATGAGTTCTTCCGGGTCGATGGTACAGATGGGCGTGCCTCAAGGCTCAATTCTAGGCCCCTTTCTGTTTCTTGTATACATTAATGACTTACCTTACATAGTAGGAGATAACCATGATATAGTATTATTTGCAGATGACACTTCTTTAATTTTCAAATTAAGTCGACAATTGCTAAAATATGACGAAGTAAATAATGCTATATCTAAATTAGTAAATTGGTTCAATGTTAATAATTTGCATTTAAATGGCACTAAAACGAAATGTATAAAATTTATGACTCCAAATGTCAACCAATTAAATACTAATGTAATTTTAAATGGGGAGAAACTGAGTCTTGTAGATACCACCATTTTTCTTGGAATCACACTAGACGCGAAGCTTCAATGGAGCCCCCATATATCAAAACTAGCAAGCAGACTTAGTTCTGCAGCATATGCCGTAAAAAAGATTAGAAGTCTAACTAGTGTTGAAACAGCTAGACTAGTTTACTTTAGCTATTTCCATAGCATAATGTCGTATGG
This sequence comes from Parnassius glacialis, assembly GCA_033319125.1. Lineage (NCBI taxonomy): Eukaryota > Metazoa > Arthropoda > Insecta > Lepidoptera > Papilionidae > Parnassius > Parnassius glacialis. Next base: position 39,753,713 of record JAVANC010000001.1, on the reverse strand, counting down.
TATTTTGCTATGGGGACACGCAGCTGACACTGAAATTATATTTGTTTTACAGAAGAGGGCCATAAGAGCAATTTATGATTTAAAGCCTAAAGAGTCACTGCGACAAAAATTTAAGGAAATTAATGTATTAACTTTGGCCTCTCAATACATTTATGAAAATGTAATGTACGTACACAAAAATAAAAGTAGTTTTACAAAAATAAGTGATATTCATTCTGTAAATACTAGGAACAGACACAAGCTAGTAGTACCGGTTACTCGACTCCATCGAGTCAGTAATTCATTCTTGGGGCGATGTATACGCTTTTACAACAAAATTCCAGAAAATATACAAAATTTGACCCGCTCAAAGTTCAAAAACTTTATTAAACTAAGTTTGTATAAAAAGGGTTATTATAGTATTAAAGAATTTATAGATGATAATAACCCCTGGAAATAAGGTGATCGCTACCAAGCTATTTCTAATTTGTTGTGTTGTTAATTTGTGTAACATACATGATTGTAAGCTGTTATTTAAAAAAAAAAGTCCCGCTGGGTTTCTTGCTGGTTCTTCTCAGGACAGAGGTTTTTTTTTTTCAAACCAGTGGTAATTATACAAAAGAGTGACTTTCAATAAGCATTATTTATAATCTATATTGAATAAAAAAGTTTCTGTTTCTGTTTCTGTTTGGCTGACACCATCTAAGACGATAAACTTGTAAATAACATTTTAAAATGAATAAATATCGTTCACTAAACCTTCCATTTCGATTTGTTACATGTTTTAAATTTTATCCTTCATAATGTAAAATAAACCTGTAGCATAATAATAAACTTCCAATAATTTCAAAGTCGGTACAGCAGTTTCATTTAGTTTCCTTTTATTATTTGATTGGATTACGAAAACCGATTGGTCAAAATGCGCGGAACAAACAGTGCTTGTTCGTTTAGAGGTACCCAGGTTATATGATTGCCACATGCTTTTATCCAAACTTGGCGCCTGTATGGATCTTTTGGAAAACTGTAAAACCAAAGATCTTTTTTAAACATTGTACAAAAAAGAATTTTAAATAATACCTTGGTATTATATATCAAGGTATTAGTTATAGTCAAATAAAAACATCGACACTAAAGATTGCAGTGAATATCACTAATATTGTCTTGATGATACCATTTTATATACTCAAAATTCCCCTTCTTTTCGTTTCATAACGCAACATGAAATGAAAACTATTTAAAATGATTTAAATACAATAAAACAAATCAAATTGGTGTTTTCATTTCGTTAAAAACAATTAAAGATTATTAATGTTGTTTGAAATAATATAGTTTTGTAAATAGATCACAATAATATTGATGAATTTAAGACTATTCAATAACACGATTTTGTCTTGTGTATTTAGAGCAAAGAGAAACGACATTTGTCTACAATTAAACAAAATTTAATTATGTCCTAGTGGTGCAAAAGTCTTTACTATAGTATTAATACTTTAAGTTGGCAACACTACCTGCTCAGCTAGATTAATCAGAATTTTCGTGATTTAATGCTTATATTAATGATTGAAATCAAAATAAATACTTAAAGATGAAAGGTGACGCCGTCTTTTTGTAAATTTGAGGTCTGTGTGTATTTTTTTTACAAGGAAACACACTGCAACTCAGCATTTTTCTGAAGGTCAACTCACGCTTAAGACTACTTGGTAACTGACGCCGTACGCGGCGCAACTAGTTTTATATAACAGGAATGATCCCCGCTCCTGTACTTTTGACAGCGGGGAACGCTCTCCAATGTCGTATCCTCTTAGTTTAATACTCTAAGTTCATAGTATATTGCTTCACAATATGTTGATGCGTCACATTGTGCAGCCCTTGGGAGATTTTGACGGCAACTTGAGCTAGCAGACAGATGACGGTTGGCGATGGTATCTAAGGCGCCAAAGCAGACAGACACCTTATTTTGAGAATTACATCACCATCACAACACTTGTTTCACAGTTTCCACTAGTACTTCACATGCGCAGACAAATAATACACAAAATCGCACCACTTTTACATATCAAAGTCCACTTCAAACCATTATTGAAACAATAATACAGGAGCAGCAAACCGCCGCTGGTCAAGTTTCCGCCAAAACCCAGATAACTGATGATATTTATTATTTATGCCCGCCACATACATACGGAATTCCGTTTCGGGATTCCGTTTCGGAATTCCGAACGGGTCGGCCACACACATACGGAATCTCGTTTTGCCCGCAAAATTTGGAACGGAAAAATACCGTGCGTGTGTCATATATTTTAAATGAACTTGCTGCGTTCGGAATCTCGAATCGGAATATCGAAACGGAATCCCGAAACGGAATTCCGTATGTATGTGGTGGGCCTTACAGAGTACCAAGTACACTTTTTACAAATTTCACTATGGGATATAATATATATTATATCCCGAAATATAAATTATATCCCATGATTGGCTTTCACACTGTGATATATATCTTTTAACCAGTGTGCGTTCATCATTGGTCATTGGATTACCCCTTTTTACCACGTACACCGTTCTGCAGGGGCGCGGAACGGTGTGCGAGGTACAGAGGGCGAAATATAATATGAAAATATCGCTTGGTCGATCGAAAAAATATTTATAGCTTGAGATGTAATATATATTAAAGCTCAGTGTAAACGGTTCCATATGAAATGTATGGTGAGCGATATTAATTTATATCTCGAGATGTAATACACTCTGCGTCAAAAGAATCGCACATTCGAAAAAAATAATTTAAATACTATTTTAACACAACAGACCAATGGCAATGTTGTGGTTTGAGGGTATCATTCGAAAGGTAATTTCATTAGCTTTCAGGAATTTTAATTGAATTTTACTTTTATAACGAGACGAAAGAGAAATTAAAGAAAAAGACAGGGTATGTACAAATTTGCAATTTAATAATTTAAAAAAAAAACTTAATAAATACAAAAAAAGTTCTTAAAACCTAGTGTTACCCCCCCCCCCCCTTGCCTTGATAACGGCTTCCATGCGATCTTTCATGGACCTTACAAGGGTCGAATTAATAATTCTTCTGTAGACCCTTCTACGTCTGTGATTGCAGAAGAGACAGACCCTCGTCTCATCAGAGAAGAGTACGGTCCGCCACTGTTCTAGAGTCCACTCGCAATGATTGCGAGCAAACTCTAGGCGATCTCTGCGATGCTGCGCAGTAAGTTTTGGACCTTTAGCAGTTCTATGGGCTGTTAAACTCTTTTCGTGTAACCTTTTTCTTATTGTAGAAACACTCACAGATGTTCTCCGAGTTGATCGAAGCTGTTGTTGCAACTCAACAGCATTTGTAAAACGGTTTCGTAAAGATGTCGTAACGATGAAACGGTCATCTCTTTCTGATGTGCACCGTTTTCTTCCAGATCCCGGTTTTCTAACATAACCACCAGTCTGCTGAAAACGTTGGAACACCCGCCGAACTGAAAAACGGGACAGGTTCAACTGTCGAGCAACGTCACACTGCCGTATCCCCGACTGCAATAGGGCAATCACTTGAGCGGCTTCTTCAGAGCTGGTGTCCATCTTTACTTGTTCTTACTTTGGCTACTTGTTCACTGCAAAGCCTAAATTACGACTGACCCATATTTCATCCAGATTGACCCTTTTATACCCTTTTTAGGTGGAGTAACTAGCGTCCTTACAAACGAGCATTTGACAGTGTTTATTTTTGACGCTCTATAAAGATAAATGTTTTAATGATTTCATGATTTTTTTATTAATAATGTAAAGCTATTCAAATACGCATTTCAAACATACCAATATTCTACCATGGCTAGAAACGAATCATATAAATATAATTCGTTTCTAGCCAATACAGACATTTTTCGCGCAAACTCAGAGAGGTGCGATTTTTGTGACGCTGAGTGTATATATTATATCTGAGTGTATATATTATATATTATATCCCATAGTGAAAAGCGGGCTTAATAGGAGAGTAGCCTTTTCTTTGGTAACAGTCACCTCCACATGATGTGTGGATCTTGGAGTGTACAGGTCTGATCACTATCCCCTCTTATAATGTGTGATGTAAATATGATTCCAAAAAAATTGCTATGTATACATAAGATAAGTCGTTATTCGGTGTTCGCTGGGGCAATAGCATAGATTTAGTATATACTTAGATTGGCAAAATAAAATAAAAAGGGCATAGCATATGCTTCCGTTAGAACGAGATAGAATGGCTTATACCATACACGTACACGCTATCAGCCTGTATCAGCCTGACGTTAATGGTTAACGAAACAAATCCCGCTTATTTTCGCGATATTTATGATTTTAAAGTATTAATAAGCATTTAAAAGGTAAAAATATAGTGACATGTGCCGTACCTGAATGCAGTTCATCGAGAAAAGAAAATCCACAAAATTACACATTTTACATGTAAGTACAATTAAAATGTTTAGCACTCTAAATTCAATATTTCAGAACTAGTACAAATGTTTTATACACAAATGGATAGGGAAAAATATCGCATTTTATTACGATTATGCTCTAAATGCTTGAGAATTATATTAAAAGTAATAACAGATACGTGAATTCCCGCTATTTCTGCATTGAGTTATTATGTACTACGTACTAGAGGCGACACTGCACTAAGTTACGCTGTTCCATTCAACTGCGGCAATGTCACCACACTTTAATCAGTCGCTCGGTAGGCGCTTGTAGAGTTGTCACGTGTTGTGTTGATTTAAAAAAAAATCTCTTGATAAAATATGCCGGGGTGTGTTCTTAGATATTGCACAAAAAATTCACGAAATATCAGTAAAAACCAAGGAATCACTTTTCATCGGTAAGTAGGATACTTAAATAATAAAAAACATTATAGATTATTAACTTTTTTTCCTTTCTGGGCCTGCACGGTGTGTGCGTCAGCCATGCAAAAAGGTTAGGAAGTAAAATTTATTTTATTGAATTGGAAATTGGAACGGAATTTGGAAAAGGATCAGGTAAATTTAGTATATAAGTACATAAATAGTTATAATTTTATATTTTTATGAAAAATGAAACTGGCTAAAATTCTATATACATCATTATTTACATAAGATAAAAGGACAGAAATTGAAGTAGGAAAAGGAATTTTAATGGACAAAAGCGAGGAAATAAAAGCGGAACGGTCATGTCGAGGACTAGCAAAGAATATATGATTAAAATCCCCAACGTCATTGCCACACTCACATATATCGCTAGGCAAGATTATTCATTAAAAAGTTATTAATTTGGAGTTATTATTTATTAAGTTGGCGCTAACTTGTGTCATGGAACCACTTTTTAACAGTGGTAGAGCCACGCGGCAGCTTTTGCTGTCGCATGGATGGGCCGGCTCAAACCGGGGTGGTACCACGACCTCACAGAATACCAGCGTGAAGTAGAGATTTTTACCTCTGCGTTTCGCTTGGTGAGTGCAGGTGGCCGGAGGCCCTTTTTACTGGAAATGAGGCATTCCATCTTAGTCCTCACGGGTGACAACGCATCTGCATTTTGATTTGTAATAGAGGAAAGATGTGAATGTCTATGGGCCGCAGCAACCACTTACCATCAGGTGGACTGTGTGCACGTTTGTCACCCCTATACTATGTATAAAAAAATGGAATAAAAATTATGAAATTAATTTATTCAGATACGACATTTCTGTGAGCAAATGTAGGACGATCATATTATGCACAATTATTTTTTTAGAAATAAATATAGGTATTTATAATTAGGCTAAATTTCTTACGTTTATATTTGCTGATTATTCATTTGTTTTATTTTTAGGTTTCCACGTCCAAGCCACGAAAACCGAGGAAAGTGGATTAAATTCGTCCAAAATAATCATAGAGAAGAGATGTGGTTACCAACAAATCATACATACATTTGTTCCTTGCATTTTAATGAAGGGGATAAATATAGTACGAAGAAGGCAAAAATTAACAAAGCTTATATTGTATAAAGGCACTTAATTAAATACCTAATATATATTTTTACAATAACATTTATGCATTTTATTAATTAAAATTAATTTTCAGCAAAAAACAAGAAATAAGTGTATGAACGTATAATTCATGTGTAAACAGAAATGGTAAAATTTTTTAAAGTTTTACTATTGTTGCGCGCCACTATTAATGTCTTGTACATGGCAACACTAGTTACACTAGCGCCCTCTAGTGTCGAGTTGCAGAACTAGGAGAGTCAAGATCCTTCCAGATTTTTTTCGGGACCGATATATACTCGAACATTCTAGATGTCACTACAGTAGAAGATTCTAGAAACTATCTGAGAACCCTATATAAGGCCAGTATAGACCACGACCGAGGCAGTATTGAATTGGCGATACAAGAGAATACTTCGAAGAGAAATAACTGTGAATTAATGTGATTGTGTTTTATTATTAGTGTGGTTTTAGATTGTAATTAGTGTTGTGTAATTAAAGTGTCAATTTTGGTAATTCAATCGGCAGTTTTAATTGTCTCACACCCCAAGCTCGTAACAATTGGTGTCAGAAGTGGGATCAAATCATGCCGATTTTACTAAAGGACGACATGGAGGGTATCCGTACCCGAAGTCAACGCCAGCTGGAAGCGGACCAGAGACGATTTGGTAATGCAACGCCGCAAACGTCGGAGGGCCAGATGCTGACCACGGAGGCCGGCCTGTCAGCAGCTCCTGCATCTGCAGCACCTGACTTAGGTGCTCTGATGATGATGTTGCAGGATCAGGCTCGCCGACACGAGGAACAGGCCCGCCGACACGAGGAACAGGCCCGCCGACAGGAGGAACAGGGTCGTCGGTTGGAAGAGCAGCTGCAGCGCAGACAGGAGGAACAGGCCCGTCGGTTGGAAGAGCAGCTGCAGCGCGAACAGGAGGAACAGGGCCGTCGGCTGGAAGAGCAGCTTCTTCTCATGAACGGCCTTCACGCTACCTTCGGTAAAGAGATAAAGGAGGTGAAGGATAGGGTTGCTCAACATGACAACCGCCTGTCGGAAGCTGAAACCCGAATCGACCAAGTGAACAATCGGGTTGACAACGTGATGGTTGACGTCAAAAAAACGCCTCAAAATTGGGGATGGAGTTACAGATCTCGTGGCAGCTACAACACCTTCGCTACGTGGATTCAAAGTGCCACCGTTCGACGGGACTTCTTCCTGGTCAGCCTACCAAATCCAGTTCAAAGCTGTCATGAAAGCGAACGGCTGGAATAAAAGTCAGGCCATGATTGTTCTCACCCTAGGCCTACGCGACCAACCCTTAACTGTTCTGGAAGCTCTCGGTAAGGAAGTGACTTACGAGCAGCTCCTTGAGGCATTGGAGGCGAGATATGGCGACGCTCACCTGGAACACTTCTTTCGTGCGCAGCTCAAATATCGCGTGCAAAGCAGTAACGAAAACCTGCAGCAGTGGGCCCTTGAGGTGGAGAAGCTGGTTCGAAAAGCGTACCAGTCTGTACCTGCGCTCATTGTAAGGAACCTGGTGCAGACATTCATCGACGGCATCCGCGACCTTGAAGTCAGAGCTGCTGTGAGGCTCGGGCACCACAAGACGCTTAAGGACGCCTTGACCCATGCACTGGATGTGGAAGACGTGCGGCAGGATCATCGTTCCCACCGCATCAGGGAAGTTGCAGCAGCTACAGTTCAGGACCGCAACAAAGGCTACAGCCCTAGGTGCTACGGCTGTGGGGCAAGGGGGCATCTTGGAATCCAGCTGCCCTAAGCGAACTGTAGAAAGGGAACGTGATCAATCTCGAAAGGGTAGTGCGGCTAATAGCACCGCCCAGCAGCAGCAGGGAAACGAGTAAAAGCCAGGACTGCGGGGCGGGTGCTGGCTGATGTTAAAAGAGCCAAGGATTTCGATCTCACAAACCCATGATGGGAATAGCCTAATCATCAAGGGCGAAGTCTTCGGAACGCCGTGTAAACTGACCATAGCCACTGGAGCCTGTCGCGTGGTTGTCAGTTCCCAACTTATAAGTCGGTTCCTTGGGGACTCCGCATACAACCGAGAACGCATTAAATTGTATTATTTTGTAACAGTGGTAGAGCCAAGTGGCAGTTTTTGCTGTCGCACGGATGGGCCGGCTCGGACCGGGGTGGTACCACGACCTCACAGAATACCAGCGTGAAGTAGAGGTTTACCTCTGCGTTTCGCTTGGTGAGTGCAGGTGGCCGGAGGCCCTTTTTACTGGAAATGAGGCATTCCATCTTAGTCCTCACGGGTGACAACGCATCTGCATTTTGATTCGTAAACGAGGATAGATGTAGATGTCTATGGGCCGCAGCAACCACTTACCATCAGGTTGACTGTGTGCTCGTTTGTCACCCTTATCCTATAATAAAAAAAAAAAAATTGGTGACAGCCACCGGTCAGCGCATATCCGTCCGTGGAGAGTAGGAGATGGAGTTGAAGCTAGGCAACATGATCTGCCTGCATAATGTCATCGTGGCTGATATAATGGACGACTGCATCCAGGGCCTAGACTTTATGAGGAAGAATTGTTGTGAGATCGACGTTAAGCAAGGTGTTTTGAAATGTGGACAAGAGAAACTTTTTGTGGAAGGGGCGTTACCAGGGAATGTGTACAGCCTTAAGAAGATTGTTCTTCCCCCGAGATCGGAAACGATTGTGCCAGTTAGACTTCCTCGGAATCCTGTGCAAACTCTTCGTTGTGTACTCGTGGAAAGGGTAGATAGTGGCTCGAACCTTGGTCAGAACCGCCGACATCTCAGGAGTACGTGTGCTTAACTTTTGTGATCAGGAACAGATTATAGAAAAAGGCACATTGGTTGGTACTAGTGAGGAAGTGGATTGGTTGCGTCGGTGCCAATATCTATCGACATGGACCCTCAGCAAGGATGGACAAACGAGAGTGACCACACTTTTAGAAGACTGTCGCAGCGTTCTCTCCCGGGATGAAATGGTTAAGGCGAAGAAGTTGTTACTCAAGTACGCCAATGTTTTCTCGTCAAACGAAGCTGACATAGGAAAGACTGGCTTAGTTCAACACAAAATAAACACAGGACAAGAATTGCCTATTCGTCAGTGGCCAAGAAGATTGCCTGTAGCACGTGAATAGGAAGTGGAAACCATGATTGAGGGAATGGTGAAGGATGGTGTTATTGAATCTTCATCTAGTCCATGGTGTTCACCTGTGGTGCTGGTAAAGAAGAAGGACGGCAGCATGCAGTTTTGTGTTGACTACCGCCGCCTGAACGACGTTACGAAGAAGGACAGCTATCCCTTGCCTAGAATTGATGACACGCTGGACATGCTCACAGGCGTAAAGTGGTTTAGTACGCTGGACCTGAAAAGTGGCTACTGACAGGTTGAAATTGACCCTAAGGACAAGGAGAAAACTGCATTCTCCACAGGAAAGGGTCTGTGGCAATTTAAAGTCATGCCGTTTGGATTGTGCAATGCTCCAGCAACTTTTGAAAGATTGATGGAGCTTGTACTTACCGGGCTAATTGGAGATGCCTGTCTGGTCTACTTGGAATACATCATCATCGTAGGCCGTACGTTTGAGGAACACCTTCAAAATCTGGAACGCGTGCTCATGAAGATCCAGAGTGCCAACCTCAAGTTGAGTCCGAAGAAGTGCTCACTATTCAAACGGCAAGTTAGCTTTTTGGGGTATGTAGTGTCGGAAGAAGGTATCCGCACGGATCCAGAGAAAATTGCCGCTGTCAAGGAGTGGCCGTTTCCAAAAGACAAGACACAGGTTAGAGCATTTTTGGGTTTGTGCTCTTATTATCGGCGATTTGTGAAGAACTTTGCAGATATAGCCAAACCTCTGCACAAGCTAACCGAGGAGAAGCGACATTTCTGCTAGGATGTAAGTTGCGATATTGCATTCCAGGAGCTCAAGAACCGTCTGTGCAAAACACCTATTTTGGGGTACCCTGATGCGGGCAAGGAATTCATAGTTGACACAGACGCAAGTGATATAGGACTTGGTGGTGTGTTGTCTCAACGGAATGGTGATCAAGAGATTGTGATAGCGTACTTCAGCAAGTCGTTGTCAAAGCCGGAAAGGAACTATTGTGTCAGAAGAAGGGAATTGCTTGCTGTGGTAAAGTCCTTGCAGCATTTTAGTAAATATCTTCTGGGGCGGAAATTCCACTTACGAACTGACCATGCTGCACTGAAATGGCTATTGCAGTTCAAAAATCCGGAAGGACAAGTTGCGAGATGGATTGAACTACTGCAGGAATACGACTTTGTGATCGAACATCGCAACGGGAAATCTCATGGCAATGCAGATGCATTGTCAAGAAGACCTTGCCCTGAAGATTGCAAGCATTGTACAAGGCAAGATGGTGATGGTATCTGTGAGGATGCTCAGGACAGACCAGCTCAGCAATGAGTGGAAGGACAGCCTACAAAATGCACAGCAGGAAGATTCGGACATTAAGCCGATTCTGGAATGGATGAAGGCCAGTGCTCCTAAGCCCAAGTGGAGCGACGTCTCAGCAATGAGTTCGACCACGAAAAGCTATTGGGCCCAATGGGACAGCTTGCTGATTCAGGATGGAGTCCTGTGCCGTAAATGGGAAAATGGTCGGGGAGACAGTTGTCATTTGCAAATGGTTGTCCCTAAGGCTAAAGTACCGGATGTTCTACAGCTGTACCATAGTGGTTGTTCAGGAGGCCACCTGGGAGTTAAACGAACTCTACTGAAGATCCAAGAACGATTTTACTGGGTCCACCGTCGTGACGATGTCGAGGACTGGTGCCACAAATGTACAAGTTGTGCGGCTGTAAAGGGACCTCAAATTCGTAGTAGAGGCGTATTGAAATTGTACAATGTTGGTGCACCATGGGAGAGGATAGGCATTGACGCTGCGGGGCCGTTTCCGGAAAGTGAAAGTAGTAACAAGTATTTCATGGTTGTGATGGATTACTTCACTAAGTGGCCAGAAGTCTTCGCCATTCCAAATCAAGAATCTTCAACAGTTGCAGATAAACTAGTTCATGAAGTCTTCTGTCGTTTTGGAGTACCCTTAGAGATTCACAGCGATCAAGGAAGGAATTTCGAGTCTCAAATATTCCAGAAAACTTGCAGAGTTATGGGTACTCATAAAACACGAACAACTTCTTACCACCCACAATCTGATGGAATGGTAGAACGATTTAATCAGATATTGGAAAGGTATCTGGTAAAAGTTGTGGAAAAACGGCAACGAGGCTGGGACAGGCACATACAACCGTTCTTGTTGTCATATCGAAGCGCTGTTCACGAAAGTACATCAGTGACGCCAGCTTTCGCAAACTTTGGGAAAGAATTACGGCTGCCTGCAGACCTGATCACCAGAATACCACCTGATGCCCCACGCAGTATAACCGATTATGCAAATGACTTGCGGAACAAAATGAATGACATTTATGAGCACGTCAGACAGTAGGGCCAGCAAACGTCTGAGAAGATGAAAACACGGTATGACCGCAAAATGAACAACAAAGGGTTTGACGAAGGTTCACTAGTGTGGTTACACAATCCAGCTCGCAGCAAAGGGAAATCTCCTAAGCTTCAAGCTAAATGGGACGGACCGTACCGGATTGTGACAAGGATCAATGACGTAACCTACCGGATACAGAAAGGTGCCAGAGGTACTCCTAAGATCGTCCATGTGGATCGACTGGCGCGTTATTATGGGGCCAATAATGCTCGGGACGAGCATGTCTTAAGAGGGGGCAGTGTTGCGCGCCACTATTAATGTCTTGTACATGGCAACACTAGTTACACTAGCGCCCTCTAGTGTCGAGTAGCAGAACTAGGAGAGTCAAGATCCTTCCAGATTTTTTTCGGGACCGATATGTACTCGAACATTCTAGATATCGCTACAGTAGAAGATTCTGGAAACTATCTGAGGCCTTATATAAGGCCGGTATAGACCACGACCGAGGCAGTGTTGAACTGGCGATACAAGATAATACTTCGAAGCGAAATAACTGCGAATTAAAGTGATTGTGTTTTATTATTAGTGTGGTTTTAGATTGTAATTAGTGTTGTGTAATTAATGTGTCAATTTTGGTAATTCAATCAGCAGTTTTAATTGTCTCAAACCCCAAGCTCGTAACACCATATTTTCTCACAGTAATTCATAAGGCATTATAAAAAAGTATCAGCTGTGTCCATGCCTCACGCGAACTTAGGTTAGGGCTTTTGGGGACCCAGTTCTAGATTTAAATAAATATATTTCATTTGCTTCGATTCCTTCCAATATATAAAGTTATCTTATGAAATATTTATATAAAAATGTAATTAAGATGCTATCGTGATAATATTATATATTATCATATTATTTTACTTCATATTCTGAAAAATAAATGACAAATTATTAAAAATTGAACTCGTTTTAATAAATTAATAAACAACATATGTACTCTAAATATACAATATTTAAATACCTAATTATAATTCTACCTACGCATAATCTATTATGATAAAAAACCGCGCATGCGTGGTAAGACTGTTTACGGCCTCTCTTCTTCTTATAAATAACTAACTTTACGGCTCTGGGATCTAGCCCTTCTGAGCCTGAAGTTACAATATATTATAATAATTGTCCTTCATAGTATACTGCTTCACAATATGTTGATGCATCACATTGTGCAGCCCTTTGGAGATTTTGACGGTAACTTGAGCCAGCAGACAGCTGACGGTTGGCGATGGTATCTCAAGGCGCCTAAGAAGACAGACACCTTATTTTGAGAATCACATCACCATCAGAGCACTTGTTTTACAGTTTCCACTAATAGTTCACATGCGCAGACACTTAATACACAAAATCGCACCACTTTTACATATCAAAGTCCACTTCAAACTATTATTTAAACAATAATACAGGAGCAGCAAACCGCCTCCGGTCAATTTCCCGCTAAAACTACTGTTTACGGCGTATGTGCAACGACATAGAGTAGCGCATATATTTTGTGTGAAATAGCTCTTCTAGTATGTACGTAAGTACGTTAGTGTTTCTATATAGTTTGTGGTACGTTATACTTCAATGTATTTCTGATCAATTTTTTGTAGGGTTTGGTACTATCATATCAATCCTATCGATCTTATCCACAAACTATATAGCTGCTATATACGGCTATATAGAAACACTACGCGATCTTGTCGATAATATGTTCATAACAGGCAAAGGCATATCCTTGGATGCAGCCTCTTGTGACTTCGTTTTTTTTTAATTTTCTATTTATTACGTTTTAGTGTTTCGTAATAGTAAATACTTACGCATTATTGTTAATACTTTAATGAGATGATTTAAACTCTTATAATTTTCAGATTTCCAAAAAATATTCAGGTTAAACAAAAATTGTTAAAAATGATAAAAAGAGAATAGAATAGAATAGAATAATTTTTTATTCAATATTGATTATTACATAATTCTTATTGAAAGTCATTTTTTATTTACCACTGGTTCGGAAAATACCTCTGTCCTGGGAAGAACCAGCAAGAAACCCAGCGGGACTTTTTTTTCAAACATATTTCACTTAACAATAATTTCATTTATACAATTTTTAAATGATTTTTAATAGAACCAGCATGGTGGCGATCACCTTATTCCCAGGGGTTATTTTCATTCATGTATTCCTTGATATTATAATAACCCTTTTTGTACAGTTTTTCTTTAAAAAAACTTTTAAACTTGTTTATTGATAAACTTTGAATATGTTCTGGGATTTTGTTGTAAAAGCGTATACATTGCCCCATAAATGAATTACTGATTCTGTGGAGTCTAGTAACTGGTATTACAAGCTTAATTTTGTTCCTAGTGTTTAAAGAATGCACATCCTTATTCTTATTAAAGCTATTTATGTTTTTATGTACATACATTAGATTTTCATAAATATATTGCGATGCCAAATTTAATATGTTTATTTCTTTAAATTTTTGTCTGAGGGACTCTTTACAATTTAGGTTATAAATCGCCCGAACGGCTCTCTTTTGCAAAACAAATATAGCTTCAATATCAGTCGCATTACCCCATAGCAAAATTCCATAAGACATTACGCTATGAAAGTAACTAAAATACACTAATATAGCTGTGTCAACATCTGTGAGACTTCTAATCTTTCTTACAGCATATGCTGCAGAACTAAGTCTGCTTGCTAATTTAGATATATGGGGGCCCCATTGAAGTTTCGCGTCAATAGTAATACCGAAAAAACAGTGGTATCCACAAGACTCAACTCCTCCCCATTTAATAGCACATTGGTATTCGAATGTTTTACATTAGGTATTGTAAATTTAATACACTTTGTCTTATTGCCGTTCAAGAGCATATTTTTCAATGTTTTTCTCATAGAAGTGGACAAAGAGTAAAACTGCGTTTTGATTCAATACCCACATTATTTATGCCTGTGCGTATTTTCTTAATTATATATTTTACTGTATATATGTTCATTTCGTTTGCGCATGTTCAAATGTGTACAACTTGTTGTTGTCATCCACGTTGTGTATATTTTATATAAAACGAAAGTAACAAAGGAACTTACAGTATCACTTGATAATAAACGGCTACTAAAGTACTTGGTCACCTACAGTCATCTTAAAACAAAGAAAGTTAAAAAAAAATTACATGGTAGAACCATGCTGTAGCTATATCACTATTGAACCATGCTCGACCGGGGAAGGACCACGCCCTCACAGAATACCAGCGTTAAATAGCGGCTTAATGCTGCTGTGTTTCGTATGGTGAGTGTAGAGAACCGGAGACCCTTTTTACTGGAAAAGAGGCATTCTATCTTAGTCCTAACTGCTGACAACGCATCTGTATTTTAATTCGCCATCGAAGATAGTTGCAGATGTCTATGGGCCACAGCAACCACTTAACATCAGGTGGATTGTGTGCTCGTTTGTCACCCTAATTCTATAAAAAAAATGTGTTTCACCGCTGAGGACTAAGATAAAGTGTCATAAAACTTATAATTATACAGGCTCTCTATACTTAAATGGCTGGAACGACGCAGTGTAAGCACTGCTGTTTAGTGGTAGTGTAAGCACTGTTGTTTAGCGGCAGAAATAGGTAAAAGGGTTGTATTTTATTAATTTTAATCATATATAAGTACATAATGTGTACACTAAATATATTTGTTTGTAGGTTGTATTGAACCGGTACGCAAAGCATCGTCATGTGTCTACAGAGATATATTGCCAGTACCCAGTACCTCAATTGCAAAAGTTTCTGTTATAGACAATTTCTCGAGAAAAAAAAATGAAGAAAACTATTGATATTCTTCGCAGAAGATTAGATATGAAACAAAAAACTAAAAAATGTAAAAGCACAAAAAAACGTGCTAATAAAAAGTGGAAAAGTTGTATCAAATGATAAAAAACCTAGCAAGGCTTCCCTCACTTCAAAATAACATTAGTGCTCTAATAACATCTACTTCAAACGATTTGTTGCAGCATCTCATCGAAATGGTGATTAAGAAAAAGTTTATGAGTTAGGTATTCGTTCTGAACGAGTTTTTCGAAAACATGTGAAAGGAAAATTGTAAACGAATGCCTTGTGTCCTGCACATTTTTTTTATATTCTTGACATACATATGTACGATTCGCCAGCACTATCAAACCATAAACACTTAATTATTAAATTAATAATCGAAAGTTATTCGATTTTTAGATTGTAGTACGAAGCAAAATTGCATAATACCTCTTAAGGAGAGCTTAAGACATTTTTACAATAAATTAGTTATTTTGGTGGAAAATAAAAATCCCAAACTTTTTGTTTGTAGATTTATTTTTATGCCCTCAAACATAATAATATTCTTTTTATGACAGAGAGACAGCGTTCTGTATCGAACGCATCGGCGCAGCACAATTGTTGTCGCACACATGCACATTTCACTCACACGGGTACATTTCGTTTTTGGTCTCAGCCTAATCACGCCATCGCCAATCTAATGTATACTATAGGTATCTATGCTCATATGATATTATGATTTATAATCATAAAGGGAAAATAAATTAAAAAAGCGTCGCTTCAAACAATCAAGTTAACAAACGATTAAACTAAGAAATTGTAATGCGAAAAATTTAAGAGAATTGCAAGTAAAATTTGAGATTAATTTAACTTGTTAAAAATTTATTTGTTAAAAGAAAAATAACAAGTCTTATGGAATAAATAAGGTGTAAATGTTAAATAAATCAACAAGTGGGTTATTCAACGATTTATATTATTAAATTATATAAAGAAACTATTACATTTTCGATAATTGTATTACGGGAGTCGCAGGATATTAATCTTCCTTGATTACTTGTTGTTTGCTTTACTAGTGTTAACAACACATTCAACACAAATGGCATTCCATAATTATTGGATTCGTTTTTATGTTTTTATATAATATCGCACAATGGTGGTAGCCTATCCCTAGTAGGCGTGGGTAATATCACTTTTACCCTATATCAAATCGTACCTATTTATTGGATATGAAAATCCGATTTTGTATCTATATATTTCAATATCTGTATATTTGGTAATATCTTCGTTCTGAAAAGAAGTCAGTACTCAGTATCACATGGTGATACGCGATTTATGAACGAATTTCCATAATATATTGATTTATAGATATATTGTATTATTTATGTAATATATGTATCTCATAATATAAAAAGTGACATATTTAATATATCAATAGGATTTATCCTGCGAGATAATAAAATAGAATATTAAATTGGATCGTGTCGTGCTTATGCCATCTAGCATATATCGTACGTACCACCTTGAGCGTTAATCAATTTTAGTTCGATAAATCACTTTACGTATAGAATCTAGAAGGTGGCGCTATAACAAAGTACTTTTTACTCCTTTACTCTAAAGAATATATTATTTTAATTTATTACACTTAACTTTAGGCTTTCTATGTTTAAAAACAAGGATTGCAACATTTATTTGCTATAAAATTAAACCTTTATATTTTATGTCACACTTGTGGTTACGGTTAGTGGTTATACCCCTACGCCAAAGGATATTATCCCATATCTTATCAGATCAGATATACATATTATATCACAGAAAGCGGGTATAGTTTTTCAGAATCGGTGAAATAAACTTTCCTTCATAATTTTCTATTTTAATTTACATACCAAAAATAACACTCTATTAAATACACAATAAGATCTAAAATAATTTATTTTAAAAATAGGGCAACACAAAAAAAAAATTGTACTACTTAGACTCGATATTGAAAATTATGTGTTCTGTAATAAATCGTATGTAACTACCTTAGAGTATTCAACTAACAGGAGACGCCATGCGCATAAATTTCCAAACAAAAAAGTCTGTCACTTCTAGCGGGAGGCGAGGTAACGCACACTAAGCAAATCGTAAACATTGGGCCACGTCGTTACGCACGCATAATATGAGCACACGATTAAGCAAAACGCAGACAACCTTGAAAATCTCTCATAAATGTGTCATCGTTACAGTGCATAAGCCATAAACAACTAGTGCGAGGGCCTGGTCGATATGGATATGTCGATGAAATTTTATGCAAGTTACATAAGCAAATTAAATAAAATAAAAATGAACAAATGTTTAATGTGTTATATTACATTTAAAGTAAATTTAATAAAAATACATAAGGTAAAAAATAATAATACAAAATTACCAAAATTAAAACAAATTGAAAAAGTATTATATTATATTTTAACTGGTTTTAAAAGTGAATAAGTTTGGTATATATGTGACGAATACACTTTTTGGGATCACTCTTTTTTTGTGAGGTAGCTAATTCTAGTGCTTGCATATTTTTCCATCACCAAGTTTGCCAGTTCAATGTTATGTGGAACGTAATCGTTATCGAAATAATGTTCGTGTATGCTTTAAAATATATAATATGCCTAGTCTATGAAATATTTTTACCATTTTTTAATGTAATGATGAACCGAAAAGGTTATCTGTATAGGGGTTTTAAACGGTCTAATTTTACAGATTTTATCCAATCTATAGAGTTAAACCGTTTTAAGGCTTAGGGTTGAACTACATCTGGCAGCACGGAATCGCACTTTCCTGTGCTTCTATCCTTTTTGGTCACTCAGAAACTTTATTTACTAGAGCACGAAAGAGAGCGGGAGTGTATAGTTTCACCCTCAAAAAGCCGATTGTAAACCGGTTTCAAAAGTTTATCTATCATTCTTGACAATCCATACTAATATAATATTATAAATGTGAAAGTGTGATTTTTTGTTTATTTGTTTTTGTCCTTCCTTTATGCAGCAACGGAATGGAGCAATTAAAAAAACATTAAACATTTGCTATCTCTTGGCCGAAGTTTACGCTTAAACAAACATACTTTTTTTCGTCATTTTACTTAGGATTGAAAAATAATTAATGTCGTCGTAAAAAGCGGTAATATTTTGTGTTCTACTGTACAAAAGTGTAGTACTCTGTATATATTTAATAATAATAGATTATAAATATGACACTGAGATTATTTGTTTGTCCTCATTTATTTATTTAAGCGCTAATAATTCGGGTCTCATCTGAAAACAACAATTTGGTTGACACCATCTAAGACGATATACTTGTAAATAACATTTTAAGATGAATAAATATTATTCACTAAACCTTCCATTTCGATTTGTTACATGTTTTAAATTTTATCCTTCATAATGTAAAATAAACCTGTAGCAAAATAATAAACTTACTTCCAATAATTTCAAAGTCGGTACAACAGTTTCATTTAGTTTCCTTTTATTATTTGATTGGATTACGAAAACCGATTGGTCAAAATGCAAGGAACAAATAGTGCTTGTTCGTTTAGGTACCCAGGTTATATGATTGCCACATGCTTTTATCCAAACTTGGCGCCTGTAAAGATCTTTTGGAAAACTGTAAAACCAAAGATCTTTTTTAAACATTGTACAAAAAAGAATTTTAAATAACACCTTGGTATTATATATCAAGGTATTAATTATAGTCAGATAAAAACATCGACACTAAAGATTACAGTGAACATCACTATTATTGCCTTGATGATACCGTTTTATATACTTGAAATTACCCTTCTTTTCGTTTCATAACGTAACATAATGAAATGAAAATATCTATTTAAAATGTTTTATATACAATAAAACTATTTAAATTGATGTTTTAATTTTGTTAAAAACAATTAAAGATTATTAAATGTTGTTTGAAATAATATAGTTTTACAAATAGATCACAATAATATTAATGAATTTAAGATAATTACTTATTACACAAGACATTAACACGATTTTGTCTTGTGTAATAAGAACAAAGAGAAACGACATTTGTCTACAATTAAGCAAAATTTAATTATGTCCTAGTGGTGCAAAAGTCCTTACTATAGTATTAATACTTTAAGTTGGCAACACACCCTGCTTAGCTATATTAATCAGAATTTTCGTGATTTAATGCTTATGTTAATTATTGAATTCAAAATAAATACTTAAAGGTGAAAGGTAACGTCGTCTTTTTGTAAATTTGAGGTCTGTGATCTTTTTTTACAAGAAAACACACTGCAACTCGGCATTTCTCTGGAGGTCAACTCACGCTTACGACTACTTGTTAACTGATGCCGTACGCGGCGCAACTAGTTTTATTTAACGGGAATGATCCGCGCTCTCGTACTTTTGACAGCGGGGAACGCTCTCCAATGTCGTCTCCTGTTAGTTTAATACTATAAGGTAACTACTAATAAGGATTAATATTAAAAATATTAGGCGTAAACGTATCCTTACTATAACCTTTTCATTGTAAAGTAGTCGTAATATCTGTTTTAGCTATATATTCTATCGCGTTCAAGGTTTGTTCGGTATCCAAATCAGTGTACATATTTAGATATTTTACGTTTCGTTTTTGAGTAGATATTAGATATTGTGCGATGACTCATATCAACACGGTATCATAAAATCGTAATATATAATACATAGTTTGTCGTCGGATATATAGATATTGGATATTGTATTTATACTGATATATATATATATATATATATATATATATATATATATATATATATATATAATGCTGAGGGCTGGAGAAGGAGTGGTGGCAGACCTGCTGTTCACCTTATTTAATTTATGTTGGGAACTTAAGCGGGTACCGGGAGACTGGTGCAAAGCCGTAATAGTCCCAATATATAAAGGAAAAGGATCACAGCAGAACTGTAAAAACTACCGTGGTATCAGCCTTCTTAGCATTGTGGGAAAACTGTATGCTAAGGTACTAATTGAAAGAGTTATGAAAGAAACTGATGGAAAAATTTGGGATGTGCAAGCGGGATTTAGAAAGGGAATGGGATGTACGGATCAGGTCTTTTCCATGCGCATGATTGCGGAGAAGTTTTTGGCCAAAAACCAGAAAGCTTTTTGTGCGTTCATAGACTTGGAGAAGGCTTATGACAGAGTGGACAGGGATGTGTTATGGCAAACACTGAACTCATTTGGGTTGAGCGCTGGCTTGATACAGGCATTGAAGTCTCTATATAGGGACTCTAGTGCTTGTGTCAGGATCAACGGGGCCTACTCGGACTGGTTTGGCATCCATAAAGGTGTCAGACAGTTTCCCCGTGGCTGTTCAACCTATTTATGGACAGTTGTTTGGAAAATTTTAAAGCAGAAGAATGCGGGTTAAGAATGGGTGAGTTAACCGTCAAATGCCTTTTGTACGCCGATGATCAAGTCATACTTGCGTCGTCGGCAGCCGAGTTGCAAATGAACATTATTGAACATGTTACATTAATGAACAGGACATTAAAAGAAAAGGGAATGAAAGTGAACGCAAGTAAGACGAAAATTATGGTTTTTGAAAGAGAAGAAAGTAAATCGATATGTGACATAAGAATAGAAGGGGAGTTGGTAGAGCAAGTAGATGAGTTTGTGTATTTGGGAGGTGTGTTTAGCAGGGATGGTAGATATGATAAGGATATAGAACGACGAGTGAATGCAGGAAATAGATTGAATGGGGCTCTACACTCTATTGTGAAAAGTCAGAATGTGTCCAAAAAGGCACGTTTGGCAATTCACAATGCTGTGTTAGTGCCTACTTTAATGTATGGTAGTGAAAGTTGGGTGTGGCAGAAGAAGCACGAGAGTAGAATAAATGCTGTAGAAATGCGGTCATTACGTAGTATGCTAGGGCTGAATCTGAATGACAGGGTGAGAAATAGTGTGATAAGAGAAATGTGTGGTTTACAAGATGATGTTGTGACTAGGATTAAGAAAGGAATACTTCGGTGGTTTGGAGGAAAAAGTGACTAAGCAAATTTATGTTGCAGAGGTGAATGGCAGAGTCGGGAAGGGTCGCCCTAGGCGAAAGTTTATCGACCAAATTGGCGATATATTGAAAATGGGCCAAATTAAGAGTACCTTTAACCGACGAGCGTGTATGCGTAGGTATATGGATGTGGAGGAAGCGAGAGAGGTGTGTCAGGATCATGCCAAATGGAATTCCATAGTCTCTGCCTACCCCTCTGGGTGACAGGCGTGAGTGTTTATGTTTATGTATGTTTATATATATTGTATCTATTTACGATTTTGTTTGTATCGCTCACTCCCTTATCAATATTTATTTGTCTATGGTTTTTAGTCAAAGAGTCAAAGACTTAATAGAATAATAGAAGTATATTTTAGTCAAGTTTTTAAGCAATTTTCTGAATAAACTTATGTATGAGAGAAAATAATAATAGAATAATTGTTTAAATAAACGTGTACATAATATGTCTTTCCTAGTATTATATAAAATAAACGGTAAATCATAATGCTATAGCTTTTCTACTTGTGACGTGTGTTATGTTACTTTTTGTAATATTCAATTTCAGATATTTCTTTATCTTGATACAATGGGAATTATGTACGAAAAACGGCCATTAAAAAGGCCTCGCTTGGGGCCTCCTGATGTATACCCACAAGAACCCAGGCAAAAAGAGGATGAACTTACATCCACTAACGTCAAACACGGTTTTTCCACAACACCACAATCTAGTGATGAGTTTGGAACAGCCAGAAACTTCAACTATTCAGCATCAAAGGTATGTGATGCTAGATCAAGCACAATTTATATCTTAAGTATATTCTATATTTTCACTCTGGAGGAATATAATATTCTGTCTCTGATCAAATACTGAAAAATCTGAAATTTATTTGGTTGTATCATCATATTTCCGACAACTAACAAACTAGAGCACTAACTGAAACTTAGTGATGATGACAATTTGGCTACACTCAGCATAAATTCTAGTCTAATACATGTCCATGTTTATAAGAAGTCTTAAAGTTGATGTAAATCCATCACCATGTTATTGAGATCATCATTAGCTAGTATAACGGTTAAAATTTCCAATATGGACCATCAATTTAAATGCCCATATTTTTTTTGTAGATAGAACTCACTAAAAGAAAGCGTTTTGCAAAGTTTCAATATGCAGAAATGTGTACTTTTTGAGAAAAAAATTATTGAAAATTAATTATTTTTGCAAATTTATGTCAATCCCTACGGTAAAACTGACGCTATTTTGTATTGTCATTGCCATTGTCAGTAGGGATGTCGATTCTTTCTGAAAAGATCGATTTTATAAATCGATTCGAATCGTAAGCTGAGTTATCGATTCACAAAAAAATCGATTTCTTAAATTTCGATATTTTTTCATGTTTGCATTTATAATGGAAATATAAATCCATTTTATGAGAACAAAATCCCCTTCATCAGACATAAAATAGGGGGACTCATTAAAAGGGGTTTCTGTATCTATTTTGAGACTTCAACCTCACTGGTGCTGCGGGAAGAGCAGCCTCTACGCCTTTGCGTAACATTGTTACAGCATTGATTTATTACAGCAGGCGGAGGCTACTTCCCCTATGCGCCTCCGGCTCTATGTAACCACTCTAGGGGTAGGACAGACTCGTACCAGGTGGAGTCGGGGTCAATCAATTCAATTCTTTGACATAAGTTGAACCTAACCTATTTTATTTGTTATCTGCCCTAATAAAAATAAATAAATAAAAATAAAACAAATTTCAATAAGAGATTATATACTATGGTATCTTTCTGGTATTTCATAAAATGGATTTATATTTACATTATAAATGCAAACATGAAAAAATATCGATATTTTAGAAATAGATTTTTTGTGAATCGATACATCAGCTTACGATTCGAATCTATTTAAAAATCGATCTTTTTCGGAAAGAATCAACATCCCTACCGACTATGACAATGATAATACAAAATAGTGTCAGTTTTACTGTAGGAATCGACATAAATATTGCAAAAGTAATTGATTTTCAATAATTTTTTTCTCAAAAAGTATGCGTTACTGCATATTGAAACTTTGCAAAACGCTTTCTTTTAGGGAGTACTATCTACAAAAAAAATATGGGCATTTAAATTGATGTTCCATATTGGAAAGTTTATCCAGTATAACTCCTCTGCTTGACTTGTTACACTTAGCGGCTTGGCCTATGATACTGCCCCTTGTTCCTGGTCTGCATATTTTGCTTGCAGTGTAGACAGACTTATTTACTGCAATCTACAGGAAGTCGTAAGATCTTTCTGACATATCCTATAGTCTCCTATTATTACACCCATCAGATGAAATGGGCTAATGGATACTCTTACATCGTCACCCTAATAAGGTATCTTATTGAGATACTTATTAGTAATTATCTTAATAGAATATTGATTAAAGATAATTAAATTTGACCCTAGAATTTCTGTCTACATAGTCAAAGAATCAAACTAAAGTACAATATTAAATAATTATATTGAACAGATTAGATTTTTAATATACATATTGCATTGTCCACAATAATAAAGTACATTAAATATTTGTTTTACAGATAGGACAGTTTTTCTCCAGTATACTTTCAAAAAAAGAAGAGCTAAACACACTGCCTGACTGTGGACGAAAGAGACAGCAAGTAAATCCTAAAGATAATTTTTGGCCAGCCACTGCTCGCACTAAGCCACAAATTGAAGCTTGGTTCAAGGATTTAGCAGGTATATAAACTTCAGTGTACTTATTATTTGATGTTATGAGGCTATGTGACCTTTTTTATTATTATTACCCATTAATATTGTGGGAAAAAAGTTTCTCGAGTGGCAGCCTAGTACCGGTAGGCAAAGTGTAGGACGTCCCCCCACTAGATGGAGTGACGAGGAAGTCGATGGATGCAGGTGGCTCAGGACCGTGTTTCTGTCGTCTTAGAAGTTGTATGTGTCTTAGAAGTTATGCACGGTACGGGCGCAGGCGCATGGTGCATATAATTACTTTGGGAGGTGTTCACTGTTGGAAATTGGTCTCTCCCTTTGTAGGGCGGTTTTGCCTTAACCATTATGCGATGGATTCACCATCAAAGTACTACTAATAGATTGTGTTACAATGATTGTAATTTAAAAATATCTTAAAAACATTTTTGTTGTTATATTTTAGGAAGCAAGCCTCTAGCACAGCTAGCTAAAAAGGCACCAAACTTCAACAAGAAGGAAGAAATATTTATAACTCTCACAGAGTATCAAGTGGCAATGCCAAGAGCTGCTTGGTTTATAAAACTAAGCTCAGCATATACAGTTGCTGTTTCAGAGGCAAAGATTAAAAAAAGGCAATTACCCGATCCTACTACAGGTAAATAATTAGTATTTAAAAAAGCTTTGTAGCAATTTTACTGCAATGCTAGATGTTATAGAAACAGTTTTAATTAATTTTGTAAATAATTTTAACTGATTTCAGAATGGACAACTACACTAATTAAATTCTTAAAAGACCAAATACCTAAATTAGCAGAACATTACCAAAGTGCAGTACCAAGCAATCCATCTGAAAAAACTCCACCTTCACAATCAGGTATCACAATAATATCATTATATTCTTATATTGTTTTAGAATTTGGGACATGCTGGGGCACTTTTACATAACAACAAAATATACTATAAATTACTTTTATTACATACGGTCTTTTAGTATCCATTGCTGAATATAGCAATAGATTGCCTTATCGAAGAGATATTAAATATTAAACATTTGATGGAACTTTTGACTATTATCATGCACACAAATTAGAACCTTAGATATGTTGTGCATCAAATTATACATGTTGTTATATGTGTGTTTTGCTTTTTTTTTTGTTAAAACTTTCCTTATCAATTTTCATTATTTACTTGTGTCATCTCAACTTTTCGAAAAATACGTTGATTAGACTAAGTATAATAAAAAAAAAATTATATATTATATATTATTACAGGTCAGGGAACCCCTAATCATAATTCATCAAGTAATCCACCCGGTGGTTCAACTCCTAACAGCACAACTGTGCCTAATTCAATGCACTCACCAGGAAATTCTTCAAGTAAGTAAATGTAAAAATGTTGCTGTTATTATTAAATAGTTCGTAGTAGTTAATGCATAGTGATGCTATGGCTAATAAGCCTTGTGTTGCTGACTTGCTCTGTCTGCAGATAGGTGTTTGAAGCCTGCCCATGTATAATTTATATTAACCCTTTTGCTGTCCTGTGCACTACATATAGATCATTGCTGTTGTCTTACTATTCTGGAAACCGGACAGTGAAAGTGTTAATTTATTTTTGCCTTATATTGGCGACGTAAGAGAATCGTATGTAAAAACATTAAGAAACCTGAATATCTGAGACATAAAAATATTTGAAGACATGTGAAGGCCTCCAACACGCCCTAGAAGAACGCAACTTACTATTTGCTCCATACCACTCACAAATGAAAGGAGACTCCTGTAACCAGCAATGGGACGAATATAGACTAAATCTAAGGGCATATTATTAAACTATTCATTGAAGTCAGGAATCCTAATTGAGAAGCAAATTCAAAGCTTCTGATTACACTGCACTGAATTTATGGTCACTCTTTGTGAATCGGACGTCTCCCTGAATTTAATGCCCTTCACTATAAAACACAATCCAAAAGCAAACGTCTTTGCGAGTGCGTATTTTTGACGCATAGTTCGTCCAAGTCCAAAACTAGAGCTTCTTCTAGTGTTAACGGCTAGCAGAATTAAAATAAATTATAGCAAAAGTAAAAAATGTTGCTAGATAAAATAATAATGATTTCTTATATTTACGGGAACACTACACATTGAATAAAACTGTTTTTTACGGATTTTATCTTACGGATTAAAAAAAATAATAAAAATTAATATTAAAAAACTGAAAAAAAAAACTGAAGGTAGCCGGGCTAACTGTGACATCGGGACGTCAAATATCTCAGTCCCCCCCGTGACCATGGGTTTCTGTAAAGCACTCGAAACGTCGGGAATAAAAATAATAAAATAAACGCGATAAAATCCGTAAAAAACAGTTTTATTCAAGATAAAATAATATTTGTTATTAAGTGAAAAATCAAGTATTCACATTTTAAATATGTTGGAGCCATTCTTTTTTAAACATAATTCCACAAGTGGGATTTTCTCCTGTATCAGATAATACGGAGGTAACTCCAGACCCGGGACAATTATTTGTAGGCCATAAAAATACTTATTCCTTGCGGGATTCGAACCCGCGATTCTCAGCGCCAAAACTAATTGCTTTGCCACTGCGCCACGAGGCCTCCATAGGATATTAGGAACAATTTAAGAGTAGATCTTCACAATTATTGGTGTCGAATTATATCTATTATATATTATATATATTATTTTTTTTACTCCATTCCTAATTAGGAAGCTAAGCAAGAAGATAAAAAGGCAGAAACCTTCCTCACTAGTTAAGATCCTAACCATGCTAAGTCTTAACATTTTTTTTCTTTTTGAATTCTAATGGGGTTCTTAGCTTTAGGTTCAGGAGAAAGCACAGATTGGCAGCAGGCTCTAAAATTGTGGAATTATTGCTGTCGTCTTGCCAGATACATGTTAGATGAGGGACTATTAGATCGACATGACTTTCTTACCTGGATTATAGAACTGCTTGATAAAAGGACACCTGAAGACGGTCTTTTGAGGTAAGTATGATAAGTATATATGAAGTTTCATTTGGATATTGATGTAGAAATTAATTTATTTCCTTTTGTTAATTTCGTAATACATACCTGTATACCACATGTACATTGTATGATATATACAGTGTAAGTACTTTATTCGGTTTTACATGGGAGTACCATGGAAAAATAATACAACCCTTAATTCTGATTGCATCAGCTTGTGTAGTACAGACCTAATAATAGATTTGAAAAATATGCTTTTAATCATATCATTTTAAATGTTTTATTCTTCATTTATTGTCGTAATTAATAATAGTATGAAAACAATTACCATTTATTTTCTTCCTCACAAAACACCTTATTATTGTATATCTTCTGCAGGCTGTTTCTACCACTTGCCTTACAACATATGAGTGAATTCGTGTGCTGTGAAAGTCTTTCACGCCGCCTAGCGACTACATGTGCCAAAAAAGCAGCAGCAATTTGCTCCGTACTCTCTGACACGACTCTTCGCACACTTAACCAGCCAGTGGTGTTTTCTAAAGATTCTGACAGAAATGGTAGTTATGCTATATTTATAAAATGGGTTTTTTAAGTATCTTATATTTTTTATATGATGTTCTTCTTATAGATTTCGTCTATGCGACAACACTGATATATTTATTAATGTATAGTTAATATTCTAGTGCTTAAATGTGATATAAACAAAAATAAAGTTGGATACTATGTAACTGTCAATACATAATACAAAACTAATAGTTTGTGTTTTTTGCTTACATATTTGTACAGACTGAAATTCAGATCGACATGAAATCTTGAACGCCAAGTTATGCTGTCATCAATCTTATTAATATTTAACTGACGAATGCAGACTCGACGTGCAAGAATACTTGCCTTATGTTGTTAAATTTCAGGCACAACCTTAACAATTGGTTCTAAATACAAATTGTTGTTTTTTTTTTCAATACTAAAACTATAGCTTTTTCGACATATCATTATTAACTTCTTCATTTTAATATTTTTATTATCCATGATTACTAAAGGTAAAATGATCAGTAAGTTATCAAAGACAGTATAATTAATAAATTCTGCAGATAAAGTAAAAACTTATTTAAATGTTTGAAATTTTTTAATGCCAATAAATATGCATTTATCTCAAATGGTAAATCGTTAGATAAAAAATATGTCAATATATTAATTTTCTTATCTACATATGCAGTCAATTTAACGCTGGGGACAAACATCCCAATATTTGACGTGGTAGAACTTGTTATTTTGTATTTAAAAACAACGATATGCAAAACTATTACTATTAATATAATAAGGAATGAGTTGAACATAAAATAATATTCTGCTTCTTTTTTTAGAAGTAAACGGTACACCAATGTCGCCAGCAACAGAAAACGCCAACGGCGATGTAAAACCAAACGTTTCTCAAATGAAACGCTCAGCAACCCCTGGCGATCAGAGTCAAGGCACTCCTAACCCAAATCACTCTATCGGGACTCCGAATCCAAATCATTCCATAGGCACGCCAATCCCAATGGGTACCCCCAATCCGTCACAGCCCATGGATGTGCAAGTGAAAGAAGAGAGTTCATCACCTCCTAGAGACACAAAGACAGCAATAAACAATGTGATAACAGCGGCTCTGAATCCTGTCCAAGTAGGATTCGGCGAAATATTGAACTGCGCCTATCATAGAGATATTATAATACAACTAGCTACAATATTGCAGGTTTGTAATAAGAAATACCATTTTTTAAGGCTTCATTATACTATGTATCATATTTAGGCTATAATATATTAGCAAGCCAATATACAACGTGCAGCAACAGTGGTGACTTTAATTTAACACACATACACGTTTTCACATTTTCGTTTCATGAAGAAATTATATTTCCATTAAACGTTATTATTTAAGTCTTTATTTAAAATTTAGTACTTAGAGAACTGTCGCGTAGCGCTCATTTGACAGGATAGGGTCGCATCATTGAAATTGAAACGAATAAGCAATACTATTGAAGGAAAGAGACATCCCTTTGTCGGCGAGCGGGCGGCGCAGGCGATGCGCGCCCTCTCACCCCGCAGTACCGAAACCGAATTCTTTTTTTTTTTGCTTTACTAGTGTTAGCCGAATCCGTGTCCTAGACACACTTCTTCACAGTAGTGCGCATAATTACGTCGACCAATACTTTTGTGAACTTTTCCGCGATAATAACGCTTACCTATTGTTTTATTTATACATTTTTGTGTAATCAGGATATTAACTAGATTATGGTACTGCGATAAAGACGCTTTGTTTTGTTTTAGTTTTCTAATCTAGTACGAGGGCGGCACTTAAAATTTCGGGAATCAAGGAAGTGACACAACATTACTATTTAAAAATGTATTTATTGCTTTTCGAAGTATTCTCCGCGTAATTTGACACATTTTTCCATACGATGGAACCAATCATTGAAGCAACCATTCCATTCGGAAGTTGGGGTCTCCAAAATGGCCGATTTGTAGGCGTCCACAGCTTCTTCAGGTGATGAAAATCTCTGTCCACGCAATTTATTCTTTATTTTAGGGAAAGTATAGAAATCATTAGGGCTTAGGTCGGGGCTGTACGGCGGATGGTCTAATAATCCTATGTTTTCTTGCTCTAAAAACTCTTTTGTTCTGTGTGCGGTGTGAGAACTCGCATTGTCGTGATGGAGGATGATGTGGCGGTTGCAGTTCTCTTTACGGAGTTCAGAAACGACCTGTGGCAAACAAATGCTAGCATACCATTCTGCATTAACCGTTCTTTGTTCCTCAAGAGGAATAGTCTTAACATGGCCGGTTTTGGAGACAAACGTGGCCACTATGTTTTTTGCAACACTCCGTGTACGAACAATTTTTGTTGGCTTTAACTCATTTTCGAACACCCAAACTCTCGACTGGTTTTTTGTATCGGGTTCGTACGCATATATCCAGGATTCGTCACCTGATACGATGTTGTATACAGCAGTTGAGGATCCTGCGTGGAATCTTTCGAGAGTTCTGACGCACCAAGTAACGCGAGCCGCTTTTTGCTCTTCACAGAGCGAATGCGGTATCCATCGGGAAAACAACTTTTTTACACCTAATTGTTCATGCAAGATTATTTGTATTTGACTCATGCCAATGTCTAAAGTTGCCTGAATTTCGCGGTATGTCACGTATCGATCTTCCTCAATCAGCTTACGCACAGCATCAACGTTTTCTTGGGTGACTGGAGTTTTTTGATGACTTTGACGGAGATCATCACTGAGCTTGACACGTCCACGTTGAAATTCAGTAAACCAGCGATAAATTGTGGTTTTGGATGGGGCTTCATCAAATGCAGAAATCATCCGGTCAACACACTGTTTTTGTGTTAAACCACTTCGAAAGTCATAATAAATCATCGCTCTTGAATTTTCTCGAGTCAAGTCCATTTTCTCAATGACTAAACAAGTTTGATAAAACCTTGTGACAAGACTTTAATATGACAGGAACAGTGGAAATATTCCATTCCCGATACTTTTAGTGCAGCCTATGTAGGAACGTTTACATCTCTTGCGATACGGACGCTTTTATTTGTGTTATTAGTGCTTGTGTAAACTTGTGATCGTAATGGCAAATACACATCCGAACTACACAGCAGCATAATATGCGAACATGATCCTAATTTACGGAGAATGTCGTCAAAATGCTACCCTTGCCATAAGGACATATCGCGAGATATATGGCCATTCAAGACAATGCCCTACTCATTATCGCATTATTGTAGGAGCTCTTCAGCGCATCCGCGAAAACCGGCCAGTGGATCCTAGATCTCAACGCCCTGATCGACCCCCTACACGACAAAACCCAATCCAGTTATTTTTTTTATTGGTGAGGTGACAAACGAGCATGCGGCTTACCTGATGGTAAGTGACTACCGCCGCCCATGAGCAACTGCAACACCAGGAGAACCAGGGGAATTGCAGATGCGTTGCCGGCCTTTTAAAAAGGAGTAGGCTATTTTCTTGAAGGTCCCTAAATCGTGTCGGTCCGGAAAAATCGCTGATGGTAATCAATTCCACAAGAAAGTTGTGCGAGGAAGAAAATATCTTCTAAATCGCACAATGGTGGACCGCCAATCATCCAGATCGTGTGGATGGTATCGGGAGTTCTGCCGTGATGTGCGTGCGTGAAATTTGGCGGCTGGGATTAATCCGAACAATTCCTCAGAGCACTCCCCGTGGTAAATGCGAAAGAAAATGCAAAGGGATGCAACATCTCTCGCCAATGAATCGAGCCGATCGGAAAGGACTCGATCGTCGACGATTCGAGCCGCTCTGCGCTCGATGCGGTCAAGTGCAAGGAGCTAGACATGGGACGAGTACTCGGTTTGGATTCGGTACTCGGCGGATTCGGCCTTTTTTTAGGGTTCGGCCGAGTACCGAGTATTAACGGCCGAGTACCGAGTACTCGGCCTTAATTATATTTCAGAGAAAAATAAAGACAAAAAGCCAATTTTTATCATTATTATTATATGAGACACATCAAAACATCAGGATCATGAGAAGCAGCAGAAATATTTAGAACGTACATATGAATCTATAATAGAACTTATTATTACTAATATTTAAAATTTAAGAGAGGAAGATCAATAATTTTTCTAGATGTTTTTGCCGATAAAACGATTTCTATAAGCAGTCATTTTCGCGCCAGATAACGAAAACTATCTCTCGAACATGAACTCATGTTGTCTCATTTGACAAGTAATCAGTAATTACTCATCAACAGTATCTGTGGGTGTGTGTGATCGAGTACCGATACAAGTACTTTTCTTTCGATACTACTTGGTACTAAGTTTTAAAGTATCGATACCCGAAGTACTTGGTATAGAAAGAAAAGTATCGAGTAATTACTTGTATTTACTCGTATCGTTCCATCTCTAACTCTGTGTAAGGGAAATAACCACACGCCGTCCGCTACCGTGTTATTTTAAAGCCGAGTATTCGGCTGAGTACTCGGCCCAATCTAGGCCGAGTACTCGGCGAATCACTACTCGTTCCATATCTAGAAGGAGCTGGCACTGGGGTGCCCCGGCCCAGAGATGGGAACAGTATTCCATGTGAGGCCGAACCTGCGCCTTGTAAAATTGCAGGTGTTGTACCGACATGAAATACTGTTCCGCTCTGCTGAGCACGCCAAGCTTTTTAAAGGCCAATTTGGCCTTCTCTTCCAAGTGACCACGAAACTGCACGTCACTCGATATGTCGACGCCGAGGATTCCGATACTGGCTGAGGCAACAAATGGAGTGCCTTGAAACTGAGGAGATAAGACAAAGGGTTTCTTTTTAGCGGTAAACGCGCAAACTTGAGTCTTCTGAGGAATAAACTGGACTAGATTTAGTCGCCGCCAATCCGAAACTTTGTTCAACAAAGACTCGACTTCAGACACAAGTTTGTTCCGGTACTCGGAGACGTTTTCCCGAGAAATATTGGCACGGCCGGTGTATAGAGCATCACCAGTACTGTCATCCGTATAGCAATGAATGTTAGCAGTTTGCAACATATCATTGATATGCAGAAGAAACAGCGTTGGTGATAGCACAAAACACTAAGTTAACTGAAAATGTGATACAATATTTCGTAGACCAACCCAACACTAGCCTCCGCCAGAGCGCTAGGCATTTTCAAATCCATCACAGAACCGTCCATAGGATATTAAAGCGCGAAAAGTGGCACCCATTCAAGTTCAGAAAAGTACACACTGCTATCACGTGATGAATTAATTAGAGTGAATTATTGTCAGTGGTTACTGAGTAAAATTGAAGAGGACAGTGACTTTCTTTCCCAAATTTGTTAGACTGACGAAAGCACGTTCACCAGAAACGGCATGTGGAACCAGCACAATTTGCACCATTGGGCACCCAAAAACCAAATTCAAGCAATTCGGGCTTCTGCCGAGCCCTAGGTGGTCGCGGCCTTTGATGGCAATTAAATGCCAGTTTCCCCAGTCATCCAGCGACCACCAGTACAACAGCAATCAGCACAATGCTGATCTGTCAAGCCTCTTGGACGGTATATGGGTAGTAGTGGCGTCTCTCGTGGTATCCATAACGTCAAACGAGTCAGCCCATCAGTACATATTTTCGGTAAATGTTTGGACATTGGACAGCTATCCACGGTGACAATATCATCGGACCCGTATTCATTGATGGGGCTTTGAACGGAAAAAGGTTTGTTAATCTATTAAATGATACGGTGTCAGAATACACAAACAAACTAAACGTTCATCGACACTAACGAATGTGGTACCAATTAGATGGCGCGCCAGCATACTCTGTAACAACAGCAAGGCAGTGGCTAAATGGCACGTTTGGTGCACAATGGATTGGTAGATTTGGACATCGTAGGTGGCCAACAAGATGGCTAGACCTCACGCCACTCGATTTTTTTTCTGAGGGTGCATCAAAGACGATGTGTACACGAAAAACGTGGTGGAACAATTACGCCATCGAATAATAAATGCGTTTGAGAAATTGAGGGAAATGGAAGTGACAATTTATTTTCAAATGTGCGGGAAAACATGAAACGCCGTTTAGCTCTTTGTATCCGCCAAACGGTGATCTCATTGAAAATAAACCTAGCAAGCTAACATCATAGCAAACTGGCGAAGCAATCAGCTTTGTAGCGGTTTCTAACGGAAAAAAAAAATAAAAAAATTCAAAATAGGAGGTTCAGATGCCTGGGTGATCAGTAATCGATTGCTGAAAACAGAATTTGAAAATTCGAAACCGTTCTCGAGATAATCGTGGGACAGACGGACAGACGGACAGACATGACATCGCGAAATCAATAAGTGACTTCGCAAGCTTCGCCACTTAACAAGAAAAAATAAAGACAAATACAAGCAGTGATTAGTGATGACAGTTATAACTAATAGTAACAAGACAGGGTGATATGATAAGTGTTTGACTAAGCACCTCCGCTATAGATTTTTTTTTTGTAGGATAAGGGTGACAAACGAGCACACAGTCCACCTGATGGTAAGTGGTTGCTGCGGCCCATAGACATCTACATCTATCCTCTATTACAAATCAAAATGTAGATGCGTTATCACCCGTGAGGACTAGGATAGAATGCCTCATTTCCAGTAAAAAGGGCCTCCGGCCACCTGCACTCACCAAACGAAACGCAGAGGTGAACCTCTACTTCACGCTGGTTTTCTGTGAGGTCGTGGTACCACCCCGGTTCGAGCCGGCCCATCCGTGCGACAGCAAAAGCTGCCGCGTGGCTCTACCACTGTTATAGATACTCTCCGACGCCGCTCGGTTTTTTTTTTTTGATAATAAGCCGTCAAAGAATCTGACCGATCACGAGTAGATTCAAGATGCGATACGCGGTTGCCAGCGCGCGAAGCGACGCCTTGATCGCCGCTCCGAGTTAACGTAAGCCAGCTAGGTAAGTAATTTCATGAATGAATTTTTGCAAGGTGATCCCAATTTTAGTTACTTTTATTATTTTGTTTAAAAATATTTTTTTTTCAATTTACGAGTTATTTTAAGCTATCAAAATTAATATCATCAATGGGCACTAGCCCTACCCGTGTATTAAATTAAAGTCACCATTGTAGCGGCACGTTGTATATTCTGGTTTATTTGAACTTTGTTAGCTTTTTTCACATTATTCGTTTATTTTTGCTGCACTACCTCCCGTATGTTTATCTCTGCTTAGCCTAATGGTTGACTGGGAGAGAATGCCTTAAGGTGGCACAAGTTGTGGGCTCGGACTTACTAGTGGGCGTGGCCAAAAAGCACGCTGTCTCACCTGGCATCGCACCCGACAGAGATAGTATCAGTGATGAGCAGTTAGGCGTTAGTCTTTACGCACGTCTTGTTCGTACGGCGTTCCGAACCGTTCGAACAAAAACGAAGTTACACGAACACGATGCATACATACATACTGCCCTACGCTGTTTGTGCCGCTCGACGCTTGCTGAGAAATCATCAAGTACCTACAAACTCGTACTAAATTATTAGGCGCTGCGTTATCGCTTTATATTATACCTATATATAAATACCTAATATAGATTGTTTATTTTATTATCTTTAGTTATCCCCGGGTGGTCATGCAGCGATCACTCAAGAGTTCACGACGCCGACGCATGAACTTGAACAGTCATTGCAGTTTATGTCCGTACTAGCTGTTGCCAGCGGCTTCGAACGCGTGTAACTCGAAAATTATCCCACAGGAACGAAATACCTGAATAAACGGTATCATACGTGTGTTATTCCAGACTATAACCTATCTCTGAGCTAAATATCATCCAGATCCCTTCAGCCGTTCTGGCATGATTGAGTAACATACATCCATCCATCCATCCAACCAAACATCCAAACTTTCGCATTTATAATATTTAAATAATAATTGTAATTAGTTCTGCGTACCTATAAATTGTTTTCAAAAATACTTACCTGTTTTCTTACTTTTTTTATATATACTCAATATCACTAAATGTTAACACATGTTTTTATCAAGACAAGTGACCCATCAAGACTGTTTTCTTAAGCCTGGCGTCGACTACAGCAGAAATGCATCGAATTGAAGCGAGTCGCAGTTATTCCTAGTGCGTCCATCTCTATCGAATCGAATCGAATTGTTCATTCATCGCAAATTCTTCATCAAAGTAGGTCGTTTTTGCGTTTAGCTCGGATGAAGAGATGTTTTTATTTCATCGTGATAATGTGGATCTTCATGATTAAACAATTCTGGATATTGTTGGACCAGTGATATCAATAGTTCTTCATTCATTTTTATTCAAACAAAAAGATTTTTACGAAAACGAAATAGAAATTAATTAAAATACACTGGCGCGCATCCACTTCTCCGCGTCGACTGCGGCGCGCCGAGTTGAATCGAATCGCACCGGCAAAGAAATTCACCTGTCAAGCAATTCGCGCGGTCGTTTCAATTCGGCGCGCCGCGGCTCGTCGCTAATGGACGCAGTTTCATAGTAAATATATAGGAGGCGACTTTCTACGATTCGATTCGACTCGGCTCGGCGAGCCTAGTGGACGCTTAGCCGTCGTCTACCGACGTATCTACCTAAAGTTTACATTTTAGTGTTCACGACGCGGCGATGGTTTGTGACATTTTGTTGTATTGTAGGTTGTTAGGTATCTACTATCTAGGTAATAACAGTAGGTATCTATGATAATCCCACATAATATACCTAGTTTGTCCGCCGTAAAAGTCGTCGAATAAATAATTAAACTGTTTTGTAAATCTTTATTGATTATTTATTTCCTTTATAACATTTTCATTGAGAGCCGATGATGCCTCAGATTTTTAGTGCTCGCTGTATGACAGTACGCGAGTAACCCGGGTTTGATCCCCGCCGGCACCAATTAAATTGTTGCAATTTTAAGTGCTGATTTACCACGTGCTCGGTGGTGAAGGAAAACATCGTGAGGGAACCTGCATGTCTGAGAAATAAGAAAATAAATATTTCGAAGACGTGAAGTTCGCCAACACGCATTGAAGCCGCGCGGCGGACATTTCCTTCCCCTAAAACCCTTTCAGAAATGTGACGAGGCCTGTGACCAGCAGTGGGACGTATATAAGCTAACTTTAACTTTAATAACATTTTCATAGATATTTGTCACATTTTAATTATTTTTATAAAAATTTTAAATATATTTTTTGTCATTGAATTCCGCTAATTTTGTATGTGCTTATGTCAATTTGATTTACATTCGATCTCTAAATTGTAGTTTGCGAGGGTAACGGGGATCTATCAGCTCCGGCTAAACACATTTCTGATCTGAAAAGGTATCTAATTTTAAAATTTTGTCTGTTGTCCAAAACGCATATCTCTTTCAATTATATCAATTTATATGCCATTTGGCGTCCAAATAACAAAACAACAAAACTTTCGTTTTGTTATCATTAGTTGACCTTGAGCCTTGAACGAACGACATAGGTCGCAGCAGAATGAATAAGCGTGAGCGCGCGTCACCGTGCGTGCTTGTGCTCGTGAGCGTCGTTCTCTCGCACCTCACCGGGGGAAACATTATTCAGTGAGATGCACGATAATTCATAGTAAAACGCGCGCGTAAAAAATACGAAAACGCCTTTGGAAAATCGTGTTTTATGAAAAAAACACTGCGTAAATCAATTACAAATAAAATTTATTTAATTCTTCGATAATTGAGCACTGTCGGTACAGACTTTGTTTCGGAAATTTTACACTTCTTTTATTACAAATTTACACCCAAAGTTATGTTGTTAAATTGGCAATAAAAACGAATCTTTGGTAGCTCGTAGCTTTTTAATGACTTTTTATTTTATATTCTGTTTCCGTACAGACAAAATTATTAATGAGACAAAACGATATCATGTTTAACTTTGTATGTACATTGTGAAATGGCGGAGTAATACCCTCTCGAAATTTCTATGGAAAAAATGTCGACTAGTGTCACCTTAAGGCATTAAGTCATATTATGCCATTATAGCCATATGTGCGATTTAATTTTTTGTGCATAAAAGTTTATATAAATAAGATATTTATGATTTTATTTCTTTGTGCATAAAAGTTTAAATAAATAAGCCAAATAGACATACAGAATCTCTTTCTACATGTGACATACCTTAGGTAATAAAAATTAATAGGTGACACCACAATTGCAAATCTTACTTTTCAGATAATATGCATTGAGTGTCCAACTGCAATGGTCTGGTCTGGTTGTGGATCCTCTATGCAAGGATCTCCTCTAGATTTGCTACCGCTACCTCCATCAGCTTTACCTATGCCTCATATGGACTCTGAAATTACAGAACATCATAGAAAACTGGTAAGAACAACATAAAAATATAGTTTCAAAATTTTTTGTACGCTGTGTTTTTTTTTCTTTTCTTAAATTGTCTTGAATAACGTAAAATTTTATTAAATAACACTTATTGTGGGTCACTTTTTTAACATTGCTTTCGAAAATATTTCTGTTCTTGAAAGAACCAGCAATAACCAATAATATATAAAAATTACGTGTCACGTTGTTTGTCCGCGATGAACTCCTAAACTACTGAACTGATTTCAATGAAATTTTGCACACTGTGTGCAGTTTGGTCCAACTTGAGAGATAGGATAGTTTTTGTCCCGATAAGTGACCCTTAACATTTTTTATTACAACTTCTGCCTGGTGTGTGTATATATATATATATATATATATATATATATATATATATATATATAAAAATAATTTGTTAAAGTATGCGTTGTCATGGCCACAGTGACTGCAACACTTCGTCTCACCATTTATTTTAATTGGTATCGTTATGTGAAATAAATATGTATAAAACGGAATTTCTTGTATAGTTATTCAATTTCACTATGAATGTTTAACTTTGATCGTATTAGTGACGTGTACCGGCGCGTTTGTGTATATGAGTGCGATTCGTTCGAGTCGCGATCGTGGTTGAGCGCTCCCGAGACCTACGCACACTAACACAACGTGTATGTACATGACTAACAACAACCTAAGTCAAACCTTCATCGTGAAATATAATAACTATAACCAGTAAGAGCTTATGCTGGTATTCTTCTATTTGAGCATGGTCATTCCCCTATTGAAGCGATTCTTTCAATTTGCGTTTAAGATGCAGCATGGTCCTATCGAAATTAATTAATTTATTACTATTGGAAAGATAAACGTGTTTTCTTCTCTAGGTTTATGAAGCCGAACAAGAAATCGCGGCAAGAAGTAAAAAAGCTGAAAGCAAATGGTGTACTGACAAATGGCAAACAAGTTCGCAAGGTAAAACTCTATGGTGGTTCCCTTGTACAACATTCTTATTATTACTTACATATTTAACCATCCATATAATATAGCCCGTGTAGTGGCGGGTAAGAATACCCACTACCCCATATCTTCCCGTGGGTGTCGTAAGAGGCGGCAGAGGGAAACTGAGGCAAAAGATGGGCAGTAACATCATCATCGTAACAACCCACAATTATTAAAAACAGCGGTTGCCAATCCGCTAGCCCAGTGTGGTAACCATGGCAACATCCTCCATATGAGGCAATCTTTGGGTGGAGCCTATGTTTGGCAATGGACTTTTGAGGCTGTAATAAATTACATATCTAAAATGAAATCCTGTGTAAGTCCCACTGCTGTACACATGGCTCCCCTCATTCCTGAAAGGTTCACAGGATAAAAAAGAGTCGGAAATGCAGGTATGTCCCAATGTTTTCCTTCACCACTGAGCATAGTGTTAACACGTTCACTGTCCGGTTTTAAAACACAATAGTAAGACAATAGCAGTGACCTATATGTAGTGCACGGGACAGCGAAAGGGTTAAAGTAAAATTTGTAATAAACAATTAGAGTACTGCCAGCGTGGATTAAAATTTAATTGCAATTGTACTGTGAATTTATAAGGCGTTCGTTTATTCTTTGAGCTACGTTAGACTTACTTTATGATTAAAGTTATTAACATTTTTTATCTTCAATCACATTGTGATTCCCATAAAATTAATTTCAGTTCATGATTTTTTTTTAAAAAACGTTACCCCCACACTAGGATTTTCTCCTGTATCATCATCATCATCATTATCATCATTACAGCCTTTCATAAGTCCACTGCTGAACATAGGCCTCCCCCAAGGATTGCCACAAAGCACGGTCCTGAGCCACCTGCATCCATTGACTTCCTGCATGCCTTACCAGGTCGTCACTCCATCTCGTGGGGGGTCGCCCTATACTTCGCCTACCGGTACGAGGCTGCCACTCGAGAACCTTTCTTCCCCATCGGTTGTCGGTTCTTCGAGCTATATGGCCGTCTCCTGTATCGTTTTATTAAAATTAATGTTATTTCCCCAGCTCGTGTATTAGCTGTCTTGGAAGCGTTGGACCGCCATTGTTTTGATCGCGTAGACCCAAACAACAATCTCGATACTCTATACAAAGAAGTTTTTGCTAATTGCACGCCTCCGTCGAAAGATTCGCCTACTGATGGAAAGGATCCGGTAAGCTTTGAACTTTCATAATGTAAGTAGTGAGTTGTAACATCAGCTGTATTGTGTGTATCTTGATTCAAAAATTGAATAACCGAGAGTTACGTCCGATACTTCTATGGAGTGGTTGGTGGTAGAATTTGAGCTTTAAATTTAAATATTCTATGTCCAGCTATAGACTGAAAAGGTAGATAATTGTGATATGACGAGAATAGTTTAAAATGAGCCTGAACTAATTTAAAATTTACTTTTTAGTTTCAGCAGACTTTAAAAAAGGAGGAGGTTCTCAATATAATAATATTTTTGGTGTGTATAGAATGGAATAGAATAATTTTTTATTCAATATTGATTATTACATAATTCTTATTGAAAGTCATTTTTTTTATTTACCACTGGTTCGGAAAATACCTCTGTCCTGGGAAGAACCAGCAAGAAACCCAGCGGAATTTTTTTTCAAACATCACTTAACAATAATTTCGTTTATACAATTTTAAATGATTTCATAGAACCAGCATGGTGGCGATCACCTTATTCCCAGGGGTTATTTTCATTCATGTATTCTTTGATATTATAATAACCCTTTTTGTACAGTTTAAAATGTATTATGTTACGCTTTATTATCGTTAATTCTATTTAATGAATACGATTGGAATCTTTCTTTATTAAATAGATTGTACTTCTAGGGTGTTGTCATATTAATAATTTGAAGAAAATTGTTCCACCTCGTAAGGTTGGAAAAATAGTTACAAGTTTATTAAAAGTTAGTTAGTTAAAAGTTAATTTTACAACTTTAACTAGTGCAACAATTTCACTGTTAAGCACGTTGTAATCAGCATCCGAAATTGCAATTAACAATATCATTAGTGTCGGCGAAGATCGACCCCAAGTTGTTCGCGTACTGTGGAATTTACGTCGAGCGCTTAGTCTTTGAGCTACCACGGCTCTCAAAATAAAGGTTATAATAGTAATGAAAAAAACTTATCTGCGTAAAAAAGTTAACAGAGACGAGAAATTTTTATAGTGTGTGTTATTTTTACAATTAAGACGAATCTAACGATATCCAAACAGTAGAAAAAAACATACAAAACAAAACAATACATATAATATATTTATACACAAATACATACATATATATGTACTCGAAAAACACTCCCTGTTCTCTTTCTGGGGCAATCGGGTTAAGGAGTGTGTGTGCGTGTGTGTTGCAGGAGTGGGCGTGTTCGTACGCGGTGGTGCGCGTGCTGTGCGAGTGGGCGGTGTGCGGCGCGCGCTGGGGCGAGCACCGCGCCATGGCGGCCGCCGCGCTGCTCGACCGCCGCCAGCAGCTGCTGCACCTGCACCACGACCACCACGCCTCCGGTGCCCACGCCATACCAGCCACCTCGCTCTCTCGCACCGCCCAAACACTTCTATCTATTCTATTTATACTAGACCGACAATTCAGAATAAAAACTGTGTCACAGTTGAGGATCGCGTGGGCGCGGCCGGTTAGCCACGATAAATATGCCACGCAGTTGTATTTTTGTTTACGACAGTTATTGTTTTTAGACAAATACGAAATAAAGTTTATTTATTTCTACAGGGTTATTTTTCAAAGAGTAGCCAAAATTTTAACTAAAGTTCTAATATATAAATAATGATATACCGTTATTGCAGTTTTTAAAAATACGAGTAAATAAGGCTGCTACTTTTATTTGAAATTATCCCAAATGGAATGTGATTTATGGGCGACA
Organism: Parnassius glacialis; assembly: GCA_033319125.1. Taxonomy (NCBI): domain Eukaryota; kingdom Metazoa; phylum Arthropoda; class Insecta; order Lepidoptera; family Papilionidae; genus Parnassius; species Parnassius glacialis. Next base: position 39,712,058 of record JAVANC010000001.1, on the reverse strand, counting down.
ACGTTTTTGTCTACCGATCGACCCTTACGAATGTGTGCGTGCCCAGTAAAATCAGTTAAAATAATGCATTACCACGCATTTTGAATTTAATAGAAGATAAAAAGGACAGAATTATTGAGATATGTTTTTATTCATTTTTCTTCACCGTTTGCCTATATTACTTATTCCAAACGTTCTCTGCAAATTTTACCGATAATTGCAAAATAACCCTGTATATTTAAACTGAACTTCAAATCAAGTTGAAAAAGTGTTCCCATAAGTAAACGTTTTCATAGTCACAGTAAACAAAATCAATGTTAGATTGTCAAAAACAACGTTCGCAGTTTACAACACAAAAGCTAAACTTCTTGCCCGCTTGCAATCGACTAAAGGAGTTAAGGGGTATGCATTTTAATAAGACCGCAGGTCACGTCTAGTAGTATATACATAGAAGTCTTTGGCTGGGACTAAGTCCCACAGTTCATTCCTAATTTCTCACCAATTTCACGATTATGAACAACCAAATTTTTATATAAATTAATAAGGCTATTACTATTTAATAATTTTTACATCGTACTGGTATTTGTATAGAGATCGTATAATTTAAAATAGCACCCGTATTTGTTGTACTTTTGCTTGATTTTGCCTTATTGAGTATCAAAAAATCTAAAACCGTGTGTAAATTCATATTGCATGTATGTTTGAAATCGTTTTATTTAATTGGCCACCTTGAACTCTAATGGTTCTGTTTTGTTAATTTTACATATTTAAATTCACATATATTTTTAATTAGGCATGTTATTCGTTTTTTAGAATCGGTTATTAATTGGTTTTTTGAGGTTTAGTTTCTTTTCTTTTTGCAATATCGCTATATTTATAACCATGGGCTCTAGAGGCCCTGATTGATGGGCGATCTTCACGTTGGTGGTTTTATGATGATCGCCAGCGTTGTATGACATTTGGCACGTAGCTTCAACCAACTCTAAAGAATAACGTTTGTAGTTCGCCAGTGCAGTGTATCAAAAACGACGAGTCACGAGTAATACCGCCGTAATATTTGCCGCAAACTTATAACTCACCCGTCAATCAAGGCCTTCAGAAAGCTCATATTATTTTTTAATATGAGTTTCGATGTGGAAACAATTTGTCTCAAATGGCACGCCATTTCGACTTCGTTTACGGATCTAGCATCATATATCTTTTCTATCGCTTGCGTTTAGGAAATTTTGACCTTATTAATGAACCTCGTGGCGGTGAGCCTCAGTTAATGTCCATGGATATAATGGGGTGATGCGGCACTTTATTAATTGTATTTTTATTTCAGGTTCAGATGATAAAGAATCTATTAGTTCGGGCACGGGTCTCTATAACGGGCCACCAATCTTCCAAAATCTACTGTTACGATTTTTGGACAACGATGCACCAGTACTAGGTAGGGGATATCATGACAACGCAGTAACTAACACATCTATTTCGCTTCTTCTTCTTCTTTTTTTTTGACTTCTCTTAAAAGAATTCTGTCAATGTCAAGTCAGTCATCTATTTCTCTAGAAGAGAAACATTTTGACCTGTCAATTTTTTTGTCTTTTATCTTATTATTGCAGATGAGAGCCCAAACGCATCACCAGGAAACAGACAGCAGTTCGCAAACTTGGTGCACCTCTTTGGCGAACTCATTCGTAGAGACGTGTTTTCACACGACGCTTATATGTGCACGCTGATTTCAAGAGGTATTATGAAGCGATGATTTATTAGTTTACGCGAATACTACGTATTGAATAAAACAAATTGTTACCCTAGTAGCCATGGGTGCCGCAAGGCACTCGAGACTTCGGTAATACAAAAATCACACGTGGTAGAGCCATGCTGCAGCTATATTAGTAGTATAGTTGTAGCACGAGTAGGTTGGCTCGACCGGGGAAGGACCACGCTCTCACAGAATACCAGCGTAAAATAGCAGCTTAACGCTGCTATGTTTCGTATGGTGAGTGTAGAGAACCGGAGACCCATTTTACTGGAAAAGAGGCATTCCATCTTAGTCCTCACGGGTGACGACGCATCTGCATTTTGATTATTTATTGAGAATAAATGTGGATGTCTAGGGGTCACAGCAACCACTTACCATCAGGTGGACTGTGTGCTCGTTTGTCACCCTATCCTATAAAAAAAAGTAAAATAAGCGCAAAAAGATCCTTAAAATTTAATTTCATTTAAGGTTTCATTTTAATTACAATTTTTGTGTTACCTTACCATATTACGGGCTGTGTTTATTCTTCATTTCTAAAACATGTAGATATTTTAGGTTTCATTGTGTGTGCCCGGTTACTGTGAAATTTAACGCGAGCGCTTACCCCCAAAGTAGTAGGCTCCGACAATACTCTAATAATTTTTTAATAATTAAAATTTATAAATGCATTAATTATACAATTCAGGTGACCTTATATCGCCTACGGAACCCACGTCGACAAACGGTAGCGGAAGCCACACAGTGGCGCAACCAGCCAACAGTACCGGCACCAATCATAACATGGACGATGATATATTTGCCGGCATTGATCTTAAACCAAAAATGGAGGTAGGTGACAATATGTAATATAAAATTATCTGGTATACTTACCTTTTCCGTATGTGAATGCTCTAAATTAATAAACTAATTACTATCTTAGGAAAACGTAAGAATGGACTTGGATGATTCTAAAATTGATGATGATCTCGACAAACTTTTACAACACATAAAAGAGGACCAACAGAACTCCATGGACGCTCCCGATAGCCCTAAAGATCCTGGTGAACCTTCACACGGGTAATTAGCGGAATTTCATTATTTAATAACAAATTTTATTTCTAGTTCTGCCTGCCAAAATTGCCTGCCATTTCAAATGACTACAACTTTTTAAACTAACTGGCAGAAAGCTAAGGAATTAATTGCTTCTACGAACAGCTTGGTAACATACATTCATTTAATACTATAAACATGTAAAATTTATTTCAAAACGTCTGTTAAAAGAGTGCATAAATCGAAATTTTGCGCTTATTTCATTTGCTTTGTTTTGTTCTTGACGGACGAATTGCCAAAGTAATTATTTCGGCGCGGCACTGATACCCCGTTGCCCGATGAAACCCGATGCGTGTACCCGCGACGGAATTGCATAAGTGCAAACGCGAGGTACGCGATATGCCACGATTTCTGTCACAAGTCTTCCATCATTGCCGTGATGAATTTCTTTGTAGGAAAATCTTCACATATATTTTTTTTCACAGACCTATGTTTATTTTTGCTTAACATTGTTCAAACTAGTGGAAAATAAATACGATTGTAACAAACAATTTAACTAATTTGATTTCCGTACTCTTTGACGAAAGCGTTCGATATTCTGTAATTTAAAGGAATATATATCTTAGAGAAATATATAGACGAGAAATATATAGAGAAGAAAATAATCATAATTTTCTCAGGGATTACATTCTTGTCTAGATAAATATGGAAAGTAAATCGTTACATAAAACGTGTTACTTAAATAATCTCACTTGTGACCAAATACTGAAACGCTATTCAATTTTAAGATGTCGTTAAGTCTCGTGGTGTCATAGTCACCTTGACTTAAAGTGAGAGAGAGACAGCAGCACGGGACTTAACGGCATCTTAAAATTGAGCAACGTTTGATTATTTGGACATTATACTATAGGATATATCAATAATAACTACTAAAATCATAATATAAAATTTGCACTTTGTACTAGTAATCTTATTGCATACCTTAAGCGAAAGCGCAAGGTAATGTTCTACTATCGCCTAAAAATTAAAATTCCAACATTTTATCGAATAAAATCGTATCTAGCGATCATATTATACATATAAATGATATAAAAAGCACATTGTTAGAAAGATAAATGATTGTTGAACTTATTAATAATTTTTTTAAATCGATTAATTGCTCTTTTTAAATAAAAAAAGGGTGTTAGTGTGTTATGGTGTGGATTTATCATGTCCCTGTGGCTTGTAAACACTATAACTTTTGAAAATATCAATTGTTTAACTCAATCTATTTTTTAATCTCTTCATCTATCATGTGGGAAGCCACTGAATGTAAATGGCAGTGTAATTTTGTTTCGTTTAGCTATAATTAATTTTTTTCGGCTCCAAAATGGCGAAATTTTCGTTGATTTGGTTACCTCGTATACAAATTGTTTCTGTAAATGGGGATTTCAAGCCACAGAGTAGTTTAGTTCACAGAGTACCTTTGTATTAAGTTTAGTTCGGCTTCAGTCGCCGTCGTGAGTGGACATTGTTTCGGTTGTTTTCAGCGGCTCAAAAAGATCGCTGTACAAATACACAATATTCGAATAAACAAATTTCTTAAATACTTGATTATAATAATAATAAGAGATTTTTTTATTACAATATTTAAAAGCACAGATTAAATAATAGTAGTACGTACTAAAAGTAAGTAGTATAATTTTTGTGTCATGGGTGACATTTTCATGCTTTTCGAGGGTGTCGAAACCGATAGGGTTGTCGAAATGTAAATCCAAGATGGCGGCCGCAATAGGTATCAATTTTTTCATCATGGGTGTCATTTTCATGGTTTTCGATGGTGTTGAAGCCGATAGTGCTGTCAAAATGTAAATCCAAAATGGCGGCTGCAAAATATATAAATTTTTTCATCTTGGGTGTCATTTTCATGGTTTTCGAGGTTTTTGAAGCTGATAGTGCTGTCGAAATGTAAATCCAAGATGGCGGCTGAATTAGGTACCAATTTATTCATCATGGGTGTCATTTTCATGGTTTTCGAGGGTGTTGAAGCCGATAGTGCTGTCAAAATGTAAATCCAAGATGGCGGCTGCAAAATATATCAATTTTTTCATCTTGGGTGTCATTTTCATGGTTTTCGAGGGTGTTGAAACCGATAGTGCTGTCGAAATGTAAATCCAAGATGGCGGCTGCAATAGGTATCAATTTTTTCATCATGGGTGTCATTTTCATGGTTTTCGAGAGAGTTGAAGCCGATAGGGTTGTCGAAATGTAAATCCAAGGTGGCGGCTGCAATGGGTATCAATTTTTTCATCATGGGTGTCATTTTCATGGGTTTCGAGGGTGTTGAAGCCGATAGTGTTGTCGAAATGTAAATCCAAGATGGCGGCTGAAGTAGGTACCAATTTTTTCATCATGGGTGTCATTTTCATGGTTTTCGAGGGTGTTGAAGCCGATAGTGCTATCGAAATGTAAATCCAAGATGGCGGCTGCAACAGATATAAATTTTTTCATCATTAGTGTCATTTTCATGGTTTTCGGGGGTGCTGATGCCGATAGTGCTGTCGAAATGTAAATCCAAGGTGGCGGCTGCAATATATATCAAGTTTTTCATCTTGGGTGTCATTTTCATGATTTTCGAGGGTGTTGAATCCGATAGTGCTGTCGAAATGTAAATCCAAGATGGCGGCTGAAGTTGGTACCAATTTTTGCATCTCGGGTGTCATTTTCATGGGTTTCAAGAGTGTTGAAGCCGATAGTGGTGTCGAAATGTAAATCCAAGATGGCGGCTGCAATAGGTATCAATTTTTTCATCATGGGTGTCATTTTTATGGTTTTCGAGGGTGTTGAAGCCGATAGTGCTGTCGAAATGTATTTAAACTACTTTAACAATTCCGTATAATCATGTTATACGTAATTTTTTTAATGCGCTTAAGGTATGCCCAATTGGATTTACCAATATATTTTTTTTTTTTTATAGGATAAGGGTGACAAACGAGCACACAGTCCACCTGATGGTAAGTGGTTGCTGCGGCCCATAGACATCTACATCTATCCTCTATTACAAATCAAAATGTAGATGCGTTGTCACCCGTGAGGACTAAGATGGAATGCCTCATTTCCAGTAAAAAGGGCCTCCGGCCACCTGCACTCACCAAGCGAAACGCAGAGGTAAACCTCTACTTCACGCTGGTTTTCTGTGAGGTCGTGGTACCACCCCGGTTCGAGCCAGCCCATCCGCGCGACAGCAAAAGCTGCCGCGTGGCTCTACCACTGTTGAGACTGTTACTGACTGTTACCACTGTTGTCTTACAACAAACTTAGTTTATTCTCTTATTGTATACCAACGATTTTTTAGTAATATATATTTTAATATTTGTACCTTGTTATGGTAAAACTTTTATGAATGCTTACAGCGTAAATTCGCCAATGATGGGACCAAGTGGGATGAGTATTGCCAGCATGCAGAGTATAGGAATGGGACCAATGTCTGTACCAGGTTAATAGATTTTTTTGCGATTACGATTAACCCTTACTATTTTTTTTCATATTTTCTCTGTATTTTTCATTTAATGACGATGGAAACAAGTAATTTGTTTTGGTATAAATATTTGGGCCTTATTTGGGATACGAACTCGGAATTTATAACTCATTGTCAGTAGCTAGGTAGATATTATAGTTCGGCCGTTCAGAGAATGCGTTCCTGACACGTCGCGATTGAACTGACGACGTAACTTTGTAATGGCGTTGCAGTTACGATAAAAATATTTTTGCTGGTTGTTTACCGTTTTAACAATTGATGAGCATTAAAACAACATTATTATATCAATAATCAATGAATGTTATAATTTTGTGCCAAACTGAGTGTCAAATAACTTGGTAAACAATATTTTTCTAAATCTATACTGCGCTATTACAAGGTTATGTCAGCGCTTTATATTTGTAGTGCTGTGCTAACAATAACAGGCAATAACAGTATCGTAATCTGTTCTTATACAGTTATACTTTATAAAATAATACGTTTTGTTTTTCTTTTTAAGAATTTGAAAATAATGGACTATAAGATAACTTCTATTAAATATAAAAATAGAACTACGACCAAACCGAACGCGCGAAAGAAAGTAGCATTTTTATATTTAGGTTGAAAATGGTAACCCCAAATGGCGTTATGGGCCGCCATTTTGTGACGCTAAAACAGTCGTCTGTTGTCGATTCGTGCGCATAGACCACGTTCTTCAAGTGTTTTCGATCTGTTTTTATTTGATTACCCGGCTTTCGTTTAATGGACTGTTTCTGCTTTTCAAAGTGACATCGGCGCTAAATCGGACTTCGATTGTGTTTTGTATTGCGTTCTTTTTACTTTTGGTGCATAATAATGCATAAACATGGACAAACATTGAAAAGTGGAGCCCGTGAGTTAATCATCAAGCTGCAAGATTACTTTGAGCGGGAGCGGCAAAATGGCGGACCCCTGTTACCTGTCGAACAAGTACAAGAACGCGTCTCTCAGGCGCTTGGAGTTAGCAAACGAACGATAACAAATATTAATAAAGAAAAGTTCGGCTCTACTGGCACGGAAGATAATATTTACGTACTCCGAAGAAGAAACGTAGAACTAAACCCGTGACAGATATTGACACCTTTGACGCCGATGCAATCAGAAATCATATATATGGTTACTATTCCAGAAATGAATATCTCAACAGGAAGAAGGTTTTGGCATCGTTAAGAGAAGCTGGACTGTTTAGCGGGGGTAAAACTGCTTTAACCAAAATCTTAAAAGATATTGGTTTTTCGTATAAAAAAAACAGACAAAAGAAAAATTTTATTAGAACGATACGACATAATTTTAAAACGGAAAAGTTTTTTGAGAGAAGCAAAAATATTGATAACTGGGATAATGTCGTGTTCATTGACGAGACATTGCTAAACGCCAATCACACGGTTTCCCGTTCTTGGACGGATGATACACAACCGTCGACGTCGAAAGTACCAATGGGTAAGGGGGCCCGTCTGATAATATGACACGCAGGTTCTGCAAAATACGGCTTTGTGGAGAACGCGTTACTGGCATTTCAATCAAAAACCACAAATGACTACCACGAGGAAATAAATGCTACTACGTTTAAAAAGTGGTTCCAGAACGTGCTTTTGCCCAGCCTACCAGAGCCTTCTGTAATATTCATGGATAATGCCTCCTATCACTCGGTTCAAATACAGAAACCACCTACCCAAGCTAATAAAAAAGAAGAAATGGTGGCTTGGTTACAAGCAAAAGGCATTGACGCAAATATGCAGATGCTAAAACCAGAGCTAATTAAATTAGTTAAAGAAAATAAAGCGGCAAATGTGCGATACGAAATCGATGAACTGGCTCTGGAGTACGGTCATCGCGTTCGAAGAATTCCACCGTATCATTGCCAATATAACGCGATTGAGCTAATCTGGGCTCAAATAAAAGGTTACGCCGCCCGCCACAATACTTCCCCGCCATTCAGCACGAAAAAGATGATGACCCTATTAAAAGAAGCCTGCGGGGAAGTCACAAGAGATGACTGGGCAAAGGTTGTTGAGAAGACTAAAAACCTGATTGTGGAACATTTTGACCGAGATATCAGGATTGATTCTGTTATTGATAATAATATAATTCTACATGTAGGCGAAGATGATGATGAAGACACCACCTCCTCAAGCGAATCGGAGTTTGATTAATATTCTGTACGCACATTCAATTCAATGTACTTTATTGCATAGAAATACAGATTGTAACTTTGTAACAAAGAATGAATAAAACAATTTTATTATATTAATATTACCTTTTTTTGGTTTCCACTTAAATTACTAAAATATAAATTTTAAATGATTCCGCCACTTCAAAACGAAAATAATCTTAAAATAACGCGGCGGTTCATTTTGGAGGAATAGTAACGAACTCAGTGTTATGTTGTGCCCATCACTAGTCGTGACTAACTGATAGGTGTCAGGAACGCATTCTCTGAACGGCCGAACTATAGTCCGTTTGTACCTCTTTCTTACCTATTATTTTTAAACATTAAGCCGCGTCTCCACCAAAGTTTTGTTGTCAACACAACATTTACCAACAAAACTTGTTTCGATTTTCAGCGGCAATATCAAAGGAATACGCTTGTTGCCAACATTTGCTCCCTCGGTGGAGACGTTTGTTGACAGAAACATTTGTTGACAAAACGTGTTAGCAAATGTTGTGTTGACAACAAAACTTTGGTGGAGACGCGCCATTATAAGCGAGTTGCTTGACCACGTTTGTACTTGACGGTAAGTGGTGATACAGCTGAATATGGTAAAGCGCACTGACTTAGCTTAACTAAAGCCTAATAACTCTTGTCTTGTAGACACCTACCTACATTGTAATCGGATGGAAAGGCATTCTAGCTGATTATTTCAAGGCCGAAGCAAACCGCTTGGTTTGAATACGCGCCATGTCGACAACAAAAAGACATTGACCGAGCGTCTGATTGTCCGATGGTGAAAGGATGAGGGCGCTATATCTTTTACCAATAGCATCTCCAAAGCATGCCTTTCCATTGAGTGCTAGGTGGCAATTTGCAGCAACACATATATTGCACCAATATCCCATGCACTACTGGACTTGCGTTTTATATAGAGTAAGCAGCTAAACTGAATCACTAGAGTAAGCTAGCAGCAGCGAGCAGCTGCTTTGGCGCAATGACCAGTCCATTGTTGTTTAGGTTCGAGGAAGTCGCTCCCAGCTTCCAGTAATTAATAATATTGGAAAGAAGGAGCCAAGGTGAGCTGGTTCCATTTTGCAGTGATGAGACACGCTTGTTTTTTCAAGATGTTGAATTTAAAAAGAGTGGCATAACGCAATATGGGAACTGCTTTTAGAGCGAGATTCAGACGCTCCACCAAAGCTTCTCTGTCGGACTGAATTTGATCTTGACTGGCTATGCTACCATCTGCGTACCCATAGACAGACAGACATAAGCAGTTCAATAAGATGTAGTTCCTGAGCAATTTTGGCGTTAGTCGTCATAGGCTGGGCACGGTTGAGACCATTCGCCAAAAATTATTTGCGGATTTGAAACTTGAGAATTCGTGAATCAAATACATCATTCAACTACTGTCGTGAACTATAACAATTAGTTTAAGTTTACTGGGGTTTTAATTAGTATTACGAGTATTCTTTTAAAAAAACAGCTAATATGTGTGTTGTCCGGCAGGCATCCGCAGCAACAGTGCGTGCGGCGGCGGCGTGGCGGGGGTGGGGGTGGGCGGCGGTGCGGGAGGCGCGCCTCTATCGCGCCACTACCACTACACCATGCACTTCCCGCTGCCGCCCGCCGAGCCCGACCACACGCCGCACGACGCCAACCAGCGCCACATCCTGCTGTATGGCGTCGGCCGCCAGCGGGACGACGCTAAACACGCCGTTAAGAAAATGACCAAAGGTTTCTCTCTCTCTCTCTCTGTCTAGTTCTCCCTCTTTCCGTATTCGATTTTCTCTCCCTTTCGCCCATTCGCCTCTATCCACTTCACTCCTTCTCCATACCTCTTTCCTGCCTCACTACCTCATTCTATCTCTTTCATATAGACATTGTTAATATTTTGAAGAATTGATATGACAGTTAATCCTTAGGAATATAAATCTAATACACTCATAGAGCCAGTATATACAAGATGGTTAATACATCATCTTTCGGAAGATTAAACTTTGGCCATTCTTATTCTTAGCTGCCGCTAACAATACCCTGGGGGATCTATCCCTCTATCGTTGTCAGATTTCATTATATTGCCTTCGTAGATCTTATTACCCTTTAACATTACATAAAGACATTTTTCCTTTTCGGAATAATTTAAACTTTATAATTATTTATATATATCTTTAATTCTATTTGAAAAGATACTACTTTTATTGATTATTCCTTACAGAAATCTGCAAGTTGTTCTCGAAAAAATTCTCAATTGATGTAGCGGAAGGGGGGAAAATTAAAAAGCACTCACGAAGTGAATTTAATTTTGAATCAGTGACACAAAAATTTCAAGTAAGTTTATTTAATATTAATAATAATGTTATAAATAGGTTATCCTCTCTCAATGTTAACAGGTAATTTGGTTATAGAACCTATAAATAAATATATTGCACGCTAGAGAGAATTCAGTTTGAATTTGTGCAACCTATTAAAACGACTGAATGAATAACCAACAAATGGCGGTATTATCCGTACTTACGTCCTCCAAACCGAATTACGGTCACAACGGTCAATCTCAAAGGAGACTATTGTATGTTAAAATAAATATTAGTGAAAGAAGTATGTACATGAGTTAATCTAAATCACAAAAGTGTAGGTGAAGTTTTGCCAGTTGACAAGTCAATCTATACATCTATACAAATAAATAAAATGGAAGTGTCTGTTTATGATGTCAAAATAGCACCATTTTGCTAAATGCATATGAAAGTATAAATGGCGAATAAAACAAAAAAAAAACAATTTTTAAATTTTTTTTTGTTTGTCTGCTGTCTATCTGTTTGTTCCGGCTAATTTTCGAAATGGCTGGACCTATTTTGACGGCACTTTCACTGGCAGGTAGCTGACGTTATAAGGAGTAACTTAGGCTACTTTTATTTTTGACTAGCTGATACCAGCGATTTCGTCCGCGTTGCTTGATATAACAAGAAAACACATCACTGAACACCGTAGTGTTTATAAAAATCGTTGTTTTTTAAAACTTTATATTAAACTAGCTGACCAGGCAGACGTTGTTCTGCTCTTTCCGACGACCCTTTGTCTAATAAAAGAAAACCTTAAATTCGCAATAAAAAATATTGATGATCACTTAACGGGATATAAACTATCCTATCTCTCAAGTTGGACCAAACAGCACACAGTGTGCAAAATTTCATTGAAATCAGTTCAGTAGTTTAGGAGTTCATCGCGGACAAACAATGTGACACGTAATTTTTATATATCATGATGAAGATATCACAATATTTTTTTATAGATAAGGGCGAAGTGTCTAATAAATAAAACTTAGAAAACCTAATTTAAATACTTATTTCCAGTAGTTTTTAAGTGATGCGCATACGACTGCAAACCTCTTATAATTTTATTTATATAGTTTTTGCACATCAAAATTAAAAGCCATGAAATCCAAAATAAATGAGATAACGTGTCGGTTGTCGGCAGGCGATGTCGATGTACGAGCAGGGCGCGGTGTCGTGGGCGGTGGGCGGCGCGGTGTGCGAGGCGCTGGCGGCGTACGCGGCCGCCGCCACCACCTACCTGCCGCAGCCCGAGCACGTCGCCTTCGCGCTCGACCTCTTGGAGATCGCGCTCAACGTGCACGGCCTCATCGAAACTTGCATACAGGTATCAACAACTATCGCAGTACTATTGATTCTTTTATAGCGACAACGGTGACGTCTGTGGAGGAACTAGAGTAACTCACAGAGCCCAGCGGATAATTACGCTAAAGTAGCAAGGACCCTAGTCCTAACCTATCTGCTGTAAAGAGCCAATATAACTACTGGATATGAGGTGTTCCATTTTAGTCTTCAGAGGTGACAATCTATAGGCGGCTTTGTTTGAAGTTGGCTGATGGTGTCCATGGACTGCACTAGCCACTTTACATCAAGTGGGCTTTAAGTTCATTTGTAACTTTTAGTGCTTCAGTTTTATTTAAAAATACCTAGGTCGGTAACGGTCAGCAGTGTCAAAGGTGTGAGACGTCTGGTACTGCGATCATCAATCCGCCTACCAAGCATGACAATGGATGCAAAATTCTCCCTAAAACGGGACTAGCTCATGACTTTTACAGGGCTGATGAAAATTCTCCAGTAATCCAGCCGATTATTGGAGTGACGACCTGATGAAATATGCAACGAGCCAAGGGATATAAATTGCTGAACTTGTGATGGACTGTAATAAATTAATGGCGACAAACGAGATCACGATCTACCTGATGGTAAGTGGATACTTCAGTGACAACAAAATTCTTCTTTTATGATACGGTTGCTGACGCGCCTGCTAAAAGTGGCATCGTAGGCAAATATCTCCCATATAAGCAATCTATGGGGAAGGCCTACGTTCAGCAGTGAACTTTTGGTAGTCTGTTATAAACGTATGAATTAGTGAATTGTTTTGCATATTAAATTACAAAAACATTTACAGATACTCAAAGAATTATCAGAGGTGGAAGGCGCTCTCATAACACGTGGTGCACCGAGCAGTGGCTTAGCGGCACCCAGAGCATACACATCTGCCCTAGCTTTGTACACCGTTGGAGCTTTACGACGTTACCACTCCTGCTTATTGCGTAAGATAGTTTTCATTTCACATTACGGTTTTATTACATTCTATAAAATTAAAGAACTTCCAGACATAGAATGTTCACAACGCCTATTCTTTATACTAATTAGTTTGATAAACAATAAAATATCGGAGGTAATTTTTATTGATTTTGAAAGGTAATAGGCCCAACATAACCCAATGCGTAAACCTAAATATATTTTTGTAAATATTATTACTGCTACTAATATAGAGACAATATTTCACTTTTATTATTGTATAAAGTTACACAAAAAATGACTTTTGAGATACTGACATTTGACGTTCAAATCAGTATTCAGGAATAATGCCTAGGTTCTATGTTTTTCGAAGTTTTGTTTTTCATCGAATACTACTTTTGTTTAAAGGAGATGAACTTGATTCCATACAAGCTTGGGCCCGGCGTGAACAAACTTAAAATATGTCTTAGTTTGAAGATTTAAACATTTACTACTAATGTCAAAAAATCATATTTTTGCAGGACCTGCAGTTTTATTTTTATTTTATGTTATATAATTTGTAGATTATGTAGTAAAATCACTCGTTCTTGTGATAAGTTGTTTGAATAACTTGAAAAGAACACAAAATAATACTGGTTTGTAGTTATTATTAAGTAAAGTAAAATAAAACTCAATCTTTTTAATGTTTAACTATTTTCTAGAATTTTATTAATAAAATGTCATCTAGAAAATCAGCCGGTGGCTGTACATTGTCTGTTCTATTCCTCTCAAAACTAAGGTACCAGTACCACATTATTGTCATTATGTGGGCGCAACCACCTACTGTCCTGTGATCCAAGAGAAAAGCCAAAGGTCACGTTAAATAAATCCTCGAAAGTAAAAACACGAAATCTATCCAAAAACACAGCCACAATGCCTAATGTTTAAAAGTATAGCTCAACAAGATTATTTGAGAATACATTATATCTTATTATTGGCTCAAATTATAAGTTCGATCCTTTCCTTCCTTTTTTGTGTAAACTACATCCAATTGGGAGACGGTATAGCGTACGTAGAGCATGTTGGCGGTGTTCGAGCAATGGTGGAGTGCATGTTGAATCCAATAGAATACAAGTGCATCAAGAGCGCAGGCTTTCATTCATTTGGGGCTTTTCCTTTGACTACCTTCTCAGGCTGCTTTCCTTCGTTTGTTTAACGTGCCATAAGGTTTACATTTGTCAAATATATTGTATGTGTACTGGGCAGTGTGCGTGGAGCAGACGTCGGCGGTGTTCGAGCAGCTGTGCCGGCTGGTGAAGTGCGTGGTGAACCCGGGCGACTGCGGCTCGGCCGAGCGCTGCGTGCTGGCGCAGCTGCACGACCTGTACAAGGCGGCCGCGCACCTCTGCCACGCGCCGCACGCCGACACCTTCGCCAACGCCTACCCCAAGATCAAGTATGTGCAATATACTAAAGTATCGCCTGCAATCGTCTTTGCACAACGTCCTTGCTGTCGCACGATGTTCTAACCAGTTAATGGAGTTGTACAACAATCACGCGCTTAATAAATTAATTAAATATAACATGGCTGATTTCCACATTATGCAATATAATTCCATATAACTTATTGCCGGAGCCGGTGCCGGTCAAAAAACTTTTGTTGGTAGATTTGCCCAATAAACGCACAACATATATTTTACGTATGCTCTCCACCAGCTAGTAAAATTTATGTTCACTTAGAATGAGGGATGAAAAAAATATATATTTATAATATTTTAAACACCGATCATTAGATACTTAACTCTGTAATATTAATACTTTTGTTACAGGCAAGCACTTTATTCACAGTTACAGCCGACGCCATCCAATTATGTATACAATCCGCAATTTTTAAGCGAGTTCTTTACAAATCCTCGTAAAGGTAATAATTAAATTGTTTTATCCTAATTAATTAAAATGTTTTTAATTAGGACAATTTTAGTAAAAACATTATTTTACAGGTAAAATAGAAATTGCATGGGCTCGTCAAGTCGCCGAATCGCCGGCTAACAGATACAGCTTCGTTTGTTCAGCAATGTTGGCAGTATGTCGTGAAGTGGATAACGATCGGTAAGTACAGCAAAGTAAAAATCTCGCAGGATGCTTGTGTGAAACAGCACTATAATTCTGTTTCTTATGGTGAACGTAGAGAGAACCGAAGTCCATTTTCTACCGATTTCAAAAAGGATTAGGTACTCAATTCCACTGTATGTTTTTTTATGTGTCTTACCTCATAACTTTTTTCTGGGTGAACCGATTTCGATAATTCTTTTTTTATTTGAAAGCTGGTGCTTCTCATGTGGTCCCATATAAATTTGATCAAGGTCTGGCCGATAGTTTTTGAGTTATTCTTAATAATTTAAATTGAAGTGGGTTGTCGAAAATTTTTAATTTTAAATTATATTAGGTTACTTATAATATTTACAATATACTTATAATATATAATATAAATACTTATAATATAAATATTAAATACTTATAATATAATTATATTAGAATGCAAATGCGTTGCCTTTGGGACTAGAATGAAATGCATTTCATTCTAGTCCCAAAGGCAACGCATTTGCATTCTCTATGGGCTACATCATCTATTTACCATCAGGTAGACTGTGTGCTTGCTTGTGTCACCCTTATTCTATAAAAAGAAATTATACAATTAATGCTTCAATGAATAAAAATTATATTTAACACCGAACTATAATTTACTATACTTTAATTTCTTCAATAATCCGCCGACAATTTTTAATCATATATAAATGTATAGCTATGATAATGTCATTTGCGACCTCGAAAATTTTGAAACTGAAAAAAAAATGTGTATAGAAATTTTTCGGTGTTTTCTTCTATCTGACATCCGTGGGATACAAAATGACATTGTGGAGTAAATGTGGAATAATACGTAACATATTCTGTTAAGCCTTCAGTGGGCGGCACGTTCAACGGAGTTTATTCCATCTCCTGCTCCAGTCATCCATTTCCTGCTTGACCTGCTGTATTAGGTAGTTTCAGTCTATCTAACAAGGAATCAAATTATATGAACAATATGACCAGCACATTACCATAATCCTTTAAGCCAGTATCGGTTCTACTAAGGAAATTTTCATTACGGATTCTATTATGCAACTATAGGATAATAATTCATCTACTCATCAGTCTGAACATTCATAGGTCTTTCCCATAATAGAAAATAATTGATGATATTGTGTTGCGATCGATTTGTGTATACTTGCCACAGAATAAATAATAGTACTACGTACAGAAGTTGCACTCCTTTGATGTTGACTGCTTGCCGACGTTTTAATAGCCCACATAGTTATTATTAATCAGAGAAATCGCGAACGCGAGCTAAATAAAACTTTATCGCTGCGCGCGAGTGGCCGTATTACTTTGCATCTTTTCTCCTTACTACGTCACAAAGGACTTTCCGTGGTTACTGAGGGCTATTAATAAAGAGTAAAAAAATACATTGTGAAATTGTAAGTAAGTTATGATCAAACATATTTCCGCTACTATTTGTGTTCTGTGATACCCAACGCATGCAAATTGCAAGGCCATTCGTTGGGAATCGGGTTGTGTACACGCCTCTAGTTGCCCCGACCAAGGTCGACCATACAGGGGCCCATACAGCTGTAGATTCGACGGACAACTAAGAGTGGGGCTCGAGATGCCTATGGATGAATGTCCTACACAATAGATGTAAGGCTAAGTAATTAATACGAACCTACCTAGTTCCGAATCGAGGACCGACCCCAAAGCGCGGTCAGGCGTTAAGTATGTGAATGTAAGTAGTGTGTAGTAGTGTGTTCAATGTGAAACCTGATAACCCCGGTGAAGTCGGACTGCCGATCCTCAGGCGCTGATATTCTCCAAATGTGAGATCCCTCCAGGGAGGCGTTCACCAATTGAACTCAAGTTTGACGTCACTTCACTATTTCAGTTTATTAGTCTATCAACTTTATTGTACATATAATTTACTTCAAAGTCAACCAATTCAACATTCGTCGTAATCAAACACGTGACACACGACACAAGTAACGAACAGTCGTTCAAAGTTCAATTTCAATGTTCCAGGTTCATTTAGCACAAAATTACAAACACGGGAACGAACGCTGCCTTTTCTCGAGTCTCAAAGTTCAGCGTTCCACACAACAAGCTAAAATTCCTTCGTACGATATTAACAGGCCACACAAGCAAATTAGATATTGCAAAATGCACTTCAAGTTGCAATCACTATACAAATTGACGTAAATTACTTGCAAAAGAAGTTACTTTAATCACTCAAATTCAATACAAGCCTCTTGTCACGAAACGTACAAATTAGACAAGCCAAATTCGAGGCGATTTACACGAAACCCCAAATATTCAATAGTAAATTATACGCGCACAAGTACTCAAATTCTAGTTTTTCAAAAACCAAAACTGGCCGTGCGCAACCGATCCAGCGGTCGCAAACAATACCTCGTCGACGAGCCGAGGCGGTCAAGCTACTATCCTCGCACTCGCGTTCGGCCCTCGCGCCATCTGCCTAGCGACCCACACGGGAGAGGGACGACGGTGACCTTTACAAGTCAGCGGAAGGACACGAGTGTTGAATGCAAATTTCAAATGTTAATTATTTGGCCTAAACAGATTGCTTGGCTCGGAAGAAATAGGTAGATAGTGTAAACAACAAATAAACCCAAAATACGATTCCTAACAGAAATGTGATCATTTTCTACTTCTATATCTTATAAACATATATCTTGTAAACAAAGTTTTAATTTCAGTATTTTATGTAATTATAACTTGTATTTTAATTACCAAAGACAAGTATAGGTATGTAAGTAGGTACTTGGGTAGTGAAGTAAATTTCAACTAAGTTTTGTTATAAAGTACTTAATAGTTAGTATTGCTTCTGCAGTTAAATTATTACTTAATTCTTTTTTCGCTATAAGTACCTATCTAACAAAGAAATGAAATAAATTCACCTTTCATTATCTTTCGGTAACTTAAAAATTGATATATCTGAATCCTTTTGTTTGCTTATTAGTCATACATACCCATCCCTGCAACAATTATAGTAGGTACGACGTTTTGTCATTATAATTTATGAAATAGATTTTTTTTTATAGGATAAGGGTTACAAACGAGCACACAGTCCACCTGATGGTAAGTGGTTGCTGCGGCCCATAGACATCTACATCTATCCTCGTTTGCGAATCAAAATGCAGATGTGTTGTCACCCGTGAGGACTAAGATGGAATGCCTCATTTCCAGTAAAAAGGGCCTCCGGCCACCTGCACTCACCAAGCGAAACGCAGAGGTAAACCTCTACTTCACGCTGGTATTCTGTGAGGTCGTGGTACCACCCCGGTTCGAGCCGGCCCATCCGTGCGACAGCAAAAGCTGCCGCGTGGCTCTACCACTGTTAAAAATAGGTAATATTATACATATAATACAGGATATTTTTGGAACGCTCCCGAAAACTAAGACAGGCGACAGCACCAAGTATACCTTTGATCATGGGTCACAAATAAATTCGATCCTGATGAAAAAAAAATCATATTTTTACAACGTTTTATTAGCTTTATTCACGCGCCATCATGTTAGTACAGCTAAATGAAACTATAAATTCATAAAAAAAATCATGAAAATACTGAAACATAAAACCAGCAGTGGAAACTGAATTGATATCCCCTGACTAATGGAGGTTAATGTACGCGCGAACGGTGAAAAAAGAACGCTGGCCTTGAACTTGGGCACTGAGCGATTTATCACATATTGGTACGAAGGGGGCGCGACGGGGGAACAATCCGCCAGTATTACTGTGCCTGCATGCTATTGGTTCCCACGATTTGTTCGCTCCAAAAATACAGTCGCATACACAGCTTACTTTGCGACTCGCGACGATATTTTAAAAAGGAAGGAAAGAAAAATTATTTATATCCATTGTTTTATGACTAAACTAGTGAACGAAAAGGTAAATATGATAGGAGAAGGTGAATGGGGAAAATTGTGCAGTAAAGTTAAAAGTGTTGAGGAAGAATACCGAAAAAATTACCATGTGATCGACCTGATGACGGAAGCTCAAGCGAAGATGAAAGTGATGATGAAGTTGCATCCAGTAACACCAACACACCATCAACATCTGGCTTCCATGTGACCCAAGACGTCATAATGGACGGCGTGTCACCCTTAGCTTAAGTTTTCTTGTTACAAACTACTTTATATTTTACGATAGAAATATCAAATAATGCTCAAGTAAACATTATCCATTTTTAATTCCCACCTCTTCCAAAGTTCTAAGTAGCTAGTAAAACATCTATTATGATTCTACAATAAAACAATTAATTACTATAATATTATAAAACAATAGCCCAATACCATGTAGTACTTTAGAACGCGACTGTACCCACACTCCCTCCGCTGTCGACCTGTATCTAGCTCGGTACGAAACAATGCTGCGGTCATAAGAAAAAAGGGCGCATCTAACCATTTTTGAATAAATGAGTTAAATATACCATTCGACTCATGATAAGAAGGCGCATCTACTAATTTTTTTTAATATTCACAAATATCAATATTTTAGAAATTATCGTAAGAATTTTAGACGTAACTGTTGATCACAGATGACATTTTTTTAGTAAAAAAGACTTATACAAATTCAACATAAAAGAAAAGACTTATTTAACCAGTTGCTACGTCATCTTTAACAATATTTGCATCGATTACTTAAATTTCAATTATTCTTGTCTTATTATTCTATATCTTATTATTATGAGCTTATATCTTGTTATTAAGAGCTGGTGTTTCACATGTGGTCCCATATAAATTTGATCGAGGTCAGACCAATAGTTTTTGAGTTATCCTTAATTATTTATATTAAAGTCGGTTGTACAAAATTTTTAATTTTTAATTATTATCGTAGTAAATCCCCTTTAAAATCATTATTCTTAAATTACATTAAAACTTTTTCAACTATTTTATAATTAAATATAGTAAACACTTAACAAAAACAATTTGATGAGTATTTCCAAAAAACTATTTACGTAAACAGCGTTAAAAAAGTAACATTCAATCGCCTAGAGCGCGCTAGCCCCGACTGCGTTCTGCCCAGGGGGCGCCTCACGATTGTAGGTAATTATTTCACGCAGGTAACAAGAGTGACAGAGGCCTGATACTGCATACTATGGAGTGTAGATAGAAGGAGGACCATCTCTATATATGAAAAGCGTCCCTAAAAACGTGTCCAATAAGGGTGGCGTTGCAGTAGCATAGGATAAATTAAAAAAAAAGCGCCAAAAGTAATTAGAATAAGATGGAGAAATAAACAAGGACCGACTAATCCGCTTGGTTTTGTACTACGTAAATAGTTGAGGTTTTGTATACTGGCATTTTACTAACTACTCTCATCATGAAATTTTTTAAATATTTGAATTCAGCTGACTTCACTCCGTCAACAACAGCTATCTTCATATCGTATTTTTTCAGACGCCAGCGCTATTGTGGTAGGTTTTGGAACCTCTATTTTCAGTAAATAGTAGGACACTTTTTCAACTTTCGTCTCTTATAAGATGGTTCTCCTTGTACTCTACACTCCATACTGTATACATTAATTGATAACGCATAACCGACTGTTCGACATACTAAATGAGAGGGTTAGATTCTCACGTTTCACGTGTTAGTTTTATTAAACCTTAGGAGGCTTTCTAGGTCTTTCTACAATCGATAACGCCAATAAAAATCTTTGAAAATTAATGAGAATGACACATTTCAATGTCTCATGATAGTCACGCTGTCGTTGAGATACCATTATCATTTCATAATTAATTCATTACAGCCTATTAAATTTCACTGCTGAACATAATAGACCTTCAACTTATATTGCCTCATAGTTGGGATATCTACCATAGTTACCACATTTGACATGAGGGTTAGCAACTGCAGTTTTTTTTAATATTGCATGCCGAGCGCAAAGCGCGTGGGTATGTTCTACTATTTAGAGTTGTTATCAGGAAGATGCTGCTGCTCATCATCTGTTTCATTTCCCTCTGTCGCCTTTTTCGACACCCACGGGATGTTACGGGGTGGGTGAATTCTCTTAAACCGCCACTACACGTTCAAACATTATGTCTTATACGATTGTGGAAAATCTGCTTGCTGGTACTCTCAGGGTGAACGAGCTGGGCGTGCTGTGCGCGGAGATGACAGCGTGGTGCAGCGGGCTGGCGGCGGAGTGGCTGGGCGCGCTGGTGGCGCTGTGCGGCGCGCAGCACTACCCCGCCGCGCCGCACGCCGCGCCGCCGCCGCTCTACCCCGACCTGCTGCACCACCGCGACCTGCACGACGCGGCCGCGCACGACGCGCTCGCCGTCTTCACCTGCATCCTGGTCGGTACGTACAGCGTGCGCCGCACCCGCTCTACCCCGACCTGCTGCACCACCGCGACCTGCACGACGCGGCCGCGCACGACGCGCTCGCCGTCTTCACCTGCATCCTGGTCGGTACGTACAGCGTGCGCCGCACCCGCTCTACCCCGACCTGCTGCACCACCGCGACCTGCACGACGCGGCCGCGCACGACGCGCTCGCCGTCTTCACCTGCATCCTGGTCGGTACGTACAGCGTGCGCCGCACCCGCTCTACCCCGACCTGCTGCACCACCGCGACCTGCACGACGCGGCCGCGCACGACGCGCTCGCCGTCTTCACCTGCATCCTGGTCGGTACGTACAGCGTGCGCCGCACCCGCTCTACCCCGACCTGCTGCACCACCGCGACCTGCACGACGCGGCCGCGCACGACGCGCTCGCCGTCTTCACCTGCATCCTGGTCGGTACGTACAGCGTGCGCCGCACCCGCTCTACCCCGACCTGCTGCACCACCGCGACCTGCACGACGCGGCCGCGCACGACGCGCTCGCCGTCTTCACCTGCATCCTGGTCGGTACGTACAGCGTGCGCCGCACCCGCTCTACCCCGACCTGCTGCACCACCGCGACCTGCACGACGCGGCCGCGCACGACGCGCTCGCCGTCTTCACCTGCATCCTGGTCGGTACGTACAGCGTGCGCCGCACCCGCTCTACCCCGACCTGCTGCACCACCGCGACCTGCACGACGCGGCCGCGCACGACGCGCTCGCCGTCTTCACCTGCATCCTGGTCGGTACGTACAGCGTGCGCCGCACCCGCTCTACCCCGACCTGCTGCACCACCGCGACCTGCACGACGCGGCCGCGCACGACGCGCTCGCCGTCTTCACCTGCATCCTGGTCGGTACGTACAGCGTGCGCCGCACCCGCTCTACCCCGACCTGCTGCACCACCGCGACCTGCACGACGCGGCCGCGCACGACGCGCTCGCCGTCTTCACCTGCATCCTGGTCGGTACGTACAGCGTGCGCCGCACCCGCTCTACCCCGACCTGCTGCACCACCGCGACCTGCACGACGCGGCCGCGCACGACGCGCTCGCCGTCTTCACCTGCATCCTGGTCGGTACGTACAGCGTGCGCCGCACCCGCTCTACCCCGACCTGCTGCACCACCGCGACCTGCACGACGCGGCCGCGCACGACGCGCTCGCCGTCTTCACCTGCATCCTGGTCGGTACGTACAGCGTGCGCCGCACCCGCTCTACCCCGACCTGCTGCACCACCGCGACCTGCACGACGCGGCCGCGCACGACGCGCTCGCCGTCTTCACCTGCATCCTGGTCGGTACGTACAGCGTGCGCCGCACCCGCTCTACCCCGACCTGCTGCACCACCGCGACCTGCACGACGCGGCCGCGCACGACGCGCTCGCCGTCTTCACCTGCATCCTGGTCGGTACGTACAGCGTGCGCCGCACCCGCTCTACCCCGACCTGCTGCACCACCGCGACCTGCACGACGCGGCCGCGCACGACGCGCTCGCCGTCTTCACCTGCATCCTGGTCGGTACGTACAGCATGCGCCGCACCCGCTCTACCCCGACCTGCTGCACCACCGCGACCTGCACGACGCGGCCGCGCACGACGCGCTCGCCGTCTTCACCTGCATCCTGGTCGGTACGTACAGCGTGCGCCGCACCCGCTCTACCCCGACCTGCTGCACCACCGCGACCTGCACGACGCGGCCGCGCACGACGCGCTCGCCGTCTTCACCTGCATCCTGGTCGGTACGTACAGCGTGCGCCGCACCCGCTCTACCCCGACCTGCTGCACCACCGCGACCTGCACGACGCGGCCGCGCACGACGCGCTCGCCGTCTTCACCTGCATCCTAGTCGGTACGTACAGCCTTCGCCGCACCCGCTCTACCCCGACCTGCTGCACCACCGCGACCTGCACGACGCGGCCGCACACGACGCGCTCGCCGTCTTCACCTGCATCCTGGTCGGTATGTACAGCGTGCGCCGCACCCGCTCTACCCCGACCTGCTGCACCACCGCGACCTGCACGACGCGGCCGCGCACGACGCGCTCGCCGTCTTCACCTGCATCCTGGTCGGTACGTACAGCCTTCGCCGCACCCGCTCTACCCCGACCTGCTGCACCACCGCGACCTGCACGACGCGGCCGCGCACGACGCGCTCGCCGTCTTCACCTGCATCCTGGTCGGTACGTACAGCGTGCGCCGCACCCGCTCTACCCCGAGCTGCTGCACCACCGCGACCTGCACGACGCGGCCGCGCACGACGCGCTCGCCGTCTTCACCTGCATCCTGGTCGGTACGTACAGCGTGCGCCGCACCCGCTCTACCCCGACCTGCTGCACCACCGCGACCTGCACGACGCGGCCGCGCACGACGCGCTCGCCGTCTTCACCTGCATCCTGGTCGGTACGTACAGCGTGCGCCGCACCCGCTCTACCCCGACCTGCTGCACCACCGCGACCTGCACGACGCGGCCGCGCACGACGCGCTCGCCGTCTTCACCTGCATCCTGGTCGGTACGTACAGCGTGCGCCGCACCCGCTCTACCCCGACCTGCTGCACCACCGCGACCTGCACGACGCGGCCGCGCACGACGCGCTCGCCGTCTTCACCTGCATCCTGGTCGGTACGTACAGCGTGCGCCGCACCCGCTCTACCCCGACCTGCTGCACCACCGCGACCTGCACGACGCGGCCGCGCACGACGCGCTCGCCGTCTTCACCTGCATCCTGGTCGGTACGTACAGCGTGCGCCGCACCCGCTCTACCCCGACCTGCTGCACCACCGCGACCTGCACGACGCGGCCGCGCACGACGCGCTCGCCGTCTTCACCTGCATCCTGGTCGGTACGTACAGCGTGCGCCGCACCCGCTCTACCCCGACCTGCTGCACCACCGCGACCTGCACGACGCGGCCGCGCACGACGCGCTCGCCGTCTTCACCTGCATCCTGGTCGGTACGTACAGCGTGCGCCGCACCCGCTCTACCCCGACCTGCTGCACCACCGCGACCTGCACGACGCGGCCGCGCACGACGCGCTCGCCGTCTTCACCTGCATCCTGGTCGGTACGTACAGCGTGCGCCGCACCCGCTCTACCCCGACCTGCTGCACCACCGCGACCTGCACGACGCGGCCGCGCACGACGCGCTCGCCGTCTTCACCTGCATCCTGGTCGGTACGTACAGCGTGCGCCGCACCCGCTCTACCCCGACCTGCTGCACCACCGCGACCTGCACGACGCGGCCGCGCACGACGCGCTCGCCGTCTTCACCTGCATCCTGGTCGGTACGTACAGCGTGCGCCGCACCCGCTCTACCCCGACCTGCTGCACCACCGCGACCTGCACGACGCGGCCGCGCACGACGCGCTCGCCGTCTTCACCTGCATCCTGGTCGGTACGTACAGCGTGCGCCGCACCCGCTCTACCCCGACCTGCTGCACCACCGCGACCTGCACGACGCGGCCGCGCACGACGCGCTCGCCGTCTTCACCTGCATCCTGGTCGGTACGTACAGCGTGCGCCGCACCCGCTCTACCCCGACCTGCTGCACCACCGCGACCTGCACGACGCGGCCGCGCACGACGCGCTCGCCGTCTTCACCTGCATCCTGGTCGGTACGTACAGCGTGCGCCGCACCCGCTCTACCCCGACCTGCTGCACCACCGCGACCTGCACGACGCGGCCGCGCACGACGCGCTCGCCGTCTTCACCTGCATCCTGGTCGGTACGTACAGCATGCGCCGCACCCGCTCTACCCCGACCTGCTGCACCACCGCGACCTGCACGACGCGGCCGCGCACGACGCGCTCGCCGTCTTCACCTGCATCCTGGTCGGTACGTACAGCGTGCGCCGCACCCGCTCTACCCCGACCTGCTGCACCACCGCGACCTGCACGACGCGGCCGCGCACGACGCGCTCGCCGTCTTCACCTGCATCCTGGTCGGTACGTACAGCGTGCGCCGCACCCGCTCTACCCCGACCTGCTGCACCACCGCGACCTGCACGACGCGGCCGCGCACGACGCGCTCGCCGTCTTCACCTGCATCCTAGTCGGTACGTACAGCCTTCGCCGCACCCGCTCTACCCCGACCTGCTGCACCACCGCGACCTGCACGACGCGGCCGCACACGACGCGCTCGCCGTCTTCACCTGCATCCTGGTCGGTATGTACAGCGTGCGCCGCACCCGCTCTACCCCGACCTGCTGCACCACCGCGACCTGCACGACGCGGCCGCGCACGACGCGCTCGCCGTCTTCACCTGCATCCTGGTCGGTACGTACAGCCTTCGCCGCACCCGCTCTACCCCGACCTGCTGCACCACCGCGACCTGCACGACGCGGCCGCGCACGACGCGCTCGCCGTCTTCACCTGCATCCTGGTCGGTACGTACAGCGTGCGCCGCACCCGCTCTACCCCGAGCTGCTGCACCACCGCGACCTGCACGACGCGGCCGCGCACGACGCGCTCGCCGTCTTCACCTGCATCCTGGTCGGTACGTACAGCGTGCGCCGCACCCGCTCTACCCCGACCTGCTGCACCACCGCGACCTGCACGACGCGGCCGCGCACGACGCGCTCGCCGTCTTCACCTGCATCCTGGTCGGTACGTACAGCGTGCGCCGCACCCGCTCTACCCCGACCTGCTGCACCACCGCGACCTGCACGACGCGGCCGCGCACGACGCGCTCGCCGTCTTCACCTGCATCCTGGTCGGTACGTACAGCGTGCGCCGCACCCGCTCTACCCCGACCTGCTGCACCACCGCGACCTGCACGACGCGGCCGCGCACGACGCGCTCGCCGTCTTCACCTGCATCCTGGTCGGTACGTACAGCGTGCGCCGCACCCGCTCTACCCCGACCTGCTGCACCACCGCGACCTGCACGACGCGGCCGCGCACGACGCGCTCGCCGTCTTCACCTGCATCCTGGTCGGTACGTACAGCGTGCGCCGCACCCGCTCTACCCCGACCTGCTGCACCACCGCGACCTGCACGACGCGGCCGCGCACGACGCGCTCGCCGTCTTCACCTGCATCCTGGTCGGTACGTACAGCGTGCGCCGCACCCGCTCTACCCCGACCTGCTGCACCACCGCGACCTGCACGACGCGGCCGCGCACGACGCGCTCGCCGTCTTCACCTGCATCCTGGTCGGTACGTACAGCGTGCGCCGCACCCGCTCTACCCCGACCTGCTGCACCACCGCGACCTGCACGACGCGGCCGCGCACGACGCGCTCGCCGTCTTCACCTGCATCCTGGTCGGTACGTACAGCCTTCGCCGCACCCGCTACAACACACGATTTTTTAGGTGCAAGGACTCCCTTTCTGCCTAGGAATATGTCTGGATAGTTACCATCTTCTCAACTATTTTTGTACCACCAAGCAACAGTGCATGCACTGCTGTATACCGGTAAAAAGGGTATAGATAGCCAATTTAATTACAGACTGTGAGTCTTTCCATCTTAATCCTCAGAGGTGATAACGCATCTATAGTTCTTTGTATAAAGATGTTGGAGAAGGTGTAGAAGGTGCACTTTAACAGCTCGTACGTCCGTTATTCCTGCGCCTGATCTCTCTCCGCTCATGTCAGATTCAGATCAGAAATTTTCATAGGATTTTGGGAGTGAAGGAATGGAGAGTGCATCTATTTGCTTGCGCGCACTCGTGCAATATAATGCTGTCGTGCGCAGTTGGCTAGTCTCCATTGAGACTGGCAGCCATAACTGATATTTGTTCTGTAATATACTCCATATTATTATATATCAAACAATTAACTACTTCCGATATTTTTCAGAAGTCACGTCTTTTAAAATCGCCCAGAGAATCCTAATTATAATATTTATTATGTACAGCTCGCCACTGCTTCTCACTGGAAGATTTCGTACGACACGCGGCATTGCCGTCGCTCGTGAAAGCATGCGGGGGTGGGGGAGTATCGAACAACCCCGCCAACGCACCCTCGCCTGATACAGGCGCCCGGCTCACGTGTCACTTGCTGCTTCGGCTGTTTAAAACCGTCGATACACCGCAACCCGGTAATCATAGTACTACATATCATTACTAGCTATTTATTTTAAGCGCAAATTACCTATTGACGTACTCAGTGGTATTGCCTGTTTGCTAAATTAAATTTATTGCTTTTAATAAAAAATAATTCAATTGCTTATTTATACTATTTAAAAGAATCCGGTACCCCATATTGTTCTGAGGCTGTCGTAAGAGTTCACAGAAAGAAATGAAACAAGAGATGGACAGCAGCATGTTCCTGATCACAACTCAATATATTAAAAAATGGCGGTTGCTAACCTGCTTGCCAAGCGTGTCTACTGTGACAAATCTCTCCTCTATGTGACAATCTGTGGAGTAGGCCTTTGTTCAGAAATGGATTTCAATAGGCTGTCATGAATCATCAATGAATATTAATTATAATAGCTTCACTTATTGAGAGCATAGTTAACTTGTTGCTTTTTTAAAGTATTATTTTGCTGTAATGGAGCATGCAACTGTCAAGTATATATTCAATTCTAAGAGGTGCTGTCATAGGTGTCATTTTATTCATTTTCTTTGTCTTTACTAGTCCCTAAAACTAAATTCCTAGACATGCTCTTTCAATTTAGGGAGGATTTACCTTCATTTATATTGTGATAATATTAAGAGGCGTATTACAAAAAAAAAACGCGAAATTACAAGGTTTTCTCATTGAAATTGTATGTTTATCGTTCGTTGCTTGAAATAACAATTACTTGGTAAAAATAGTTCGTTTTCTCTCCTCAAATAAGCCCCGAGCGGATTTTAGATAACTTATTTATTTAATCAGTAAATATCATTCTCCCGATGCATGTTTAGGCAAAAACTCTCGAAGACATGATTTGGGAGCTCTAATTTGTAGATTCTATTGGATATCGACCATCAAAAAAAATATTTTTATGTCCCAAATATCCTACACTTTAATAATAGTAGAATACATTTTCGTTATATGCTTTTCACGCTAGGAAAAAAAAATCAACATAATTCAAAAAACGACCAAAATAGCTTCGATACAAGCCTCTATATTTCCGAAGTTCTACATCATTTAGAAGTAACATTTATACCAAAATAATCATCAACATTTGCTTAAACTATACTATTATTTTTACTTTTTAAATCGTTACTATTATATTTTAATTAATTAAATAATTAAATACTATATATTTCACTGCGCCGGCCATCTGAGATCATTAACGCGCGAGCGCTTGCCCAGGGTGGACCTGCGTCAGTTGATTTCGGACGCTGCATCGTTTCGATAGTAGTGTGCTTCGATTGCCTGCATGCTAGAGCATCGTCAACTACGACCGCAATTTTTGATCGATCGGTTTAAAACTATTTTATATAGTTATAATTTAGATCACGTCTCTTCCATTAAACATGGTAGGGACAACGAGTCTGTAGCATTGGCACAATTGAGCAAACAAGAAAATATTATTATGGAAAAATGTGGTCTATTCATTGATCCAGATCATTGTTATTTGAGGGCTTCACCTA
This sequence comes from Parnassius glacialis, assembly GCA_033319125.1. Classification (NCBI taxonomy): domain Eukaryota; kingdom Metazoa; phylum Arthropoda; class Insecta; order Lepidoptera; family Papilionidae; genus Parnassius; species Parnassius glacialis. Next base: position 39,683,112 of record JAVANC010000001.1, on the reverse strand, counting down.
ATGGTTTATACAGCGACGGTCTTATTGAAGTTAAATGTCCTATTTGAGCTTTCGGAATAGATTTTGACACGACCTTTCGACAAAAAAAAGTTAAATGTTATAAATTCAGTGATTCAAGTGTAACATTAAATCAAAATAATGACTGGTTTTACCAAATCCAAGGCCAGCTTCATTTAGCAAATAGAAATGTCTGAATACTTGCCATAATATGTATTGGCCCAGATTATGCAGTAAAAGTACTAAAAATTTATAAAGACAACCAATTTTAGATTTTCAATATGTTACCCAAGTTACAAGCTTTTTATGAAAAGTGTGTACTGCCTGAAATTATCGATTCGAGAAAAGTTCAGTCAATGCCGTCCCAAATATTTTTCTAATAAAAAATATGGTAATTGACTGTAAGTACCGATTAAAAAAATATTAGTTACATTTGGTTGTTATATTTAGTAAAACAGGTTGCAACCGTTTATTTATTTATACCACTATTCTACCGATAGTCATCATCATCATTACAGCTCTTCACAAGTCCACTGCTGAACATAGGCCTCCCCCAAAGAATGCCACAAAGCACGGTCCTGAGCCACCTGCATCCATCGACTTCCTGCATGTCTTACCAGGTCATCACTCCATCTTGTGGGGGGACGCCCTACACTTCGCCTACCGGTACGAGGCTGCCACTCGAGAACCTTTCTTCCCCATCGGTTGTCGGTTCTTCGAGCTATATGGCCGGCCCACTGCCACTTCAGCTTACTAATCCGTTGGGCTATGTCGGTTACTCTGGTTCTACTGCGGATATCCTCATTCCTAAGTTTATCACGCAGTGAAACTCCGAGCATAGCCCTCTCCATAGCTCGCTGAGCGACCTTGAGCTTCCTCATACGGCCAGCAGTGAAGGACCACGTCTCAGTTCCGTAAGTCATCACTGGCAACACGCACTGGTTGTACAATTTTGTTTTAAGGTTTTGAGGTATTTCTGACGAGAAGATGTGTCGTAGCTTCCCGAACGCTGCCCAGCAGAGTTGAATCCGTCGATTGACCTCTCGGTCGAAGTTGGACTTACCTAGTCGGACTATTTGTCCCAGGTAAACATACTCGTCAACAACTTCGAGCTTAGTGCTCCCAACAACTACCGGCATAGGTGTGACATGGACATTAAACATAATCTTTGTTTTGTCCATGTTCATCTTAAGACCTATCCGTTGGGAGACACTATTGAGGTCATTGAGCATAGTGCTTAGTTCCTCCAGCGATTCTGCCATGAGGACTATATCGTCGGCAAATCGAAGGTGAGTGATGTACTCGCCATTGATGTTAATTCCGTATCCTTTCCAGTCCAGAAGCTTGAAAACGTCTTCCAATGCAGCGGTGAAGAGTTTCGGGGATATAACGTCACCCTGTCTTACACCTCTCTGCAATTGGATAGGTTTCGTACTCTGGTCCTGTACTCGGATAGCCATCGTAGCTCTACTGTACAAACACTTCAGCACTTCGATATACCGACAGTCAACTTGGCACCGCTGAAGGGACTGCAGCACCGCCCAAATTTCGACGGAATCAAAGGCTTTCTCATAGTCCACATACGCCAGACATAGTGGCAAATTGTACTCTTCGGACTTCTGTAAAATTTGCCGTAGGGTATGTATGTGGTCTATGGTGCTAAAGCCCTTTCGGAAACCGGCTTGTTCGGGAGGCTGGAAGTCGTCAAGTCTGCGCGCGAGACGATTCGTAATGACTCTCGAAAACAGCACGTAGACGCGGCTCAGAAGGGAAATCGGTCTGTAGTTCTTCAAGAGAGCGTTGTCACCTTTCTTGAAGAACAAGACCACCGCACTTCTGCTCCACGCCTCCGGTGTAATGCCACCACGGAGGACGGAATTAAAGAGCCTCTGAAGGACTTCAAGTACCGGTCTTCCACCCGCTTTCAGAAGCTCCGCTGTAATTCCATCCTCGCCTGGGGCCTTGCCGTTTTTAAGGTCCTGGAGAGCCATTCTAATCTCGCTCAGAGTGACGTCCGGGATATCTTCGGAATAGTGTCGAATAAGACTCGCTCTTGGATCGTTACTCACACTTGCGTGTGGCTCCAACGATGACGTGTACAGCTGCCCATAGAACCTCTCAATCTCACTCAAAATCTCAGGTGCCCCGGAAACGATGCTGCCACATTCGGTCTTCAGCTTTGACAGTTGGCTCTTTCTGGCAGACAGATCTCTGGCAAAGACTTTGGAGCCTTGGTTCCGCTCGATCGCTTCTTCAATACGAGCTGTATTGAAGTTGCGTAAGTCTCGCCGCATGCATTTAGAGATCTGTCTGTTCAGTTGCCTGTATGCTGTCAAATCTGTTGAAGAATGTAGCCTCATCTCCCGTCTAACAGCCATGAGATTAAGAGTGTGATCGGAGAGTTTTTGTGTTCTTCTGCGGCGGGTCTTGCAGAACTTAGCTCCGACCGCATGGACAGTTTCCACGAGCTTGTCATTCATATCGTCCACTTCATTGCAGTCTACTAGGCACTGAAAACGGTTTTGTAACTCAAGCTGAAAGGTTTCGGGACTTTGGATTAGAGCACGGTACCGGTAGTAGACATAATCGATTATTAACCGGTTCAGTGCGGATGGCACGCCAGGCGTGCCATCGATTACTTTTGTGTGGCGTATGATACGCGAGCCGTGCCTTTTTTTAAATCGTTATAACTCGCTCAAATTGCTTTTTTTGGAAGATTTATCCAGAACAAAAAATTCATTATTTTGCAAGCAGTTCATGCCTGCTTCGTTCTGGATATTTTGAAAATTTGAAATTTTTAGGGGTTGACAACCTTTTTTAACGTGTACATGGTACTATTTTTACTTTGTGGGTTTTAAATCATGTTGTGGAATAGTCTAATAAGTAACAAATAATAGCACTCATTGCGATCGCTCACAAACTCAAGTTGTTAATAAATTTCTGGAAAACAAGTCTCCTGTTAAAAGAAAACAATGCGTTTATCTTATTGTTTAATTTTGCTTAAAATGGTTGAACTGTCGTCTTATTACTATCATATGGCCGAATAGACCTACGAAGTACCATGTGCTCTTGTGATATGGTATAAGGTTTATTTTTGCTTGAAATAGTTCGAAACCGTTCATGCAAGTTCGCTAATAAATATTCTTTTGTCAATCTGCCGCCGTATAGCGCCGGCGTTTTTTTCCTTTTGAAAACACTTATTTTACTATTCCTACTAATTAGACGTTTTCAGATCGACTTTACTTTTAAATTTGTATAACATTAAATAATATTTAACATCTGTAAATATCAATGATGATTCATTTTTTCTTAAAATTAAGGTTTGTTTGATATTTAGAAATGTTATTATTAGGTGAAAATTTATTTTAATAAAAACCAAGGTTTCCAAGGTGATTTAGCTGTACCTACTTATATAAATGATTTTTTTATAAAACAAAAAATTGTACAAAAGGTTTGTAATCTCTTCATAAAAAAGTCACTTACTCTCAATTTCAAAGAAAACACGTAAAAAAACACGTAGTTACCCACTAAAAACAAGTATCCTTCCATTTGTTCGCCGCCACAGCTAAAAGTTTTCGAAAATCGGTGCCGCAACGAATCGGTTAACATTCGATTACGGCGTAACAATTAAAATATTTATGTGTACTTTTTTGACACTAAATTTCATAAATAATGAATAATATATCAAAATGCTATATAATAATAAATAATAAATTATATATTTATATAATAATAAATTAATAAGATAACGTTAAAATGACACACCAAAAAATATTCCATCCACTAAAGTCCATCCTAAGAAATCTTTGTATTATGGAAGATCAAGATCGTTTAATCGCCATACTCACAGTATTATAGTGCGAGCGTGTGAATAGATATGAAAGAAAGGATCGGTCGCGTAGCTTGCCGCCCGCTCGGTGCGTAAAATACCTAAATTTGCGAAACGCCGAAATGTAAGAGGGCTCGTAATTACAATCAGGTCTGGCAACTTTATCAATGGATGTTAACTTTGCCATCAGGGATGTACTGGTACAAAATTACGACTAACACGGAAAACTTAAAATTTTGCGAGATAAGCCATGTTTTGGATGAAAATACAATAACTAATTGACAGCATTATTATCGATATGGCAACATGAGAGTTAATTTTGGCATTTTATTTCAACGCGGAATTGTGCCGGCGAAATAACCTCTTTGTTCAGTGTTCCAGAGTTTTAGTTTTTTTCTGTTTGAAATACTGGATTTAATAAATGTAATATATCGTTTTTAACATGTTGTTCTTAACATTTATCTATAAAACTAACTTCGCAAAGTTACTATACTAGAGATGCTATGATATGACGGTTAATTTGCCATGTTCTGTTACAACCAAGGGTTGTCATTTTCAACCTATATTTTAACCGATTACAACTATTTAAACAAAGTGTTCTGCACTTGCCATTCTATGTTTGTATTGATGTTTCACCATAGCGGCCCATTAGACCAATTTTACCAATTGATTCGTCAATCAATTATCTTTATTAAAGGTGAAGGAAAAGAAAAGAGAAATCTATATTATTTTACTGCATTGTCGGGCATTAACAATATTATTGCTATAGTGTATTGGTATTAAGCAAAACATTAATTGCCATTTTGAATTATTATTAATGTTTTACTATTTTGGGAAAACAATATTTAGATTGATTACAATAATGACCTGACATCATTGTACTACAACCCGTAATAAAATGGTGATGAAACGAATGATTGTTAAAAATGTTTTTTTTAATTCTATAATATTATTGATTTAAGCTTATTATTGCACCAATTTTATTTTTAATTTTAGACGAGAGTATTTTTATTTGATATATTTAAGATTTTTTCTTAAGAAATTATTGTGATAAGATATAAATAAAAAAGTTAAGTTAAGTATGTAATCAAGGATATTTGACAACCCTAACACATATTTTCAAGTTTGTATGAAAAATTTAAAAATGGGATGGCAACTTTGCCACAAGTGTAAACTTTACTATTTGAAACACAATTAAAGAAGTAAATTATAACTCTGGGCGTTGTGTATTATATTATGAGGTAAACTTACCTTCAATCTTGAAGTCAAATCCTAATATTACATATTTTCATTATAAATCCTGATGTCAAAGTTGCCACAAAGTGAGGTTAACTTTGCCATTTTCTATTTTTGAGTATTTTGTATATTTAATGTTAGTATTTGTTTAAATCATTAATAAATACCAAATTTATCAAGAATATAATGTCACATTTAACATTGATGCCCGGTCTCACAGTACATTTTTTGTGGGAAAATTGTGTCTTTTAAGTCCTTTCAAAAATGGCAAAGTTACAAGGTTTCACGGTAGGTATTTTTCCATAGTTACATCAATACTTTTGGAGCACTGCGACACTAGGAAATCATAAGTTGGTTCGTAGTGTTTCAGTGTTAGAGTGGTGGTTGTGTTGTGCAGGGCTGTACAGCGTGTCGACGTCGCCGGGGCCGGGCGGCGGCGCGGCGGGCGTGCGGCTGTCGTGCGACCGCCACCTGCTGGCCGCCGCGCACAAGAACATCGGCGTCGGGCCCGTGCTCGCCACGCTCAAGGCCATCCTCAGTCAGTACCGCTATTTATACGCGGCGAGGGGGGAGGTGTTGCACGCTATACGTGGTGGAGCCATACATGTATTATGGTTGTAGCAAGAATTCATCGACTCGACCGTAGAAGAAACACGCTCTCGTAGAATACTTGCGTGAAATAACAGCATGATGCTGCTGTTTCACGTTTCAACGGAGACCGTTATCACTAGAAACGAGTCATTCCATATTGGTCCTCAAGGATGACACTGCATCTGCATTTTGATTCTTAAACGAGGATACATGAAGATTTCTATGATCCATAGCATCCACTTACCATCAGGTGGACTGTGTGCTTATTTGTCACCCTAATACGACGGTAGCTTATAAAGTTTCCTTCACATTGAAGGAGTAGATTCTCAATCAGCGCCTGCAGCAACCTCTATATTTTTCTATCGTGTATATGTATGTAAGCCCGACTAGGAATATAAAACTTTCCCTAAATTGCGGATATTCACGAAATTAATTTTAACTACTGACAACAATAACGTTTAGTACTAATTAAACTTTAAACTCTGTTACTTCAAACTATATTCAGTCGTCTATCTTATCTGATTAATCATTGTAACTTATGCAATATCCAAAGGATTGGAATCTATTCTATTAACATCATGTGATATGGTCATTAACAATCGCTGGCTTTATTAACATTTGTTTCTCTATGAAACTGATTTTTTTTTCTTTCATAGTTTCCAATAATTTTGTTAAGATTCAAATAAGATAATATCAATGAATCTACTCCCATTGATTTTATCCTCAAAAAAATCGGCAAAAAATTGGAAGCGACACAATATACGAGAATTAAATATTGTACGTTAAAAAGCTTTTTCATTATCTTTGTAAAAAAATGAAGTATCTATAATAATATAGTAATTTATATATCTAGAGGTATCTAACAAATCTCCGAGGCTTGTTCTAACTGCCTTTACTGATTTATTATCCGTATATATAAGAGTATTTCATGGCCGTACCATATTAATTTTAATCAGACGCGATGATAATTGAAGTATTAATTTTTTTTAATAATATAATTAATACAAGAAAGTTACTTAAGGTCTTAACCACTGAGGTTAAAGAGAATCATACATCACCTAGAAAAGACCCTAGCTATATGGCGCGGTATATCATCTAGTCCCTTTAGTAGATTATCGATCGGCTAATTTGCGTGCATTACTGATCGCATGACAATATGAAGAAAGCGACCCAAGATAACCTATTAACAAAAATGTACTTCACAGTGGTTGGTGACTCGACTGCTCGAGACGGCGGAAAGCCAAGTGGCAAAAAATCCAGTGAGCTGTCCCACATATTAGGCACCAGCGATACCGTCCCCTCTGACGCACAGCTGGACCTTATGTCGTGAGTATCATATTCTAATACTGTTTAAACTATAAGTATTAAATGTTTTGCCAGTTTAATTCCCATAAAATTCGATTTAGAGGTTCTTAATTTCTTCAAAAACTTAACAAGGTCAGCTTATTACACTTACCACCAAGAGCCACTAAGAATAAGGTAGTTCTGGCATAATTAATAATTTTCTACATCTTATGATTTGAATTTGTTATTTTAGTTGTATCTCAAAACGTGCTTACTGCATATGCGAATAGGATTACAATATAAAAACATTTAGAAACGGCATGTAAGCGATCACCTCATTCCCGGGGCATTTTATCAATCATGTACTCTTTAGTAGTACAATAACCTATAATAAACAATTATTGCTCAGTAAAAAAATTTAAACTTTTTCCAGCAAGTCCAGCAATTTCTGGGACTTGGTTTTAAAAGCGTATACATTGGCCCCGTGAAAGAATTTCCGACTCTTTGGAGTGTCATCTGAAGAGTGTCAATAACCCTATTCCGATAGCACATGATTGTAATTTTGACATTCATCGTCATCATTACAGCCTTACACAAAGTCACTGCTAAACATAAGCTCTCACAAAGAATGCCAAAATACACAGTCCTGAGCCATCTTCATCCATCGACTTGCATGTCTTACTCTAAGTTGGAGGGCCGTCCTAAATTCGCTTACATGTACGAGACTGTCACTCGAGAACCTTACTTCCCCATTGGTTGTGGGTTTTTCGAGCTATATGGCCGGGTCATTATCACTTTAACTTACTGATCCATATCCGTCATTTTAATATTACACAACATACATTTTAAATTATGTTTTCTTGTATTATATGGTTTAGATTAAGATGACGTGGAAGGAAAGCAGCAATCAATGCAGCAACTCAATAAATAATAATGATATATATTATTGACTTGAGACCATTTTCTTTATTCATAGGATGGTAGATTCAGAGATGAGTGGGGGCCATAGAACTCCTAGGTTTGTTTTATTTTAATATTGAGTTGTAATGTTGCACATCCGAATCCTTGCAATACATAATGTCACTCACATGTCTGTTACGAGGGCGCGAAAGTTGTGTGGTCACAATGCTCACCCGCTTTGCTTCTATCCACATCTGAATACTCATTTCATTCTCATCTCCAATCATTGGACGTGTTGACGATGGGATTTGTTTATGTGTAGTTACTTTCCTTTCTCCTCTTCGTTGGTTTACATATAACTTTGAACGTAAATTCCTAACTCCATGCACTAATTAATTGTCAACTTAATCATTACATGGTGGTAACATTGTCACACAAAATTTCGTTTGGGTATTTTGTCTGATTAATAACACATTGCAACCATTAAGTTATTGGTCTATCTTTCATCCTAACGACACGAAAATTTACGTTCACTGGGTGTTTGTGATGTCTTCTTTGTTTGTACAGTTTTCTAATAGCGGTGTAAGTAAACATTCTATCCTGTGAAAAGTTACCTTGCTACTAATTTATACTAAATAATGTTACAATATCCCAATAAAAACAAACCATAATAAATATTTAAGCCGTGGTTCATTAACGGTATTGTTATATGATTTTAGTAATTCTTTAACCCTTGTTATGGAACAGATAAAGTTTTGTTATCGTAGGGGGAGTGGTGGCGTTGGCTCTACATTACTAGACTCGTCCCAGTCACTTTCATCTCTGGCGAGAAGGGTCCTTGCGGAAATCTGCTCTGAGGAGTGGGTGCTGCAGAAGTGCTTACAGAACCCAGATGAGCTCTATCAACCTGATATGCTGCTCGATTCTATGCTCACTCCACGACAGGCTCAAAGGTATAATTTTTTTTTACGAATTTTTATTGAAATTATTTTACCTGATTGAAGAATATATATATATATATATATATATATATATATATATATATATATATATATATATATATATATATATATATATATATATATATATATATAAAAACATCTACTTGGGTCGAGTTTTACAGTCGGACACCTATGTAAAGAATTAAGGAGAGGTTAGGTGTGAAAGATGCAGAACGCAGAACCAGATATTTTATACTTTGATGCTGCTCCCTAGCGCAAGTGGCTAAGAATTTCATTTATGGCATATACAAAATGTCATTCTACCATCTATCGTAGGCCATGAGGTTACCTTTCCCATCGTCGGCTCTTGCGATACCCAAAGAATTAAATAAAGTGGTTTATTCCCTAACGCCGCCTCTAACTATGTAATAATAAAAAAATATTTACTTCTTAAATACAAATAATGTTTTTTCAGGTTGTTACATATGATATGTTATCCTGATTCAGCCAGTCACACTCATCCCGATCTTGACCAGAAAACAATGATAACGCGCCTGTTAGAGGTAATTTACATTTTTAATACCACATTTTAATGTGAAAATGTACATATTATTATATGTAGCCTACACTATTAAATTTATATATGGTCACCCGAGGCAAGTATGACAGTGGGGCAAGTGTAAATGCAAATTATGCGGCATCAACACATTTTTTTTGGTTAAATTTCATCTGTTGAACAACGCAGGAACATTTACGCTATTGACTTTACCGACATTTAAGTACATAGCTTCAACTATTTTATCGACAGATGTCATTTTTTTAAAACTACTCAGAAAACTTAACCCATGTGGGGAAAACTCATTGTTACACAATAAAAATAACTACAAAAAGAAGCGTACCTCAATTAGGCTGGCTTTTCACTATGGGATATAATATATATTATATCCCGAAATATAAATTATATCCCGCGATTGGCGTTCACACTGCGAGATATATCTTTTAACCAGTGTGCGTTCGTCATTGGTCATTGGATTACCCCCCTTTACCCCGTACACCATTCTGCGGGGGCGCGGAACGGTGTGCGGGGTACAGGGGGCAAAATATAATATGAAAATATCGCTCGGTCGATCGAAATAATATTTATAGCTAGAGATGTAATATATACCTAGTCAGGTCATAAATTCTGTCACATATTTAATATAAAATAATTGAAACAATTTTATTCATTATGTAACCATTTATATACCAAAATGAACTTAACAAAACATAGATTCTTATGACACTAAAGTTTATTCAAAATGACCTCCGTGATTTTGAATACAGGCCTTCAATCTGCGCGGCCAGTCGTCTATCGCAGCACGAACGAGGTCCATATCAATATCGGCGGCTGTCAAGGATCAAGGATGTCTTAAGTGACTCCAAATTGGGATGAGGCTTTGAGCACGCCTTTTCCTCTAAGTGTTGCCATATCTTGTAATCTAACGGATTCAAATCTGGACTGGAGGAGGGCAAGTCTTCGTGCCGGATGAAGTCGATTTCACGCGTCGCCAGCCAGTCTTGTGTGCTCTTCGCTCTATGAGCTGGCGCCGAATCTTGTTGGAATACCCATTGCCTGTTATTATATTGAACATGGTATGAGAAACAGGTTCCACAAGGTTCATCAGGACTGTATTTTGATACACAACTGCATTCGTTTTTACACCTTTCTCACAAAAATGTACCTCTATTAAGCCCCAATAAGAAACTCCCAACCATACCATGAGCGAGGATGGAAAATGACCTCGTTGGACACGCGGAATACGGTTGCTCGCTTCTTCACTACTGTGTGCGTACACCTTATCATTTTGTTTGTTGTAGCTCTCTTCTACGGTAAAAATTTTTTCATCCGAAAAAAGAATTTCCCGATATTTTTTCCCGCGTACCGCTTCAACAAAGCGCGGCATCTCTTCAGTCTCAGGGCCATTAGACGAGCATTCAAACGATGTCCTGTTTTTCTTCGATATGTCCGAAGCCCTAAGTCTTCATTTAACACCCTTTTCACCGTGGTTCTGCTTAACCCCATTTGAAGGGCCAACAGTTTCTGCTTACGTTTGGGATTTCTTTGAATTCGCGCCTTCACAGCTTTTATCACTGTTGGAGTCCTAACAGACCGAGGGCGACCACTTCTTGACCTGTCATCTACACTAGAGTCTTCATTGTATCGTTTGATGGTACGATAACCGAATCTTTTGGTTATATTCAAATTTTTCAGTATGTCAAAAATTTGAATTGGCGCGTAACCGTAACGATGCAACGCAATAACTGCAACACGGTCTTCTTTAAGCGTCCACTCCATATTTAAAAATGAGTAAAATTCTAAAAAGTATACAGTTTTATTTTCATGAACAATTCGAAATTCGAATTCAATAAACTTTTTTGTGGCCAGCATTCTAAAAGAAAAGTTTTTACTGTGTGACAATACTTATGACCAGACTGTGTATTATATATTATAGCTAAGTGTAAACGGTTCCATATGAAATGTATGGTGAGCGATATTAACTTATATCTCGAGATGTAATATATATTATATTATATCCCGTAGTGAAAAGCGGGCCTTAGTTTTAATTACCTCAAATTACAAAATGCTACTTGTAGATACTAAAATGCTTGATCAAACAAACAAGCACTATATAATTGATGTTATGGAACTGAATTCTCTGTGTTGAATCCTTACAGAGTAGAAGTATTTAAATGTCCATTATAGTTTTAATTAATTTATGTCACACTTGCCTCGGGTGACCATATGTTATTTATTGAATTATGTTACATATTACATAATAAATAAATAAGTTGACATCTGATTAGTAAATGGGGTCTAGTTGAAATTCTAAAGGGACCAAGGTACATATATGGAGTATACCAGCTAAATCTGTTCAATAATCTTGAAGACATTATTTTACAAACATAATACGATTTGAAATTCATTTCCTATTTTGAAGCCTAAAGATAAACGAATTCCGCAAACTGACAACATGGACAGTTTTACTATGGTTTATCCGGTACGGAACAGAACCTGGAGCAGTGGTCGCTGCGCATGTCGTGGCTGGACCTGCAGCTGATGTTCAAGCAGTTCCCGAGCGGCTCGTCCGAGCTGAGCGCGTGGCTCGACACCGTGGCCCGCGCCGTCATCAACGTCTTCCAACAGCCGGCGCCTCCTCCGCCGGATAAGGACAGGTATACATTTTATTAATAATTTTCTATCGATGAATACTATACATGTTATACTAACGGGGTGACTGAAGATGAGCCGGAAAGAAAATACGACACTAGACCGTTAGACCATTCCATTTATATTAATACTGCAAAGCACTCGAAACCTCGGGAATTAAAACGAAATTAAACGCGATAAAATCCGAAAAATTTCAACTAATTATTAATCAGTTAATCATAATATGTCCTTAAGAATTTCGAATTTCCCAATGGAGAGCAATCTTATGCTTATCCTCATGATAGGCACGAGTAAAATCTCTATTACCTCATTCTCATAGTCCGATGGGATAGCAACAATTGTTTTTAATTTTAAACGTTAAAATCGCAACGAGTCTAGATGTAAAAATTGACGCTCAAAAACTGAAGTTGCCAGTAAACCCAATGTTATTATTTGTATTTATTTAAGATTATATCTTTGCTAGTGTCGAGTAGTAGATAATTATAATTTATAACTATTTGTTCCAAAATTCCTCAACAATATATTAAAGCATCACATTGCGGAGTTTTTGAGAGATTTCGACAACAGCTTTAGCTAACCATAATCGATGAAAATATTTCAAGATTTTTTGTCGATTCTTCCAATAGTTCACATGCGCAGACATTTAAGAGCCCGTTCCCATTTGTCGGATGTCGGGCCCGACAGAAAATCGGTTCCTCTAATGGCAGAACATTTTATATCAAACTGTTCATTCACACTTATCCGACACCTTTTTTGTCCTCTCTGTCCTTTGAACTCTTTACGTCCATAAAAATCGCTTCGTATCTCGTTCGCCTATAAGTAATTATAGCGCTGTTCAGTGTTCACATGTCGGATGTCGGACCCGGCAACTCTGCTCTCTGCCGCAAATCGCGTGCACACATATCGCGGCGCGCACGCAGAGGTGTTGGGTGTTTATTGAAAAACTTGATATTGTCACTTCTTAATTCAGTTATTAAGTTCTGAAATGTTTCTAAAGTAAATCTTTCTGTCTGGATTAGGTGATCCCAAATTTTTCTTTTCTTGGCTATTTTTTTTCTTTGTTTTCTTCTCATCACACAAAACACACAACAAAAGCTTCATCGACGTCCATCGTGTACAGTCGCCTCGCATAGACTGCTAAAATATGACCCAGTTTTGTTCGGGCCCGATAACCGACTGGTATGAACAGAAGCGTCGACACCCGGTTAAAATACGGCACCCGATACCCGGCAGGTGGGAATAGGCTCCAACACACAAAATCACATCACTTTGAGGTATCAAAATCCACTTGAAATCATTATTTAAACGGTAAAATGGCAACAAAAATTTAACAGTCCAGTGAAAGTCCGCAGATAGTCAAGTTTTCACCAAAACTCAATGCCATTACCGTCACAGGCCTGATCCGTCACTATCACAGAAATGATATTGTTAAAGCACACTCGTACTTGAGCCGTCTATGGTCACTACCATGTATACTACTAGACGGATTCTACGTACTAAACACATTGCACACTAAGTTATGGTCGATTCTCCGTAACTCCTTTAGAAACTGCGAACGTTGTTTTAGCCAATCTAACACTGATTTTGTTTAATGACTTTTTTATCGAATCAGGGTGACAGACGAGCACACAGTCCACCTGATGGTAATTGGATACTGCGGCCCATAGACATCTACATTTATGCTCAATTAAGAATCAAAATGCAGATGCGTTGTCGTCACCCCTGAGGACTAAGATGGAATGCCTCGTTTCCAGTAAAAAAGGTCTCCGGTTCTCAACACTCACCATACGAAACACCGCAACATCAACCTGCTGTTTTACGCTGGTATTCTGTGAGAGCGTGGTCCCACCCCGGTCAAACCGACCCATTCGTGCTACCACTATAATATAGCTTCAGCATGGGTCTACAACGTAAAAACTTTGTCATCGTGATTTGAAGTTTGTTTTAAATAAGTATGTATTTATTTCGTATATACCTAAAAACAGTAACGACAGTTAGCCCAGCGGGCGCCAACGCGAACCTCAGCTGTGACACGCATTTTGTTCTGACTTGCCGGTCTAATGGTATATATAGAAGTGTTCAGTGCAAGTACTGCGCAAGTATATCGTTACGTGTGAGGCCACCGTTGTTGTTCGCAGGACGGGCACGGACCGCGGCGTGGTGAGCACTAGCAAGTGGTCGGAGTCGGTGTGGCTGGTGGCGCCGCTCGTCGCCAAGCTGCCCGCCGCCGTGCAGGGACGAGTGCTCAAACAGGCCGGACAGGTGCCCTTACATTTACAGCTTTGTCTAAAAACATTCACAACCAACATGCGTTTAGATACTTATGAGCTCGTCAGCAGTGAACTTTTCCGTTCATCCATTACGGGCCATTATAGGCCTCTTAGGAAATATATTGCCATAGTTGCAACGATTGGCAGGCGGGTTTTTTTTTCTAAATTTTGATTTGTTATCAAAAAGATGCTTATGTCCATATAAAAATTCAAATTCAAAATAATTTATTTGTAAAACATAGGTAAAAAAGTTACAAACTTGGTGGAAAATGTATCATAAGTATCACTATGTTTCGCCTTACAAATATTTGGTTAACATGATTATCACTTGCATTACTAATATAAATATTTAATAACATTACAATTTCAATAATAATTAGTATGTTTAGGAAAAATTGCATAAATTAATGCTTAAATTTTGTTATACATTACATAATTCTTAATAAAATAATGATAAAAAGTATAATAAATAAATCGGACAATAATTGTAAGTAGTAAAAACTATTCATTTTGTCATCAAAATATTCGTTAATAGAGTAGTATGCTTTTTCTATTAAAAAACCCGAAGGCAATTTCGTAAATTTGTCTATGTTATATGTCTCTTTAATGTTTTTTGGGAGTTTATTAAAAAAAAAATTGTTTTGTGAGATTTAATACGCAGTGTGTTATATCCTGTTCCAATTTCCCTCTGCCACCTCTTACGATACCAATGGCACGACATGATGTAGTGAGTATTTTTACACCGCTACTACACGGTTAGTGTATTATTACAGGCTGATAAAGAGAGAAAGGAACCCAAGGGGCCAGCAGCTGGCCGACTTCATGGACAAAGAGGGAGACTTTATGATGAACTCATTCTTCCGGAAGCGGTTCCACAGAAAATGAACCTAGTTGTGCCCCGACGGTTCGACAAAAAAGGAGATTGAGTTCATTATGACGACTAGACGGCAACTGTGTTATCTTAGTGATCGCAAGGGTAAAAACTGGCAGTGATCACCAAATGATGGGAGGCACACTGAACCTAAACGTTAAATTCGATAGGTGTCGTCTAATGAAGTCAACGCTCCGTCCCCCTCGTGCTCTAATCCAGAGTCCCAAAACATTTTAGCTCGAGTTACAAAATCGTTTTCAGTGCCTAGAAGACTGCAATGTAGTGGACGATATGAATGACAAGCTCGTGGAAACTTGGAGCTAAGTTTTGCAAGACCCGCCGCAGAAGAACACAAAAACTCTCCGATCACACTCGTTAATCTCATGGCTGTTAGACGGGAAATGAAGTTGCAGTCTTCAGTAGATTTAATAGCATACAGGCAACTGAACAGACAGATCTCCAAATGCATGCGGCGGGACTTACGCAACTTTAATACTGCTTAATGATTTCTTATATTTACGCGAACACTACACATTGAATAAAACTGTTTTTTTACGGATTTTATCTGCTTAATACTGCTTGTATTGAAGAAGCGATCGAGGGGAACCAGGGCTCCAAAGTCTTTGCCAGAAATCTGTCTGCCAGAAAGTGCCAACTGTCGAAGCTGAAGACCGAATGTGGCAGCACGGACGCCCGGACACCTGAGATTTTTAGTGAGATTGAAAGATTCTATGGGCAACTGTACACGTCATCGTTGGAGTCACACGTAAGTGTGAGTAACGATCCAAGAGCAAATCTTGTCCGTCACTATTCCGGACGTCTGAGCGAGATTAGAATGGCTCTCCAGCATCATAAAAACGGAAAGTCCCCGGGCGAAGGCGGAGTTACAGTGAAGCTTCTGAAAGCAGGTGTAAAATCGGTACTTGAAATCCTTCAGAAGCTCTTTAATTACGTCCTGCATGGTGGTACTACTCTGGAGACGTGGAGCAGAAGTGCGGTGGTCTTGTTCTTCAAGAGAGGCGACAGCAATCTTTTGAAGAACTACAGACCAATTTTCATTCTGAGCCGCGTCTACGTGCTGTTTTCGAGTAGTCTCTCACGCAGACTCGACGGTTTCCACCCTCTCGAATAAGCCGGTTTCCGAAAAGGCTTTAGCGCAAATTGTACTGAAGACCGAGGATGAGTACAATATGTCACTATGTCTTACGTTTGGGGACTATGAGAAAGCCTTTCATTCCGTCGAAATTTGGGCAGTGCTGCAGTCTGTTCAGTGGTGCCAAATTGACTATCGGTATATGGAAGTGCTGAAGTGTTTGTACAGTAGGGCTACTAGGGTAATTCTTATGGCAAAGTCGCTGAAGGACCTAAGCACTATGCTCAATGACCTCAATAGATGATAGATAGATCATGAGTAACGTCCATGTCACACCTATGCCGGTAGTTTTTATTTTTATTTTTATAGGATAAGGGTGACAAACGAGCACACAGTCCACCTGATGGCAAGTGGCTGCTGCGGCCCATAGACATGTACGTCTATCCTCTATTACAAATCGAAATGTAGACGCGTTGTCACCCGTGAGGACCAAGATGGAATGCCTCATTTCCAGTAAAAAGGGCCTCCGGCCACCTGCACTCACCAAGCGAAACGCAGAGGTAAACCTCTACTTCACGCTGGTTTTCTGTGAGGTCGTTGTACCTCCCCGGTTCGAGCCGGCCCATCCGTGCGACAGCAAAAGCTGAGAGGTCAATCGACGAATTCAACTCGGCTGAGCAGCGGTCGGGAAATTACGACACATCTTCTCGTCAGGTATACCTCAAAATTTAAAAACAAGATTGTACAACAACCAGTGTGTTTTGCCAGTGATGACCTATGGATCTGAGACGTGGTCCTTCATTGCTGGCCGAATGAATTACAAGGTCGCTCAGCGAGCTATGGAGAGGGCAATGCTCGGAGTTTCTCTGCGTGATAAACTTAGAAATGAGGATACCGCAGTACAACCAGAGTAACAGATATAGCCCATTGTTACGTGGTAGGGCCCTGCTGCAGCTATATTAATAGTATAGTTGTAGCACGAGTGGGTCGGCTCGACCGGGGAAGGACCACGCTCTCACAGAATACCAGCTTAATGCTGCTGTGTTTCTTATGGTGAGTATAGACAACCGGAGACCTATTTTACTGGAAAAGAGGCATTCTATCTTAGTCCTCACGGCTGACAAAGCATCTGTGTTTTAATTCGGAAACGAAGATAGATGTAGATGTCTATGGGCTTATATCACAGCAACCACTTACCATCAGGTGGACTGTGTGCTCGTTTGTCACCCTAATTGTATAAAATAAAACGGACTAGTAAGCTGAAGTGGCAATGGGCCGGCCATATAGCTCGAAGAACCGACAAAGTAGATGGAGTGACGCCCTGGTAAGACATGTAGGAAGTCGATAGTTGCAGATGGCTAAGGACCGTGCTTCGTAGCATTCCTTGGTGGAGGCCTATGTTCAACAATGAACTTGTGAATGGCTGTAATTATGTAATGATGATGATGAAAAAAAAGGGGTCCAAGCAATTAATAATAATTATTGACGTACTTCCAAGCCAATAGCAATGAGTGCATTGTCGTTTTGCATCGTGCGTCGTGCGTCGTGCATGACCTTGGCGGAATGTACAGCAAGCTAAGGATCCTATACTCAACCAATCTAAGAAATATCTTTTGACTTTTCACATTAATCTTTCCGCAATAACTGTACAAACGTACTCACACGAATGTACACACACAATTCTAAGAATTATGAATTCTTTACAACATGTATGTATAGTTTTTATCACCAATTTAAACTCGAATCATTCACATACTGTGCCGTAGACATGAACAGACGACACGTGCCTGTGGGAAAAGGGTGGGCGCCTCAATTTGTAATGTAGGATCCGCTGGAGGAGAATTTGTAGAAAATACATCTAATACACAAGGGATGAATGGGTCCAAATTGACGGAGAAAACAAAGAAAATTCTTATAGACTATGAAAGAGACGTTCATTTTGAATGCATTATTGAATTCAAGTAAAAATTAATGTAAACAACGATGATGACGACGACAGCTCAACTAGTTGTAGTGAAAGTTATTAAATAAATTTTTAATCTTGTGCAGTTTTATTAATTTATATAACTTTATCTCTAGAAATTTGCAGTAAGCAATAAATGTGAAGAAACTGATAAATTGAAATTGAAAACTGAAATTTTGTGTTTTG
Organism: Parnassius glacialis; assembly: GCA_033319125.1. Taxonomy (NCBI): domain Eukaryota; kingdom Metazoa; phylum Arthropoda; class Insecta; order Lepidoptera; family Papilionidae; genus Parnassius; species Parnassius glacialis. The sequence continues at coordinate 39,664,743 of JAVANC010000001.1, read as the reverse complement.
AGTTATCTGTTTCTAATTTTAATATTAATCTAGATAAAACTGTAAATGATTACCTACTCTAAAGAATCGATATCGATATCTCTTAAGTTCTAGTCAATTAAATGTGACATCAGTCAAAAGGTATTTCTTAGATTTGGTGGAGTATATTTACATAGTATAAAGACAGGGAAGTAGGCTGTCTCCGGCCCAATCCGCGATATAATTGCCTACTGTCTCAGGGTTGTCACTGTCACCAAATCATTAGTTTAAAGCCCGGCCCTTGCCAAAAATAATACATCTCTATATAACTAATTCAGTGATCGTTAGTCGATAAAGTTCAACAATGGTTTTCCTAACAAATACAGAAATGTATTAAGATTCAGAGCAGTATTATTTATAAAAAAAGGGATAAAATAAACCGGCGGGGCGGTGTGTGAGCTCGTGTTTAAATTATTTACTTAGTATATTCTAGTTATTTTTATAGGCATAATATAGTATTTGCACACATAAAGGACCATATTAATTTTTATTTTTAATTAATACAAGCATATATATATTGAATCACACATTTATTACAAAATTACAAATTAGCTACAGAAAAATACTTTCTTCGGTTTCGACTATTACGAAACGACTTGTTATTAAACTTTAATGTGTAATATATCCGCATCCTTATAAATAACTTTTGCAAATATAATTAATTACGATTTTATAACCGTAAGTAGGTACTTAGTTACTATTCTTCCTCTGTCTGATAGACAACTAATACAACAAAAATATGTAAATGTATGTAAAAAAGCCGTAACGCGCGAACCTCGTGCGGTGTTAGCCCAGACTGGCGTAGTGAGAAACATTCCGAGATTGTGTTTAAGTGTGCGTGCGGCGCCTCATAGATACTATGGCGCACACATACAAGCCGCGCGCAGTGCATTTGTTTGAAGATAACGTACTTCCCTGTCTTTATACTATGATATTTATGTCATATTACATCAGAGGTTGTTTATGGTTTCTTTTGTTTAATTTAAATCTAAACAATGGTTTGATCAGACAATATTTATGTAACTGTAGTATATATTTTTATGACTAGATTCTCGAAAGCGGTTGGGGTTCCGGTTGCAGCGGGAACTGTTCTGGCGGCGGTGGCGGGGGTGGGGGTTCACATCGAGATTGCAAGAGCCATCAGAGTCCTAGCTATAAAGGGTAAATTTTAATTGTCCTATATGTATTATTTTTTCCACTGCATTCTAATTCTAAAACTCTTTCAGAAATGAGAAAAGGTCTATGTTTAACATTGGGATATATTAAGGTGTGTTATTTTGTGCGATCGTGATTGTTAGTCGGTGGAGCCGGAGGCAATCCATTCGTGCTGCTACCATACTATAGATGCAGCAAGGCCGAGCGGAATTAATGTCTTGCATTGGGATGTATACAGGTTGTTACTTTATTTCGTGCGAGCGGGAACGTTCGCGTGGTGCGGTTACACTACAGCTGCACGTGACCGAACAACGTTAAAATCTAACATTGAAACGTATATAGGCTGTTACTTTATTCTGTGCGAGCGTAAACGTTCGCGTGTATAGGCTGCTACTTTATTGAGTGGTCGCGTGTACGTTCGCGTGTGCGTGTGCGCGTGTGTAGAGCGCGTCTGTAGCGCGTGTGGTGCGCAGGTCGGCGGGCGGCGGTGGCGGCGGCAAGCGCGGCGTGGGCGGCGCGTGCGCGTGCGGCGGCGCGGCCGGCGTGCGCCTCGCCAACGAGCCGCTGCTCTCCCTCGTGCTCACCTGCCTGCGCCACCAGGACGACCAGAAGGTGAGCCCAACACCACGCCGCGACCTACTTTCTTTTTTCTACGATAGTGGACTTGTACGATTGTACTTTTGTCAGTATCAAGTAATAAGAAATTATTCTTTATACTACACTTCTTCACGATATATCAAATGCGTCACATTACAAAGTTTCTGTGAGATATTGATGGCAGCTTGAACCAGCAGACTTTTGATGGCGATAGGATCTTAAGGCGCCTAAGCAGACACATTATCTTAAAGTTCACACCCCTATCGGAGCACTTGTCTTATCGTTTTCATTAATGGTTTATATGCGCCGACATTTGATACACAAAGTCGCAGCATAATTTACATATGAAAATACACTTCTAACTATTATTCAAACAATAAAACAAGAACAATAAAACACCGGCGGTCACGTTCCCACAAATACAGTACGACACGATCATTGCAGCGTACTAAAACAGACGCCGCAAACATCTGTGCTGCTGTTCGGGGTGCGTGATTCTCCAATCACGCACCCCTTTGCGGAGGCAAAGGTACTCTTTGCCTCCGCAAAGAGTACCTTTTACAGACTAAATAAAGATGAGCCCGTGGGCTCTAACCCGTGTTGCAAGCAATCGAATCTTGGCGTATCTTCCCATACGTAGTACATATTACTTCAATGACTATGATCTACTTTTTTTAGGCCATTAAATGACAGTGTGTAATAAATAATGGGCCCCATTTAAAAAAAAGAAGGAAGATCTTAATTCCATTTTACGTATTTCTTTTTCTTTGCCAATGAAGACTAATATCTACTGCTCAACAGATGTCGCTATATGGGATAGAGGTGCAAGAGTAAATACACAAAAAAATTCCTCAGTGGTTTACTCTTTAAATTTTTGCAAATTTTTTTAAAGAAATGAATTTTTAGGAATATCGTAGTAAAATTTATTCATTTTTAATCTAATTAAAATTAATATAAAACTATAAAAATACAGAAATAAACATTATATGTTTATGGGTATTTTCCTAATAAATTTACTTCCACGGCCATGAAATCTGTCAAATATTTCGTTCTTAAATGGTGCCGCCCTAGTGGTGGAAAAAGTCGTAGATTGTGTGATTAAATAGGTTGTACATAGGCTGCTGCACTAAAAGATCGGGAATGGAATATTTCCACTGTTCCTGTCATATTAAAATCTTTTTAATTGAAAACTCCTTAGTTTTAAAAATCGAATACCATTTATTTATTTAAAAAAAGATTCTCGGTCTTGTCACAAGGTTTTATCAAACTTGTTTATTCGTTGATAAAATGGAATTGACTCGAGAAAATTCAAGAGCGATGATTTATTATGACTTTCGAAGTGGTTTAACACAAAAACAGTGTGTTGACCGGATGATTTCTGCATTTGGTGATGAAGCCCCATCCAAAACCACAATTTATCGCTGGTTTGCTGAATTTCAACGTGGGCGTGTCAAGCTCAGTGATGATCCCCGTCAAGGTCGTCCAAAAACTGTAGTCACCCAAGAAAACGTTGATGCTGTGCGTAAGCTGATTGAGGAAGATCGACATGTGACATACCGCGAAATTCAGGCAACTTTGGACATTGGCATGAGTCAAATACAAATAATCTTGCATGAACAATTAGGTGTAAAAAAGTTGTTTTCTCGATGGATACCGCATTCGCTCTGTGAAGAGCAAAAAGCGGCTTGCGGTACTTGGTGCGTCAGAACTCTCGAAAGATTCCACGCAGGATCCTTAAATGCTGTATACAACATCGTATCAGGTGACGAATCCTGGATATACGCGTGCGAACCCGAAACAAAAAACCAGTCACGAGTTTGGGTGTTCGAAAATAAGTTAAAGCCAACAAAAATTGTTCGTTCACGGAGTGTTGCAAAAAAAATGGTGGCTACGTTTGTCTCCAAAACCGGCCATGTTACGACTATTCCTCTTGAGGGACAAAGAACGGTTAATGCAGAATGGTATGCTAGCATTTGTTTGCCATAGGTCGTTTCTGAACTCCGTAAAGAGAACTGCAACCGCCGCATCATCCTCCATCACGACAATGCGAGTTCTCACACCGCACACAGAACAAAAGAATTTTTAGAGCAAGAAAACATAGAATTATTAGACCATCCGCCGTACAGCCCCGACCTAAGCCCTAATGATTTCTATACTTTCCCTAAAATAAAGAATAAATTGCGTGGACAGAGATTTTCATCACCTGAAGAAGCTGTGGACGCCCACAAAACGGCCATTTTGGAGACCCCAACTTCCGAATGAAATGGTTGCTTCAATGATTGGTTCCATCGTATGGAAAAATGTGTCAAATTTCGCGAAGAATACTTCGAAAAGCAATAAGTACATTTTTAAATAGTAATGTTGTGTCACTTCCTTGATTCCCGAAATTTTCAGTGCCGCCCTCGTACTTCGGTGGTCCCCATATAAATTTGGAGAAAAAAAAGATATTGTTCTGCGTCCATACAATGTTCGAAGTCCGAAATTACACATAATTATATGTAAGAACAATAACCCCTGACGGACACTTCTGAAAATTTAGATATTAGCAGTTATCATAGAGATTTTGAGGTTATGTTTTATTTTTATGAAACATTACTATGTTATTGCTAATGTAAGCAGTTCAGTCTTAGCATTTATACGGTAAATAAAACTCAGGTTGTGGTTAGGTATTTATTTTATTCATACCAAATAAATACAACTTATACAGCCTCATTTGGTTAAAGACCGTGATTCAATCCAGGTAGGTCGCTAAAGAAGAGTAGCGATATCCGTTGTTCAAGCCGAGTCGTAATTTATAAAAACTTATCGCATAACAAACCAACTGCACAGTACACTTAGATTCCGAAAACATTTGCAGTAATGTAGTTTTTCAAACGAAACGAAAACGATCTCACGTCTGACGTCTATCTATTTTGACGTGTTGTCATCTGTCAACGTTATTAACTTTTTTTGCGTGGCTCAATGCTGATTTGACCAGTGAGAGTACAATAGTATTGTTATTTTAAATGAAAACAGATGATTTCACTGTACACCAGTGCCTTATGGCATATATTAATCTGAGATATATTTTAAAATATAAACGTTTTCATAATATATTTGAGTTTATCACAACTTTTGAAATGTGTGAGTGAATGTATTTTGCGATTGGCAAAATCATAGGAGCCATAAACGCAGCACATTAGTTTAAAAAAATAGGTACAAAGTTCAAAATCGAAAAAGTCCTTTTTATTTTGATTTCACAATTCAGAAGAGTCCGTTACTATCTAATGAATGTTATCTAATGCATAATTAAGGATAACAATTTTGGTAATTGTCAAATATATGTTGGTTCTTTATCATTTCATTCAGTTTACAGTGGTAGAGCCACGCGGCAGCTTTTGCTGTCGCACGGATGGGCCGGCTCGAACCGGGGTGGTACCACGACCTCACAGAATACCAGCGTGAAGTAGAGGTTTACCTCTGCGTTTCGCTTGGTGAGTGCAGGTGGCCGGAGGCCCTTTTTACCGGAAATGAGGCATTCCATCTTAGTCCTCACGGGTGACAACGCATCTGCATTAGATGTAGATGTCTATGGGCCGCAGTAACCACTTACCATCAGGTGGACTGTGTGCTCGTTTGTCACCCTTATCCTATAAAAAAAAATCATTGTAAAGGTAGAAAATAGGGGTGTTGTCTTTAATGTAAATATTTATAGTTCCATTTTTTTACAATTATAAACCAGTGCTTGACTGCTATCCTACCTGATGGTAAGTGATGATGTATCCCTACGGAAAGCTTTATAAAGTTACGGTCACATTATAATCGGATCGAAAGACAGATGCTGGCAAAATATTCCACTTCTTTATACGTATTATGAACGATGAAGCAAACCGGCTTTGTGGCGAATATGAAAAGTGGCAGAAAAATAATGGGTATCCCATTAATGGCGGTACAGCCAGCTCGTTTACACCAAACGTTAAATTCCCAGACCGGTGAGGGACAGCTACTAAGTTAAGCAGCCATACGTTTACTATCATAGATTTTCTCCTAGATTGCCACATATTACAAGACAGGTATTACGGTACTAATACATGGCGCACTAAGTTACGGTTAATTCTCCGTAGACGGCTCCGTGGCGCAGTGGCTTAGCAATGGGTTGTTACGCTGGAGGCCGCGGGTTCGAATCCCGCACGGAACAAGTATTTGTATGGCCTACAAATAATTGTTCCGGGTCTGGATGTTTGTCTTCGTGCAATCTATGTTTGTAAACTGCCTCCACGATACAGGAGAAAATCCTAGTTGTGGGGGTAACATTTAAAAAAAAAAAGAAGAAACAAGTCTTTTAGTCGACTGCTAGCGGGGAGCGGGCGAGAAGACTAGTAATTTGTGTTGCAAGCCGCGAATGTTGTTTTCGACAATCTAACACTGATTTTGTTTATTATGACTAAGAAAATGGTGTCATGATTAAATACACACTTTGTGTATACAGTTTTTTTTTTGGATCCATAGCTGTGACAGTTTTTGTTATCAATTGCCGGCCTAGATAGAAGTGTTTGTCATACATTCGCATACTAACAGCACACACAATACCAGCGTAAAATAGCAGCTTAATGCTGCTGTGTTTCGTATGGTGAGTTTAGAGAACCGGAGACCCTCTTCAATGGAAACGAGGCGTTCCATCTTAGTCCTCAAGGTTGGCAACGCATCTGCGTTTTGATTCGTAATCGAGGATAGATTTAGATGTCTATGGGCCACAGCAAGCACTTATCATCAGGTGGACTGTGGTCGTTTGTCACACACTCTAAAAAATAGTAGAAACGTTGTCGGGTGGCAGGAGAGCCTGCTGAGCTCGATCCACACGCAGCTGCAGCACTACCTGACGCACGCGCGCGAGCACGAGCGCGCCGCGTGCAGCGACACGTGGCAGGACGAGGTGGCGCCCGAGGCGCTGCAGCTGCGCTTCTCGCTGGCCGGCGGCATGTTCGACGCCATCCGCCGCTCCTACCAGCTCACCTCCGACTGGGCGCTGCTGCTCACGCAGCTGCTCGCGCAACAGCTCGTCGATGCCTACAGCAATAGGTAACTGCGCGTCGCCGTTCCGCCTTAACCACAGAGTGAGATATATATATATATATATATATAATAGCTCGTACCGGTAGGCGAAGTGTAGGGCGTCCCCCCACGAGATGGAGTGACGACCTGGTAAGACATGCAGGAAGTCGATGGATGCAGGTGGCTCAGGACCGTGCTTTGTGGCATTCTTTGGGGGAGGCCTATGTTCAGCAGTGGACTTGTGAAGGGCTGTAATGATGATGATGATATATATATATATATATATATATATATATATATATATATTACTTTTACTGAGATGTATCTAATGATACACCGTATTTTAATATCCATGACGCAGTTTAGGCTACAGAAGTGCCAAAGAAATAGACATACATACATACACTCGGAAAATATTACCCTTCTTCTAGTCTGTTAGCTTATAATTACCTGCAATCTTAAAAAAAGTAAGATGGACGGAGATCTCGAGATATTCCCTAATTGAGCCAGGGTGTCTGTTTCAATTCAATGACGAAGAGAGAGGGTACAAAATAGTATATTACCAATGCTTAGTCGTCAAATGATGCTACTGACTTTTTTTTTCAACTTTCAACCTTCAACAAAAAAGTCAAAATTAATTTAATACTTACTTATCGTCACGCACAATCCCTAACGGGGTAGCCAGAGAGAACAGATCGCCAAGTGTCACGATCCTTACATACCTCTTTCGCTTCTTTCAGATTCATTAACTTCTTCATACATGCACGTCTAGGTATCCGAGTACTCTTGACCCTCCCTTCTTCGAGCAGTTTGCTCACATGGTCTTCGAAAGTTAGTCTCGGTCTACCTCGACACCTTTTAATATTAACTTTCGCGCTATATATTTTCTTCACCATTCGGTCTTCACTCATTCGCTCAACGTGCCCAAACCATCGAAGCACGCCCTTATCAATTTTTGTGATAAGGTCATCTTTCAAACCTGCCATATTGCGAATCTCTTCGTTTCGCTTTCGGTCGGCCATGGTAACGCCGCACATTTTACGAAGAGATCGCATCTCCACTGCATTCAACTTACTTTTATGCTTCTTCTGGCATACCCAGGTTTCGCTGCCATATAACAAAGTCGGTACCAACACTGCGTTATGTATTGCAAGGCGTGCACTCTTCACTACGCCTTGCCTTTTGACTAACGCAGTCAGGGCACCATTGACTTTGTTCCCGGCAGCGACACGCCTGTCCACATCTAAATCACATCTTCCATCCCGGCTAAAAGCACTCCCCAAGTATACAATTTCATTTACCTGTTCTAGACATTCCTGATTTACCCATATTTCACACTTCGTTCTCTCTTCGTCCCTTTCAAATACCAGAACCTTAGTTTTATTAGCATTCAAACGGAGACCTTTAATTTCACATTCCTCTTACATACACGTGACTAATGCCTGCAGTTCTGCCTCTGATGGTGCAATAAGCACTGCATCATCAGCATACAGCAGACAATTTACTTTTATGTCACCCAATTTCACACCCAAACAGCTATCTTTCAGCTTCTGTAAACAGCTGTGGAGATACAGTATGAACAGCCAGGAAGACATGACACAACCCTGTTTTACGCCCGTTTGGACGCTAAACATGGGTGACAGGTCACGCCCTACCCGCACACAGGCTTTACAGTCACAGTAAAGTGACTGCAAAGCCCTTAGCAATCGACCATCCACACCGTACCCCGGCAACAGTTCCCACATTTTCTTCCTTACAACCTTATCAAATGCTTTCTCAAGATCCACAAAAGCACAGAAAATCTTCTGGTTAGCAGCCAGAAGCTTTTCCGTGATCATGCGGAGAGAAAACATTTGATCCGTGCATCCTCTTCCAGGTCTAAATCCGCATTGAGCCTCCCATAGAAATCTTTCCGATTTCTCTTGCATCCTACGTGTCAAAACCTTCGAGTAGACTTTACTTGCTAAACTGGTCAAGCTGATCGCCCGATAGCACCCTTTACCTTTATATAAAGGCACAATGACCGCGGATCGCCAATCATCCGGGACATCCCCCGTCCGCCAGCACAAATTGCACAGCAGATAAAAGCTGTCCCAGACGCGAGGCCCACCATACTTGACCATTTCAGCAGTAACTCTGTCTAGTCCCGCAGCCTTACCACATTTCAAACTTCGAATCTCACGTTCAATCTCTTTCATACTGATGACCTCAGTGTCATCGAGGTCCGGGTCTGGCGTACCAGTCACGGCGTCATCCCCGGATCCCCCACTAGGATCACCACACTCATACATTTCTCTATAAAATTCGCTCCATCGCTGCATGACGTCCGATTTTTCTGTGAGGACGTCATTAGTTCTCGAAAGCACTTTGTTCATTCTTAAGGCCGTCGCACCACTTCGGGTCCTTCCAACCTCTTTCCAGAAGAGTTTGGAGTTCTCCTTAAAGTTGTGCGACAACCTTTCGTCCGCTTCTATTCTACACCTTTCACGCATTTCCTCAATCAATGCTTTCGTGTGAACTTTCTGCAGCTTATATCTTTCTTTCATCTTCTCTCTCATATCCTTATCATTACTAGAGGCCAAGTAGTCTAACCATGCTTTCTTCTTCTTCTCTACAGCTTCTTTCACTTCATCATTCCACCATGCATCTCTTCTTTTACTACTGCCTCTTTTTATTGTTCCACACACTTCTTCCGCTGCACTTACCATTCCATCCCTAAGGTTCTGCCATGTTCTTTCCACACATTCATTTCTGCCATCGATGGTGTTAAGCTTTTCGGCTACCCTTGCATGATATTTGTCCCTAGTATCCGCTTCCTGAAGCTTCCAGCTTCGGATGCGACAGACCGACTGTGGTTCTGTTACCGCCGTCCGGTAGCGCCAACCCGCGAACAGACCCCTAAATCTAGTAATCACTAGATAGTGATCCGTTCCCAGGTCAGCACCCCTGAACACTCGCGTATCCATCACCTGTTTTCGCAGTCGGTCGTCCACTAGGAACAAATCGATCATACTTCTCTCATTCTTTCTTTCTCTAGTATACATATGGATTTTCTTGTGATTAAACATAATGTTTGTCACAAGAAGACCCTTTTCCTTGCATACCGCCAGTATAAGCTTGCCAGCATCATTAACCCTTTTATCGCCAAACTTTCCAAGCACCGACTCGTACCCTGGTCGAGCGGTACCAACCCATCCATTCAAATCACCACACACAACAATTCTTTCGTTTCCCCTAGCCAAATCTAGAACTTCTCTTACATTCTCCCAAAACTCCTCCAGCTCAGCCCTGGACGACGAAGCTACCGGCGCATAAACAGCCAAAAGGAATAACTTCGTCAGTCCCAATTTAAAGCGAACCCAGAGAAGTCTTGAGTTCACAACCTTATATTCAGTCATAACATCGACTAACCGAGACGACAGCAGCACTCCCACTCCCTGGCAGGCGCTCTCGCTCTCCGGGACTCCGGACCATAGAGCTAACGCCCCGCCAGGGAGCTCTTCAGTACCACTGCCCTTCCGTTTGGTCTCCGACATACACACGACATCTAATTCTCTTTCTTTCATTATTTCAATCAACTCATTCGTCTTATCTCTCATGCCTCCTCTAACATTCCACGTGCCAACTCTGCACTCTGTCCTCCACCTTCCGCCGTGTCGGGCTGTGCATGACGGGTGGCGGTCCCCATCACCGCTTTGCGCGCTGCATTTCACACCAACGGGAACGAGCTGGTGTGCGTCGCCTTGGGGGGACGCCCTAACCCTCGTTGGCATGGGTGCGCAGCTGAGTAGAATTGCAGCCCTGAAAAGGGCTGGCAGGGGTCGCGACGAGCACGCTTCTACAATGACCCCCAAGTTAATTAATTTAATACTTTTATAAAGTTATCTAAGTCAATAAATAACAAGCCTAGGTTTAAAACAGTAATTAAAAAGCTTGTGTATAAAAAATTTGCGTAAAAAAAATTCACATTAAAAAATTGCGTAATAATTTTTATATCCTATGTCACTTCGACAGCTAAGATGAATCTAATATGCTTAAATATTAACCCTGTATGTTTAAACTCATCAAGCCGCTTAGGCTACAGAGCGTGCCAAAAAAGTAGATATAATAAAAGTAGAATATTTTGAGTTGGAGTATCACTTTCAGAATCCACTGATGTTTAACTTTTACTGGAATGAGGCATTCCATCTTAGTCCTCACGGGTGACAACGCATCTGCATTTTGATTTGTAATAGAGGATAGATGTAGATGTCTATGGGCAACAGCAACCACTTACCATCAGGTGGACTGTGTGCTCGTTTGTCACCCTTATCCTATAAAAAAAAACTTTCTTATTCTGGCTGAAATTCCCCATCCGCGTTTTCGCTAACTCCACTGATTATTCATTGTCACTTTCATCATATACATCTTCAATACCAAGAAGTCGCAATAACTCCCGTTCTATTTCTAAAGTCGACAGTCGATTCGAACTCATTTTATAATGTAAACACACGACAATTCACTTCAAAAAATCAGTTGAAACTACAAGTTATATCAACAAATACAAAATATAAATAAAAATTACGGTCAGAAGGTAGAAAGAAATGTTTTGTTTTCAATACTTCACACTAATTGATGTGGCGTTAAATTGACGGCATCTGATCTTATTAGAAATATGTAATAAGCATTTCTCGTTTAACAATCATAAGTTAGGAAACATCATTAAATATGAATACAAACTGAAAAATAGATAAAAAGTTATTAACGATCAAAATCATTTTGCCTTCAAATTGACGGCGTTGACCCTTCTTAACACTAGAAGGGTCAACGCCGTCTGAGATTTACAACTATCTAAGTCCAAAGCTGAATAACTAGGTTCACGACTGCAACAATGGAGGTTACTTACTCCCAACACAAGAGTTATTATGTATATTTTGCTTACTCAACATATTTTGAGAAGGAAATCTTCCCTGAAAAGCTTAGACACGTCAGCTACGAACGCGGAGAGCGTTTTCACCAGGATCTTAATTTTTTTGAGTAAAATTATTAAGGATACTAGGACGAAGCTATGTTAGGTGACTATTGCTGGTCTATAATGAGAGGCACAGATAAAAATAAATACAACATAGCTACGGCAAGTCATCTTTAATATTTTTAATATTGTATGTAAGTATTTCTTGGTAAATAAAAAAAATAAATATTTTGGAAACATGACGTGGTGGATTATTTTCGTATTGTATTTTTAACTCAGTGTATCTTAATTGTGAAGGAAAAATACTTTTCATTTCGAGGACAGAAACCATGTAAACTAATGTTATTTTTAAAAAACATGGTATTTACATTCTTAAATATATTAGAATCTATCTTATACATTAAAAATAACTATTGTCAGTCATAGCTATGCCCCTCATATGCACGTTATTTTTGTCTTATTTATGTTGTTTAACACATTTTTGGTGGTTTAGTCAAAACATCAGCTTCGGCCAAACTTTCGACTGATTTAAGCAGAATGCCGAATGTGTGCGTGGTTGAAACCAAAGCTTATATTTATATAACAAAATTCATCTTTTCACAGGGTTTTGTGTGCTTTATCAGGAGTTACGCAGCAAGTCATATCATTTAAATACATCATTCATAAATTAATTAAGATTAACATAACGTCATCAAAATTCTAGAAAAAATTTCATTAATAAAAACCATAAACTTGCTGCGTAGCGGTGCCGAATGACAGTCAACCTACAATAAATTAATATAGTCTGTGTCGCAGCAACCTGTTCACAACATTGATCGACATGCTTGCCACTCTCATACATTCGACCCTCGCCGACGGAGGAGACGATAACAACAGGAAGCACTATCAGAACCTCATGAAGAAACTCAAGAAGGAGATCGGCGACCGACACGGGCCTTCGGTGCAGAGCGTTCGACAGCTGCTTCCATTATCTAAGAACACTATTATCGAGGTAAACAAAATAATTGGATACAATCTCATTAATACAGTTATTATTCTGGCATAACCTTGTTATAATTTGTATTATGCCCACGAGATGAATTGGGATGTTGAGTTCTCTTCCGTTGGCACCATATGACTAGCATTGAAATAAAATGTATGTCACATTATAATATTAATGAAGTTAAACCTCTCCATAACTCACTCGGCGACTTTAAGTTTTGTTATGAGATAGGTTGAGAGCTATTCTGGAATAAAAACTGTAACAAACATATCCGCAGCAGAACCAAAGTAACCGAAATGGCCTAATGGAAGTAAATAGGTAATGGGCTGTTCGTATAGCTTGAAGGGCCGACAATCATGGAAGAAAAAAGGTTCTTAATTGGCATTCTCGTACCGATTAGCGAAATACCCTAGCGGACCCCCACAAAAACGTAACGACGTGGCGAATTTGTGAAGTTATGAAATCGTTCGCTGGTGGGTATAACTCCACAATCGCGTTATTTTTTATCATTATGGTAATATTTTGGAACTTAATATATTAATATAAAAAAGACATTAGCTGATAAACATGACACTTAACACAATGCTTGTTTACTAAAACCAAACGGCTAACATTAAATCGAAGCCAACCCCCTCTAATCAATCGTATTGTCGGTTCAGGACCGAGTTTTACGGCATTCCATGTTGGAAGCCTAGGTTCGGCAATGGAATTATGATAAACTGTTAGGATAGTGATGTAATTGAACCTATGTAGGTAACCAGTACGGCCCTGTTGATTAATAAGTTGACGTATCAAGGGCTGGCCATATGACTGGCTCAGTGGTCTAGTTAAACGCGACTGTTGGACATGAGGTCCCTGGTTAAATTCTCAGTAGCAGCTCGTATTCGGGAAGTTGGCGGTGTTTCGGAGTGGACCCCCGTACCTCGGAAAGCACGTAAAGCCGTTGGTCCTCCGCCTGATTTCTCTCTGGACAATCGGATTATGAGAGTGAGGGAATAGAGAGTGCCCCTTTACTTGCACATACACTTGGACGCTATGATCCTATCCTGCGCAGATTAGTCTCCGTTGTGACTGGCCGCCGTGACCGAGATTCGGTCTGGATTACATTATAACTGATAAAAAAATTAAATTCAAACCTAAGGTACTGCAAGCTCGTTCTGCATAGATTGATCTGACCAAAAGTTATTATATTTTAAACGTTAAAGATGCTTTTGGCAACTGTGACATCAAGAAGTCTAACACCTCGAAACCATACATGATCATGGGTGCAAGAAAGCGCCTGAAAACTCGGGAATTAATAAAATTAAAATAAAATTAACGGTGGTAGAGCCACGCAGCAGCTTATGCTGTTGCACGTATGGGCCGGCTCGAGCCGGGTTGGTACCACGACCTCACAATACCGGCGTGAAGTGGAAGCTCTGCTTCTGCGTTTCTTCTGGTGAGTGCAGGTGACCGGAGGCCCAATTGCCCCCCCCCCCCCCCCTCCATCAACATGGTAGCGGAATTAAATCATAGGCTACCCCAGGAGGGTACCAGCACCCCTCCCAGCAGCAATCCCTCGCTGAGCATCCACGACCATGCTTCTCCACTCCTGAGCGTGGGTGCTCAGGCTGTCCCGCATATTCGGGGGGAGGGGGGGGGGGGGGCAAAATTCCGCTCAACACAATAACTGCTCGGGGCAAACTGAGCAACAAGACCAAGGCGACCCCTGCCACCGCTATCCGTGAATTTCTGCAACATCAGGGGACTACACTCGAACCTAAACGTCGTCCACTACCATCTCGAGGCGGCGAAGCCGGCCTTGCTCTTTCTGACCGAGATGCAGGTCTCCGGTTGATACTTCGAATCTTCCTACCCGGGGTAAAAATTGGAACACTCTTTTGTGCCTCGGGCTGGAGTTTGCGTATACGTCAGAGAGGACATCTGTTCTCGACGCCTCGGCAGTCGTGAAGGTTCGGTCCTGTCCATCCTTTGGCTACGCGTAGAAAGCGACGACCATCCGCGCGTAGGCACCCGTAGGCCTCTATAGGTCCCATAGTGGTAATGCCGAAACAGACCGAATCATCGACCACGTCCAAATGGCTACAGATTCCTTGCTACAACAGGTCCCAACCGCAGAGACCGTGATCCTTGGCGATTTTAACTCTCACTACGCCGAATGGCTCGGTTCACGTTTAACTGATCAGGCGGGTAGATTTGTTTATGACTTTGCCTTGGCATATGGTCTGACAAAACTGGTTACTTTACCTACGCGGATTCCAGATGTGGAGGATCATACACCTTCCCTGTTGGACCTTCTGCTGACCTCTCATCCGGACGGATATCAGGTTTCCATCGATCTCGGCTCTTCGGACCATTGTCTGATCCGGAGTGTGGTGCCACTCACGCTCCCCTCGCGGTTGCGTTCTGCAGGTTGACGCCATGTTTGGCATTACAGGTCGGCGGATTGGGACGGGTGCGGTCTTTCTTTGCATCTTAACCATGGGGGCGGGTTTGCATCTCGCCGGATGATCCCAGCGCTGTTGCTGACTCTGTCACCGATGTGGTGCTACAGGAAATGGAACTACTTATTCCATCATCTGTGGTACCCATCGGAGGCAGATGTCGGCCTTGGTATGGTCGCTCCTGTAAGAATGCATTACGCAGTAACCAGGAGTACTATCAGGCCTGGGCTGAGGCTTCGGTGGCTCGGCATGTAAACACCAGCATGCTAAAAAAGAAGTTTAATTTCGCCTCCAGGTCCTTCAAAAGAGTTATTGCTAAGGCAAAGTCAGAGCACATAGGCAGAATTGGCAAGAGACTAGTTCGCCTTCCTTCGGGAACCCGTGCAATCTGCTCTCTCGCCAAGGCTGTCCAAGGGAATTTCTTTAAGCCATCACTACCATCTCTGCACAGGGAGGATGACTCACTGGCCCACGCCGCAGAAAAGAAAGCCGACCTTTTAGGCTCCCTTTTTGCGTTCAACTCGACTCTTGATGACGGGGGAACACACCGCCGACCATCCCGCGGTGTGAGTGCTCCATGCCGGATGCGCGGTTCTCACAGCAATCGGTCCGCAAAGCACTCCTCTCCCTGGACATCCACAAGTCGAGTGGGCCTGACGGAATCCCCCCAATTGTGCTGAGGACGTGTGCTCCGGAGTTGGCACCGGTTCTAACGCGTCTTTTCCTGTACTCCTACTCCCTAGGCGTAGTCCCGAAATCATGGAACACAGCTTTTGTTCACCCGATCCCTAAAAAAGGCGACTGTTAAGACCCGTCCAACTACAGGCCTATCGCCATCACCCCCTTGTTCTCCAAAATAATGGAATCCGTTATAAACTGCCACCTCATGCGGTACCTTGAGGATCACCAGCTGATTAGTGACCGCCAATACGGTTTTAGTCGTGTTCGATCAGCTTCTTCTAGTCTACTTGACTCATAGATGGGCAGAGGCAGTAGAGTCCAAGGGGGAGGCGTTGGCCGTTAGTTTGGACATAGCGAAGGCCTTCGATCGGGTTTGGCACAAAGCGCTTCTTTCGAAGCTGCCTTTTTATGGGCTTCCCGAGAAATTGTGCAATTGGATCACCAGCTTTCTTGCAGATTGGAGCATCAAGGTCGTTGTAGACGGTGCATGCTCCGACTACAAGCCTATTAACGCTGGTGTTCCACAAGGCTGCGTGCTATCACCAACGCTGTTTCTTCTTTATATCAATGATATGTTGCAAACAGGTAGCATTCATTGCTATGCGGATGACAGCACTGGTGATGCTCTATACACCGGCCGTGCCAATATTTCTCGGGAAAACGTTGTCGAGTACCGGAACAAACTTGTGTCTGAAGTCGAGTCTTTGCTGAACAAAGGCTCGGATTGTGGGCGACTAAATCTAGTCCAGTTTAATCCTCAGAAGACACAAGTTTGCGCGTTTACCGCTAAAAAGAACCCCTTTGTCATATCTCCTCAGTTTCAAGACACTCCCCTTGTCGCCTCAGCCAGTATCGGAATCCTCGGCGTCGACATATCGAGTGACGAGCAGTTTCGTGGTCACTTGGAAGAGAAGGCCAAATTGGCCTCTAAAAAGCTTGGCGTGCTCAGCAGAGCGGGACAGTATTTCATGCCGGCACAACGCCTGCAACTTTACAAGGCGCATGTTCGGCCTCACATGGAATACTGTTCACATCTCTGGGCTGGGGCTCCTCAATGCCAGCTCCTTCCCCTTGACCGCATCCAGCGCAGAGCTGCTCGAATCGTTGACAACCGAGTCCTTTCCGATCGGCTCGATTCATTGGCGCTGCGAAGAAATGTTGCATCTCTTTGCATTTTCTTTCGCATTTACCACGGGGAGTGCTCTGAGGAATTGTTCGGATTAATCCCAGCCACTAAATTTCACGAACGCACATCGCGGCAGAATTCCCGATACCATCCACACCATCTGGATGATTGGCTGTCCACCACTGTGCGATTTAGAAGATGTTTTCTCCTCGCACAACTACCGGGTGGAATAGTGTACCAGCGATTTTTCCGGACCGATACGACTTAGGGACCTTCAAGAAAAGAGCCTACTCCTTATTAAAAGGCCGGCAACGCATCTGCAATTCCCCTGGTTCCCATGGTGTTGCGTTTGTTCATGGACGGCGGTAGTCACTTAGCATCAGGTGAGCCGTATGCTCGTTTGCCCCTCTCCTATAAAAAAAAAACGCAATAAAATCCGTTAAAGTAATTTTATTCAAAACATTTGTTACGTTTGTTGTTTTAGGTGATAGCTTGTGAGCCACTGGGTTGCTTGGTGGACCAAAAGGGCAACAAAATCTCCGGATTTGATAGCGACAAGAAACAGGTAAGTTTTTTTAAAACATTTTTCCACAAAACTTACTTTTTTGGTATTGATATTAAATATTTTATATAGTTTAAAAATCCTAAACTGCCCATTGCATTTGAGTAAATAAATTGAATCCGATCAGATTATACCTATTACCTACATAAATATATTATCCTGTGTGGTGATACCAATAGAAACGACTGTATGTTATATATATTTTTATTACTGTTTACTTAACCTAGGTGTATATGTATTTGTTACACTACTGGTAGGAGGAAGGCACATACCACTACATCTGATAACTAATCACGACATAAATAATATGTTTAATTATTCTTTTTACTTCAGGGTCTTCGACTAACAGATAAACAACGTGTGTCGAGTTGGGAGCTGGTGGAAGGCGGACGGAACCCTGCACCGCTCTCCTGGGCATGGTTTGCTGCTACAAAAATCGAACGAAAACCCCTAACATATGAAAATGCTCACAGGTATTATAAATTGAAGATATATCAAATGGAATAAATAAACAAAATAAATAAGATATAATACCCCATTCAATTATATATTTAATACCATAAAACTTTGATTCGGAAAAAATGGCTTCAGAGTTTATATTATTACTTGTCATTATTCATTGCAGGTTATTGAAGTACCACACGCACAGCCTGGTCAAACCATTGAGTTACTATTTAGAGTCACTACCGCTGCCACCTGAAGATTTGGAGACGAACGAAGGCAAACAGGTATTGTTATTTAATTTATTATTTTTAAAAGAGTAATTTAATATTTATCCTATAATAATAATAAATTATGTTTAGGATACTGGCAGTTTGGACTCCAGTCCGACAGGTGCTGGAAAAGGACGTAAGATGCCTTGCAAAAATAACAAGGCCAAGAAGCCAAAAGTTACAACACCAGTAAGTTTAAATAAATTTACTATCTATTTTCTGCATATTATCATAACCTGATGCGTATTTTTTCCCATACATAATTAATTGTTCAATACCTGAATTATTATACTTGAATATGACTTTATTATTAAATATGTAGTTACATAACATTTAATTTAATCCTTCATTCATTAATTCTATCAACTTGACATCAGTGGCTTGTTTAAGAGGATCCTTATTGCAATTCAATGAGATTTTTTTTTCTTCAATAGCATGGAAAATGCAGTGATTTTTTTTTTATATAGGATAAGGGTGACAAACGAGCACACAGTCCACCTGATGGTAAGTGGTTGCTGCGGCCCATAGACATCTACATCTATCCTCGTTTGCGAATCAAAATACAGATGCGTTGTCACCCGTGAGGACTAAGATGGAATGCCTCATTTCCAGTAAAAAGGGCCTCCGGCCACCTGCACTCACCAAGCGAAACGCAGAGGTAAACCTCTACTTCACGCTGGTATTCTGTGAGGTCGTGGTACCACCCCGGTTCGAGCCGGCCCATCCCTGCGACAGCAAAAGCTGCCGCGTGGCTCTACCACTGTTAAAAATCATGATTTCCATGTCATTTAGCATATAATGACATAATTCTGAGATATATAAAGTATCTTTAGATATCCTGTAGAGTAGTTCCCTTTTTCGTTAGTAATACATATTGTATGGTCATACAGCTCAAATTAAATTGCTGGCACTGGGCTGGGGCTCCCCAGTGCCAGCTCCTTCCATTTGATCGCATCCAGTGCAGAGCGGTTCGAATCGTCAGCGACCGAACTCTTTCCGATCGGCTTGACTCACTGGCACTGCGAAGATATGTTGCATCTCTTTGCGTATTTTATCCCATCTACCACAGGAAGTGCTCTGAGGAATTGTTCGGACTAATTGCAGCCGCTCAATTTCACCTTCGCACATCGTGACAAAACTCGCGGTACCATCCCTACCATCCATTGTGCCTTTTAGAAGAAATATGACCTTATACGCATGGCGCTTATACGGAGAATTGATTTGAAAACTACAATTATTACTACTATTATTAAAGTTTAAAATATTGTTTTTACATTTTATGAGTAGTGTAATCCTGATGGTTGGTTCCATTTATTTGAATTGTATATTTTTATAATTAAATGGGGTAAACTTAATATACTTATCCCATAAATTGTTATCATTACTCAACATTCGATAAATGCTTAGAATGTACTGAATACAATATTTTTATCGCCCTTAAAAATTATCCTCAACTATTTCGTTTTTTCGTGGGTTTATTAAAGATGCAACTAAAAGGCGGCATGAAGGCACTGTTTCTTCCAAAAAGTCTAGTACTTACTTCCGAAAAAAATCGCATGTTACTTAAAATTAATACTCAGCAAAAGGAAAAAGAAATCGTATCCCATCAAGAAGTGCGTTCACAGGGTATCTGTGTAAATAGCACTGTAGTAATATGTACTTACGTACTAGAACAGCTATTTCAAACAAAAAAATGTGCTCTACTCGTGTCTGCGCGTATGCATAGGGAAGAGTAGTGTGGCGCATGCGCGGTTGGTTTTTGTCATAGATTATATGGTACGTAATAAAAGATTTTTAGATTGTATTGTTAATTATTTAAATTATATCAAGTACAGTTTTTAAAATATGTCATTAATTTTGCATATAATATGAGGTAATTTAATATAATATTACATAATATTATATCACGATATTTTTATTTAATATTTTAAAAGGGAACTATATAAATATAAAAAACTAAAGGTATGTTTAACAATACGTGTTAATATAACATTTAATATAAAAAAAAATTTTGATTAGAATAAGACTTAATAAGATGCTGGGCACACGAGAGTCAAAAATGGACGAATTTATTCCACTATTCCCTGTTTTATGGCTTGGACGTGGAATCCTAAAAATTAAATAAAATAATAATCAGCAAATTTAAACATCAGAAATTTAGCTTAATTATGAATACGAATTGTATTATACAATTAAAAAAATTGTATAATATAATCGTCCTACACTTACCCACAGAAACGTCGTTCCGAACAAATTAATTTCATAATCTATATTCCATGACACGCGATGGTATCGTAGGATCTTAGGAATAATTTGTATGACTATTAATTTTTAATACTTTTTTATTAACTATCTTATTCAGTGATGAAAAGTTATTCCTTGGTATTTGCTAATTTTTCTTGACTTATTTGTGCAATATCTAAAATACACCATGGCATATTTTATCAAAAAAAAAATTATATAATCAACACACCACGTGTCAACTCACTAGCGCCTAGCGAGTGACTGAGTAAAGTGCGGTGATATCGCCGCAATTCGATGGAACCGCGTAACTAAATGCAGTGTCGCCTTTAGTACTTAGTACATAATAGCTCAATGGTGCATACTCAATAAAAAAACTACGCCGATGGGCTTTAACGTCACTAATCCGATTCTTTGACTATTAACAGGAACGATAACTAAAGTTTTTGTAATTTTGGTGACACGCGCACGGAGCATGTGAAAACTGGGAAATCTACTAACTAGCGCTATGTTTCACAAATAGCAGCCAGTTTAACGTTTCATGAGGTTGCAAAACAAAAAGCATACAGTGCATAATGCGTGTACGAAAATTTTGAAGTGAGATGAAATATTTGACAGATTTCATAGCGGGGAAGTTAATTTGTTAGGAAAATTTAAGGGTTAATGTTTCATTCTATCATATTTGTTATTAATATTGGAATTAATATAATATTGGAATAAATAAATTAAACTACGGATATTCCTAAAGATAGAAAATTAAAAAAAGACTAAAAAATATGCAAAAAATTAAATAGCCAACCAATGGGGCGTTATTTTATGAATTAACATAATACTGTTGCGCGCCACTATTAATGTCTTGTACATGGTAACACTAGTTACACTAGCGCCCTCTAGCGTCGAGTAGTAGAACTAGGAGAGTCAAAATCCTTCCAGAAATTTCGGGACCGATATGTACTCGAACATTCTGGATGTCGCTACAGTAGAATGTTCTGGAAACTATCTGAGGCCCTATATAAGGCTGGTATAGACCCCGACCGAGGCAGTATTGAATTGGCGATACAAGAGAATACTTCGAAGCGAAATAACTGCGAACTAAAGTGATTGTGTTTTATTATTAGTGTGGTTTTAGATTGTAATTAGTGTTGTGTGATTAAAGTGTCAATTTTGGTAATTCAATCGGCAGTTTGTAATTGTCTCGAACCCCAAGCTCGTAACAATACTATAGAAACTGATCAATTTTTATTTAAAGCTAACTTCACAATTAAATGATATTGTGTAACAAAAAGTTTCACCTCGGTCCCCACTAGCGACATATGGTGAGTGAGCGGAAAATGATTAGCCCTCATCATCGATATATGTGTATATGTACTATGTACTAGATTGCGCATTCCGACCACACACTATGTTCAACTGAACTGTACTGTAATTCGTACTGTGTGTCATTTAGTGTGGTTTCAATGTACTAGTTAGTCTGTGGTTTCAATATTCATGCAGTGTGACCGCGCAGGCGCAACGCGCTTAAATCAACTCAAATCAAATCCCGCGCATGTGCGAAGACATAGAGTAGTGCACATTTTTTGTTTAGAAAGGCTTCTCTAGTACGTAGTACATATAAGTCAATGGCCCTCATTGTGTCCGTTGTGTCAGACGGGCGGCGGGGGAGCGGTGGGCGCGGTGGGTGCGGGCGGCGCGGCGGGCGCGGGCGGCGCGCCGGCCGGCCTGGCCGCGGCGCCGCAGCAGCAGCCGCAGTTCATGCAGTCGCAGCAGCAGTGGTTCCCGCCGCCAGGGCCCACTTACTACAACCCACCAGGTAACTCCGCAGTTTTCTTTTATAGAGGTGACAAACGAGCACATAGGTCCGCCTGAAGGTAAGTGGATTTTTTATAGGATAATATAATAATAATAATGTTTACTTTATTTGCTCTCACAAGTTTACATTGCCTTTTAATAATATTGGAGGTATAACCATTTTAATTTGTGAGAGCCTGGTGTTAGTACTAGGAAATACCTGTAGTCATACATACCTGTAATCACTTAGGGTGACAAACGAGCACACAGTCCACCTGATGGTAAGTGGTTACTGTGACCCATAGACATCCACATCTATCCTCAATAAAGAATCAAAATGCAGATGCGTTGTCACCCATGCGGACTGAAATCGAATGTCTCGTTCCGGTAAAAAGTGTCGTCGGCTCTCTACACTCACCATACGAAACAACAGCATTAACTGCTACTGTACGCTAGTATTCTGTGAGAGCGTGGTCCTACCACAGTCAAGCCGACCCATTTGTGCTACAATCATAACATAGCTGCAGCATAGACCTACACGTAATAAAAACGACTCTATAACACTATTATTATTTATCTCGTAACTACACGCTATGTCACTACAATACACTCGTTAACTACACATTACGACACTATAGTTTACCTTTCCCAGGTTACAGGCTACAACTAAGGATTCAACATAAAATGAATATTGATAGTAATATTGATATTTAAATATCGATAATCCGTTTCAAGGTCTGTTTGAACATATAATAGAGTAACAGGCCAAACATTAATCCATAGTTATATCTATAGAGATGGGTATGATTCTTTATTCTTTTTTTGCTAATTGACAAGTCGTAAACAGTATCTCAGCCGTGTAGTGGCGGTTAAGAATATCCACTACATGTCTTATATACATGTCATATACATATCTTCCCGTGGGTGTCGTAAAAGGCGACAAAAGGAAACAGGCAGGAGATGGGCACCAGCATCTTCCTGATAACAGCAAAAATACAATAAAAAAACTGCGGTTGCCAACCCGCTCGCCAAGCGTGGCAACTATGGCAAATACCCCCCAATGATAAAAGCAACAAAGAGACGGCCCCCAGTCTCCGGCGGCCCCGCTATTCCTGACTACGGTGGCGACCATGGTAGCGGCGGGGCAGAGGGTGCTAAGAATCTCCGGTGAAGAACCGACAACTGATGGGGAAGAAAGGTTCTCGAGTGGCAGCCTCGTACCGATAGGCGAAGTGTAGGGCGACCCGCCACTAGATGTAGTGACGACCTGTTAAGACATGCAGGAAGTCGATGGATGTAGGTGGTTCAGGACCGTGCTTTGTGGCAATCCTTGGGGGAGGCCTATGTTCAGCAATGGACTTGTGAAGGGCTGTAATGATGATGATGATGAAACTCGTTATATTTTATATCTCGTTCTGTCAACTGTTGTCACACTGACACATACATAGACAAAATTTGATGCATAGCTTGTCCCATCCCGTGCCACCATATTGATAAGCAACATCTGCAACATAACCTGGGCCAAGGCCGAACTAGGGCCAAACTTGGAGGAAAGTTGACTGCTGTCCATCGTCCCCTTAAAATACTCCTTTAGTCGCCTTGTACAAAAACTACGGGAATATATGAGTTGTTCTATTCGTTAAGACTCCATTGTTAAATAATCTACACTTCTTATACCTAGAGAATATCGATTTGTGCGGATTTTCAGTAAGTATATCAGTTGTTTCAATATCGTTAAATAATACCAGCAACCGACCCAAGTACGGCCCTGTAATGACAATGTATTTGTAACTATGTGTGCGTAATGGCTAAGCAATTTTTGAAGTGCCATCTCTGAATTCGATTTATCGATGCAATTCAAAAACAATTATATTTTGAGTCTTTTTCCAAGCAGCCGTTTCGGATTTTCTCAAATATTTTTTAATACGTTATGATCATTGTTACGCCTTGAGGCTTGAATTATTTCCAGATATTTTTACACATTGCCTAATAGTTAAGGATATGGACCGCAAATTTTGTGGATTGAAATCCGCAAATGATATGACTACTATCGTTAACCACTCGTAGTATAAGAAATGAAAGTTTATTTCGAGTGGTTTACGGAATTATTATTAGTGTGTATTTATTATTAGTAGTGTTAACTAAAACATAAAGCAACACACACATTTTCACTTTTTGTTTCGAGTGCAATCAAGTATAAATATCGATAATCGATGTTTTTCGATATTTTAATTACGATAATGAATTTGGTTAAGTGTCAATATTACCGATATTACTAGATTTTCGATATATCGTTGAAAGTCTAGTTACAACAATGGACTAAATACTAACTGAACACTAAATTCTACGATATAACTGGGCGCTATAACTCTTCATATCTAATAACTAGACGCTACCATTATACACTTACTCCGTAACTGCATACTACGTCACTGTAATAATTACAATTCGACTGTTATTGCATACTAAAATTTAGCAGGCGGGTGGCAATCTCTCATTCTCATCTCAATTTTTGTCACTACATCTTCTTTCAGACCACAACGTTTCCTTATCTCACTATTTCTTATCCTGTCACTGAGTTTAACTCCTCATCATACTTCTTAATGCTCTCATCTCAACTGCATTTATTCTTCTTTCATGTTTCTTCTGCCATACCCAACTTTCACTTCCGTACATGAGTGTCGGAACCAATACCCCCTCATGCACAGCCAAACAAGCCTTGTTAGAAACCTTCCGACTGCTCATAAAGGAGTGCAAAGCTCCATTCACCATGTTTCCTGCATTCACTCTTCTTTCAATATCACTCTAACACTTTCCATCTCTTGTAAACTTTGAACCCAGATACACAAACTCTTTCACCTGTTCAATTTGTTCATCTTCAATCACGATATTGCAGTCTGTCACTGCCTTATCTTTTTCAAACACCATCACTTTCGTCTTCCTTACATTCATCTTCATTCCCTTTCTAACAAAAGCTCCACTCATAGCAGTTACCATCTCCTGCAACTCCTCGGCCGAAGACGCAAGTAATACTTGGTCATCAGCATAGAGAAAACATTTGACGAGTAACTCATTCATTCTCAACCCACTTTCATTCTCTTTTAAATCTGTCAAACAATTGTCCATGAACAGATTACACAACAGCCACGGTGACGCTACACATCCCTGTCTAACACCTTTTTCGATATTAAACCATTCAGTGTATGCCCCCTATAAAGAGATTGCAATGCTCGTATGAGGATACTGCTCACACCGTTCACGGACAGTGCTGACCACAATTCATTCCTCACCACTCTATCATAGGCCTTTTCTAGATCTATGAACGCGCAGTAGACTTTCTTGTTTTTAGCCAAACACTTTTCGGCTATGCACCGCAAGGAAAAGACCTGATCCGTACATCCCATTCCCTTTCTAAATCCCGCTTGTGCATCCCATACTTTCTCGTCTGTTTCATTCACAACCCTTTCAATCAACACTTTCGCATACAATTTACCGAGGACGCTGAGAAGGCTTATACCACGGTAATTTATGCAGTCCTGCCGTGACCCTTTTCCCTTATACAATGCCACGATTACGGCTTTGCACCAGTCTCCCGGTACTTGCCCATTTCGCCAGCACAGATTGAAAAGGCGGTACAGCTGACTAGCCACCAGGCCCTGTCCAGCCCTCAGCATCTCGACGGTAATCCTGTCATACCCTGCAGCCTTCCCTAATCTCATACTTTTCAACGCTTTCACTATTTCATCCATGCTTATCTCATTTTCATCAACATTTATATTATTTTCCGTGGAAGGTGGCAGATGCTGTACCTGCACTTCCTCTCTTTCAAACAAACTTTCAAAATACTCTTTAACACACATTCTTCTCCTTTTATAATTCTCCCATCTTGACTCCTGATTGTACTCAGCTCCGAGGTATAAGTTTTTCCTCTGGCTGTTTTGATGGTTTTCCAGCAAAACTTAATGTTTGACTGGAAATCTTCAGTGAGCCTCCTATCGAAATAATAAATATTGTTTTTTAATACAGTTTAAACTGTCAAATTGATATGGTTTGCCATTTTAGGTGTGCTACGCAATTAGGCTATGGATTTAATTTCTATAATTTTATGAAATAAGAACAAACTCATATTGGTAAAAATATCGATATCAGCTGCCCATATTGCTGAGTTACAACCCTATAAAAGGCGGCCATTTTATGCGCCAAATTTGTTTAGGTAGTCACGCTAATTCTGTAGGTATGCCCAGTATACTTCTAAGTCAGTGACACCAAACGTATAATATTCAAACAGATGACAGGTGACAAGCTACAACGTCAAAGGTCTGCGTTCCTCATTGCGTGACTAGTAAGGCAAATCCTCCGTGCAACCGGAAAGACCAATGGCCAGCAGTGGACTTTTACCGGCCGATGAAAAAGATGAAGATGTTGGCTTTTTTGTAAATAGCAAATTTGTCTTTCTGTCTTGCTTGAGGATACAACGTATGGTGTTATGTCTCGTATTATTATTAAATTGTCAATACTTATCGATATTTATTAAATTTTCCTATTTTATGGACACAGGTGTATTAAAACCGCGTTTTGTTGCACTCTTTAGGGTAGACCTATGTTCAGCTGTGTGGACCTGCCTATGAAAATAATGATTCAATTTATTATGTGTAATAATTCTGTTTGTAACCTTTTAGCAGCGGGCGTGAGCCCACGTGGAGTCACACAACCAGCCAACACTCAGTCCAAACAGGCTCTCAGCAACATGCTACGACAACGCGTGCCCTTCAACCAAATGACTCAAATGCAGGTAAACATTATTTCATATATCAAAATTATGACTATAATTAGCTTGGATGGAAAACAAGCACAGTCTGCGATGGTTAGAGTCCGCTGTAGTTCATAGACAATCTGAAATGAGTAAATATTTTTGTTGCCATCCTTCAAGACTTAAACGGAATGTCCCTTTAGACATTCTATTGAAATTGAAAAAGGTGTTTGATATCGTTTTGTTTTTATTAAAATGTTGATGTGTAACAGATATTTCATTATATTTTTAATCTGTATTCATTCGCAGAGCGCTGGATATCCGGGTGCGCCACACGCAAGAGGGCCATTCCCACGGCAAGGCATGAGGCAGATGCAACCAAATCAAATGAGTCAAATGCAACCAAAGTAAGTTGTGCTTCCAGTACTGTTTTTATTATTTGTGATAAATGTTTATCGTTAAGATTCAGTGCCGACTTTGGGGGTGGGGGGAGGGGACAACCCAGGTAGCCGCCCATGTTGCCCCCCCCCCCCCATCAACTTAAAAGTAAGTTTTTAAATAAAATCAAACTAACGACCCATTTGTGGCTTCGCCCGCGTAATCAGCATAACATCGGCTATAACTTATACAATATCGTTATAAATTATAACAGCTTATGTGTTTCTGAAGTATAAGCTATATTACTGTAAAGTGTAGTCAAAATTCATTCGTAGATTTTGCGTGGAAGAATAACAAAGCATCCATCCTTACATGCTAACATACCTTACAAACTTTCGCGCGTATACATTAGTAGGATATAAAGATAAGAATCACCCTCCCGGGGCGCTTACCTAAGCGCCCTGGGCGGGTGATTCTTAAACAGGGCCGGACCGGTTTTAAACAGTTTTAAATTGTTACTGGAGTGACAAACGAATGTCCAACTGATCGTAAGTGTCTACGGTCCATGGACACTTGCAGCCAATTTCAAACAAAGGACGCTACATACAGATGCGTTGTCACTCGCAGGACTAAGATGGAATGCTTCACAGCCTGTAAATTATACTGGTTCTCTATATCCTTCAAACCAGGACAACAAATCCGTACAAGCACTGTATGTATTAGAAGCATAATAAAGCAGTACTTGCATTGCTAGCACAGGCATAAGTAACGCGTCGTACCGACACAGATGGACTCTTGGGCAACTACTACCCATAAAACTGCAAAGAGATGTTAAAAGCAAAAAGTTATTTTTAAAGTAATTTAGTATATTACTTAATTGTATAATGTTTTTAGGGTGTTAAGTTTTGGTTGCCAACACTGTACTTAAAACAATTGAATTTTTAAGTATTGTAAAATTTAACTAAAAAAAAGGTAAAATCTGACTAAAAAGACTAAAATAATTTCCACATAATAGTTTCTGAAGTTGAGGCTCTAATTCTTATATGTATACTATGTCTTGTAGTTTTAATATTTTTACCCTTTTGAATGGCCTAAGCATAGAGTAATACGGTCCACCGGCGAAATGTAAGCTCGGTGGCCCGTGTTGCTCTATGAGACTAAGGAATACCATAAGCTCAAGGTAGCTCAACCAAAATATCGTCTAAATACTTATATCTTATATAATAAAATAATTAATCTTATATAAAACTCGATCCCCTAATTTTCCATCCTTGTAGGTGGAGTTATTTTTCATATTTATGTGGAACCCCAGAAAAATAAACTATTGCATGCCTTAAACGCAAAGCGCGTAGATATGTTATACTAGCACCTAAAAATCAAGATTCCAACGTTTTGTCACATAAAAATCTTATCTAACAATCATATTGAACATATTTTAAAAGCACAGAATAAATAATAGTAGTACGTACTAAAAGTAAGTAGTCCAAATGTCAAACAATTAAATACTAATGTAATTTTAAATGGGGAGAAACTGAGTCTTGTAGATACCACCATTTTTCATGGAATCACACTAGACGCGAAGCTTCAATGGAGCCCCCATATATCAAAACTAGCAAGCAGACTTGTTCTGCAGCATATGCCGTAAAAAGATTAGAAGTCTCTAGTGTTGAAACAGCTAGACTAGTTTACTTTAGCTATTTTCATAGCATAATGCCGTATGGTATTTTGCTATGGGGACACGCAGCTGACACTGAAATTATATTTGTTTTACAGAAGAGGGCCATAAGAGCAATTTATGATTTAAAGCCTAAAGAGTCGCTGCGACAAAAATTTAAGGAAATTAATATATTAACTTTGGCCTCTCAATACATTTATGAAAATGTAATGTATGTACACAAAAATAAAAGTAGTTTTACAAAAATAAGTGAAATTCATTCTGTAAATACTAGGAACAAACACAAGCTAGTAGTACCAGTTACTCGACTCCATCGAGTCAGTAATTCATTCTTGGGGCGATGTATACGCTTTTACAACAAAATTCCAGAAAATATACAAAATTTGACCTGCTCAAAGTTCAAAAACTTTATTAAACTAAGTTTGTATAAAAAGGTTTATTATAATGTTAAAGAATTTATAGATGATAATAACCCCTGGAAATGAGGTGATCGCTACCAAGCTATTTCTAATTTGTTGTGTTGTTAATTTGTGTAACCTACATGATTGTAAGCTGTTATTTTAAAAAAAAAGTCCCGCTGGGTTTCTTGCTGGTTCTTCCCAGGACAGATGTTTTTTTTTTTCGAACCAGTGGTAATTATACAAAAGAGTGACTTTCAATAAGTATTATTTAAAGTTTCTGTTTCTGTAGGATGTATATATTTATACTTAAATACGTCTTGGAATTTATGGAGTGACCTGAATAATGATATGATAATCATGAGCATTAAGAGTCGTGCACTTTTGAATTTTCCAAACTTTTTTTTAAACTGATGTTTGACATAAAATTATCGGAAAGTTGGAAGTATAATAAGGTTATTAGTGAAAACTTGTGTGTTTTTAAACTACTTTTAAAAAAATCGTATAATCATATTATACGTAATTTTTTTAATGCGCTTAGGGCATGCACAATTGGATTTACCAATAGTTTGATATTAATTTTATCTATACAAATAAATAAAATTGAAGTTTGTTTGTTACGTCAAAATAATAGCTTTTTAATAAATGCATATGAAAGTATATAAGATACTTATAACAAAAGAAACAATTTTTTAAATTTTTGCCTGTCGGTCTGTCTGTTTGTTCCGGCTAATCTGCGAACTTTTATTGCTCGTTCTTTCAGTCAAATGAACCCAATGAGTGCTATGGGCAATATGGGTCCCATGGGTCAAATAGGTGGCGTACAAATGGGACCGGGACAAATGGGCGCAGGTCAGATGGGAAGCGGTCAAATGGGTCAGGGGCAGATGGGCGGCGGTCAGATGGGAACTGGACAGATGCCCGGGATGGGGGGACAAATGTTCGGCGGACAATACGGCAGTATGCAGCAAGGATATGGTGGCTATGGACAACAGATGATGCAAGGTGGACAACAACAGATGATGAACCAGGTAAATTAGCATAATATATAAAATATAAAAATTTCTTATAAGAAAGAGTAGCCATTTAATAAACGTAGTAGTCTCAACATTACACTTTGTATTTCAAGTACCAAATCTTTATCTAGTATTAGTTAAAACTATAATAGTTTTGTATCGTGTCATCCATCAAAGTCGTCATCGTATCAAAGAAACAAGTGACGAATCATTTTTATTGTTATAGTTTAATAACTATAATATATACTAATATATATATAATACTACTAGATGACCAAGCAGACGTTGTTCTGCCCTTTCCGACGACCATGTGTTCTAAAAAAATCATCAATTCACAATAAAAAAATTGAGGATCACTTTTTTTTTCACTTATCAGGATAAAAACTATCCTATCTCTCAAGTTGGACCAAACTGCACACATTGTGAAACATTTCATTGAAATCAGTTCAGTAGTCCATCGCGGACAAACAATGTGAGACGTAATTTTTATATATAAAGATATACTAATTTAATAATTGTAAATGAAAAGGCAAAGGTAACTTATGATTTAACGGCTCGTAATATTTAAATGATTTCTCTTTTATTTTTCTCTGTTGTATTGCTTGTACTTTTGTACGATAATCCTTTTTTGATGAATTGTTTTTATTAACTTTATATATAAAATTGCGGTGTGTTCGTTAGTTTCATTTGCAGATAGTTCTTCTCCTTCTAAAACTGCATGACCGAATTTGTTTCTTATTGTTACTGATATCACTTATTGTTCAATAAGAAATAATATGTTTATATTGTATAGGTAACAACTAAATGTTATAAAATTACAAATAGTACTTTATATTATTTTCAGGGCATGGGGCAGAGTGTAAATCAAATGGGTCAACAGGTAAATCAGATGGGGCAAGGAGTGAATTCGATTGGACAAAATGTTGGACAAATGAATCAAGGTGTTGGACAAGGGGGACAGATGCCACAAGGCATGGGACAGATGGGTCAAAGTATGGGTCAAATGGGACAGGCAATTGGTCAGATGGGACAAATGGGACAAGGAGGAGGTATGGGAACAATGAATAGTCAAGCTACATCGATGGGACCACAAGGAGGCAACGCCATGGGTGGATTTCCTGGGCAGCAATCATTCCAACAGGTATTTTTTTTTCAAAAGCAGTTAGATAATTATAATGATATATTATAGTTAACAATACTATCTTAGGATTATGTTAAAAAAAGTTCTTGTATGAATGTAGCAATCTTGCTTACAATCATAAAAATACATTATAAAAAAATATAAAAATTGTATTGAAACAATTAGTTTGTACATGTTACCGAAACCTAGTGTTTTATTAGGTTTAACCTTTTTGTGTTATTGATATTTTTTTTATTTTGTTTCAGAACATGATGAGTGGAAGAGCAAGTCAAGAAGCATTCTTGGCTCAACAAAGGCAGAATGCGCGACCTCAGTATATGCAGGTGAGAAACTTTATATTATTACAAAGTAAAGCAACAGACTACACTACAATATTCACCACTGCTAAGTACAAGCTTTCTCTCATTTCTGAAAGGGTTTTAAGGTAGAAAAGGGTACTATGCGCTACCACAATGCATGTTGGTGAATTTTTTTTATAGAAGAGGGGGCAAACGAGCATACGGCTCACCTGATGGTAAGCGACTACCGCCGCCCATGAACAACCGCAACCAGGGGAATTGCAGATGCGTTGCCCCGGCCTTTTAAAAAGGAGTAGGCTCATGCATGTTGGTGAATATCACATCTATAAGCCCATCAAAAGTACATAGCTGAAAATAAGCCTCTCCATAGTTTGGCTTATAGAGACATATTTGCCACAGTTATTACGCTTGGTAGGCGGGTTGGCAACCGAAGTGTTTTTGTTATTGGGTTATCATCAGGAAGAGGCTGCTATCCATATCCCCCGTCGTCTCTTAAACACTTAAGGGATGAAGTTATAATGGATTCTCTCACGTCGCATTTCATGTCCTAAATAAATAATTTCAGGTTTCTTTGCAAATTTTTTTCCGTCTTCGTATAAAGAATACATCACCACGTAATATTGCAATTAATAATTTTACTGGTGCTGGCAGAATAGAATTTAGTTTGTTCGCGCACAATGAAATTTTAGGAGCAGTAATAACCATGGTTTTTATAACTTTCATTTTAAATTCCTAGCGTTATGAGTGCCTTGCAACAATTATGGGGACGATACATAATAGTGATGAAATTAAAAATGAGTTTTGTAAAATATATGCGATAAAATTCTGTTAAAATATTAAAATTAGTGCACCGCCATTTTGAGATTAATATTTTTTGTTATAAGATAAGTACCACGAGGTATAACAGCATAAAATAAATATTTTTTAAATATATTTTTTATCCTGAATTTTTTTTACACACTTGAAGTAAGTTTACAATTATTATAAGCAAAATATAGTTACCGTAAATATATTAGTATAAACACTCCTTGGTATATCTTCTATATTTTTATGTGGCCATAGTCTTTGTAACTATTACTACTAGTGTAACTAATATATATTTTTTATGTTAAATAACTGTGATATGGTTGTTGAAGCATTAAATTTAAAATATCAGTAGACTCTGCGCTGTTTTTATAATGTAACTATGGGAGAGGCTTAAGTGCCGCTGTGATGTGTGACTGATTACGAGGTGACAATGATGCGGTACTATGTTAGGCGCCGAACGTGACGATGGGCGGCATGGGCGGGCCGGCGCCGCCGTACCCGCGCGGCATGCAGCCGGCGCAGGGCGCGCAGTACCAGCAGCAGCTCACGCCGCAGCTGCGCATGCGCCAGCAGATGCTCGCCATGCAGCAGCAGCAGCAGGGCCCGCTCGTGCAGCACCTGCAGCGCCAGCAGTACCAGCCGCCCTACTAGGCCTCGCCACACACTACCACACACACGCTCACTACACACTTCAATTGTACATAGTCACGCTAAATGGAACCAACCCACAGTCGGCTCAAAAATGAGTTACATATTCAAAAATAGGGCTAGGGATTTATTATTTCATAACACAAGAGAAATGACAAAAAAATCTAAGTCAAAACAGAGGAATTCTTCATAAGTAAACGCTAATACATTAATTATTTATTTTAAAAAAAAGTTAGTAAGGACTAGGAAACTTCTATAAGACATCAAACGTCAATATTTCAAAAGTAGCCTTCTGTGAGTTGATCCTTCTTGTGTAACAATGTTAATCATACCTATCAATTTCTCCTAAATTATCATATAATGTAAGGCCAACGTGACGAGATAAATAATATAAACAAACAAACTACCGTGCCTAAATATTTTATATGGGATTTTTTATAAATATTGAAATACCTATAAACTACATTTATTAACGGTTGTCGTTTGTATTAGATATAATCGCTTTAGGAATATTTTACAATTTTATAACATTGCTGTAAGTAACAAGTGAAGTTAAAAAATAATCTATTTACATCAGGAACTAAGCACCATGTAACACAAATTTTGACTTTTGAAGGATGCTGTGGCCCATAGACACCTATATCTCATCCTTGATTGAAAATAATTTTTTATCGTAATATTGTATTAACAAACGAAGTTACAGTACAGGTGGACTGGTAAATAGAATGGTAAATGACTACTGCAGCCCATGGACACCTGCAACCAAGTTGGACTAAAGAGCTATAGACGCGTTGTTGTCTCTGAGGACTAGATGGAATGCCTAGCGGCTTGTAAATACGAACTCTCTATAACCCTTTCAGCATTATTACATGTAAAACAAAACATACACTCATCACTCGCAATCTTAATGCAACTCAATTTAAGTCAGCCTATTTACATTCTTAATCTCGTCCGTTGGCCCCACCTTATAATGATAAAATACAGGTAAATACAATTATTTTCTTATGAAAGTATTTATCAATAATTGTCCGTTGTATTCCGATACAATCTAGGTGATACAACTTCAAGTAATTTTAATGTGCTTGCAGTCCACCCTGATCATCATTGGTCACTGCAAACTGAATTGACCTCCAGGTCTCAAATGGAATGTATGTAACTACATAAAGTATTATTATTTATTAAAGTTAAATAAAAATATTATTTGGTACATATCAACCCTTATTGAAATTATAAGTGATAAACAAAAATGCAGACGGATATAATAATATCACGAAAGATAGCAGTTATATTTAATATCTTGTTCTTCTTAAAATCGTACTGGAATGATTTATATTTTGATATTAAAAGTGATAAATAAGTAAATTTTGGAAAATGAAATATTTTTGTTTATATAAATTGTAATAGGGCACTGTTTATTCAATCCTTTGAAAAAGCAGCAGTGGCTAACGATGTCGGTCCCTTATGCGAGGTGACAAATACACCAAATAGTAATTATTGTTATAAATATTACAGCGCTGTAATTCTAAATAGATTACCTAATAAATAATAATGTAAGTGTGATAAATACATTGTTTTAGGTAAGTTGTACACATACATTTTGTACATATTATTATCATATCGTAGTATCTTGAGTATTATAGTTCTATGTAAAGCTATGTATAAAATATACAAATGGTCATCTTGTATATGTATGTTGAGATATTAATTATAATTTATAAATTACCTTAGTATTTATTATGTAAAATGTATGAATAAATGACCACAACATACACATACAAATAAAATTAAATTTCTAATTGTTATTTAATTTTTATTTGGTTTTTTTAAATATCCGACAATAATTTAATATAGTCAGAGTTCACATGTGGTATATTTTTGTTACATGCCGTACACATTATGTACAATCTGAGTTTGATCGGTATTTGTTTTAAGCTTAGTGAATATAATTTGTAAATACCCCTCTAAAATATACAAAGATGTAGATATTTGTTTTTTTTTTAATGATAATCCTTTCGATATAAATTTAAATTTTCGTACATTATACTCTTCATTATTACATGTCAGAGATAGAGGGTAGAAGATAACAAAAATAACTTTTAATAAAAACTAAAAAGAATTAAGTAATTTCACATTCTGAAGTTGATGTTTCGTCTCCAAATTTATAAAGGTATATAAATATATTTATATGAAGTATAACATATTTAATAAAGAGAATCATCGAAACTGGTTTATAATAAAAAAAGAAAAAATAATAATTGACGAAGATATCGTCGGAACATACCTACAAAAACACAGTCGAATTAAAAACCTCCTTTTTCTAAATCGGCTAAAACGAGGATTAGAGTTGAGGAAAGAAACCAAAATCCCCACTTGTTAGATGAGTATATAGCATGGCGCAGCAGACGTGCGGGGTCATTCCGGCTAAGTCATTCAAATCCGATTGTGTTCAAATCGTTTTGTATTGTGATGTTCATTGTGTTTTTTCTGCTAAGAAGTGGAGAAGAATATTATGTGGTAAAGCTGTAATTTCGTGCATCACGTTGCGTGCGACGTGACCGGCATTTATTACAGTTTGGTCGAATTGTTGTCTCACTATGCTAAATATCTAGTACGTTACGCTGTTTCATTACTGATAATGATTAATTGCGTAAATATTTGGCAATAACCTCTTATTTAGTTAATACTTCATCACATAAAGGGATAATTTATAATAACACAAATATGTTATTAATCATTTTGGTCACACACACAAGACCTTAGCACTATACTTAATGACTTCGGATTCCAGTTCCAACGGCATTGACACCCGCCTACAAGGTCAAAATCTACGTGTTACATGCTTAGCAGTCTCTACTTGAATATAGAAGGGAAGTTACCAAATCAGAATACAGTCGTGTGTGAAATTGTTAGTTTATTGTTTTAATTGTTATGTATGACTGCAGATTTCCCCCCGCCAAAAATTACAGAAAATACTGTATCGAGGGAAAACGCTATGGCTACTCCCGGTCTGCCGGTGGCCCGTGTTGCTCTATAAACATAAATAAGTCGAGTTTCGGCGGGAACTTAAGCTGAACGCACATTTGTCCGCACCCACGCGTCGTACGCGCCGTATACGCCGAGTTTTACTGATGGCCTCGCACATTGGCATGTACGCACCGTCCGTTCCGTACGCATATCTTTTGTATTACCAACAACTTTTGTAGGTTTTTCCGACCACTGGTGTGAAACGGTGCAGTGAAATTGATCGCTCGAAATCTCTGGACAGAAATATAGTAATAGCCTGCGTATTGGCAGAGAAAGAAGAAAATAAAATACCAAGAAAAAGAAGGTTCTGGATTCATAATATTAATTTAAAACGGCAATTGTATGGAGAATATTATACTTTATTTAAAGACTTGTTAGATGATGATGAAAGATTTTTTAGATATTTGCATTTAACATACAAGAAATTTCAAGAATTGCTACATATACTAAAACCATATCTTTCTATGGAAAACTCAAGATTTAGAAGGCCCTTTGAACCAGAGAAAAGACTTGTATGTTTGAGGTAAGTTTTTTTTATTGATAATAAAAAGTAATCAGGTAAAATTGGATTTTTGAATTAAAATTAACTATCAATTTTTTTTAGTTCAGTATTTAAATAATTTATCACTAAGTATTCATATAGATAATTTTTGCAAAAAAAAATTTCAAATTATGTATAATTAATTGCGAATTAAATAAAAGTTATAAAAATACAAAAATTATCAAGTAAGTCGAAACCACCTGTTTTAGGGGAAAATTCACTAAGTTGGCAACATTAGACATCACTAAGTATCAGCTCTTGTCATTTGGGGGTATTTGCCATAGTTGCCACGCTTGGCGAGCGGGTTGGCAACCGCAGTTTTTTTATTATAATTTTGACTATTATCAGGAAGATGCTGCTGCCCATCTCCCGCCTGTTTCCCTTTGTCGCCTTTTACGACACCCACGGGAGGATATGGGGTAGTGGATATTCTTGACCGCCACTACACGGCGAACTTCACTGCTGGCCGTATGAGGAAGCTCAAGGTCGCTCAGCGAGCTATGGAGAGGGCTATGCTCGGAGTTTCTCTGCGTGATAAACTTAGGAATAAGGATATCCGCAGTAGAACCAGAGTAACCGACATAGCCCAACGGATTAGTAAGCTGAAGTGGCAGTGGGCCGGCCATATAGCTCGAAGAACCGACAACCGATGGGGAAGAAAGGTTCCTGAGTGGCAGCCTCGTACCGGTAGGCGAAGTGTAGGGCGTCCCCCCACGAGATGGAGTGACGACCTGGTAAGACATGCAGGAAGTCGATGGATGCAGGTGGCTCAGGACCGTGCTTTGTGGCATTCTTTGGGGGAGGCCTATGTTCAGCAGTGGACTTGTGAAGGGTTGTAATGATGATAATGATGATGAAGTATTAGCACTCGCCGCGTTATATGAGGTCATGAGCATGCGTCCTTCAATATTCGGATACCTACGGCATTTTATAAAATTCAACGTGTACGGTGTGCGTGTAAGGTGAGAAGTTTCATATGATTTCATACAACGAATTCTAAAATTCGGCGCGGACAAATGTGCGTTCAACTTTAACCGCCGTTAGATTACAGCTCCTGTCAAATCGTTTAGTTATTGGTTTAAAGTGGATTTTGATAAGTAAATGTGGTACTATTTTGTGTATTAAATATCTGCATAATATGTGAAACATTATTATTCAAAACGATGTAGCAAGTGCTTAGATGGAAATGTAAATCTTAGGTGCTTTTATCCGTTTACGTGGCCTTGAGATATTATCGTCGTTAACTATCTAATGGGTTAAGCTGTGGACAATATCTCCTAAGATCTGCGCAATGTGCTACAACAGTATATTGTGGGAAATTTCATGAACAAAATACGAATCATATGTGGTTGTATGGTATAATAACCTTTGCCTCCCTTATTTGGGGATCGTAACGGCAACAACTAAATATGTCAAATTGACATTATCATTCGAAATAGGTATGGGCAAGGGAAAAAAATATATCGATATTTTTAAACAGTATCGATTTGCATCGCATGATAAATATCGATATATCGTCATCATTTGCATGATGTAAAGATAAGGTCCAAAATATTATATTACTGCCGGTTGGACGTAGAGATGAGTCGTACTAGGTAAATTATTTACTAGGTGCATTTAGTCCAATTCCGTACAAATACTCGTTCCAAATGCCTGTTCCTCTTAGTCCATGAAGTATGCATAAAGTTTGGTATGGTTTGAATAGCTTAGTATGCTTAGTCTTTACGTATAATAGTAATTAATCATCCTTTCATACTTTACACAGGTTTAGGACTGTCAAGGTTAAGATTTATCAATATTCTAGATTGTTGGCGTGTTATTATTCATTTTTTATTTAAGAGTAATCCGATTGTTGTCTTTTTTTTTGTATACTTTTTCATTATTTTTGTTTCGTTTTATTTTAAATTACCTATCTACAATCATTGCTGTTTATATCGCAAAAAATCAGTCTTTAAAAGAAAAAAAGAGTTTTTAAAACTAAATTATATTTTACAAATGTTACACTAAGCCATTTGTTAGACTTTGTCCGTAAAATAATCCTAAGCGACACTGCTGCAGTTTTTTTAAACAATAAATACTTTAATGTCTAAATAACAAACAAATCGAAAGTTATTTAACCACATAATAAAACTTCGTTACGAAAACCTATCGCTAAATAAGTCGAGTAGGTATAATTCAATAC
This sequence comes from Parnassius glacialis, assembly GCA_033319125.1. Taxonomy (NCBI): domain Eukaryota; kingdom Metazoa; phylum Arthropoda; class Insecta; order Lepidoptera; family Papilionidae; genus Parnassius; species Parnassius glacialis. The sequence goes on along the minus strand of JAVANC010000001.1, from coordinate 39,625,595 downwards.
GGTCAATCACATTCGCGTGAGTCCGTACTGGACACTCGACTGCATCATATGGTCTCCATTCGTATCGAGTATTTACAAGCACCTAGTGTATAAAATCTGCCTAGTATTTGGTTGAAGTCCCCGGGACTAGTCCCGACTAGTCTCGAGTATTGACAGGTAAAGATAGAAAGATTGCGGAATAGTGTTGTTAAAAAGGACAGAATATATTCTTGCACAACACGAGTGCGCGTCGTGTTACTTTTATACACATTGAAATATAGTTCAAATTCAAATGACTGACACACGAATGATTTAGGCAAACACGAGTGATTGGCAAAGCAGACTACTACGGTACGGTAACTACGGCAACAAAATGCTATCCCGCTTTGCCGCGCCTACTTCTACTTCTTCGATTCGAGCGAGCCGCCGCGCTGGTAGGCCCAGTGAGACTAGGTGGATCAAGTATTTTAAAGGTTGGCAGGTGCAACCTGATCTCGTTTAATACCTAGTACCTAGATCTGTTCTAGTATATACGCTCATCTCTAGTTGGACGAAGAAAAAAGAAAACGACAAGCAACCATTATGAATATCACTTTCTTACATCCTTTTGTTATTACGTTTTGTCATTAATACAACATTTTAAAATATATATCGAAATTGATACGAATTCGATACTCTAAAATAAATATCGATATATTGCGATTAAAATTATACCTAAGTATATTACCTTTGATAAAAAAAAAAACACTGAAAACAACAAACAATAAGGTTATGTTTTTATTATTGTTTTAATTTATTATCATATACCTATGAAGTAATTATGTTACAATCTGTAAAGGCGTATCGTTTTTTCATTTCGAAAGCGCATGTAAAACTATGTTTTTGTAATATCATCAAACATGAAATACATAGTGTGGGTTTAAACGACATTCCTAAAATAACAGTTACTGATATTCGCAAATTGTTAAGACAAAAGGGATTTGCTGTTCAGGATGGCTATACGTCTTTTATAACAAAATGTGCAATATGTTCTGGAGATGAAAAAAACGGTGACAGTAAGGTCTATGTTAACAAACGAACCGGTTAGTATAATTTGTAAACTTAGCATATCCTCGAAAGTAAGCAGTTATTTAAAATGTACTTCGTTAATACAATATTATATTACTCAAAGAGTTCACTTAATCTTTTATCACTTTGTTGAAAGTTTTATAAACACACACTACTTGTTCTATATAGTTGCTTACATATATTGCTGGAGAAACTTATTGTTATAACTACATACAGAAGTCGTCGTCGATTCACACGCTCATACTTATAATAGATGAAATGTTTTCACAGGTAATTTCATGGACATCATTTACTCTTAGATAGTACTTAATTATTTTGTGGTGTGTACATCCATGACAAACATCTCCCCATTACATATTTTTCAGTGTTCAATGCTTCATTTTTTTGTGGTTTAGATATATATAGCAGGTGCGGTCAAGATATTTATACTAAATAGTGACTCTTTCTTGACAAAATTAAATTAGTTTTATTTTCTCTATTTGGTGAAAATTAATATTTTTTGTCACTTACATTAAAGAGTACCAAATGTACTTTAACTTTTTATTTATTATTTTTGTGATTTGGATAAACACTTGTACTTTAACTTTAGTCACTAGTTGAACAGTTTTTTTTGATGACTAGGTGATCATTAATTAATAAATCAAAATTTGGAGATCTATCGTAGTAGTATTAATACCTACTACATTTTTATGGGTTCATAAAAATTATTGAGAATAGGAAGTGGAATATCAGAGTATATGTTCTCAGTAAATTGTCTTTTGATTCCAGGTTATTTTCTTTGTCCTAAATGTGACATTCATGGAGACTGGAATATTTTAGAAAGACTAGTAAAAAGAGCCAAAATAGAAGCAACAATAAAAGATTACATAGAGAAAATGCATCAAAATGCTTGCCAATTTCAAAAAGATTGGCAAAATATTTTAGACAATACTACTTCAATGTCAAAACTAAATGAAAAGGAAGTCTTAGATATATTTAGGCTATTCGAGTATCCTGTAAGTACACAGTGCCTTAAATTTAAACTCACGTTTTTAAATACTATTAAAAATGATTGTAACATATTTTAATATGTAGAATAAAACTACTTTAAAGGATTTTGTCACATTTAAATTTATTTGTGTATTTAACTCCAGACTTTTTGATTGCTTTGCAGCACCCATGGTGTGCTTGATGTTAAATGCTTGACTTCCCAATGTCACGGTTAATCAAGAGTACTTTAAGCACTTATTATTAACTAGCTGTGCCTGCAGCGTAGCTTGTGTATTTTTTTTTTATAGGATAAGGCTGACAAACGAGCACACAGTCCACCGGATGGTAAGTGGTTGCTGCGGCCCATAGACATCTACATCTATCCTCGTTTGCGAATCAAAATGCAGATGCGTTGTCACCCGTGAGGACTAAGATGGAATGCCTCATTTCCAGTAAAAAGGGCCTCCGGCCACCTGCACTCACCAAGCGAAATGCAGAGGTAAACCTTTACTTCACGCTGGTATTCTGTGAGGTCGTGGTACCACCCCGGTTCGAGCCGGCCCATCCGTGCGACAGCAAAAGCTGCCACGTGGCTCTACCACTGTTCAAATATATATAGTCTGTATAAATATATAATTATAGGTTTTACATATAACATTTGTCTTTTAGGTAAGAGAATATTAAACGATTTATATCATTACTGTATCAATAAGTGGTAACAAAATAAATCGTTATCATCAAAGTTCTAAGTCGTTTATGATAGAGCTTCTGTGTAAACAACGTTAGAAGAAGGCTTAGCCGGGGTGTACACAAAAAGGTTACGGGGGCATCTAACGCGGGAAAAAGCAACATAGAGTTGGCCATGTGCATAACAGTCAGTACTGAGGTGCACTCCTACAGTGCGTAAAGTTTGACCTTGCGCTTTATTTACGGTCATCGCATAACACACGCTGACTGTGACTGGGAACTGAATGCGCTTAAAACTGAAAGGAAAGTTATTTCTTAATAGAGGGATTTTGGGTTTTTGCGTATATTATAAATACAATATAACAACATTTTGTTGCAATTTTGTTACTTTTGGTCGGGTTCCGTTGTATAGCTTGGGTAGATAAAAATTTCTTCAGTAAGTCTCAATACGATTCACCGGCGGAGAACCTCAACACCGCTATTTAGTAAAGGTTGTAATTTGTACAACTCCATCTATTACATCCTTTGTATGAGAAAACATCCTTTTTTTAATCTCTTTTTGTGTTTTAAGTATAAATATATTAATTATTATGGAACGTTTTTTTTACACACAAATCTTTTTATTGCTATTTCTGAGATTTTATGGCGCCATTGAACAAATTCGAACCTACATTTCAAAATAATAATCATTATTTTCTATAGAATTAACCAATTTTAATAAAACTAAGATTAAATGTAACTCAAAGATACACTTTATGATTTTCTTAACGATTTCTTTGAAAAAAAAAAAGATCTTTAGACGTGATACGTTCATAAAAAAACAGACAGGCAATTCTAAAAATTATAAAAATGTACTTATTTAATTATTTTCAGTTCCCCATAATGATTTTAGCCAGAAAAATATACTATACAGTGTACAGAAACAGACATGTTATCATCATTTTTAATATATGTATATATTTAAAGAGAGATGGCGCTGCTAACATCAATTCTAAAAATAAAAGAGATTAATTGACGCGATTGATACATTATATCAAACTTAAAAGAACTTATATATCAGTGCCTGCACAGTAAGCAAAAAAGAAAGTTTGATCCTCGCCAAAACCAACGCAATTGTTAATAGCTCTTAAAATTTGATTTACCACATAGAGTACTCGGCGGTAAAGAATAAATTGAGTTTGTCAACACGCAGTAGGGCAGCAAGTAATATAAAGATTAGCAGTAAATATGAAAACTCATCTGCAGGAAAATACCACAACCTGCCTTTTTGCATTAGATTTGCACAACACCACCATCTATCGATGAAATTGGTTACTAACTATTCTACTTTAGATTTAGTTAATAAGGTTAACATAATGGGGGTGTTATAAATTAATTTGCTTAATTCCGCGTAAAGAAAGAAAATGATGTGTCCTGCCCAGCTTTAAGGGGGACCTCCCACCCTCCCTCAATCGCGCGCACTATACCTGTCAGCACCACCACACTACTTAGCGGCCAGCCTCCGCAGAGTCTACTTCACAACAAACAAAAAACTTCCATCACTTTCATACCAAAATGGTATGAAAGTGATGGAAGTTTTTTCACTATGTTACTTCTAAATTTCTCCAAGCGACGTGCATTTACTGGAACAGACATAACTTTCTCATCTACTTGCTTTTTGTGAACATAAGGTAACGAAACTACTTGTCCACAGTGATCAGAACTTAATTTTATAAATTATACATTTATGCAACGGCTTCACATTTGTAAAAATGTTGTCTATACATGTTGCACTAGATTGAGAAAGACGCGTTGGCTCTATAAATAAATTAAAAAGACCATATGATTTAAACAATGATCTAAATTTAATATTGATGGAGGAAGCTTCTAGGAGATTGATATTAAAGTCTCCACATATTACAGCAGATTTATTCTGTTTATTTTATCATTTTTGTTTATCATTTTTATTATATGTATAGATTTTAATCTGATCTACACCAAATGAGCTTACTGTATCTATCTTTAGTCTTGCAATGATATGCTGGGCTTTGGATTTAATTTCATTAGTTACATAATATTAAGCAGACAGTATTACCCAGGTGCATTATATATTAAAATTAGGATGAATTTTATTTAAGCAGTCTCCCATATCATCTTTGGTAGGAATCAATGTTCCTTCGTGAGAATTTATGATTTATTAATTCTTATGTAATGGTGGTAGCCATTTAGGAAATGATCACAGACTGCAGACTTCCTGGAACATGGGTGTTTTACATAATCTGTATGTTCTTTATGCAGGTTATAATACATCTTTTTATTTGCCCTACCACATTCACAATAAGGCTTATACACTTCTCTGTCTTCTAGAGGGATATTACACTTGACAGATAATAAAAACTGACTAATGTTCTTCAGCAGCTTGTAAAATATTCTAACGGAAGCTCACTTCGAGATGTAACCAATCTTGTCTGTAGTACATAATATGGTAGTACAACATACACATGATCACCAGTGGCTGGATTGTGAATCCATCATCATTCACTGTGCTTGCTTAACCTGCAGAAGCTCGGCAGTCAGGTGTTTGCTGTTACAAATCCCATGTTCTCTCTGAAACAAAAGTTTCCAACTCAGAACTTGAATTTGTCCTTCTGCAATGGCTATCCAGATTATGAGTAAGACGTATGTCTTTTACCTCATTGTCAGAATGGAAATGCATTTCTCTCTCTCTCTTCTGTGCCCTCTGAGTGTTAATAGTATTTTCATTATGTGTTGTGCTAATCTATAAGTTGGCAAATCGATCTAGCTCTCCAATAGACATAATAGAGTGTTTGGTTTACGTAAGAACATTAGAAGTTAAAAATAATGCCATCAAAAACATAACTTGTAAAAAATGCCAAGTCTCGCAATTCAGTTCTTCTACCGTAAAAAGTTGTGAGATCGATGATACCAAGTCGGTTAATTTATTCAATCCCTACTTAAGGGTCCTTCTGTCTTAAGTTACTACATAATTAGCTAACCTAACAACATCTTATAGTGACCACATCAATACTAAAAATCTTTTATATTTTAAATAAATAGATTGACTTGGCCATCGAATGAAAACACAATGTATCTCTCAAGTAATACATATTATATTAAATTAGATCGTTTAGTGCGGCATTTTTTACAAGTTATGTTTTTGATGGCATCTCATTTCTTTTTGTAGTTATATCTAGGTACCTATGTACACCTATTCCATTATATTATACATATATAGGTACACTGATTCATTCAATGCAAATGTAACTTTGTAATGCTATATATTTATATGGGATTACAAAGTTATTTATGCAGTTGGTGTATCTCGAAAACTGGACCGAAATTGCAAAATATTTTAATTTTTTCTTGATTTGTATATTAAACAATAATGTTATTCCAAATTTGAAGCTCCTATGTCTGCTAGAAGTGCCTTAGAGTTTTGATGATCGGTCAGTCAGTGAGTGACAAAATTAAGAAATTTTGACTAAGTAGTTATAATTCTTAAACTACTTGTTCAAATTTAATGAAATTTGAAATATACCGAGTTTATACATTGCATACTTGATTTGTGAAAATTCAGGCTTCTAATTTTATCCACAACGAAGTTATAGGGTTTCGAAAATGGCCTGAACTGCTTCGAAAAAAGGATGGTACGGCCGTGCCGCTTTTTTTCTCGACTTGGCGGGGGCACTGCCGTGCCCCCAGATTAAACATTTCAAAAATCCATAAAAGTAGTTTTATTCAATATATTGTTTGTGTTAACATAAATAAATATTATATTTTAATATAGTTTTACTAAAATGATTACTAAAAATCATTCATATATTTAATTATTAACAGTATCATCATGAAGCAAATAAAGTCTTGTCTGATGTAAGGATTTCTACAGATCATACAACATTATATTTTCCTTTGAAAAATGCAATTGAAAAAGTAATAGGATATCGTAAACTTCAAGCCGGGAGAGAAGAAGAATCTGAAAGCCACGGGATGCATTCAGCTGGTCTATTCTGGTGCAAGGCTCATAAAGTGAGTCATAATGCTCAGGCTATTTTGGTTCCAAGTATACAAGATGTATTGCATTTGGCAGCTCATAAAATTCCTGGTATGAAAAACTATATGTACCCTTATTTAGTTTCTTTTTTATAAATGTATATAGAGGTAAGGGTGACAAATGAATTCACCTTATGGGTGCTGTGACTCACAGACATTTTTTTTAGATTTACGGCAACTTGGTTATCCATAGCTCGGAACACATCGAACACACGAGTAGTGAAAACAACCGTCCCAACTGGCGCGCGCGCCAAATTTAACTACTTTGATACGCGGTAAAAAACCGACACCAGATGGAACGGCCCGCTCCACGTTTGATTGATCTAAAGAACAATTTGGCGCGTGTTTCAAAGCGGTATCCATTTCGCGCGGCTGGAACGCGCGCCAATGTTCGACCTCTTGGAGCGTATAATCGATACGCGGCTATAGGACGTTGATAAAAGAAAATATGTTGACAACCCCCTTCTCATAGATAGCAGTATAACTCTCTCATAGATATGAATATTTGATATAGATATCCTATGAATAAGTGATGTATAGGGGAAGGAGGGGCAAGACGGGGTCATTAACGTTTGGAGCCTAATAAAACGCAGATTTTTAAGTATTTTGAATATTTATTTATTTATAATTACTCTTACATAATCAGTCTTTGGAAGTAAGGAACTTCAGAAACTTTACACCCAAAGAAAAAGAAAAAATCACCAATTTTGTCAAAAATGTCCAACACCCCACCTTGCCCCCCAGGGAGGGTAAGACGGGGTACCCTATTGGGCAAGATGGGGTATTGAAGACATACTCTAATTTTGATCGCAAAACTAGCAAACAAATATTGCCTCATCGTCCTCGTCATCTATCCCAGCACAGCTACAGTGAACCCAGTTCCACAGAGAGAACATGCAGCCCATCCTTCATTAAAATCCAAGTATTTTCAATGGCAGTAAAAGCAAGGGACATTATCTTCTTCGTTGTCACATTCTGGTGAGGAATTAGGATTATTGTTGGTTTTCTTCCTATTCTTTTTCCTATTTTTTTTTTGGTCTTTCACCTCTCTTTTTTTCTTTTTTTATCTTCTGCCAGTTTCTTTTTGTTTCATTGTTTCTTCTAACTCATTTTTTTACGGGGAAGAAGTTACGATAGCCGTTTTTCCCCGTTTCCTCGTCACGTGTGAAATTTTGCGAGTTACAGGATAAGGCATCACTTGCTGAGGACTAACAACAGAAAATACTGATGGTGGAGTAGTTGGCCTTTGATTTATTTCAATATTGGTCATCCAAGTGGAGCATCCTGGCTCAGGCTCTGCTTCAATTTCAGATGGTGTCATAACAACAGACATGCGGCATATCAACGGTTCGTCAATTGCAGGTATTGTTGGAGATGTTGCTCCGTTGCCAGACGTAGCGGTTTGTGGTAATGCTTCAGTGATGGATAATCTCTCTGTTTGTGGAATATCTGTCATCAATGATGGAGCAAAATCAGTATCGAAAAAAACTGTTGGATCGTATGGGCAAATCCCACATTTTTTGAAGCCATTTACAGCCGTTGCCATAGTAGAAGCTTGAATAAAGGCTTTACCAAAAATCTCTGCTACTTGCCGGATAGTTACCACCATCCCTGGATGGCTTCAAAGCCAGGCTGTGATTTGGTGGTCGTAGTATGTGCTCAAGGGATTCATGTATGCTACATCGGCAACTTGAAGTCGATCACTCGTATGTGGGGGGAAGCATAATATAATAACCCCGTTTGAAAGAGCTTCATTAAAGACGTCAAGGTTTTGTGTGTGAGTGCTGTGGCCATCTAACAACAACAGTACAGGTCGATCAACCGTTGCTCCACTAAATTCAACAAACTTCTTAAACCAGCCAAGGAATTATTCAGCTGTGATCCAGCCAGAATCACTACGCACACCCCAAGATCCAGGCGCAGCATTCATTCAGCATTAGCTGAGGATCCATCCTCTTTCTTGGGAATACCATCATTTTTTTCATCACAATTAAATATTCTGTCCGGTGAAAGTTTGTGCTCATCATAAACGTTGCCGTGGAAGTTGAAAAACTGTTCAACAGCTTGTTTGTTAAACCCAGCGGCACGTGCAGCTGAAGTGTTTTCTGGTTTTCGTATCGACAATTTTGGATGCCTGCTTAAAAATCCCTGAACCCATCTTTGCCAGTTTCTTTTTTTTTCAGAGTTAAAGAAATGTTGCTGCCTATTTTTTACTGCAAGAGTGTATGCCAAAGCCCTTAAATCTTTTGTTGTAAGTCGGTAAAGATGACTCTCCATATCCATTATATAATTGCAAAGTTCTTTCTCTTCATCATCAGAAAATGTTCGCTTTTTTAGGCCTAAAAGAACTTTCACTGAAGTTGTAGGAGCAGCAGGATCTTCTAGGGCTGCACGAGCTTTTTTAACTTTTCTTTAGAGGGTTGGCACAGAATATATTTTCGCCGCTAATTTATGCCCCATTTTTCCTTCAATTACAACATCTACTGCATTTTTCATACTCTGTTCACTCCAATTCCCCTTCTCTATCTTTCTCTCTCTATCTAACTCCATCCTAAAACAAGATAAAACTCAATTATAAGTTAAAAGGATCATAAAGTGTCATAGAGAAATCATAACTTTCTTCGAGGGGCAAGATGGGGTGCCCCATACCCCATTTTGCCCTCACACGCTCATTTGAATAAAATAAGATGCCTTAAAAAATAAAATCGAAATATGGGAACAAACATGTTCTTACCTGCTGGTGTAATCATTGATAAACAAGTATAACTTCCAATCAGTTCTAGACAACTAATGTTGAGGTACAGAACACATGCGATGTATAAGAAGAAAATCACAACGAATTTGACAAAAACCGAGTTTTTGGCGGTAGGGAAAATACACATGGACTCACAAGCCGGTCACAGCGCTGATTGATAAACAATACAATAACGCGTCATTACGAGCCAGTTCGGCTGTGATTGGTTGTTCGTACGACCGATGAGACCCGCTACCCCGTCTTGCCCGCTACCCCATCTTGCCCCCCCTTCCCCTACCCAGATATATAAGAGGTCTTGTCCAGCTGCTAAATGTTTACAGGTTTTTAAGGAGTCATACAGTCCTTAAAATAAAATCAATGCTTTTGGTCTTGCATTAACAACAGTGATTCTTGTGATGTTCTGTACTCGGCACTGATTTACTTAAAGAGCACTAAAGTAAAGTAGCATAGTTGACGGCTTTTTATGTCCCACTGCTGCACACAGACCTGCTCTTATTTCGTAGAAGGTTAATTAACAGTAACAAATAGAAATTGTCCATAAGTGCATTTTTATACAAATTGGATGTGACAATATGCAGAGTTCATGTTGGACCTCTAAAGATTAGTTGTAGGAAAATAAATTATGTTTAAAAAATGCATTCTGTTTGTGTCATCTGATCATCATTGATCATGAGCTGTGATGATCCTGATAATTACTTTATTTTATCCTGGTGGTTCTTATCAGGAAAAAGTCATAAAATTATTGTATTGTCATTTGTTCTTGATACGAGTGTAAATTTTGAAGTTCATTGGCCATCTACAAGTTGGTAAAAATTACATTAAGAGATTCTGTTACATAGATACACGCAAAGTTAATAAAAGAGTGTTAAAAAGAAGTTGCATGCATGCATGCATAGAAGGTGCATTTTTTTTATAGAATATGGGTGACAAACGAGCACACACCTGATGGTAAGTGGTTGCTGTGGCCCATAGACATCTACATCTATCTTCGTTTGCGAATGAAAATGCAGATGCGTTGTCAGCCGTGAGGACTAAGATAGAATGCCTCTTTTTCCAGTAAAATGAGTCTCCGGTTCTCTACACTCACCATACGAAACAGCAGCATCAAACTGCTATTTTACGCTGGTATTCTGTGACAGCGTGGTACTTCCCTGGTCAAGCCGACCCATTCTTGCTACAACTATACTATTAATATAGCTGCAGCATGGCTCTACCACATAAAAATTATTTTATAGGTTCTCTAGTGTGGCTAAATAACTGCAATCTACCACCAGTACTGCTTCCAACACTGGAGGGATATCAAAAATTATGCTTATGGGGTGACTGGGACAATATGCGCACTGTTGCTGAAAAATTGGGCGAAGAGAGATGTCGTTTTGTCAGGTAATGTTTTCTAATTTTCCCAATTATCATGTGTAAATTATTGTTATTAAAATGTTATTATTAGACCAACAGATGGATTAGTGACTGCATCAGAAACAGCTGCTGCCAATTTGTCTCTAAAAACCCTTGTAACAGAGGCGAAACCTGCAGCACATCGGTCCATAACAACTTTTTCTGCTTTGAGGGATGATGTCTATGCAGAACTCACTAACATTGATAAGGTGAGTTATTTGTATATTTTAACCTATTGCGTACTATTTCCTCACTTTACTCCCTTATTTTCTATAACAGTTAACACTATTAACAGACAGGTTACCAATTCTAGTATCCAATCTTGTTATTTAGTATGGTTATTTTCAAACAAATATAAGAGATAACGATTTCGCCATTTGCAGGTTACGACTCGGTGGTTGAAACTAAGGTCATAACGTTTTCGTTTCAGCATCGTTCGTTTGGTAATGATGATTTGTTTATTGTAACCTTTGTTATAGGTGCGGGGAGTAAAATGGCGACGTTTTCCTGCTCTTACACGTTTGCTCGGCGGACACCGGCGTGGCGAACTCACCATCCTCACAGGACCTACCGGCTGTGGCAAGACTACGTTGTGCGCTGAAATGTCCCTAGACCTTGCGCAACAAGGGGTATGTATAAAGCTAAATATGCAGCTATACATTCCACACCACTCTATTGGTTTAAAGCTTTCTTCCTTGTCTAAATTTGTAATGAGGCTAGAAATTCATTAGTATAGTAGGTATTTAATATTTTCAGGTCAATACCTTGTGGGGCAGCTTTGAGATACGCAACTCACGGCTAGCACGAACGATGCTGCAACAATTTGCTGGACTACCGCTTGAGCAAAACCTGCAGAACTTCCACAAATATGCAGACGATTTCGAGAAACTTCCAATTTATTATTTGGCTTTTCATGGACAGCAACCAATTAAAGTTGTAATGGAGGTAAATTTTCTTTCAAATGCTATTTTTTGTATTTAGAATCATTCACTGAAGCCTCTAATTGTTCATCTATATTTAGATATAGATGCAAAAACCTGTATAAATAGGTGTTGCATTTTTGTAGCCAGGTGGTGGCGGCGTCAGAGAATCCATCACCTAATTTCGTTCTGTCGGTGTCGTAAGAAGCGACAATGAAACCCCAGGGAAGCAGTATCAAAGGTGCAAGAGGTCTGGTTACTGGTACTGTGATCGACAATTCTCCTGCGAAGCATGGTGATTTAGGCAAATCCTACTAGCGGAAGAGGTTCAGTTGAGGACTTGAGGTTGGATGAAAAGGAAGATTAGGTTTTATTGATTAGTGTTTATCGATCGGTTTCTGGTTTCAGACCGAGCCTAAATAGAAACAAAGGTTTTATAAAGTTACAAATATATTAAAATACAAATTACTTTTTTGGTTTTGTGTTAGTGTTACGACTTGGGGTTCGAGACAAAAACTGCCGAGTTAATTACCAAAATGACACTTTAATTACAGAACACTAATTATAACTTAAAACCACACTAATAACAAAACACAATTGTACTACTGATCACTTTAGTTCGCAGTTGTATCGCTTCGAAGTATTCGCTTGTATTGCCAACTCAATACTGACTCCAGTCGCTTTTTTTTGCGCCTAATGCAAGGCACCCTCCGGAAGCGGGGGAGGGAGCTGGTTAATGCTCATAGCATACCACGCAGCCGGCTGCGTGGTTATGTGGGACTCACTTTGAAGAAGTGCCTACCCACTAAACACCACCTGTGGGACTGGCTCTGGCCTGAATGGCCTCTTCGGCGCATCGGAAGCGACCCCCCTTAGGGAATGAGGGCGAGGGGTACAATCTTACTGGGACGGGAGCGCGGGTCAACCAAGACAGCCGCACGGGGGCAGCGATGCCAGAGGAGTGGAGAAGTAGAAGTCGTATAAGCGAGAATGCACCCACCGCACGGGGACGGCGAGCGTGGACAGCCAACGCAACCGCACGGGGGCGGTGGTGTTAGCGGAGACGGGGAGCGTGGATAGCTAACACAACCGCACGGGTTCAGCGGCACTAGCTGGGGCGGGAAGGCACTCAACGTACGGGGACGGTGAGCGCGGACCGCTAACACAATCGCACGAGGGCGGCGGCGCAGCGGAGGCGGGACGGGCCGGGACTGACGTTCTATCCCTCGACTGAACCGACCGAGGAATTCCCGTATGGGGCGGGTGCTCGGTCAGCTAGCGGACCCCGCTAGCGCACAACCGCTCGAGAGCGGCGGCGCAAGCGGAATGTTGCTCCGGTTGCGGTCTATACCGGCCTTATATAAGGCCTAAGATAGTTCCAGAATCTTCAACTGTAGAAACATTTAGAATGTTCGAGTACATACCGGCCCAAAGTTCTTCCATAGAAATTTCTAGAAGAATCTTGACTCTCCTAGTTCTGCCACTCGATACTAGAGGGTGATAGTGGTAACTAGTGTTGCCATTTACCAGGCATTAATGGTGGCCCTCAACATTACATTTTCGGAGTTCGTAAATCTAATACCTTAAAGCTTAATTTTGAGATTAAATTTCTATAATGAAGTAAGGTAAAAACTTTAATTCTAGATATTTTGGAATGTTCATGTTTTTACTTCTTGTTTTTTTATTTTTTTACTTATTTACAAAAAAAGTCACAGTTTAAACTGAACAAATGAGTATATATTGCTACTGCATTACGCAGTAAGCAGGGGTGCTTTCACATCTGGGCTGAAGTTTCGACGGCCTGGGATGTAAACATCAGCATCCTTAAAAAGAAGCATACCTCTACCTCCAGGTTCTTCAAAAGAGTTATTGCCAAGGCAAAGTATGATCATATTGTGTCGTGAAGCGACAATTAAAAAAGAGAACCTAACCTAACAACAACGAAAACAACAAGAATAGAACAAGAAAATAATATATTTAAAATTTAAAAAAGATATTTACAATTTTATATAAAAAATGAAGTATGATGATGGTGATGGGTAACGTGAATTACAATTAAATAGAAAATAAAGATAGATGAATATTGAAGCGGAGCCTGAAGGTCAAAGTTGCACACGTTGCGTTTGGAGTATGAGTAGGCACACGCTGAGCTTGGGGTCTCGCAGCGCCTGGAGCAAGCACGCACAGTGGCTAAAGATAGCACGGACACTAGTAGGTGGAGGCGCAGGCGACGACTCCAGATGAAGGCAAAGGCTTGCAGGATCCCGGAGTAGTGCGGCCCCGCACTTGGAGTAGGCTAGGCGACGACTTCGGGTAAAGACAGAGGCTTGCAGGATCCCGGAGCAGTGCGGCCCCGTGCTTGGAGTAGGCTACGTCGACGACTTCAGGTGAAGACAGAGGCTTGCAGGATCCCGGAGCAGTGTGGCCCCGCGCTTGCAGTAGACTAGGCGACGACTTCAGGTGAAGACCGAGGCTTGCAGGATCCCGGGGCAGTGCGGCCCCGGGATAAGGCCTTTAGGAGATGCTTCAAGTTTGGAAGCTGAAGCGAGACTTGCTGTATTGACCAATGATTCGGCTTTTATACCTTTTTAGAGAGAACGGAAAATTATTTAAATTAAAAGCAAATTTTTGTAAATGGCCCAGAGCAAAAGAGTATTTATGTGGAAATATTGAAATAAAAACATCAGACCGGTAACGAATTTGAATAAAAATTGCCACGACAACCAAATAAACAACGATGTCAAAACATTTCAATTTTTGGTTTTAGGCTTGTAATTGAGAAACGGCAAGATTTAACTAATATTAATAATTTAACGGTAAGAAATGAGTTATTATTGATATAGGAAAAAAGGTAGCGCAACAGCGCACACGAAACCCGAAATTGCAGAGTTACGGAGAACTAAATAAAAGATCGAAAAAGATAGACTCCATTGACAGCGTGAAAATTACGAAGTGAAAATGATTTGTTATTGTGCTTTATAGTCTAAAACGTTACAGGATCCTATGGAAATAAAGGTGATGCAAAAAGAAAATCAAAAACAGAATGGAAAAATAAATTTAAAACAGTGTAAAATGATATGTAAGTACCATAACACTACATTTTCCCCCCGACCCTGGAAAATTTTTGACTCAGCAAAAATTTTGACATGTACGTTCTAAAATAAACCATAAAAACACAGCTTTGCAGAAACAGACATCAACAGGCAAAATCAGATATACTATCTCTTACATTCATCATCTGCATTCAGGTAAGGGTGGAGTTCACATTCAATGACTACCACTCGACTCGACTCTAAAAGTGTGTTTTCGAAAGGACATTCAGGCTTATTTAAGGAGTTGTCATCCGCACCTGCGTGGAGAAAAAAATTAAGGGAGTAGTCAGCCGCTCCCAAGTGAAGATAAAGATAAAGAAAATTAAGGGAGTAGTCAGCCGCTCCCAAGTGAAGATAAAGATAAAGAAAATTAAGGGAGTAGTCAGCCGCTCCCAAGTGAAGATAAAGATAAAGAAAATTAAGGGAGTAGTCCGCCGCTCCTAAGTGAAGATTAAGATAAAGAACTTAAGCTTTAGTCGAAGAGACCGAAGACCATATCTTCATCGTCAGATTCTTCCTTCTAGGTCTCTTTCTCTTCCTTCTTCTCCTCAGCTGCCGGCGCTGCAGCAGCGGCAGAATTGGCGAGAAATTAGTTCTCCTTCCTTCGGAAACCCATGAATTCTGGTCTCTGGCCAAGGCTGTCCAAGGGAATTTCTGTAAGCTATCACTTCCATCTCTGCACAGGAAGGACGACTCACTGGCCCATGCCGCAAAAGAGAAAGCCAACTTTTTAGGCTCCCTTTTTACTTCCACCTCGACTCTCGATGATGGGAAGAACACAACATTTACCATCCCGTGGTGTGAGTGCTCTATGCCCGAAGTGAGATTCACACAGGGCTTAGTACACAAATCACTCTTCTCCCTGGACATCCACAAGTCAAGTAGGCCTGACGCAATCCCCACAATTGTGCTGAGGACGTGTGCTCCAAAGTTGGCACCGATTCTAACGCGTCTTTTCCCGGACTCCTACTACCTAGGCGTAGTCCCGAATTCATGGAAGACTGCTTTAAGAAAGATAACCGCTCCGATCACCCAAAAAAAAAGGTAACGCTCTGATCCGTCCAACTACAGGCTGCAGCTATATTAGTGGTATGGTTGTAGCACGAATGGGTCGGATCGACCGGGGAAGGACCACGTTCTCACAGAATACCAGCGTAAAATAGTAGCGTAATGCTGTTGTGTTTCGTATGGTGAGTCTAGAAAACCGAATACACTTTACTGGAAACGAGGCATTCCATCTTAGTCCTCACGCGTGACGACGCAACTGCATTTTAATTCCTAATCGAGGATAGATGTAGATGTCTATGGACCACAGCAACCACTTACCAACCGGTGGACTGTGCGCTCGTTTGTCACCCTTATCCTATAAAAAAAAATCCCTACTTTCAGCTCACTGTTCTTTTTTGTGCCATATGTTGAGTAGAAGTCTCACATCAACACCTTATAGTGGTTTTTGGAGAAATGCTTGGCTCTAGAGATATTCTCATACATTGCCTCTATCTCCTCTTCAGGATGTACGAATATGTTTCCTACTTCAGTCTTATCTATTGACTAACAGATTCTCGACGTGACTGGTGTCTGCGAATACTGGGTTGTCGAACCAATTATGCGATGGCTGGAGAGGTAAGAGTATAATTAGACGGTCAACGTACTTGTAGTCTTCTCTATTTAAAGATGTTTGCAGATATCAATAAGCTGTAGTAGCTATAATCTAATAAAAAGACCGTAAAGTCTTTTGTGTAACGCAGGCCGTTGAACACGCGCGCTACATGCACGACATTGCGCACGTGGTGGTGGACAACGTGCAGTTCATGTTGGGCCTCGGCGAGGAGCGCGAGGGTGACCGCTACCAGCGCCAGGACTCCGTGGTGGCTGCTTTCCGCACCTTCGCCACCGCGCGTCACTGCCACGTCACGCTCGTCATGCACCCCAGGAAGGTGAGCAGGACCCACTTTATGGGTTTATTATAAACTATTTTTTTAATGTATGTTCACCGATTACTCGAAGACGCCTGAAACAGTTTGGAAAATTATTTTCTTGTTTCAAAGGGTATATATACTTCTCAGGTGGTCCCATATAAATTTGATCAAGGTCTGACCATTAGTTTTTGAGTTATCCTTAATAATTTATATTGAAGTCGGTTGTACAAAATTTTTAATTTTACCAGTTATACAATTTTACTGCCGCATTAGAAATGTCTCCTGTATCGTGTTTTTTTACACACATAAATTACACATGAACAAGCATCCAGTTCCAGAACAATTTTTTTATAGATGAAGAGTGACAGACGAGTACACAGTCCACCTGATGGTAAGTGGATGCTGCGGCCCATAGACTACATTTATCCTCGATTAAGAATCAAAATGCAGATGCGTTGTCAACTTGAGGACTTGTATGCCTTGTTTTCAGTAAAAAGGGTCTTCACTTCTCTACACTCGCTATAAGAAACACAGCAGCATTAAGCTGCTATTTTACGCTGGTATTCTGAGAGAGCGTGGTCCCACCCCGGTCGAGCCGACCCATCCGTGTTACAACCATAATATAGCTGCAGCGTGGCTCTACCACATCTAGAGGTTTTTTATAGATAAATATTTATAGGTCATTGGCTTGGCATCATAGGCTTGCAGTGCTGCAGCTTAACTCTTAGCGACTACGCTATCGAACCGTCACCACTCTTTCCTCAGGGTATATAATAATATGGTATTTACTTCAAATATTTCGCAACGTGGAATGGGTCGCAGTAGATAAAAATACCGTGTAGTTCTGGTGTAAGAATATCCACTATTGGATAAAAATTCTCAATATTTTTTTTAAGTAAGTACAAAGCATAGAGGAAGCCCTAAAAATAACTTTTAATAAAAAGAATAGAATGATTTTACATTCTGAAGTCGGTGCTGAGATATACGAAGCAGCATATTGTTACGAGCTTGGGGTTCGAGACAATTAAAACTGCCGATTGAATTACCAAAATTGACACTTTAATTACACAACACTAATTACAATCTAAAACCACACTAATAATAAAACACAATTGTACTACTGATCACTTAAGTTCGCTGTTATTTCGCTTCGAAGTATTCGCTTATATCGCCAATTCAATACTCAGTACTGATTCGTTCGTGGTCTATACCAGCCTTATATAGGGCCTCAGATAGTTTCCAGAACCTTCTACTGTAGCAACATCTAGTATGTTCGAGTACTTAGCGGTCCCGAAATTTCTAGAAGGATCTCGACTATCCTAGCTCTGCGACTCTATACTAGAGGGCGCTAGTGGTAACTAGTGTTGCCATGTACAAGACATTAATAGTGGCGCGCATCACTGCCCCCTCTTAAGACATGCTCGTCCCGAGCATTATTGGCCCCATAATAACGCGCCAGTCGATCCACATGGACAATCTTAGGAGTATCTCTTCTAACATCAGTCAGCACCCGCCAGTTTCTCTGCTGCTGCTGGGCGTTGCTGTTAGCCACACTACCCTCTCGAGATCGATCACCTTCCATTTCTACAGTTCGTTTAGGGCAGCTGGATCGAAGATGGCCGCTTTCCCCACAGCCGTAGCACCTAGGGCTGTATCCTTTAATGCGGTCGCAAACTGTAGCTGCTGCAACCTCCCTGACGCGATGGGAACGATGATCCTGTTGCATTGCTTCCACCTCTAGTGCATGGGTCAAGGCGTCCTTAAGCGTCTCGTGGTGCCCGAGCCTCACAGCAGCTCTGACTTCAAGGTCGCGGATGCCGTCGATGAATGTCTGCACCAGGTTTCCTAGTCCCGTCGAACGGCAGCACTTTGAATAATCCACCTAGCGAAGGTTATTGAGCAACCCTATCCTTCAACTCCTTTATCTCTTTCCCGAAGGTAGCTTAAAGGTCCTTCATGAGGAGCATCTGCTCTTCCATATAGCACTTGAGCTGCTTTTCCAAGCAACGGGCCTGTTCCTACTATCCGCGCTGCAGCTGCTCTTCCAACCGACGGACCTGTTCCTCCTGTCGGTGAGCCTAATCCTGCAGCATCATCATCAGACCACTTGATCAGGTGCTGCAGATGCAGGAGCTGCTGACGGGCCGCCCTCCGTGGTCAGTAGCTGGCCCTCCGACGTTTGCGGCGTTACATTACCAAATCGTCTCTGGTCCGTCTCCAGCTGACGTTGACTTCGGGTACGGATACCCTCCATGTCGTCCTTTGGTAAAATCGGCATGATTTGATCCCACTTCTGACAATATTATAGAAGAGTTTAAGCCCCGCGTTCGCGAGTTTGTTTTTGCTTTTGAATTTGTAATTACCTTCCGCTGTGACCCATTTTCCTTTTGTTTTATAATCTTAGGTTTGTACGTTAATAGGTACAAATTATGGTATCGACTCCAAGCAAATTTTTTTTATATAGAATAGGGGGCAAACGAGCATGTGGCTCACCTGATGGTAAGTGACTACCGCCGCCCATGAATAACCGCAACACCATGGGAATTGCAGATGCGTTGCCGGCCTTTTAGAAAGGTGTAAGCTCTTTTCTTGAAGGTTCCTAAGTCGTATCGGTCCGGAAAATTCGCTGGTGGTAATTGATTCCACAAGGAAGTTGTGCGAGGGAGAAAACTTCTTCTAAATCGCACAGTGGTGGACCGCCAATCATCCAGATGGTATGGATGGTAACGCGAGTTTTGTCGCGATGTGCGATGGTGAAATTGAGCGGCTGGAATTAGTCCGAACAATTCCTGAGAGCACTCCCCGTGGTAAATGCGATAAAATACGCAAAGAGATGCAAGATCTCTACGCAGTGCCAGTGTATCGAGCCGATCAGAAAGAACTCAGTCGTCGATGATTCGAACCGCTCTGCGCTGGATGCGGTCAAGTGGAAGGAGCTGGCACTGGGGTGCCCCGGCCCAGAGATGAGAACAGTATTCCATGTGGGGCCGAACTTGCGCTTTGTAAAGTTGCAAGCGATGTGCCGGCATGAAATACTGTCTCGCTCTGCTGAGCACGCCAAGCTTTTTAGAGGCCAATTTGGCCTTCCCTTCCAAGTGACAACGAAACTGCACACTATTCGATATATCGACGCCAAGGATTCCGATACTGGCTGAGACAGCAAGGGGAGTGCCTTGAAACTGAGGAGATACGACAAAGGGGTTCTTTTTAGCGGTAAACGCGCAAACCTGTGTCTTCTGGGGATTGAACTGGGCTAGATTTAGTCGGCCCCAATCCGAGACTTTGTTCAGCAAAGACTCGACTTCAGACATAAGTTTGTCCAGGTACTCGGCGACGTTTTCCCGAGAAATATTGGCACGGCCGGTATATAAGGCATCACCAGTGCTGTCGTTTGCAAAGCAATGAATGCTACCAGTTAGTAACATATCATTGATATGCAGGAGAAACAGTGTTGGTGATAGCACGACGACTTATGGAACACCAGCATTGATAGGCTTGAAATCAGAGCATGCACCGTCTACTACAACCTTGATGCTCCGATTAGCAAGGAAACTGGTGATCCATTTGCACAATTTCTCGGGAAGCCCATAGGAAGGAAGCTTCGAAAGAAGCGCTTTGTGCCAGACCAGATCGAAGGCCTTCGCTATGTCCAAACTAACCGCCAATGCCTCCCCTTAGACTCTACTGCCTCCGCCTATCTATGAGTCAGATAGACTAGAAGATCACCAGCTGATCGACCCCGACGAAACCGTACTGGCGGTCACTAATCAGCTGGTGATCCTCAAGGTACCTCATGAGCTGGCAGTTTATAATGGAATCCATTATTTTGGAGAGCAAGGAGGTGATGGCGATAGGCCTGTAGTTGGACGGGTCTGAGCGGTCGCCTTTTTTAGGGATCGGGCGGACCAAAGCTGTCTTCCATGAATTCGGGACTACGCCTTGGGAGTAGGAGTACCGGAAAAGACGCGTTAAACCGGTGCCAACTCCGGAGCACACGTCTTCAGCACAATGGGAGGGACTCCATCGGGCCCACTCGACTTGCTGACGTCCAGGAAGAAGAGTGCTTTGCGAACCGAGCGCTGTGTAAATCGCGCATCCGGCATGGAGCACTCACATCGCGGGATGATCGGCGGTGTGTTCCCCCCGTCATCTAGAGTCGAGTTGGATGCAAAAAGAGAGCTCAACAGATCGGCTTTCTCCTTTGCGGCATGGGCCAGTGAGTCGTCCTCTTTGTGCAGAGATGGAAGATATGGCTGACAGAAGTTCCTGTGGACAGCCTTGGCGAGAGACCAGAATGCACGGGTTCCCGAAGGAAGGCGAACTAGCTTCTCGCCAATTCTGCTGATGTGCTCAGACCTTGCCTTGTCAATGACGCTTTTGAAGGACCTGGAGGCGGAATTATACTTCTTTTTAAGTGCGCTGGTGTTTACATCCCGAGACGTTGAAACGTCAGCCCAGGCCCGGTAGTACTCCTGCTTATAGCGTGATGCTATTTTACAGGAGCGACCAAACCATGGCTGGGATCTGCCTCCGATGTGTACCACAGAGGATGGAATAAAAAGTTCCATACCCTGAAGTACCACATCAGCAACAGAATCGGCAACAACGCTGGGATCTTCCGGCGAGAAGCAAACCCGCCCCCAAGGGTAGGATGCAAAAAAAGACCGCATCCCGTCCCAATCAGCTGACCTATTATGCCAAACACGGCGGCAAGCTGCAGATCACAACTGCGATTGGAGCGTGAGTGGCACCGTACTCCGGATCAGACAATGGTCCGAAGAGCCCAGAGGGGCATCGACGGAGACCTGATATCCGTCCGGATGAGAGGTCAGCAGAAGGTCCAACAGGGAAGGTACATGGTCTTCCACATCTGGGATCCGCGTAGGCGAAGTAACCAGTTGTGTTAGACCATATGCCAAAGCAAAGTCATAGACAGATCTACCCGCATGATCGGTTAAACGAGAACCAAGCCATTCAGCGTGGTGGGCGTTGAAATCACCGAGTATCACGATCTCTGCGGGTGGGACCTGTTGTAGCACGGAGTCTGCAGCCATTTGGACGTGGTCGATGAGTCGGTCTGTGTCGGCATTACCGCTATGGGACCTATAGAGGCACCCGTAGACGCGGGGATGGTCGTCGCTGTCTACGCGCAGCCATAGGATGGACAGGTCCGTACCTTCAAGACTGCCGAGGCGTCGAAAACAGATGTCCTCTCTGACGTATACGCATACTCCAGCCCGGGGCACAAAGGAGTGTTCCAATTTGTACCCCGGGTAGGAGAGATATGAAGTATCAGCCGGAGAGGATACCTGAGTCTCGGTTAAAAAGAGCAAGGCCGGCTTCGCCTTCTCTAGATGGTAATGGACAGCGTTAAGGTTGGAATGAAGTCCCCTGATGTTGCAAAAATTCACGGATAGCGTGACAGGGGTCGCCTTGGTTGTATTGCTCCGCTTGCCCCGAGCAGCATTAGTCGCGAGCGCAATTTTGCCCCCCCCCCCCCCTCCCCCCGAATTCGCGGGGCAGCCTGAGCACCCACGCTCAGGAGTGAAGTAGTTTGGTCGTGGATGCTCAGCGAGGGATTCTCCAGGGGTGCTGGTACCCTCCTGGGGTAGTCTTTTATTTAATTCCACTACCATGTTGATGGGGGGGGGGGGGGGTGGAATTGGGCCCCGGCCACCTGCACTCACCAAGCGCAGCGCAGAGGTAAACCTCTACTTCACGCTGGTATTCTGTGAGGTCGTGGTACTACCCCGGTTCGAGCTGGCCCATCCGTGCGACAGCAAAAGCTACCGCTTGGCTCTACCACTGTTAAATAATAATACCACCTTTATAAGTAACAAAATAATTAACTGATTAATTTTTCTTTAAAATCGATTCTGTAATCAATCGTTTAAACAATAAAAGTTTTTATTAGTCACCACAAAATGGGAAGTTGTGATACTACATACGTATATAGGCGAATAGTACATACACCCAGTTTTTTATTAAAGTTTAGGCTATAATATCTGAAAGATATGTATTCATTAAATATAAAACAATTCGTTGATTATAGCTGATTAAAAAATGAATTGTTTATGTTGCTTATATTACCCACGAAGGAACGGGGAAGGCAGTTATGCAGTCTGGAATTAGTTGTAATATCATAGCAACCTGTTGATCCCGAATTGTCCTGACTAATCTTTTGATATTAGATTACTTGTAAACATGATATTTGCAAGTAGCCGTAATTTTACAATAACATGTTGCTCACGAATTGTGCCGATTAAGCATTTAAATATGAATTACTGAAAACATGTCATCAAGTGTAACTTTACAGAAGACGCTGACTCCACTGTATAATTGTTATTACTGGTCAAACCAATGTGTCATACTTTCAGTTAACAGACTTGTTTTGACCATCCTATCAAAGAGAATATAATCACTACGCTTACATCCTATAGAATCCGTTGCATTTAGAATAAAATTAATTATAGAACTCATCGTTGTCATATAAGCGGAGACCCTTTTTACTGAAACAGAGGCATTCCATCTTAGTTCTCAAGACTGACAACGCATTTGCATTTTGATTCGCAAACGAGGATAGTTGTAGATTTGTATGGGCCACAGCAACCACTTACCATCAGGTGGACTGTGTGCTCGTTTGTCACTCTATTTCTATTTAAAATATCACCTAGTTATGGAAGTCACTATTGCACTGAATCGGTTTAATTCATTATTGTAATGAAATGGTAATAAATGCAATCGAGACATATTATATAGTTGTTTTTGAAAAGCTTCAGCACCGCTCCCGAAACTTAACCAGGTTCTATGTTTGTTTGTGTGTACAAACGAATATTCCTATTTACAGATTTTCTTGGGTTTTTAATCACTCGTATTACCTAATATGTAGGTGAATATGTGTAACACCTATTTTTTAATTATTGCTATATCTATCGCTACATAGGCTGCACTAAAAGTATCGGGAATGAAATATTTCCACTGTTCCTGTCATATTAAAATCTTTTTAATTGAAAACTCCTTGGTTTTAAACATCGAATACCATTTATTTATTTAAAAAAAGATTCTCGGTCTTGTCACAAGGTTTTGTCAAACTTGTTTAGTCGTTGAGACAATGGAATTGACTCGAGAAAATTCAAGAGCGATGATTTATTATGACTTTCGAAGTGGTTTAACACAAAAACAGTGTGTTGACCGGATGATTTCTGCCTTTGGTGATGAAGCCCCATCCAAAACCACAATTTATCGCTGGTTTGCTGAATTTCAACGTGGACGTGTCAAGCTCAGTGATGATCCCCGTCTAGGTCGCCTAAAAACTGCAGTCACCCAAGAAAACGTTGATGCTGTGCGTAAGCTGATTGAGGAAGATCGACATGTGACATACCGCGAAATTCAGGCAACTTTGGACATTGGCATGAGTCAAATACAAATAATCTTGCATGAACAATTAGGTGTAAAAAAGTTGTTTTCCCGATGGATACCGCATTCGCTCTGTGTAGATCAAAAAGCGGCTCGCGTTACTTGGTGCGTCAGAACTCTCGAAAGATTCCACGCAGGATCCTCAAATGCTGTATACAACATCGTATCAGGTGACGAATCCTGGATATACGCGTACGAACCCGAAACAAAAATCCAGTCACGAGTTTGGGTGTTCGAAAATGAGTTAAAGCCAACAAAAATTGTTCGTTCACGGAGTGTTGCAAAAAAAATGGTGGCCATGTTACGACTATTCCTCTTGAGGGACAAAGAACGGTTAATGCAGAATGGTATGCTAGCATTTGTTTACCACAGGTCGTTTCTGAACTCCGTAAAGAGAACTGCAACCGCCGCATCATCCTCCATCACGACAATGCGAGTTCTCACACCGCACACAGCAGAAAAGAGTTTTTAGAGCAAGAAAACGTAGAATTATTAGACCATCCGCCGTACAGCCCCGACCTAAGCCCTAATGATTTCTATACTTTACCTAAAATAAAGAATAAATTGCGTAGACAGAGATTTTCATCACCTGAAGAAGCTGTGGACGCCTCCAAAACGGCCATTTTGGAGACCCCAACTTCCGAATGGAATGGTTGCTTCAATGATTGGTTCCATCGTATGGAAAAATGTGTCAAATTCTGCGGAGAATACTTCGAAAAGCAATAAATACATTTTTAAATAGTAATGTTGTGTCACTTCTTTGATTCCCGAAATTTTCAGTGCCGCCCTCGTACGACAAACAAAAAATTACAAAAAGGTAGAAGTACTAATTAAAGTCTTAATTAGTTGTTTATTAGGACAGACCTCGCGACAAATCAACCCTTTTTATTTTTTTTTATCTTTAGTGACTTACTTCGTTATAGTCGGAGGTTTTTCAGAAATTTTATTCAATCCTTTTTCGATTGTAACTTTTACAAACGTCGTGGGTTTTTTCGTAGTTTTTAATTTTGCTTTATATTCATACGCATGTTGTTTTTGTTACAACAGGAACGTGAATCTGAAGATCTGTCTACCAGCTCGATTTTCGGTAGCGCTAAAGCGTCACAAGAGGCAGACAATGTTCTAATAATTCAGGTAAGTTCAATAAAATATTTGTATTGTATTATTTAAAATGATTGATTAAAAACATAAACCATGTATTGGTGGTTTCTTTAGCAGGCTTTTTATGAGAGAATGCAAACGAGCATGCGGCTCACCTGATGGTAAGTGGCTACCGCCGCCCATTAACAATTGCAAAATAAGGGGAATTGCAGATGAGTTGTTGGCATTTTAAAAAAGAATAGGCTCTTCCCTTGAAGGTCCCTAAGCCGTATCAGTCCGGAAAATTCGCTGGTAGTAATCGATTCCACAAGGAAGTTGTATGAGGACGAAAACTTCTTGTAAATCACACAGTGGTGGACCACCAACCATCCAGATGGTAGGGTTGGTATCGCGAGTATTGTCATGATGTGCGATGGTGAAATTGAGCGGCTGGAATTAGTCCGAACAATTCCTCTGAGCACTCCCCGTGCGATAAAATACGCAATGAGATGCAAGATTTGATTGAAACCCTTTAATGTGTCCCTTATATTATAGTCACCCCAGCAAATAACTGGCTCTCTTTTGATGAGAATATGTTCGTTAAGGAAATGCTATAATAAAAATATTATGGTATATAAATTTGTCAAAATGGTCTCTCACGTAATCCTATTTGGTTCTTTGGGTGTCATTAGAGGCGATTGTAGGTCCATAAAAATCTTATGCTTCCGACAGATGGCATTAGAATCATCTCATATGGTTAAAAAAACTGCCAAGTGTTGTGTTTAAGGCAAATCCTGCTTACATGGCAAGATCCATGTTCTACCTTTTACGGGCCGCTAAATAAAAATAATGAAGAGGAATGGTCTCTATGATTTATTTTAAAATATTTGTTGACAGGACAAACGATTGACAGCTGTGCGCGGTAAGAAGTACCTGCAAGTTGCCAAGAACCGTTACAGTGGTGACCTCGGCATAGTTCCTTTAGACTTTGAAAAGGACTCTCTCAGTTATCAGTCAAAGAAAAAGAATAAAACAAAAGAAGACCCCGATAAGCTGCTAGATCAATATTTTGAGGCTTACTCAATTAATGACCAAAACTATGATATCAGTGAAACCAAGAAAAGTAATGAAACCAACAAATCTCAGAATAAAAAACAAAGTACCAGTACTTATTTAAGTGATATTTTAAGTTTGAATAGAACTAGTTAAGTGTAATTTATTTATGTCAAATAAGTAAAGTCACATTGTTATATTTTTATAATATTTAATAATAATAAAAAATATTGAGTTTTGTAAAGGCCGTTATTTATAACAAGTAGAACGTAATAATTTCTTATCATAGTAAAATGTGTAACTCTGGGATGTATCTAACTGCCGAGTTATAGATCTTAAACCACGGCTCGAGCTGCCAGTCGAGGTCAGTGTCTCTTAGTGGCATCTTAACACTGTTTCATAATCACCTAAAACAAAACTAACACAAATGGAAGTTGGCATAAGTACGTAGTATTATTTCAGATCAGATTACGACGGGCTATTTTCCGCAACTCCACCTTTAAGCACGTATTTTGCGTGTGGTCGGGAATATTGTAATTATTCGAGACATACAATCGTCCTGAAGAAGTTCAACAGTCCTTTGATGTTGCGAGCAACTTCGGCGAGTGAGTAACGGTGTGCGACGAAGCGTTGTCGTGGTGAAGGAGAATCCTACTGCGCGGCCGTTTCTTCCGAACTTTTTCTAAGACAAGTGGCAAACAATTGTTAGTGTACCACTCTGCAGTAACTATTTTTCGATCCTCTAAAACAATTGTTGCTTAATGACCTGTCCTTTCGAAGAACGAAGCCACCATCTTTTTCCCACGATTCGACCTCTCTTCACTTTAGTTGGCAACTCCTCGGAAGGAAACACCAAGACAGCAGACTGTCTATTAGTTTCAGGATCATAACAATAAATCCAACTTTCGGCACCCGTAAGTATGTCGAACACAGCATTTGAGTCACCGTTAAATCTTTGAACCATTTTACGACACCAATCAACACGACGGAGTTTTTGGGCCTCTGTCAAATCATGACGTACCTATCCACCGGGCACAAAGCTTCCTGACCGCTAAATGTTCATGGAGGTTTTTGTGCACTTGACTCATACCGATGCCTAAACTTGTCCGAATCTGCTGATAAGTCACTCTTTTGTCAGTCTCTATCATACGCCGCACAACACTGATGTTATCTTCAGTCGTCGCTGTAGAAGGCCGTCCCTCACGCAGATCATCGGTGAGATTAGTGCAACCACGTTCAAACTCATTAAACCAGTTGTAAACAGTGACACAAGATGGGGCTTCATCGTGAAAGGCCAATCGAAATCTATCATAACTTTCTTGTTGACTTAAATGACATCGAAAGTTGTAAAAAAAATCTTGTACGAAAATTTTCTCGCGTTAAATTCATGCTGACGTGACAGAGACAATTTTCAATTTGCCGCCAATTCACACACAAATGACAAATTAATAAAATACATACACAATAATATTGGGGCAAAGAGTTCCATTTTCAAAATTTTAACTTATTTTTTTATTATATCGTTTACAAGTGGCCAGTTCTAAAAACTTTCAGTGTCGCCCTCGTAAATAGGTATATACAGGATTATTTATCAAAGACTAGTCAAATTTAATAATTAAGTTCAAAATAGAAATACTGAACTGATATACACTTTTTGCAGTTTTTAAAAATACGAGTTAATAAGGTTTCTACATTTATTTCAAAATATCCGAAGTTGAATGTGATCTGTGGGCAACAACAGCGCGCGCTCGTGTGTGTACGAGCCTTTGCCTACTATTTACTTCCTTAATGACACGCTCAATATTATGGTTCCAATTTTCCCTTCATACTTTAAACGGGCTTAGGTACGTCATAATAAATAAAATATTTTTTTTTACATTTTACAGCGTGTGGGATGGATGCTATGCAAATAAAACTTCTACACTCCACAAATTAAATATATTTTATTACTCCCACACAAAAGACTGTTCGAAATACAAACGTAGACTACAGACCGAGGGAAAAGAGGTGGAGAATAAATGTAAATAATTAGTTGTAGAAAAGACAGCTGAGCTAGGAAACCGATGACAGGTTGACGCGATTTCAATAATACTTACTCAGGCGGCGTGTGCGTAGCGTCTAGCACTGAGAGCGTTACTGCTCACATAGATTATGACCAAGCAGGACTGTCAAATTTGCCACTAAGGAATCCTCAAGCCAACCCATATGTGTCTTCTTATGTCATATCACCACTGCCAACAACAAAGAAATTCGTTTCCAACAGAGGTCGTAAGCCAGTAAAGTCTGAAGCTAAAAAGAAAGAAAAACAAAAAAATTTAATCAAAAAATTTCGGAATAACAGAAAAAAAATTAAAAATAAAGGTAAAGGCAAAAAGACAGAGACTAGAAAAGAAAGGGAAGAAGCTATGCCAAAAGAAAAGGTATTAAAAAGAAACGATAAAAAGACAAACAATATCTTATTGAAAGTAATGACGATGACACTGAAAGTTTGCAATCTTCCTAATTCTTATAATAGTCGTAAGTCAAATACGTTAGGAAACTAGACTCTTCAATTATTTGAAAACCTTCTGCATTTGATGCAGAGTGTATTTTATCTGCCGACTTCCAAAAAGGAGACGGTACTGAAATCGACTGATTGTTTTTTTTTTTATGTGTGTTACCTCATAACTTTGTACTGGGCGAACCGATTTCGATGATTCTTTTTTTATATGAAAGCTGATAGTTCTTGTGTGGTCCCATATGATCAAGGTCAGACCAATGGTTATTGAGTTATTCTGAAATAACCTATATTGAAGTCGGCTGTACAAAATTTTTAATTTTTAATTATTTTATATAATGGGAAGTACAGTGAAAACAGGAGGGGGAAGAATGGGTGCAATGCTTTGTGTGCGGTTTGGGTGCACGGTGTATGTTTGTGATTTTTGCCGATAAGGATAACCCTGATAAAACTGATTACACTCATTTGATTATTAATCTTTATTATATTAGATTATTAATATTTAATAAGTGATTATAACTGATTTAAAACTGATTTAAGCTTATTTTTTTTAGAGTAAATATCCTTTTTATCCTTTTAGTAAGACCTTAAGGTAATTTGGAATACCATTTTGGTATTCCAAATTAGCTTTAGTCAAGTTACGGACCGATTTTGAAAAGTTGCTCTGTAGGATATCATTTGCATTATAAGTCTTACATTTTCTTCTAAAACAATGGCGTAACAATGTCCTAAATAACTAAGTTATGCAAAGTGAATATAAATGTCACATGTCGAATACTGAATTCTGACATTTTGCGTTCAACCTAAAATTTTACCTAGTAGTGATGTTTAGTTGTTTTAGATAGCTTGCGGGTTGATAGTTTATGAATTATGCGTGAATTTAATGAAGGTTTTATTTCTTTAAACCCTACAGACAAAATTACACAGGCCTAAAACAAAATGGTATTATAAATCCTTTCCTCTACATTTCTACATAGTCATAGAATAAGGCATGATGGACACAATTCACGCAAATCTACTTGAAGTCCAATAAACGCGCAAAACACATAGAGAGTATCAAAATCCAATAAACCAAATCACTTAGCTAGTATCGAAGTCCGATAAATAAGTCGAATTCAGAGAAGTTAAAACACCGGATAAAAACTTAGCACTGGTTACACCAGAGGGGCAGACGATAAACGACTAAGGAATGAAATATGAAATTACAATAGTCGTATTATCCCAACTTAAAAAAACAACAAGTCCTAAGAAAACACTGGCCATAAAAATACCAAACCACCTAATCAGTCAACCACAGTAGCGCAAGAGCGAGACAAAGTTTTTTTTGGCTATCCTTTTTTAACTTAAACCAGCTAACCTGATTCGAAGCGCAGTTCTAACTTTCTCGGTAACTAACGTTTTCAGTTTTAGACTTTATAAAATCAGGGATTTTTGGTGCTTGGAATAGTAGACATACATGTTACAACATGATGCCCCAGTACTAGCCAAATGAAATTTTCATTGTCATTTCTTCATGAAGGCCAGTGGTTTTACGATAGATTGTAGCAAAAATTTATGTGAAATATTTTTTTTGAACCATATAAAGTGAATGTAAATATATTTTTAAAAAAATTACTATATTTGTTTAATTGTATTTTTATAAATCTAAGGCTCAATTAGAAAGTTTAGGCTAAAATCTGATTTTGACAAAATTTTTACTTAGGTTCAAATAACTTTAGAACTACTGAATATCGCAGAACATACAAAGAGATTAAATTGATAGGTGCTGAAGTCCTCCACCCCCCAGCCACCGATGATCTACCCCTCTAGTTACACCGCGTATGGTTTATGAATATTAATTGATATGGTCAATAAGACTTAACTTATTTATTAATGTGCTGTGTGACCAAAAACATTGACAGCATCGCTCATTTGCGATAAAGCAACTGAGACTGACCGTGGCTAAAGTAGCTAAACTAGCGGTAAAATCCACGCTTACTAAGTACAACGTCTCTCTCAATCCCTTTATTGATTGCCATGGTAAAGCAGACGTTGCCAAGAAATTCTACATGCTCTAAGTAGAAAGACAAATCGATGGGAAGAATTAGAGGAATAAAGACAACACACTCCGTTAAGAACTAAATCGAGTGTCATTGTATTACTTTAGTGAGCTCCGGTTTCTCAATATATAAGCACATCCACTTTTAATATAAGTTTATGGTTTGTTCAATGAGATGGGGACAGCTCAGGCATAGACAAAGCATTTAAAAAGTCGACAAGATAAGTATAAGAATGGAACCGTCAACAACGTTCGCTCTCCATAGTTTTTGCTGCCCGCGTTGGAGACGCGTACCTACTTGACAAAATTCCTTACTAAATGCAACTTAATGCGTTCATAAAAAATGTCCTAAATATTATTCCTGGACATAAGCTCATAACCATGCCAAGTTCCATCAAAATCTGTCCAGTAGTTTCACTTTCAGAGACCATTGTGTTTAAATGGACAGATAGACAAAAAAAACGTTGTTTTGGCTTCTTCAAAATTTTAAAATATATTCAACGTACAGATTTGTCTTGTCAACAGTATATTATATATTTTTAAAATTCGTTAAATTTATTTGCTGGGTGTCTAATAACGGCGGTATAACTGTATAGCAGCGTTGCCATTCTACAAATTTTTCCGTAGATCTAGGAAATTTTTTCATCGTCCACGGAACTACGGAATTTGAGTTGAAATGTACGGAATTTGATTTCTTAATTATTTTTTTTTTGCACTTCACAGTTCTTTCAGAATAATTAGATTTTTAAAAAGTTAACAAAAAAAAAACTTTTTTTATCATGAGTGTAAACTTAGCCAACAACCGACATAACAATTAAAGTAATTTTTTTAGTATAACTATCCACAAATATTTAAGAGTTGATTATTTTATTTGTTTTTG
This sequence comes from Parnassius glacialis, assembly GCA_033319125.1. Classification (NCBI taxonomy): domain Eukaryota; kingdom Metazoa; phylum Arthropoda; class Insecta; order Lepidoptera; family Papilionidae; genus Parnassius; species Parnassius glacialis. The sequence goes on along the minus strand of JAVANC010000001.1, from coordinate 39,593,797 downwards.
GATGAAGACTCAAAATTAATACAAGAAGATCTTGATAGAATCACAAATTGGTGTGGCGTCAATAGTATGACTCTTAATGTTAACAAATGTTTTCATGTAAAATATACCAGAAAAAAAAAGCCACTTGTCTCAAGTTATTCCATTGATAATATAGTATTACAAGAGTTACCAGAAATCAATGACTTAGGAGTTACTATTGACAGGAAGTTAACATTTACATCACATGTAAACAATATTATTAAAAAAGCCACGCAGTTCCTCGGATTCATTAGACGAAACACAAAAGGATTTACCCGCAGGACTAAAATTATTTTGTACAACGTGTTTGTGAGAAGTTGCCTCGAGTTTGCCAGTGTCATTTGGAATCCTTACTATCACATACATTCCCAACGCATTGAAAACGTACAACGCGCTTTTACAAGGCACCTTGCATACCATGAAACTGGTATCTCACACAGGCAGCCCTATAATCAAAGATTGGTTGAATTTAAAATGATGTCTCTCCGAAACAGGCGGGAGATACTTGATCTGTGCTTCTTGCATAAAATAATTAATTCTAAAGTTAAGTGCAGTAAGCTGCTTGAACAGGTTTCTCTATCAGTACCTATTAGATATCCTCGCTGTTGCAATACTTCTCGAAAAACATTTCACATACCTTTCACTAGAACGCATCTTGGTAAGCAAGCTCCCATGGTTCGCATATGTGCGAAATATAACGAAATATCTCGAGCTATACCTGGCATCGACATATTCCATAACTCTTATGCTGTCTTTAAAAAAAAACTCACCGATCATCTATCGGTGAGGCCAGATTTACATTGAGAGAAAGAAAGAATGTATATGCGCGTGTGTATGTATGTATATAAATGTATGTGTGTGCGTGTGTATCTATGTATATATATATGTGTGTGTGTATGTGTGTATATATATATATATATATGTGTGTATATATATATATATATATATATATATGTGTGTATATATGGATGTACAATAGCACAAGTGTGTTTTCTTTTTTCCTTTTTTGTTCATTCCCAATGTTTACATGTATTTTTGTTGGTAAATGTTATGTACACTTGTTATTGATATACATATCAGTGAGCGTGTTACTTGTTATATAATCTAGTGTTAATGTTTAATATGTATATTGTAAGTGTGCTTATGAAAATAAAATAAAATAAATAAATTTGTTTTTACTGCAAATAATGTAATTAAAAGAAAACAATTTTTAATGTTACCTACTTATTAAGTGGCGAAGCTTGCGAAGACACTTATTGATTTCACGATGTCTGTCCGTCTGTCCCACGAATATCTCGAGAACGGTTTCGTATTTTCAAATTCTGTTTTCAGCAATCGATTACTGATCACCTAGGCATCTGAACCTCCTATTTTGAAACTGATTGCTCAACGGCAACCGTTAGAAACCGCTACAATGCTGATTGCTTCGCCACTTTGCTATGCTGTTAGCTTGCTAGGTTTATTTCATACATCATATGCAGCTTCATTCGATGTTATAGTACAATTCAACTTACAACAAGAATTTTACATGACAGAAAGAATTTCTCCAAAAAATTGATCTATATTATTACAAAAACAAAAAATTTCGTTCCTCTTAAGCAGTCTGCAGATCTACAGATATTTTGAAATAGCATTTACGGAAATTTTATACCAATCTACGGATTTGGAAAAATTCGAGTTGGTAACACTGCTGAATAGTTTTAGTAAAATAAAGTTTCCTAGCTTTTGAAATAAATTAACGACTAAAAATAAAACTGGAACATAGCAGTGATAGTTATAGATTTATATACTCGTAATGTCGTTATCCAGGGCGAAAACAGTGCTACACGGTTGTATGAACTAAACGCCACCTTTAATGGTCCGAAAATCAATCACAGATTACTATATACTAGCTAGGACTCAATGGGTAGGCTCAACCGGGTAAGGATCACGCTCGCTGTTTACAGATTAATAAACATGCAGCAAATCGCTGTTACTGGTAACGAGCTTCGTCCTCAGCTCCTCAGAGTACGTACCACGTATCTGCATCTTGATTTTTAATTGAGATTAAATTTAGATGTTTCTATGGGCCACAGCATCCACTCACCATCAGGTGTGAACTGTGTGCTCGTTTGTCATCCTTATTTTAAAAATAATATCTGTAATATGCGTAACATCCTTTCTTTTGTAAATGTTACGACTAAAAGCCGAAGTGCAGTTACACCTAGTTCTAGCCGGCTAAAAATAGGTGCGGCTAGCAGTAGTAATAGCAGCGACAGTGGGTTAAGGTGCAATCGCACCTTAACCCACTGTCGCTGCTATTACTTGCTGTCTAATTATATAAATGTTTGCTTTGGCTTTAGATAAATAATTGCTGCAGCTTCAAACATTTATCTAATTTATAAATTATGTATGATACACCTAAGTTTAATCAACTGCAATAGGCTGCACCTAGTAGTAGCCGGCTAAACCTAGGTGTATCCGCATTTCGGCTTTTAGCCATAACATATACACTTGAAAATGTTTTTTGAGATTAGTATGGAGTCATTATTTATTATTAAATATATCATAGCAATCTACCTCAATGATTCATATATTTCAATTAGAACCAAAAGAATAGGCATTTTATAATCATCTCCTTGCCATTTATATAACAGTAAAAATATTCAATATGATGTGAGGTTGTTAAATAAAAAACAACAGTTAATAAATAAACATACCTTTTATCATATTACATCCCTCAGTCAATAATAACGTAGATATTTATACAACTATGTACATTAAATTAATCTACAAGGAAATTAATACAACATTTACACCTATTTTGAAAACTATTAGAAAATAGTTTATTAATATTAATATATAATAGTGTTATTAAATGTAGTAAATTACATTCATCTTAAATGCTATTGATAACATAACATAACCTAATAGAAAGTAATAAGTAACATTTAATAGTAATGCAGAAATCATATAAAAATCCAAGATATAATTGTCTATATTTTTTATATTTAATATTAATAAAAAAAATAAATAATAACATTGCTAATCTGTATTCAAAATGTTTTTTATTATAGGAGTTCATGCAAGCTTCAATCTATGATGGATATTATAGTATATATACAAATAAATGCATAATCTATTCTACCATTTTATATAATATACATTATATATCAAGTAATAAGTTCACTTAATGAAATGAACGGCATCTATCAAAGAGGAATCACCAGTACGCTCCTGCTTTCTCTTACATTTTGGACAAGGTGTGTTTGCATTAAGACATTTAGCATGAAAAACACTTGAGCATTCATCACATCTGTAAGTTATACTTGTTTCAAAGGGGTACAATATTTTTGGATCTCGACAGACTTCACATATAAATCCCTTTTGACTACAAAGCCAACAATCAAGTACATGTGATTTAGCGAAATTAACCACCTTCTCCATTTGCAACACTAAGGAACCATTAGGTATTTGAGCAAGGTCAGATATTGTGTATAAGTGCACATGGTCATACAAGTACTCCCTAGGCCAAACCCTTTTTTGTAACTCTTCAATAACTGGTTCTCTACAAGTAAATATATAGGACCTTAAAAAATTAAGCTGTATTCTTAATTCTTGAAGATGTGCCATGTCTGAAACACCACAATATATCTTTGGGTTTAGCTTTTTCATATCTATCCATGGATTATGTTGAAATTCTAACAAAAAAAGTGCAGATTTTTTTGAAACTGGATATCTTTTGAAATCCCAGTTGTGTATAACTCGAGCTGGAATTATAAACACATTTGGATCCATACAATTGGAACAATAATATTCTCCAGTGTAGCCACATACTTTTGCTTTAGAAACTGTGCTGCCTAATAAGTCTTGACAACCTTTACACTGGTAATTTTGATGATCTAGTCCCTTTTCTGTCGATAATGTTCCAAGTTGCTGTACCAGTTTCTGCAATTCTTGGACACTAAAAGAGCCTGTAGAATTATTAGGCACAACTTCAAAATCTAAGCCATACAATGCAAGTTCCTCTGGGACTGTATTTTCTACTGTTATATCACAAATATCACTATCCTCAGTTGTTAACTTCAATTCCTTGTGAATGTCTTTCATAATATCTCTTAAATTTGGTGTATTTACATATGTGTCACCAAAGTTACTTGAATGATCTAACAGAGAAGATAGGCTTTTTAATTCCGGAGTTTTAATAAGGCTACTGCCATGGGACGAATTTGAATTTATTGATGTATTTAATTCATCGTTATTGTCTGTTGACCATCCTTTTCCACATAATGAGTTTCCTGTAACAAGCATATCTGAAGGTGTAATAAAATCTCCAGATTCAATAGACGAAGGATACACCTGAACTTCTTGATCTTGACTAGTAGTTGGTCTCTCAATATCAACAGTAATAGAAGCAGTAAGATGCTTACGGTAGTCGTCGTTTTTTCCTTCAGCAACATTCTTTTCTTCGATTTGTGGTTTATCAATCCTGTTAGTAATATCGTTTGAAGCCTTTGAAAGAATAAAATCTAAAGCTTCATCTTCATTTAATGCCAACATTCTGCCTAACCCTGTAAGGTTAGATGTCCGTGTTGGTGTAGATGATAACTTAGTTTTATTTTCATCAGAAAGTGTACTGACCACATCTAAGCCAGCACTAATAGGAGCAGCTCTCATTGTGGGTACCCATATCCCAGCTTGCATTAGCACCTGTTCTGGCCATTGATTTAATAAGCTTGAATTTATCGGTAAGTTAAACTGAACACATGATTCTAAACCTTCAACGAGTTTCTGTGCTACCTCTAATATTTCAGAATCACAAACAAATGCTGATCGATTATAAAATGGTTTAACAGCTGATATATTCTTCAATAATGTGGCCATGTATGATGATAGTAAACAATCGTTAAGAGCAATTCGTAACCAAGCACGGCATTGACCTATTTCTGTGTTTATTTGTGGTAGTGAAGATATTTGATCAATATTTTGTCTATGAGATAACACAAGTATAAGAGGCCAAAAACTAGACTGCGGACGGTAATCAGGATCACCCGATATAACATTTTTAGCTTTCCTTAGAAACGTGTCCTTTAAACCATGAAGAAATACTGCTTCCAAAGCCATACATAATGTATTTGTTGAGTCAGTTGATCCAAGAACACTATGGAAGTTTTCTTCAAATTGACTATTGTATTGAATGTCTTTGACACAATCTGACAAATTATTTATCAATGATTCTTTAAGAATAGAATCACGATTATGTTTGCCAAAACCAGAAGTAACGTTCTTGAAAAACGACATTTTTGTTATTTTGCAAAGTAATCAACTAAACTAAAAGATGAGTTAATAAAACGTATTCCCTATTGGAAACTCCGGTTGTGATAGGAAATGCATTACATGCATTTTACAATGCCAAATTGCGATTAAAAGTTTAAAAGTAAACACTCTAATCACTAAACATAATAAAGTAATAACATCCAATAACATCTATCATCTACAAAAACGTCAAAAACCACAGATAATAACTATATAAAACCTCGGTAGAGATCTAGAGTATATATTCACTAAGTAGAGAACATATAGTCTGGCAAACGAAAGTAAATTTAAAAAATCTCAGCCTAGCAACCCCAAAATTTGTATGAATTACCTGGAATAATTAAACTTGATTACTTTAAGAGTTGTTTTTGTGTAAAACATTATTTGTACACTACTGCTTGACAGAATATGGACAGGTCCAAAAATAGGAACCAACAGTAGCTGTTGTATGTAAAGTCATATTTTTAATTAGTCGAAGTAAACTGAAGTTTCGAGATGTAAAATCATGTCTACCCATTATGATCCAAACCAGAGACATTTCGTGCGTGGTATTTTGAAAATCAGTTTACTTTGTTGGAATAAAAATACGACTAGGTATTGTGTGATATTATCTGAATAAAAAAAATACAAAAATATTCTATAATAATTTTGGTTTATTCACTAATAACCGAAATCTGAATCTAGGGTTTCCATGTGGAAAGATTCATTTTACCCACTGGAATCACTATCTGCAACATGAATAATAAAACTTTTATATTATCTTCTGTTATTCTATCCCTTTCTTTATATTTATTTTCAATATGAATTACATGATCAGTGATTTTCTTCCATTCCTTTGGATTGGATTTATGCTTTCAAAGGAATATTTTATACTTATCTATTATATATATGTTAATATTTTTACTAGCCACTTTACGTTTAGCCAAACTCCATACCAGCTCAATGGCATTTAGATCGCAGTGGTAGGGGGGAAGTCGCAATACCTCATGCCCATTCTGCTTCAGAAGTTCATCAGCTTCATATACTAGTTCTGGTGTGTTTCGTTTTACAAGACATAGCAACTCTGCTTTTGTGTGATATTATTCAAATGGAATATCGTTCAAAGTAAGCCATTCTCTTATATCATTTTTACGACTTTGTGATGTAGGAGCTTTATTTACAATGATTGAATGGCAACTGGCACTATCCATAACTAATACACTCAGCTCATTTAAATTGGGTATGAGCTTTTCTCTTTTTTGAGCCATTTATTAAAGTTAACTGCATTCAAGTCGTGGTGGTAGTCTGCCATTTTAGATTTAATGCTAAATACTAATAATGACTTAGGCACAGGACCTTTCTCCGATCCAGCATGTACAATTATATACCTTTTCCCAGTTAAACATTTTCAATCGCACCACTTGTAGATGAACGTTGCCAAGACTTCTTGGGCCTGTAGTTTTAATGAATATAAGTCTCATCTAAATAAATGATTGGCTTTCCTTATCTATGTTTCAAAGCAATGGTTCTTAAAAACCGACGTCTCCAGGCAGATATGTCATAAAGTTCAATTAACTATGAACGCTCATTTTTATTCCTCTTAAATTCATAGCCATTAGACAATAATAAGTGGCGAAGAGTTTCCCGGCATCCATTAAATCCAATGCTTTCTCTTTATTCCACTAACAGAGTTCTCAACGTAGGAACTTGTTTTCTTTTTACGAATAGCATCTATATCGAAACTATCTAGGTTGCACACAGTGGATTTATGTGGCCGTTTTTTCCCCGGAGTATTCCAGACACCTTCATTTACCACACTTTCCTTTTTTTTATTTTTAATGTTGGCACACTCACTTCTGTAAAGAATGATAAAATAGAATTATTAGGTGATGCATTTTTAATAGCAAATCATGTAGTAAATTATATCATTGTAAAACTTATGTATGTATTTAGTAAAAACTTACCAGTGATTGAAGCTATTTCATCCAATTACTGGTTCTGGGTTCTTATCCTGTCATCCTGTAAATCAGTAAGTTTATCTTTTGTTTATATAATAGTTTTCACTATATCATCATCAACCCCTGCTACATTCTCCAGATTTTCTGTAAAATAAAACAATTTGTCTTAAAATTACAATGCACACAATGCATAATAATACACAATAATGCATAATAATGCATTATAATGATGGGGTCGAATGTGAACCAAACAGAAATAGTCTTTGTAAAATCATAAATAATAATTACGAATACAAACAAAGTATTATATCAACATTAAAGCGTCTTCAAACCTTCTATTTCGCAGCTAACCTAAAAGTTTAATTAAATTGCAATTTACAAATTATTTCTTATTTCAATGATTATTTTGTCATATTGCACAGTAAATTAGTGTTTCAGAAAATACATACCTATCGATATTTTATGTCAGTTGATGATATGCCAAAAATGCAATAATTTGGCCCGCGATATATTTCGTTAGTAAGTATTGGCACACGTAGGAAAAAGTTTCCCCATCCCTGTATAGTCTGTGAGATATATATATATATATATATATATACAGTAGGGCCTCGGTAATCCGGACTCCCGCTTGTTCGGTGATTGCTGTAATCCGGTCTGTATGTAGTGTAGTGTAGTATAATCGTGTAGTTCGTTCAATTCGCTAACATCATGGTGCCACCACGTAAACATTCAGCATTAACAATAAAAGACAAATTGCGGATTATAAAAATTTTAGGTAAAAGTTAAGCTACCCTGTCATTGCTCGGAAGTTTGGTTTGGGCAGGTCAACTGTAGGCGACATAAAGAAAAACAAAGACAAAAATCTTGAAGTTTGTTAGCCTAACAGAACGTGCTCCCGGTGTACGAAAAACACTGAAGAAATCGGAAAATCCTGTTTTAGAAGATGCTTTGTTTACGTGGTTTTTGCAACAAAGGCGATTGCATGTTCCTGTAAGTGGTGATATGATTTGTGAGAAAGCTCGTATTTTTCATCGCGAGATTACAAACTCCAATATCGGGTTTAATGCAAGCCGGGGATGGTTAGACAAATTTAAAAATGCCACGGAATAAGATGTTTAAAAATAGCCGGTGAAAAACTGTCAAATGATGAAGCAACTATCGGACCATTCCAACTAGAGTTACAGAATGTTATTAGAGAAAAAAAATTAACACCGGAACAAGTTTACACTGACGAATCTGGTTAATACTGGCGATTATTGCCAGATTATACTTTAGCCTCTGGCAATGAGCAGTCAGCTTCCGGAAGGAAAATGATGAAGATGAGAGTGACATTCATTCCTTGTGCAAATACGGCTGGTATGGAACCCATAAATTTCAACTGCTTGTTGTCGGAAAATCCAAAAACCCGCGGGCATTAAAATCAACACGTCTTCCTGTCTGTTATAGTGCACAAAAAAAATGCTTGAGTTACGAAAGACTTGTTTCTTGAGTGGTTTAAAACGGAATTCGTTCCCGCGATCCGTTGCCATCTTTTGTCGGTTAATTTGCCACCTCAGTCACTGTTATTGTTGGATAATTGTGGGCATCCATCAGCAGATGAACTTGTCTCTGAAGACGGCTACATTTTTGCAATGTTCCTGCCACCTAACACCACGGCGTTTATACAACCAATGGATCAGAACGTTATACAAAATGTAAAGTTAAATTACCGCAAATCACTATTGGTTAACTGTCTTGCATTATGTTCTGAGAACCTTATGGACTCATTAAAATCGACAACTTTAAAGGATGCAGTTTTTCTTTTGGCTAATTGCTGGGCCAATGTTAAGGCATAACTAATCAACAAATCATGGAAGAATTTGCACCCTGGATTTCTCATTGATAATGACGAACCAGAAGATGATGTTCCTTTAGCCCAGCTTTTTAATAGGTTAAGGGGACCCAATGATCCTCAAATAAGTAAAGCAGACGCTCAAGAATGGGCTGCTGGCGGTGCCGAAAGCGAGTTACAAAGATATGAAGTGTTAACTGATGAGGAGATTGTGCGAGCGACAATGTGTGAGGACGATGAGCAAGATGAAGCGTTGAAGTTCTCGCCTCCAAAAAATTTGGTAATTCAGAGGCAGTAGGAGCTTTAAACACTGCCTTAAAATGGGCTGAAGATAAAGAATTTGATTGCCACGAAGTTATGTTTCTCCGTCGACTAAGAGACCGGGTTTTTGAAATGAAGTGAGAAAATTATAAACAGAGGAGTATTACAGACTTTTTCAAGAAGAATTAATTAATGTTTTATTTTAACTTACTGTTTTTCTTACACGGTTGAAATTTTGATCATGTACATTTTTGTCTTTATGCTTTAATTTGAAAATTGATTAAAGACACTAAGTTTAAACAAGTGTTTTATTACCATTAAATATGGCATACTATAATCCGGACGCCTCGATAATCCAAAATGGGTCTTGTTTTTGCCTCTTCGGATTAACGAGGCCATACTGTATATATGATTATATGTGGTAGAGTAATTCTGCAGCTATATAATGGGTCGGCTTGACCAGAGAAGGATAACGCTCTCACAGAATACCAGCATAAATAGGAGATTAACGCTGCTGTGTTTCGTATGGTGAGTGAAGAGAACCGGAGACCCTTTTTACTGGAAACGAGGCATTTCATCTTAGTCCTCACGGGTGACAACGCATCCGTATTTTGATTCATAATGGAGGATAGATGTAGATCTCTGCGGGCCACAGCAACTACTTACCATCAGGTGGACTGTGTGCTCGTTTATCACCCTTATCCTATAAAAAAAGAGTTTTGGCGAAACCTTGACCGGCGGTGGATTGCTGCTCCTGTATCATTGTTTAAATAATGGTTTGAAGTGGATTTTGATATGTAAAAGTCACAGAATCGGATATAATTCGCCATAAAATATGTTAGCAGGTAATTTTGCACTAACTTCAGAACGAGGTGAAAGTGTTACATGTTCCATGTTATTGTAAATTATAGGTATTTTGGAAGCATTATTTATTGGTAAGTACCTGTGTCTTTAAATCTATTACGACTTCCAACTGCTTTAATAGAAAATGCTAAGATATTTATGTTCTTCGTTACTTATTATAATAACCTGATTGTGTTTTTTTATTATAGGAGAGGGGGCAAACGAGCATGCGGCTCACCTAATGGTAAGTGACTACCGCCGCCCATGAACAACTGCAACACCAGGGAGGGAATTGGGGGAATTGCAAATGCGTTGCCGGCCTTTTAAAAAGGAGTACGCTCTTTTCTTAAAGGTCCCTAAGTCGTATCGGTCCGGAAAAATCGCTGATGGTAATCGATTCCACAAGGAAGTCGTGCGAGGAAGAAAACATTTTCTAAATCGCACAGTGATGGACCGCCAATTATCCAGATGGTGTGGATGGTATCGGGAGTTCTGCCGCGATGTGCGTTCGTGAAATTTGGTGGCTGGGATTAATCCGAACAATTCCTCAGAGCACTCCCCGTGGTAGATGCCAAAGAAAATGCAAAGGGATGCAACATCTCTTCGCAGTGCCAATGAATCGAGCCGATCGGAAAGGACTCGGTCGTCGACGATTCGAGCCGCTCTGCGCTAGATGCGGTCAAGTGGAAGGAGCTGGCACTGGGGAGCCCCTGCCCAGAGATGGGAACAGTATTCCATGTGAGGCCGAACCTGCGCCTTGTAAAGTTGCAGGCGGTGTGCCGGCATGAAATTCTGTCCCGCTCTGCTGAGCACGCCAAGCTTTTTAGAGGCCAATTTGGCCTTCTCTTCCAAGTAACCACGAAACTGCACGTCACTCGATATGTCGACTCCGAGGATTCCGATACTGGCTGAGGCAAGAAGGGGAGTGCCTTGAAACTGAGGAGATACGACAAAGGAGTTCTTTTTAGCGGTAAACGCGCAAACTTGTGTCTTCTGAGCATTAAACTGGACTAGATTTAGTCGCCCCCAATCCGAGACTTTGTTCAGCAAAGATTCGACTTCAGACACAAGTTTGTTCCGGTACTCGGCGACGTTTTCCCGAGAAATATTGGCACGGCCGGTGTATAGAGCAGAGAGAGCATAACCAGTGCTGTCATCCGCATAGAAATGAATGTTACCAGTTAGCAACATATCATTGATATGCAGAAGAAACAGCCTTGGTGATAGCACACAGCCTTGTGGAACACCAGCGTTAATAGGCTTGTAATCGGAGCATGCACCGTCTCCAACGACCTTGATGCTCCGATCTGCAAGGAAGCTGGTGATCCAATCGCACAATTTCTCGGGAAGCCCATAGAAAGGGAGCTTCGAAAGAAGCGCTTTGTGCCAAACCCGATTGAAGGCCTTCGCAATGTCCAAACTAACGGCCAACGCCTCCCCCTTGGACTCTACTGCCTCCGCCCATCTATGAGTCAGGTAGACCAGAAGATCACCAGCTGATCAACCCCGACGAAAACCGTATTGGCGGTCACTAGTCAGCTGGTGATCCTCAAGGTACCGCATGAGCTGGCAGTTAATAATGGATTCCATTATTTTAGAGAACAAGGAGGTGATCGCGATAGGCCTATAGTTGGACGGGTCTGAGCGGTCGCCTTTTTTAGGGATCGGGTGGACAAAAGCTGTCTTCCATGATTTCGGGACTACGCCTTGGGAGTAGGAGTACCGGAAAAGACGCGTTAGGACCGGTGCCAACTCCGGAGCACACGTCCTCAGCACAATTGGGGGGATTCCGTCAGGCCCACTCGACTTCTGGATGTCCAGGGAGGGGCTTTCTCTTTTGCGGCGTAGGCCAGTGAGTCGTCCTCCCTGTGCAGAAATAGTAGTGATGGCTTACAGAAATTCCCTTGGACAGCCTTGGCGAGAGACCAGAACGCACGTGTTCCCGAAGGAAGGCGAACTAGTTTTTCACCAATTCTGCCTATGTGCTCTGACTTTGCCTTGGCAATAACTCTTTTGAAGGACCTGGAGGCGAAGTTATACTTCTTTTTAAGTGTGCTGGTGTTTACATCCCGAGTCGCCGAGGCCGCAGCCTAGGCTTGATAACACTCCTGCTTACTGCGTAATGCAGTCTTACAGGAGCGACCAAACCAAGGCTGAGATCTGCCTCCGATGGGTACCACAGATGATGGAATAAATAGTTCCATTTCCTGTAGCACCACATCAGTGACAGAGTGAGCAACAGCGCTGGGATCATCCGGCGAGAAGCAAACCCGCCCCCATGGGTAGTATGCAAAGAAAGACCGCATTCCGTCCCAATCCGCCGACCTGTAATGCCAAACACGGCGGCAACCCGCAGAACGCAACCGCGAGGGGAGCATGAGTGGCACCACATTCCTGATCAGACAATGGTCCGAAGAGCCGAGAGGTTCATCGACGGAAACCTGATATCCGTCCGGATGAGAGGTCAGCAGAAGGTCCAACAGGGAAGGTGTATGATCCTCCACATCTGGAATCCGCGTAGGCGAATTAACCAGTTGTGTCAGACCATATGCCAAAGCAAAGTCATAAACAGATCTCCCCGCATGATCAGTTAAATGTGAACCGAGCCATTCGGCGTGGTGGGCGTTAAAATCGCCAAGGATCACGATCTCTGCGGATGGGACCTGTTGTAGCAAGGAATCTGTAGCCATTTGAACGTGGTTGATGATTTGGTCTGTTTCGAACAGTTTCGACAGGTCCGAACCTTCAAGACTGCCGAGGCGTCGAGAACAGATGTCCTCTCTACATACACGCAAACTCCAGCCCGAGGCACAAAGGAGTGCTCCAATTTGTACCCCGGGTAGGAGAGATACGAAATATCAGCCGGAGAGGAAACCTGCGTCTTGGTCAGAAAGAGCAAGGCCGGCTTCGCCGTCTCGAGCTGGTAGTGGATGGCGTTTAGGTTCGAGTGAATTCCCCTGATGTTGCAGAAATTCACGGATAGCGTGGCAGAGGTCGCCTTGGTATTGTTGCTCAGTTTGCCTCGAACAGTTATGTTTTTGAGCGGAATTTTGTAAAAATATCTACCTGATTGAAAAGACTTCGGAGGGGCAGTTCTCATAGAAACATCCGTATCATTAGGCACCGGCTTATTATGTGCATTATTATTAGGATAATTAAAACGCTGAGAGAAAATTTTGCCTAGGGGGTTGTTTTGGTATTAACATTGGTCTAAAACCTATACGCTGTGTTGGCGTTGCAAACTTAAAGGATGGTTGTTGCACTAGGCTGTTGCTTAGGCGTATGGCTATAGTTCGGCCGTTCAGAGAATGCGTTCCTGACACGTCGCGATTGAACTGAAGACGTAACTTTGTAATGGCGTTGCAGTTACGATAAAATATTTTTACTGGTTGGTTACCGTTTTAACAATTGATGAGCATTAAAACAACATTATTATATCAATAATCAATGAATGTTATAATTTTGTGCCAAACTGAGTGTCAAATAACTTGGTAAACAATATTTTTCTAAATCTATACTGCGCTATTACAAGGTTATGTCAGCGCTTTATATTTGTAGTGATGTGCTAACAATAACAGGCAATAACATTATCGTAATCTGTTCTTATACAGTTATACTTTATAAAGTAATACGTTTTGTTTTTCTTTTTAAGAATTTGAAAATAATGGACTATAAGATAACTTTTATTAAATATAAAAATAAAACTACGACCAAACCGAACGCGCGAAAGAAATTAGCATTTTTATATTTAGGTTGAAAATGGTAACCCCAAATGGCGTTATGGGCCGCCATTTTGTGACGCTAAAACAGTCGTCTGTTGTCGTTTCGTGCGCATAGACCACGTCCTTCAAGTGTTTATGATCTGTATTTATTTGATTATCCGGCTTTCGTTTAATGGACTGTTTCTGCTTTTCAAACTGACATCGGCGCTAAATCGGACTCTGATTGTGTTTTATATTGCGTTCTTTTTACTTTTGGTGCATAATAATGCCTAAACGTGGACTAACATTGAAAAATGGAGCCCGTGAGTTAATCATCAAGCTGCAAGATTACTTTGAGCGGGAGCGGCAAAATAGCGGACCCCTGTTACCTGTCGAACAAGTACAAGAACGCGTCTCTCAGGCGTTTGAAGTTAGCAAACGAACGATAACAAATATTAATAAAGAAAAATTCGGCTCTACTAGCACGGAAGATAATATTTTACGTACTCCGAAGAAGAAACGTAGAACTAAACCCGTGACAGATATTGACACATTTGACGCCGATGCAATCAGAAATCATATATATGGTTACTATTCCAGAAATGAATATCTCAACAGGAAGAAGCTTTTGGCATCGTTAAGAGAAGCTGGACTGTTTAGCTGGGCAAAACTGCTTTAACCAAAATCTTAAAAGATATTAGTTTTTCGTATAAAAAAACAGACAAATGAAAAATTTTATTAGAACGATACGACATAATTTTAAAACGGATAAGTTTTTTGAGAGAAGCAAATAATATTGATAACTGGGATAATGTCGTGTTCATTGACGAGTCATGGCTAAACGCCAATCACACGGTTTCCCGTTCTTGAACGGATGATACACAAGCTTCGACGTCGAAAGTACCAATGGGTAAGTGGGCCCGTCTGATAATATGCCACGCAGGTTCTGCGAAATACGGCTTTGTGGAGAACGCGTTACTGGCATTTCAATCAAAAACCACAAATGACTACCACGAGGAAATGAATGCCACTACATTTAAAGAGTGGTTCCAGAACGTGCTTTTGCCCAGCCTACCAGAGCCTTCTGTAATATTCATGGATAATGCCTCCTATCACTCGGTTCAAATACAGAAAGCACCTACCCAAGCTAATAAAAAAGAAGAAACGGTGGCTTGGTTACAAGCAAAATGCATTGACGCAAATATGCAGATGCTAAAACCAGACCTAATTAAATTAGTTAAAGAAAATAAAGCGGCAAATGTGTGATACGAAATCGTTGAACTGGCTCTGGAGTACGGTCATCGCGTTCTAAGAATTCCACCGTATCATTGCCAATATATCGCGATTGAGCTAATCTGGGCTCAAATAAAAGGTTACGCCGCCCGCCACAATACTTCCCCGCCATTCAGCACGAAAAAGATGATGACCCTATTAAAAGAAGCCTGCGGGGAAGTCACAAGAGATGACTGGGTAAAGGTTGTTGGGAAGACTAAAAACCTGATTGTGGAACATTTTGACCGAGATATCAGGATTGATTCTGTTATTGATAATAATATAATTATACAGGTAGGCGAAGATGATGATGAAGACACCACCTCCTCAAGCGAATCGGAGTCTGATTAATATTCTGTACGCACATTCAATTCAATGTACTTTATTGCATAGAAATACAGATTGTAACGTTGTAACAAAGAATAAATAAAACAATTTTATTATATTAATATTACCTTTTTTTGGTTTCCACTTAAATTACTAAAATATAAATTTTAAATGATTCCGCCAATTTAAAACGAAAATAATCTTAAAAATAACGCGGCGGTTCATTTTGGAGGAACGTTAACGAACTCAGTGTTATGTTATGCCCATCACTAGTCGTGACTAACTGATAGGTGTCAGGAACGCATTCTCTGAACGGCCGAACTATAAGTTTGTAATATTTTACTACGCATCTGGTATTGGTTATAGTAGTTCATTTCTTCTAGAACTATAACTATGCTTCTTCTAATATACTGGGTGCTTTCAGTCTAACAATACGCACCATAATGTCGGATAAATTATATAAGAAAACCTGCAGAGTGGTGTTCTTATGAATAATAGTTTTACTTATTCTCAAGTCACTAATTTTATTATCCTCCGATAATAGCACTGATTTAACGGATTGTAGCCTGCCACAAAAATCTGTATAATTTAAATTTTTGTGTATCTTTTAATTCGTTTCCCATTCTATGGCTAAACATTCTACACTACGTGGGTCACCGAAGTGAGTTAAAAACAATTCCTTGGATTCGGCCCACGTCTCTATATCTTCCCAGCCACGAGACGCAGCCTCGCCCGTAAGACGACTATGTATATAGTATATATATTATGTAGTATTTATAGTAATAATTTGCATTATATATTAAGGGGCTACTCCATGCGAACGACCTTGAGCGTTTGTGTGCCGGCCGCGCCAACTCCCTACAATATAGGATCGCGTAAAAAATAATATGTAAGACGCCACCTACCATAGTTTTGTATAACTCAATGCCACCTACTGTACGGACGTAGTATTTTTCAACATCAATAAACTATTTTATGGAAATACACACAGCGTACAACGATAAATGTATTTTATTTTTTTATTCGGTATATTAGTTGCATTATATTAGAATTATGTATGCTCATATATTATCTAATTATGAAATTTTATAATTAATTACATATTAAAAATGAAGCATTGAAAATTGTGAGTTTAAAAGATACCTACTCACTATAGGTAAATAGATAGATAGCTCGCCTTTTGTACAAATATTTGGTGCAATAAAGAATAAACAAATAAATAGGATGTTTCGCAGAGTGAGAGTAATATAGAATGGGAGTCGTGGAGGCAGTTTACAAATATAAATTGCACAAGGACAAACATCCAGACCCGGAACGATTATTTGTAGGCCTTACAAATATTTGTTCCGTGCGGGATTCGAACCTGCGGCCCCCAGCGCAACAACTGATTGCTAAGCCACTGCGCCACGGAGCCGTCGCCGGGTTATAGGTAAAGTGACCATACGTCCCGTTTTGAACGGGACTGTCCCTTTTCTCGGTCACCTGTCCCATTGTCCCCAAATAAAGCTCCGGGACACAAAATTGTCCCGTAACTCTTTGGATGGAAGTATTCAAAGCCAACAATCTTCAACATAATTTTTTTAATCGAATATATTTTATGTCTACCTGATGCAAATGCTTCGATAGAAAGAGTATTTTTTTATTTTGAATAAATTGTCGACGTCTGAAAGAAACACTTACGGTTCCAGTTCTAAAGGCGATGTTGAAAGATAACAATAAAAAAAAATTAAGCAGAATTTTATTCTTATTTAAAATCATCACCAACTTTATTAAAGCAAATTTAATCCACTGACAAATGTAATTCATAATTAAAAAAAATGTTGCATTTAATAATTACCTATTTTTAAATGCAACATTATTTTTTAATTTATTGTATAAAGTTATAGTTTTTAGAGTATAAATAAACCCATGTCCTGTTTTGAGTTAAAAAATAAATGGTCAGCTTAGTCTTTTTAGTTAAATTTAGTTTTAAAATTTTTTAGTTTATAGTAAAAAGTAGGTATATTAGTACCTACTTAGATACTTTTTACCGAATTATAAGTATAGAACACCTTATGTACTCAATTATTTTTTGAAAAAGAAGAAAAAACAAGCAATAAATAATATACTATATTTTAGCAAAAAACAATAACTTAGTAATACTAATTATAACTTAGAACATAAATGAAAAACTCATAACCGACCCAGGATTCGAACCCGGACCTCATGATCAGCAGTCGCACTACTACAACCACTAGACCAACGAGGCAGTACTACACCTGATAAGATATATACTGATAGATAGTAGTTGGTTATTACGATTATTTATAACTGTATACTATACTGATAATATTGAATTAGCCTTTTATAGTGTAAATTATAATATTTGTCGAAATGTTAATTATGGATTCGAACCTTACATGCTAATGGTGCTTCATTTTTTTATTTGCATTTACTTCAAAGAAAATACACGCAAAAAGCTTCATCGCGCAGTAAAAACACAACAAATATATGTATAACTAATACGAAAAATTATACCCAAAACAAACAAATAATACTACATATAAAATAACCTAATAAGTAATAATATTATCGACTGATAAAGACGTGAGTGTGTGCGCAGGCCGATGCTCTAACGAACGACACGGGCTCCACGTTCGAGAGCTCAACGCTCAATGATCCAGCAAGCCCGTGGGCAGTGAATACGCCCAGATTTTAAAATAATTTCTTAATAAAATCAAATTTTGGTCTTTTGAAAAAAATTTTACAATAGAAATGTTCATTAATAAATTGCCTATCCATTGGTGTAAATCGCAAAATAAAATAATACTTACTTTACGAGGAGATGCATGTTATCAATAATAATTTCACATTTATGTGGTTTCGTTGTAAGGAGATTATATTAATATTTATTCCTTTAAAAAAAAATTGGATACAGCTCGTATGAAATCAAGATTATGTAGAAATATAATGTGTTTTTTATTTGTTGATATATCTTTTAAATAAAAAGTAGATAGCTCCTAAAAACCGCACAAATAACGACTAGCGCGACATTTTGCTCAACCCGCGCCTTAATGAGGGCATCCACGACTTTTTCTGCCACCAGGGCGGCGCCACTTTACAGTGAGGTAAAATATTTGACAGATTTCATAGCGGGGATGATAATTTTCTAGGAAAATGTAATCTTTAAAGTTTGTTTCTGTATTATTAGTTATATTTTATATTAATTACATTGGAAATGAATAAACCAAACTATAAAATATAACTAAAAGACGATTTTTTTTAAAAGAGTTATAAAGTGCAAAAAATTAAAAATTAAACCACTGACGCATTGTGTTGTGTATTAATATAATACTCTAGATAATGATAAACTATTTATTTAAAACTAATTTCTTAATTAACTGACACTGTGTAACAAAAAACTTTACCTCAGTCGCTACTAGCGACATCTGGTGAGTGGAAGATTATTAGCCCTCATTTGTGTACTGTTTACTATCACTTTCATATTAATATTGTGAGCTAACAATATTTATTATTTGTTGTGAATTTTGCACTAATAAAACTTTTACTATAGACTATAAATTATATACTTTAATAAGAAACTCTGGTAAGAACAGTAAGAGTAAAAATAAATTAGTCGATTAGCCATGCAGCGTTACTCTATAATAGAGCGGACGCCAGAAAAATAAATATTTAAAGATCTAAGGGCGAGATTGTCAACGAACTAGTTCGCATAGTTCATCTAAAAGAGCGCTCTTCCCACCTAGGTCGTTCGCGAACTACCCAAGACTAGGGATGTTCCGACACTATGAAAGTATCGATACCTACTCACACGGAACAAGTATTTGTACGGCCTACAAATGATTGTTCCGGGTTTGGATGTTTGTCCTTGTGCAATATATGTTTGTAAACTGCCTCCACGATACAGGAGAAAATCCTAGTGTGGGGGTAACGTTTTTTAAAAAAAAAAGAAAAAAAAGAAAGAATATCAGTAGTACTCAAATCATTTTTCGATACTACTCATGTAAATACTCCTAAAGTATCGATACTCACTCATATCGATACTTTTAGATTTTTTTTTAATGAAATTAACGTAGCAAATGTTTCAAGTCCCACAACGATCTATTCAGCTCTGCTACTTTTGATAACATCGCATAGTTCCAACCAATGAACTAACGAACTATTATGGACCATACCTAAGTACCTAACCTACTAAATTAATTAGTGAAAGGTTGAAGATCCTACCTTTCGTATGTCCCTTTATCTGCTTTTTTCTGTAATTTGCCTTTATCCATATGTGGCAAAACGCCTGGTTTATTCATAATACTTGAATAAATTAGGCGTATTGCCACAATATTTCACCGACTTAAAACATTGTTTACATTTAACAGTGATTTCGTTTGTTTTGGTAAAATATGTCCATATTAATGATTTTGGTGGTGCCATGATAACATTGAAACAATAAACCGATGACTACAATAACTTAAATTACTCGTAACGTAATCGTAAACAATCACTTGTGGAATGCTGGTGCTGACTGGACCAGTGACAATTTTAGTGTAATGGCGGCTTTATGCTCGCCTGATTCGATACCAAGTACTTTTGTTTCGATACCTACCAAGTAAGTATCGCAAGATTGATTCGATGCTATAAGTACTTGGTATCGAATCAAAAGTATCGAGTACCTACTCGTATTTACTAGTATCGGAATGTCCCTACCCAAGACTAGTCTTAGTGACATCGTCAAAAAGTCAAGACGCATTCGTTTCACATATTTAAAAAATATTTTTAAAGAAAATATGCCCGGTTGTGCATTAAGATATTGTAAGTCACGACATGGAGTAAAAAATGAAAGTGATTTCGGTTTATTATCGTAAATAGAACATATAATTACCGAATAATCTTTAAGTTTTATTATTTCTAGTATATTGTTCTAGAACATTTATTTTTATTGTAATAAGCGCCCTCTGTTATCTATTAAGCGTCACTATTTAGTTACCATATTTAAAGTTAGTGATTGACGTCGTTTATCAATTGGGATTATCGATAAAAAATATACAGGATGCTGATTTAATCTTTTATAATATTTAAGGAGGTAAAACAGTCAACGATACTGTACTCATACCAACAAAAATAAGTAGCATATACCAACTATGCTAAGTACCCTACTTTATGTCGAGCAAGAGTGGGAATATTTTTAGACATGCTGATGAGATTTTCTGTGTAGCTTATAAGCATGCTCAGGATACTTACTGTGTTGATGTTTAGCAATACAGCAAGTTCTCTTTTACATACCAGGCTTCATTGTCTGGTGGTTTTCAAGAACAAAGCCATTATAGATCCTCGCTTACAGTGATAGGATAGGGCAATAGATTTCTTACATTTAAAACAATTTCTGCTGTTAAAGATATTATATGCAAGAAGTTGTAGGTTAAACCAGAGTTAGAAAATAAGGGAAAAACTTAAAATAACAATTTTTATTGATGTGGGTAATGTCTTTAAGTACTGCAGCTGATGAGATGTGAAAAATCGTGAAACAGCTTTTAAGTTCACTGTTTTCCTAAAATATTTTAGATTTGAAGTGTATTTTTGTAATAGAAACGAATTTAAAACAGAGACGCTCTCTTATTGCATTTGGCGTTTCTCGACGTGTCTTTAACGCAGACCGATCAATCATATGCCATTATTATAGCAGCTAATGGACCGAAAGACGTCATGCCACTAAGGTGGCAACCAAAGTGACTGCTGTTTGAATTGATTCTTAGTTATTGGAAAATTAAATATTTTATTCATGACACTAAAGGGGCGTAAAAAGTTAATATGATTTTTTTCGTGTGGTGGAAGTCATGATAAATAGATTTATACAATAAAACAATCATGTGTATTACCTATTATTATATCGAAAAGCATTTCAAACTTAGTAATCTTCAATGACGTTATCGATACGGTACATTCCTAAAACGAGGTTATATTTATTAGCATCACCTACTGGGGAATAGCTAAAATGTTGTCTTAATAAATGCTTAGCGTTGTTTTGCTATTTTTAGCTAGAGGGTGTCACACGCGCACTAACTCAAAGTTTTTGTATATAAATGTTTCCAATGTCCGCTCTATAGTATACCTATATATTTAAACCTCTGCATTACATACAGTAATCTATGGCCACTGCGCCACTGCTATTTGTCAAGAGTTTTGGCGGGAACTTGTCCGGCGGCGGTTTGCTGCTCCTGTATTATTGTTTAAATAATGGCTTAAAGTGGACTTTGATATGTAAAAGTGGTGCGATTTTATGTATTAAATGTCTGCGCATCTGAACTATTAGTGGAAACTGTGAAACAAGTGCTCTAATGGTGATGTGATTCTCAAAATAAGGTGTCTGTCTGCTTAGGTGCCTTGAGATCTTTTCAACTGTAATCCTTATCAACTGTGGTAGAGCCACGCGGCAGCTTTTGCTGTCGCACGGATGGGCCGGCTCGAACCGGGGTGGTACCACGACCTCACAAAACACCAGCGCGATGTAGAGGTTTACCTCTGCGTTTCGCTTGGTGAGTGCAGGTGGCCGGAGGCCCTTTTCACTGGAAATGAGGCATTCCATCTTAGTCTTCACGGGTGACAACGCATCTGCATTTTGATTCGCAAACGAGGATAATTGTAGATGTCTATGGGCCGCAGCAACCACTTACCATCAGGTGGACTGTGTGCTCGTTTGTCAACCTTATCCTATAAAAAAAAGATACCATCGCCAACCGGCAGCTGTCTGCTGGCTCAAGTTGTCGTCAAAATCTCCCATGGGTTGCACAATGTGACGGATCAACTAATTGTGAAGCAGTAAACTATGAAGGATAATTATTATAATATATTGTAATTTCAGTCTCAGAAGGGCTAGATCCCAGAGCCGTAAAGTCAGTTATTAAGAAGATGCTATTTGTCTATGATCGAAGCTTTCAAAGACCATTATTTTTAATTTCCATTAGGGATGGGCAAGGGAAAAATTATATTGATATCGATATAATCGATATTTTTAAACAATATCGATATCATTTGCAAGATGTAAAGAAAAGGTCCAAAATTTTATATCACTGCCGGGTGGACGACGAAAAAAAAACGACAACCAACCACACATGAATACTTTTGTACCTCATTTTTTTGTTATGTGTTTTGCCACTTCAGAATTGAAGGGCAGGGTCGGAAAGGGATGCCTTAGACCTAGGATGTGAAGGAGGCGAGAGAGGTGTGTCAGGATCGCGCCAAATGGAAGTCCGTAGTCTCTGTCTACCCCTCTCGATAACAGGCGTGAGTGTTGTGTTATGTTTTGTCATTCATACAAGATTTTATAATATATCGAAATTGATACGAATTCGATACTCTAAAATAAATATCGTAATATCGCGATTTAAATATCGACAACATATATCGACATTTTTATAAAAAAAAATATCGATATTTTTTGCCCAAGCCTAATTTAAATTATATTATTTAATTCATTAAAACGTTTAACGTAGGTTGGTTATTGATAAACTAAATATAATTATATTTTTTATTATAAAATCAATAAACAAAATACTTTAATACATTAATAGAAATTATGTGTCAAAAAATGCTATTTTTATATACTTACATACATTTTAGGGTTTATTAATTTATATTACAGTGCATAACATTATATCGTAGGTACGGAATGTTTCTAATCGCCTGTTTTATTTTACTGTTATGTTCTTCGCATATCTATTGTACTGCTCATAGTCCCGATGACAAGAATGGACAAGGTACATTCAAAGGACATCAGTAAATAATTTGCAGAACTAAGCCATGACTTTCATAGTGTGCATTTGAATCATTATTTTATTTTAGAGTTACTTCTTTGTCGTAAATGCGGCGCTGACGTAGCGGATTCTCATTATATATTTACTAAACAAAGCCCAGGAGCTCGAAAAACTGAGAAACAAAACTTATTTGGAAGGCATAATATAACAGTGCAAACATTAGTTAATCCATTTGGCATCAAATTCGACATAATTACCACAGAAAAAGCGAAATGTCGAAATATAGGTCCAGTAAGTTCTCTTTTCATTGTAGTCACATGAAAAAAATAGATAGTTTACTATCATACAATTGAAACATATTTCAATCTGCTATATGTAAAAGCTTTAAATAAATAACCGGCCAAGTGAGTCGGACTGGCACATGAAGAGTTCCGAACCATCGTAAAACACGTTTCTAGTAGGGGAGCCCCCATTAATTTTTAATTTGTTTTTATAGCAGCAATAGAAATACACATTCTATGAATTTCAACTGTATACCTATTATGGATAATGAGATACAGCCCGCTGACAGATAGATGGATGGACAAACAGGCAGTGGAGGCATACCAATAAGGTCTTGTTGGTTACCCTTTGGGTACGAAACCCTAAAAATTGCCTTCTGTTGGTAGCATGCACAGCAAATTGGTAGTTTTATTCTCCGTGATGAAAGTTTTGTATATTTGTTTAACATATTTTGAGCAGTGCTATATACAAATAATAATATATTCAGCTTTTCATACTCATTGACTTGAATTGGGATAAGCATTATTTAAAAAAATAAGTACTATTTTGATTAAATACGAGGGGTGATCCAAAAGTAATGATAATGAAAATAAAACACGGTAATTAAAGTTAAAATAATAATTTATTTTTCTACATAGTCTCCTAACAAATCAATACATTTAGTCCTTCTATCTTTTTTCTAAACCCAGGATTGCCATTGAAAAAAATTCTTTGTCTTGACCCTCCCAAAACGTTTCAACAGCGGCCATTACTTGGCTATCGTCTTCGAATTTCTTGCTTCGGAGGCGTTCCTTGAGCCGAGGAAAGAGATAGAAATCACTAGGAGCTAGATCTGGCGAATAGGGAGGGTGTTCGAGCAGTTCGAATCACGTTTCTTGAATGGCAGCCATCGCAACTGCGGCTTGGTGAGCCGGTGCATTGTCTTGGTGAAACAGCACTCCAGCTCGCAGTTTCCCGCGTCTGTTTTCGTTAATGGCCTCCCGTAATCTTCTCATTTGGTCTGCGTAGTAAAAGCCCGTAACAGTGGCTCCCTTTTTAAAATATTTCACCATAATCATGCCTTGAGCGTCCCAAAAAACAGATGCCATAACCTTTCCCGCCGAACGTGAAACTTTGAATTTCTTTGGCGTCGGTGAGGAGGCTCGCTTCCAAGTCATCGATTGTTGTTTCGTTTCAGGATCAAAATGGTGGATCCAGGTCTTGTCCATAGTCACAAAACAGAACAAAAAATTTTCTTGATCTGCTTTGAAGTTTTCGAGATTGACCCTCGAAATATCAACTCGATTTTTCTTTTGCTCGTCAGTTAACATTCTGGGTACCCAACCCGCAGAGACCTTTTTCATATGCAACTCGTTCGCAAGGATTCTTTGAACGCTGCTATATGAGATCCCTGTGATCTCAGCTACATGCCTGATGGTCACTCTATCTCTCCACACAACATCTTCGACTTTTTTCACGTTGTCTTCAGTGAGGGACGTAGATGGGCGTCCTTCGCGATGTTCATCTTCAGTGGATGTTCTGCCCAGTTTAAACTCCTTGGCCCAGCATGCAATTGTAGAATATGGAGGAGCAGAGTCCCCCAATGTTTCCACTAAGTCACTGTGTATGTCTTTTCAAGACATTTTTTTCAAACAGAGGTACTTGATGACAGCTCTAATTTCGTTTATCTTCATGTTGATGTTATCTCTTTGACAGTTCGTATTCCATTGAATGTATCTCCCGGAAATCGTGACATATTTATATGATTTTTTTAGGGTGACGTAGTGAGTATATAAGCAAGCAAAAATATTTTTCTTGGATTTTTATGCGGACCTGAAGTAACCGATTATCATTACATTTGGATCACCCCTCGTGGAAGCTGAAAATATTGTTTTTATTTAAATTGGGGTTTCCACAATTCCCTTGTTGTTCTCTAGGTTAGGTTGCAGTTTTATTAAAGGCTTCTGAGATAGGCCTCCCCCATAGATTGCCTCATAGAGAAGAATATTTGCAATAGTTGTTAAGTAGGTTAACAACTTGACATTCCATCAGATCCAGACAAACCATCTGACAGTAGAGCTTTTTGGTGTCTCGCCAAAGCTACATACTTCTGTCAGTCTACACTGGCTGTGCTGGTAAAACCAGATGGCTCACTGGCGCATGAGCCTAAGGAGAAAGTGGACTTATTTGCTTATCTTTTTGCTTGCAATTCACATCTGGACAGTAGCAACAGCGTACCATCTCAATTACCTCACTGCAGTACATCTATGTCAGAGGTCCATATCACCAACAAGGAGGTACTTAAAACCATGTGAAAGCTAGACGTGAATAAAGGTAGTGGACTTAATGGTATACCAGCTATAGTTCAGTTCTAAAGGTCTGTGCACCTGATTTGTCTCCAGTGTTGACGCACTTGTTCCACCTCTCATTCAGGACTGGAATAGTGCCCAAATCTTGGATGCTGGCGTACCGACCCTGCAACTCCTATTTGGCCAATTTCAATTACCTCCGTACTCTGCAAGATCATGGAGCGTATATTGAACACCCACCTCATGGCATACCTAGAGCAAAATGATCTCCTCAGTGATCGCCAGTGTGGGTTTCGTCAAAATCGATGAACTGGGGACCTTCTAGCGTATGCCACTTACATATGGGGTGAAGCCCTCGTGAATAGTGGTGAAGCACTTGTTGTTTCCCTCGATGTTTCGAAGGCCTTTGACAGGGTTTGGCGTGCTAGTCTATTGGGCAAGCTTTCAGCGTACGGCTTATCCCCCGGCGTAATTTTTTAAATTTTCGGGTTGTTGACGATGGCTGCTCATCAGATACTATGGCGACTAACGCCGGTGTTCCTCAGGGGTCCGTTCTCTCCACAACTCTCTTCCTGCTACATACAAATGATCTGCCCATTTCCAGTATCTATGGGTATGCAGATGACAGCACATTTGTGGAGAGATACCAACTAAGTGCCCAGGTCAGTTGGGATCAAATCCAGTCAGAAAGAAAGGCTATGGTTGAGCATGTGAGTCTCACACTACAGGCAGTCTCTGAATGGGGCGATGCCAACCTCGTGAGATTTAATGCCTCTTGCATGACTTTTCACCGCTAAAAGGAACCCACTCACTTTGGCTCCTACTTTCTGGAATGTATCCTTGGAGTACACTGACCGCCTTCAGTTGTTAGGGGTTGAATTTTCTCCGAACCACAACTATGGGCGGTTCATTGAGTCCAGAGCCAAAACAGTCGCAAGGAAACCTGGTTTCCTTGTAAGGGTGCGGCGGTACTTCACGCCGGGGCAGTTTCTTACCTTATATAAAGCTCAAGTCTGGTCGTGCTTGGAGTACTGTCACCAGTAAATATCACCTGGCAGCATTGGACTCAGTGGAGAGACATGCTAAAAGGCTTATTGGTGACCTTGATATGGTTGAAACCAATCTTGTCAGCCTCGAGCACATGCGCAGGATAGCCAGTCTCTCAATATTCTATAGTATGTTTTTCAGTGAGTGTGTACAGGAATTACATGCTTTAATTCATCCCTCTCCTTTCCACCATCGGACAACGGCGGTCGACGGGTCTTCACCCCTTTGTTGTCGATATTCCACTCATTAGAACTAAAAGGTTTGCTTCATCTTTTGTAATGCGTACAGCAAAGGAGTGGAATAATTTGCTGGTGTCTATCTTTCCAAATACAATCTGGGTGTCTTCAAAGCAACAGTGAATAGGCTTTTGTTATGCTAAGACAGTGTGATTTACCATCTAGGGATGCATCACCACTTACCACCAGATGGCATTGTGGTCAAGCACTGGCTTATAATAAGTAAAAATAAAATCACAGTTTTTATTATTATTATATTGTTGTTATCGGGAAGATGCTGCCCCTCTTATACTCTAGTTCTATTGCGGATATCCTCATGTCTAAATTTATCACGCAGACCCCAAGAACAAACAAACGGATTGGTAAGCTGAAGTGGCAATGGGCCGGCCATATAGCTCGG
Organism: Parnassius glacialis; assembly: GCA_033319125.1. NCBI lineage: Eukaryota > Metazoa > Arthropoda > Insecta > Lepidoptera > Papilionidae > Parnassius > Parnassius glacialis. The sequence continues at coordinate 39,566,317 of JAVANC010000001.1, read as the reverse complement.
AGAACTGACACCCGATGGGGATAAAAGTTTCTCAAGTGGCAGCCTCATACTGGTAGGCAAAGTGTAGGGCGTCTCCCCACTAGATGGAATAATGCCCTGTTAAGACACGCAGGAAATTGATGTATGCAGGTGGCTCAGGACCATGCTTTGTGGCATTACTTGGGGAAGCCTATGTTCCGCAGTGGACTTGTGAAGGGCTGTAATGATGATGATGATCGATAAATGAGTCATATCTATAATCTTGTAGCATGCTTTATCTGGCAGTGGCTTAATATCCTGTCTTAACCTGCTTTATCCAAATTATGTAAATTATATTACATTAATAGCTGCAATAATTTTTAAGGTTTCAGATTCTACTGATCACTGCAAAGATGAGTCTTAATTACCTTTTCTGCTAATTATGACTTGTGTATAAACCCAATCGAGTTAACTCCGAACCTGGTGTTTCTGACATCATATCAATGCTCTGCTACAGCGAAAGGTGTACAGCTCTACAATACTAATGCCACATGATGATCACAGTGACATGCATAGGTAAGTGGGAGTGGCAGCGCATTCCAGTGAGGTGTGGAGTTAACTCGATTGGGCAATATGTCCTACAAATAATTGTTTTAGATCAATAGTGTTTATTCATGTGCAACTTTTATATTTTTGAAATGTATTAAATAATCATCTGAATTTTCTATCAATAAAAAATCTAAATGCAGATGTATAAGAAGGGTATTTAGGATTAATATGGAACACCTTTTTATCAGCAACAAAAGTTTTTTTAAAACCTTGACACTAAGATTTCTTTTGAATTGTGTATTGTCAGTGATTTTAATGCTGTTTAGCCTATGTGGCTCTTATAGCTTCATCGGACTCAGGGCTTCAGAGCTATAGCAATGGCTTTACACTGCTATTTTGCTGATGTATTCTTTAAAAGCTTAGTCCATCCCAGTCAAGCTGTTAATACTACAGACATTATTGATTACTGGCAATAACTGGTTGTTATTTAAAAATGCCCCTGTCCAGCATCGGTGGACAGATTATTATTTATTCTTAGACTTTAGATTTTAAACTTCATTTTTGAGATGGTTATCAGGAAGCATTAATTGTACTCTATTCTGTCCAGAGTCAAGGTGCAGATTCTTGGTTTCCGGGGTATACATGGAGGATATGCACATGTCCACACTGCGGGCATCACTTAGGATGGACATTTGAAAGCAATAGCTCAATTGAAAACACTGAAGATGAAATTAATTATTTTCATGGAATTATTTTAAGTAATGTACTTGGAGAAAACTGTAAGTATCTGCACTATTTTCCATGTACTTTTGACTAAGGCTTATGAACAGTTATTTCTTTAAAACTTCACATAAGTTGATTTTGTTTTAGCAGTTGTTTTTAATCTAAGGAATTGAGTTAGTGATAATTCCATGACAACTGAAAGCATTTTGAAGTAAATAATAATTATTTCGTATCTGGTTTATTGCTTTAATAACTACCAGTCACTGGTGGTTGTAATTCAACCAATTAACAGCCATGAGTGTGTTTAAAATGTGATACAAGTTTAATTCCACTTCTTATTACATACTATAATTTGAAAGCATGAAAATTACCTAAGTTCACAGTGTAATTTATTGTGAAATAATCATCGCCTTACTCGTAAAAATCAGTATTTAAGAAATGCTAGTTTCTCACTTTTCACTAAATATAAACTTTTAAGTTAATGATAAACAACAATTTTAAGCTGTAAATTTTTGCCCTCATAACTTATTTCTTTAGTTACAGATTCCCTTATAATGATGCCAAAAATGTATAGAATGTGAAAGGACTAAATTCATATCATCTCAACAGGTGAAATATATTTATGGTATATATTACCAAGGTGTTAATTTGTTGTATTATAAAATATTCAATAAAATGATGTTTCATCGGCACAATGTTTTATTTTACTATTTTATAAAAAATATGATGTTCACAAACCATAGAAAATTATCCTTTTTGTTAAACTTTAATCTAGTCAAGAATAGTACAATAAAAATGAATGTCATTAGAACTATACAATAAACCAATAAAAGGTGTGATAAAGCATTAAGGGAGTCTTTATAAAAAATAAAAATAAAAACAAGCTTGTTAATTTTATAATCAGCACAATCAAAACAAATGCTTAAAAGTATATAGAAATGGCCATTAGTTACTTTTCTTCTGTACTATTATGAAATATGGTCAGTTCTAATATTTTTATTCTTAATGCTATTTAGTTAAGCTTATAAGAAAATAGAAATTATTCTAGATTAAGCACTAGCAAACCTCTGATGTAAGGTTTGCCCAGTAGCAGCAGGTGTTGGAGTAAAATTCACACCACTTGGGGCCTCACTTTGATTTGAACTACTACTGAAACTTTTACCCTGTATAGCTGCAATTTCCTTTTGAAGTTTTGGATTAAGGATTTGTTTATTAACAAATTTGCGTCCAACTCCACGATTGATTCCTCTGCGTCCACGACCCCTGCTACGATTTGATCTATTACTGGTGTTAGATCGATTGGAACGACTAGATCTATTAGATCTATTTGAACCAAGTGACTTAACACTGCCTGGTCCTCTTCTAGTATTGTAAACACCAAATTGATTATTAAGTTGAGCTAAGCTTTGTTGATCTAAGTAATTAGCATTTCCTACGCTGTTCCTGCGTCTCTTTGCAAAATCATTAGCAACACTTACTGTTAGTTGAGAAGGTGAGTTGAAAGAATTGTTTCTCGACCTGGTAAAAGTCTGAGACTTTATAACAGAATTGTTTAACATTAAATTTTGACGTTGTTGTTTAATTATTTGATCAGATCTCAATCCAACATTACTATATCTATTTCTAGTAGTAAAACCACGTCCACGTTTTGCAATACCTCTCTTGGCTACTGCAAGAGGACGATTGATATTATTAGCAGCTCCTCTACGAGTACCAATACCCAATCGACTGTGTACTCCCATTTGTAAATTTGAATTAGAATTAGCTCTGCGAAGTCTGTTTTGAAATCCACCTTAAAAAGAAATAAATCGAAATACAGTTAATTGTTAATAAAAAGAATATATATATATATATAAAGAAAAACACTCCTTACCTCTACCTCTTCCTCTAAAGTTGTTGGTTCGTACTAATTGTGGCATTTCTGTCTGTTGATCATCAAGGCCTGCTCTGCCTTTAGGAGTTAAACCTCTTAAATTTGATCTTGATCTCGATCTCGATATTGACCTAGCACGAGAGGAAGACCGTCTTTGTTGACGCGAGCGTGAGCGGTTTCTGGACTGTGAACGACCTCGGGATTGTGATCGCCCACGGGTCTGTGAACGGCTACGAGATTGGGACCGTCCTCGAGAACGCAAACGACCCTGTCGTGCTGCAGGAGTTCCAGAACGAGTAAGACCCGCACCGCTACCTCGTCCTCTGCGGGCTCCACGTCCACCTCCACCCCGTCCTCGTATTGTCCCGCCACCTCTTCCTCGAGATTTATTCGTACGATTTTGTTTTATAATATCATCTGAAATTAAAATGAAACTGTTTGCATTAAAAAATAGTATCAAAATATCTATGTAGCAATATCATATAAAATTATAAAAGCAATTACATTATAAAATATAATGTGAAAAGTAGATATGTTTTTCTTACCTAACGACATATTTACTGAATCGGTCATTGTGTCACTAATATTTATAACCAACCTAGAAATATTAGACAACTGTAAGATATGATTTATTGCAAATAAACTACAGTAATAATAAAAATTAACGAAAAAAAGTGACTTTAATCATAAACAATATTGTAACTTACGTTATTATTATCGTAAATAGGTAAAAATAAAATAAATGCGCTTTTCTGTGTGACCGTTTTCAATTTTATTTTATTTTTTGTTTATGGCAACCCATAGAGTAAAGTACCAAGGAGATTGTAAAAATTATTACCTCCTTGAGTAAGGCTGGCTTTTCACTATGGGATATAAATATATATTATATCCCGAAATATAAATTATATCCCGCAATTGGCGTTCACACTATGAGATATAACTTTTAACCAGTGTGCGTTCGTCATGCCGCCTCCACACGCTTGGTGTTTGCCACATTCACCATACACGAACAAACACCGACCACATTCACCCAACACAAACACGGCATCCACACGCTCGGCGAACGTGCTAGTATATTCCGGGTAGGCAAACATGACGGACGACGAGCTTGTGGCAGCGATTACTTTCGGGTTGACCTATTTTTATTTAAAAATAAGGCAATATGAATTGCTCTCAATTTTATTGTATTGAAGATTTTACACACCATAGAATCTCAAATGAATTCTCAATTATCTCTGTTATAAATTGTCTTCAGGTTTAAATAAGTTTGGTTTGAACGCTTTTATTCGTATTGCATTGCTAATTATTATGTAATACGTGACTCTAAATTAATCTAAAAACAAACTTTTATGAAATTAATGCTTGACCGGGGAATCTAACCCTTTTTTTATAGGTTAAGGGTGACAAACGAGCACACAGTCCACCTGATGGTAAGGGGTTGCTGCGGCCCATAGACATCTACATCTATCCTCTATTACAAATCAAAATGTAGATGCGTTGTCACCCGTGAGTACTAGGATGGAATGCCTCATTTCCAGTAAAAAGGGCCTCCGGTCACCTGCACTCACCAAGCGAAACGCAGAGGTAAACCTCTACTTCACGCTGGTATTCTGTGAGGTCGTGGTACCACCCCGGTTCGAGCCGGCCCATCCGTGCGACAGCAAAAGCTGCCGCGTGGATCTGTCACTGTTAAAACCCTGAAATTTCGTTCGACATTATATTGAATCTATTTACTTTTAATGTATGAAGCAGATAATGAATCTGAAAGAAGCGAAAGAGGTATGTAAGGATCGTGACACTTGGCGATTTGTTCTCTCTGGCTACCCCGTCAGGGATTGTGCGTGAAGATAAGTTAAGTTAAGTATTTACTTTTAACATATATTATCTTTTTATTCGAAGCGCCTTATACAATCTAATAGCAATATTTTCAAAACGCACCATTGTTTATTTTTTATGGAAGGAAAATGATATACTGATTTTTTAAGCCGGGAGGACAGGAGGACATGAATCCAATGAAAAATACCAATTTAAAGCTAAATATTTCACAAACGGACTCCTAAATCGAAAAGATGTTGTTCAAAACCCCCAATGTTTTTGAAAGACCTATTCAACGATACCCCACATAATAGAATAGACACATAAAAAAATCATCCTCCATTTACTTATATGGGAAGTACCCAAAATAAAAATGTTTTTTAAGATTTTATTTCAGTTTTCTAGGCGTGATTAATATTTATAACTGTGCCAAATTACAGATCAAAATCGAGGACGGACGGACCGACGGACATGGCGAAACTATAAGGGTTCCTTGTTGTGTAACTACGAAAGTCTAAAAACTATTAAATCAGGATATACTAAACTTATCGATATATAGGATATACTAATCTTATATAATTTTTTCGGATTTTATTTTGGGAATTGATGATCAATGATCCTGCTTTCACACGGGGCTCCTTATAAAAAGAGGTAAATATTTGTTACCCAATAGAAACATTTATTAGGAGTCAATCACATTATTATTGGGAGGTCTATAGAAAACTTAAAAAAAATATAGGTGGTAGATCTACTAACTTTTCGAAGTAGAATTGGTAGTAAACTTAACTTCTGAAATCATATTTACCTCCGAGACAAATTTCGGATTGGTAACATAGGCGTAGAGTATAATAATAATACCCGCTAGTAACTCCTCAACTCATTGGTCATTGGATTACCCCCCCTTTACCCAGTACACCGTTCTGCGGGGGTGCGGAACGGTGTGTGGGGTACAGGGGGCAAAATATAATATGAAAATATCGCTCGGTCGATCGAATAAATATTTATAGCTAGAGATGTAATATATATTATAGCTAAGTGTAAACGGTTCCATATGAAATGTATGGTGAGCGATATTAATTTATATATCGAGATGTAATATATATTATATTATATCCCGTAGTGAAAAGCGGGCCTAATACATATCCACTGACTAGAAGTATATGGAATGGGCATACCTACAGAATGAGCGTGACTACCATCATAGACAATATCTACGGTGACTACCTAAACATATCTGGCGCATGAAACGGCAGCCTTTATACAACCCTATAAAAGGCTTATTTCATATAATTATAGAAACTAAATCCATAGCCTAATTGCGTAACACACCTAAAATGGCAAACCATATCAATTTGACAGTATAACCATGGCGTGGTGTTTGTTGTCGAGCAAACGAATTTTGTGAGGGTGAATGTCATGAAGAATATCAGGTATAGAATTTAGTAAGCGAGCAACGTGGGACGGTAACTTTGACGAATACGAAGATATGATTATATTAATAAAGGAATTTATAATGCTTTCTATAGAATTAAAACTATCCTGTGTAGTATCAAGAAATGCGAAGAGCACAACCATCCTCTGGTTGTGGAATTGAAAAATCTTTAATAATTTTTTGATGATTTTTTTGTCGTGTCCTATTTGTGAATGGTGACGGAATGATTTAGGAATAAACAATAATTTCTTATAAGAAGTTTTATTAGATGAAACAGGGTGTGAAAGAAAATTATCCTTTGTTGGATTAGTAGAAAGCGAAGAATTTATAGGGTTTTTTGAGACCAGAACATCAGCATATGATTTTGAAGAAACTTGGGGATATTTTTGTGATGTTTCGAGGTATGAGATTGAATTTTGTGCCATTTCGATTTTAATATTATTTTGTCGTGTATGTTCAGAGCATCTAGAATCCGTGGCTTTGTGGTTACTTGAGCAGAATAAACAACGAAAGGTCCCATTATTTTTGTCACAAGAAGAAGAAGAGTGATCATCGCCACATTTTCAGCATCTTGGCTTTGAACGACATAAATCTTTAGTGCGTCCAAATCTGCAGCACTGAAAACATTAAATTGTTGCAAGCTTATAAATTTCAACAGCGATGGAATAATAGCAAAAATAAACCCTCGAGGGAAGAATTTGACCGTCTAATGTGATTACGATACTTTCAGAGCTTTCGTATCTGACTTTGTCTTCATTGCGTACTCGGTACTTTAATCTTCTTACATTTAAGGCGCGGGTTGAGCAAAATGTCGCGCTAGTCGTTATTTGTGCAGTTTTTAGGAGCTATCTACTTTTTATTTAAAAGATATATCAACAAATAAAAAACACATTATATTTCTACATAATCTTGATTTCATAAGAGCTATATCCAATTATTTTTAAAGGAATAAATATTAATATAATCTCCTTACAACGAAACCACATAAATGTGAAATTATTATTGATAACATGCATCTCCTCGTAAAGTAAGTATTATTTTATTTTGCGATTTATACCAATGGATAGGCAATTTATTAACGAACATTTCTATTGTAATTTTTTTTTCAAAAGACCAAAATTTGATTTTATTAAGAAATTATTTTAAAATCTGGGCGTATTCACTGCCCACGGGCGGGCTTGCTCAAGCCTCAAGTCAATGAGCCCTGAGCTCTTCGACGGGAGGCCCGTGTCGTCTGCCAGCGCACACGCTCACGTCATGTCAGTTGATAATATTATTACTTATTAGGTTATTTACGTAGTATTATTTGTTTGTTTTGGGTATAATTTTTCGTATTAGTTATACATATATTTGTTGTGTTTTTACTGCGCGATGAAGCTTTTTGCGTGTATTTTCTTTGAAGTAAATGCAAATAAAAAATTAAGCACCATTAGCATGTAAAGTTCGAATCCATAATTAACATTTCGACAAATATTATAATTTACACTACTACAACCACTAGACCGACTGCCTCGTCGGTCTAGTGGTTGTAGTAGTGCGACTACTGATTCGAACCGGGTTCGAATCCCGGGTCGGGCAAAAAATCAGTTATTGAGTTTTTCCATTAAGAAATTCTCAGTAGCTGCCCGGAGTCAGGAAGTTGGCGGTGTTTCACCCCCGTGCCCCGGAAAGCACGTAAAGCCGTTGGTCCTGCGCCTGATCTCTCTCCGGTCGTGTCGGTTTACCGTCCCATGTGCTTGCGCATACACTTGGGCACTATAATCCTGTCCTGCGCCAATGGCTAGTCTCCGTTGAGACTGGCCGCCGTGACCGGAATTCGGTCTGGAGGACATTATAATTTACACTATAAAAGGCTAATTCAATATTATCAGTATAGTATACAGTTAAAAGTAATTCTAACACACAACCGCAATATTTTATTACGTATAGTACTGCCACGTTGGTATATTGGTTGTAGTATTGCGACTGCTGACCATGAGGTCCCGGGTTCGAATCCTGGGTCCGGCCTGAAAGTTAGTTATGAGTTTTTCATTTATGTTCTAAGTTATAATTAGTATTACTAAGTTATAGTTTTTTTGCTAAAATATAGTATATTATTTATTGCTTGTTTTTTCTTCTTTTTCAAAAAATAATTGAGTACATAAGGTGTTCTATACTTATAATTCGGTAAAAAGTATCTAAGTAGGTACTAATATTACCTACCTACTTACTTTTTACTATCTACTTTTTACTATAAACTAAAAATTTTTAAAACTAAATTTAACTAAAAAGACTAAACTGACCATTTATTTTTTAACTCAAAACAGGACATGGGTTTATTTATACTCTAAAAACTATAACTTTATACAATTAGTGTTCACTACTAAATTATATTCGGTATAGACGGTAATTATTAAATGCAACATATTTTTTTTAATGATTAATTACATTTGTCAGTGGATTAAATTTGCTTTAAGAAAGTTGGTGATGATTTTAAATAAGAATAAAATTCTGGGCAAGTTTTTTGTATTGTTAACAACATCGCCTTTAGAACTGGAACCGTAAGTGTTTTTTTCAGACGTCCACAATTTATTCAAAATAGAAAAATACTCTTTCTACTGGAGCATTTGTACCAGGTAGACATAAAATATTTTCGATTAAAAAAATTATGTTGAAGATTGTTGGCTTTGAATACTTCCATCCAACGAGTTACGGGACAATTTTGTGTCCCGGAGCTTAATTTGGGGACAATGGGACAAGTGACCGAGAAAATGGACAGTTCCGTTCAAAACGGGACGTATGGTCACTTTACCTATAACCCGGCGACGGCTCCGTGGCGCAGTGGATTAGCAATCAGTTGTTGCGCTGGGGGCCGCGGGTTCGAATCTCGCACGGAACAAATATTTGTAAGGCCTACAAATAATTGTTTCGGGTTTGGATGTTTGTCCTTGTGCAATTTATGTTTGTAAACTGCCTCCACGACTCTCATTCTATATTACTCTCACTCTGCGAAACATCCTATTTATTTATTTATTCTTTATTGCACCAAATATTTGTACAAAAGGCGAGCTATCTATCTATTTACCTATAGTGAGTAGGTATCTTTTAAACTCACAATTTTCAATGCTTCATTTTTAATATATAATTAATTTAAATTATATAATTTAATTTTAATTTTAATTAAAATTTCATAATTAGATAATATATGAGAATACATTATTCTAATATAATGCAACTAATATACCGAATAAAAAAATTAAAATACATTTATCGTCGTACGCTGTGTGTATTTCCATAAAATAGTTTATTGATGTTGGAAAAATACTACGTCCGTACAGTAGGTGGCGTCTTACACATTTACGCGATCCTATATTGTATCGAGTCGACCCGCTACACCAAATGCCGACCAAAGGTCGTTCGCATGGAGTAGCCCCTTAATACAGGTATAGTTTTTGGATACGTAGATAATTCAGAAATAACATCTTCTGGTGTCCAATCTTTTGTTACGCCTTTTACGAGATACGTGGAAGGGTGGAATCACCGTTTTGTATTTATTATTTACATTAATAAAAATTAAATATTATTAATAATTAACTAAACTAAATGGGTTCAGTTTAAATAATTAATATTTTTGACATGTGCTGATAGAAATAAGTATGTCAGTTTTTTTTTAATATAAAATATAAATACTCCAAATTCGTAGGCTGGCGTAGGGGGGGGGAGTGCATTCGACATTTAACAAATTTGGTTTTATTAACTTTTTGCACTTAATATTGCTACTAATGCATATTTAACGATGGTGCAATTATATTCACCCAAGGTGCAATTTTATTATCCCAATTTAAAAAACAACAAGTCCTAAGAAAACAATGGCCATAAAATACTAAACCACCTAATCAGCCAACCACAGCAGCGCACGAGCGAGACAAAGTTTTTTTTAGCTATCCTCTTCTTAACTTAAACCAGCTAACCTGATAAGAAGTACATCTTTTCCGATGCGGGCGCATTAATTTATGTTATTAGTGCTTGTGTAAACTTGTGATCGTAATGGCAAATATACATCCGAACTAAACAGCAGCTGAATATAGGGGCATTATCCTAATTTACGGAGAATGTCCTCAAAATGCCACCCTTGCGATAAGGACATATCGCAAGAGATATGGCCATTCAAGACAATGCCCTTCTCATCCTCGCACTATTATAAGAGCTCTTCAGCGCATCCGCGAAATCTGGCCAGTGGATCCTAGGTCTCAACGCCCTGGTCGACCGCGTACACGTCAAAATACAATCCAGTTAACTGAAAATTTGATACAATATTTCGAAGACCAACTCAAAACTAGCCTTCGCCAGAGTACCAGGCATTTTCAAGTCCATCACAGAACCGTCCATTGGATATTAAAGCTCGAAAAGTGGCACCCATTCAAGTTTAGGAAAGTACATACTCTGCTATCGCATGATAAATTAATAAGAGTGAATTATTGTCATTGGTTACTGAGTAAAATTGAAGAGGACAGTGACTTTCTTTCCCAAATTTGTTGGACTGACGAAAGCACGTTCACCAGAAACGGCATGTGGAACCAGCACAATCTGCACCATTGGGCACCCAAAAACCAAAATCCGCGCGTTTGCCATCCCATCGGTATCAGTGTAGCCCATCGGTACAGATTTTTGGTAAATGTTTGGGCCACTATTCACAATGATAACATCATCGGACCCGTATTCATTGATGGGGCTTTGAACGGAGAAAGGTTTGTAAATCTACTAAATGATACGGTGTCAGAATCCACAAACAATCTAAACGTCCATCGATACCAACGAATGTGGTACCAATTAGATGGCACGCCTGGGCACGCCAGCACACTCTGTAATAGCTTTTTTTTTATAGGATAGGGGTGACAAACGAGCACACAGTCCACCTGATGGTAAGTGGTTGCTGCGGCCCATAGACATCTACATCTATCCTCGTTTGCGAATCAAAATGCAGATGCGTTGTCACCCGTGAGGACTAAGATGAAATGCCTCATTTCCAGTAAAAAGGGCCTCCGGCCACCTGCACTCACCAAGCGAAACGCAGAGGTAAACCTCTACTTCACGCTGGTATTCTGTGAGGTCGTGGTACCACCCCGGTTCGAGCCGGCCCATCCGTGCGACAGCAAAAGCTGCCGCGTGGCTCTACCACTGTTAAAAACATATATATTTATCTATGCTCTGTAACAACAGCCAGGCAGTGGCTAAATGACACGTTTGGTGCACAATCGATTGGTATATTTAGACCTCGTAGATGGCCAGCAAAATCACCAGACCTCACGCCACTCGTTTTTTTTTCTGGGGGTGCATCAAAGACGATGTGTACGCGGAGAAAATGGATTCGGTGGAACAATTACGCCATCGAATAATAAATGTATTTGAGAAATTGAGGGAAATGGCTATAAGTGACAATTTATTTTCAATTTTCTTTAGCTCTTTGTATCCGCCAACGCAGTGGTCTCATTGAAAATAAGAAAATTTAAAATAAAGACAAATAAAAGCAGTGATTAGTGACGAAAGTTATAACTAATAGTGACAAGAGAGGGTGATGTGATAAGTGTTTGGTTAAGTGGATTGTGAAGCTGTAAATTTTCATATAAAAAGCGTTAACGTTTTCCCCCCCGTAAATGTAGTCCAATTTTAATAATTTTGGGAAATGTTGTAGATATGAGAAAAACTAGGCCCCAACGTTTTTATTTTAAAGAAATATTGTATACAATATAAGTTATTAGCATCTAAATATCTATATTTTGACTTAAAAACTTCCTCGACCGTTTTTATTCTTTTTAAATTAAATAAACTGATTACTAAAAAAGTAAAATGTACAGACATAGATTAACGTGTACTGAATCTAATAAGACCAAAATTGTCTTATTTGTAAAGGTTTAGGGGGGGTAAAAACGTTATCGCTGGAAACAATATTTTAAAAAGAAAATGTAGGCAATCGCCTTCAAGACTTGCCACTCTCTCTATCCCACGATACGGGTCGGGGGCAGGGGCATATTGTAGTGATATTAAAGGTGTTATCGATATTATTATCGCCTGGGGAGGAGACAATAATATCGATAACCTACAAAGATAATACCTCTCATGAAAAAGTTAATATCTGTGATTATTCAGTATTTATCGATTATTTAGTAATTAATTTAGTCTTTATTGAATAAGGATATTAAAATAAAAAGATTTCGAGTTTACAATAACGTAGGTAGGCAAATAAATAAAAAAGTAACAACATGACGAAATTATTATTGTTTATTATTACATATTACATTATTACACTTTTGAGAAAAACCCTCGAGTTTAAAGGTAAAGGAACTCGAGGGTCAATTATTTCTGGTAATAAAATAAAATGAGTAAAACCTTGGCTGCATTTTTGCTGTCCAAAAGTGGTCATTGTACTATTTTTTTCCTACGCCAAACAACATGCTTTGTTAAATTAAGTACGAAAACATGAAAAAGTTGTGTCCATACTACGAAAAAACAAAATTGCCTACCAGTGATATGTAATTATCCCTGGACCTGATAATAGTAATCATGGTTTCTTTTTTCTTTTTGTCCTTCTCTTAGCAAACAAAATTTGATCTTTTTTTAGTTATGGCCTCCAAATGTGGCATATTAGAAGCAGAAATAAGACATTTGATTTCATTTAGAGAATCATCTCCAATATGTCCATCGGGAGTTGCCCTAAATAATAGTCTTCGGAATCAATAAACAGTCCACACTCCCAAACTTTTAGATTATGTATCCTAATCTTGATTCTTTGCAAAATGTTAATTTATGAAATTGCAATCGAAATATTTTTTTAGGGTTCCGTAAGGAAAAAAACGGAACTCTTATAGGATCACTTTGTTGTCCGTCTGTCTGTCTGTCTGTCAAGACCCTTTTTCTGAGGAACGCGTGGAGGTATCAAGCTGAAATTCATATCAAATATTCAAGTCTACTGTCTCTTAGAGCTGTAAAAAAATCAAACTTCTAAGCCAACGCAATCAAAAGATACAGCCGTTTATGCCGCAAATTTTCGACATTCGCAAGGGAATCAAAACCTATAGGGTACTTCCCGTGAACTCAGAATCTTGAAATTTGGTACGTAGCAACTTTTTATAGCATAGATAAAGGAAAAATTGCGAAAAGCATAAATTTTTAGTTACATCATATAATAAAAATATTTTTAATAATTTTAAACTTATATACCTACAGATTTGTTCGGAACCCTCGGTGCGCGAGTCCGATTGTGATTTGTGTATTCCATAAAATAATAATTATTACATTTTATTTAGAAATATAACATGTTTGTTTAGATGAAATTAAGATATTTTATATTAAATTCTTATATTTATTTTATATTAATCTTATTTTATATCAAAATAAAGTCTTCGCGCATGCGCGACTACTACTCCCGCGCATGCGCGAAAACATAGAGTAGGACACAGTTTTTGTTTGAAATGGCTTCTCTAGTACGTAGTACACATAACTCAATGAAATTGACTTATTATTTAAATAAATAATGCACGATGTGTGATCGAAATCAAGAGTAAATTAAGCATTGTGAAAACAAAAAGTACAAAATCATCTGATCACTGTCTGCAGGTTTCCTACACTAGAAGAAAACTTTGTGGCAAGTCATTGAGTTATATGTACAACGTAGTTCATATAACTCAATGCTTTAAGCATTTTGAATTTCATCATTCATCATCATCATTTTAGCCTTTCACAAGTCCACTGCTGAACATAGGCCTCCCACAAGGAATGCCACAAAGCACGGTCCTGAGCCATCTGCATCCATCGATTTCCTGCATGTCTTATCAGGTCGTCCTACATTTTACCTACTGGTACGAGGCTGCCACTCAAGAACTTTTCTTCCCCATCGGTTGTCGGTTCTTCGAGCTATATGGCCGGCCCACTGGTACTTCAGCTTACTAATCCGTTGGGCTATGTCCGTTACTCTGGTTCTACTGCGGATATTCTTATTTCTAAGTTTATCACACAGAGAAACCCCGAGCATAGTCCTCTCTATAGCTCGCTGAGCGACCTTGAGCTTCCTCATACGGCCAGCAGTGAAGGACCACGTCTCAGATCCGGAAGTCATCACTGGCAACACGCACTGGTTGCACAATTTCGTTTTAAGGTTTTGAGGTATGTCTAACGAGAAGATGTGTCGTAGTTTCCCGAACGCTGCCCAGCCGAGTTGAATCCGTCGATTGACCTCTCGGTCGAAGTTGGACTTACCTAGTCGGACTATTTGTCCCAGGTAAACATACTCGTCAACAACTTCGAGCTTAGTGCTCCCAACAACTACCGGCATAGGTGTGACATGGACGTTAAACATGATTTTTGTTTTGTGCATGTTCATCTTAAGACCTATCCGTTGGGAGACACTATTGAGGTCATTGAGCATAGTGCTTAGGTCCTCCAGCGATTCTGCCATAAGGACTATATCGTCGGCAAATCGAAGGTGAGTGATGTACTCGCCGTTGATGTTGATACCGCATCCTTTCCAGTCCAGCAGCTTGAAAACGTCTTCCAATGCAGCGGTGAAGAGTTTCGGGGATATAACGTCACCCTGTCTTACACCTCTCTGCAGTTAGATAGCTTTCGTACTCTGATTCTGTACTCGGATAGCCATCGTAGCTCTACTGTACAAACACTTCAGCACTTCGATATACAGACATTCAACTTGGCACCGCTGAAGGGACTGCAGCACCGCCTAAATTTCAACGGAATCAAAGGCTTTCTCATAGTCCACATACGCAAGACAAAGTGGCAGATTATACTCCTCTGTCTTCTGTTTAATTTGCCGAAGGGTGTGTATGTGGTCTATGATACTAAATCCTTTTCGGAAACCGGCTTGTTCGGGAGGCTGGAAGTCGTCAAATCTGCGTGCGAGACGATTCGTAATGACTCTCGAAAACAGCACGTAGACGTGGCTTAGAAGGGAAATCGGCCTGTAGTTCTTCAAGAGAGCGTTGTCGCCTTTCTTGAAGAACAAGATCACCGCACTTCTGCTCCACGCCTGAGGAGTAGTGCCACCATGGAGGACGAAATTAAAGAGCTTCTGAAGGACTTCAAGTACCGGTTTTCCACCCGCTTTCAAAAGTTGCGGTGTAATTCTATCCTCGCCCGGGGACTTTCCGTTTTTAAGGTGCTGGAGAGCCATTCTAATCTCGCTGAGACTGACGTCCGGGATATCTTCGGAATAGTGTCGGATAAGACTCGCTCTTGGATCGTTACTCATACTTTCGTGTGGCTCCAACGATGACGTGTACAGCTGCCCATAGAACCTCTCAGTCTCACTCAAAATCTCAGGTGTCCCGGAAACGACGCTGCAACACTCGGTCTTCAGCTTTGACAATTGGCTCTTTCTGGCAGCCAGATCTCTGGCAAATACTTTGGAGCCTTGGTTCCGCTCGATCGCTTCTTCAATACAAGCTGTATTGAAGTTGCGTAAGTCCCGCCGCATGCATTTGGAGATATGTCTGTTCAGTTGCCTGTATGTTGTCAAATCTGTAGAAGAATGTAGCTTCATCTCCCGTCTAACAGCCATGAAATTAAGAGTGTGATCAGAGAGTTTTTGTGTTCTTCTGCGGCGGGTCTTGCAGAACTTAGCTTCGACCGCATGGACAGTTTCCACGAGCTTGTAATTCATATCGTCCACTTTATTGCAGTCTTCTAGGCACTGAAAACGGTTTTGTAACTCGAGCTGAAAAGCGTCGGGACTTTGGAACAGAGCACGAGGGGGACGGAGCATTGACTTCATTAGACGAGACCTCTCCAACGTAACGTTTAGATTCAGTGTGCCTCTAACCATTCGGTGATCGCTACCAGTTTTCACCCTCGCGATCACGGAGACATCACTGAACAGTTGTCGTCTGGTCGTCATAATGAAGTCAATCTCATTTTTTGCTGAACCGTCGGGGCTCGACCAGGACCACTTCCTGTGGGGCCGCTTCTGGAAGAAAGAGTTCATCATAAAGCGTCCCTATTTCTCTATGAAGTAAGCCAGCTGATAGCACCTTGGGTTCCGTTGCCTTATTCTAAATTTCCCTACTTTCAGCTTTGGATGCTTTTTATTAAAAAAAAGATTATTTAGATTAGATTTAAGAAAAAATAAGCTCAGTAAATAGTTTTGTTGCATATAATTTAAGTATAAATAGACAATTGTAATCATTTAATATTGAATATTGTAGTAATAAACTTCTTACTGTAACTCTGTCGAAATAAATAAATATATTTTTTATTGAAGTCTGGTTCATTATCTTAATTCGCGCTTCCTACACAGTGAAGGGCCACTAATAAATGCTCATAACATGAACTCTCAAGCGTAGGTATACGACATAAACTAGTTTGAACGCCCGAATAGCTTGTGAGGTATTACTATTGTAAATCTGCCCTTTAATAATTGTAATATTTTTTAATTTCATTAAGTGACTCTACTATCGAGACAGTATAATTTGGCTGCGGGACAACGATACGATATACGAATTGATCAAGCTTAGAAATCAGTGTACATACATATTGATAACCTTTCTTTTTGGGAGTCGGTTAAAATAGGCTATGTTTGGGTCTATCGTAACATCTGGTTAATGTTTGGGTGTAAAGTGACATCTGGTTAATAAAGGCATTCTTATAAATAATCTCATGATGTTGTAAATAAAAAAGGTTTTATTCTATACTCTAAAACGTAACTTTAGTCAATAAAAAAAGCAATTAAAATAAAATAGTTGCGTTAAAATGGCGTCGATGAATCGCGATTAGCTGATCACTCCGTATTAGTTTTAAATAGGCACCCATTGTTAATATAATGTTAACACTTAGAGAAGTAGGTATCTATATATAAACATTTGAGTTTTACACAGAGCGTTGCGATTAAACGTTTTAAACACAAATAGAAAATAAATATTTTTAAAAGAAAATTGTGATTTTTTCCCCACAACCAAAGAGAATATAAGTTTCCCACAACTAGCAACATTTATATTATGAGAGCTTAGGTAAGTATTTTTTTAGTTTTACGTACTTATAATGAATTAAATGTATAAACTTATATGTGAAATGTAATACCATCACTTCTTTTATGTTTATCATCACCGTTGTGACAATATTTTACAACACAAACGGTAATTTTTACAATTTTTCGCGAGCTCTTCTCCGTAAGACGTGACTTAAGAGCCCTCTTACATTTCGGCGTTTCGCAAATTTAGGTATTTTACGCACCGAGCGGGCGGCAAACTACGCGACCGATACTTTCTTTCATATCTATTCACTCGCTCGCACTATAATACTGTGAGTATGGCGATTAAACGATCTTGATCTTCCATAATACAAAGTTTTCTTAGGATGGACTTCAGTGGATGGAATATTTTTTGGTGTGTCATTTTAATGTTATCTTATTAATTTATTATTATATAATTTATTATTTATTATTATATACCATTTTGATATATTATTCATTATTTATGAAATTTAGTGTCAAAATAAGTACACATAAATATTTTAATTGTTACGCTGTAATCGAATGTTAATAATCGATTATGTCTACTACCGGTAGAATAGTGGTATAAATAAATAAACGGTTGCAACCTGTTTTAATAAATATAACAACCAAATGTAACTAATATTTTTTTAATCGGTACTTACAGTCAATTACTATATTTTTTATAAGAAAAATATTTGCTGCGACGGCATTGACCGAACTTTTCTCGATTCGATAATTTCAGGCAGTACACACTTTTCATAAAAAGCTTGTAACTTGGGTAACATATTGAAAATCTAAAATTGGTCGTATTTCTAAATTTTTAGTACTTTTACAGCATTAATCTGGGCCAATACATATTATGGCAAGTATTCAGACATTTTTATTTGCTAAATGAAGCTGGCCTTGGATTTGGTAAAACCAGTCATTATTTTGATTTAATGTACACTTGAATCACTGAATTTATAACCTTTAACTTTTTTTGTCGAAAGGCCGTATCAAAATCTATTCCGAAAGCTGAAATAGGACATTTAACTTCAATAAGACCGTTGCTGTATAAACCATTAGGTGAAGCCCTCAAATAACAATGATCTAGGTCAATGAATAGACCACATTTTTCTATAATAATATTTTTTTGTTTGCTCAATTGTGCACATGCTGCAGACTCGTTGTCCCTACCATGTTTAATGGAAGAGACGTGATCTAAATTATAACTATATAAAATAGTTTTAAACCGATCGATCAAAAATTGCGGTCGTAGTTGACAATGTTCTAGTATGCAGGCAATCGACGCACACTACGATAGCAATCGACGCACACTACAGTAGTATCGAAACCATTCAGCGCCCGAAATAAACTGACGCAGGTCCACCCTCGGCAAGCGCTCTCGCGTTAATGATCTTAGATGGCCGGCGCAGTTAAATATATAGTACTTTTATTTAATTAATTATAATATAATAGTAACGATTTTAAAAGTAAAAATAATAGCATAGTTTAAGCAAATGTTGATGATTATTTTGGTATAAATTTTACGTCTAAGTGATGTAGAACTTCGGAAATATAGAGGCTTGCATCGAAGCTTTTTTGGTCGTTTTTTGAATTATGTCGAATTTTTTTTCGTAGTGTGAAAAGCATATAACGAAAATGTATTCCATTATTATTAAAGTGTAGGATATTTGGGAGATAAAAATATTTTTTTTGATGGTCGATATTCAATAGAATCTACAAATTAGAGCTCCCAAATCATGTCTTCGAGAGTTTTTGCCTAAACATGCATCGGGAGAATGATTATTACTGATTAAATAAATAAGTTATCTAAAATCCATTCCGAGCTTATTTGAGGAGAGAAAACGAACTATTTTTACCAAGTAATTGTTATTTCAAGAAATGAACGATAAACATAAAGTTTCAACGAGGAAACCTTGTAATTTCGCGTTTTTTTGTAATACGCCTCTTAATGACTTTGCGTACTGACGCGTCGCTGAGTCAACTTCGGTTTCGCGTTAGTTTTACTTGCTTCACTTTTGGTGCGCTTACTAGTATTCTATGCGTAATAATTCTATGATAATATTAATGTAGTCCTATGATCAAATAACGTTTTAGATACGTAAACTGTATATTTAATCAAACGATCGATTGAGAGCCTTTCATTTAAGAAAAGAACTTGAAAATAGTGTAAATCGTAAATTTTCTATAATAGTTTTTTTCATCAAAAGATTTGATAATGTTAAGATTATTTTTGATTGGTACTTAAGGATGCATAATATTTATTTTAGGTTGCCAAAAAATGAAGGCCTTCAAAAATTATGGATTGATGATATAGACCAGGAAAACGTAAACCTGCAGTAGTAAGAAGAATATTATGCTCCTTGCATTTTGAAAAAGAATGTATAAATAGAACGCTGGATGTAGTTTGGCTTAGGCCGGCCACATACATACGGAATTCCGTTTCGATATTCCGATTCGGAATTCCGAACGCAGCAAGTCCATATAAAATCTCTTTTTTTTATGACCCGCCACACACGTACGGTATTTTTCCGTTCGAAATTTTACGGGCAAAACGCGATTCCGTATGTGTGTGGCCGACCCGTTCGGAATTCCGAAACGGAATTTCGTATGTATGAGGCGGGCCTTAAGGGTGATTTGGTTCATGTGTCTAAAATAAATTTTCTGACTAAATAATGTTATTTCGTCACAAATAAATGATTTTAATCAGTAAACATTATTTTTATTTTATTTATTTTTAATCCTTACTCTCTCGTTTACCTCCAGTATCCACCACTAATTACGCTACTGGTGGAATTCATTACAACTTGCAGATTGTAAACACTATAAAATTGATATTTTGTGGTGTTACACAAATGGGATATAAATGAGTATGGAAGTGGAAGTCTGAAGTGGCGCAGCCACCCCTATTGATCGAAATGTTGCATGGAAATTGGTTGTCAAATGGTATGAACATGGGATAATGAAGATTGAGGAATACGTTAGGATAGTTAAATGATTAATGGATTGTGTGAACGGTGGTATGGTTAGAAAGGGGCTGCTCAACTCGATTAGATTACTGAGATAAATAAATAAATAATCTTTCATCATCATTATCATCATTACAGCCCTTCACAAGTCCACTGCTGAACATAGGCCTCCCCCAAGGAATGCCACAAAGCACGGTCCTGAGCCACCTGCATTCATCAACTTCCTGCATGTCTTACCAGGTCGTCACTCCATCTTGTGGGGGGACGCCCTACACTTCGCCTACCGGTACGAGGCTGCCACTCGAGAACCTTTCTTCCCCATCGGTTGTCGGTTCTTCGAGCTATATGGCCGGCCCACTGCCACTTCAGCTTACTAATCCGTTGGGCTATGTCGGTTACTCTGGTTCTACTGCGGATATCCTTATTCCTAAGTTTATCACGCAGAGAAACTCCGAGCATAGCCCTCTCCATAGCTCGCTGAGCGACCTTGAGCTTCCTCATACGGCCAGCAGTGAAGGACCACGTCTCAGTTCCGTAAGTCATCACTGGCAACACGCACTGGTTGTACAATTTTGTTTTAAGGTTTTGAGGTATTTCTGACGAGAAGATGTGTCGTAGCTTCCCGAACGCTGCCCAGCCGAGTTGAATCCGTCGATTGACCTCTCGGTCGAAGTTGGACTTACCTAGTCGGACTATTTGTCCCAGGTAAACATACTCGTCAACAACTTCGAGCTTAGTGCTCCCAACAACTACCGGCATAGGTGTGACATGGACATTAAACATAATCTTTGTTTTGTCCATGTTCATCTTAAGACCTATCCGTTGGGAGACACTATTGAGGTCATTGAGCATAGTGCTTAGCTCCTCCAGCGATTCTGCCATGAGGACTATATCGTCGGCAAATCGAAGGTGAGTGATGTACTCGCCATTGATGTTAATTCCGTATCCTTTCCAGTCCAGAAGCTTGAAAACGTCTTCCAATGCAGCGGTGAAGAGTTTCGGGGATATAACGTCACCCTGTCTTACACCTCTCTGCATTTGGATAGGTTTCGTACTCTGGTTCTGTACTCGGATAGCCATCGTAGCTCTACTGTACAAATACTTCAGCACTTCGATATACCGACAGTCAACTTGGCACCGCTGAAGGGACTGCAGCACCGCCCAAATTTCGACGGAATCAAAGGCTTTCTCATAGTCCACATACGCCAGACATAGTGGCAAATTGTACTCTTCGGACTTCTGTACAATTTGCCGTAGGGTATGTATGTGGTCTATGGTGCTAAAGCCCTTTCGGAAACCGGCTTGTTCGGGAGGCTGGAAGTCGTCAAGTCTGCCGTGTAGTGGCGGTCAAGAATATCCACTACCCCATATCCTCCCGTGGGTGTCGTAAAAGGCGACAAAGGGAAACAGGCAGGAGATGGGCAGCAGCATCTTCCTGGTAACGGCATAAATACAATAAAAAAAAACTGCGGTTGCCAACCCGCTCGCCAAGCGTGGCAACTATGGCAATATACCCCCCATGAGCAATGACAATAATTAGGGCAACGGAACCCAAGGGGCCAGCAGCTGGCCGACTTCATGGAGAAAGAGGGACTCTTTATGATGAACTCTTTCTTCAAGAAGCGGCCCCACAGGAAGTGGACCTGGTCGAGCCCCGACGGTTCGACAAAAAATGAGATTGACTTCATTATGACGACCAGACGACAACTGTTCAGTGATGTCTCAGTGATCGCGAGGGTGAAAACCGGGAGCGATCACCGAATGGTTAGAGGCACACTGAACCTAAATGTTAAGTTGGAGAGGTCTCGTCTGATGAAGTCAACGCTCCGTCCCCCTCGTGCTCTAATCCAAAGTCCCGAAACCTTTCAGCTCGAGTTACAAAACCGTTTTCAGTGCCTAGAAGACTGCAATGAAGTGGACGATATGAATGACAAGCTCGTGGAAACTGTCCATGCGGTCGGAGCTAAGTTCTGCAAGACCCACCGCAGAAGAACACAGAAACTCTCCGATCACACTCTTAATCTCATGGCTGTTAGACGGGAGATGAGGCTACATTCTTCAACAGATTTGACAGCATACAGGCAACTGAACAGACAGATCTCCAAATTCATGCGGCGAGACTTACGCAACTTCAATACAGCTCGTATTGAAGAAGCGATCGAGCGGAACTAAGGCTCCAAAGTCTTTGCCAGAGATCTGTCTGCCAGAAAGAGCCAACTGTCAAAGCTGAAGACCGAATGTGGCAGCATCGTTTCCGGGGCACCTGAGATTTTGAGTGAGATTGAGAGGTTCTATGGGCAGTTGTACACGTCATCGTTGGAGCCACACGCAAGTGTGAGTAACGATCCAAGAGCGAGTCTTATTCGACACTATTCCGAAGATATCCCGGACGTCAGTCTGAGCGAGATTAGAATGGCTCTCCAGCACCTTAAAAACGGCAAGGCCCCAGGCGAGGATGGAATTACAGCGGAGCTTCTGAAAGCGGGTGGAAGACCGGTACTTGAAGTCCTTCAGAAGCTCTTTAATTCCGTCCTCCATGGTGGCATTACACCGGAGGCGTGGAGCAGAAGTGCGGTGGTCTTGTTCTTCAAGAAAGGTGAGAACGCTCTCTTGAAGAACTACAGACCGATTTCCCTTCTGAGCCGCGTCTACGTGCTGTTTTCGAGAGTCATTACGAAATAATCTTTATTATCAAAAAAAAGAGAGATGACGGCTAGTAACCATGTATGAAAGAATATATGCTCCACAAACTTTAAATAAATCAAGATAAAGGCAGTCTACTGCACGTTCATGGTGAGTTGAACTGGTAACCGACCATTACCACGAAAGAAAGGTGTTGTCGAATCTTTATGGCGGCTTGGAAGTTAAGCGCGAGCGCTAGTCCGTGCAGATATAGTTGAAAGAAAACTTGATGGAGTCTTTTTTTTTTTTTTATAGGATAAGGGTGACAAACGAGCACACAGTCCACCTGATGGTAAGTGGTTGCTGCGGCCCATAGACATCTACATCTATCCTCGTTTGCGAATCAAAATGCAGATGCGTTCTCACCCGTGAGGACTAAGATGGAATGCCTCATTTCCAGTAAAAAGGGC
Organism: Parnassius glacialis; assembly: GCA_033319125.1. Lineage (NCBI taxonomy): Eukaryota > Metazoa > Arthropoda > Insecta > Lepidoptera > Papilionidae > Parnassius > Parnassius glacialis. The sequence continues at coordinate 39,542,928 of JAVANC010000001.1, read as the reverse complement.
CTCCGGCCACCTGCACTCACCAAGAGAAACGCAGAAGTAAACCTCTACTTCACGCTGGTATTCTGTGAGGTCGTGGTACCACCCCGGTTCGAGCCGGCCCATCCGTGCGACAGCAAAAGCTACCGCGTGGCTCTACCACTGTTAAAAAGGTACAGGTGTGAAGGTACAGGACTTGCACTCGCAACTAACTTCCCAGCCGCTATGAAGTCTATATATATTATATAATTCACGCAATCTGGACGCATACCGTTGGGGTTGGTTCGATGTGGTGCAGGACAAAACCACTGGGAAAAACTTAGGGGAGATGCAGATTCAATGACATACAGCTTGACAAATAAACTTACTTACTTACTTATCTTCACGCACAATCCCTGACGGGGTAGCCAGAGAGAACAGATCGCCAAGTGTCACGATCCTCTTTCGCTTCTTTCAGATTCATTAACTTCTTCATACATGCACGTCTAGGTATCCGAGTACTCTTGACCCTCCCCTCTTCGAGCAATTTGCTCACATGGTCTTCGAAAGTTAGTCTCGGTCTACCTCGACACCTTTTAATATTAACTTTCGCGCTATATATTTTCTTCACCATTCGGTCTTCACTCATTCGCTCAACGTGCCCAAACCATCGAAGCACGCCCTTATCTATTTTTGTGAAAAGGTTATCTTTCAAACCTGCCATATTGCGAATCTCTTCGTTTCGCTTTCGGTCGGCCATGGTAACGCCGCACATTTTACGAAGAGATCGCATCTCCACTGCATTCAACTTGCTTTTATGCTTCTTCTGGCATACCCAGGTTTCGTTGCCATATAACAAAGTCGGTACCAACACTGCGTTATGTATTGCAAGACGTGCACTCTTCACTACGCCTTGCCTTTTGACTAACGCAGTCAGGGCACCATTGACCTTGTTCCCCGCAGCGACACGCCTGTCCACATCTAAATCACATCTTCCATCCCGGCTAAAAGCACTCCCCAAGCATACAATTTCATTTACCTGTTCTAGACATTCCTGATTTACCCATATTTCACACTTCGTTCTCTCTTCGTCCCTTTCAAATACTAGAACCTTAGTTTTATTAGCATTCAAACGGTGACCTTTAATTTCACATTCCTCTTTCATACACGTGACTAATGACTGCAGTTCTGCCTCTGATGGTGCAATAAGCACTGCATCATCAGCATACAGCAGACAATTTACATTAATGTCACCCAATTTCACAGCCAAACAGCTATCTTTCAGATTCTGTAAACAGCTGTTGAGATACAGTATGAACAGCCAGGAAGACGTGACACAACCCTGTTTTACGCCCGTTTGGACGCCAAACATGGATGACAGGTCATGCCCTACCCGCACACAGGCTTTACAGTCACAGTAAAGTGACTGCACAGCCCTTAGCAATCGACCATCCACACCATACTACCACACCATCAACTAAATAAACTGGTATCCGAAAAGGCTTTTGTACCATACACCACATGTATACTCTTCGGCAACTACCCCACCAGATCTAACATGTAACTGATAGACGCAGATGGCTCAGGACAGTACTTTGTGGCAATCCATGAGGGGAGGCCTATGTTCTGCATTTTGAAATTGGCTGTAATAATGATGATCAATTTCTTTTTGCCAGACCCTCATATCATAATCCATTATCACAGCTCTTGATCACCATAAAAATAACTAAATATCAATAAGAAAAACTTTAAATTATCCTTTACAGTTATGGTTTTATATAAAAATTATTTTTTTGATTCTAGGAATAAAAATATAAATTTAGCACAATGAAAATTTGGATGTTTAAAGGGACATATTTTAATATCATTTAATGTTTACAATTAAAAGAAATAAGTTTAAATTATTTATTAACTTTTGCATTGCTTGGTTATAATTATAACATTATAATGTCACTAGTTCTTTTTTTGTATGTATAAGTCATATCTACATACTAAATTATATATATATAATAAAGAACAATTTAATTTAAATGAGTTTAACAATGCAAAAATCTCTGTTTCTGATGGTAAGGTCAAAATTTCATTATATAGACATCAGAGTCATATGGTAACATTCCCTTACATTTGTTAGTGTTACATAAACATTTTTTTCTTTTACAATCAACATCATTATTTTTCTGTTGTGAATAACTACAATTATTGGACCCATAATCAATTGTTATTTCTTGATCGGGTAAAATATCACAAAGACTAAAGATAGCAAGCTTTGGAATTGGTGAATTGATTCTTACTGGTACTATGTAACAATTTGGATCACAACTGTGATTAATGTAACGACCAATATTACCGAAACTAGAAGGATCAACAAAAGTCTGTGTTATTTCATCATTTGAATGCTCATTTAAACAAAAAATATAATTTATTTTTTTGTTTGCCATATTTAATCTGTGTCTTTTGAATGCTTGTGATTTTGTTATAAGTTCTCCTGCATACTCACAAACAAATGAACCTTTAGCAATTAAATACTTTGTAAATAGACCAAAGCCTTTCTCTTGCAATTCACAACTCTTAATACTTAAACCATCACAAGGTCCTTTTTGGACTAACCGGTTTCCACAGTGACTTATACACAAACAAACGTCATTGCATTCAAATACAGCTTTTTGATTTATATTATTGTTGTCACAGTTAAGTTTGTAAGTTCGCAGGTTATGATCAATGGAAAAAGTGTAATTTCTTCCCCTGGAAGTATTAATACAAAAACATCCTGCATCCACACAATGTCCTCTACATTCACATTTACAATCAAGTTGTGAATTAAAGTTGTTGATTAATTCCAAATATTCTTCAGTATCTTCAGCTGGTCCCGGTATATTTTCAATTACATATATCAACTGACTATCAGAGTGTATGTAATTATCATTCATAGTACTTTTACGGTAGAAATAAAAATAATAACGAAAATGATCAATCGGTACTCTGAAGTCTGGACGCAGTATAACTAGCCTAAGGGTACTAGTGTTCTGTGATAACTAGCTTGCTACATATATATTTATCTATGAGTATAACTATTAGATAAACACAAACTATGGCGCATGCTACACACTCGATAATTATCACGATATTTAACTAGATTTTTATCTTTCAATATTTTGGATCGAATCTACCACAGAACACAATTACTCTTTATCAAGAGAAGAACGCCAACTTCATACTAAAAAACGGAAACACGTGTTTATATGTGTATACGAAAAGCGCTACGGTGGACGCCCATATAAAAGTTTTTTGGCGGGAATTTCAAACCTTTGTATTCTGTAACTTTAAACTTTTTATTTAAGGCTTATTCGAGTAATTTTGGCTCAAGCCTCACAAACCTATGGGGTAAATTCCCATACATTTGAGAGGTTGCACCAAATTACTCGAATATAATTTAGATTAATATGTGGGATAAAATAAAACTATAAATAAGTATAGTTATGTAATTTTATTTTCTGGAAGACAGATTGATTTATAAACTACACATTATTATTGATGTTTTTTATTGCTTTTGCACGTAATATTTCCACGCACGTTACTAATATATAACACATGTTATTGTCAGAGATTTTTCTTCACAGAACATTAACGTAAATTTAAATCAGCAAAATTCTCATGATGAAAACTTTACTCAGCCCAAATACGTGATCTGAAACAGATACAATTCGAGTCAATATAGTAATAAACCCTACAAATAACGGGCCAATAAATTCGAAATGTCTATAGCCTTACCACAATATTGTCATAAGTTTTTCCTTTCCTATCATAGGAAACTTGCAGAAAGTGATCAGATGATTTTATGCTTTTTATTTACACAACACTTACTTTCGATGATGATCACAAATCGTGCATAAAACTTTAAAATAATGAATTCATTTATAGTCAATATCTTATTACAGAATTAACATCTCACAAAAAATCTTTACTGTACATTCACGACGATATTATGACTGTATATTTGCGTACATACGAAAATGAAGTCCATCTAACTGAATTTAAGCGAAAATGAATAATAAATATTAAAAACTAAACCAATGAAATAAATTTCAGATAATATTTTCAATATGAAAGACGTTGACAAACAAATGTCATTTTTTCTTCTTCTATTAATTCATGGCTTCTTTTGATAAAATTCTGCTAATATTTAATAATTTTATTTAAACCAATTAATAGGTAAACTAATTGTGCGAATCTCAGAGTAATATGTATGTAATTATACTTTAAAGAGCAAACCAATAAAAGTTTAACACCGAATTAACATTTTTATTTTCTTCCCATATAATATGAATTTATCTAATTTTTAAAATGGCAATCTAAAACAAAATTAAAGAAAGAGACAGCGATATTTTATCTCGCTTTACTTTAACAAGCCCAACACGCATATTGACAAAATCATGATTGTGTGCAGATTTTTCAGCTTTCATACAAAGTTGCCTCACCCTGGAATCTACATACTACACACTTGATAGGTAATAATCGCGTTAGTCCACAGATAACTGTATACTAGTCAGAGACAGATGGGACAGTTCTCTAATTGACGGTTAGTTCCAATGAATTCGCAAAGCGCTAGTGTCGTATAGTGATGCATGATTGTATAAGACGCCCATTACACGCAAAGGCAAGCGTCAATCAGTTCGTTCAATCATGATTAATGTTTGAATGATAGAATAATTTCGCCATTACACGCTCATGCTGACTGATGTCAGTCAAACCCAAATTTTCGGAGGGAAAGGACCTACATATAAACTAAGTTCATTTTCGATTCACCATTTAACTATAATTTAATATCTTGAAAAGAAAAAGAAAAAAAAAAACGAATAGGAAAAATTGTGATATTTAATATAATTTTACACATTTTTATTTAACGCGCGCCAATGTTCGACCTCTTGGAGTGCATAATCGATACGCGGCTTTATTTGAAACGCATTTATGGACGAAAAATAAGCTTACCTTTTATATTTATTCGTATAGGGTGGATGCCCCTATCACCAGCCTTTTAGTGCCAATTTCAATTTTTTTTTTGTGTACCTAATGCCAGCATAGCACAGGGCTATGCCTTTTGAGATTTTGGTAGGTACCTATTGTAGGTAAGTTTTAGGGGCACTGAAACGAATTTATAACAACTTTTAATTTGAAAGCATGCATGTCACAAGCATGGAATTGTATTAAGATAGACGACAACAATTATTTTATTTTAATGTTTTACTTCTAACCTTACTGTGGTTTAGCTTTAAACAGTTCCATTTTTCTTTTAACACTAAACAATTAATTAAAACAAAATTATAATAAAAATTATGTATTGTAGTATACCGATTACTTATACTTTATCATCGAAGTTTTTGAATCTTCATCGTCATTTCAGCCCTTCACAAGTCGACTACAGAACATCATCCTCCATAGACTGCCGCAAAGCATGGTCCTGAACCATTTTCCTTGTTATGACTTTTTTATTTATGTTCTAAGTTTTAGTAAAATTAGCATTACTAAGTTATAGTTAATTACATTTATTGTTTGTTTTTGTCTTTCTCAAAAAATAATTAAATATTGTATGGTGTTCTTAACATATACCAAATGTCTGAAATTTTTACGTTTCATTTGTTAAACTTTTAAATCAAAAACCAATTTTAAAATATAGACGAATTGATCATAATTTCCTTAACTATAAAATAAGTTATGTTCTAATTAATGGTATTTATTCCAGTTTATGACAGCCCTGATTTATATTACGTGGCTGAAATTAGGTACTTCTTATTAGGTATGTCAAACCAAATAACAGCCGGGCGGCTGACATTAAGCACTCCATTATTTACAGCCCCATTAACTTCCACTAAAATAAAATAAAAAACCTATAGATTTAAACAAAAATAGTTGCATTAGTCACATTCATACAAATCAAAAAGCTTAAAGATGAGCTAATGTAAAATATGGTTCTCGGGACCATAACTTGACAAAAAATTAGGAAAATGAGCGTTTTTCGTCGCGTACGTGTTTTGATTTTTAATTTAACACTGTTAGGTTTAAAACTGTGGGTAATATTTGAAATATACTTTCCTCTAATTGCGAAGTATTTTTTAGCCAACAATATTTGTAGTTGCTACTAGACATCTTGTTTACGAAGTAAAAAGGCGGAATGGCTGAAATTAGGAGCGAGGCTGGTATTAGAGGCATCCACCTTACCCGGGGGTTTTCGTGTCCCACAACTCTGGGATAGCCTCAAAATTTAAAATAAAATCTTTTTCTGGCTGAAGCACGTTTGGCGGGAGTGGCGACGGGCTTCTCGAGCGCGTGGAAGCCGCCTCTTCAATATATTCTGAGTCCGCCTCTATCGCTGTCTAAGCGTTGACTGACGCGTGATTGACGAAATGCCATTACACGTTCAATCAAAATTCGTAACTGATAGTTGATTGACGTAAAAATCAAAATATCCAGATATTTGTCAATCAATTTCATGCAACCGTCAATCACCACATTACACGGTAGGTTATTCGTCAATCACAACCATGATTGTTGTAAAACTGACAGCAAAACCTACCGTGTAATGGGCGTCTAAGCGTGTAATGGGCGTCTTACACCTGGAGAGTCAATCAATTTTCATTCGATAAAATATACTACTCGACGTATTTTTAGTAGCACGTTTTTGAATTTATGCGCTGTGGATACGTACGAGCACACGTGCGCGGGGATATGCACCGCGCTTACAAGTATTTGGCGGTAACCGTCGGTGGTATACTAAATTGTTGATTTTACAACTAAATAAGTATGCGCAATAACAATACGTTATTGTGCAATTACAATCCAGATATGTGCAATTTATTGGCACTCTGTGCAATTAGAAAAAAACTTTATTTACGGAGATATCGATATTGCAGTACTAGTAAAAACCATAATTTAATTCTTGTTTTTTTATAAAAAATTGGAAGAGTGTGCAATTACAAATACAAATATAATCGTAACGTGCTATTAAAAATACGTCGAATAGTATTTTTTTTATACTAAAATGGTTATGCCAATGGAACTGCTCCAAAATGAGACTGCAGACCACATATGCAGCTGCAGACTACAGTCTGCAATGAAGTTTGTTACGGGTCAAATGGCGCCTTTTCAAATTTTCAATTGATTAGTCTCTGGAGAATCACTGTAAAAATATTTTTATGAAATGATTTAACACTATATAACTAAGAAGTAATTATTATTGACAGTTGAAATTATAATTATCATACTAATAAAGAATGAACATACTTTCTAATTCCTCTTTGGTGTTTTTTTTGTCAAACTACGGTGTTTCTATTTTAAAACAGAAAAATTATATTATAGCAGTCATAATAGTAAACTTAATTATAAAAAAAATGCTACAAACCTGTTTTTATTAATACAAAACTTAAAGTGATCAAATTTTGCATGACCTCCAATTCTGACCCACTGATCTATGAATACCAATAGCTTTTGTAAACACTTACTTACTTATCTTCACGCACAATCCCTGACGGGGTAGCCAGAGAGAACAGATCGCCAAGTGTCACGATCCTTACATACCTCTTTCGCTTCTTTCAGATTCATAATCTTCTTCATACATGCACGTCTAGGTATCCGAGTACTCTTGACCCTCCCCTCTTCGAGCAGTTTGCTCACATGGTCTTCGAAAGTTAGTCTCGGTCTACCTCGACACCTTTTAATATTAACTTTCGCGCTATATATTTTCTTCACCATTCGGTCTTCACTCATTCGCTCAACAAGCCCAAACCATCGAAGCACGCCCTTATCAATTTTTGTGATAAGGTCATCTTTCAAACCTGCCATATTGCGAATCTCTTCGTTTCGCTTTCGGTCGGCCATGGTAACGCCGCACATTTTACGAAGAGATCGCATCTCCACTGCATTCAACTTGCTTTTATGCTTCTTCTGGCATACCCAGATTTCGCTGCCATATAACAAAGTCGGTACCAACACTGCGTTATGTATTGCAAGGCGTGCACTCTTCACTACGCCTTGCCTTTTGACTAACGCAGTCAGGGCACCATTGACTTTGTTCCCGGCAGCGACACGCCTGTCCACATCTAAATCACATCTTCCATCCCGGCTAAAAGCACTCCCCAAGTATACAATTTCATTTACCTGTTCTAGACATTCCTGATTTACCCATATTTCACACTTCGTTCTCTCTTCGTCCCTTTCAAATACCAGAACCTTAGTTTTATTGGCATTCAAACGGAGACCTTTAATTTCACATTCCTCTTTCATACACGTGACTAATGCCTGCAGTTCTGCCTCTGATGGTGCAATAAGCACTGCATCATCAGCATACAGCAGACAATTTACTTTTATGTCACCCAATTTCACACCCAAACAGCTATCTTTCAACTTCTGTAAACAGCTGTCGAGATACAGTATGAACAGCCAGGAAGACATGACACAACCCTGTTTTACGCCCGTTTGGACGCTAAACATGGGTGACAGGTCATGCCCTACCCGCACACAGGCTTTACAGTCACAGTAAAGTGACTGCACAGCCCTTAGCAATCGACCATCCACACCGTACCCCGGCAACAATTCCCACATTTTCTTCCTTACAACCTTATCAAATGCTTTCTCAAGATCCACAAAAGCACAGAAAATCCTCTGGTTAGCAGCCAGAAGCTTTTCCGTGATCATGCGGAGAGAAAACATTTGATCCATGCATCCTCTTCCAGGTCTAAATCCGCATTGAGCCTCCCATAGAAATCTTTCCGATTTCTCCGATTTCTCCGATTTTTTTTTGTAAACACGTTTGCACTAATTAAAATTGAGACCATTAACCAGAATAAAATTTTTAAAAATAGTGTAAATTTTATGCTATAAATGTGGAAAATTCACCTGTGAAAAAAGTTCTTTCATAATTCTGTTACAAAATTCAAATCACCAAATGAGCTTTATCTTGAAGAACTTCTATATACTTGGGTGACATAGTATGTAAATTTTTAAGGGAAAATAGAATCCAGTCATCTCCTATAGCAGCTGTAATGATGGGAGTATTGATTTTTGGGTTGGCATCGATGGTTTCCTTGATACGTGGTACACCTTGTGTAATGTTCATGGAAGCTACACCAGCAAAATGGAAAGTTTTCAAGGTCATCTGAGTACCTGGCTCTTCAATACTCTGTGCAGCCAAAGCATCAATTGCAGTACCTGGCTCTATATTTGCCTTCATGTATTTTTCTTTACACGTTTGAATGAATTCTGCCAACTGAAAAACTGTCAAGCGCTCAACGTATCTGTAGACTGGATGGTTATTATTTGATTTGATGTGCTGTCTGATTTGGGCAATTTTTATGGCAACTGCTTTCATCATCTAGACTTGACGTCATCAAGGACACTTTTGTGATCAACAGGACAATCTTTGTCTTCCATGTAAAATGGGTCCATGGCATCTCCACCATAGAGAACCTGAACAATGTCTCTTGTAAAATTTCTAACTGTCGAATCGTAGTGCAGGCAAAGATCTTCCAAACTCTGCACCAACTTTCTCTGCATGTATCCAGTTTCAGCTGTTTTCACATCAGTATCCACCAGACCTTCTCTACCACTCATGGTATGAAAGAAAAACCTTTTGCAGCAGGGACTTTAGAGTACTTTTCAAAGTGTGGTAGAGCTCTGTCCTCGAATCCATTACACGATGACCACTGATGGCTTGTTGTCCTACACATGCAATCATCAGAGATATATTGATCAAACTTCCTTTGGATCGAGATAGGACCATGACTAGTCGACTGTTGCTGGGATGCAGTTCCTTCAAACAGACTTTATCGGCATGGTCACGAATTACCAAAAGTTCCTTCAATATCATAGCCTCGAGAGACTCCTCTTCAAAGCTGTATGTGTTAACCTTTTGCACCGCAGTCGATTGAGAAAATTTGAGAAGACTTCTAGACAGCACCATCTGCAAATAATTGAAAAAAAGCCTGGCATAAGTATACTTGCTATTATAATAAATATGAAGTAACAAAAAATAATGCTTTTCATTTCCTTAAAATCAAATATTCTGAAATGGATTGAAACGTGTTGTGTTGTGGTTAAAAAGCAGAAGCGGAACGACTTATGGCCCGTTTTCATTGATGGTATGCACTATGCCCGTCGTCTGCTGCGTATAGCGCATATTGGCGGCGACCGTCAGTTTTACTTAATTATTATTTTTTGTAACTAAATAACTATGTGCAATAACAATACGTTATTGTGCAATTACAATCGAGATATGTGCAATTTATTGGCACTCTGTGCAATTAGAAAAAAACTTTATTTACGGAGATATCGATATTGCAGTACTAGTAAAAACCATAATTTACTTTCTGAATTTTTATAAAAAATTGGAGAGTGTGCAATTACAAATACAAGTATAATCGTAATGTGCTATTAAAAATACGTTGACTAGTATTTTTCTGCCGACTTCCAAAAAGGAGATGGTACTCAATTCGACTGTATGTTTTTTTTTTGCTTTTTTTTTATGTGTGTTACCTCATAACTTTGTACTGGGCAAACCGATTTCGATGATTCTTTTTTTATATGAAAGCTGATAGTTCTCGTGTGGTCCCATATGAATTTAATCAAGGTCAAACCAATGGTTATTGAGTTATTGTTAACTGTTGGAATAGAAATTGAGCGGATTGAACTCCGTTTTTGTAGTAATCGCGACACTTCTACTTGAAATAAAAATAAAGAGAATTGCTACTTATTTACCTACAGTGAGAGAAAATTAGTCTGGCCCACCAGGAAAGGTAAATGAAATAGGTAAACTCACGGTTAGCGGCAGCGGCGGTCAACTTCAACTTGGCTTCAACAATATCTTCGGATGTGGAAGGCTTCAGTCTTCCTTGACCACACTCCTACGTGATTATATCGTCTATGCACACAGCTGGGTCGACCCGGCACACTCACTAACGCTTAATTACATTGATTTTAATTTGGAAGGCTTAGAAAAGAACAGCCATTACCGATGCAGTTTTTCTTGAATCTTGACTTGATTACATGTGGGTATCGATCGCGTCGACTTCTTTTGCAGATGCTTTTGTTATAGGCCAACAGATGGCGCCATAAGTTTTGTTTTGCATATAATTGGAAGGAAGGATTTGATAGAAAAGTTAGGAAGACAAGCCAGTACAGTTATTCTTAAATAACCTGTATTGAAGTCGCTTATATTGAAGTCGGCTGTACAAAATTTTTAATTTTAAATTATTTTATTACAAATATCATTATTTTGCAGGCTGGGGTGGGGGGTCTTAAAATGACTTTACCCATAGAATGGAGTAGATGGCGGTTTACAACATTCACATGCCTAAAAATAAGGATTGTAACAATTATTTGCTAAATATATATACTTAAGGTCAAACTTATATCCAATATTTTATGCTGAACTTGTTTTTGACAATTATCATATTACATAAATCGTTTGCGGTTAAATCTTTTGAAGTGTTGTTTTTATTAAAACGTACGAAATGATATTTTTAATACATAGATGTAACGCTATTGACTAAATTCATTAGTGGTTAATGTTAATTTTATGTACTTTGTTGTTATGATATTGGTTGATAGGTAGTAATTTAAACAAAGGGGCGCCAGTTTAATATGATTTTGTTTAGTTTACATTTTCATCAAAATATTACAAGGGATTTATATAAAAACTTGAAAAAGTAATTACTAGGGAAGTTAATTAAGATATAGTAAAATTGTTTTTTTTTAATTATTTAGTGTAGTGTACAAATATAAGATTTTAGTAAGACTTTAATTTTCCGCCATGTCTAATGTAATACCGATATCGCTCGCACTCTGTCGCACACGGCGAATCTAGCCACCGACCGATGCGAAACTATTTAGGCGTCGCGGCGGTACACAAATATTAGATTTTGTAATACATAGTTTTCGAACGAACCGGTATAATATCTATATCGCTCGTGCTCCGTCGCACACGGCGAATCTAGCCATCGACCGATGCGGAGCGATATAGGCATCGCGGCGGTACGCAAATATCAGATTTTGTAATACATAGTTTTAAAACGAACCAGTAAGCGGTTTTTAGATATTGTACCAATATATATAGATTTTGTATTAGTATATGGTTTGCATCGCCCACCTCTAGTCAGTCAGTACAACGCACAGAGTACTTTTTTTTATATACTGAAAGTACAACGGTAGATTTCATTCACTAAAGACGTATACGTTTCATAATCCAAAGCCAGTAACGAAATAAGTGACTATAAAAGTAAAGCTTATGTTGCTATTATATTAGCGATAGCATTAAAAAAACGCGTAAAGAGAAAAAAATGGATAAAGCATTGGTTCCATCCACTTTTTTCTCTTTACACGTCTCTCTCACGTGAATTCTTTCAATTTTTTTTGGTCAATCGTTTGAGGAATAGATAATATACTATATAGAGTACTATATAGGTTTGAGGTACGACTGGCGGTTGCGCCGCTAGCGCATCAAGAACCGCGTCCTCCTCCATCGCCGATAATGAATAATGACACGATAAATATTGACCAGAGACTAGACACTCGATATTTATCGACGATACTTGTTTCAGATCGATGGATTTCTGGATTTTTAGAAATCCAGCGATCCGTATCACGATATGCACTCTACACACTCGATTAATATCGTAATCCTAGATTATGATCCAAATATCGTGATAATTATCGAGTGTGTAGCATGCGCCTATATCATAGACTAATATATAAACTATAATATATAATCACAAGCTGTAATAGGCTTGGGCAAAAAATATCGAGATATTAAAATATTTATATTCTTAATAAGAATATCGATATATATCGTTGATATATCAATTCACGATATATCGATATTTATTTTAGAGTATCGAAATCGTACTAATTTCGATATATTTTAAAATGTTGTATTAATGACAAAACTTGTAACAATAAAAGGAGGTACAAAAGTATTCATATGTGGTTGGTAGACGTTTTTTTTTCGTCATCCAACCGTCAGTAATATAAAATTTTGGTACCTTATCTTTACATCATGCAAGTGATGACGATATAACGATATTTATCACGCGATATATATCGATACTGCTTAAAAATATCGATTCGATATATACCTATATATATTTTTTCCTTGCTCATCCCTAAACTATAAATAACTAGAAATATAATATATATTTATCCCAAATTTCCAAAAAATACGAATAATTTCTTATTGTAATATTTTTGGCTTGGATTCTTGTCTTTTAAGCCATGTCTTTATTTTATTCGAGATCTTCGTTTTTATAGATTTTCAATATCAATTGTTAATAATCCTTCAAAGTACACTGGTTTACAATATGTTGATGCGTCACCTTGCGTAGTTCATGAGTTTTGGGAGGTTTTCACGGCAACAGTTGACGACTTGGTGATAGTATTTCAACGCACCTAAGCAGACAGACAAACATCTTATCTTGAGATTCACATCACCATCGCTTTCACCGTTTTCATTCCACTGATAGTTCACGTGCGCAGACATTTTATACACAAAATCCCCCTACTTTTACATATTAAAATCCACTTCAAACCATTATTGAAAGATTGATACAGGAGCAGGAATCCGCTGCACCCACTGACCTCTATATATTAGCTGCACCGGTTAAATTTCCGTCAAAACCAAAATATGAATACGAAATAGAAATACCACAAATAAATAAATACCCATATAGGGTTAAATATTTCAAAGTGAACATATCCAATTTTTCATAGAATAATTAGTAGAACTAATAATAAATCTATGTTCGTATAATTCCTTTGAATAAGTTTTTTAAACATACAACCTGACACTGACCTGCAAATTGCAAAAAACGTAAGGAAATTTGGATTTCGCGGGCCACCCTGGAGCTTCCACCTTAAGCACCAACTATATTTCAGAACATTTTAGTTATAACGTGTGACTACAGCTTCATATTATAAACTCCTTTTTTTTCTATAATAGCAATAGGTATCTGAATATCTTGACAGCGGTTCATTTGCCAATTCCGAGTACTTCACCAATTTGATCCAGCACTTGTATCATTGGTAAAAGGGGCCCATGGTTTTGTGACTCACGTTCAAAATATGGGTGTAATTTCACCGCCAATGCACGAGCCTGGCTGCTTAATGTGCGATACCACAACTACGTCCTCTTTTGGATATTATGATCATTTGCTTAATCAGAGTCCAGTATATTACTTGCCAAGGTTAACCAATATAGAAGAAACAGTCCAAAAGTTATAGCTGAGTCACAAAATAAGAAGACAAATACAAAATTACAAAAGCACGCACAGTAAGCTCCCGATTGGAGATTGGAATTAGTTACGTAGTGTTTTTTTCAGTGCAGCGTTGGATATGAGTTTTCTTGCCCACACAACTACGCTAACAACGTAGAAAATTGTTGAAAAATTTAAATTGTTTTATTCATGATTCATGTAATTTAAGAAATTTAAAAAATAAAAAATTTAATAAAACAAATATCAAATTAAAAAAATTAAAGATCCGATTATTTGAATTTTTTACAGATTATTCGAAATTTTTTGCCGATTTTTTGCATAAAAATGAATTTTAATCATCCAAACACTATGGTAAGGTACATAGCAACTTATCATTTGATATCATTGAAACAACGCCAGGCAAAAAAGTTGACTGGTAATTTTTTTATAGTTTGCTTTTTTTGAAAGATTTGGACTAAAGTTGGTGATAAAGAACTATATATGTTATTGTATTAGGTACTTCATAATTATTGGGATTTATGTAAAAGGTTATTTTAAATCGTGTGAGTACGCTTGTACAAAGTTATTGCGGAATGTTTAATGTGAAACGTCAAAAGGTATATCTTAGATTTTTTCAAGGAGGTTGTAAAAGATTTGTTTGAGTATAGTTTACTTTGATTTTGGTTTTTAATCACTCCATCACAAATCTAATGTATGCTAATCTATGGCTACTCGCAAACCATTGTTGCTCTATGATATATACTTTACTATTATTTATTATAGTGCCATCTATTGTCACTTGTTAAAACTAATTGAAGCAATTGTGCCAAATGTACTTAAATCTCAGACGTCTCAGACTACTAAAAAAGTAGACGGAGCGCGAAGTTTTCACAGTGGAGCAAGAAAAAGGGAGTCGAATTTGAAATAGGAAGACGTTCACGCTTCAGTGCTGACCGAAGACTGAATAAACCGAACCTTATCACGCAGTTATAATATATAAGTTTACAACAGCACAATTATTTATCATAGATAATTCACTATATACCAGGGATTGTTTATTGTACTTAAATATCTCCCTTCCTTCCTGCTCGTGTATATGACATTGTCAAATAAATTGTTAACTTAATATAAAACCATGTGAGATTACATTTTGAAATAAAATGGTTGATTTATTTGAATCAAATGAATGAAGATGATAATAATATATTAATGCCCCACAATAAAGATGGTTTATTTCCCATTCCTTTCATTTCTATGAGAGACATATGGGGTGGTCTGCCGACCGAAAATTATCCCTATAGTCTTTTCTGCTAACGGGTTAATTGCCAAGTCAATCTATGTATCAATCTATGGACTGAATAAATTAACCGACTTGGTATTACATGGATCTCACAGCTTTTTACGGTAGAAGAACTGAGTTGCGAGACTTGGTTTTTTTGCAAGTTATGTTTTTGATGGCATCTCATTTCTTTTTGTAGATAGTTATATCTAGGTAGCTATTTACACCTATTATTCCATTATACATATATAGGTACACTGATTAATTCACTGCAAATGTAACTTTGTAATACTATATGTTTATATGGGATTACAAAGTTACTTATGCAGTTGGTGTATCTCAAAAACTACACCGAAATTGTAAAATCAGGCTTCTAGTTTTATCCATAACGAAGTTATAGGGTTTCGGAAATGGCCTGAACCGCTTCGAAAAAAGGATGGTACGGCCGTGCCGCTTTTTTGCTCGACTTGGCGGGGGCACTGCCGTGCCCCCAGAATCATTAAAAAAAACCCTGTGGTTTCCGTTAAGTACGTTATCAGGATCATTATTCAAACGTATATAAATATCTTTTTTTTAAACTCGGCCATATATTTTTTTTAATTAAAAGTTTAATAAATGATAATGACTCCCAACTTGACGAGAACACAACATAAATATGTAATTAATTATAATCAAAAGGATATCAAATGTATTCAATATCTTTTATTTTATACGATCTTATTTATATTTATCATATTATACTTATTAAATGTATTTATATAATCCAACTAGACGGTGATAACTAATTTTATCACAAATCTCTATAATCAACCCACGAAAAATGTTTTTTGTGATAGATCCATGCTGCGGCTATATTAATAGTATAGTTGTAGCACGAATGAGTCGGCTCTACCGGGGAAGGACCACGCTCTCACAGAATATCAGCGTAAAATAGGAGCTTAATGCTGCTGTGTTTCGTATGGTGAGTGTAGATAATCGGAGACCTATTTTACTGGAAAAGAGGCATTCCATCTTAGTTCTCACGGCTGACAACTCATCTGCATTTTCATTCGCAAAGGAAGAAAGATGTAGATGTCTATGGGCCACAGCTACCACTTAGCATCAGGTGAACTGTGTGTTCGTTTGTCACCCTTATTCTATAAAAAAAAATTGATGTTTTCTACATGGAAAATCACCTGAAATGTGGGTAACGTTTGGGTATGATGGTCTACCGAAATAATGTGTAATTTTATTATTACTTTTGTAACATTTTGTAAAATTCTGGGTAAGTAAGTGGTACCTTGTAAGTGGTACTGGTTTAGTAAGTTGTACTTACTAAAATTCCCCTGCCTAACACAGATTTCACCCAAGATTGCCTCAAGTTAGGATATTGCCATATTTTCCACAAATGATATGGCAACCACAGCTTAAATTATTTTCAGCTTCAAATTTAACTTTTCGCCGCCCAAATTTTTATAGCGAATAGTGCCCTATTTTATCATTATAAATTGATATTTTAATTGTAACTACAATATTTACAGTTTTGAAGGAATACATTAGTAGATGAAATACTGTTTCCTTGACTTTTAATAGTAAACTCCCTAATAATAATGTCAGAATTTGGGATATTCATTAATTTGACAACCTCACATTTTAAAATAGTGTTGTTATCTATAGCGTAAAATGCACCCCCTAGTTTTTGGGAAAGAACATTCGTGTTTATGTGTATTTTTTTCGTGTTGCTTAATGATATGCTTAATTGAAATACAATATGGAATATACCTACTATGATTAGCGATAAAAAAAGTAAGATTATCGTTCTAACATACGTCTAAAATATTACTTTAAGTCAATAACTGTCTAAACGTTGGTAATTTTTTTATTTTGTGTAAACATTTATTAATATTAGAAAGAGATGAAATACAAAACTCGGTGCCTCTCTTTCTAAAAAAAATGAGGAACAGATACAATGTTCCAAGCGCTCACTCCCTATATTATATTATAACCTCTTTGGTCAGAATTATTATTATATATATAATAATGTCAAAGATTCGATTTGAACGGCGCTTCTGCACTACATTTTACTACCTGAAATGTCATGTCAGCAGCCCAGTATTGCTAATTTAATATATCAATTTTTTATGTTGTAGCCGATCTAATAAAAAAAAACATAGATACAAAAAATATATAGTCAAATTAGAATTTAAGAGAACCTCTTCCTTTTTTAACGAAAACGACTAACAAAAATAAATGAAAAAAAGATTACGTATTATAATTATACTATTTCTTTAAAGTTAAACTTCTCTTGGGGCGTTTGGGAAAAATGATGAGAGTTAATTTTTACAATGCGCGTACACACCGACACCTAAAAACGACATCATGAAGTGTTTGCATTGCGCGCGCACTCTATCACCTCAAAGCGTCAACTTCAGTGGGTAACTGTCTCTCAAGTTTTCGTGGGAAATGATAACTATATTTAAGGTAGTTATTTTCATTCTGTTACGCTAAATAAGTATAACTTCCTACGTGTCTACATAAGTACACACACACACTTTTTTATTAGATATTGCCTAAGATTACATCGACAAAATATCAGAATACAGTTCCAAGGATTTTTCAAGCAACAAGTGGTAGCACTGACAAACTTGATCCAGAATTTTGAATTGAAAAGCTCGGAAAGTAAAATTACGGACAGCGCACAAGGACTCAGATCATAAAAAGTGTAAATCGTGGATGCTAATTTCACCGTGTGCACAATCAGCCGAATCACACATCTATCCTGTTTCTGTTACTGTGGAACTATCTCCACATTCTTACTGCCAAATCGTGTCACAAATCCTCTTTATCACCCCTAGGAATTTCTTCTCATGTTATGTTGTTGTTCTTGTCACGTAAAGTTCCTTCGCAAGAACATATAAGAGCTTGTTACAAGCTGGTTTAGACATTTTTTCGAACAATAATTGGTCGTAGTACAGGAACAGCTATTTAGGTTTTGACGTAACAGTTCCAATCTGTTATTTATAAAAACCTGTTATTTTTTGTTACGATACACCTCACTACTGTGCGATTGCGAGTTGACAAAATGATTCCAATTCACAGACAAATACTCACACTCACATACGTATTGCGTACACAAATTTGTAAGCGATACTTCACCGTCCCTTCATTTATTTTACGCGTTTATTTATGTATGTACGTGCGCGCTGTCTACCATTTTTATTGGTCTAAGGTTATGAGGTTGAAATGAATTAGATGTGTGAATGTGAAGGCCTGACTGATGGAATGGGATAGGTTGGTGCAGTGGTGCAGTGTATGACTGTCTCTCTACGCGAACACAGAGTATCTTTTTATACCAAACGTGAATTTGTGGACGCGCAGGCGCAATGTCGTGACGTGACGTAATTGTCCATTCATCCTTTTTGTTCATTCAATGAGTCAAAATAGGTATCTTATATCTTATTGAACAAGTGTTGTGACATAACCCGGGACATAAAACTAGAGCAAATGTGCTTTTACGTATATTATTTCTTGTTGTGAAGTGAAATTTGTGTAATGTCGGTTCAAAAAGTGCATTCATTGATGAAATAAGTGCATATATAAAGCACATGCGCAATGCAAGGATGAATTCATAAGCATTTGCATTAGAAAATTTTACTGTACATGTAAATTAATAGTTTAAAGACTACGTTCCCACATGTGCGGACTTAAACCACCCAGTAACTTGTTGAAAACAGGCTCAAGTAGAACATTACGACACTCCGGAAGTGGCGGGACAAGCCGGCCGAGGGGCTCGTTCCGAAAGAGATAACAGCGGATGAAAGAGATAAACAGTTATGGATTTAACATGGCGGACGAAACGCGTAAAGTGCGAGTCGAAGAAAGATTAAAAATAAAGATTGGTATGTATGGAATCTTTATTAATATTTTGCTTTTAATGCACCTTGTTTCGATTTATAGGCATCACAAAACAATAAGTTTAAATGTGTTCGAAATCGACTTTACTTAGTTTTGTTGTCATTGTGGTGAACAGGTGGTGCCCAAGACTAGGTTTCGAAGTTTTACCGAAATTGCTGTAGTATTTTGTTTTAACTTAGATATCTTCAATAAGATGTAGACGTCCATACTGACTGTTAAAAATATCTCTTTTATATTTATTTAATCTTTATACTATCCATTTGTTTTTGTCGTGATATGCTTTGACAGTTCGCGCAGTTTATGAATGAATCGCCGTGAACACAATGAACTCTTGTTTAGATCATATTAGATTAGATATTTTTGTTGCAGGTAGGTATAATGTTGTATATTTATTAAGGCATCTTTAAGACTTTTATACTTTCATTTTCTTACAGAGTTGTTGCTAAGAATAAAAGTGGGAAAATCATTCAATTTAGTAATTTTTTGTTATTTTATAAAGTTTTTGTCATTTATCCAGTTGATAATCTTCACACATGTAATTTATTTTTAAATGTTATCTACTATTATTGTAAAAATAAGTAAATATTGCTTATTTTTACTTTAATGTCATTAATTTTAAAATTTTAATCTCTAAGTTATTATTGAACAACATTAACTTTTCTGAATATCAACAAGCAATAAATAAGAACATCATAATTACATATTTTTAGTAGATAACCATTAATAAAAGAATAGTGTCAATATACAAGGTAGTAGGACTTCTTGCAAGCATAAGTGTTGTATTTTTGCCGGTGCTTGTGGGCTGTATTAGTCATCCTCAAAGATTGAAGAATTGGGTATTTGACACTAATCAATTGAAATACTTTTTAAGAGTTATCAAAATAAACAATTTTATATAATCCCTATAAATCATTATTATGAATCTTTCATCTTTTAAAATATATGAAAAAATATTGATGTAATGGTTTTATTTATTCTAATAGTATTTACTTTCAAATAATAAAAATATTTTTAACATAAAATAGAAATTCAATTAAGTTTTAAGACTAATCTTCTTCTTCTTTACTTTATGGCTTCTCTTGATCTTTGTAAGTTACTAATTTTTTCCTATAACAAAATTTAGCCTCCTATCCTATCACTTAGCACAGTTCACTTTTGGACATGGAATTCACTCAAAGTATCTAGAATCTGCCTTGTTAAAATACTGGTTAGCAATTGCTGTACCAGATGTTTGATACCTTTTTGACTCTGGTTTTTTAGACCAGTATCTTTTATATATAGTGTAAATATGATATAGTATTACTTCTTGTTATTGTTACATACAGCCTATTAAAGTCTACTTCTGAACATAGGCCTCCTCCATAGATTGCCTCATAGGGGAGATATTTGGCATAGTTGCCACAGTTGCCACTCTAGGGAGCGGAAGATGCTGCTGCCCAACTCCTGATTTGTTTCCCTCTGTTGCCTTTTACAACACCCTTGGGATGATATGGGTAATACTTCCAATTGTATGTAAATCTTCTTTGAGTCTTTGCCTAAGTCCTCTAACAACATCCATAGGATGAGATGGGTTGATGGTTACTCATAAGCTGTGGTGGCACAGTAACAGCTTTGATACAAAATTATTTTTCATAACTTAAAACTAAAATTTTAATGTAAATTTCCACAACTTGTATAATTTAATTGTTAGGATCATTATCAAGAAATCATATAATAAGAATAATTTATTATTTTATTAATAGTTTATTGAGTAGCTTAATTGTGCATTGTTCAAGTTAGTTTAAGAAGTAGGTACATCTATAACTGATTTGTGTAGGTGTCAATGCGGGTGCATAAATCTGTGATAAGCAGAAGTGTGTCTGTTGAGATAGGGATGCAGTATGCCTTCCGGGGCATGACATACGACCTAATCTCCTATGCCAACTTTATTATCACATACAATGAACCCTGTTTGATTGACCCTATCTAAACCCTAATTTAGAAGTTTGTGTATATAATCAGCTATGTAATATATTGTCTTTTCTCTTTCAAGCATTTATTTCAGTTTGCTATTTGATTTAAATAACAAACAAAAGAAGTCTTGTAAGTGGAACAAAGTATTGAGAAATATAACTTTATATTTCTCAATACTTTGTTAATATTACATTAACATAATAAATGCACATTCTCATAAGGATTTTTCTAAAACAGTATTGATTCTATTTAGATAAAACATAAGGACAATTTTCTTTTGTAGTTCACATACATTCATTATAGCCTATCAAAAATCAACTGTTATATATAGACTCCTCCCGTGGATTGTTTCATAGTAGTTTTGTATATGGTAGAGCCATGCTGCAGCTATATTAGTAGTATAGTTGTAGCACGAATGGGTCGGCTTGACTGGGGAATGACCACGCCCTCATAGAATACCAGCGTCAAATAGCAGCTTAATACTTCTGTGTTTCGTATGGTGAGCGTAGAGAACCGGAGACACTTTTTACTGGAAACGAGGCTTTCAATCTTAGCCCTCACGAGTGTCACATCTGCATTTTGATTCGCAATCGAGGATGAATGTAGATGTCTATGGGTCACAGCAACCACTTACCATCATGTGGACTGCGTACTCGTTTGTCACCCTATACTATAAAAAAATACCATACCGCCTCCTACCAACCCCCGTATTACTGTAATTGCCACACTTGGCAGGTATGTTGGCACTGCAATTTTTTATTGAGTTGTTTTCATGAAAATGCTGCTGCCCATCTTCTGTTTAATTTCTCTCTGTAGTGCCTCATATCACACCCAAGGTATGATTTTCTGGCCTTGGCCAAAAAAGCTGGTTTTAGTGGCTCTTCTACTTGGCCAGATCTAGCCTACTTAAGCTGTTGGATGAATTGGAGAGTTCAGAATGGATATATTTAAATATACCGTTTGAGCTTCAGTTTGCTAGCCACTAACAAACTAAATTGTCGGATGATGTCTGTTCATCGAAGTAATTCAGTTAAAACAAATGCCATCAAAAACATAACTTGTAAAAAAAGCCAAGTCTCGCAACTCAGTTCTTTTACCGTAAAAAGTTGTGAGATCCATGTAATACCAAGTCGGTTAATTTATTCAGTCCATAGATTGATACATAGATTGACTTGGCAATCGCATGAAAACACAATATATCTCACAAGTAATACATATTATATTAAATTAGATTGTTTAATCGTCGCGTATAATGTAGAAAGAAAAATTTCTCTTCTTCATTCCCAATATAAGTTTTTTTTATTATTATTATTAGAGCTATGATTAAGGGAGCCTTCACATTTGACCCTTCACTGATGACCATATAAGGAAGCTCAAAGTCACTTACAAGGAAACATTCCCAGGTATGATTTTTCACATTAAATCATACTGTATGTTGTGTTATGTTTAAATCTTAGAGACACCCTAAGAATGTCCCTTACATGTCCTAACAACCAAAAAATTATCAAAATGTTTATGAATTAAATTAAATGCAAGCTTATAATGTGTTCACCCTCTAAAAATATTTTTAAGAAAATCCAAAATACTTATTATCTAATTTTTAGCTGATTTAAAAAAAAGGAAGAGGTTCCGATTCAACTGTTTTTTTGTATGCTTGTTATACCAGGGGTATAATATTTACCATGTTATTTTTTTCCCAAATTAATTAACCGTAACATGAATATCAAAACAACTCATTTTTTTAGATCGCTTGATTCCGTTTAGATTGTCATAAAATCTTTAGGCCATTTACTATAATAAATTGGTATCTTTTTTTTGATACCATTAAGATTTGTTAAAATTTCATGTGGGTGCCCCTTAAGGGTGGCAGAACGGGAAATTAAGTTTTTATTGTAACTATTTTGACAACTTGGAATTGTGATAGTAAAGTTTTAAAAGTCCACCCAAAATGGTGGCTTTTAAAAAAAATTCAAAGACTTCAAAGACCTAAGAAGAATAAAATAATATCACATTCTGAAGTTGGGGCTTTACTATTATACACTATGGCCTATTTATGCTGCCAAATAGCAGTGCATCCATCCATTACAGCCTATAAAAGTCAACTGCTGAACATAGCCCTCCCACATAGATTGTTTCATAGGGTGAATTTGCCTTAGTTACCATGCTGGGCAGGCGGGTTAGCAACCGCAGTTTCTTATTACTTTGAGTAGTTATTTGGAAGATGCTGCTGCTCATCTCCTGTTTCAGTTTCCCTCTGTCGCCTCTTACGACATCCACGGGACAGTATGGGGTAGTTGATATTCTTACACTGCCACTACACAGTGCACTAAATAAGAAAGAGGATGGTGCCTACCCAGACACGTCTCATAGGCAGAAAATAGTATAGCCACCTAATAGGGAGTCCTACCACCTAGTAAATGCTACATGTCCCATATTGTTTAAAACAAATAATAATAACATATCTGAGTATCATTGGAATCAAAGAGGACAGCTGGAAATGTTTCCTTGCCAGTGACCCATGGGCTATGCACAGAGTTTCTCTGCGTGATAAAATTGTCAGAAAAACAAAAATAAATGTCATAGCCCAATGGACTAGTGGGCTGAAGTGGCAGTAAGCCAATATAGCTTGAACAATCTACAAGCGATGAGAAAGAGGTTCTCGAGTTACAGATTTCAGATTGTAATGAAAATTTTAATTTAAAAACATAAGTTTCGGTTTCAACCTAAACTAAGAGAGGAACCGAATATTTGATATCTGCCAACATTCAGATATTATCTTTTAGAGTTTTAGAAAATTTTTAAATTAATATCATTTAAGAAAATAAAGTTAAAATTTTACAAAAATTCATGCATATATGAATCATCTTATTTTGATCTCCGGTGCCAGTACTACTGAAATTCTTAATTATAATTTAATGCAGATTTTTATCACATATATTCAGGAATAGAGAAACAACATTGTGAGTAAACATACCTGTATAATAGTGAAAAATCATTTTTAATGTCTATGTTAAGGAGGGATTTGATATAAAATTTCAGAATAAAGGATACATTTTCTCTAGGTCCTCCTCATCCTATTACCTTATTTTAAAAAAAATTGTAATTAATGTGAAATGTGGAATAAATAATGTATGCAATAATATACATTTAAGGTTGATTGAGTTGGCATGACTGAAAAAGGGTCACAATTTAAAAGAGTGGTAGTGTAAATCTAATATCATTTAATATTTATTACAAGTGAAAAGAAACATAGACCCAACTTTTGCCAATCTATTTAAAGAAGAGGCAATCTGCCTCCTAATTTGAGGATGAAGACACATATCTTAACTCATAAACTACGAAAATTTTCTTATGCACTTTCAAATTTTACTTATTATTTATGGATTTAGAATTTTTTTATCATCCTTTTGTTAAAAATCATCGTATAAATAACGAAATAAAGATGAAGCGTAATAATCTGATAATGATACGTTTATATAATAGTTATTAGTTCTTTACCACTACTATGTATGTAGTTTGTTAAAACTACGGTACTTGTGAATGCATATTGGGCAGGCGATAGTTGCGTCGCAGTGTCGCTCGGCCGATAAACGTTGCCTATACATAATATGGTAACTTCCGCCGTGCCCGCGCCTTATCTACACCACACCTTTGTTCTCACCACCACTTAGTCAACTTATCCAAACAGGCTGTTGTTAATTGAACATTATATTATATTTTATACACAACTCACCTATATCAGTGTAATCTTTTAAAAATCTTAAGCATACATATATGATTATTTTTTGAGTTATTTATAAGAATTTGGGCTCTAAATTATGAATGTAAGTGGATGTGATGATATCAACTTTAAATTTATCGCTATTTAAACACCACTGATTTATATCATCAAGATAAATGCGTAATATGGTTCCACATGAATGGTGAAAATTGTAATAATTGAAAATTAAGAAATACAAGATTACTTTATAATTATATATACAATTTAAGAATTTATGCAAAATCAATAACTTTAAAGAATAACATTTTAAAGGGCAAAATAACAGTTAATTTATTCAAGCAACACACTTCAATCTGTTATACCTGTTTTATGAGGAAAACCAACCTATATTATACCAGCAAACATTGCTAAAATCAAACATTCATAAAACTTCTACCACATTTTAAGTACCGACTCAAAAATTCAATAACATACTGAAAAGATGTAATCTGTCTCATCTCATGCTCGTGTGTACTTATAATTCATTCAATTAATTGCTATCATTGTCTTCATGTTTACATGCGAGTCCTGAAATGTTTAAGTTGTTTTGCAAACTATTTTCTTATTCGTAAAAATAAGACATACAATTATAGCATATCCAACAGTATCTAATGATAAATAAGTCCTTGCCACGTAGGTATGTTTGGATCTTGTTGTTGTATGTGTTTCCATAAATCCAAAAGTATTAATAAAGTTACATTTACGACTAGCTGTTCTCATGTTATTTTATACATAGTTTCATTTTTGTAATAATGAAAGCAGATGTTATATACTAATCTTTAATATCAATGATGTATAAAAATAAATTTGTTATTTATGAATATCCATTGTAATGAGTATGTTCAAATTAATTCATATACAAAACAAATAGGAAAGTATTTTAGATTTTGATTACTTTTATACCTGCTCTAATTAAAATTCTCATTATAAGTAAAAATTCTAAATTACAAAACTTTCATTCTAAGCAAAGAAAACGTCAAACCATGTCAACCAAATAAGAGATACCCTCGGTCTACACCTGCTCTTGCCCTAGGAAAACCTTATTGAGAAGTAGTGACACAAACTCTTACAGCTCAGTGGGTATAGGCGGCCTTATATCATAATTATCCTCTATTAGGTAAGGTAAGTCATTAATATAAACAAGAAATAGTAAGGGTCGAGAATGGTGCCCTGAGAAACGCCCATTTGTAATATCGTCCCGGAAGAACTAACCTTTGATAACAAACAACCTTAGATAAAAAAAAAATCAATTCTGTTATACAAATATGGACTAATTTATTTAAGAACATCACTACTTACACCATAATGTTGTAATTCCCTAATTAATGTTTCATGGTGAACACAATCTCAAGTAGATAATATGAAATATTTAGATAGGTCATAAAAATACCCAAAGCATCCTGTAAAATTTTCCATGCATTGAAAATATGTTTAATCAGTCCAAGCTTCTATCGATCTATCCCTTGTAAAACTGACCTGACTTTATGGAGCATTTCATTTACGTTAACCATAGTTAACATTTAAACTAAAATATTTATTTTCTATTACTATTAAAAATAATATTTAGTTGAGGAGCGTCGAGTTTTGGGATAAGATGGGTGCCGAAAATGCTCACGCGCCGCGCCGCTTCAAAAGCAGCTATGCGTAACATGTTGCCGCAAGTTTTTGGCAACAGGTTACGCATAGCTGCTTTCAAGCTTCCTTTGTTGCAAGAAAAAGGAATTAGTTTTGGGTCAAATTGTTAGGGAGATAAACTTGAGTTCATCATTATAAGGCTGGTTCTAAAGATATTCTTTATTTCTAAAAATGAGAAAAGACCTGGATAAAATTTACATCTGACGTTAATGATAAGATTAAAGAGCGCGGTTTCGGCCTATTTTGAGGAGGAAGAGAAAGAAATATTTTTTTCGACTGCATATTGATTAATGTTGATTAACCTGAAAAATATATTATGTTATCTTAGAAATAGAATAGAGGAAAAGTAATTTTGAATATTACTTTATAGTTCTTGAATTCCATTAATTTTCCTACTCAGGGCATACTATGACCATTAAAATAATGATGAGGTTTCATTAACCACTTTTAGCAATTATACAGTTATATATCACCATGGGCCCAAGCATCCACTTACCATCAGGTTGTCTGTGTGTTCGTTTGTCACCATTAATCTATAAAACAAAATGTCAGCTTTTAAACCTGACTTCGCATAGTATTGACGCTAATTTCAGTTGTTGCCGGTGAAGATGAATCAATGGCAAATATTATATCTCTTAGAGGCCACGACTACAAGTCGTAATGAATCTTTGAGTGAAAATTTTCTCGCGTTGAATTCATCTTGACCTGCTACACACACATTTTCAAATTACCGCCAACTCCAAATAAAATTACAAACGAATTTATTAAATTCGTTTGTAATATAATACCTCCCCCGGTTACTCGAGTTGTATATTTCAAATTTATTTTTTCTTAACATTTCTACTTTAGCCAGCTCTGAAAACCCTAGTATTTCATCGTAAAATATATTGTAGGTGTAGGTAGGTAGTATTATAAATATCGTATTATACAGTCAGTTCACAATCTACAGGAAATGTAGGCGGAATGATCAACGGATATGCGTAGTACTCGAGTCAACGTGTCAAAATGGTATTGAGATAAACATAGACATTAAGTAATTTGTTTATAAACACGATAAGCTTGAGTGATAGATACTCTAGCAGTAAGGATCTGTCGATCCTCAGCCCACTGAATCGTAACTTGTCTTTTTATTAATTTTACTTTTTCGAGAACGGAATAATTGCAACTTCAAGCAATGCGGTTGTAATTTGAAGTATTATAATTTTAAAAGACTTCTGTGAACATGTTCAAGACTCGCAAAAGAACACCAATTCTTTACCAAGGATGATACGGATGAAATTAAAAAAAACATTCTAATTTTAATAGAGAAGATATGAGCATTTTAGGTGCTTCCTGCTTGAGATCCTATAAATAACAAAATTAAATCCAAATCCAAGCATACCACTGCAAGATTTCAGAATACCTACTATAAGTTCTTTCTGCATAGATCGGACAAAAAATTAATATTAAAAAACTAAAGATAGCCGGGCTGAATATGACATTGGGACGTCAAACATCTCAGGTTCCTCCCTTGATCGTGGGTGCTTTAAAGTTAGAAGTAAGAATTAAAAATAAGAAAATTAAACGGGATAAAATCTGTGAAAATTGTTTTATTATACAGTGTAGTAAAAGTGTAGTACTCGTGTTTACGTAAATATAAATGGCATAAGCTTTTAAAGCTTTCGTCCTTAATCATGCTTTCACTCATAGTGTTACCGGTAGTATTGCTTGTTATCGCATCTTTAATAATTCGGATGATTTGCCTTTACCGCCACGCTTTACAGGCGGTGTGGTGATTACAGAACCAGATGTCTCGCTTCTTTCACACTGCTCCCCATCTCCGGTCTGGATATTTTACATCGGGCGAATAAACTACAACCGATCGGAAGCCATTAGATCTTTGTGGCATTTCCCATTGTCGTCTCTTATAAACATAAAATCACGCCTGTCACCCAGAGGGATAGGCACAGACTATCGACTTCAATTTGGCACGATCTTGACACACCTCTCTCGGCTCTACATCCATATTACCTACACATACATGCTCGTCGGTTAAGGGTACTCTTAATCTGGCCCATCTTCAATACCTCTCTCTCTCTCTCTCTTATGGCCGCCTCTATATCCTATACGATAACACGGTAAAGTTATTAAATAGAATAACAACTCAAAATATAAAAAAAACAACTGTGGTTGCCAAGCGTCGCAAATATGGCAAATATTAGTCCTAAGAAGCGATCTATAAGGAAGATCTATGTTAAGTTGTTGTTGTAGATAGATTGCCTAAGGTTTTCAGGACGAGTAAAAACACTTGTTGACTTGTCAGGGAGGCAGCTGAGGGCAGGGCAGAGTTACTTTTCTGCCGACTTCCAAAAAGGAGACGGTACTCAATTCGAGTGTATGTTTTTTTATGTGTGTTACCTCATAACTTTGTACTGGGTGAACCGATTTCGATGATTCTTTTTTTATATAAAAGCTGATAGTTCTCGTGTGGTCCCATATGAATTTGATCAAGGTCAGACCAATGGTTATTGAGTTATTCTTAAATAACCTATATTGAAGTCGGCTGTACAAAATTTTTAATTTTAAATTATAGTTATTGCTATTCCTTGTTCTGGTATGGCCCGAACGTGGAATGAATCCCCAGCCAATGTGCGCGATATTTATTTGTTTTCTAGCAACTTTTTGGAAACTTCTCGGCCTCACTCCCTCCGACCATCATTTTTTATTTTATAGAAAATCTTTAATAAATATAAATGTATATAAATTAATACAAATAGTCTTATCTTTGAAATGTACTATAGTAATGGATCTTTTTGTGTCGAAAGAACATAAATTTATACAAGAACTATAAATATTTAAAACTCGCGTTAAGACGTTCATTAATAATTATTTTCGTTTAGTAATTATGTTAGGATTAATACACATAGGAGGAGTCAAACAAGGAACGCCATATTATTGTATTAAGTCTGCATTCTGTGATTGTGTATCTGACTAATAGATTGTGCGTATGTGATACGTTTTGTGCTATTTCCTACGGTATTTTAACGACCTCTTTTCGTGATTAAAACCCATGACAGATGCGCTACCAGATAATTTACCGCACAGAACTGTCTAGTACAGGAAACACGCATTATAATATTAGCAGTGAGTATTAGAGCGGTGGTCTTGTAAAGTCAATGAGCCATAGACTGAACGTGGCATTGACACTATCCGGTACCCACGGTGAGTCGGTCAGCGTTGCATTTATAGATCTTGGTTAGCTGAAAATATTACAGTACATTTTTGGAACCCTCATGTTATTTTCGTTTACTTAAAAGTAGTTTCACTTTCATTATATTATTGCATATTTTAAATTAACGCCAAATGTAATGTATGTAATTTGTGCTTTGTGGCATTGCCACAAAAATGCAGCAAATGCCGATGGGGAAGAAAGGTTCTCGAGTGGCAGCCTCGTGCCAGTAGGCGAAGTTCACCCCCTATTAGATGGAGTGACGATTTGGTAAAAACTGTCATACCATTATAAAATTAATTTCGTGTACAGTGGTGAGTGGTTGGTTATACAAGTGGTAAAATTAAAATTTTTATACAACTGATTTCAATATAAATAAAATGAAAACATCATCAATGTAGTCGAACTCAATTAAATACGTATTACTAAGGATAACTTAAAAACTATTGGTCATATCTTGATCAAATTTATATGGGATCACATAAGAAGCACCAGATTTCAATTAAAAAAGAATCATCAAAATCGGTTCATCTAGAAAAAAGTTCTGAGGAAATACAAAAAAAACCCAGTCGAATTGAGAACCTCTTCCTTTTTTTGAAGTCGGTTTAAAAATACGTTTGTGTATTTTATTTGATCCTGACATATTATATTGTTGATATCCATTTGACGAAATTATATTAGAACTAGATTTATTGCAGCTTTAAGTTGAAGCAGCAATTAATTTAAACTTGAAAATAAATTTAATGGAAAAATTAATTTAGAACGCAGGTAGGTATAATAATCGTTTGAATAATCAATCAAATCAAAACATTTTCATTTGTTCTTTTGTTTTCACGCAGTCCATTCTTTACAGTCGAATATATGAATATCTTGATCACACATTTAAACTCACGGACGAGAATGATTCATTTGTAGGTTTTTTTTTATTCAAATGACGACTGGGTGCATTATTCCGCCTTGACTCGACCAATCTTTTATCATAATAAATAATGGAAGATTTGAAGTTACTGCGATTGCTATGATTTATCTAATTTTTGGAAGGAGGTTCTTTATTGGACGGTACGGATTTGGCGGATGGAGGCTAGCCGACAAAAAGTGTAAGATTTTTCCGCCACGACCCCTTCTGACGTAGAGTAGACGGCCTTGGCGGCTATAAGGAAGCGAGATGGAATAATATCCATCTCCCCCGCACTTTTTCTTATCTTGCCATGAAATAAATATTATTTCATTTTAAATGACGCTTCATTTTAATAGACCATGGTAGGTAATTCATCTATTTGTGTTTGTTAATCAATAATATAATACGTTTATTAATAATAATATACTACGAAAGGAATATTGTTCCAACTGAGTGTTCCACGACACTCGCGCATGTTTTTTTTAATTTTAAATGACGCTTCATTTTAAGGGAAGCTATTTATTATATTTTATTTAATAAATAACGCTATTTATTGTATGTTTTTTTAAATAGATTATTTTGTAGTTGGCATCGTATAAAAATAATGCAACTACTAGTAGTGCACCAACAAAATAATTACAATTTTCATAGAATAGTACTGGGACGAACGCGTTTTATCGGCGGTAGAAAGAAAAGTCTAAGGGTTGACACTTATCTTGTTTGTTTGTTTGTATTTTTTAGTAAAATATTATTTAGATACAAAAATTCCGAGAACTCCATTAAACATTTTTTACAAGAAAAGTCATTTCATTACATTATCAGAGCAGTGATAGCTCAGGTCCATAGCACTGTAATTTCACAGTACGCGAGCAACCCGGGTTCGATCACCGCCAGCACCAATGAAATTGTTAATTGCAATTTTAAGTGCTGAATTACCTCGTGCTCGGCAGTGAAGCAAAACATCGTGAGGAAACCTGCCTGTCTGAGGTATAAAAAAATATTTCGAAGACATGTGAAGTTCCCCAACGCATTGGGGCTTCGCGGCGAATATCTCCTTGGCCTAAAACCCTCTTGGAAATTAGAGGAAGACTGTGCGCAGCAGTGGGACGTATATAGGTTGTAACTTTAACTTTTACAAGAAAAGTATTAACATTAGAGTGAGAAATCGGATGTAAGTGTTAAAGCCTGTGAACGTATATACACCTGCCGCCAACATTTTATCACAATTGGGTACCTACATGTTTAATATGTTATATTTCGTTTTTTTTTTTTTAAACTGAATCTTATTCTAATCTTAATATTCTCTATGTAAAAGTGAGTAGAATGTAGGTAAATATTCCTTTTCATATATTTTTTATTGTACTTTTCTTCCTTCGAACGTAATATGCTACGAAGCTAACAAATCTAACTTTTAATATCTGGCAGCGATTTTTACGCGCACGGTAGCGGTCCGTCCGCCTCCGTGAATGGGGCGGACGAGTGTTTTCCATTCAGCGCGCCCATTCACGGAAACTAGGTGTTCCGTTAATGAAAAACGCGTTCATTTACCACGTTATCGCCTCGTCGTCGGCTAGTCGCGAACATCACGTGTTACGTTTGCATGTTTCCATTCAGAACGTCTAATCCCTCTTTATCAACTATCGACGATAAGATAGAGATGATAAGGTTTATTATTGCGCCGTGTCATATTCATGATATAGTAATTGTAGTATATAAATGTTTCATAACCGATTGTGGCCTATTAATCAACATACAATGCTACGGCTATTATTCGGACATTACACTGTATTTTTATAATTTCACTATATTTTGTAATAACTATTTTTTTTGTTTTTTTTTTATATCAACTTTGTCTAAAGGTGGCTACTGACCTGCCTGCCGCAGGGGCAATCTAGGGTGGGGATGACCCTTAATTGCCTACCCTTAATTGTGATGTGTGTAGGCAAGCAGGGGCAATTTTTTAAGACGGCACTGCGACCTTCGATATTGCTCCGATCGCTGTGCTCCCTAGATTGCCCCTGCGGCAGGCAGGTCAGTAGCCGGCTTAAGAAGTAGACTAAGAGTAGGTTTTTTTTTATAGGATAAGAGTGACAAACGAGCACACAGTCCACCTGATGGTAAGTGGTTCCTGTGGCCCATAGACATCTACATCTATCCTCAATTACGAATCAAAATGCGGATGCGTTGTCGTCATCCGTGAAGACTAAGATGGAATGCCTCGTTTCCAGTAAAAAGGGTCTCCGGTTCTCTCCACTCACCATACCAAAACAGCAGCATCAAGCTGCTACTTTACGTTGGTATTCTATGAGATCGTGCTCCTACCGCGGATGAGCATCCGTGATACAACCATAATATAGTTGCAGAATGGCTCTACCACGTATACAATGTATATCTTTTTGGTAATCCTATTTTTTTAAATTATGTTAAATGAATAATGATTGAAGTATTTTGTATTCATTGTTGGATTTTAATAAAACAACATATGTGGTAACAATTTATGTTATAGGTATAATAGTAACTGAAACTATTAGGTTTTCATTAATTAAAAAAACTACACTCACCATACGAAACACAGCAACGTTAAGCTGCTATTTTACGCTGGTATTCTGTGAGAGCGTGGTCCTTCCCCGGTCAAGCCGACCCATTCGTGCTACAACTATAGTACTAATAGCTGTAGCATGGCTCTACCACATAAAAAATCTGTAGGTCTGGGTTTGTACCATACTCTTACCTATTTCTTCCGCCAAAGAGCACACCTTGCACAACTGTATAACGGTCTAAGGGTGCTTTTCCACCAGAGATGTGCTATGCAGCTATGCTGCGAGGATGTGAAAGCTAAGCTATGAAATTATGTGACCGTTTCCACTGATACTAAGCTATGTAGCGGGGCGAGTAAGATTTGCTATAAAGATGCACCGCCGCGTTGTAGCTGTGTGAGGAAGATGCGCAGCTCGAGCTATGCGATGTCGCGACAGTAGGGAAAGCACGGGGAGCTCTGCTCTGCACATAGCTACACCGCTCACGACCATCCATAGCACGCGTCCAGAGCACGCATCCATCCATATAAATAACCACCAATGAATATGATTGGTGGATGTCAAACGCATCCATAGCTACGTAGCATAGCACATCTTTAGTGGAAAAGCACCCTAAAGGGTATAGAGAGCCTATATTAGTTACAAGTTGTGAAGCCGTAGCCTTTTTTGTGTGAAGACTGTTACATGTCTCCACGGGCTGCTGTAGCCACTCACCACCAGCCGTCCATCAGGTGGACTGTAAGTTGGTTTGACACTCGGTTTTATAACGGTTTTTTTATAAATTAATGAAAACCTAATAGTTTCAGTTACTATTATACCTATAACATAAATTGTTACCACATATGTTGTTTTATTAAAATCCAACAATGAATACAAAATACTTCAATCATTATTCATTTAACATAATTAAAAAAAAATAGGATTACCAAAAAGATATACATTGTATACGTGGTAGAGCCATTCTGCAACTATATTATGGTTGTATCACGGATGCTCATCCGCGGTAGGAGCACGATCTCATAGAATACCAACGTAAAGTAGCAGCTTGATGCTGCTGTTTCGTATGGTGAGTGGAGGGAACTGGAGACTATTTTTACTAGAAACAAGGCATTCCATCTTAGTCCTCATTACAGTATCTGCAGTTTGTTTCTTCATCATTATCATTACAGACCTTCACAATTCAACTGCTGAACATAGGCCTCCCCCAAGGAATGCCACAAAGCACGGTCCTGAGCCACCTGCATCCATCGACTTCCTGCATGTCTTACCAGGTCGTCATTCCATCTAGTGGCGGACGCCCTACACTTCGCCCACCGGTATGAGGCCGTTTGATTCTTAATTGAGGATAAATGTGGATGTCTACGGGCCACAGAATCCACTTACCATTGGATGGACTGTGTGCTCGTTTGTCATCCTTATTCTATAAAAATACATTAAATATAAGTAATATTTTATCACAATAAGTTAACTATAGGTTACCATCGCATGTATCGTAGATTACTTCATAATTTCTTATGTTTACGTAGTCACTACACATTTAAAATAAATAAAACTAGTTTTTACAGATTTTATCGCGTATTTAACTTATTTTGTATTCGCGACTTTCGAGCACTTTACAGCACCCATGGTCCCGCCCGCGATTCGCGATAAAATCCGGATTCCGAATTCGGCTTCTAGTCGGATTCAAAATTCGTCCAAAAATACAAGTTTTTGCTTTTGGGTTTAACTGGTTTGTTGCGTCTTGTCTTAGAATTGGTATTTCAGTCTTACCTATTACTTCAGCGTTGCGTCGGATAGTTATGACACGATGAACTCGTAAGCCATCGAAGTTGCCCGCACTTGTCGAAAACATGAGATACAGTAATGAATAACATTTAGATACAATAGATTGGCGTCTATTAAATTATTATAATACTTTCTTCATGCATCTAAACTTAACAATTTATCAATACACGGGATATGTTGTAAGCAACAAGCTAACGACCTTGTTAATTACTTATCAACTGCGAACGTCGTGGACGAAACAGCTCATTTACATAATAATCAAGCCAATGAAATAGCTCAGTTACAAATTACCAGTCTATTCACCGTTGTGTTACAAAACAGTCACGTCTTTTTGCAAAAATACTCGTGTCTACTGGTTTTCGCAACCCACTAGCGGACGGAATCGAGTTATCCTATGTGGGTGAGGGTCTAGATGGGAATGCCACGCTTGTGCCTCGGCTACGTAGGCGGCGAATGTCCAATTAAGTAGAACAATCAATAAACCGATTTTGTTTACCTTGTTAATAAGTAGTTAGATACCAAGATATTAGGAGGTAGTAGGAGCATAAGTCTTGCATTTATAAAAATGTATGGGACTGTTTAGCTTAGAAATTTATTTTATGTCTGTCTTCGCTTTTCATCGAAACATAAAAGTCTAATGCTAGACTAGACATTGACATCTTTGTAATCGAATCGACAATCGCAGTACCAGTACGTTTCGTACTCTGATGCTGCTGCCCGTTAACATATCTTAACATATTCAACATTGGATTTAACCAAAGAACTACTAAAGTTGTTACTGCTAAGTATTAATTTTGCACAGAGTACCTTTCAGATAAAAACAACTACTTTAATGAATTCGACAAAACGCAATAAAATATGCTATAAACTACATATAACTACATTACGTAAAGTGAAATGAAAATGGTATATTATCAGTCATGTCGTTTCAGTGCTAACTTGTTACTTCCTTTCGTCTGTAATCATTTATGCGAAAATAGCAATAAAGCATTAATTACCATTCGTTTGCGTGAGGCGTTGCCGTGATGAGCGTGGAATACGAAGCTGTGATTGCATATGCTAAAATTAAAAATTACCAGTTCCGGTATTGTCAATTTACACGATGCTAACACCTTTTATACGTTGTATTTTTACACGTGGTAAAGTCACGCTGCAGGTATATTAGTTGGAGAGAGCAGCAGCTTTCCTTCCCGGCCGCCGCGGGAGACGCCCCGGGCGTCGGGGGCTACGTCGTGGCCCCCGGCCACCGTAGGCGCGGGCCTGTGGACGGTGAGCAATGGGTAGCTCGCCGTCCGTCCGTCTAACGACGACAGGCCGTGTCGACGGCGCGTTTTGTTCCACGCGCGCCTCAAAGAGCTGTCAGCAGCGTGAAGGGGCCCGCAAGGGCCGACGCCTGCCGGGGCTGCGGGCTGTTCGAAAGAGATACCGCGGCTCCGGAACGTAAGGGCACTGAAGGAACACGGATGGTTTTTAGTCAGTAAAAGTCTGACACTCCCTTCCGCTCCACCCAGAGCGAAAGGCGTCATTAGATGATTTTCCATCCGCAAAAAAAAAGGTATATTAGTTGTCGCTGGAATGGGTCGGCTCGACCAGGGTAGGACCACGTTCTCACAAAATACTGGCGTAAATTAGCAGCTTAAGGCTGCTGTGTTTCGTATGGTGAGTAAAGAACCGGAGCACCTTTTAACTGGAAAAGACACATTCTATCTTAGTCCTCACGGGTGACAACGCATCTGCATTTTGATTGTTTATTGATATATTACTTAGATAATAATAAAAAATAAAGATAATCTAAGTATTTTAACTAAAAGTAAGTACAAACAAGGTTATTACTCTAAATTACAGGGACTAAGGATGTCAATGTCACTATAGTTGTCATTTCAAACATGATATTTTAAGTGTCAGGTCGTAAGCTGGTTGAATAGCATTTTATAAATAAGAATATATAACGAAATATATGCACACATTCCGCAGTATGTTGAAGATAAACGTGTAATAGCTCTATAAAAGAAAGGAATAAAGAAAGGTGTATGAATGTGATAGAACGTGGAGGAAGAAGACAGCAATAAGCAACGGTAAATGTGTGCCAGATATACGGTCTAAATCGTATTTCCAAGGAATTATAAGATACTGCGTGTAGCACATGTATATATATCCCATATAATATTATGATGGTGATGGTACTTCTGCGCCGTTCGAAGTGACCAGTACGACAAGGGGTTGAATAGACCTGCAAAATATTAACAGGCATGGGCCGTACCTCCACATTTTTGCCTGGCTTGTTTTATTTAATCTAAACCAAAGGAGAGTAATGCATTTTAAAAGTAAGTGCCGTTGTAGGTTTACTGTATAATAAAGTAAATTTGAAGAAAAGATTCTTGGGAGTAGGAGTACCGGAAAAGACGCGTTATTTGATGTTATTTTCAACCGACTTCAAAAAGGAGGAGGATCTGAATTAGATGGAAACGATTTTTTAATGTATGTTAACCGATTTTTTTTTATAGAATAAGGGTGACAAACGAGCACACAGTCCACCTAATGGTAAGTGGTTGCTGCGGCCCATAGACATCTACATCTATCCTCTATTACAAATCAAAATGTAGATGCGTTGTCACCCGTGAGGGCTAAGATGGAATGCCTCATTTCCAGTAAAAAGGGCCTCCGGCCACCTGCACTCACCAAGCGAGACGCAGAGGTAAACCTCTACTTCACGCTGGTTTTCTGTGAGGTCGTGGAACAACCCCGGTTCGAGCCGGCCCATCCGTACGACAGCAAAAGCTGCCGCGTGGCTCTACCACTGTTAAATTATATTAGATTACTCGATAACGGATGAACCGATTTAGAAAATTATGTTTTCAAAGGGTATACTTCCCAGGTGGTCCCATATAAATTTGATCAGTCAGACCAGTAGTTTTTGAGTTATCCTTAATAACTTATATTGAAGTCGGTTGTACAATTTTTTTTTTTAATTTTACTACTTGTATTTTTATTAGAGGTTTGATAGGAAACATTGTTTAAAATAATTGTCTGTATTTTTTTTGCTGTGGCAGTAGTATTATAGTAATTCTAAATTACACAACAGCTATTTTATCTCAGTGTATTTAACTGAAACTATTCCCATGGTCATAATATTTTAGAAACGACTCTCGATTTCGAAAGAAACGACACGTACGTATGTGTGGAAACGTCTTAATGACCGTTCTCGTTAAATATCGCGTCTAAATAGTACCATAGTCTTCGCAGTAGTTGATGGTGCCATTCAATGGTTTCCGTTTCACTCCCACGATCCAATTCGATGGCGTGTGTTACTGTCACGTTGATAGCGTTGGTTGTTTTTGTATTAGCAATTATGTTAGTAGTTAGTAGCGGGTTTCTCTCGCCAGACCAATTACGACGGATTTATGAGATCGCAACCACGAGGTCTCTTTGTTTTTTCGCCCTAACAATCTCCACTGTAATCTTAGCGTAGAGTAATTATGCGTAATAGCGAATGCTTATTTTTCTGTTATGACATTATAGAGAAATTTAGTTTCTATTTTTCTAATGACTTTCAAAATTAGGTGCAGTAGAATAGTTAAGATTTGCCTTCAACTGCTTGAAAGATTACTGGATTGATGGTCGAGATTCTGGTAACCCTGAACCTAAATTTCACAAACTTTGTAGCTCTTGTAAACGGGCTAGTTTTGTGGCAATTTCTAATTGCAATTTATTGCCGTCATGTTGACGTCTTTTTACGCGAACGCAGTGCCGTGTTGCTTAACGTGTAACTTTTTAATGTAGCTTCGCGTTCAATTGCTCGGCGGTACAATTTATTTATATTTATATTATTGCTGGAGTACTCTGCAAAAGTATCGCTGAGCTACTGTAGTGTGAATGTAGTGGCGGTGTAAGAATAACCACTACCCTATATCGTCCCGTGGGTGTCGTAAGAGGCGACAAAGGGAAACAAACCAGGAAAGGGGCAGACATCAAGAAAATAAAAACGACTTTAGGCTTACAGACCCACCACCGCCAGCGTGCTTCCTAATTAGTATAGGCAAATCTTCGTGGATGTAAAAATCCGTTGTTTCTTAATAACCCAAGTTCTACATTACATAATTATAGATTATATATAATCATGCTAGAAATAAAAATTTAATAATCTGTTCCACAAAATATTTCCCGTTGAAACTTACAAGATAAAACGTATAATGAAGCATTTGATTACTGTTTAAATTTACTAATTGTACCAATTCTTACATTGCACTGTTCAAGCGCTATTGTTTGTAATATTTTTATTCGGCAATGGTATCGTTTACAAAATATTTGACTAATGTTCCAGTGTCATTATGGTGGGATTTCGTCATCCGCAAGGATACCCTTTGTGTTGCTCGTAAACGGCTTCAATTTAAAAAGAGTGTGAGACTTTTTCTTAATAAAGGCTTCGCAATCGTAGCTCATGGTGAATCAGTGCGTGAGATTATCTTCGTACGTAGTAACTGAAACACAATTTTTTACTTATTTCCCGTATTATTTTTTTAAAATCATATGAAAAATATTTTGCGATTACAAACTTACATTTTCAGTTGGAACACCGATCGCCGTGATGTAAACCGATCTATGTATGGGAAAACATTAATTTCCCTGCAAATTTAAGTTTGTCCTTCAACCCGATTAACCTTTTTGTTAGAGCAGTGTTCCATGTTTACCTTTCAATTATAATTAATGAATTTCATTCAGTTAATTATTTTGGTGAAAGTATCACTTAGATATCTGACTGCTTACACTAATGTACGTAACAATTGTATATTTATGATACTGTTACCATTATCATTATACATATGTATGCGCTCATTTTCTCGTAAAGTATGTTGATCGTTATCACCCTAATAGTACACCCCAAGATTGGGGTTTTTTTTTTAAGTTATTGTAAATTTTAAGAATTTACTTAATTTAAAGAATAATATTTTTCAGATGCAATTAATGAGACTAAATTAAAACACAAAATACCAATTATTTAATAATATTAAATAAAATATCAGAAATTAACAATACTTTTCATATTTTATTTTTATCTTACCTAGTACGGACTTTTCAGTTGTATGTCCTTTGTCAATAAGCTTTGATAGCTTAAGTAATGTAGAAGTTATATTTGGGAAAAAGCCGATAGTTAAAAATTTATATCAAAAGTAGCCCAAAGTTTTATCAGATTCTAAACGTTATTGACTACTTCAATATCCATAACGTCATTAGTATGGTTATGTATAAACAAAAAAGAGAAAACGCACCACAAAAGGTATCCATTGGGTTGGCATTGCGTCGGCTACAGTTGGCTCAGACATAAGAGACAGAGACAGAGATATTTAAAATGGGCCAGATTAAGAGTACCCTTAACCGACGAGCATGTATGATGCATAGTAAAAAAGAGGTGTGTCAGAATCGTGCCCAGTGGAAGTCCGTAGTCTCTGCTTACCTGAACCTTGGACTGGTGTGAGAGTTTGTGTGTGTATATATATATGTATATATATATATATGTTTGTATATTTGTTCATTATATATATGTGTATTTTGGTTGAACTGTAAGGAATCGCAACATCGCCTCATCTCGCCGTTTTTCTTGGCTTATCGACCATTTTAGGGTTATGTAGCGCAGAAGGAAAAAACTGAACCCTTATAGGATCACTTTGTTTTCCGTCTATCAGTCTGTTCGTTTGACAAAAATTAAGTTAATGTTACGTACCTTTTATATATAAATTATATTATATTATGTGTTAATTTATAATGCATTCGTGTAAAATCGGTATAGCAAAAATCGTCGTTAACTTGATTGTATGGATGAACTATCTACATATAAAATAAAGTTGATTCGAAACCCTCAGTTCGCGAGTCTTCCTAGCTCATGTCCGATTTTTTTTACTACTTTACTTTTACTTTGTGTCGAAGTTATCTACTAATAATTGTTCTTATCTAAGTACAAAATTGGTGAATATGTCATTAAGCTTTTAAAGTCTGAGCAGGAGCTGTTTATTTATGGTTCGATGGTCACCTTGCCTTGGCTCACCGTATAAAGATATATCTGACGAGGTCGCTCGGTTGCCCCACATACGTTTGAGTACCTTTTTGTGCCATCATATTGTTCCTTATTTAATATACGTATTGACATATTAAAATTAAGTCGATAACGTTATGCAAGTGATGAACAAGAAGTACCAAATAATATGAAATAGGTAAGAGATTGGTACCTATACAGAAAACGAGTCCTACCTCGTTAAGTGATTTTTTTAACGTGATAGAGCCATGCTGCAGCTATATTATGGTTGTAGCTCGAATGGGTCGGCTCAACTGGGTAAGGACCACACTCACAGAATACCAACCTAAAATAGCAGCTTAATAATGGTGTGTTGTGCGGTGTGACCCTTTTTTATATATAATAACGCATTTTTAGGGTTCCGTACCTCAAAAGGAAAAAACGGAATCCTTATAGGATCACTTTGTTGTCCGTCAGTCTGAGACCCTTTTTCTCAGGAACGCGTGGAGGTATCAAGCTGAAATTCATATCAAATACTCAAGTCTACTGTCCATTGGAGCTGTGTCAAACTTCTAAGACAACGCAATCAAAAGATACAGCCGTTTATGCTGTAAATTTTCGACATTCGCAAGGGAATAAAAATCTACAGGGTACTTCCCGTGAACTCAGAATCTTGAAATTTGATACGAAGCAACGTTTTATAAGCACAGATAAAGGAAAAATTGCGAAAAGCATAAATTTTTAGTTACATCATATAATAAAAATATTTTTAATAATTTTAAACTTATATACCTACGGATTTGTTCGGAACCCTCGGAGCGCGAGTCCGACTCGCACTTGCCGTTTTTTTTCTTAATCGATGATAGATGTAGATGTCTTTGGGACACAACTTTCACTTACCATCAGGTGGACTGTGTGTTCGTTTGTCACTAATATTGTGTAAAATAAATAGTAATTAAAAAATACCAAGTTATGTTAAATTAATTCAGCAAAAAGTCAACCTTGACGTAGGATATATCAGATAAATAATTTTATTAATTCATTCGTTACAGTCTTTATAAGTCAACTGCAGAACTTCATTTTCAACAAATTCTCCCAGTGATATTTTTTTAATATCAATATTTTTTTTAATATGATGCTAAAAACTTTCATTTTGCACACATAGTTTTCGTTACAGATTATATTCCATTTTCATCATTGAATAAACCTAGCAAGCTAACAGCATAGCAAAGTGGCGAAGCAATCAGCTTTGTAGCGGTTTCTAACGGTTGCCGTTGAGCAATCAGTTTCAAAATAGGAGGTTCAGATGCCTGGGTGATCAGTAATCGATTGTTGAAAACAGAATTTGAAAATTCGAAACCGTTCTCGAGATAATCGTGGGACAGACGGACGGACAGACGGACAGACGGACAGACACCGTGAATTCAATAAGTGACTTCGCAAGCTTCGCCACTTAATAATGGCTCTGTCAAGAGAGATTGTTCGTATGAAAATAGCATTAAGTTAATGAGGCCTTTTTACTTCTCCTCCAATTAAGTTTATCGTTCATGTGCATATTAAGTAAGCGTCGAGTACTGTTGCTTCCTCTGATGTATGCTAAACCAACGTGAAAGCATAGTCGTTTATTAAAACTATGCGAGGTCGCGTTTAGTAATATACTCAAGCGTAGTCAGATAATGAAATGATGACGCTATGAATTATTTCATACTCGTTTTCAGTTAAAGAAAGCGAGAATTATTTTGTTTAGAAATAAAGTTTAATTTTTGTTTTGTTTTGTTTAAATATGCACCTAGTTTTTTTTATAGGATAAGGGTGACAAACGAGCACACAGTCCACCTGATGGTAAGTGGTTGCTGCGGCCCATAGACATCTACATCTATCCTCGTTTGCGAATCAAAATGCAGATGCGTTGTCACCCGTGAGGACTAAGATGGAATGCCTCATTTCCAGTAAAAAGGTCCTCCGGCCACCTGCACTCACCAAGCGAAACGCAGAGGTAAACCTCTACTTCACGCTGGTATTCTGTGAGGTCGTGGTACCACCCCGGTTCGAGCCGGCCCATCCGTGCGACAGCAAAATCTGCCGCGTGGCTCTACCACTGTTAATATAGTTTGTATAATAGTTTGCTGTTAGTTGGTTAAACCAACTTCAAAATTTTCACTTCCATCATTATCATCTCATCATAGTTACCGCCCTTCACAAGTCCAAAACTTAACATAGACCTCCTGTAAGGAATATAATATATGTATATTAATGGAGGCTATATTTTCCATAGTTGTAAAACATGTCACGCTTGGCAGCCACTGTTTTTTTTTAAATTATTTTTTTGTTATCTGGAAGATGCTGCTGCCCATCTCTTCCCATCTGTCGTCTTTTACTTGTGACTAGACATAGGTTTTTATGCATTTGCATATTTGCACATGCAAATGCACATAACTCTCTAATTAACGAGTTAATGCATATTTTAGCCTTTTTTTTTCCAATCGTGCATATTTCGTTTAAAATTAGGAGGTACGTATAGGGGGTACATAGGTGACGAAGACGTGTAGGACGCGAGCGCAGTGGCTGACGGTTGACTGAACTGACTGGCCAAATTTTAAATTTTGTCCAATGACGTCAGTTGATGCGAGGTCGTTTTCGGCGTACAAATTGACCCGCTCAAAAATTTGGAAAAATACTTAATTGTATATTGTCATAAAAACTATGCATAATTTTAAGAACATTTCGCTGTTTTTGTATCGTCTTTAAGTAAAATATAAAAATAAAAATGGTTTTCTGATTGTGCATTCTGCATATTTCGACCTTTTTTAGGGCGTAATTGCATGCATATTCTGGCACTTTGTTAGTGCACATATGCGATGTCTACTTATTACATTATGGTATATTGATATTGTTAGCAGTGGATGGGTCCGCGATAATGTTGCGCAGACGTGGTTGTAGGACCGCCCAACCCATCGGAGTTCCATTATCGGAATTCGGAACTATTGTGCGCTTACGCAAATGACGTGATG
This sequence comes from Parnassius glacialis, assembly GCA_033319125.1. Classification (NCBI taxonomy): domain Eukaryota; kingdom Metazoa; phylum Arthropoda; class Insecta; order Lepidoptera; family Papilionidae; genus Parnassius; species Parnassius glacialis. Next base: position 39,498,775 of record JAVANC010000001.1, on the reverse strand, counting down.
ACGCCATGCACTGAAAGACAAGGCAGGTCGCATAGTGATGCTTTTTGGTATGTAAAGGACATTGTTTTCTAATCAAGTTGCAAATTCAGAGAGGTCTCCATAGTGCACGAGTATCTATAATTGTTTTGTTTTTCGAAGAAGTTAATAATCCTAATGTCATCTTCCTGACAATCGTAAAACAAGTAAGCGACTATCACATATTTGGAAACTTCTTATTAACATAATCTACTTTTTAAAAACACACCGTGTGTCTGTTACACAAATATCTTAATATTAATAACTAATATTGTTATTACTTATATCGTATGTAACGAATACTGCAATAAGATTGTTAGGTGTGCTTATCTTAATTGTTTTATGAGCGTAGTTAACTCTCTGCGTACTCAACTTCTGCTAAATGCCCGCTTGGATATAGTTGGCGGTATTGTTGCTTAAAGAGAAAGTAGATTTTAAAATTATCTTCCGTAGGTAATATACAATATTAAGTTATGAGCATGAATTCTCACTCTTTCTAGAAATGATTTGCTATACTGCCACGCTCGACATGTCAGGTGAATTACCATTAGGTATCGCAATAGGTACCAGACGACTCGCAGCTTTGACGCTGCTTTCCGTCGTGTGTTTTTATTTTACGTCTTGCGTGAAAGCAAAACATTGTGCCATTATATGACGAAATAGAATGACGGATTCTTTCCTATTATGTAATATACTATCCACTAGTAAATTATTCTCTCTTCTGTGAGCCTGAAATTTAAAGATTATAAAAAAGCTAACTGAAGCTAATAATAAAATTATTATATCTAAAAAGAAATTAAGAAAATGTAAAAATAAAGTATAATGGATATTTTTTTTTGCCTATTTATACTTTAAGATATTTTAAAATAGTAAAATAAAGATTGATCAGGTTTAAAAGCCGTTCAAAATATTTTCTGCCGACTTCCAAAAAGGAGATGGTACTCAATTCGACTGTCAATTTTTTTATGTGTGTTACCTCATAACTTTTTACTGGGTGAACCACAGGGTAAACTGATTTCGATGATTCTTTTTTTATTTCATAGCTGGTACTTCTCGTGTGGATATGATTGAATAAAGTGATATAAATTTCAAGGTCAGACCAATAGCTTTTGAGTTATTCTTAAAAACTTATATTGAAGTCGGCTGTACAAAATTTTTAATTTTAAACTACTTAACCAAGGAGATTTTTTTGAAATCTGAGTTAAAAGTGCTAAAAAATTATTGTAATAGGTGAGTTCGCAGTTTCTGCTCGTACTAATATGTGTACACATTATACTAAAATGGTACAAAAGTACAACGTATAACATGAAATATGTTGTCATTATTTATTGGTGGTGGTATTTATTTAAGTCCAGGGCTCCGTATGATTGGGCACAACACTTAACAATTTTTTTTGTAAAAATCAGTGAATCCACTCCTTACACCATGTGATCGCCATCATCTGTCGCCTCTTACTTACGACACCCACGATATGGGGTAGTGGATATTCTTACAGCGCCACTATACGGTCTTACTCACGTATCATTTTATTAAGTGACATATATATGCCTACAACACCATAACCAAGGTACTTATTTATTGCAGGCGAAGCCAAAAACTTGCCAGCTCGTAACAATGGCGCGGCGTGCCACCGCGACATTTACTGCGTGTTGTCACTCGACCAAGAAGAGATATTTCGCACTTCCACCATGGAGAGGACGCTTAAGTGGGTAACATTTGTATTAAACACTATAACAAGCAGTATTATGTAGTGTTAAACTAAACATATTCGTTGGCTAAGGCTATGTAAAATTACCGCGACGGTAGCTCAGAGGATAACGCTAACCGTAAACTTTCATTGTACGCAAGCTTACCGCGTTCGATGCCCGTTGACACCACTGTAATTGTTAATTGCAATTTTAAGTACCACCTACTATACGGTGAAAGGACATGATCGTAGGAAACCTGCATTACTAAGAAATTGAAAAACATTTCGAGGCCCTTTTTACTGGAAATGAGGCATTCCATCTTAGTCCTCACGGGTGACAACGCATCTACATTTTGATTTGTAATAGAGGATAGATGTAGATGTCTATGGGCCGCAGCAACCACTTAGGTGGACTGTGTGCTCGTTTGTCACGCTTATTCTATAAAAAAAAGGACATGCGAAGTCTGGCTACACAAATTGGGGCTTCTAGGCGGACTTTCGTCTGTTGTGAGACGTTTATGACTGTTAATTTATTTAAGTTTTCAACCGACTTCAAAAAAAGGAGGAGGTTTATAATTCGACAGTATTTTGATGAGTTACATCAGAACTTTTTTCCAGGTAAACCGATTTTAATGATTCTTTGAAAGCTGGTGCTTCTCATGTGGTCCCATATAAATTTGATCATGATCTGACAAGTAGTTTTTGAGTTATCCTTAATAATGCGTATTTAATTGACTTCGACTACATTCATGTTCTCATTTTATTTATATTGAAGTCGGTTGTACAACATTTTTAATTTTATCACTTGTGAAAACTTATTACTTATTACCTATTGTAGGTAATTTAAACGGTCAATAGTCATAAAATATGGTTCATATTTTTTGTAATCGTCCATACTTATATAAGAATGGTGTGATCCCTTGACCGGAATAACGGCCGCTTTGTTGAATATCCGGACAGGCTTCCGGTATTATCTATAGGACGGGGGCGATTGCCTGCATATTTAGGGAGCAAACAAATTTACTGGGTCAAGGCTTATCCAGTTGTGAATGAGTAAAAATTTACGACCGTTAGCTTGAATTAAGAATAATTACTGCGAGTACTATATACGTACAAGTTGTTTTCCCTCGCTTGGCTCTTTGGTATTTAGTACAAAACCATAACTGGCCGGTTATATTTACAATTATGAGAACCGCTGGGTGTCAACTTTGCTTAAGCTTCATGTTGCTTTCGATAGTGCGATGAATATTTTATTAGGTGTCGTAGGCAGTTGCCTTATCAGGTACTCGTTTATTCATAAATGATATTGTAGACTTCTGTTTCATTGATGGCTCTGCTATTAGGTAAAACTCGGACGTTTGTTGACTCATCTTTCTACGTACGTGCATTATCATTAATTGTATTCTATTTATTTTATTGCTTTTAAATTTCGCAACTTAGAAAATATTTCTGACGTAATAATATGTTATTTATTAAAAGCATTGACACCTCTAGAAAACTAATTATTTGAATGAGCGTGTTAATAAAAATCTAAACTTTTGAATACAACAAAAAATCAGCATCAAGCACCAACACAAAACATACCTACTTACTCCTAATTATAATTACATGTATTCACTTCAAATATAATTCGTTGTTTATTCAATACTTATGGGAAAAGTAAAATAAATATAAGGACTCTTATTTATATTTTAACGATAGTTAATAAAACAGTAAATTACCCGCGGGTTTAAAAAATACCAAATAGAATTGAATTAGAATGACAAATCAATTAATTTTTGCAAACTCTGTACAATTTAGAAACACATCGTTCAAATTGCTAAATTTCTCCGCAGAGGTCCTTTTAATACGCAAATGTGTAAAAAAAATATTATTACTATACATCTAGGCCATAGCTACCTACTCTATACTTCTCAGTATATTTTGTAAAAGTAAATGTCATTAACAATAACAAACTATACATTTTGATCTCATTATTTAAAACTATATCTATGTCAGTATTTAAGTGTAAAAGTAAAAACAGATTAGGTTTATTGTGTGATCTGGGATGATGAGAATTTAAAAAAAATACACATTTTTTATTCCTTATATCCAAGACTGAAAAATTACAATTTTTTTTCAGTTACATTCTGGGTGATCCTGGCTAATCTTTAGGAAATAAACTCACATACAAAACATATGTAGCAAAATTGTTATGTATTTAGAACCCTGTAGTTTGTCCCTCGGAATTTAATATACAATAATGACCAGACAGCCAGTCGTGTTACCAGATCCAAGTACCTACCACATTTGTACTTTGTCCTGTCTTTCAAGTTGATGACTATTTTTGGCCTTTATGAGTTTTAAATGCAAATTACCATGAACTTTATTAATAAAGACAAGCGCACAGTTCCGGAAAACACTAAGATAGCCGTGTCACATTCTAGGAATTGCTTATTTAGGATTACTCGACACGGTACGCATCATGTTTGAGTATAAATATGCAACATGTCTTTGTATATACGTACGTTTTATAAAGGGAAATCATGTCGACACAGTTCGTGCGTTTTAAGATTCAACAAGTTATAAAATTGAAAATTTTGTACAACCGACTTCATTATAAATTATTAAGGGTAACTAAAAAACTACTCATCAAATAAAAAAAAGATATAATTTATATGCGACCACATGAGAAGCACCAGCTTTTGAATAAAAAAAAAGAATCATCAAAATCGGTTCACCTAGAAAGAAGTTATGGGGTAATACACATAAAAAATATATTAAAAAAAACTGTCGAATTGAGTACATCCTCCTTTTTGAAGTTGGTTAGAAATAAATTACACTAAAAGTTAATTTCTGTCCTAATAATGCAATATTATATCTCCAAAGTTTGAATTTATACAAGTAAAGGTTTCAAATTAATAAGAACATTTAATGTTCTTGTTTGAATTACCTTCCATTACATTAAAACAATTCCCTTAATTTGCATCTGATGTCTATCTTAATCTTTCCAAGCTGGTAAGCATTCCTTGTAAGATTCAATGTTACTCGCCATGCTGGCCAAGTGAGCTGGTAATAGTGAGTGCATTATCGATTCCTCGCACTGGTAAAGCAGCTACGCATTAACCCTTTCGCTGTACCATGCACTACATATAGGTCATTGCTATTGTCTTACTATTGTGTCTGAAAATCGGACAGTGAAAGTGTTAAGAGTATAAATTTAGTCGAAATTACACAGTATTGCCAGAGCTTCATCTGGGTGAATCTTGATATTAGAAGGACGCTGCTGCCCATCTTCTGTTTGATTTCCCTCTGTCGCCTCTTACGACAACCATAGGGCGATGTGGGGGTGGTGGATAATATTATACCGCCATTAAACTCTTACTACTATTTATCCTTAATTTAATATAATCCTTAATTTAATAATTAGTAAATAATAAGTAAAGAAATTTTACCACACACAGTAGACATTTGAAAAGAACATTATGGAAAATAATAAGAATATTTATTAACAAAAGTAAGCGCTTTAAAGAAAACTTAACGACATTTAAATGTTATAAATCTTCAAAGTTCACTTGCTCTTCAACCAACTATCCACTCTAATCTACCTACCACTCTAATCCACTGCCTATATGATAACCGTTATCAGAAGCTGTACAGTAACAAAATGACGTGAGAGTGCGTTGTTTCGGGATTAGGAAAGGGGAGGTTTCATTGTGCGGCGCTGCGGCGCGCCACGTCCCGGATGCGTTTCCGGTGTACGCGCCGACGCGGAACGGCCCTTCCGCTGCAACCCTCGACGTCGCTTTGGGAATTGAATGGGATACCGGCACTGTTTTAAACGTTCTAATCTTCATGCTTTTAGGAGCTTAATTTTTGTTGGAAGTTGTGATTAGTCTGTCTCTAAGATGATAAGCCTATTGTTTTAAATTATTTAAGACAGATTTACTATATTTAATATTAAATTTAAAGTTTATGATTTGTGCGCTAGTGTGAAGTTTTAAATATTATAAATTTAAGTATAACAACCTTTTTCAAATAAATTTGTTTAACTAGTGTTTTTAGATTTCCATATTATGTTTGTCGCTCGTAGCTCCGGTCGTCGCTAATATATGCAATTATATTTTTTGATAAAAATATTTCCTACGCATTGCGTAAAAGTCAATAATGTTTGTGTGCTTCCATTCTTACAATAATTAACGAGTATTAATTTACTATCCGATATTAATCCGATGATATCCCGGAGGTTAATCTAAGCGAGATTAGAATAGTTCGCCAGTAATTTTTAGAACGGCCAAACGTCGGGTTCGGATGGGATTACAGCAGAGCTTCTAAAAACGGTTGGAGAACAGATACTTGAAGTTCTTCTGAATCTAATTCCGTCCTTAATGGTTGTGCTACGCCGTAGACGTGGAACAGAAGTGTGATAGTTATGTTCTTCAAGAAAGGTGTTAAAACCCAATTGAAGAAATACAGACCGATTTCTCTTCTGAGCCGCAGCTAAGTGCTATTTTTGAGAGTTATTATGAACCGTCTTGAACACAGACGAAGACTTTCTGTCTTCCAATCAATCTGGTAGCTGCGGCCCGTGTTGCGGAGGCTTTTGTACCATAGACCACATACATACCCTTCGGCAGGTTATACAGAAGACTGGAGAGTATAATCTTTCCAGATTGACTGTCGGTATATCGAAGTGCTAATATGTTTGTGCAGTAAGGTTACGATAGCTATCCGTATACAACTACCTAACCAGAGTACGAAACCTATCCAAATGCAGAGTGGTGTAAGACAAAGGGACGTTATATCCCTCAAAATCTTCGCTGCTGCATTAGAAGACGTTTTCAAGCTACTGCACTGGAAAGTATGCGGTATTAACATCAATGGCGAAATTCTCGAAGGACTTTGGTAGTATGCTAAAATATCTCACTAGTACCGCCCAACCAATAAGTCTTAAGATGAATATGGACAAGACAAAAATCATGTCAACATCCATGTTACACTTACATCGGTAGTTTGTGGGAACACTACGCTCGAAGTTAGTGACGAGTATGTATAACTGGACAAAATATCCGAATAACTAAGTCCAACTTCGACCAAGAGGTCAACTGACGAATCAAACTGGGCTGGATAGCGTTCAGGAAATTGCGATGAATCTTCTTATTCAATATACCTCAGAGCCGTAAGACAAAAATGTACAACCAGTGCGTGTTGCCAGTGATTACTTACGGAACCGTAATGTGGTAGTCCTTCATTGCTGGCCGTATGAGATAGCTCAAGGTCGCTCGGCGATTTATGGAGAGGGCTATGCTCGAAATTTCTCTGTGTTATACGAGGGTGGATTGAAAAGTACTCGGCCTAACACAGATCCATTCAATTCTAAAAATCAAATCTACCCACATTATTTAGTTCAGTTCAGACTAGTTCATTGTGTGAAGTTCGAAACGTGTGCGATAATTAGTTGTGATTTTATAAATTTATTAACAAAGTAATCGGACATAATTTCCGCGAATGGAGCAAATCGAGCAGCGTGCCGTCATTAAGTACCTCCATAAGAAGGGGCTATCATCAAAAGCCATCCATGATGACATTATATTTATATTCTGGGACTCGAAAGGTGTAATTATGATTGATTATCTTGAAAGGGGTCAGACTATAAACTCTGATTACTACTGCACCTTACTACGTCGTTTACGAGAGGAAATAAAAGAAAAACGTCGAGGAATGCTCAGAAGAAAAGTCCTGTTTCATCAAGATAACGCCCGTGTTCACACGTCAGTACAGTCAATGGCTGAAATTCACAACTGTGGCTTTGAACTGTTACCGCATCCGCCGTATTCACCTGATCTGGCACCATCAGACTTCTTTCTGTTCCCTAACCTAAAAAAGCACTTGGGAGGTCAAAGATTTTCGACAAACGACGAGGTCAAAGCAGCTGTAGACGCATATTTTGACTCTAAGGAAGAATCATTTTTTTTCAACGGTCTAAATGCTTGGAAGGGGAGGTGGCAAAAGTGTATTGAACTTGATGGTGATTATGTAGAAAAATAAAAATATAACTGATTTAGTATGTGTTTATTTTCTTGGTTAGGCCGAGTACTTTTCAATCCACCCTCGTAACATATAGTTCTATTGAATTCGTAATGAAGATATCGTATGAACCAGAGTAACCGACATAGCTCCACGGATCAATAAGCTGAAGTGGCAATGGGCCGGCCATATAACTTGAAGAACCGACAATCGTTGGGCAATAAAGATTCTCGTGTGCGACCCCCCACTAGGCGGGAGTGACGATCTAATAATGATCTGACAATTAAAACAAAAGTCAGTCTATGTATGCATATGTAGCTCAGGGCCGTTTTTGTGGCAATTTATGAGGAGGGGGGCTATGTTCAGCTGTGGACTTATGATGTTATAGCGTAGTCAATTTAATATCAAGACCCACGAATAAAGGTCGCGACATCTTCACGAGAGCTTCATTTCTATCGCACAGGAAAGGGTTATTTATTTGTCAAGCGGTCGAAACGGAAGCGCGATAATGATTTTAGTGACCCTAGAGGTGAGCAGGACGCGATGGCGGATATCGAAGGAAATGTCACGTCACTTGTAGAGTGAACCACTTAATGGGTTCTTTGTCTCACGATACCTTATCGCTTTGTGTCTGTTCAAAACGTACCTATCTATGCACTTAGGGCTGATACGGGTCACCACACACGTATAATTCCTCTCTATATGCTCACTATGCTCACACTCTACAAAAGCGCCGTTATTACGTCATTACAGAGTAATCAGTGTGAACTAAAAATAATTACCCGATTGACGCGTTATAATAGTAATATTAATGTTTTATTAGTTGATAAGGTAGCTATAAGAAAAAAACAAATGAGTTTAACCCCCTGTATAGCGTAAGTACTTTTATGAGTATAAAGGCGTTTCCAACAGCGCAGCGTTCTCGACGTATAATAAAAAGAGATCAGTTTATGTACTCTTCACACCTAAAGTGGCGTATTGGAGCGGATGAAAGCGATTTTATAGCTAATAAAGAAAACTGAAACGTCTAACTTAGGGTTTATTTTCGATTGTAGTAACGGAAGTTATTAGATGCTTTTTCCCGTTCTTCCATCGCATTCTTATAGGAACACTACTATATTATCTTATACGGCAGGTTTTAATTTTAAAGTTACAATTACTTACAGAAAGTTTATGGAATATACAAATTGTAGTGTAAAACTTTAATAACCATCGATTTGATCATTTTACAGCAACGTAATATAAACAATCATAGCCACTAAATTTATTATTTTCTAATGAGAGCAGTAACTTGAGCGTAAAATATCTGATTTAATTTCAAAAACGATTGGACCGGTGATTACATCTCGTAACATCGAAATACAAGTTCATTCAAGCGTATCACGTTAAAGCAATTGTAACTCTTAAAATATAAATGTCATTACACACTGTAAAAAAGAACTTCCGCCCGCGCCGAGCTCTGTTCTCTCCTTTAGTTTCGTTCTCTCGTAAATCTCGCGCTACAGTAGCGTCGAGCGGAAGCTTTCAAGTGATAAATTGACGGCGGAACCTCGTAGCGCGTAAAATGATCATCACTCGCGTTCGAAATAGGCCACGGAGCGCCGGTAAGTGTAAGTGCGTCTCTGTTCCATGTACAGACGACGGTCGGCTATTACGACTACACACAACGCAGTGTAGGTGTGGCGTGCTCCAATTATTGAATAGGCTATTAAATAAAAAAATACGCGTCAAGAGCCAACCGATGAATCACCATTTTACTTATCGCATTTATGGTATAGTTTAATTTCATGAGACTAAATAAGACAGCATAGTTGTGAAAAACACTTTTGAACGGTCTTACGGTGCGGTCGATTTTATTGATGACATTTGATAATAATTTAAAAAACTGTCATATGTTAGCGGTTTAAGTGAATCCCGGTAGCTATCGTAAGGCTGCGTTTCCACCAGAGATGTGCGAGAATCACTTAATTTACCTAGCGTCGCTTAGCGCAGCTCTGCACATACAGAGCAGTTTTGTACATATAAAATAAGGGAAGAATGTGTGCGAAGGATGTGTTGCGAGGGTTGTGTTCGAGGGCTGTGTGTGAAGTATGTATTCTCTACTACGTTACGCATCCTCGCACCGCTCAGCTACCTCGCACATCGCTGGTGGAAACGCAGCCTAAGGAGCGACAGACGGAAATGAAACTGGAGAAAGGCTGCAACATCTGCCTTATAATGACTCTAAATAATAAAATTTGTGGGTGCCAAAAACTTTGATCAAAGCCAACAGATTTTAATAACTACTAATCATAATTGATTAGTGATATGAAGGCGTCGCGCATTAGTATAATATAGTACTGCGCCCACTCTCTTGGTGGCAGCACCGCCTCCGTTTTATAAATACCAAGTTAGCGCCGGTTGTGACGGCGTGCTCGTACCCTACATCGTTGTTACTTGTAAAACTATGATCCTCAACAAAAACTTAGATTTGAGCATTTGAATGTGATTGATTTGTATGCCTGTGGTACTTATTAAAAAATTCGCTTCTTTTACTAGATGTCGAAAAAGTACACACGAAACACTGCACTGCTATGGGAATTGAAAGGCAAAGCAATAATAAATGATATTCTGTTTTAACGTACTCGTATGTAATCTATTACAATGTCGTCTACTGTAATTTGTGTTGTTTTAAAAACGATCTTGTGTGTAAACAGTAAACACTATACAGCAAGTTCTAATGAGCGAGAACATTATAGGATATAGTAGCGATACTGTTACATCGATGCGTGTGAAGTGTGAACACACTTGCTTACGATATTGTAAATAGAGAACTTACTTACTTGTGCTATAATATTTTTATATCATAGTCATTTTTATAGTAAGCAAAGGATAAAAATAGAACAATAAACAATGGAAAGGTTTCATTTTTTTAACTTTTCTATATCCATATAAGGAAAATATGACAAATAAAGATTTGAGATAAAAAAATATAGGTAGCTATGAATTATTGCAACGTTAATATTATTTTATATGCCTATTCATTGTTTATTTCTGTAAACCCAGCTGTAGCTAGTAAGTACTCCAAGTTTACTGTTATTAGTTATTATGAATGTCACTTCGGCTGAATATGGTAGTCTAAAAGTTGAATCCAGTAATCCATTTCAGTGGAAGTAGGCGCTAGTCGACGTGGAGGATATAATCGTCATTATTACCATATTAGATTCTAGTTTAAAATGAAGACTTAATTATTTTGTTTTTCAATCCCTTTAAATTTATAGATTTTTAGGCTAATTTACGTATCACATTAAAAACGATAATACATTTTCAATACACTAATATATTAATAATTTTTGCTGCCCTAATGCGATAAAAACTTAATATTTTTGTACTAATTGAAAATTACAGCACTCGCAGTCAGGCATCTTTTATTAGGATGATAGGTTTAATGCATTGAAATTATAGATTTTATTTTCTAAATGGTATTATGTATACCTTACTGCATTTATTATCTCACTATCAGTTATGGCGCTATAATAAAAAGAAACGGAAGGACATTTTTAGGGTTCCGTACCTCAAAAGGAAAAAACGGAACCCTTATAGGATCACATTGTTGTCCGTCTGTCTGTCTGTCTGTCAAGACACTTTTTCTCAGGAACGCGTGGAGGTATCAAGCTGAAATTCAAATCAAATACTCAAGTCTACTGTCCCTTGGAGTTGTGAAAAAATCAAACTTCTAAGTCAACGCGATCAAAAGATACAGCCGGTTATGCCGTAAATTTTTGACTTCCGCAAGGGAATCAAAACCTCTACAGGATACTTCCCGTGAACTCAGAATCTCGATATTTGGTACGAAGCAACGTTTTATAGCACAGATAAAGGAAAAATTGCGAAAAAGTTAAATTTTTAGTTACATCATATAATAAAAATATTTTTAATAATTTTAAACTTATATACCTACAGATTTGTTCGGAACCCTCGGTGCGCTAGTCCGACTCGCACTTTGCCGGTGTTTTTTATCACTGTTCTGTGTCGGCACAGTAAATAAACATTGATTGATGGCGATGTAGGATTCAGCCACTTCAGATTACCGAGACAATATCACCCGCAAGCGATTATATACGTAAACAAAACATCGTTCGTATTATGACTCGCTAAGTTGTAAACATGGATTGCTTGGAAATTATTATAAAATAAAATAAGAAAAGAAATTAAACAAAAACCCTACAATAACTTCAATAATTAATCTGAAGAAGCCTATGTTTGTCGTTTTTATTTGAGCCTATTTTATAGTGAGCAATTCTTGTTTATTATTATATGAATAATTTATGAAATTGGTTTCTTGGAAATGGCTTTAACTTTTTGGATGAAATTTTGTTATTTGTATTATATACGTAATATTTTACTTTTCAATATTATAAATAATTATTATGTGTCATCATTCCTAAGAAAGTTACATGTATATTTTTTCTAACACAGCAGTGCTCGGTCGTTCAGGGTTAGTCCCTGTCAGCCAGTCAGTCCCTAATAAAAACGACAATTTGATTGATTGTCCTTTTGTTTCGGGAGGCTTCAGATATAAAAACAATATAGTTCTATTTTAAGGAAGAACTCGTTACCTTAGTTGTTACTTCAAAGGTAAAACGCAAAACCGAATTAAGTAAGCAGATGGTATACGAGTATCTATAAAATCCGTAAAACGTAAAATATTTTTAGTCTTGCTAACTTATGGACATTTTTCAATATAATTCGGAGACCTAGATATTTTGCTTTACTTCTAACTTGTCTGTAAGGTAAGTCGTCCCGGTGACAACACTATGTCCAAGAATGGAGGAAGAAGCAATATCGTAAATTGTGGTATGCCTAAAATAAACAATTAGGTCTCGCATTATTGCATTTCTTACGAAATTTTTATTTTAACGCAACAGCCTGAGTATTACACATTAGTTCAGATGTGGTGTGGACGCTTCATATAGTGCGGCTTAACTTTCACATTTGCTGCGTAGTAACCCACGTAGATTTTTGTCTCGATTGTTGATTCAATTGTCGGCAATTTCGCTGTTCTAAAACGTATTTTTTTTTATTAATACAGATAAAGAGAACATTTACTTTTTAAACAGTCCTAATAGTCAACACAGTAATTAAAATAAACCCGACTGCGTAAAAAGTTTATTGAAAAGATAATTTGTTTTATTACTCTATGTCACATCACACTATCACACCCGCAATTAAGACGAATTAAACGGCACATCTTATGTTAAAATCCATCAAGCCATTTAGACTACAGAGCGTGCCAAAGAAATAGACATACACATACATACATTCTCTTAATAGACATACGAATACATACTCTTAAAACATATTACCCTCCTTCTGGTGCAGTTCGGTAAAAAATGTTTAAATTATTCAATTTAATTTTTAAGCTCAAAAGTATTGACTTGTGGGGTTTATTTTACGAGTAAAAAGTATTTTTTTTTATTATAAGCATGCTATTTCTTAACGAACTGTTTGTTATACAGGATACAGGATTTAACAAAGGAGTGTATCATCCAAAGCAGGAAGAAAGAGCACCTCAATTATCTTTCGATTTAACCTCTATGTAATAACTTCATCGCATCAATTTTATTTAGTCTTTTCAAATTTGGTTAGAGAATCTAAACTTGATGCTAATCTATGAGCTCTACATTTTATTTTTTCGGATAGTGGTTCAATACCGGGCCTTACATGCTAACATTTTCATACATAATATGAAGAAAATTATTTAAATTAAATATTTCAAATTCTAATTACGACTATTATGACCCTGCTTTTTTATAAAGTAATTTAAAAAAGTAAGTAATTCTACTCAAATTTGATGAAACGAAATATAATTCTCAAATTGATTAACATTACAGAACATACTTCGGGGTTTAAGCGATTGGTATTGAGGTCCTTGCTTGGTACATGTTTTGAATGATTCATTCCAACAGCTTACTGTTAATAAACTATAATAACACCAATTGTTTGTAAAAAAAATTCGTAACTCATCAACGTCAGTACGGAGCAATAAATAACAGAGTTTATTGAAAGTTATTATTTTAGGTCCAAGATTTGAAGTGACATTTCTTATTTCTTTTTCAGCCCTTTTTTTGGCGAAGAGTTCCAGTTCGAAGTACCGCGAAGATTTCGCTACCTCTCCATATACGTGTTCGACCGCGACAAACATCTCAAACAGGACAAAGTGTTGGGCAAAGTGGCGATCAAACGCGAAGACTTACAACGGTATAACAACAAAGATCATTGGTTTGCATTGCGACCGGTCGATGCAGACTCCGAGGTGCAAGGCAAGGCGTACATCGAACTCACTCTCGAGGATTCAAGAAAAAGGTTACGAATGGATCCGAAGCCGCCGGACCCGGACCCGGCGGCGGATAACTCGGCGAAGGCGAAGGCCAACAATCTCATAAGGCTATCAGAGTATTGCAAGGAAAGCATGAGGTTCGGCTCCTGTTCGAGTTCTACGAGTAAGAAGCTGCTGAGCGCAGTAGCGACGGAGCCAACGTTGGCGTTGTCGCGGTCGGAGAGCTTGAAAGATCGAGCACAGTGGGCGGTTCGATCGAAGCCTCCGATGCATACAATGTTCGAGCCGGACGCGTCGCCCACTCCCACCGCCGTCGACTACTGGTCGGATCCTGAAAGGCATTGCGCAGCGCGTGTGGGCCCCGACACCCTACGCCTGAGGGTGCTCGAGTGCTCCGAGCTCACCACAAAGAACGGCCAGTGCGATCCGTTTGCTCTCGTCACGTTACTTTACTCCAACGGACGGAGAGTCGAGAAACGTACGAAACCTAGAAAAAAAACTGTCAATCCGCAGTTCGATGAAATATTCAGTTTTGATCTCGTTATGGAGCCTGATCCGAAGGATAAGGATGGCTCTCAATCGGTAAGTCCTTTAAAAACTATATTGTTATATAAAAAATCAAAAACGTAATTGTGCATGTAATGTTTGTCACCACAAAATATTCTAACTACCCTCCGATCTTAAATTTTCACGGATATTGTAAAGCTCTAGGCTCGTATATGGTAATTAGGACTCGTCTTACTTATTTCTGCCGCTGTGTTCCAAAATGAAGGGTATAGATTGCCAATAAAATTACAGGCTGTGAGGCATTCCAACTTTATCCTTAAAAGTGTCAACGCATCTGCAGATTTCTTTATATGAAGTTGGCACCAGGGGTCCACAGTGCAGTAGTTACAATCAGGTAGAATGTAAGTAAGTCAGACACTGCAGCCTAAGAAATGACATAAGTCTTGTGAGAAACTTATGTGTTAAAAACTAAGAATTTTTATGTATATATACATGAGAGAAGAAGCAGTTTTGACAAATTATAAACGTGTACAACAACATCTACATTATTCTTAGACAAATAAGACGAAAAACGTGCGGTAGTCCAGCTTATGGAATGTGGATGCTTATGGCCTATTATGATTAACAATTAAAAAACAGACTGATGCATTATCACTTTTGACGGCTAAGATGGAATGTCTTGCTACTAGTAAGACCGAAAACTCTGTTCTCGCCACCTACCACACGAAACGCACTAGTATTATGCTGCTATAGGCTAGTATTCTGTAACACCGTGGCGTGGTCCTTCCCCGGTCAAGCCGAAGCATTCGTACAGCAACTATACTACAGCTGCAACGTAGTTTTACCATGTAAAGAACCTCAATAAATCCAGTAATATACTTAATATTTAACGATATAAACTTCACCGTGTGGTGGCGACATAAGTGAATCCATCTCACATCGTCTACATGCCGGCGTGAATACCTGTAAAATCTTGCCATCAGATAATTCCCCAAACATCCAAGCCGCCCGGTATTCAAAGACAGTTTTTTTTATAGGATAAGGGTGACAAACGAGCACACAGTCCACCTGATGGTAAGTGGTTGCTGCGGCCCATAGACATCTACATCTATCCACGTTTGCGAATCAAAATGCGGATGCGTTGCCACCCGTGAGGAATAAGATGGAATGCCTCATTTCCAGTAAAAAGGGCCTCCGGCCACCTGCACTCACCAAGCGAAACGCAGAGGTAAACCTCTACTTCACGCTGGTATTCTGTGAGGTCGTGGTACTACCCCGGTTCGAGCCGGCCCATCCGCGCGACAGCAAAAGCTGCCGCGTGGCTCTACCACTGTTAAAACAAAACAGTCTCGAGTTTAAATTCAAACTTCACAGTGTCTCTGAATAACGGCTTAAAATACTGGCAGGTATTCCCAGTCTGTTGGGTTCTAGCCTGGGATTGTGAGCAATGTCCTTATTTTGTAAGTCTATCCAAACTTATGAGAGACCTTCGTCCAACAGTTGTTTTGTAATTATGATACCATATACTGTAAAAAAAAAATATTTGAAAGACGAACTAACTTAATTATATTTATTTAGGCAGGCGTGGCGTGTGAAGCGCGCGTCTCTGTGTGGCACGACGCGGCCACGCCCGTGTTTCTCGGCGAAGTGCGACTGCAGTTGCGGCAGCCTGAGCCCTCTCCTATGTGCGCCTGGTACGAAATTAGTATTAAACTAACGTTATATTTTAATTTTACACTTGTCAATAATGAGCATACATTTACTACTTCCGGACTAACGGTCTTATCTTAATATCCCTTAAACTATGTTTGTAATCCTCAGTAACTATAGCGCTCATTGGTAAAGACAGACAGAATTTCTAATGTTGGGTGAGTGGTTCACAATATCGTAAAAGTTACCAGTTTACGTATCATAATAAATAGTAATAATAATAAACTTTTTTGCCTTATAAAGAGGGAAATGTGCCTTAGTTGCCAATCCTGGGGGGGGGGGGGGGGGGGGGGGTTGGAAACTGCAGTTTTTTTATTATTTTGAGTTGTTATCAGGAAGACGTTGCGGCTCATTTTCTGTTCCATTTCTCTCTATCGTATCTACGGCATGATAATATGGTTTAGTACAGTTTATTTATTTTAACACTACGAATTATAGGCGGAGTATGTTATATATGACTAGTTGGTAGGGTGCCCTTTTTCTGCATAAGCACTACCCTCTTACCTATTCTGCCGTCAAGTAGCTTTTTTACTATTACATTGCTATGTTCCGGCAATCCTAATTTATATGTATGTAATTGTCTGCAAGGGATTTTTTGTTTCTAGAATAATGGTGACAAACGAGCACACAGTCCACCTGATGGTAAGTGGATGCTGTGGCCCTTAGACATATTTATCTTCATAATGCAGATTCGTTGTCATCAGCGAAGCCACTTACCATCAGGTGGACTGTTAAGTTCGTTTGTCACTTCAGTCTTATAAACGTACAAAATAGTGCAAAAATATTTTAATTACCCAGTTCTTGATAGGGTTTTAACAGATATAAAATTGTAAAGTCCTGACAAGTAACCTTATTTCTATAGAAAAATCATGACATTTTATTGCAAATGTAATTAACGAATGTGAAAAATATCTAATAAATTATTGGTTTTGTGCACTTAATCCACATCGCATTTACCACCTCTTCCACGCAAAAACCTACATATAAAATACAGTATTTTATTGAAAAATCGAAAAGCCTGACATTTCCAAAATCCAACCGCAATCCTGAAAAGATCTTAAAGGTCCTGACATATCTTCTCTAGTTCTTGATCCTCTTTTACCTGAATAATTGTCAGGTTCTTTCTCACATCGCGGGCTGGCGGAGCTCTATCCCGTGGGGCGACGCCGCCCGGGACGCGGCTGTCGGCGGCGGGCAGCGCCACGCTGGGCTCCTTGCGACTGCTGCTGCAGTACACTGTCGACCACGTCTTCCCCATACACCACTATCGACAACTCGAGGAGCTGTTTCTCAGGAGTGTTCACCAGAAGGTAAAGCCTCGCTTAATTTTTTTTTAAGTGAGCTAAACAAAATAAGTGATATACAATTTGAAATTTTGATTCAACGGAAAATAATTCTGAGATTTAGCAAAATAATAATTAATAAAATACTTAACTCTACATCCTTCAATTTGATCCATTAAATATGAAAAAAAAAAAATGTAGAGGGCTATGCTCGGAGTTTCTTTGCATGATAGACTTAGTAATTACAATATCCGCATTAGAACTAGAGTAACCGAAATAGCTCAACGGATCGGTACAATGGGCAAGGGGTTGGCAATTTAGTTCGATGAACCAACAACGATGGGGATGTGAGGTTTCTTAGTGAAAGCCTCGTAAATCAACTTGTGATAGGCTGTAGGCTGTAGAGATAATTATAATGATAGTGAAATTTGTTTCAAAATCATTCATTCTTTTACAAAAATGCTACGATAATCCGATTTTTTGTCATTCATCATCATCATCATCATTACAGCCCTTCACAAGTCCACTGCTGAACATAGGCCTCCCCCAAGGAATGCTACAAAACACGGTCCTGAGCCACCTGCATCCATCGACTTGCTGCATGTCTTACCAGGTCGTCACTCCATCTAGTGGGGGGGGGGGGGACGCCCTACACTTCGTCCGCCGGTACGAGGCCGCCACTCGAGAACCTTTTTTCCCCATCGGTTGTATCACGTTTATCACGCAGAGAAACTCCGAGCATAGTCCTCTCCATAGCTCGCTGAGCAAACTTGAGCTTCCTCATCCGGCCAGCAGTGAAGGACGACGTTTCAATTCCATAGGTCATCACTGGCAACACGTTCTGTTGTACAGCCTCGTTTTCTAGTTTTGAGGTGCACCTGACGAGAAGATGTGCCGTAATTTTCCGAACGCTGCCCAACCGAATTGAATCCGTCGGTTGACCTCTCGGTCGAAGTTGGACTTACCTAGTCGGACTATTTGTCCCAGGTAAACATACTCGTCAACAACTTCGAGCTTAGTACTCCCAACAACTACCGGCATAGGTGTGACATGGACATTAAACATGATCTTTGTTTTGTCCATGTTCATCTTAAGACCTATCCGTTGGGAAACACTTGAGGTTATTGAGCATAGTACTTAGGTGCTCCAGCGATTCTGCCATAAGGACTATATCGTCGGCAAATCGAAGGTGAGTGATATACTCGCTATTGATGTTAATACCGTATCCTTTCCAGTCCAGTAGCTTGATAACATCTTCCAATACAGCGGTGAAGAGTTTCGGGGATATAACTCATTCACTTTATCAAAAATATAATTATCCTAAAGCCGCGTTGACACAATCAAAGTCTGCTTTGACAAAGTAACTTTGACAATGTAGCTTTGATCAAGCTTTGTTAACTTTGATACCGGTTGACATGTACATAGTTGACTTGGACATAGTTCATTTTTACCGTCCGAGAGTAACAACAGCTATAAAAATATGTCTGACGAGACAGATTTTTTTACTAGACAGTGTAGGAATAATAGCAGACTTGTTAATACGAGAGCTAAAACGAGTAAAGAAAAACCCGCAAAAGGAGAATTTGAACTCGTTCCTGGATTCTACGTCGCAATGAAATGGGAGCATCTAATATTATTTTTTCAATCTTTCTTGGGTGTATGTGGTTCGAATATTGTTAATTTTGCTGTTAACCTCTGCTATATTAACACCGTCCATCTCAAGATTTCTCGCTATGCGCTGCAAAGCTGCGTTTCTGGCATCCTTGTTCTTGTATTCTTTGAGCCTCTCGTCCCAAAAAACTACTTCTGCCTCATATGATTTTGCGAATTGGAGAGTATCCCGCTCACTCCACTTTCTTTTATTGCGAGATGCCATTGTTTTTAGTTTTTACATTTGACGCTATTTTGTTTCGTTTTTTGACATCAAAGTTGGTTAGAAAAGTAAAAAACAGTCCATGTCCACTTTGAATGCTCGTTTACACGATCAAAGTAGCATCAAAGAAATCATCAAAACCACTTTGTCAAAGCAGACTTTGATCGTGTCAATGCGGCTTATATGAAAATTTCCTACACTATTAAAATTACAGATTGCCAAAGAAGAACGGAATCTACTATTTAGAATGAATTTCTACATCTTCGATAATAAAAAATTATATTATATCTATTACAACAATAAGATTCAGTGCATTTTTTCAAGCTATTTATATACTATTGAATACTTTTAAAATTCGTTAAAATATTGTGTATTATTTACCTGTATTTTTGTCGCTTGTTTCAGCCCATAACGGCGTCAGCGGTATACATCTTGGGTGAGATAGTATCAAGTAAGACTGACGCTGCACAACCTCTAGTTCGACTATTCACGCATCACGATCTCATAGTGCCTATCGTCAAAGAACTCGCTGACGCTGAAATTTCTATTCTCACGTAAGTGTTTTTAGGAAGAATATGTTTGTAATACAAATAAGCTCTAGTTATTGATAATTCTATGCATCAGATTTGATGGTGAATTTTGGGCGGCGAAGACATGAAATGATTCGGCTGGGGAGCGTTCAGAAAATTGTGTAACATTTTTCATTCAATGTTACTCAAAACACAAGTTGCACCATCACTGTGGTAGTCATGACGTAGGACTGTAGACGGCTCAACTATGCTTGAACGGTATAATTTCTTTGGAAGTGACGAACTAGACGAGTTGTGTTGTGACAGTAACGTCACCCATTGATAATGATAATGTGTCGCACATATTCAAGTAAATTTGAACAAGTTTGGAATCGAAAATTTTAACTATTTTAAATTTAAATCTTGAACAAGTCTAGAATTTGCGCACTATGTTTCCAACACACGTTATTGTATACTTATGCAAGTCTAAACTTGCGCATATATATCGTTACATGTGTGGCTCAAAGACAAAAAGTGTGTCACAGGTGTGGATTGCGCGGGAGCGTCCCGCCGCACTGAACAGGTAGCTGGCACGGTAAATGTGGCACACAGTTAGTGTTATATTTTCATTTACGACAGTACTGTTTTTAGGCAAATACGAAATAGAGTTACATATTTATCTGAAATAAACTTCAAATCACGTTGACCATATGCGTACATAAATAATTACAGCGTTTTCTTAGTCACATTAAACAGAATCACAGTAAGATTGTCGAAAAAAGAGAACTAGTCATTTCGCACGCTCTCAGTAGACTAAGGAATTTATGGAGAATTGACCGTACCTTAGTGCGTAATGTATAAGTTCTGTTTATTTAATTTTAATTTTATAGAATTAGGATTATAAACGAGCACACAGTCCACCTGATGGTAAGTGGCTGCTGTGGCCCATAGACATTTTCATCTAACCTCTATTAAGAATCAAAATGTAGAGGCGTTGTCACGCGTGAGGACTAAGATGGAATTTCTCGTTTCAGTAATAAGGGTCTCAGGTTCTATATACTCACCTAACAAATAAGAAACACAGCAGTATTAAGTTGTTACTTTACGATTCTGTGAGAGCACCATGGTCGCTTTACCAGCTCGTGCTGGCCCATATAGTTCTACCACAGATGCTGAAGTTATAACGAGCACCATAGTGTACATAGTGTAGTGTGTTTGTACAAAAGGTGTATGACGTGCAGGGACGCGACGACGATATTCCGCGGCAACACGCTGGTGTCGAAGATGATGGACGAGGCGATGCGGCTGAGCGGCGCGGCGTACCTGCGCGCGGTGCTGCGGCCCACGCTGGCCGCCGTGCTGGCCGAGCGCCGGCCCTGCGAGATCGACCCCGCGCGCGTCAAGCCCTGCGCCGCCGTCGCCGCCAACCTCGCCACGCTCAAGGACTACGTCGAGCGGGTACGTACGTGAGCGCGCACACACGCTCCCCTCCCCTGCGAGATCGACCCCGCGCGCGTCAAGCCCTGCGCCGCCGTCGCCGCCAACCTCGCCACGCTCAAGGACTACGTCGAGCGGGTACGTACGTGAGCGCGCACACACGCTCCCCTCCCCTGCGAGATCGACCCCGCGCGCGTCAAGCCCTGCGCCGCCGTCGCCGCCAACCTCGCCACGCTCAAGGACTACGTCGAGCGGGTACGTACGTGAGCGCGCACACACGCTCCCCTCCCCTGCGAGATCGACCCCGCGCGCGTCAAGCCCTGCGCCGCCGTCGCCGTCAACCTCGCCACGCTCAAGGACTACGTCGAGCGGGTACGTACGTGAGCGCGCACACACGCTCCCCTCCCCTGCGAGATCGACCCCGCGCGCGTCAAGCCCTGCGCCGCCGTCGCCGTCAACCTCGCCACGCTCAAGGACTACGTCGAGCGGGTACGTACGTGAGCGCGCACACACTCTTAGTCCTCAGGGGTGGCCACGCATCTCAATTTTGATCCTTAATCGATATATAATTATAAATATAATAAATTTTTCCATATCGAGAATCATAGGTAAAGTTAATCGTTGAAAACTGCTTTAATGAAAAATTAAGCCGGACTGAAAAAACAAGCTTAATTTAAAAGTACATTCTCTTTTAACGATTTTCAAAATCAGGGTCGATTCTCCAACTGCAAGTATAAGTTTGTAATCGCAAGAATAGAAATATATTTTTATGATTTTTGGAGTTTTCTCTTTACTTATGTATGTGTTATGTGACATAAAATACCATATGCTAAGATTATGTCAATTTTTTTTATAGTATAAGGGTGACAAACGAGCACACAGTCCACCTGATTGTAAGTGGTTGCTGCGGCCCATAGACATCTACATCTATCCTCTATTACAAATGAAAATGTAGATGCGTTGCTACCCGTGAGGACTAAGATGGAATGCTTAATTTCCAGTAAAAAGGGCCTCCGGCCACCTGCACTCACCAAGCGAAACGCAGAGGTAAACCTCTACTTCACGCTGGTTTTCTGTGAGGTCGTGGTACCACCCCGGTTCGAGCCGGCCCATCCGTGTGACAGCAAAAGCTGTCGCGTGGCTCTACCACTGTTAAATTTATACCTTCAAGAGACCCTAAAACTTAGTATTTAATATCAATTTCAACTTGAAACCTGTTCTCGTTCCGAGAAAGAGGACTTTGACAAACGGATTGATGGGCCTTAAAGGCGCGGAACCCTAAAAATCACATAATATATATTTAAAGAAAAAAACGTTACCCCACACTAGGATTTTCTCCTGTATTGTGGAGACAGTTTACAAACATAGATTGCACGAGGACAAACATCCAGATCCGGAACAATTATTTGTAGGCCATACAAATACTTGTTCCAAGCGGGAATCGAACCCGCGGCCCCCAGCGCAACAACTCATTGCTAAGCCACTGCGCCACGGAGCCGTCGTTGAGATGGACCACGCGCGTCAAGCCGGCTATAAGGATATTATGAAGAGTTAATTGAATTTGGATAAAAATGGCCAACGCTACGTATGCTATTGGTGTGTGTGGTTCGCAGGTGTTCGGTGCGATCACCTCGTCGTACGCGATGTGCCCCGCGGTGATGTGCCGGCTGTTCGACGCGCTGCGCCAGTGCGCCGTGCGCCACTTCCCGTGCAACGCGGAGGTGCGCTACTCTGTCGTCTCCGGCTTCATATTCCTGCGCTTCTTCGCGCCCGCCATACTCGGCCCGCGCCTATTCGATCTCACCACCGAGCAAATTGTGAGTGTTACTTTATATTTGAACCATAATATAATATTATTGTTGGCAAAACGATGATTTTTTATTTCCAGCCGAACGCTGTGTTCGAAACTATATAAAACAATACGTTAGATCATCAGAATTCGCCATTAGAAGTAAAAACTTAGGTTTCGTAATATGCGGCAATAATGTCACAATTATTGCCTATTATTACGAAAAGATGAGATTTAATAATGGTTGACAACCAATAGGTTTTAAGTATATTATTTTCTTTTTATAATATATTTTGTTTATTTTGTTCTAAAATACATTGTCGATATATACAGTAATACAATTTATGCAAGTAGTACATTATTTTCATTTTTATGCAGTATTTATGCACCTTATCCAACGTTAATTGAATCACGTAATTGACTCCGGCGTCTATTATATTGCACTGATTCAATAAGTACAAAATGCTTGAATAGAACTGTTTTCATAATATACATATCTCCTCGCTTACATAATGTAGGTATCTACATGTTTTCAAAATGGATAACCGCATAAATTGCATTTGTGTATGAATTTACAAAATAATATAGGCTGGATTTAATAAGTGCATATATTACTAAAAAAAATTAGAATCAAATAAATCCTATCTTTTAAATAAGATAGGTAATTAATTCAAAAGCAGAGTTAATTTCGCCTGTATATTTCAGTCTCAATAGCAATGTCTACTGTAATGTGCGGTATTTTACAATGTTTTTAACTGAAATTAGTATACAATGTAACCTGCATTTTGCCTTTTTCAATGTGAAGATGATTTTAAAAATATATTTTGTATTTTAATAATTTTAAAAATAATTTGCTTTATGACTATATTTCCGAAATTATTTAACGATTGGTATTTATTTATATAAGGTAAATTCTTTGGCCTCAGGATCCACAAACAAACCGAACGTTAACTCTGATCTCAAAGACTATTCAGTCACTGGGCAACCTTGTGAGCAGCCGCTCTGCCCAGCAGGTGTGCAAGGAGGAGTACATGGCGGAACTGTATCGGAGCTTTTGCACTCCCAGACATGTTAGTATTCAGTGTTGTTATTGTATTTTAATAATTGTTAACAATTTTCTTACTAAAGAAGTAAATAATTTTTTGGTTTCATAAATAGTGTATCTGCGGGTTTAGTAAAGTTAAATTGACTAGATGTTGATTGTTAAGATAAATTTTTATAGTTTTCTATTAGCGATAACGATTGTAGAATGTCAACTTAGCTAATCCCACTGTTATTCCATTTACTCTCATGGGTGTCATTTACTCTCGTTGTAAGATTAACATTTGCCAAGTGCGACAATAATGTTTAATACACCTAATGAATTAATTTCTCACAAGCCTAGGGACAACCTGGGTCCTAGGCTAATGAGGATGATTTAGAATGAAATAGTGAATGAATATTCTTAAAATAGTCTAATGGTTGACTGGGAGAGAATGCCTTAAGGCATTAAGTATGGCGTATGTCCGATTTTTCTTTTGTGCATAAAAGTTTAAATAAATAAATAAATGAAACAAATACAGTCAAGACAATTTTTAGTCCATTTACGTGTGATAGACAAGCTAACAGTCTATGTGATTGTGAGTGGCTACAGTAGCCCAATGACAACTGTAACCAACTTTAAGCAGAGAAGGAAAAACTTAGGTTTCATAATATCCAATAATAATGTCACGATTTATATATCTTGTCGTTTGCCGGTTATTAAACCAGATTTAGTAATTGTTACCAACCAAGAGGTTTTAAGTATATTATTTTCTTTTATAATATCTTTTCTACCGACTTCAAAAAGGAGCCGGTACTCAACTCTGTTTTTACAAACAACACTATGTACAAAACTATGTTTTTTTTATGTGTGTCATAAATTTTTACTGGGTGAACCGATTTCGATGATTATTTTTTTATTTGAAAGCTGGTGCTTCACATGTGGTCAAGGTCGGATCAATAGTTTTTGAGTTATTATTAATAATTTATATTTAATTCGGTTGTACAAAATTTTAATTTTAAATGATGTTTATTTTGTTCGAAAATACTTTGTCAATATATACAATAATACAATTTATACAAGTACTGCTCAAAAAGGCTTATATTGCATTGTTATCTTTGAAGAATACAATGAAATTATTATAAATCAGTAATTATAATTAATGTATAATGTAAGTAAGTCTGTAATTATGCAGTCGAAACACAGCAGTAAATGCACCATTATGAAATAACATAAAGTCGAACTTTAGAAGAAAAGAATATCTAATATACAGTACAGAATAACACAGAAATTTAGCAATTTTTTTGGTTTATTTATTTTCTCCTGTTTATCAATCAGATAGAAATCTAAGTATACATAGGCTTTATTTGATTTTGTTACAGGTGCAGGCAATTAAGCAGTTCCTAGAAATTATTTCCACAAGTTCTGACACCCAAAGTAATAATGTTCAGGAATCGCCCGTTTTACTCAAAGAAGGGTAAGTTAAAAATATTAATGAATTAAAAAAATACTTAAATGTCACAAAGAATAATAATATTTTTTTATTCTTGCATCATTTGGATTAGATACGGGTATGTTTTTCGCTCCTTTCTATATCTCAATAAATTGTACTACCTTGCTATTTTCTTTTTTTTTTTTTCTTTTATTGAAATATACTCAACTAGGGGTTACAACGGGCGGTCTTAATGAATAACATATGGTATTTTTATAAGTCCAGCCAGGAAGCAATATGTTTTTATTTTTAATGAAAATTAAATATCAACTTGACAACTGTACTCCTATATCCCCTAGTCTGATGGCGGCCATTTTGCGAGAACGTCACGTCTGCTATGGCCTTAGGGGGTAATCCACGCGATATCGGCGCGTGGCGATTAAATTAGTAATTTCTCTAAAATATTGTATGGAAGCAATGTATAAAACTTATGTCATTTGAATTGTTATATTATTTACTATTACTCTGTAGTTATCAAAGTTGAATACAACCTAAGAGATTTTATTATTCTAATTTCAAAGTTAGGCAACCGAATTTTTAATAGTATTCTGTACATAGTTCGTGAAAATTAAACAAGAAAATCATTAATTAATAAAATAATGTAATTTATTTACATCAATATACATTACTTTATAATAATAAAGCAAAAAAAAAACACACATTCCTATACATTTTTTTACACCATAAGCTTTTCAAAGTCTTGACACATGGACGACGTTCACATACGACTGCGACACATGCTGTTTATTCGAAATGTGAGTATGGGCAAATCTTCCAATGTCTATGTGCAGCCCACTACTGAACATAGACCGCCCCCATAAAGGACATTGTTCTGCGTCCATACAATGCACATAATTGTAAGTAAGAACAATAACTCCTGACGGACACTTCTGAAAACTTAGATATTATCAGTTATCATAAAGATTTTGAGGTTATTATTTATTTTTATTAAACATTACTATGTTATTGCTAATGTAAGCAGTTCAGTCTTAGCTTAGCATTTATACGGTAAATAAAACTCAGGTTGTTATTAGGTATTTATTTTATTCATACCAAACAAATACAGTCTCATTTGGTTAAAGTCCGTGATTCAAGCCAGATAGGTCGCTAAAGAAGAATATCGATATCCGTTGTTCAAGCCAAGTCGTAATTTATAAAAACTTATCGCATAACAAACCAACTACATAGGCACTTAGATTCCGAAAACATTAGCAGAAATGTATTTTTTCAAACGAAATCAAAATGATCGCATGTCTGACGTCTATCTATTTTGACGTGTTATCATCTGTCAACGTTACTTTTTTTTTTTTTGCGTGGCACAATGCTGATTTGCTAATGAGAGTACAATAGTATTGTTATTTTAAATGAAAACAGATGACTTCACTGTACCCCAGTTCCTTGTGGCATATATTAATCTGAGATGTATTTTAAAATATAAACGTTTTCATAATATGAGTTTATGACAACTTTTGAAATATGTGAGTGAAGGTATTGAACGATTGGCCAAATCACAGGAAGCCATAAACGCAGCACATTAGTACTAAAAAATAGGCACAAAGTTCAAAAACGAAAAAGTTTTTTTAATTTTTATTTTACAAATCAGAAGTGTCCGTTACTATCTAATGAATGTTATGTAATGCATAATTAAGGATAAGAATTTTGGTAATTGTCAAATTGTCCTTTTCTTATAGGGGGGATATTTGCCATAGTTTGCCATAGTCGTCTCTTACGACACTCACCACTACACGATGCGATGTGTGAAAAGAGCATTAAACTTATTTAATTTGCTTCTTAATTTTCTTACGTTTGTAGCACGAATAGGTCGGCTCGACCGGGGAAGGTCCACACTTTCACAGAATACCAGCGTGAAATAGCAGCTCAACGCTGCTGTTTTGTATGATGAGTGTAAAGAACTGCAGACCTTTTTTACTGGAAACGAGCCATTCCATCTTAGTTCTCTCAGGGGTGGCATTGAATTTGCATTTTGATTCTTAATCGAGGATATATGTTCTATGGGCCATAGCATCCACTTATCATCACGTGGATTGTGTGCTCGTTTGTCACCCTTATTTTATTTAAAAAAAACTTAGTTATGTTATCGATTTCATTTTAGTACAATGATCAAGCGGTCGGAAAGCGCCCGTACCGGTTCTGGTTCCCCGAGACGGAGATGGAAGCGCGCCGCTAATACGCCTTCCAAACGGAGGCATTTTAGACTTACTAGGTAAGTTATCCTATCATCTTGATAATTTTAATGTTTTGATTTATTTAAATTTATAATTTAAAATGTAGATGCAAAATCTTTAATTTAAGTACTTACATTATAATTATATTTGTTTAATAAATTAGTATATCATATAACTTCAATTTTGCTACTTTTAGTAGCGTCTTAAATCCCAGTTAGTGTTAAAATACACAAATAATTTGGTAATCTTTTGATATATATATATATATATATATAGAGAGAGAGAGAGAGAGAGAGAGAGAGAGAGATTTCCACCTATGTACTGACTCATTACGATATCTCTGGAACCATAAGGCCTAAAGACTTGACTTGCGAGGTCGTTATTTAAAAAAAATCACATTTTCAAACTATAGCTCCTATAGGTATATTTTTTGTTTTTTTTTGTGGGGTCCCTGGATGGTTTAGATTCACAATCGGACCCGGTAGGTGGCGCTTTTCTTCTTCACTACTCCTGTCCGGTACGTCGGCGGCCCGTGTTTGCTTTATGGTTATTTGTTTTTACAATTAATATGAATGTAAATAAAATACTATGTATCTAAGTAAAATATTACTTTTAAATGATAAAATATTAATAGTCCTTATCGAAAATATGTATATGAATATAATAGTTTTTGCTCGTTTTCACAATATGGTACTGTATTATGGTCGATCGACAAAACGAAGAGTGGCGCGCGATTAGAACTCTTTTTTTCATTTTGGAACTCTTTTGGCTCGGACACTTTTGAGCTTGTATCCATTTAATAGTAGGTGAATGTTTAGCTGTCATTAAATGATGATAATGTGAGCGTGTGTGGTGTGGCGGTGTGTGTGCAGCGGCGAGCTGTCGTGGTCGCGCAGCGGCGGCAAGGCGCCGGCGCACCGGCTGGCGCTGGCCGGCGTGCTGGCCGTCGCCGCCGTCGACTGCCCGCCCGCCGGCGCGCCGCTCGGCGCCAACAACATCTTCCAGATAGGTACACTACCCACGAGCCCTTCACTACTCCTGGCGCTGCTCTGTTTGCGTACACACAGTCGCCTTTGTGACGCGCCGCCTTGCCACCTGCCGCATTTTGTCAAAGGTCGCCTCGTGCGGCGTACACCCGAAGAACAATTTGGCATTTTAAAACGAAGCGTCGTAGTGAAAGATTCTATGTTCCCTAACTTGTTTTTATTATTTGTACCACCATAAGAATAAAATAGTATTGTTTTATTCTTAGAGTAGAATAATATTTATTTGATAAACGCAGTAAAAAAGTAATAAAATAAAAGCAAAATAAAAAGTCACACTTTTCCGGGTTTTCTCCGGGTTTACCGACACTATCTTAGCAAACAGACAATACTAATGTTACAAATGATGAGTCAGCTTTTGTTCAGAATATCATAAACGTCCACTGCTTCTGTATTCCATTCCATTCATTAATCTATTACAACCACAGAGCAAATACAAAGAGGAGTTGTTGTAATTAGATTTCACTATGTAACAACGCGTAACAATATGCAGGGTGAGGAGATGTTAAACCCCGCCCACTTTACTATCTACATCTACGGATAAATAGTAACACTACTCGAATCGTTCCATATCGATGTTGCAATGTAGTTAAGCTACCTTGACAATAGATGGCGACTTGTTCACAAAATTATTATAAAAATATTTTGGCGTTTAAAAATTCTTTAGAACTGAATACAAAATAAATTTCAACACCTTCGTATGATTGTTTTACCAATACTGAGCTCTACGTAACTTTATATTTTTAGTTCCCATGACACAAAGTGTCACCATCTAGTGTCGAATATAATTACATTTGAAAGCCGACGCATAGATTTTTCTAAAACCTTTTTAATAAATTAGGTATAAAATTACTTACAAATGAAATTTACTGCCGTCCATAGCATCAGAGCGTTTTTATGAGTAGTTTTTACACTATGAAAATACACGGATTTGCGATTTTCGACATATAAGTGATGACGTCACGTAGAATCACAGTGCACAGTTGCTTATGCTATCTCCTATTTGTATTTGCTTCGTGATTACAACCTATAAAAGTTCACTGCTGAATATATGCTTCCCTTATAGACTGCCTCATGGGGGGATTTTGTAATCGTTGCCACGCTTGGTAAGCGAGTTGTGAGCTATTTTTATTATTTTGAATTGTTATCAGGAACATGCTGCTGCCCATCTTCTGTTTCATTTCCCGTCTGTCGCCTCATACAATACCTGGGGGACGATATGAGGTAGGGGATATTCTTACATCGTGATCAATCCAAAAATAAAAAAAAAATAAAAATTAATATCTCGTAAACTACAAAAAATCGCGGAACATATATGAGATCCAATCGATAGGTATGGATGTCTCCAGACCACAGACCTTCGCTAGTACAGGTTTCTTGGGACAGTCTGTATATAGGGGCATAGGAGCCAGTGTAATTATAGTGTGAGGCATTCCATGTTAGTCCTCAAAGGTGACGCATGTGTAGGTTTCGTTGTTCGAAGTTCCTTTACGATTGATAAATGTGGTGTGTTAGTGTAATGACCGAGTGTAATGTGTGTAACGGTGCGTGCAGTGCACCGCGAGCGCGTGCTGCTGGTGCAGGCCAGCAACTGCGTGGAGCGCGCCGAGTGGGTGCGCCTGCTGAGCGCGCTGTGCCGCCGCGCGCCCGCCGCCGCGCACCGCGGGTACTACGCCGCCGACCGCTGGACCTGGTGAGCGCACCGCACACTGTCCGGTGTCCGCCTCCGCACACCACACCACACATCACACACCACACACACTTATCGGTAGAGCCATGCTGCAGCTATATTATTCTTGTAGCACCAATGGTTCCACGTAAATACCGCAGCTTAATGCTGCTGTGTTTACGTACTGGAATCCAGGCATTCCATCTTACTCCTAAGGGGTGACAACGCATTTTAATTTTTAATCGCCTATATATTTATCATTTTAATATTAATTATGACTCATTAACTGTCTCCTGTTCCACAAATATTTTCTGTACCTCTACACTTTTAGTTTTAATAAGTTATTATTATCGGGGTATTACTATTGTTACGAGCTTGGGGTTCGAGACAATTAAAAACTGCCGATTAAATTACCAAAATTGACCTTTAATCACACAACACTAATTACAATCTAAAACCACACTAATAATAAAACACAATCACTTTAGTTCGCAGTTATTTCGCTTCGAAGTATTCTCTTGTATCGCCAATTTAATACTCATCGGTCGTGGTCTATACCAGCCTTATATAGGGCCTCAGATAGTTTCCAGAACCTTCTACTGTAGCGACATCTAGAATTTTCGAGTACATATCGGTCCCGAAATTTCTGGAAGGATCTTGAATCTCCTAGTTCTGCTACTCGACACTAGAGGGCGCTAGTGTAACTAGTGTTGCCATGTACAAGACATTAATCGTGGCGCGTAACACTATGTTCGCCTTTGATAAGGATGCATAAATATAATGTAATAACTTACTAAACACTTCATAGAATACATATAATTTAACCATGACATAGCAATCAAAAACATAATCTTTAAAAATTTAAATTCCGTTTTACAACCGCTTTCTTTAAATTAAATGAATTAAAATCTTTAATAGTTCATAATTTAATAGCTGTGGTCGGCCGGAAGCGGATGCGGAGGGTTGCAGCGGTGGCGATAACGCGGAAGAGCGCGGACGTAACGCACCTGCAGCGTTAGCGCTGCGCTTAGACCCCGCGCGTGACCTACAGCGGCTGCACGCGCTGCTGGTGGCGCACGCGCAGCGCCTCGACGAGCGCCTGCACCGGCCGCACGGTGAGTGTGTGTGTAGAGCCGCGCCCGCAGCGGCTGCACGCGCTGCTGGTGGCGTAAAATTTTCGTACAATGATTTTTTATGACATTCGGTGTCATTTAAGTCAACAAGAGAGTTAGGATAGATTTCGATTAGCATTTCACCATGAAGCCCCATCTCGTGCCACTGTTCGTACAACTGGTTTAATGAGTTTAAACGTGGTCGCACTAATCTCACTGATGATCTGCGTGAGGGACGGCCTTCGGTGACGACTGAAGATAACATCAGTGTTGTGCAGCGTATGATAGAGACTGACAAAAGAGTGACTTATCCGCAGATTCGGACAAGCTTAGGCATAGGTATGAGTCAAGTGCACAAAATCTTCCATGAGCTTTAGCGGTCAGAAAGCTTTGTGCCTGGTAGATAGCTCATAATTTGACAGAGGCCCAAAAACTCTGTCGTGTTGAGTAGTGTCGTGAAATGGTTCAAAGATTTAAGTCACCTCCGACTCAAATGCTGTGTTCGACATACTTACGGGTGACTAAAGCTGGATTTATTGTTATGATCCTGAAACTAAGAGATAGTCTGCTGTCTGGGTGTGTTCTTCCGATGAATTGCCAACTAAAGTGAAGCGTGGGAAAAAAGATAGTGGTCTCGTTCTTCGAAAGGACAGGTGATTACGCAACAATTGTTTTAGAGGATCGAAAAACAGTTACTGCAGAGTGGCACACTAACAATTGTTTGCCACTTGTCTTGGAAAAAGTTACCACGACAACCCCTCGTCGCACACCGCCAAGCAAACAATCGACTATTTGGCGAGATCAGACGTGGAATTACTGGGTCACCCGCCCTATATCCCCGACCACACCTTGCGATTTTTATTTATTTCCGAAAATAAAAGAAAAACTTCGAGGAAAACGTTTTATGGACGGCGAGGAAGCAGTGGCTGCGTTTCAAAATGCCGTCGAAAAGACCCCTAAGAACGAGTGCGCAAAGTGCTTTTCTCAGTGCTCCCATCGGATGCAGCGATGTATTGATAAAAATGGACACTATTTTGAAAAGATATAATAAAACTGATAACTTAGCTATGTAGTTTGTTCAGTTTTTGATTTTCTAAGAACTTTGTCACCCTCGTATATGCGGAATGGTTATCTCGTCGTTATTGATATTTTTTACATGAATCACTATAGGACGAGATATTACAATTTACAGTTATAAAAGGCCGTGTGTTACTATTATGCATTCATTTAATATTATAAAAACAATGACAGATTTTCATACATAAAATTAGTTGAGAAGGAATGGTAGCGTCTATACATCAAAAATATCTTAAAATGTTAAGCATCAGTCCCTTAATAACTCTGTCAAATAATTTTGTCCAGAGAAGGCGTCAAAAAAAGATATTTAGATTTGAACCTTTTTAGGTTATGCCTAATGTCACTTGGAGAAAATCATGCGTCCTGTGGTTGTTTGATGTTAGCTTAATAAATTCTCAGCATAATGTTATCTACATAATTGAGAGTTTTTAGATTATTGTATATCTATTATATATTTGCATACTATAAATGTATATTTCTGGCACGGCTCCAGGGCCTTTTTGTATACAGGCCATACAGTGACATTCTCAGAAAGGCTGGAACCCAGAGCCGTAATGTCAGTAAAAAAAACAGTGACATTTTGTTTTAGCTAGTGTTGCCATAACATTAAATGGCATTGTTACATATTACTATGATTGAGATAATGTATTATTGTAGGAAGTTCTTTGTAAGAGACTGATTTTCATCCATATCACTTTTATTCTTATTATTACTGATAATATAGTTAATAATACCTTAATATAAAAATGTTTTGTTTTTGTGTGTTGTGTTGGTAGTCTTACAAAGTGTATACGAAAATAGTATGAATATAGTGTTACGAGCTTGGGGTTCGAGACAATTAAAAACTGCCGATTGAATTACCAAAATTTACACTTTAATTACACAACACTAATTACAATCTAAAACACAATCACTTTAGTTCGCAGTTATTTCGCTTCGAAGTGTTCTCTTGTATCGCCAATTCAATACTGCCTCGGTCGTGGTCTATACCGGTCTTATATAGGGCCTCAGATAGTTTCCAGAACCTTCTACTGTAGCGACATCTAGAATGTTCGAGTACATATTGGTCCCGAAATTTTTGGAAGGATCTTGACTCCTAGTTCTGCTACTCGACACTAGAGGGCGCTAGTGTAATTAGTGTTGCCATGTACAAGACATTAATAGTGGCGCGCAACAATAGTAAATGGCAACACTTAAATAGAGTAAAATGATTTAAGTCATTTGATATTCCCAAAAATTTTTGTTTTTTCTGTGGCTTTAATTAAAATACATTTTTATTTGAAAAATCATAGTAAAATAATAAAACTCATTTTATATATAACTTATATCTAGACGCAATAATTTTTGTCAACTATTTTCCTGCCATTGTTCTTTGTTCGTATATATATAAATATACTTTTTATTATTAGAATAGTTTATGTAGCAAAAGAGATGTATGAAATAGGGTTCTTGACATCGTTCGTAACAGTTATACAAAAATATGTAGGTAATATAAAGATAAATTATAAGCATAATTAAATGGTTTTTATTTCTGTAGTGTATGGGACGCTTATAAAAACATTTTTTAAAACTGGAAAACGAAAACTAATGCTTTCACCATAGCAAAAACAAAACGTTTTTAAATATTTTTATGTATTTTGTCTATGGCATTAGATAATGAAGGTTATTTTCAGTATCAAAAAAACTCATAATAATGAAACGTTGAGGCGAATCTGTAGAAATTAATACTGAATAAAATAAATCTTTTTAGAAAATCGATTGAATAGGCTGTATGGTCGTTGATCATTGCATGTTTCGAAGGAGACTTGGTAACTTCGAGTTTAAACTTGTCATACGCATTTGGCATTGTGGTTGTGTTTGTGGATATATTTCGTGTTTTTATTTTCGTTTGTACAACCAGTGCATGTTGCCAGTGATGACTTACGGATCTGAGACGTGGTCCCTCACTGCTGGCCGTATGCGGAAGCTCAAGGTCGCTCAGCAAGCTATGGTGAGGGCTATGCTCGGGGTTTCTCTGCGTGATAAACTTAGAAATGAGTATATCCTCAGTAGAACCAGAGTAACCGACATAGCCCAACGGATTAGTAAGCAGAAGTTGCAGTGGGCCGGCCATATAGCTCGAAGAACCGACAACCGATGGGGAAGAAAGGTTCTCGAGTGACAGCCCCGTACCAGTAGGCGAAGTGTAGAGCGACCCCCCACTATATGGAGTGACGACCTGGTAAGACATGCAGGAAGTCGATGGATGCAGGTGGCTCAGGACCGTGCTTTGTGGCATTCCTTGGGGGAGGCCTATGTTCAGCCGTGGACTTATGAAAGGCTGTAATGATGATGATGATGATTTTCGTAAATTAATTTAACTTGACCCTTAGCTTTTCTCTTGATTTACAGGACAGTAGATTGTTGCGCCCACATAATGACAATAATGTGTTACTTGGGTTTTGAAAGGAACAGAACAGACAATGTATAGCTATAGCCTCAGGCTGCTTTTCGATATGACATTTTATTAATAATTGCAGAAAATAATTAAACAATTAAAGAAGTTTAAGTTGTATTTTATTATATTTTATTTAATAATAACTAAAAAACTGCATCCTTTTTTGTACTTCCAATTTATTGAAACAAATTTACCAAGAACGCGTGATTTTACTGCATAACCTACAAATAATAAATCAAAGTAAAAACAAAACCCCAGGTCTTACAAAAATATGATTTTTTGTCGTAAGTAGCAAATATTTAAATCTTTAACATAAGATATATTTAAACTTTGTTCACGCCGGGCCCAAGCTTGTATAGAACCAAGTTCGTCTCCTTTTTGATACGTGTATTTTTTGTTTATAGCATGTATACATTGTAAGATCCGTTTAGTTTTAATACTTTTTATAATCTTCGTCCATTTATTTTTCATCGTCCATCATTATTTATTTTTAGTTTTATATATGAAAAACAAACACTAATACACTACAAGGGCATTTTAATTCGTGAAAAGCATTTATTGAAAACCTCGAAATAACCGAATCATTTTCTTTAGTAAACTGTCACTACACATGGGGTGATGGATTCTCACTATATTTTGTCGAAATCAACTTCACCTTGGTCCTAAAGCACTGTGAATTAGAAACATAACAATTAACCGTATTCTCGTAATGTGAACTAAACTTAATTTACATTTTAATTTGTTTAGATGGTTCAACACTTGAAGAACGTGAAGCTGAAGCAACGACATTACGGGAACTGCAGAAAACGATATTTGATCTTGAACACCAACATTGCATATACCGGCGGTCGCTTGCCAGGGAGACCAAGTATGGCAGCAAGTAAGAACCGTTCAGTTTTAATACTAAAGGTACAATTCCATAGCCGACTGCAGGTAGCAGCTGCAGGCGACGTGTCGGCGCGACATGTAGCTGCAGTCATGATTCTGAACCCGACTGCAGTCGGCAGCAGCCCTTGTTCCAATCTGTTCCGAATGTTCTGTGGGTTCTCTATTTATGTAAAAAATAGGTTCTTACCGCTTTTATTTAATTCCTTTCCTATATTTTTTCAAATATTATCTCTTATCACACTGTTAAATAATTATTGTGAGATGCATCGTACAGTGCGAGATATTGGGCCATCTGTTTTATCAGTTACTCTTCCTCGGAATCGGTGAAATTTATTTTTTGAGAAAAATTCAACGTGTCACTCGGGCGTTGGCAGTACTACTGATCTGCAATCGGGCTACAGTGTCGTCTGCCGCCCAGCCCATAGCGGCAAACGACGTGTCGCTAGCTACGGAAGGTATTTCATAAAACTACATAGAAACCAGTAGTATCGCCACGACACGTCGCCTGCCGCTTCTGCCTGCAGTCGGCTACGGAATTGTACCTTAATATTATAATTAAAAATTAATGTTTGTACTTATTTATGCATTTCATTTTTAGGCAAGCACCTATAGGCGACGACAATTACCTCCATCTGGCGGGAGCGGCAGGCAACGTAGACGGCGGATCGTTCTTCTGGCGAGCGTTTAGAGGCGATATGTCACCCACAGTCGACCTCGACGGAAAGACTTTACCCCTACAACAGACGCCAATCGACATTGGCTCCAGTACGGAGTCACTCAAATTGGCGCGACTCGGTGACGAACGCTCCTCTGGCAAGTCTAACAAGTCCAACGGCAGCGGCTACCTCACCATGTCCTGTTTAAAGCACGAGCCGTCTGAAGACAGCGACGCTTCCACCGACAAACCAGCGCGGCCGCCCAAACCGGCCCGTCTGTCCCCTTCCCGTACGTTCTCCCCACCCGCTCCTCTTTGCGAGTACGTCGATGTGGAGCTTAAGCCGCCGCGACGGGGTCCTAAACCTGAATTTACTCCGAAGCGATCCGACGTTAACGTTTCGAATCGCTGCAAGGAGTACGAATTGATGGCTAACTTTATGAGTCACGCCCACGCGTCAGACGAGGACGCTCCACCAGCAGTACCACCACGAGGCAACACCGCCGCGCGAATAAGAATGCAGCCAAAGTCCGTTGATGTGGAAATTAGACGATCAAGTGAACTATCCACTTTAAAACACGTCATGAGCTGCTCCACTAACAGTCTACCCAACGACGGTATCAACGTAGACGACCATCAAAGCCCAGTGGAACCAACTCACACGCGCCCTCTAAGCAAAGTTGATACAGTCTCAAACGATGACAGTTTGCTTGCCGAACTGCAACGTGACACGTACTGCGTGCTAAAAGTGTG
Source organism: Parnassius glacialis (assembly GCA_033319125.1). Classification (NCBI taxonomy): domain Eukaryota; kingdom Metazoa; phylum Arthropoda; class Insecta; order Lepidoptera; family Papilionidae; genus Parnassius; species Parnassius glacialis. The sequence continues at coordinate 39,461,307 of JAVANC010000001.1, read as the reverse complement.
CGAAGATGAGGTACAGGACCGTGAAATTTGCGGAGTGGAATCTGAAAGATCAATGGACCGCAAGGAGAAGGAGGAATACGGAATGTTTTCTAGAATAAGTATACAAAGGAAGTCGAATCCTATAAAGACCCAGCCTTCTATGAAGCCACTGAAGACGTCCAGTTCGACGTCGAACGTACACGATGCGGGTACTAACACGTCCCGGCCCTTGACGGAGCGATTGACGCCGTTTTTTTTAAAAAAGAAACCGAAGCCTCCCGATGATACGCAAGCGACGAAATGCACTCGTAAAGAGGACAATCTGATCGGGAGGTTGACACCTCGGTTCGGCCAATCGCGACTATATGGGCGAGGACAGTCGCTTGAACTTGCGCCTTCCGAAAGTCGCAGCAAGCGTATAGAGCGATCTGCGACTACAGTTAACATACAAACGAGACCGATCAATTCTTCTATAGTAGCCAACTTCAAGTTTCTAAGTTTACATAGGTACGGTCCGCAGGACGATGTGCAGTGTCATGCGTTTGTTCGCAACGAAGATACCGAACACATGCCTAAAGGGGACTGCCCTAGTGGAACTACAGAAAGGGTGCCGCCTGGAGAAACGGGAGAGACTATAGAGTATATAGTGAGTGAAGAAGATGCCTTGAACAGTGCCGCGTGGCGACGCAATCACGGTCCTTTACTGGCCGCTGCCACGAACGATATTAGACTGTAGAGGTTGTGGTGTATGTTTACTTGTGCAGTATTTGCATGTGTGCGCTGTAAAGTCAGCAATATTGGTGCGATTGTAAATTAACTTGACTAGGATTATATTTATTTTTATATTTTTTGAACTCCTTTTCGTCGACCTGAAGTATGTGCCTCCTCTAGGTAATAATGATGATGTTTGTATGAATCCTGGCTTCTTGTGTCTATATTATGATAGTGTTAATACTCAAAAGGTGCCAAGTGTTGTGCGGCCTCGTTATCGAACGAATTGACTCTCATTCCTCAAGCACAATAATATTACGAAACTAAATTTAATACTAAAGAATTAGATATAATTTTTTCTGTGATTTGTTTCACTGTCCAATGTTGAATCTATCGTAACAAAGTAGAAACTGTTAGCGTATTTGTACATTTTCTCGTGTATTTAATTTTAAGGAAGAATGCCATGGTGTAAATAATTTGACTGGTTGATAGGCTCTCGCCCTCTGGCCTTATTTGCAATATATTAAACGGAATTTATTTTTCGTTTCTCTTTTATTTGATATAAAAATACTGAACTTTAAATTATATGCGATATTTTATATGTAAGATAGTGTATTTATATGCAAATTCACTGTAAATTTTGATGAAAATTAACAGTTTTAAATGTTCAATTAAATAAGTTAAAAAAATGCAATTCGAGCTTATTGTCTGCATATTAATTATAAACTAATTGTACCTATGTACTTAAAGTTTGATATTATTAAAATAATTATTTCATTTGTGTTTACAAATGTTGTAAATAATTATTCTAAATATTTGAAAAGACGGGATTTAGCGAAATTATCACGCCTACAACCACGGCCTTCGGGAACACCATTACTTAAGCTGTGATTCTCTTTATAAACTCAAATCTTATTTTATGTAGTAATAATATAGTATGTAAAGAAGCAGTCAATTGTGCTAATGATTGTACACATTAGACATGAACGTTGTATAGCTATGTAAACAGTACATACCTATTATTAACAATTTCAAAAATGTTTATTATATTTAACTTCCAACAGTAATTTCACTAAAATTCTTTAAAAAATTGAAATTATATTCTAAATACATTGTTGTTCTATTTCTACTGAGAATTAATTTATAAGAGGTATATCTTTAAGAAGAAATAAATTAATGTACAAATTAATATTTCTTTAAAATATAATGATATGTTATTTATTTCACCTATTTTCATTTTTGTTAATAAAATCACACAGTAGAATAAACGTTTCCGTATTATTATTTAGTACTTCTATATACATTATTAATTGTCGCCCATTTTTAGTATATTGATAAACAGGTATGGGATTGAAATTTCATTCTAAAGGAAATATTCTGCCATAGCTGTGAAGAAAACAAATCATTCCCCATATGTTGCCGTTATGTCAGGAATATAAATTAAAAAGAAAGTTTAAAGAAGTAACGTTCACTACTCTTCTTGAACCCTCTGCAATGGATTGAACAAATTTGAAGACAAACACAAGCGTATATAAAGTATATAGAACATTATTTCATCAAAAAAAAAAACCCTAGTTTAATGTGCCTATTCGTTTCTATTATATCTAAACTAAACCAAAGCTTGAAAAAAAGATTACACTTGAGGTTCAAACTTGGTCCCACAGTAGGACGATATTTCGAATCTTAAAATTGTTTTGTGGGACTTGTAACACGAATCATCATTAATTATGAATAAAAATCAGTTTTTGCTACTAGAATTTTTCCCCTCCATGAAATAAGAATAAAAAGCAAATATTGTATAAAAAAAACCTTGCCAGTTAAATAACTGTCGCAATAAAGTTGACTCCAATTGCTACTAAGCCTTAAACTACTTCCTTTGTTTCCTTTTCAACCGACTTCAAAGGGGTTTACAATTCGTCAAAAAAAATGTTCACCGATTACTCGAAGACACCTGAACGGATTTGGAAATTTCTTTTTTTTTTTCAATGGGTATACTTCCCAAAAATTCAACAATATTTATATTGAAGTCGGTTGTACAAAAATTTTAATTTTACCACTTGTAGTTCACTCTATTCCTTTTCTTTGCCACAAATGGTGCTGCTCTCTGCATGCTTCAATCTGGATGAGTGAGCCAATATCGCATTTATGTAACATTAGCTTCTCATCAGGAGTTTTCCCTGAGATTTTTAAGAAAGCTACCGTGTCGCGTATCTATAAGGCAGGTGATAAACCCTTGCTTCTAACTAACGACCTATATAGCATATACGGGGTGGCGATGAAGTTATCACATTAAATGAAAAGACTTATCCTACATATCGTTCTTTGAACATACACAACTAAAAAAAAATATAACAACATTCTAGTCGCAATAGCCTTTTTTTTCGATTTTTGCCTAATTACTTATGAACGGGAAAGTGTAGGTAAATAATTACCTATGTCGACGCCGCGTGAGCAATGCGTACCTGCCGCACAGTTGCCGCTTTGTCACTTCCGGTCAGTAAAGTAATATTATCAAGGTGATTTATTTCGTGGCAATTTTTACGCTATCTGGGGGCACGGCAGTGCCCCCGCCAACTCGAGCAAAAAAGCGACACGGCCGTACCATCCTTTTCTCGAAGCAGTTCTGGCCATTTCCGAAACCCTATAACTTCGTTATGGATAAAACTAGAAGCCTGAATTTTTACTAACCAAGCAGGCATTGTATAAACTCGGTATATTTGCCAAGTCAATCTATGTGTCAATCTATGTATCAATCTATGGACTGAACAAATTAACCGACTTGGTATTACATGGATCTCACAACTTTTTACGGTAGAAGAACTGAGTTGCGAGACTTGGCTTTTTTAAAAGTTATGTTTTTGATGGCATTTATTTTGTTTGAAAGATGCATTTTTTTATTTTTGGTAGAATTGTTTATTTTATTATTTTAATAGACATATATGACATGATAGCCTAATCGCCACCCAATATATAAAATGCAATTGCTGTCTGTTAGTCTCGCTAAAACTCGAAACTGGCTCGATCGATTGTGATGAATTTTTTTGTGTGTGTGGGTTCCTGAATGGTTTAGATTCGCAATTGGACCTGGTAGGTGGAGCTACTATCGAGATCCAGAGATCACCCGTGAGATTGAGAAGCCGGTTCGGATCACTAATGTGTAATATTTATTACACATAAGCCTATAACTTTGTGTCATGTCCCAATAAGCCTCTTGTTAACAACAAGAGGCTTATTAGAATCAAATGTCTAACACTCTCCCAATAAATTTCGCTTTAGAACCCGGTAAGTCTTCGGAAGACTGTATACATAGGCTGCACTAAAAGTATCGGGAATGGAATATTTCCACTGTTCCTGTCATATTAAAATCTTTTTAATTGAAAACTCCTTGGTTTTAAAAATCGAATACCATTTATTTATTTAAAAAAAGATTCTCGGTCTTGTCACAAGGTTTTGTCAAACTTGTTTAGTCATTGAGAAAATGGAATTGACTCGAGAAAATTCAAGAGCGATGATTTATTATGACTTTCGCAGTGGTTTAACACAAAAACAGTGTGTTGACCGGATGATTTCTGCATTTGGTGATGAAGCCCCATCCAAAACCACAATTTATCGCTGGTTTGCTGAATTTCAACGTGGATGTGTCAAGCTCAGTGATGATCCCCGTCAAGGTCGTCCAAAAACTGCAGTCACCCAAGAAAACGTTGATGCTGCGCTCGCGTTACTTGGTGCGTCAGAACTCTCGAAAGATTCCACGCAGGATCCTCAAATGCTGTATACAACATCGTATCAGATGACGAATCCTGGATATACGCGTACGAACCCGAAACAAAAATTAAAGCCAACAAAAATTGTTCGTTCACGGAGTGTTGCAAAAAAAATGGTGGCCACGTTTGTCTCCAAAACCGGCCATGTTACGACTATTCTTCTTGAGGGACAAAGAACGGTTAATGCAGAATGGTATGCTAGCATTTGTTTGCCACAGGTCGTTTCTGAACTCCGTAAAGAGAACTGCAACCGCCGCATCATCCTCCATCACGACAATGCGAGTTCTCACACCGCACACAGAACAAAAGAGCTTTTAGAGCAAGAAAACATTTATTACACAAATTATTAGACCATCCGCCGTACAGCCCCGACCTAAGCCCTAATGATTTCTATACATATAGAATAAATTGCGTGGACAGAGATTTTCATCACCTAAAGAAGCTGTGGACGCATACAAAACGGCCATTTTGGAGACCCCAACTTCCGAATGGAATGGTTGCTTCAATGATTGGTTCCATCGTATGGAAAAATGTGTCAAATTTCGCGGAGAATACTTCGAAAAGCAATAAATACATTTTTAAATAGTAATGTTGTGTCACTTCCTTGATTCCCGAAATTTTCAGTGCCCTCGTACTAAACGAAACGTAAATAGTTATATTGATGAGGGTGATAGATGTGTAGGTATTACTGACTATAAAAAGCCTTTGACACAGTGTCAAATATCGATTCTTTTGCAGAGGTTAGAGAACTTAGGAATTAGGAAGAGGTTACTACAATGGGTTCAAAGTTATTTGTGTGACAGAAAGCAATAATAATATTTCATGCAAAGAGCTGGGAGCTTGTGAAACAAGATGCTGAGGCGGGACTGGCAAAAATTTCTTGTTGGCTATAAAATAACCTTCTTTCACTAAATACAACCAAAACAAAATTAATCTGTTTCAGCAAGACTCCAGCGGGTCATTCCGAGTATCCCACCCTAGGGTGGATAAACGTAACCCGTTAATTAATTCCCTTGGAAAAAAGGCTTGATACTGGGACTCGAAAATGGTCTCTACAGCACACATCACTTCATCGTCGCCGTCGAGTTTTATACCTCGCAAATGCTTTTTCAGGTTCGTAAAAGATGAAAATCACTTTGAATTAGGTCCGGAGAATAACGTGGGTGCTGCATCAACTGAAACCCAGCAGTTCGGTTCGGATGGTAGCGTCAGCAACATCAGATCGAAGTGGCATTATCATGGTGAAAAATTATCGTGATAATGCCACTGCCTCCCCCAAGGAATGCTACAAAACACGGTCCTGAACCACCTGCATCCATTAACTTCCTGCATGTCTTATCAAGTCGTGTCCTCGTCTCACTTCATCTAGTGGGTGGACGCCCTACACTTCGCCTGCCGGTACGAGGTTGCCACTCGAGAACTATTTTTCCCCATCGGTATTGTCCGTTCTTCGAGCTATATGGCCGGCCCATTGCCACTTCAGCTTACTAATCTGTTGGGCTATGTCAGTTACTCTGGTTCTACTGCGGATATCCTCGTTTTTAAGTCTATCACAGAAACCCCGAACCTAGCCCTCGATAGCTCGCTGAGCGATCTTGAAATTCCTCATACGGCCAGTAGTGAAGAATCAAGACACAGATCCATAGGTCTTCACAGGCAACACGCACTGATTATACAATCTTGTTTGCAGGTTTTTAGATATTCCTGACGAAAAGATGCGTCGTAATCTCCTGAACGCTGTCCAACCGAGTTAAATCCGTCGATTGACCCCTAGATTGAAGAGGGACTTACCTAGTCGGACTATTTGTCTCAGGTAAACATACTCATCAACAAATTAGAGCTTAGTGCTCCCGACAATTACCGGCATAGGTGTGACATGGATGTTACACATGGCTTTCGTGTTATCCATGTTCATTATAAGACCTATCCGTTGGGAGACACTATTGAGGTAATTTTTCGTCTCCGAGTCAAAATGGTGTACCCATGTTTCATCTACAGTTTCGAATGAGCGCAAAAAGAATCTGGATCTTCTTCATTTATTGCTAAATTTATCTTTGAAATATCAACTCTTTTGGGCGTCTGTTAACATTCCAGGAACCCAGCGTGCGGCCGCTTGAAACCACTTTTTGAAAGATATGAGTTAAATAAACCGAATTGTCCCAAACGAAAGCTTTAGAATCTCAGCTAAATAAAGAATGGACGCACGTCGATCAACTTAACAGTTTCTTCGATTTTCTTAACAGTTTTTTGCGTAGCGGCCGTTGTTGGCCGCCCGGAGCGAGTGTCGTAATTTTCAGCGGTTTTGCCGCGTTTAAATTCAGCGCACCAGTATGCCACTGTAGAATTAGAAGAGCATTGTCTGCCAAAGCAGACTGCAGTTCTTCAAAAGACTTTTTATAAAATATGAAAAAAAAAAGATAATAAACACGAAATAAAGGCAAGGATCAGAGTGTGGCTTGCGAATTACGAACCTTGATTATGACAGCACATAAGTACTTCTGCCGTAGGTATACAACACGCAACGCACAGACACCTGTTTCCACACACACGTACGGACGTACGTAAAAAAAAACAAAAAAAACGTACCCACATAAGCAGACACACACAAGCACACGTTTAAAACATTGAAAGTTTAAAAATGAGGGCATCCACGACTTTTTCTGCCACTAGGGCGGCGCCACTTTACAGTGAGGTAAAATATTTGAAGATTTCATAGCGGGGACGATAATTTCTTAGGAAAATGTAATTTTTAACATTTCTTTCTGTATTATTAGTTATATTTTATATTAATTACATTACAAATGAATAAACCAAACTATAAATATAACTAAAAGCCGATTTAAAAAAAAAAGAGTTATAAAGTGCATAAAATTAAAAATCAAACCACTGACGCAATGTGTTATGTATTAATATAATACTCTAGATAATGATAAACTATAATTTAAAATTAATTTCTCAATTAACTGACACTGTGTAACAAAAAACTTTACCTCAGTCGCTATTAGCGACATCTGGTGAGTGGAAGATTATTAGCCCTCATTGAAGTGAAAATTTCTTTACAATCGTTGTGATTTGAAACGCGATGAAACGAAAAACCGACACTAAAAAGAGACAAACATATACATCTATAGGATTTAGCCCGGAGTTTTGGCGGGAAATTGACCGGCGGCGGTTTGCTGCTCCTGTATTATTGTTTAAATAATGGTTTGAAGTGGACTTTGATATGTAAAAGTAGTGCGATTTTGTGTATTAAATGTCTGCGCATGTGAACTATTACTGGAAACTGTAAAACAAGTGCTCTGATGGTGATGTAATTCTCAAAATAAGGTGTCTGTCTTCTTAGGCACCTTGAGATACCATCGGCAACCGTCAGCCGTCTGCTGGCTCACGTTGCCGTCAAAATCTCCCAAGGGCTGCACAATGTGATGCATCAACATATTGTGAAGCAGTATAACATGAAGGATAATTATTATAATATATTGTAACTTCAGGCTCAGAAGGGCTAGATCCCAGAGCCGTAAAGCCAGTTATTAAGAAAAAAGAAGAGGATTTAGCCTGTGAGAGAATGAGATAGAATACAGTGTAGACCGCGAACCTAAAAAGGTTGTGGGTTTCGCCCATAGACTTAGGAGTTTCGCCATTCTACCACTTACTCTTTTTTTTTTGCTCTTTTTTTTTGTTTTTATTTTGTTTACTAATGTTTCGGTCTCTTCTTTGTGCGATGATTTAAATATGGTTAATATAAATAACTGTTAAAATAAACAATATAAAAAATAAATAAATAATATTAACTATATTGAAAAAATAATATCTAACACAGCTCGCTGACTAAACCGCACATCCGGCATGAAGCCCTCACACCGTTCGTCGTTCCTGTGCAGCGATAGAAGAGTTGGCAAGAGACCAGCGAGTTAAATAAGACAGCTTGAGCCATATAAAATCTTTGAATCAGTCAACGAAAGACAAAAGTCACCAAATATACAAATTTTTACAATACCTTTATTTGTTTTATACCAAAAATAAAGTGATAGCAACAAGTAAAAACCTTGCGGCTTTACTCTATTGTGTATATACTCGTATGTCTACCAAATTTTATTCTGTAAATTAGTGAAGCTAGCAAAGGCAAGCACAACGCCCCCTCAGACATGGCGCCCTAGGTTCTAGTCTAATTAACCTGTGGGTAAATTAGGCCCTGCTTATGGCTTTCTTCTGCAAAACAAATATAGTTTCAATTTCAGTCGCCCCCAATGAAAGATTGTATACGACATTATGCAATGGAAATAATTAAAAGAAACGAATAAGTATAGCTGTTTCAACTCATGTAAGGCCTCTAAACTTTTCTACAGCATGTGCTAGAAAACTAAGTTTGCTAGCTAGTTTAGAGTTTAGTCATATGGGAGCCCATTGAAGCTTCTTCGCATCAAAGAAAAACAGTTCAGATTCAGCTCATCCCTATTTAGGTACGTGGGTTATCTGAAAACTTTCCGACCTAACATTTTTTCTTAAAACTTATTTTTTATTTTTCTACATAATCTCCTTGTAATTCTACACACTTCTCTCAGCGATGCTCCCATCTCTCTAACACATCCAAATAATAATAATAAATGTTTATTTCGGACATCATGATCCATATGGGTTAGTAACAATTGAGCTTATAACTAAAGTTAGTAATTTAACAATTCAACATAAAACACAGACAAACAGTCAAGACACACATACAAATAAATATGGCACCCGCCGCTGCCAGCAAGATGACTACTTGACTGCGTGCAGCCGTATCCATCGAGCAAACATCGGCGAGTCCCAATGGTCTGCCAACGCGCGCAAGATACTGTTGGGGCTGTCGCGAAGGCGCCTGAGGTGTGAAGCGCAACGTTTACGCATTATGGCGGCGAAACCATCTACATAAGCATCCGCAAACATAGCAGAAGCGCTACAGAAACGCCGCAGCCCCATCAATACCCGGAACGCGTTATTATATTGTACGCGAAGATCATTGTATATCCTCTGCGTAAAGCTAACCCACAGACTGCACGTATAAAATGACTGACAGTAGGCTTTGAAAAGCGTAATCTTTGCTTCGTCAGTACATTTAGAAAATCTGCGGGCCAACATATTACAGCGGACAGGCAACGACCTCCGCTCCCTCTCAATATCCAGGTTGTCTTTCAGGTCTTCTGTGATCCAATAACCCAGATACTTAAAGGTCTCAACTTTTTTCAAGGGGGCTCCATAGAGCTTGAAAAGTGGCACATTAGTGTATCGCTTATGGTCCGGATTGAAAATCATGAATTCGCTCTTGACAGCATTGTATTTGAGCCCCTGGGCCACAGCGTAAGACTCGCATATGGTTAACAATTTCTCTAAGGCTGCACTTGATGGACTCAGCAGCACCATATCATCAGCATAACTTATATTATTAACACAAACTCCGTCTATGTGGCAACCGATACCGGTACTGCTGAGCTCATCAAGGAGCCTATTCATATATAAGTTAAAGAGCGTAGGACTGAGCATAGACCGCCCTGCCTCACGCCACATTCCAATCTGTATTCTTCTGAGAGCGAGCCTGCTGATCTGACATTGTTCTTTTGGTTGATATACCAGTGCTGAAAGAGCAATATAACTTCTTCGGGCAGGTTAGTCTCAGATCATCATCTTGTCCCACAGGCTTTGGTAAGCTACTAGGTCAAACGCCTTTGATAAATCCAGGTAACATACAAACACAGGTGTCTTCCTTGCTGTGTAATACTGGACAGTCTGCTTGAGACACAGGATAACACTCTCGGTGGAAAGACCTGGTCTAAAGCCGAATTGAGCATCATTAAGCAAGATGTGCTTATCCAGAAACCCGTTAAGCAAACTGTCCAGTACCTTAGCGATCATAGAAGGAAGGGAGATGGGCCTATAGTTGGACACGTCAGAGGCATCACCGGTTCTGTTTTTTGGTATAGGAATAACAATAGTTCGCATCAATTTGTCAGGGAGATATGAATGCCCAATACACAAATTAAATAACAAAGACAAAACCTTTGGCAAGTGAACTCCAGCATGCTGCAGGTGTTCGATGCTGAGATGGTCATGCCCAGGCGACTTACCTCTCACCATGCACTTAATAACTTTAGCTACATCTTTGGCGCTAAAAAATACACTACGCTTAGGACTACTTGCTTCAGCATCAGACATCGGCGGCTCTGCCGGTCCCAGTGGTGATTCCACTCTAAAATATTCTCTGAAAACATTAGCAATATCACTATGATCATAAGCTCCTGAAACACTCACGGGAAGGCTCGACTTACGAGGGCGGCACTGAAAATTTCGGGAATCAAGGAAGTGACACAACATTACTATTTAAAAATGTATTTATTGCTTTTCCAAGTATTCTCCGCGAAATTTGACACATTTTTGCATACGATGGAACCAATCATTGAAGCAACCATTCCATTCGGAAGTTGGGGTCTCTAAAATGGCCGTTTTGTAGGCGTCCACAGCTTCTTCAGGTGATGAAAATCTCTGTCCACGCAATTTATTCTTTATTTTAGGGAAAGTATAGAAATCATTAGGGCTTAGGTCGGGGCTGTACGGCGGATGGTCTAATAATTCTATATTTTCTTGCTCTAAAAACTCTTTTGTTCTGTGAGCGGTGTGAGAACTCGCATTGTCGTGATGGAGGATGATGCGGCGGTTGCAGTTCTCTTTACGGAGTTCAGAAACGACCTGTGGCAAACAAATGCTAGCATACCATTCTGCATTAACCGTTCTTTGTCCCTCAAGAGGAATAGTCGTAACATGGCCGGTTTTGGAGACAAACGTGGCCACCATTTTTTTTGCAACACTCCGTGAACGAACAATTTTTGTTGGCTTTAACTCATTTTCGAACATCCAAACTCGTGACTGGTTTTTTATTTCGGGTTCATACGCGTATATCCAGGATTCGTCACCTAATACGATGTTGTATACAGCATTTGAGGATCCTGCGTGGAATCTTTCGAGAGTTCTGACGCACCAAGTAACGCGAGCCGCTTTTTGCTCTTCACAGAGCGAATGCGGTATCCATCGGGAAAACAACTTTTTTACACCTAATTGTTCATGCAAGATTATTTGTATTTGACTCATGCCAATGTCTAAAGTTGCCTGAATTTCGCGGTATGTCACATGTCGATCTTCCTCAATCAGCTTACGCACAGCATCAACGTTTTCTTGGGTGACTGCAGTTTTTGGACGACCTTGACGGGGATCATCACTGAGCTTGACACGTCCACGTTGAAATTCAGCAAACCAGCGATAAATTGTGGTTTTGGAAGGGCCTTCATCACCAAATGCAGAAATCATCCAGTCAACACACTGTTTTTGTGTTAAACCACTTCGAAAGTCATAATAAATCATCGCTCTTGAATTTTCTCGAGCCAATTCCATTTTCTCAACGACTAAACAAGTTTGACAAAACCTTGTGACAAGACCGAGAATCTTTTTTGAAATAAATAAATGGTATTCGATTTTTAAAACCAAGGAGTTTTCAATTAAAAAGATTTTAATATGACAGGAACAGTGGAAATATTCCATTCCCGATACTTTTAGTGCAGTCCTCGTATGATTCATTTTATTGGTGGCTTTCCAAAACTAACCGGAGTTCTTTCTTTTGTGGTGTTCAGCTATTATGTCCATTTTATTTGTGTCTGATTATTTTGGCATCATTTTAATTTTGCTTTAAAATGCGTCTCGATTCACACATTTCATTATATACGTGACCAGAGCCGGGTCTGCCATGTAGTGACCAACTTTGAAAACAAAGTCGAGCCCTCCCATGCGTCTCGCGAACGTGTTTGTTCCAACCAGGTAAGTATTTACCTTTTCGCCCTGTCCTAACACTATAGCTACAGACAGCGGCCTCTGAAAGTATACATACAATACGTTCATACAATCTGTCAAGCATTATTTTGTGTTGATGGTTACTTTTTTTTTATAGGATAAGGGCGACAAACGAGCACACAGTCCACCTGATGGTAAGTGGTTGCTGCGGCCCATAGACATCTACATCTATCCTCTATTACAATTCAAAATGTAGATGCGTTGTCACCTGTGAGGACTAAGATGGAATGCCTCATTTCCAGTAAAAAGGGCCTCCGGCCACCTGCACTCACCAAGCGAAACGCAGAGGTAAACCTCTACTTCACGCTGGTATTCTGTGAGGTCGTGGTACCACCCCGGCTTTACCACTGTGTAATTTCCTCTGTATGAAAAATTTTTCGTTGTATTTGTGCGCGCACGGGGCCCCTACCCGATGCGGGGCCCCGAGAGTTGTGTATCGCTAGCAACGCAAAGTCGGGAATTTGCATTTGGAAAAATCCAAAATTAGGGGCTTATTAGGTGCTAATTAGGTGCCAAGTTTAAAAATTAGGTGCTCTAAAATTTTCACTGCAACGAACTGTTGAAATTTGCGTTGCTAGCAAAACGTCTCGCTAGCAACGCAATGCAGTTATTGCATATAAGATAAATATTAATAGCAAAGAATTAAGTGCTAATTAGGTGCTGCAAGTATACGCAATAACAAGGCGCCCCTAGTAAAACTAAAGTCGTTATTCAGAACATAGCAGATGCAAAATTCAGATTTCCTGAAAATCAAACTAGAATCAAAATTGCTTTCAGAAAAAGTCCAAATTAGGGGCTTTTTAGGTGCTAATTAAGAACCAAGTTTAAAAATTTGTTGCTCTAAATTTTTCACCGCAATTAACTGTTGAAATTTGCGTTGCTGACAAAACGTATCGCTGGCAACGCAATGAAGTTATTAGATATACGATAAATATTAATAGCAAGGAATTAAGTGCTAATTAGGTGCTGCAAGTATAGGCAATGACAAGGCGCCCCAGATAAAAATAAAGTCGTTATTCAGAAAATTATTCGGCAAAGCAAATGCAAAAATCAGGTCTTTGTGTTTGTGCCATCTAGCGTCTATCGTACTTACCACCTTGAGAGTCCATCGATTTTGATTTGATAAAATGACTAGAACTATAGAACTTTGTAGATGGCGATATTTATTACAAAGCAATTTACTGGAAAGAAAATATCCTTTCGATTTAGTACACTAAAGTTTAGGCTTCACATGTCTAAAAATAAGAATTGTAACATTTATTTGGTTGAAAATTATATTGAATAATTTATAACTTTCAACCAATTTTCAGCCATTTTCAAATATAATCATATTAAATCTGAAAAACAAAAAATGCCGTTCATACCTTATAGTAAGGTAATGGTGGTTTTAAAACCGATAATTTTCAGAATATTACCGTCATCTACATGCAACCTCAATAATCTTTCAGCACCTAATTAGCACTTAATTTTTAGGCACTGATAAAGAACAAAAAATACCGTTCATACATTATGATAAGGTAATGGTGGTCGTGGACCCCATAATTCCCAGAATAATATTTTAATCTGTATCGGGTTTCAATAATCGCTCAGCACTTAATTAGCACTTAATTCCTTGCTATTAATATTTATCGTATATCTAATAACTTCATTGCATTGCTATCGATACGTTTTGCCAGCAACACAAATTTTAATCGATCGTTGCGGTGAAAATTTTAGAGCACCTAATTTTTAAACTTGGTACTTAATTAGCACCTAAAGAGCCCCTAATTTGGGCTTTTCCTAAAAGCATTTTTGATTCTTTTCTGATATTCAGAAAACCTGAATTTTGCATCTGCTTTGTTCTGAATAACGACTTTACTTTTATTAAGGGCGCCTTGTCATTGCCTATACTTGCAGCACCTAATTAGCACTTAATTCCTTGCTATTAATATTTATCGTATATCTAATAACTTCATTGCGTTGCCAACGATACGTTTTGTCAGCAACGCAAATTTCAACAGTTCGTTGCGGTGAAAATTTTAGAGCAACAAATTTTTAAATTTGGTTCTTAATTAGCACCTAAAAAGCCCCTAATTTGGACTTTTTCTGAAAGCAATTTTGATTCTATTTTGATTTTCAGGAAATCTGAATTTTGCATCTGCTATGTTCTGAATAACGACTTTAGTTTTACTAGGGGCGCCTTGTTATTGCGTATACTTGCAGCACCTAATTAGCACTTAATTCTTTGCTATTAATATTTATCGTATATGCAATAACTGCATTGCGTTGCTAGCGAGACGTTTTGCTAGCAACGCAAATTTCTACAGTTCGTTGCGGTGAAAATTTTAGAGCACCTAATTTTTTAACTTGGCACCTAATTAGCACCTAAAAAGCCCCTAATTTTGGATTTTTCCAAATGCAAATTCCCAACTTTGCGTTGCTAGCGATACACAACTGGCCCCGAGGCAGTTACATACCCTGCCTAAAGGTTAATCCGGCCCTGGGTGTGAACCGCAAACTCAAAAGGTCGTCGGTTCGAATCCGCCATTCAGCTACTGTCGTGAACTTTGTATTTATTTCATGGTCGTGAACCACTCATAACGCAAGCATTTTAAATTTATCATCAGCATTGCTAGTATTAAAAAAAAATCGATACTAGTATTAAAAATAATAATAGCAAGTTGTGGTGCGTTTACATCAATTATAGACGGAATAAATTAAACGGGAATTCCCCATAAATTTATTTATAGAACAAACGACCATGCGGCTTCGCCGCGTGTTTACCACCAACCATGAACAACAGCAACACCAGGGGAATTGCAGATGCG
The DNA here is from genome assembly GCA_033319125.1 of Parnassius glacialis. NCBI lineage: Eukaryota > Metazoa > Arthropoda > Insecta > Lepidoptera > Papilionidae > Parnassius > Parnassius glacialis. Next base: position 39,446,177 of record JAVANC010000001.1, on the reverse strand, counting down.
TTGCCGGCCTTTTAGAAAGGAGTAAGCTCTTTTCTTGAAGGTCCCTAAGTCGTAGCGATCCGGAAAAATCGCCGGTGGTAAATAATTCCACAGAGAAGTTGTACGAGGAAGAAAACTCCTAGTAGAACGCACAGTGGTGGACCGCCAAGCATTCAGATGGTGGGGATGGTATCGTGAATTTTGATGCGATGTGCGTTTGTGAGATTTGGCGTTCATTAAGGAATTCATTTTGTCCCGAAAAAGAGATAAACTTTCCAATATGGACCATCGATTTAAATGCCCATATAACAGTACAAAATAGTGTCAGTTTTACCTTGGTTTTACCGTAGGAATTGATATAAATATTGCAAAAATAATTGATTTTCAATAATTTTTTTCTCAAAAAGTACGCGTTTCCGCATATTGAAACTTTACAAAACGCTTACTTTTAGTGAGTACTATCTACAAAAAAAATATGGGCATTTAAATCGATGGTCCGTATTGGAAATTTTAACCCGAAAAAGTTATAAAGATTAACTAAAATATCTACAACGACCGTGTGTTGTATAATAGTTTCTTATCTATTTATTTATCCTTTATTGCATACACCTCCAACTAGGGATAACAAGGGGCGGACATAATGCTCTATAATAATAAAGGTTGCCGTGTATTTTTTTTAAATTAACATTAGTAATATGTAAAAATTTCTAAACAATAAAGGGGGTAAGCGTTGTGGTCGACACTAATTCCATATACCAATTTTACATACGACATAATTCCAATAACACACAATAAACTAATAATTAATTTTAGTGCTGCCTATAGTATGATAGAGCCTGAGAAGTATTGTACCTAATTAATAATCGCGATACTTCTTAATTTAACATTAAAAATGGTTAGAAAATGCATTACGTATATCTTCACATTAAACTTTAGACTATATTTTATTCTTTTTTCAAATAATTGAATTAAATTTATTTTAGAAATGAAAGATAAGAGTCAAAGGGGATAAAAAGATCCATATTATATTTCTTTAAATTATGTGATAAAACAGCAAACGCATGAGTAGGTATCTGTTTCTCTACCTAACGAATATGAAATATGAATATCAATCATGTCATAACAAAACTGTTCGTGAGAAACAGTCATTTTTTTATTTCGTAGGTATAATTTTCAAGCATCATCAAAGACGTTCAAGGAAGCTTTACTTTTTTGTTAATTAAACTGATTTGAATAATTGTGCCGAAATAAGAAGGAAAATTATTTAAAATACTCATTACTTAAATACACAATAATATAATATATTTTGTTGCTAAGACTAGTTTTATACTAGGCACCATCTTAGTTAATGTAAGTATAAAGATAATATAACTGTTTATATCGATATTGCGACTTCTACGAAACCAAACTATGTTCCTCAAAGTTAATCAACACTGCCGTATCTAATATTAATTGGTCGATTGGGTAATCCCGAATGAATTGTTTTATGACTAAGATAATTCATCGGTATTACAATATTATTTTTCATATATTTCAGAAAATAATTCAATCCGTTTCATTCCTTTACAGTCTATAAAAAGTCAACTGCTGAACATAGGCCTTCCTAAAAGACAACCTCTTTGGGGGAGGGGGGGGGGGGGGTTTGTAGTTATATTATAGATTTTATATTTATTTATTATATAGTGCCGTAATTGCCACGTTCAGTAGGCGTGCTGTCAACCGCAGTTTTATTATAATTTTGAGTTGTTAGAAGGAAAATGCTGCTGCTCAAACATCTCCTGTTTCAGTTCCCCTCTTTCGCCTCTTACGACTCCCACGGGAGGACTTGAGGTAGTGGTTAATCTTACACTGCTATATACGGTTAGCACAAATTATAATGACTGAAGTAAAGTCATATGTAGAAGTATTTTTCTATCGACAAAAAATGCGGAATTTCCAATAATGAAATATGTTAGATATTAAATTGTATATATTTTTAACCGACTTCAAAATAAGGAGGAGGGACTCAATTTGACTGTATTATTTTAGAACTTTTTTCTAGGTGAACCGATGTTGATCATCCTTTTTTTTTTGAAAGATGTTAGAACACAACGAATGAAACTAAAAGCGGTTGAAGGCGGTTAATTCTCCCATAATGAAAAGTTTCAAATCCCATATATAGGATATGGTCGATCTACGTGTCAAAACTAAGTAATTGTAACAAACATCCACATATAGATATACCTAGTATATTATTAATAAATATTATTAATATGTAGATTTCAAAAGTAGCGTTCTACATTGGGTTAGCTAATATTATTGTTTTTCAACCGAATTCAAAAAAGGAGGAGGGTCTCAATTCGACTGTATATATTTTTTATGTGTTACCTTTTCTACCTTACCTTTTCTAGTTTTGATGATTCTTTTTTTATTTGAAAGCTGGTGCTTTTTATGCGGTCCCCAGGGCCGCATTAACCATTAGGCAGAGTAGGCAACTGCCTAGGGGCCCCGCATCGGCTAGGGGCCCTGCGTGCGCATAAAAGTAGTGGAAAATGTTTCATACAGTGAAAATTTAATTGGAAAATTTATATCCTCAATGAAAATAGCTATTATTGCCTTTTAGCGACGCATGAGTAGTAACAGGAATTAAATTTTTGTTATCGCGTGGATTAGCATTTCGTGGTGATGATAGAAATTCTTCGTTCTCAAATAATGGCAACTATTTGGGAATTTTACAATAACTCGCTGAGTACGATCCGTTCCTAGTTGGCATTTAGCCAAATATGGTAATGTTGGTAAAGGAAGACAGTTATATTTGTCTTCAACGATTATCGAAGAACTTATTGAAATATTGGGCTAAAGTTTTAAAATTCATTGTTAATGAAATTAATAAAGCCAAATATTTCTCAATAAGCGTCGATTCGACACCAGACATAATATCTCATACTGATCAGATACGTTACGTCAAATGGAGAAGTAGCAGAATATTTTATTACATTTATTCCCATAGTAAGTCACAAAGGGGAAGAACTGGCCGCTATATTTTTTTAAATCAATATAACCTTGATATAAAAAAAATGCCAGATGCAAGACTTACGATAATGCGTCAAATATGTCTGGTAGTTACTCTGGTCTTCAGGAACAAATTAAAATAAATAATCTCGCACACTACGTTCGATTAAAAATCTTGTACTGTACATTTCTGAGGAGTTAAGCATCAGTCTGGTGATGCTGCTGATGCTATTACACACATCCTTTCACGCTGGCTGGAAAGGGGCCCCGAGAATTGCATTGCCTTAAGGCCCCGATATGGTTAATCAGGCGCTGGCGGTTCCATATAAATTTGACTAGTAGATTTTGAGTTATCCTAAATAATGCGTATTTAGTTGACTTCGACTACATTGATGTTCTCATTTTATTTATATTGAAGTCGGTTGTACAAAACTTTTAATTTTACCACTTGTTAATAAATAAAATTATAAACAACAATTAAATAAAATGATGGCAAATGGCTTCCGATGAGTTAATTTTTCCTTGATGGCTAAACAATCAGCGTCGAAATGTCTTGAACATGACCCTCGCATGTTTTGGTGGTAACCAATTCTGAAGTCCGGAAACATCAATTCAATATGAATTTTATATTTATTTTATATAATATTATGAACAATTGATTCAAAATATCAAAAAAAAAATTACTAAGTTTACGAAAGACTCTAAAAACGTCCTATTTGATGAGCAGCTTCACCCAGACTCAGAATAATACGATGGAACAATCCGTCTTAGGCTGGCTCCTCACTATGGGATATAATATATATTATATCCCGAAATATAAATTATATCCCGCGATTGACTTTCACACTGTGAGATATATCTTTTAACCAGTGTGCGTTCGTCATTGGTCATTGGATTACCCCCTTTCTCCCGTACTGTGGGGGCGCGGAACGGTGTGCGGGGGTAAATATTTATAGCTTGAGATGTAATATATATTATAGCTAAGTGTAAACGGTTCCATATGAAATGTATGCTGAGCGATATTAATTTATATCTCGAGATGTAATATATATTATATTATATCCCATAGTGAAAAGCGGGCTTTACCAGCATAAACAAATTAAGGATACCTTGGCGACCGTCCCAAAGTCTGCTCAACAGATATGCTTTTCTTTTCCGCATGACAGCGTGAAAGTCACCTAAAAAAATAAAAATCTAGTAAATATATTCATGGTTACAGACTGAAGAAGTCGGCGGGGAGGCGGTGGGGGCGCATAATCATAGTTAGCCTAGGGCTATCGGAACACTAACAGGCACTGTACTGTGGTATACTATACTAAATTAATGAATAAGTATTTTAAATGTATTTTCATAAACCAGTAGAATAGAATACAATCATTTTATTGAATATAGATTATAGTACATAATACTTATTGAAAGTAATTTTTTACTTTTACCACAGGTTCGCAAAAAAAACCTCTGTCCTGGGGAGAACCAGTAAGAAACCCAGCGGGATTTTTTTAATAAGCTCAATTTACAATATAATATTTTATACAATTATTATGAAAACATTTAGAAACAGCATGGTAGTGATCACCTCATTACCAAGGATTATTATCAGTCATGTAGTATAATAACCCTTACTAGACAATTTTTGCTTAATAAATAATTTAAACCTTTTGATAGAAAAGGTTTGCATACTTCCTGGGACTTTGTTATAAAAGCGTATACATTGCCCAATGAAGGAATTACTGACCCTTTGTCGAGTCGAGTAACTGGTATAACTAACTTGTACTTGTTCCTAGTATTTACAGAATGTACATATTACTATTTTTAATATTCATACAATAAGTTCTCGTAAATATATTGAGAGGCCAATGTTAATATATTTATTTCTTTAAATTTTTCTCTAAGGGATTCCTTCGACCTAGTTATTGATTTTTCGGTTTCTTTACTTATTAATTAGTTTATTTTAGTACACCATGGTAGCTTGCAAAAATTAATATAGATTACCTAAAATCTCCGTTTAAATGTAAATATTTTTCGATATTGCATGACAACTAATATATTATAAATAATATTAGACAAAAGCCTATTCAATCTTTTCTGGAATATGCCCAAATAATGTATGTGTGTAGATTAAAATAATGTATTTTTCCGGACCGATACGACTTAGGGACCTTCAAGAAAAGAGCGTACTCCTTTTTAAAAGGCCGGCAACGCATCTGCAATTCCCTCCCTGGTTATCCTGTCTTCCGCAAATATGCATAATGCATATTGCAGGTCTCGGGCCTCGGGGCTGACCCCATTACCCGGAATCTCCTCGCGGTGCATTACTATGCACCGGTCGTGGGAGCCGTTGTGGCATTGTCGGGTTAATGCAGCGACGCGGGTTTGATTCCCCGGTCGCTGTGAGTTGGTTATCCGGTTTAGTCAATAATCAGTGTGGCTGGCGGCTAATGCGGCCAGGCGTCTGGGTTGGCCTATCTGCGGCATTGTGGGTTGTTACTCGACTCTCTAATCTCTATAGAGAGGAGTTCTCTTGGTAAAGGTCGCCCGTCCGGTGGCCGAGCGTGTAAAGGAGCAAAGTTCTGCAGATGTTCGTGTGGCCCGTTATCAGCGCGGTCAAACATACCGCGCGCTAATCGGGCCACAAATTCCTTGATGGTCTCAACCTTTAAGTTGGCCGCGATGACGTCATTCCGGACGTAGCGACCTGCACCGACGATGGTCCGTAGGGATAGGTTCTGCTGAACCTGCAGCCGCTGCCTCTGCCGTTCGCTCAGGAGTGCGTACCAGGCCGGCGCGGCGTAGGTGATCTTGGTCCTTATATACAGTTTGTAGATTTTAAGCTTCGTCTTCAGCGGCAGCTTGGATGCCAGGACTGGTCGGAGCATCCCTGGTGTTGCAGTTGTTCATGGGCGGCGGTAGTCACTTACCATCAGGTGAGCCGCATGCTCGTTTGCCCCCTCTCCTATAAAAAAAAGAAAAAAAAGTAGAGTTGCAGAGAACAGCCCGTCGTAAACTAAACTAAATTAATACCCACATTGTAAATTATTTATATAGGAAATAGATTCAGACTGGCGAACGGTGTCTATGTTCGCCGATTATGATGCCGAGTGACAAATATATAAGCCGTGGTACATTTTTAATTACCGCCATATAGTACCATCAAAAGGCGAAATTAAACTTAATATTTATTTTACTTAAGTAACAAAAAATTAGTTATTTAAAGTCGTTTCTTTCACAGCACCATAGTGAAGCTGCACAAAGTTTGTGTCAAGTGGCACAAACTTGAATAACAAACAAACTGTAATGATAGTGAGTCTATTTCAACAATTAATTTATTTGTCTTTGTTATCTACAAAAGAACTGACACGTTAGTGGAAAGGTCAACACAACATACACGGATGACGGTATTAATCATTTATCAGAATCCGTGTATTTACTTACAGAGTGATTGAGGTCTGGGCTTCTCCAAATATTAAGTTAAAATTTAATAGTTTATGATAATACTTATTATATTTATGTATTTAGGCATAAAATTAATTTACTGTATTGAAACAGTTTGAGAATCACTGTGGGAGAAGCGTACTAACGCGCTGGGAAGTCCGCGATTCGACTACATTGAAGTGGAGACATAATAGTGCCAACACACCGTCGAGTTCAGTCCGCTCCGAACAAAATCTGTACGTATAAGGAGTAGTCTGCCGACAATATTAATTATTATTTCGTGGCCACGCGGTCCGATGTCTTACACGTCGAACTCGGCCCGCTCCTAACTGAATCCGCTCGTGTGTTGCGTCGGACTCAGTCGGACTGCCATTAGTTACGTTCGAAACGTCCTGGTGTATAGTGTATTATCTATGGAAACGTCGTGGAGGTAGGCCATGCGTTCACGCATGCAAAATACTTTTACTACACATCTAAAGTCTGTTGATTTCTAAATGTTATTTATACCATCAATGATTATTTGAATAATGTAAATGATAAATTACATGACAAATTATATATGCGTAAATAAACTCTCACTCCTAGTACTCAGAGGGGTAGGCAGATACTTCCGTTTGGCACGATACTGACATCTATTTAGCTTCTTTTACATCTATAATAAAAAATATAATATCTACAAATACATGGTCGTCGGTTGAGGGTACTCTCACAAACTAATAAGAAGGGTACTCTTAACTTGGTCTATCTTCAATATTCAATGTATGGGCAAAATATTTTATACTTTTCCTTGATTTATATACTAAACAAATTTGAAGCTTCTATGTCTGCTAGAAGTGCTTTAGAGTTTTGATGATCGGTCAGTCAGTGAGTGACAAAATTAAGAAACTTTGACTAGTTATAACTCTAAAACTACTAGTTGAAATTTAATGAAATTTGAAATATACCGAGTTCATACAATGCCTACTTGGTTACTGAAAATTCTGGCTTGTAGTTTTATTCACAACGAAGTTATAGGGTTACGAAAAGGGCCTGAACTGCTTCGAGAAAAGGATGGTACGGCCGTGCCGCTTTTTTGCTCGACTTGGCGGGGGCACTGCCGTACCTCCAGATTAGTCAATTAAGTATTAAATTATTATAGTATTTTTTTACAAAGTTAATTGCTCTTTGTAAATGTTACATTAATGGCATTCATTGTAACTTAAGTTTGTTTTATGTATAATGTAATTGTTTCTCGGTCCAATAGAGGCCTATGTCCAACAGTGGACTTTTAAAGACAAAAAAATCGTGTAAAAGCAAGAGAGATTATTTATTATAAATCAAATATGGAATATGAACGAGATTAAAATGGCTCTCCAGCACCTTAAAAACAGCAAGGCTCCGGGTGAGGATGAAATTACAGCGAAGCTTCTGAAAGCGGATGGAAAACCAGTTCTTGAAGTCCTTCAGAAGCTCTTCAATTCCGTCCTCAATGGCGGCACTACTCCGGAGGGGTGGAGGAGAAGTGGAGTGATTATGTTTGCCTAGAAAGCGACGACAATCTCTGGAAAAACTGCAGACTCCCTACAGATTTCCCTTTTGAACCGGATCTACGTGAAGGAGTTACGTGTTTTTGAGAGTCATTGCGAATCGTCTCGCATGCAGACTCAACAACTTTCAGCTTCCCGAACAAGCCAGTTTCCGAAAAGGCCTTAGTACCATATAGCACATACATTACCCTTCGGTAAAATGTACATAAGACCGAAGAGTACAATCTACCACTTTACCTTATGTATGTCGATTATGAGAAAGCCTTTCATTCCGTCGAAATTTGGGCGGCGCTACAGTCCTTACAGCGGTATCAAGTTGACTATCGATAACTGTCGGAATTGGAAAGATTACGGTATTGACATCAATGGCGAGTACATCACCAACCTTCGATTTGCCAACGATATAGTCCTTACGGCAGAATTGCTGAAGGACCTAAGCACTATGCTCAATGTCCTTTATAGTGCCTCCCAACGGATAGGTCTTAAGATGAACATGAACAAAACAAAGATCAGAAACAGAAACAGAAACTTTTTTATTCAATATAGATTATAAATAATACTTATTGAAAGTCACTCTTTTGTGACTCTGATCATGTGTAACGTCCATGTCACACCTATACTAGTTAGTTATTGGGAGCATTAAGCTCGAAGTTGTTGATGAGTATGTTCACCTGGGACAAATAGTCCGACTAGGTAAGTCCAACTTCAACTGAGAAGTCAGTCGACAGATTCAACTCGGCTGAGCGTTCGGGAGATTACTACACATCTTCTCATTAGGCATACTACAAAATCTGAAACAAGATTGTACAACCAGTGCATGCTGCCAGTGATGACTTATGGATCTGAGATATGGTCCTTTACTTCTGGCCTCATGAGGAAGTCAAGATCGCTCAGTGAGCTATGGAGAGGGTTATGCTCGGGGTTTCCTTGCGTGATAGACTTAAAAATGAGGATATCCGCAGTAGAACTATAGTAACCAACATAGTCCAACGGATTAGTAAGCTGAAGTGGGAATGGGCCGGCCATATAGTTCGAAGAGCCGACAACCGATGGGGAAGAAATATTCTCGAGTGGCAGTCTCGTAGCGGTAGGCAAAGTGTAGAGCGACCTCCCTTGGATTAATTGATGACCATCGAATCCATTGAAAAATTTCATTTACTGTCTATTTAATATTCATAGACCTTGAACATTTCTTAACATTTTTATAGGCACATATAACGACAGTCACTTATACTTTTGATATACATACAGAATTAAATGAAAGATATTAAAGTGTGGAGAATAGTCTTATTTAAAAATTGTTGCCGTTTGATCAATCTACCAGAAGGATATTGATCTAAGTAGTTCTTATTATTGGGATACGAGTACGAATTAACATATGAAATTAATATAATATTACTTACGAGTACATATTTCGATGTAAGTCGATGGATGCAGGTGACTTAGAACCGTGCTTTGACATTCTCGGGAGGCCTATGTTCAGCAGTGGATTTGTGAGGGACTGTAATGAAATATGGAAAATGTGACTTCCAAACATAGCTATGCAGTCGGTCCGGCCGTCCGTTGCGAACAGCGGACCCGGGCCGCCGCACCAAATAATCTTATCCGACCCCAACTAAGTTCGACCGTGTGTTAGAACTATAAAAGTCGTCCCCACTGGATGTTTAACGAGTTTCGCGGCGGACAACGACGAGGACACACGTCGTCTTAATATCGTCGGTTTATATTACCTTTGGCAAGTTGGCTCAGAATACGGAACGTGCCAGAGCCCAAGCGGCAATTGGTGCAATCATCTTGTTGAGCGTAAACAAACGAGTGAGTATGATTCTCTTTATGTAACTTCGGCCTTCTGTGCGCTGCCGGCCGGCAAAGTAGTATTTTCTTTTTTTTACTGATCAACTCGGACTAATCAATCACATACTTACGTACACAGTAACAAGTACAGATTGAACAAACACATCATAATGTCTTATTTGTATATTTTAACCGTGGGATTTGTCTTAAAAACTTTAGTATAAGCAATAAATTTTTCAAATAATGTACCTACAGTTGTTGTGATGTGGGGCATACAAATAAGTTAGTTGCGACTTTAAAATTTAAAAGTAAGCTTTAACAAACAGGTCTAACGGGATGTCATACAAAACAAGTTACGTCAGATACCTATGAACCACTTTAATAACAAACTGAAGACAAAACATACGTGTACCGTGTAGTTTGTACAGATTACACTCATTGATTTATATACATTTGACAATAGTACTATGTTTTAATGTTAAAAACGTATAATATGTATGTAGAACGGAAATAACCTTTTTTATCAACAGACTTCAATAAAAGAAGGAGGTTCTCATTTCATCCTTAATATTGCGTATTTAATTGACTTCGACTACATTGATGATATTTTCATTTTATATAAATTGAAGTCTTTGTACAAAATTTTTAATTTTATCACTTGTTGATAATTAGATCCTTGAAAACCAGTAACGGAAAAAGGTGAGGAACATCTAAAGCTTCTAAAAAATAGTGCAATGGACAATCTTTTTTTACGTGGTAGAGCCATGCTGCAGCTATATTAATAGTATAGTTGTAGCACGAATTGGTCGGCTCAATCGGGGAAGGACCACGCTCTCACAGAATACCAGCGTAAAATAGTAGCATAACGCTGCTGTGTTTCATATGGTGAGTGTAGAGAACCGGAGACCCTTTTTACTGGAAAAGAGGCATTCCATCTTAGTCCTCACGGGTGATAACGCATCTGCATTTTTATTCGCAAACGAAGATAGATGTAGATGTGTATGGGCCACACCAACCACTTACCATCAGGTGGACTGTGTGCTCGTTTGTCACCTTTATTCTATAAAAAAAATCGCAAATCTGCTTGAAAAAGCAATTTTTTTTTAATTTATTGTTAAAGTGTTCATTCATTTTTTTTTATTTGTACCATTAAACGAAAAATGGTTTGTATTAGTACTCACATTCGCAACTAACGCATTGCTTAGCATTAAATAATCAGTTAATTGGTTAAAAGTAATCAAAAATATACATTTAAATATTTATTTTTATTGTGTAAGTGGTAAGCACCAATTTGCAATTCTTACATGGGACGTTCCGGAATTGAGCGCAACTGACGTGAGCTCATTGCTTTTGTTGAGGAACCTGTTCTATTAGACTAGACAGTGCAAACTAATAATTATATACAGAATGTTTCACTATTATAAAACTAAATAATAACTATAATTCTGATTGATTTTATAAGACAAAGTTCTTTATATTATCGTAATTGCGACAAAGCCTTTCGAGAAGGCAATTTCAACAGTTTATTGGGTCTAAAAAGATTAAATAGTATATTATGTAAAATAATAACAAGTAAAAAAATCTTTGCCTAGTTTTTTAACCCTAATTAACATGAAATAATAAAACAATTTTAGCTAAACGTCATGATATCGACGCATTCGATAAGCGTCAAGTCCAGTATGGAACATCTTTGATAAACATATAGGTAATAGGTATTCTTGTATGCTAAGAGCATTCACCACCTCTCTTCCTCGCTTTCCGGGGGGGTAGCCCTGTCAATTGCTTCTGGGCACAAAAAAAAACTGGCGTACTCATTATAAATGCAACATTTGTCTCGTGTTACATGTAGCCCAAGCGCTGCGATCGTTTACGGTACAATTTTGAACAGTATTTTGTAGTCCAAAACTATCTTTTTAAAACTGTGCTTTTCAGCGCAATTTTTTGTGTTCCGAATTTCTATAACTGATACACTAAATTTCTAAAACTTTCAATTTGATTTTCTATTGCTTTTTTATAAAGTATGCATTTCAGCGCAAAACACTGAATATATTGAATATATAGATTTTGTTTGTCATTATAGTTTGTCATTATAGATATATAGATTTTGTTTGTCCTACAACTGGAGAGAGAATTGCAAGATAGTGTGCAACTGCTCATAGACGAAGTGTACAACAGATGCTTGATATTGATCGAGAATGCAGTGTTAGCTCAAGCAGGACAAAACTTGACACAATATGGATTGTCTCAGCCAAAAAGATCTGCAGCAACTTTCGGTAATCGAGAATATCTGAGGGAGACCAATTAACACCTCGATATTCTGAGAGAATTGGTGTGCTCTAATGAGGAGTTACTGACGGATGAACAGCTTTACGTTTATCAGCAGATCCTTGGCAATATTGAGAAATAAATTGGAAAAACATTTTTTCTGGATGTTCCTGGTGGCACTGGAAAAACCTTCCTTATCAATTTGCTATAGGCAAAATTAAGGAGTAATCGTGGCATCGCCTTAGCTGTCAGCAATCGCAGCAACAGTTGGAGGGAGGCATGACAGCTCACGCTGCCTTCAAGCTCCCGTCAAATCTCACCCATGTCGAAACTCCATTCTGCAACATTTCAAAACAGAGTAATGCGGTCCAAGTGCTGCGCGATTGTAAACTTATAGTTTGGGACGAACGCACGATAGCGCATAAAGGGAGTTTCGAATCACTAAACAGAACAGGAACGACGACATGATGGGTGGAGTCACCATGTTATTAGCTGGAGACTTCCGTCAGACTCTGCCGATAGTGCCGAGGGGAACTCGAGCTGACGAAGTTAAGGCTTGCATTAAGGCCTCAAATCTTTGCCCCTTAGTCGAAAAACTCTACCTTAAGATCAACATGCGATCGCAACATCGATCTCCTCCTTAAAATAGGAAACGGAGGATATCCGGAAACTGAGGCCAAAATTACAATTCCACCAGATCTTGCCTTAGTTGTGTCGACCGTTGACGACCAAATAACCCGAATATATCCAGATGTCCACAACTTACACAGCAAATCCACAGAGTGGCTGTGTGAACGTGCGATTCTCACACCTAAGAACGATCAGGCTTCCGTCATTAATGACACTTTGTTGAAGTCGTTCGAAGGTGAAGAATATCAGTACAAATCTGTGGACACTGTTGTGCATACGGATGATGCTATACACTATCCTGTGGAGTTCCTAAATACACTCAACCCACCTGATCTACCATCTCACACACTTATCCTCAAAGTGGGAGTTCCAGTAATGCTACTGAGAAATCTCAATCCGCCTAAGTTGTGCAATGGGACCAGGTTGCGTGTGAAAGCCTTACATAAAAACGTGATAGAGGCCATTATATTTACTGGCTGTGCTCGAGGTGAATCGATGTATATACCGCGGATACCACTTATACCAACGGAATACCCATTCGAGTTTAAAAGATTGCAATTCCCCCTTAAGGTCTGTTTCGCAATGACGGTCAATAAGTCTCAGGGTCAGTCACTGAAAACAGCAGGAATTGATCTTAGGGGGGATTGCTTCTCGCACGGCCAGTTTTACGTGGCCTGCTCGAGAGTGAGCTCATCTAACAACTTGGTCGTGTTAGCGTCTTAAGGCAGAACCTCTAATGTAGTATATAAAGAAGTACTTTTAGCATAGACTGAAAAAATAAATAGTCTTAACCCTTAGGTACTTCCTTAGGTAGGTTTTCTCCGCGAGTGAAGCCGCGGGCAAAAGCTAGTATTTGATAATTTAAAATTAAAAATGTTGTACAGCCGACTTCAATATAAGTTATTAAGAATAACTCAAAAACTATTGGTCGGACCTTGATCAAATTCGTATGGGACTACACGAGAAGTACCAGCTTTCAAATAAAAAAAAGAATTATCGAAATCAGTTCACCCAGTAAAAAACATACAGTCGAATCGAGTACCGTCTCCTTTTTGGAAGTCGGCAGATAAACTTAGGTATTCGTAGTTTGAACATGGTTTGTAAAATGTTTCCCAACGGGCAATTAAAAATAATTCTATGTAGTTATTACTCATAAAAACCTATTAATTATACTCGTAAAGTGTATTAAATATAAATTAAAATTTAGAATTAAAAATTTTGTGCAGCCGACTTCAATATAAGTTATTTAAAAATAACTCAAAACCTGTTGATCTGACCTTGATCAAAATCATATGAGACCACACGAGAACTATCAGCTTTCATATAAAAAAAGAATCATCGAAATCGGTTCACCCAGTACAAAGTTATGAGGTACTCTCAACGTATCTACGATTGTAGTTGATGTCATCTTCACGTGGACTAGTTGGACTCAATTCTGCTATTTTCACATTCTCTTTCTTAGTTTCATCTTACCAATGCGTGCTGAGAATCTTTAAATTTATGTTTAATTATCTCTCATTGATATTTAAGAGTTGATACAACTAACACTAATCTTACCAGTATTTTATCCATATCAACATATGATTGGCTTTTCTTGCTTTATTGCTGTCGTTGATTGGTTCTCTACGTAGCATTCGACAGCCTTTCTTTCTCTACCTTTATCCATTCTGATGACCCACCCTGCTGCTATTTGCTATTTTTTACATCACCTAAATAATTACATACCTAACTTCATCGATCACTAATGAAGAACGATGCCTAACTTAAAATACTTTGAATAAGTATTAAGTACCTATATTTTCATTTCACACGATCGTCTTTTTATCATAAATAGACCAATATTTGCCCAAGATACTAACTTAGACCGATTTGTTGTTTCTTCTTCGTTCTACTGTCAATCTTTCTCTCCGTACTTCTTTTATACGTTTCTCTTAGTTTTTAAAAGTACATAAAAACACTTACACATAGTACACTTTTCCCACATATTTTTATCACTTATTTTTTTTAAACGAACCCAAATGCTAGTTAATATTTGCTTTGCAATAGCAATTAACAATGCTCAGGGCATGGATCTCACAAGCAGCTGCATCTCGCTTAGTCAACTCTCCGGAACGCTGTCTTGTGTTAGCTATGCTGCCGACTTACTTTTTAGCACCACATATGTGTATATTTTTAGGATTCTGTACCTCCAGCCGGTACCTTTTTAATGAGTTTTTTTTCGACTGTTTTTCCAGCCCGGAATAGTGAACATTACTATCTAATTTGGGATATATAGATACTTCAATGTAGATTTCATTTTGCAGTCAGGTAGTTTGGTAAAAGAATTTAGGATATCTTTATTTTATATATAAACTTCAATTCTATGAGATAAAAAATAATATAAATATTTAGGTGAAACAAGAATCCAAGGCAGGAAAGCCTGGGAGATCGTCTGGGTAGACGACCACCTCCTTACCCATTTCCGCCGTCAAATAACACAGCAAACTATAGAGTTATACAGCAACGGCCTACCCGTAGCTAATGTAACGCATAAGGCATAAGGCGATATGCTCCTGTTTTCCCGGCCCGCGCGCAATTTTATTGCACGATATTTATTTGATATTTCTTTTTAAAATGAAATATACTCTTTTATTGGAAAATAAACCCATAACTCCCCCATGTATTTACTGATGAACAGATAGACAGAATTTAATTTAAATTGCTTTAATTACATTCGAATGAAACTGCCTTTTCCCTTAATGCACGTACCTAAAACTGTGGATATTGAGGAAACTGCGCTTTTTTGTATCGAGCCAAAATGTGTCAATCGTGTTTTAGCAATCATAATTCTCCGAGGAAAATCTTTTACTTTTATAATGATTTAAAAAAAGGTGAATTCATAGTTTTTAATGACAAAAAATTTTTTTTCTGCGCACCAATAAAGCGTGACAAAGCGCCCATTTCACCTTAAGAAAAGTGAGTGCCTGATTCTGATAGGACTGCTTTTCTGCATTGAAGTCCGTTTGAGTACCATAGGGTTGCCAATCCCAAATTTAAAAAAACTAGGATTTGAAGTTGGAAAAATCAGGACAGTTTAAAACCACAGTTTAAAACGCAGTAAAAGCCTTGTCAAACGTAACTGCGAACCGAACCGAACAGACAACGTGGCGAAGTATGCAAGTATCGGTTCGTTTTCGGTTTTTATATTTGACTAGATTCAAACGATACCATACATAACAAAACAAAAACGCCGTAAGGCCGCCCGTAATGCAAGAATTGTAAAATACATGACCTTATCAGGGCACTTTAAAAACCGAGGACGCTGTTTAAAAACTATCCAGTACATCCCAGGACACTACGAAAACTAGGACATGTCCTAGGAAAACAGGATGGTTGGCAACCCTAAGACACCACCCTCTTACCTATTTGTGCCGCCAAATAACAGCTAGTGTTTACACTGCTGCGTTCTGCTCTGAAGCGAATACAGAGTCAGTATAATCTTAATTAGGGTAAACAGTACTAATATTGGCACTCCTACAATGATTGGCACTTTGCTATTTTAATCTGAATATTAAGAATGTTTTCCTATTTTTATATCACAGCTACCCAGATATTGCTAAGATATATAATTACTTATACTAACAATACACATTTATATTTAAAGCGTCAACTATTTTCCAATAAGGGCTGTTTTAAAAATGTGTGCGGACAAATCCGTTAATATTTAACAAAAAGTTAAGGTTTTGTGGCTAGATTTTGAGACAAAAATGTGATTTTTAGGTAAGTTTATATGCAAGTTTCTGTCTATTTTAATCAATTAACGTTATTAAAGCATATTAAACGTTATTTTATCGTTGTGAAATAGAAGCGTCGGTTTTTTTAATTGTGCCAATGACTATACTTTACTTTGTTTGACTACATAATCATTGGCATATATGTAAGTCACTATACTTTCTTTCTTTTGTCCAAAACCTATTCTTGACACTGCCAATGACTATATCCTTTGAGTAGTGCCAATGATTATGACTGAACTTTTTCATATTTTGAATTGGTGAAGAATACTACTATTAAGAGAGGGCGCTTTAGAAAAATAACTGCTGCACTAACATTTAACATTCCACGCGCGAATTTACTGTTCCCACTAAATAAGTAAAGTCAAAAAAACTTACAAGCTGAAAAGCCGACCTGATACTGGCACAGTTTTCGATGTCATAAAAATGTCAATGATGTGAGGTTTTTGAATAAATACTCCATACATACTAAACCGTTTTATAGAGGGAGAATAAAACGTCTATGAGGTGAATCATGCCTAATCGAAGTCTTGCTTCACTGTCCTTTGGAGTAGACGGTAAAACCTATTATTTTCCCCCTATAGAAAATGTGATCAGCCGTTCAAAAGTTAGTGCCTAGTGAGAGGGCTATTTACTATTTTAAATACGGCGCAACTTTGCCCAAGTACCTCGCCATAATACTTATAGCCCTTAACCTGAATGCAACGCGACTATTGCAATCAACTGATATCACTGCATTTCGGCCCACCAAAGATATGTGGCGTAAACCTGTCTTCGAATGACGGACAAGCAATTTGACAAAAAGGTTACTAAAACAGATGCGGGCCTATATTATCAAGACTTTTACCGTATTGAAATAAATCTAGATTATGAAATGGTTTTGAGACATGTGGGTTGTGCCCATTTAGTCCAGACAAAATGGATTAAATAAAGTTTCCGGTGCCCTCGAAATCACAGCAAGCCATTTTAGATGATCATAGTTTCTTGCCATTACGCCGAATTACCAAATATTTTAAGAATAACGACTAATAACGACTGAATCAGAAATACCTTTATCAAATTTGCCTTATATCCTTTCACTTAATAATGGTATATCAGTACCAGAGCGTATACAACCTGCAGAGATTATTGTTGAGTATCAGAAAGTAAACTAACCCTTATGTTTTTCATCAAATAGGCAGCAAATTTAGAATTTGTTGGAGGTGAATGGGTGATTGTGGATGTCGAAATAAACTAAAATCTTTTAGAAAGCCCTAAAAATATTTATAAAGTTTTTTCTATTGCCAAATACGTATCTATCAAAAAAAAAGCAGGTAAACAACGCCGTTATTTTGTGCTAACAAGTGAAGATTCGGAAGCAGCGGAGCTAAAAAAATAATGGAAAAATTGAATTAGTCAGACAAATAGAAACAAACTGACAAACAAAACAAGAAGAACGAAGCCAAAAACTCTGACATTATAATATTCTCTAAATGTTTAATCTAAAAAACCGAAATAAAGTTCTATTTCTACAAAATATCGAGAAAATACGAAAGGTTTTACTAAGTCACATGTATACGAAAATGTATACGAAGAAAGAAAAAAAGATGGTAGACAAACGAAACCGCTTTCAGATGAAGATCTAAGGAAATTTTTTGAAGAAGATTTGTTCAAAATAAGTGTTATAACAATAAGATAGAGCTTAGAAAGATCTGGGTATAACTTTTTAAGACTTCCAATGGTGCCAATGATTATACTTAATTTACAGTGCCATTCACTATGTTAAAGTGCCAATGATTGTAACATTCCCTAGAAAAAAGTTTAATTAGATTTTTAACTTAATTAAATATTTCTTTTTAAACGTAATGCATTATTTTATTTATGGCTATCTAAACTAAAATCCTACAACACAATAAAAAATATAACAAATTTGTTTATTTACGATAATTAACCACTTACAAGTAGAAATCCGATTAAAGTGCCAATCATTATACTGCTTACCCTACTTAATTTTAATTTTACGTGGTAGAGCCATGCTGCAGCTATATTAGTAGTATAGTTGTAGCACGAATGGGTCCGCTCGACCGGGGAAGGACCACGCTCTCACAGAATACCAGCGTCAAATAGCAGCTTAACACTGCTGTGTTTCGTATGGTGAGTGTAGAGAACCGGAGACCCTTTTTACTGGAAACGAGGCATTCCATCTTAGTCCTCACGGTTGACAACGCATCTGCATTTTGATTCGCAAACGAGGATAGATGTAGGTGTCTATGGGCCACAGCAACCACTTACCATCAGGTGGACTGTGTGCTCGTTTGGCTCCCTATACTATAAAAATAATCACAGGCCATTTTTGTTCTCAAGGCTGACAACGCATCTGTCTCCTTTATATAAATTTGACTGCAGGTGTCCACTGTCTATGGACTCCAGTAGTCTAATGATCGTAAATCATCAAATGGACTGCGAGCTCGTTCGTCACGTTTATTCTATAAAAGAAATTAAACAACAGAAGGTATACTATGGCCTTATCAAAAAAAGAAAATTGTACTACACAATTATAAAGTTAGTACCTACACCTTGGAATTTAAACTTTTCAATATAATTTAACTTTCTAGTGCTACCATATCTTGTGTTACACATAATATTATAGTGTAACTAATTGCTACTCAGTATTTCGATAACGTTTCATTTGAGGAGAGTTTTCGATAATACATTCTTTTTCCTATTTTATTAGTGCATTGTTGAAGTTACTAAGTTCTAACTATAATATTTACGTAATTCATGTAAAATACGTGATTATTGTATGATTTAAAATACATAAAAAGGCATATAAGTCATCTGAGGATTTGGAGCTCTCCTTCATACGGTCTATAATAATACAAACAGGCCAGTCACCTACGCTTGCGACACTCTCGGTAATAATTATAATATTATAAGAGTTTAAGTTGATCTTGACTTCTTGTTGATCTTTGTGAGGCACCAGGTCAGAGCCATGAATTTATCATTAATATCGTTAATAAATATTATTGTCCTCGGTTCGTAATATGTCTACAAAGTTTCTAATTATTTATAGATGTGTGGGTGAAATATAAAATTTAATCTATATAATAAGCGACTCTGACTGACTGACTCATCACGAGATCTCCAAAACCATACTCCCGATTGACTTGAAATTTGACATATATACTCCTTTCTCGACATAGACAGAGACACCCACTAAGAAAGGATTTTGGAAAATTCAACTCCTGAGAGGGTGAAATAGTTAGTTAAATAGTTACAGCTTGTTTTACATGAATACATACATGCAGATCAAGCTGGGAAAAGTCACATAATAATGATATAAAAAACACACAACCCGCCTTTTTGGGTCGTAGTCGGGTTTAAGTAAGGGATTATAATTATATGGACAGAACTTTTTGTTGGAAGCTCCACCTAAATTTTTCTTGTTTCTCGTAATATGTATCCACACAGGCCTTCTGCCCAGCTCCCGTAATGGATAGTAGTTTCGACCTGAACGTAACACTGGTAGCACTTTAGTGAACGGACCAGTGTGACCCGTTCAGAGTTCAGACAGGCAGACAGACAACGTTTCCATAATTGCTGTACGATGGTGGATTGATAAGTTTGTTAAAAATCAGAGAAAACAAGTTTTTTTTACTAAATAAATATTTTTTCTCAACATAATCTCCATTGAGCTCGTGACATTTGGTTCAGCGACAGTTGTCCAGTTACCAGTTTTTTATTCCCTCAGATAAATACATTTTATCCGTTTGGGCTATCGATCACTAATAAAATTAGTGATCGATGATTTGAGCACTATACTCGATTATGAAAAATTTCAGAGATTTTTCTTGTTCGAATAACGAAAGCCTACAACACGGGAATTCGTTATGCCATTAAAACACTTTAATTATTTTTATTATTATTTGGAACTATTTGATAGGCTCACATTTATTTTTAAATTGATGTTACACAATTTACAAGGACGCATCATAAGTATAATTCGCAATTCATTTGTCTTATGCGAAGATATATAAATAAATTAAATGATAACTTATGACATAATTTGAACTTTAAGATTCGCCATCGTGTTTATTTTCAAATATTTTAGACTGCGAGATAATGACACGTATACCATCCATGATGTAACGGAATATTTTAATGTAATTTTCACTAACTGGCAGACGGTCAATTGACTTGAAAATTTGCAATATAATAATTTAATAAATATTAAATATAATATACTAAATATCCCGATCAGGATTACTAGAATAAAATAAAATTATTATCAGGGTCATCACAGAACATGTTAAATTTTTTTAAACTCTTATAATATGTACCTATTGTAGCTCTGTGAACTTGGAACCCGAACTCAAAAAAATAAAAATTGATACATATTCTACAAACAACAAAACAGAAAATGTATCAATTTCGCTCGATATTTTAATTTATTTTTTATCTACCATGCATATTTGTCAACGCAGTCCAATTGGAGGTAATAATATAATAATCAGCTTTCAGGGCGAATGTTGACTGCATCAAAAGAGTCTAGATATATGACTATATCGGCGCGCGAATATACAGTTAATAACTAAGCACTTCCCCATTGGTAAATTGTTAACTTTCTTACCGGAAACTATTGCGACAAACAGTAATTGAACATATAACAAAATATGGAGCCATAGTTGAAACTAGTCGAATAGGCTTCATTGATTGCAGGTCTAGTTGTTTAATGAACTAATTCCATGTGAAAATGCTTCTTCACAATTTAAGACTTATGATAGAATAATTGTGTTATTACAATCATCTACTAACGATGCTGAATGCAATCATATTTCATGAAAAGTTACAACTTTTAGTAATTATCAGAATTTTTAGGACTACAAATGAATAAACGGTATCAACAATATAATCAACAAATACAATCCTCTGCGTCATTTGTATTTTATTCGCGTGATAGATTTTTTTAATAATAATATCTTTCAAGATTCAGGTCCGGTAATAAAAAAAAATTAGTATTACGATCATCTACAAACGATTCTTAACGCATTGGTAATCAAGATTTTTCAAAAATTACCATATTTCATGAAAAATTACAACTTTTAGTAATTATCAGAAGATTTTTTAGAACTACAAACAAATAAACGGTATTACAATCACCTGTGTCGTTTGTAGTTCATTCGGGTGATAGATTTTTTTTAATAATAATATCTTTCAAGATTCAGGTCCGGTAATAATTTTTTTTTAGTATTACAATCATCTACAAACGATTCTTAACCCATTGGTAATCAAGATTTTTCAAAAATTATCATATTTCATGAAAATTTACAACCTTTAGTGATTTTCAGAAAATTTTCCAGGACTACAAACAAATGAAGGTTATTACAATCATCTGCGTTGTTTGTAGAATATGTATCAAATATTTTATTTTTTTGAGTTGTTATTAAGTTTCCACAACGTGACTGACTACTTATTGGTTTTCATATCAACTTCGACGTTGATAGACACCATACAAATTATTACGTAGATACTTATTAGGTTTCCTTGGATTTTCGAAACCGGTAATTCCCAATTATACTTGTTTATTAATGTGTTCTGTTGAATTGACAGACTGTCCGACTGTTATTAATTTATTTACTTGCAATCAAAACACTTACACACCCATGAAAGACGTTTTTTACATACTAAATTAGCAATAACATTTGTGTAACGTATTTGTCTTTAACAAAGTAGGATACTTAAACTATTGTTTTCTTTTCTAATATTACACCGTAAATAATGCTAAATCTTTTGTAGGTGTTCGCGACGGCAAAAGTGTAAAGTATAGTAGTAACATTAGCGTAAGAATTAATCGTGTATAGAAAAAAATTGTGATTTAAGACAATTGTATAGCGAAAATGTTAAACAATAAAGAGGCAAAACGGATAATGGCAAGTGGCTCTCTTTAAAGTACAGCTCGAGTCTACCTTTGGGCCTCAGGGCCCAGTAACAAAGTAGTAGCTGAAATGACTAGTAGTAGAACCAATTAGTAGCTGAATATAGAACATAGTGAATAGTAGCATAGTAGCTGATAATAGCAGCTAGTGACAAGTGATATTAGTAGCATAGTACATCGTAGTAGCTGATAATAGCAGCTAGACAAACAGTGGTAATAGAAGCAGATAGTACTAGTAGTAGTAAGTGACTACCGAACAACTTGAAGAAATAGTCAACTGAAGAAATCATCTGAAGAATATAGTGACCAACAGATAGTGACCAACCGATATAGAACAACCGTAGTTGAACAACCATATGCAACAACCGTGGTCGGTAACCAATAGTCAAAAGATTTTCGCCGAACAGTTTAGCAGTCGAACCGCTGGCCACTGCCTTGCCATTTGTATTCTACAGTTCGTGCATTTTGATTGGACGTCAGTCCACAGTACCCCAGCCGCACCCACAAAGACGGCAGTAGAAGTATCCACTGGAACCTATAGGTGCAGGACGTGAGCGACTCGCGGATTATTTTCGACAACATTTACTCCCGAGTTTCGCCCGTCCGGCACAGTAGGTAACTGGACGCGTCACTTTGTTAAATAAGTAATTGAACTCTGTATAACTTTCACCTGAAACTATTATTATAATTATTCTTTTCCTTCTCACTATCATTGCCCAAAAATGATAGTGAGGACTGCATTTTCCACTCCTGAAGCATGGGTCAACTGACGAACCAATAGCGTGCGCGCACAGTGATAGTGGCGAGCATTCCGCCGTCACGCCATAGTATAAAGACAGGGAAGTACGTTATCTTCAAACAAACGCACTGCGCGCGGCTTGTATGTGTGCGCCATAGTATCTATGAGGCGCCGCACGCACACTTAAACACAATCTCGGAATGTTTCTCACTACGCCAGTCTGGGCTAACACCGCACGAGGTTCGCGCGTTACGGCTTTTTTACATACATTTACATATTTTTGTTGTATTAGTTGTCTATCAGACAGAGGAAGAATAGTAACTAAGTACCTACTTACGGTTATAAAATCGTAATTAATTATATTTGCAAAAGTTATTTATAAGGATGCGGATATATTACACATTAAAGTTTAATAACAAGTCGTTTCGTAATAGTCGAAACCGAAGAAAGTATTTTTCTGTAGCTAATTTGTAATTTTGTAATAAATGTGTGATTCAATATATATATGCTTGTATTAATTAAAAATAAAAATTAATATGGTCCTTTATGTGTGCAAATACTATATTATGCCTATTAAAAATAAAAAATAACTAGAATATACTAAGTAAATAATTTAAACACGAGCTCACACACCGCCCCGCCGGTTTATTTTATCCCTTTTTTTATAAATAATACTGCTTTGAATCTTAATACATTTCTGTATTTGTTAGGAAAACCATTGTTGAACTTTATCGACTAATGATCACTGAATTAGTTATACAGAGATGTATTATTTTTGGCAAGGGCCGGGCTTTAAACTAATGATTTGGTGACAATGACAACCCTGAGACAGTAGGCAATTATATCGCGGATTGGGCCGGAGACAGCCTACTTCACTGTCTTTATACTATGGTCACGCCCCCTTCATACCACCAATTTGATCGAAAAATCACTCAGTGCGCAGGTACAGGCCAGCGTTCTTTTTACGTGACGGGACCTATACTGTGGGATTTTTAAGAATTACTTTAAATCGAATCGACTTATTGATTTTAGGTGATTGTTTTATTATTCTGTTACCACAATGCGTAAAAAATTACTTTTAAATAATACTCATTTTATTTTAAGAAAATAACTATATACCATTTTACTGTGACCCACAATAATTACCCCGATCTGTGACGAGACACGGCGTGAAAGCACAATAAATAATAGTAGGTACTATAAGTTAAAGTTACGATTACAACAAATCAAACTTGCGAGATCCAGGATACAACTGTGCTTACAATATGATGATCATAGATAAGCTACGCTGATGATGATGTCGTTGAAAATACCTGCAGATTATACAATAAAAAATCACTTTTATTTTTAGGTACAACATGATGGCACGCCGATTGAAAATGTTGATTTGCCTGAGCGTTATCGTGGCCACCGCATCTTCTCACGCTTTGCCTACTCAAGAAACGTTAGTGATAACTAAATCAGATGACGGCGTAAGTAATTTAATGTAAAATAAATAAGTAAGTTCCTGATTATGAACTCAAAATTCTATACTTTGTTGAAACGGAAAGTGCAAAGTGTCGTACATTGGCCTACAGGATATACAGGTCGACTTTGTCGTGGTCTCCCAAAGCTTCTGCCTATCATTATATGGGTCGAAATTTCGAACTCACTTAAAAGTATTACTTTTTTTACAATACAGATGATTGGTTTTCGGTTTGTGTATTATTATTGCTTTCGCTTTCCTGGATCTGTATCTGATCATTTCTATGATCATATTCCGTCAGCTCTACATTGTATCTGGAAAGGTGGCGAATAAAAAGTGCCATTTTCTGGTTATTAGTAGAGAGTATCACAGTACCTGCCAGTACAAAAAATGGACGTAGTTATGCAAAAAGGATCCAACCCGCAATAAGTTAATTTGAGTTTATGATATTTGAAGTATCCATACTTCAAATATCATAAACTCAAATTATCGGTATAGTTTCTGTCTGTTTGTAATGTGTCTTCTTATTTGTGTTACGTTTGCTAAAATTGTTACATCACATAATAGTATAGACCACAAACATTATTTTTCAAGTCAACATTTTTTGACACAAACTCGGATTGGATCCTTTTTGCATAACCACGTCCAAATATCATTTCAAAAAATGTTTTATCCTTAAAATAGTCTGGTGTGATGATTTAGTTTTTAATAGACTTCAACAATGAAGATATTTTTGATTTAACTGTACAATACTATGTCTTTTACATGTACCTAAACAGCACAATATCACCGAGATCATTTTATCCTATTATGCTGTTTTTATCTAACAAAATACAATGATAATTGAAGTCAGTTTATGTTTTTCAATAACAATTCTTTTAAATAAGAAATTAGAGAAGTAGTGCCATCATTGAATCCTCATTCACACATTTGTTGTCCAACAAGATTTTATTATTGTGCGGAAACAATTAGGCAACCCTACAACCATTATTCTTATAAGAAAAAGTGGTTAATTTACTTTATTAAAAAATTGTTATAATTTACATAAGGATTAAACTACGGGCTGTAAGTTATTTCATAATATTGCACCTGCAGTCTTGATATTGTATGTAATTAGCCCCAAGTGTCGCATGGTATGAACTGCAGTGGTAACATCAGATCATATTAATTTGCACGTGGTAGAGCCATGCTGCAGCTATATTAATGGTTGCAGCAAGAATGGGTTCGCTCGACAGGGGAAGGACCACGCTCTGGCAGAATACTATCGTGAAATAGCAGCTTAATGCTATTGTGTTCCGTAGAGAACCGGACTCTTTTTTTTGGAAAAGAGGCACTCGTCCATCAGCCATCTTAGTGCTCAGGGGTGACAACGCATTTGCATTTTAATTTCTAATCGAGCATAGATGTAGATGTCTATGGGCTACAGAACAAGGAAGATTGTGTGCCCATTTGCCAACTCTATTCTATAAAAAAGTATATAAGTAAACTAATTAATTATATAAAGTTATAACTAATATAAGTTGTTAACTAATTTAAATAATTAAAGCATTAAAATCTAGTTTATTAAAATTTGAAATATTGTATACAGGCGACAGCGTCAGACGCTCCCACCACTGTGGTGACGACGGAGGAGCCTAATGCGCCCATCAAGTTAACGGAAATGAAGGTTCGGTCCGAAATCACTATGCGGTACGCGCATACTGCAATTGTGACCCACGTCAACAACCCCGCTAAGCGATCGCAAGAAGCCACCTTCAGAGTATTGTTGCCAGAGACCGCTTTCATCAGCGGATTTGTTATGTACGTGTCTAATAGGGCGCTTTATTTTGCTTTATTTTACGATTTTTGAAGGGTAACATATTACTTGTACGTATTAGGCACGATACATCTAATCTTCATTCTTTATACTACCTCGTCATCCCTTGAGTTGTAATTAATAGCCTTTTTGTCACCTCACTTCTTATAAAAATAGAAGCGGACAGACAGCAGACACGCTGTTCTATCCGCGTCGAAATCTCAAACGAACAAAGGAAGATAGACCGAGCGCTCGAACATTTCAAGTTACGCCGGAACCAAGCCAATACAACGCTTAACTTGTAAAACACGAGCTGAATCACACATATGCATCTTAAAGTACCTATTTGAAACCAACAACATAGTATTAGGTGAATATGTGTGTATCCAGCAGTGGGCTTTTAAGGGACTGATAAACTAAGAAACATAATAGATTTGAGCGTTAATAAAGAAGATCTTTGTTGGGTTGAGGTAGAAACAAAAACATTTGAAGGCAGTTAATTCTCCCATGATGGAAAGTCTCAAATCCCATATATAAGATATGGTCGATCTACGTGTCAAATCGCGTCTAAATCCATTTACCTAGTCATTTATGCGCGATTGTAACAAACATCCACATATAGATATAATATTAGTAAAATTTCTATTAGTGTTAGTGGTTCAGTATTCTGAAGGCCTATGTTCAGCAGCATAGGCCTTCCCTGCATCCATCGACTTCCTGCATGTCTTACCAGGTCGTCACTCCATCTAGTGGGGGGTCGCCCTACACTTCGCCTACAGGTTATTGGTTCTCCCAGCTATATGGCCGGCCCAATGGCACTTTAGCTTACTACTCCGTTGGGCTATGTCGGTTACTCTGGTTCTACTGCGGATATCCTCATTTCTAAGTCTCATCAGTTCTAAGTAAAAATTGTTTTTAAAGAATCCTTTTGCAGCTACATCTTTAATAACACATTTCATTAATATTGTTTATACTTTTCAGGATTTTAGATGGAAAACCATATAAAGCATACGTGAAAGAGAAAGAAGAAGCTAAAAACATTTATAATCAAGCCGTCTCTCAAGGTTTCGGAGCCGCTCATGTTGCTGCCAAGTAATATATTTTTTAAAATCAACAAAGAAAAGTTATGGCAAGCATAACGTCCAATAGTTACAAAGTTCCATAAAAATACTAATACACGCTTACGTTTGTTTTTCTTTAATTTTATACGTAACTTGTGGTTCTGGAAAAGTTTCATTATAGATTTATTTGATTAAAAAGTATGTCTTCTGTTTAAGGGCCCGCGATTCGAATATATTCACAGTTTCGGTAAACGTGGAACCAAACTCAAAAGCAGTGTTTAATTTGACGTACGAGGAAATGTTAACCCGCCGCAATGGTGTATACAACCACGCCGTGAATTTGCACCCTGGTGCCATTGTACCTAAGCTGACCGTCACCGTTCACATCAAGGAGACGCAGAAAATCACTGTACTGAGAGTGCCGGAGGTTCGCACTGGCAACGAAATCGATGCTACCGAGGAAGATGCTCGTAAGTATATTTATATAAATAGTGGAGATAAATTTTTAGTATTTCGTGGGGATGAGCCTCTTTTGCTGTGGCAGCTTAGAGGTTTGGTGCTCGCTGGAAATTTTACAGTACGCGAGCAACCCGGGTTCAATCCTGCCGGCACCAATAAAATTGTTAATTGCAATTTTAAGTGCTGATTTACCACGTGATCGGCGGTGAAGAAAACATCGTGAAGAAACCTGCATGTCTGAGAAATAAAAAAATAAAAAAAAATTACGAAGACGTGAAGTCCGTCAACACGTATTGGGGCAGCGCGGCGGACATTTCCTTGACTTAAAACCATCTCTAAGGTGAGAGGAGGCCTGTGCCCAGCTGTGGGACGTATATAGAATGTAATTTTAAGCCTCTCATGAACAATTTCGACTCCGGCAAAGTCAAAAGTTTCAAGTTGTGATGGACAACGGATATTTGTCATTTGAACAAAGTGAAATCTACTTTTAAATTTTAATTGTAAATAATTTTAGGATTACTAACAATTATATGGTAGGGTCAGGGGCTAACTTTACAAATTTAGCCCCTGAGAGATAATTTTTAAAAATGGTAATGTCAGTATTTAAGATGTCAGTGTGCAAACAAACTGCCAAACATTTTTACCTTTTTTATTACATGTTTACAATGTTCGTCTAAATAAATACTAAGATACATTTATCAAAATGATGAATAATAATATTGTGCAATAAAATATGTATTTTAAATTATTTTGGACAGAAGTCAAACATTTATTTTTGAAATCAAACTAACAAACTAAACTAACTGGAAAGGAATTAACCTGTTGGACAACTTTATAGTTTATAGTCTGGTCGAGTCGATGACATCTATTACTATAGATAGGTCGTTGAATCGTAGCTTCTTGAAATATTAATGATCTGACTGATCCTGTATTTCAACTTACTCTTGTTATGTTACAAATATAAATAAATAATCTTAATGGTGGTGTGTGTGCGAGTGCATTAATTTCGCTTTATCGCTTACCTACCAAATTGGATTTTTAATTAATCATAAATTATACAAACATTTAATTAAATCAAATTAAAAAATTACATAGTATCTTTTTCTTCATGATTAGCTCGTAAAAGCCTTCTGCTGGACATGGGCTTCTCCCGGACGATCGCACTTCCACAGTCTCGAAACTCGCACCCATGAGGTTGTATTAATCACCAAATCTGCTAGATCTTGCAAAATGATAATGATAATGTAAAATGTATATTTTATAAGCAAGGCGGCGACATATCATTTTTTATGTTTATCGTCCTAGTCCATTTTAAGGGAAAAGACAAATAAAGTAAGAAATATCGGTATTTATTCAATTTCCTTATAAAACTGTTTCCCGAAGTGACGCTTCTTAAACTGTTGTCTATTTTTATTCACTTAGCTACAGCGTGACTCTAAAACGTGTGAAATACGTAATTTATTCCATCCAGGATCCGACATTTTTGAGATCTATAGTTCATAGCTCGATTCTGATTTTTTTTAAATGATGTCCGTGTCTGCTTGTGAAACCTAATGATAGTATGTTTCTAGAGCAGGCGGAAAAACGTACATTGACCTTTGACGATATCATCGGGGTAGCTAAACTTTTTCTTAGGTTTAATCTTTTTATGCTTGTATCAATCATTACATACATCATCAAAGTGAAAGATAAGAGTGCCGAGTGCGAAGTTCTTCGTAGGTCCTGTGTCTATTTTATCATGAAGAAAGAAGAGTATCCCGTACTTATATGAATTAAAAAGCAAATTAGCATAAATTTTTATTTAATTTTTATAAACCATAAGAATTAACACAAATTTAATTACTACGTTAACAGTAGGTAAGTAGTGTACAAAACATAACCACTTCTTGGCAGTCGGGTAAAATGGCGAATTTTTAATGCACTCTTTAGCAGTCAACCTTGAAAACAGCATAAAACTTCTCATAATATATTGTCAGAGACACTTGACAGACTATGCTTTTGTAACTATTTCAGAATCATTTTCTGATGATAAAGATGTGGAAAAGTTCGCCACATTGATTATAAAACTATCTACCGTTTTATCAATGGTATTATCCAATTTATTTAATTTGTTTTCTTCTTTTATGACGTGGTTAATGCAGTTCTTCACTTTATATGGTCAATATTGTATAGCCCTTATTCAAATAGTTTTTTGAGGTCTGCCATTTTAAAAGTGGTATTGTTTCAGCTTAGGTTTGTTATCTCTAAATGAACGCTTCCTTCACCCCACCCCGTACCATGTGAGACACGCTTAGCGCTTAACGATACGAAATCGATAATGAAATGTTTAGAAGCAATACCTGTCGTTTCGTTTCGGTGCTAACATAATACTTTAGGTCAATGTACGTTTTTCCGCCTGCCCTGGAAACATACTTATATATATATATATATATATATATATATATATATATATATATATATATATATATATATATATATGTCTGTGTGTATAAGTTTCAACTGGCATAACTCGAGAAGAAATAATGATATCGTCTCCAAACCTATTTCATTTCATATTTAATTATATATTGCATTCCTGATTACATTTTATTCAATTTATTTTTCTGATTGTAGAAAATCCGAATGCAGTAATTGAGCGAGATGCTAAGAACCGTGAGGCGACTATAACGTTCACACCAGATCTCGAGGAACAGAAGAGATTAATACAAATTTATAAAGTACGTATGAAATTATTTTTAATATAATTTAAAACTTTCTGGCAAAGTTGATGATGATTGCGATGAAGAGACTACGGTCAAGACAATTATTATGAACCAGAAAAGCCATTTTTATTATAACCTTATATTTTTTACGTCGGTGCTTACATTAATATAAAGCATACGGTAAAACCCTTAAAATTTCTATGCCATTGCGATTTCGGTAAAAGTTAAAATTGCATTTTTTTTTAAATAAAGAAACACATGAAACGATATAGTAGAATCTGCCTTAAACACTATCATTTTGGCGATAAATATCATTTGATGTGGAGCATCAAATCAAAATCTCTAAAATATTGTAATAACACTTATTTTATTTTCTTTAGGAAAAGTCAAAAGAACACTATGTGGATAGATACCGATTCGATGATCAAAAACAAACACCTCAAGATGGAGTGTTGGGACAGTTCGTGGTGCAATATGATGTCGACCATTCCAAAGGCAGCGATATCTTGGTATGTTCCTGATTATTACTAAATGATTGGTGTGATGTTCTGGTAACCACAAAACATAGGACACAGTTTATACTTGGTCATCCTAATAAGACATTTCCCTTGATACGGTCTATCTACTATTTACACTACAGTCACATTTTGAAACATTATGTATAAGCACATTTTATATTAAATTGGGATCTACATTGAAAGTATCTTCCCAAATCTATACAAATAATAGATCTGTAGAAAAATTATGTATTCAAGATTCACGCAAAAACTACTGTACAGATTTCCATCAAATTTTCTGTGTAGACAATTAATAGCCGTGTATAAAATATAGGCAATTTATATCCACTTACGGAAGAGTAAAAAAGGGTTGTCTTAACTTTTTTTAGTTTATAGTCATTATGGCTGCTCATGGTTCTATTAGTCTTAAAGAGGATTTAGCTAACGTTTAATAAATTTCTAGAAAAGTGTGTGTGTGTGAAAATAAACTCGTCGCGCCACCAGAAGGGCAGAATAACGTCTGCCGGGCCAGCTAGTCTTTTAATAATCTGATCTTGTTCGGCCAAAAAATATTTGAAACTACAACACTGTGACAATATGACAACATGTACAAAAAGAAAATCTTAAGGGGAACGCACATTTGTTAGCACCGTATGCGCAGCACGCGCCGTACGCGCCGCATTTTAGAATTCGTTGTATGAAATCATATGAAATCTCGCACATTTCACCCGCACGTTGATACTCAGTGTTTCCTAAAGTTGCCAACTTAGTGGATTTTCCACTTAAACTGGTGGTTTTGACGCCCCTTCCCCCTTGAGGAGTTATTACTATTAGTGGCAGGTGTTTTTTCTAGTGATTCAGTAGAATTAAGTTTTAATTAGTAGCAAGAAGATCACTGCACCATTAAGCCACTTACAGGTTTTGAAATATAGTTTTACTTTATTTCAGGAGTATTACTGTGTAGGCAACAATAATTCGTCAAACAAGACATGCAACTGCTATTTTAAATGAATGTTGTAAATCTAGAATCTTCTTTTTCTTCGATTTTTATTTCCTTCTTCCTCTGCCAATAAGCTGGCCTTTACAACATTTTTTTCCATAGCTCGACAATGTCACTGTACCCCCCGGTGGTTATAAAAACTGCAAAATTAGTTGGCAATATTAAAGATTTGCGTACGGTGCGTATGTGTAATATGCGAGGCCATCAGTAAATGCGGCGCGTACGGCGCATGCTGCGCGTACGGTACTGATAAATGTGCGTTCACCTTAAGAGTTTCTTCTCTGACAGCTTCTGCAAACTTAAAATGTGTGATCACACTTCTTGACTTATTCATGAATACGAAACAATAAAGCGCTGCACAAACGTAGACCCTTTTGTGTCTTGTGTGAGATACAAACTACCAGCGAATTTTTTACTTTCATATGATCAATATGAAATCAGCCACT
The DNA here is from genome assembly GCA_033319125.1 of Parnassius glacialis. Classification (NCBI taxonomy): domain Eukaryota; kingdom Metazoa; phylum Arthropoda; class Insecta; order Lepidoptera; family Papilionidae; genus Parnassius; species Parnassius glacialis. Next base: position 39,413,712 of record JAVANC010000001.1, on the reverse strand, counting down.
CCCTGCGCAAATGCAAACACTTTTTGTATGCAATTGCTTCCACTTCACACATACCGATCGCCAATCAAAAAGTGTTCGGTGTCGGTAACTGGAAACTTAAAGTCGTCAGTTGAAGACACTAGCAACAAAAAGCGAATTTCCTTACAATTGCACAGCGCTGACATTGACGTGGTTGATTTGCCTGTGAATATTGACAGCGACGACCTCCACGTCGACGTGTAATCAACACAACAAGCAAAGGTAATGTTTCTTCATCGACATCCATCGTGAAACTGACGGAAAACAAGCAAAGAATCTTAAAAAAAAAGAATTTTTAAAAGTGACCAGAAGTAGCAACCGGCGAATGTGTCCGCTTGCCGCTACCGGACACAGCGACTACGGTTTCTTGTGATGGTGTGCCGTGTCAGTAACAAAAAGTGTCCTGTCAAATTTTCAACAACGTTTAATTATTTTCTATTAACAAGTATTAACAATTATTTTTTTTATTTTTTACTAGGTAAATGACGGATATTTCGTCCATTTCTTTGCTCCAACCTCCTTACCACCATTGAGCAAACACGTTGTGTTCGTGTTGGACATATCGGGCTCCATGAGCGGTCGCAAAATGGATCAACTGATAGAAGCAATGCAAACTATTCTCAGCAACCTAAACAAAGGCGATGTCTTCAATATAGTACACTTTGAATCCGCTGTACAGGTATGTTGCACATAGTAATCGTATTGTTATAGTGTGTGTGACCACGCATCTGCACGCTTGTTAATGTGTGTATTTATTATTACTGCTTCTTCATAGCTACATTTTACTATTCTTTTTCAGGTTCTTGATATAAAATCTGCGTCTGAATCAACTCAGCCTGTAGAACAAGAAAATCACTTCTATCGTGATACTTCATTCGATATACCGCCATTGCTACCACCTGTTGAAGCTACGCCAGAGAACATAGCTAAAGCTAAATTATTGGTATCAAAATTAACGGCCGGTGGTGGTGCGTATTCTTTAATTCTTGTAGTTTAGTTTTAAATGACGATACTCTTAAATTTTTATATGTCATTTTAAAATTTCTAATAGTAAAGTCTAAATAAGAAAGTCACAAATTGTAATCACTCTCGCAGCTTCATGTACTGATTTTCTATCTTTAGGAACAAACATCGGTACTGCTTTGGATGTAGCAATCGCACTCATTCAAAGGATCGTCAAAGGAACTAACTCTACTATTGATATTACCACACCGAAAAAGGAAGAAACACAAGTCACTTCCAACGACACTAAAGTGTTAGAAACTCAAGAACCTGCCAAGTCTGAAGTAGCTACGGCTGAGGAAACAAAGAATGAAGATAAAGATGGTATGTAGATGTTTGTGTTCTTACATTTTATAAGCTAATTATAGCTCGCCAGGTAGACGTTGTTCTGCCCTTTCCAACAACCCTTCCTATAAAAATCCTTAAATTCGCAATAAAAAATTTTGAGAGTCATTTATCGGGATAAAAACTATCCTATCTCTCAAGTTGGACCAAAATGCACATAGTATGCAAAACTTCATTGAAATCAGTTCAGTAGTTTAGGAGTCCATCGCGGACAAACAACGTGACACTTACTTTTTATATATTAAGCTAATATATAAAATAATCTAACGCAATCGCCAACTGACTATACGTGTTTAAAGTAAACAATATTCTAACTTTCTCATCGATAATCGCAAATTTATGGGGTAAATATTAATTAATGCAATTTTTAAACTAGATAGAGGAAACCACAATGTAAAAATTACGAGTTTACAAAAATATTTTCTCGAAATCAATCAATTTTTAAGAAATTAATGGAGATTTTCTTGGATTTATTGGATTTGTTTATATTTTTGATTTGGATATATTGTTTAGATATTATGATTGTGAAATATTAGGGATTCCGAACTTACTTACTTACTTGCTTACTTGTTTGCTCAAAACTGTTCCGTTTATTACCATTTCACCACCCACGTATGAGTACAATTTGAGCTGTTACTTTTACATGAGAATATAAAAATAAAGATTCACACAAACATTCAACTTCCAGATGAGAAGGAGCCGATTATTATCTTCTTAACGGACGGAGAGCCGACCGTAGGCGAAGGAAATCCGTCTCGAATCATTCGAGTTGTCGCTGAAAAGAATTACGGAAAGCGCAAAGCTTCAATTTTCTCGCTAGCTTTTGGTAAGTTCTTTACTATAGGACTAAACGCCTTATGAAAAATTACGCCTTATGAAAATGTTTAAAAGAAACCTTACATTAAACGTGACAGAGCCACACTGCAACTAAAATTATACGAGGTAGAGCCATGCTGCAGCTATATTAATAGTACAGTTGTAGCACGAATGGGTCGGCTCAACCAGGGAAGGACCACGCTCTCACAGAATACCAGCGTAAAATAGCAGCTTAATGCTGCTGTGTTTCGTATGGTGAGTGTAGAGAACCGGAGACCCTTTTTACTGAAAAAGAAGCATTCGAACACAGAAGAAAACGAGCACACAGTCCACCTGATGGTAAGTGGTTGCTGCGGCCCATAGATATCTACATTTATCCTCGATTACGAATCAAAATGCAGATGCGTTGTCACCCGTGAGGGCGAAGATGGAATGCCTCGTTTCCAGTAAAAATGGTCTCCGTGTCTCTACACTCACCATACGAAACACAACAACATTAAGCTGCTATATGACGCTGGTATTCTATGAGAGCGTGGTCCTTCCCCGGTCGACTCGACCCATTCGTGTTACAATTATACCAGAAATATAGCTGCAGCATGGCTCTACCACGTATAAAAAAGTGTGATGTCAAATAGTAAGAGAAAAACGCGTATGTAAGATAAAAACCAAAATTCCATATGTCTTTGTAGGAAAATAAAATGTAAAGTGTAATACCATATTTAATTCTGTTTAGGTGAAGATGCCGACCGATCTTTCCTACGCAAGTTATCGCTAAAGAATGATGGCTTCATGAGACACATTTACGAAGCGTCCGACGCCTCTCTGCAGTTGAGAGATTTCTACAGACAGATTTCTTCCCCGCTCCTTGCTGACGTTAAATTCGTTTACCCGCCTGAGCAGGTCAGCACTTTACTTAAATAATGTATTAGATAATGAATTGATAGATTACAAATCGATTTAAAAAAAACGTTACCCCAAGCCAGGATTTTCTGTTGTATCGCACAGCGACAAACTTACCGAAGCAATTATTTAAAAAAAAGAAACATATAAACACACCTGAACCGAAACATGTAATATGGAGTGGAGGTGGAGTTCGAATCTGAGATAACATAATATTATTACCAACCAAACGGTTTGCTTCGTCTTTTGTAATGCTTAGAGCAAAAGAGTGAAATCATTTGCCGGCGTCTATCTTTCCGTTTGAATACAATCTGGGTGCCTTCAAGGCAATAGGCTTTTGTTACGCTAAGACAGTGCTTTTATCATCTAGGGCTATATCATCACATACCATTGGTCTTTCTGGGGGACTTTAACGCTTGTCACCAAGACTGGCTGTTCCCATACCAAAAGACCGACCATGCTGGAAGAGAAGCGTGGAATTTTGCTTTGACGCTAGGTCTTTCTCAGATGGTAAAGGTGGCGACTAGGGTACCCGATGTAGACGGTCACACAGCAAATTGCTTGGACCTTCTGCTGACTACCGAACCAGACAGATATGAAGTACAGGTTACTTCTCCTTTGGGTACATCTGACCACTGTCTGGTGAAATCTGTATCGTCATATTCTCCACCTGATTACGAGTCCCAAGGTGTTCGACGAATATGGCGGTATAAGTCAGCTGATTGGGATGAGATGCGACACTTTTTTGCATCTTATCCTTGGCGGGAGGTTTTGTTTCTCTTCTGCGGATCCGTCGAGCTGCGCGGTTGCGATAACGGATGTGTTGCGTCAAGCTATGGAGTACTTTATCCCCTTCTTCGACGCTCCCACCGGTAGCAAAGCTCGCCCATGGTTTAACGCTGAATGCGCCCAAGCTGAAAAGCGCAAGCATTTAGCTTACCTATCCTGGGTTGACGCTTGAAACCGCAAAGCTCCGGATATTAGCTCCAAGAAGAGAACCTTCAATCAGACCGCCAAGTCCTACAAAAAAGCATTACGGAAAGCTAGTCTCGATCGCATTAAACATACTGGCGCAAAACTCTCTGCCAGACCATCCGGCACTAGAGCTTTTTGGTCTCTCGCCAAAGCGATCGAGACAAACTTCTGTCGGCCTACACTGCCTCCATTGGTAAAACCGGATGGCACACTGGCTCATACTGCTAAGGAGAAAGCGGACTTGTTCGCGTCTCTCTTTGCCTACAATTCACGTCTGGATAGTGGCAACAACGTTCCACCAAAATTACCTCACTGCGGGACCTCTATGTCGGAGATTCGTATAACGAATAAGGAGGTTCTTAAAACCTTGCGGTGTCTAGACGTGAATAAAGCTAGTGGACCAGATGGTATACCAGCCATAGTCCTAAAGGCTTGTGCACCTGAGTTGTCTCCTGTGTTGACACGCTTGTTCCGCCTCTCATTTAGTACTGGAATAGTGCCAAAATCCTGGAAGCTGGCCAACGTGCAGCCTGTTCCAAAAAAAGGCAGCCGCGCCGACCCTGCCAATTATCGTCCAATCTCAATTACCTCCATACTCTGCAAGATTATGGAGCGTATATTGAATGCCCGCTTAATGGCATACCTAGAACAGAATGACCTCCTTAGTGACCGGCAATATGGGTTTCGCCGAAATCGGTCAGCTGGGGACCTTCTAGCGTATGCCACACACGTATGGGGCGAGGCACTCGAGAACAGTGGGGAAGCACTTACTGTTTCCCTTGATGTCTCGAAGGCCTTTGACAGAGTTTGGCACAATAGCCTTTTGGGTAAGCTTCCAGCGTACGGCTTATCCCCTGGTCTGGTTGAATGGGTAAAGGACTTTCTGAGTGAACGGTCTCTCCGGGTCGTCGTCGATGGCTGCTCATCCGATCCTATGGCGACTAACGCCGGTATTCCTCAGGGGTCCGTTCTCTCCGCAACTCTCTTCCTGCTGCATATAAATGATCTGCTTATGCCCGGTATCTATGGGTATGCAGACGATAGCACAGTGGTTGAGATATACCAACCAAGTCCTCGGGCCAGTCGGGATCAAATCCAGTCCGAAAGAGAAGCTATGGTAGAGCGTGTGAATCTCACATTACAGGCAGTCTCCGATTGGGGCGATGCCAATCTTGTGAAGTTCAACGCCTCCAAAACACAAGCGTGTCTCATCACTGCAAAAAGGAGCCAGCTCACCTTGGCTCCTTCTTTCCGAAATGTATCACTGAAGTATACCGACCGCCTTCAGTTGTTAGGGTTTGAAATATCCTCAAATTTGAACTTAGGGTGGTTCATTGAGTCCAAGGCCAAAGCAGCTGCAAGGAAGCTGGGAGTCCTTGCAAAGGTGCGGCGATACTTCACGCCGGGACAGCTGCTTACTTTATATAAAGCGCAAGTCCGGTCGTGCATGGAGTATTGCTGCCATATATGGGCTGGTGCTGCAAAATGCCACCTAGGAGCTTTGGACTCAATGGAAAGGCGTGCTATGAGGCTTATTGGTGACCCGAATTGGGTTAAAACCACTCTTACCAGCCTCGAACACAGACGTAAAGTAGCCAGCCTTTCGGTATTCTACAGGATGCATTTCGGAGAGTGTGCGCAAGAATTACATAACTTAATTCCACCCTCTCCCTTCCACCATCGGACAACCAGACGTTCGGCCAGTCTCCACCCTTTCGTTGTTGACTTACCACGCATTCGAACCAAACGGTTCGCCACGTTGTTCATCATGCGTACAGCAAAGGAGTGGAATAAGTTGCCAGCATCTGTCTTTCCATCCGATTACAGTGTGAGTGTCTTCAAGGCAAGAGTGAATAGGCTTTTGTTAAGTCAGTGCGCTTCACCATCTTAGGCTACATCACCACTTACCATCAGGTGGGATCGTAGATAAGCGCTGGCTTAGAAGAATAAAAAAAAATACCACCAGGCGGGAGTGTGGTCAAGTACTGGCTAAAATAAACAAATAAATAATCATAACGCTTAGTCGAACCAAATTATAGCATCTTCGCAGCTCTGGAATTCGAGTTCGTAATTTAAATTACTATTTTTGTATGTCTATCTTGTTTGGGTCTATGAAAATCCTCAGTTAATTTGACTGTGATTATTACAGCGTTGTGGGATTTTGATTTTCCTAATGCTGTAAACATTTAAATACGTTTATCATGCATCCATCGCAACACACATTCTTACACGAGATAGAGTTTAGGAATGAATTAACTTTTAGTGTTTAATTATAAATAGGTGAAAGAAGGTTCACTCACGAAGCACAAGTTCCGTAGATTCTACGCAGGCTCTGAGACCATTGTCGCCGGTCGCGTCGCTGAAAACATTGATGAACTGGCGCCACATATATACGGCATTTGTGGGGTTGGCTTAGACGACGTCGGCAGAGTAAGTTTTAAAATAAAATTTATTTAGTATGAGTATCGCTTATCTAGAATTCTGCTCTCTCTATAGTGCCTACAAGAGCCGTGGTAGCTCAGGGGATAAAAGCTTGCTGTAAATTTCACAGCACTCGAGCAACCCGGGTTCGATATCCGCCGGCACCAATGAAATACTTAATTTGCAATTTTGAGTGCTAATTTACCACGTGTTCGGCGGTGGAGGAAAATATCGTGAGGAAACCTGCATATCTGAGAAATAAGAAAAAAAGACATATGAAGTTCGCCAATACGCATTGGGGCAGCGCGGCGGACCTTTCCTTGCCCTCAAAACCCTCTCTAAAATTAGAGGAGGCCTGTGGGATGTATGTAGGCTGTAAATTTAGCAAGTGCCACTAGGTAGAAGGACTTTTCTGCGCATTAATTCATCGGGATAGGTGCCAAACTCTTGCCGCTAAGCAGCATTCTGTCTACTGCTGGGTTTTTTTTTATAGGATAGGATGACAAACGAGCACACAGTCCACCTGATGGTAAATCGTTGCTGTGGCCCATAGACATCTACATTTATCCTCGTTTGCGAATCAAAATGCAGATGTGTTGTCACCCGTGAGAACTGAGATGGAATGCCTCTTTTCCAGTAAAAAGGGTCCCCGGTTCTCTACACTCATCATACGAAACACAGCAGTGTTAAGCTGCTATTTTACGCTGGTATTCTGTGAGAGCGTGGTCCTTCCCCGGTCGAGCCGACCCATTCGTGCTACAACTATACTACTAATATAGCTGCAGCATGGCTCTACCACGTTCACGGATATCACGGGTTCACATTACACGTTCTGTATGAAGTAGCTGGATCTGGAAAGCTAATAATATGTGGGGCTGCTGTGGATTGCTGTGGGGCTTTTTATGTCTCAATTCTCGGAAATGACAACTCACCATAATATGCCTCTCTTTGAAGTTTTATTGCAGGTGTTAATGTGCTGCAGTAGTATTGATATACAAAAAAATGTGTGTGTGTGTACTTATGTACGCACGTAGGAAGTTATACTTCTTTAGCGCAACAAAACAAAAAACTTGAGAGACAATTACCCACTGAAGTTGTCGCTTTTAGGGGTTAGTGTGCGCGAGCATCGTAACAACTTCATGGTGTCGTGTTTAGGTGTCGGTGTGCGTGGGAATCGTAAAATTCACTCTCATCATTTTCCCAAACGCCCCAAAAGAAGTATAACTTCAAAACCCTTTTAGTTTTTAGTATATAAGTGTGCAGTAGCCACTAATCCTAATAATAATCATTAATAATAAACCAGATGGGCCATTGCCCCGTTATCACCTTTATGCTATAAAACTCAACTAGTTGCGTTTTAATATATGTTGAGTTCCCGTAGCATAATAATATTTGGTACTCTGTCTATCTAATTATGTCATTCCTACAATGTAAGAGGTATGTGTTCAGCAAAGTGAAAACTGATTGATAAATTATTTTTTGATAACCCATTCGAGAAAAATTTGGTAAATGATGGGCTTGTTTTATGTCTTCGCGTGATCTACTTACATATTGTTAATTATAGTTATTAGGTTTCCAGTTTTAAATAAAATAATAACATAAAAATATTACAGAAGCGTTACGAGATAATGACTAAAACGCCAGTGTCTCGCAACCGTGACAGTTATCTACCTCTAGAGCGGATGTGGGCCTACCTCACCATCCAGCAGCTACTAGACGAGCGGCACATCACCGACCTCAGCGACGACGACGAAAAGAGTCCTGCCAAAAAAGCCCTCGCTCTTGCTCTGAAGGTATTCATCCCTTTGCTTAAAAGAAAATATAATTTGCTGTGCGTTGCTAATCTAGTGAAGGGAAAACTTTGTACTGCTTTTTAAACCTGATGCGCGCACGGAGGAGTGTGAGGCTTGGCATAGGTAAAGTATTGTATGTAGGAAAAGTGCAGCAAGTTAAAATTTATATATACTAGCTAAAAGTACAACTTTGTAATGGATCAAGAATTCTTATAAAAAAAAATTAAAAAGAATTGTCTGCAAAATATATGTTATTGATATTGACCTTGGCCAGACTATGGTCTGGACATTGTCGGAAACTGAGAGATTATCCGACATTTTTACATCTAACGTGGTACTACTACAAAATATTTTTTTTTTTAGTTTTCTTACAGATGGCGTTAGTAATACAATAAAAATCTAATTAATGAAAATTGTTATATCTTCTTTTTTTTTAAATTTGGATAAAATAATATTTTTATGATTGATAACACATCTAGACATGAATCGAAAATACTATGTCAAAGCGCAAACCTAAAAGTACCACACTTACCACAAAAAGTTTTTTTGGAAAAACTCATTCAAAGGGCTAATATGAACTTAGAGGGTTGTATTGGTGTTTTTAATGATAATAATTCTGTAAACACATAATCGCTGCGGTCGCGATTCATATTTTGTTAAATATACAACCTAACCCTGACCTGCAAATTCCAAAAAACGCAAGAAAATTTGAATTTCGAGGGCCACCCTGGAGCTTCCACCTTAATTGAGAAATTAGTTTTAAATAACATTTTATCAGTTTCTAGAGTATTATGTTAATACACAACACAATGCGTCAGTGATTTGATCTTTAATTTTTGGTACTTTAAACCTCTTCTTTATTTATTTTTGACTTTTAGTTATATTTATAGTTTGGTTTATTTATTTTTAATGTAATTAATATAAAATATAACTAATAATACAGAAAGAAACATTAACGTTTACATTTTTTTAACAAAATATCTTCCCCGCAATGAAATGAGCGCCGCCCTCGTGGCAGTAAAACTCGTGGATTGTACATGTTATTATTAACAATAGAATATTTTAATTAAAGATGTTGTAGAAGGTATTAGAATAACAAGACAACATTTAAGACATTTTAAATTTTCTACTAAGTTTTTTTTTTAATTTTTTACTAAAGCTACTTTTTATTCAAAATGTTTTCTTTTACAATTTTAGTACGAGTTCGTGACCCCGCTGACGTCGCTAGTGGTGGTGAAACCTAACGCTACAAGTGCTGTGGATGCGGAATCCGTAGATAAAGGTGATTGAATCATACAAATTATATATTATACTAGCTGTTCCCCGCGACTTCGCCCGCGTGGAATTTTCTTATAATATTAGCTATCTGCCAGCGAAAGTCCCATCCAAATCGGTTCACAGGTTCTCGCGTGATGCGTGTTCAGACAGACGTCGTGTTTGAGTTTTATTATCTTTAGCACCTTTACAGCTTTTGAAAATGTGTATTTTAATAAAGGGACCCAGACAGGTTATAAATTTTAAAAACATGTATAGGTAAATAAACTAGGGAAACGTTTAAATTACGTGGTAGAGCCAAGCTGCAGCTATATTATGGTTGTAGCACGAATGGGTCGACACAAATGCGGTAGGTCCCATGCTTTCACAGAATGGCAGCGTCAAATAGCAGCTTAATGCTGCGACCTGCGATGATTTGTAGTGTAGAGAACCGGAGATCCTTTTTGCTAAAAACGAGGCATCCCATCATGGTCCTCAGGGGTGGCAACGCATCTGCTTTTTGATTTTTAGTCGAGGATAAATGTAGATGTCTATGGGCCACAGTATCCACTTACCATCAGGTGGGCTGTATGCTCGTTTGTCAATTTTATTCTATAAAAAAACATTTTAGTGCGTAATAATCACAACGCAACAACTTGTAATTACTCAAGTATCCAGCTTAGAAACAATTGAAATTTATCATAATATTATATTATTTCGGGTTCCGTGTGGTGGAAGATCAAAATAATCCATCATCTTATTTCGTCCCGTTGTTGTCGCTAGAGGCGACTATGGGATATACCAGAAAGATCTTATGGCGTGTTCCGATACATAATCGTAGCGGTATAACCGTTATGACAGTCGTAAAATGCGCAAACTGGCGACAAACAGCAAGCAGCAGTGTCAAAAGTGCGAGACGTCTGGTACTGTCATCATCTGCCAAGTGTAATGTTTAAGGAAAACCCTTCCTACAACGGGATCTTCTTCTTCTTAATAACTGGCTTTACGGCTCTGGGATCTAGCCCTTCTGAGCCAGAAGGTACGATATATTATAATAATTATCCTTCATAGTATACTGCTTCACAATATGTTGATGCGTCACATTGTGCAGCCCTTGGGAGATTTTGACGGCAACTTGAGCCAGCTGACAGCTGACGGTTGGCGATGGTATCTCAAGGCACCTAAGCAGACAGACACCTTATTTTGAGAATCACATCACCATTAGAGCACTTGTTTCTCAGTTTCCACTAATAGTTCACATGCGCAGACACTTAATACATAAAATCGCACCACTTTTACATATCAAAGTCCACTTCAAACCATTATTTAAACAATAATACAGGAGCAGCAAACCGCCGCCGTACAAGTTCCCGCCAAAACCACCCCCTACCACGGGAGAAGCGCATGTCCCGCAGAGTACTTTTCCAGGCTGATATAGATAGAAGAAAAAGTTTTATCTTTTTTTTTACAGAATCACAACAAACGAGCACACAGTCCACCTGCACGGCTAGCATGGGCTGGGGACAAAAATTTTATCCCCCGATTATATCCACTGACAAGAGATAAAATTATCTTGTCCCTATGCCGAAGCACGGCAACGGGGACAAGTATATCCCCGTTTGACGTAACGAGTAGACATATATCTCCCGTCCGTAGCATGGAGCCAAATGAAAGATAAAACATTATGCTTTTTTGACATTTGAAAGGGAAAATTTAATCCTAGTCCATTGAACGTGGGTTTAAGTTTATATTCATACAAAAAATCTATCTAAATCTAAGTTTATCTCCCATTTTATCTACTTTGGATATTATATCCACCGGTGTGCCCATGCTCGAAGGGTGGATAAAACTCAGCGAGGGAATAAACATTTTCTCCTTTCCCCGGGGATAAAATTGTCTCCTGCCCATGCTAGCCCTGCTGATGATAAGTGGTTGCTGTGGCCCATAGACATCTACATCTATCTTTGTTTGCGAATTAAAATGTAGATGCGTTGTCAGCCGTGAGGACAACATAGAATGCCCCTTTTACAGTAAAAAGGGTCTCCGGTTCTCTACACTCACACACACGAACACAGCAGAATTAAGCTGCTATTTTACGCTGGTATTCTGTGAGAGCGTGGTCCTTCCCCGGTCGAGCCGACCCATTCGTGCTACAACTATACTATTAATATAGCTGCAGCATGGCTCTACCACGTAACAATGGGCTATATCTGTTACTATCACGTATAATCTAACTTTCCTAAGCTCTTAAATTTCATAAAAGTATAACTCGTCGAATGTAGTTACAGTGCGGAATGTAGTACGTAGCGTCAATTAAAAACGCGTTCTATCTAAAAACGTGTTTAGTCCCATGAAAAAGGGAGTAATTCCCAGGGGAGGATTCTAGTTGTAAAGAAGGCATTCAGTAATAACTGCTATTTAACTTGGGTATTTAACTCTATCAAGATCTGCGTGAAGGAAAAACCGCAAATGTAAAAAGGAATTCAATTTTCAATGTTTGATTTCAGAGGCAGGCGCTCCATTCAGCCCCTGTAAGTAATTTATAATCTTTCATTTATCGGATACTTTAACAAAATTTTTAGCTCTACAGAATAAAAAATAAACACCGTCTTTTATCTTTCGATATAAATAGAAAATAAATAATAAAATTCAACCTGCTAATCCTGTGCCTAATAAGAAATTCCATGCAACAATTAATTTTCTTAAATGTTTTTTTTATCAGCATTACCGGGTTTCGCTCCATTACGACCTAGTGCCGGTTAGTTATTTTTATATTTTATATTGTTATAAAATTGTTTTAGATGAAATTTTAAAGCCTAAACAGTCTAAAATATAATTAAATGTATCATCATCATCATTAATTTCATCAATTTCACATTGCCTTCCAACTGATGTTGAACTTCCCGCGGAAAGCTAGTCACGTAGTGGCACTGCAAGAATATTCACTACCTCATATCATCCCGTGGGTGCCTTAAGAGGCTACAGAGGGGACAAACCAGTTATACCCATACCTTAGCAGTGTCTTCCTAATAAAAACTAAAAAAAACAACTGCGTTGCCAACCCGCCTGCTAAGTATGACGACTATAGCAAATATCCTTCTTATGAGGCAAGGTATAGAAGAAGCCTATATTTAGCGTTGGACTTTTAATGGGCTGTAACGATGTTGATCACTTTCAAGTAGAGGAAGCGTTTTTTAAAGTAGAAAATAAAAGTTAATGTGTAAAAAAAGTAAATTAATGTTTTTTATAGAATAAGAAGAACAAACGAGCCCACAGTCCAATGATGGTAAGTGGAAGCTGTAGTCCATAGACATCTTCATCTATCCTCGATGAAGAATTAAAATTCAGATGCTTTGTCACTCGTTGCATTCAGGACTAAGATGAAATGCCTCGTTTCCAGTCAAAAGGGTTTACGGACCTCTACACCCTTCTACATACGAAAAATAGCAGCATAACTGCTATTTTACGCTGGGATTTTGTGAGAACGTAGTCCTTTCCCGGTCGAGCTGGCCCATTCATGCTTCAACTATAATATTTTTGCAGCATGGCTCTATCTCGCTTCGTTTAGCAACAATCTCCTTTCTCATAAGGCTATGCCAGTGCCTGTTAGCGGATTTCACATATCTTCGAAATATTTAATCCTGTTTGATGCTATCCGTTCATATATTATATTACAATAAAACTTAGTATTTTCCTTTTCTTAAATTGAATACTTAATATTACTTTATAGAATCCTAAATAAATCGAAATTACTACTACTTACTTAAATTACTACTTTCGTATAATCTATTGCCCTCAACAAGGTATCATAAAAGAAAGTTTATATTTGAGTAGCTCACTGCGCAAAAGCAACAAATCTGAGGGGCGCGTGGGATATGAGGAATTAGGACTTCAGCCGCTACGGGTGTTTTTCGCAGGCTAAATATAACTAAAACACATTCTCGTAAGCAGACCGCACGTTCTGTGTGCGAGAATAAAAAAAAAACAGTGTATTGGATGATTATAGCACGGAGGAAGTTTTGCAGTCATTGTGGTTTGCATAATTTAAATGATGTACCACGTAATTTCCTTATTCGGAAATGGATTTAAAAAAATTGAGGAGAGAGGTTCAACCCTGGATAAACCAAAATCCGGGCGACCAAGATCATTAAAAAGGGGCGAATCCGTAGAGCGTATAATCAAATAATCCAATTGGTGCGGGAATTAAAAGCTCAGTATGCCAGTCGTAGGCTTCAATTAATTAATTTGTTTCCAACATTTAATAACATCTTGTTTACTGATGAGTCATACCCACTTCAACAGCCATATAAACTTGCAAAATTGTTACGTTACTGGAGTGAAACGAATCCAAAACGCAAGCATGACAAACACTATTATTCGCATAAAGTCACTTTATGTGCTGCTATGTCGGCACCTAGAATAATCGGTCCGTACTTTTTCGAAGACTAGTACTATAAATAAAGGAATGATATAACATGCACTGCCAGTTAAAAATAGTCTATGGAGGAGGACTATGTTCAGCTGCGTGTGGACTTTTGATAAATATCGTAATGAATAATGATACTTGCATGTCTAAGAAATAAATAATATCTAGGACAAATGAAGTCCGGCAATATGCACTGATACAGCGCGGTGGATTATCGTTTCATAATCCGCTCAAAAATGAAAGAAGGCCTATGATAGGAAGGCCCTGCAGTAGATAGTGTATAGGATGTACTTCAACTTTTTTAATTATAATAATATAATTTAAAAAAAACATGCGTGAGTGTAGTGGAACAATCGGTTGGAACGAAGTTCCTTTCGTAGTACTTATATTATTATTGATAAACGTATTGTATTATTGATTAACAAATACAAATAAACGAATTACTAGCGTCTATTAAAATGAAGCGTCATTTAAAATAAATTAATATTTCGTTCATGGTATGATAAGAAAAAGTGCGAGAGAGATGGATATTATTCCATCTCGCTTCCTTTAGCCGCCCAGGCCATCTACGTCAGAAGAGGCCGTGACGGAAAAATCTTACACTTTTTGTCGCCTAGCCTAGCCGCCACCCGCGAAATCAGTACCATCCGATAAAGAACTTCATTCCAATAAAAATAAACGTCAATTATTATAATCTTCACACTTATCTTTTGATGAATATTATTTTGTTTTGTTTTGTAGCTCAATCGGGCGCGTTCAGTGGTGTGCAAGGATACCCCGGAGGTAAGTGTTCTTTTTAATATACGCAACACATATTACGATTTTAAAGCAAAGCTCTAACTTTTCATTCACAATATAATTAATGTGGTTTTTATCATATGCATATCACCTATTTACGCACATATTTGGGTATAACACGTTTCTATTCTGTTTCTGAAATTATATACATATGTACATATTTACGACGACGAAATTTATTTGACCACGTTAGAAAGATGGAATTTCAGAAACAGAATAGAAACGTGCTGCCATCCGTATAGCAATGAATGTTACCGGTTTGCAACATATCATTGATATGCAGAAGAAACAGCGTTGGTGATAGCACGCAGCCTTGTGGTACACCAGCGTTAATAGGCTTGTAATCGGAGCATGCACCGTCTACTATACCAAGCCGACCCCTTCCACGCTATCCGTGAATTTCTGCAACATCAGGGGACTTCACTCGAACCTAAATGCCGTCCACTACCATCTCGAGACGGCGAAGCCGGCCTTGCTCTTTCTGACCGAGACGCAGGTTTCCTCTCCGGCTGATATTTCGTATCTCTCCTACCCGGGGTACAAATTGGAGCACTCCTTTGTGCCTCGGGCTGGAGTTTGCGTGTATGTCAGAGAGGACATCTGTTCTCGACGCCTCGGCAGTCTTGAAGGTTCGGACCTGTCCATCATTTGGCTACGCGTAGACAGCGACGACCATCCGCGCGTCTACGGGTGCCTCTATAGGTCCTATAGCGGTAATGCCGAAACAGACCGACTCATCGACCACGTCCAAATGGCTACAGATTCCTTGCTACAATATGTGCCATCCGCAGAGATCGTGATCCTTGGCGATTTTAACGCCCACCACGCCGAATGGATAGGTTCACGTTTAACCGATCATGCGGGAAGATCTTTTTATGACTTTGCTTTGGCATATGGTCTGACACAACTGGTTACTTCGCCTACGCGGATTCCAGGTATGGAGAATCATACGCCCCTGTTGGACCTTCTACTGACCTCTCATCCGGCCGGATATCAGGTTTCCGTCGATGCCCCTCTCGGCTCTTCGGACCATTGTCTGATCCGGAGTGTGGTGCCACTCACGCTCCCCTCACGGTTGCGTTCTGCAGGTTGCCGCCATGTTTAGCATTACAGGTCGGCGGATTGGGACGAAATGCGGTCTTTCTTTGCAACCTACCGATGGGGGCGGGTTTGCTTCTCGCCGGATGATCACAGCGCTGTTGCTGACTCTGTCACTGATGTGGTGCTACAGGGAATGGAACTATTTATTCCATCATCTGTGGTACCCATCGGAGGCAGATCTCAGCCTTGGTTTGGTCGCTCCTGTAAGACTGCATTACGCAGTAAGCAGGAGTGTTATCAAGCCTGGGCTGCGGCTTCGGAGACTCAGGATGTAAACACCAGCACACTTAAAAAGAAGTATAACTTCGCCTCCAGGTCCTTCAAAAGAGTTATTGCCAAGGCAAAGTCAGAGCACATAGGCAGAATTGGCGAGAAACTAGTTCGCCTTCCTTCGGGAACCCGAGCATTCAAGTCTCTCGCCAAGGCTGTCCAAGGGAATTTCTGTAAGCCATCACTACCATCTCTGCACAGGGAGGATGACTCACTGGCCCAAGCCGCAAAAGACAAAGCTGACCTTTTAGGCTCCCTTTTTGCGTCCAACTCGACTCTTGATGACGGGGGGAAAACACCGCCGACCATCCCGCGGTGTGAGTGCTCCATGCCGGATGTGCGGTTTACACAGCGCTCGGTTTCCAAAGAACTCCTCTCCCTGGACATCCAGAAGTTGAGTGGGCCTGACGGAATCCCCCCAATCGCGCTGAGGACGTGTGCTCCGGAGCTGGCACCGGTCCTAACGCGTCTTTTCTGGTACTCCTACTCCCAAGGCGTAGTCCCGAATTCATGGAAGACAGCTTTTGTCTACCCGATCCCTAAAAAAGGCGACCGCTCAAACCCGTCCAACTATAGGCCTATCGCGATCACCTCCTTGTTCTCCAAAATAATGGAATCCATTATTAACTGCCAGCTCATGCGGTACCTTGAAGATCACCAGCTGATTAGTGACCGCTAATACGGTTTTCGTCGGGGTGATCAGCAGATCAGGTTTCGATCAGCTGGTGATCTTCTGGTCTACCTGACCCATAGACGGGCGGAGGCAGTAGAGTCCAAGGGGGAGGCGTTGGCCGTTAATTTGGACATTGCGAAGGCCTTCGATCGGGTTTGGCACAAAGCGCTTCTTTCGAAGCTCCCTTCCTATGGGCTTCCCGAGAAATTGTGCAATTGGATCACCAGCTTCCTTGCAGATCGGAGCATCAAGGTCGTTGCAGACGGTGCATGCTCCGACTACAAGCCTATTAACGCTGGTGTTCCACAAGGCTGTGTGCTATCACCAACACTGTTTCTTCTGCATATCAATGAGATGTTGCTAACTGGTAACATTCATTGCTATGCACAGGTGATGCTCTATACATCGGCCGTGCCAATATTTCTCGGGAAAACATCGCCGAGTACCGGAACAAACTTGTGTCTGAAGTCGAGTCTTTGCTGAACAAAGTCTCGGATTGGAGGTGACTAAATCTAGTCCAGTTTAATCCTCAGAAGACACAAGTTTGCGCGTTTACCGCTAAAAAGAACCCCTTTGTCGTATCTCCTCAGTTTCAAGGCACTCCCCTTCTTGCCTCAGCCAGTATCGGAATCCTCGGAGTCGGACATATCGAGTGACGTGCAGTTTCGTGGTCACTTGGAAGAGAAGATCAAATTGGCCTCTAAAAAGCTTGGCGTGCTCAGCAGAGCGGGACAGTATTTCATGCTGGCACACCGCATGCAACTTTGCAAGGCGCAGGTTCGGCCTCACGTGGAATACTGTTCCCATCTCTGGGCAGGGGCTCCCCAGTGCCAGTTCCTTCCACTTGACCGCATCCAGCGCAGAGCGGTGCGAATCGTCGACGACCGAGTCCTTTCCGATCGGCTCGATTCATTGGCACTGCGAAGAGATGTTGCATCTCTTTACATTTTCTTTCGCATCTACCATGGGGAGTGCTCTGAGGAATTGTTCGGATTAATCCCAGCCGCCAAATTTCACGACCGCACATCGCGGCAGAACTCCCGATACCATCCACACCATCTGGATGATTGACGGTCCACCACTGTGCGATTTAAAAGATGTTTTCTTCCTCGCACGACTTCCTTGTAGAATCGATTACCATCAGCGATTTTTCCGGACCGATATGACTTAGGGACCTTCAAGAAAAGAGCGTACTCCTTTTTAAAAGGCCGGCAACGCATCTGCAATTCCCTCCCTGGTGTTGCAGTTGTTCATGGGCGGCGGTAGTCACTTACCATCAGGTGAGCCGCATGCTCGTTTGCCCCCTCTCCTATAAAAAAACTATGACCTTGATCCTCCGATCATCCAGAAAGCTGGTGATGCAATAGAACAATTTCTCGGGAAGCCCATAGCAAGAAAGCTTCGAAAGAAACGCTTTGTGCCAGACCCGATCGAAGGCTTTCGCTATGTCCAAACTAACGGCCAATGCCTCCCCCTTGGACTTGATCGCCTGCACCCATCTATATGTTAGGTAAACAAGAAGATCACCAGCTGAGCGACCCCGACGGAAACCGTATTGGCGGTCAAAAATCAGCTGGTGCTCCTCAAGGTACCGCATGAGCTAGCAGTTAATAATGGACTCCATTATTTTCGAGAACAAGGAGGTGATGACGATAGCCCTGTAGTTGGACGGATCAGAGGGGTTACCTTTTTTAGGGATCGGGTGCACGAAAGCTGTCTTCAATGAATTCGGGACAACGCCTAGGGAGCTAACTGTGGAGCGCACGTCCTCAGCACAATTGGCGGGATTCCATCAGGCCCACTCGACCTGTGTATATCCAAGGAGAAGAGTGCGATTCACCGGCGCTGCGAAGAGATGGTGCATCTCTTTGCGTATTTTATCGCATCTACCACGTGGAGTGCTCTGAGGAAATTGTTCGGATTAATTCTAGCCGCTCAATTTCACCATCGCACATCGCGATAAAACTCGCAACACCATCCATACCATCTCGATGATTGGCAGTCCACCACTGTGCGATTTAGAAGATGTTTTCTTCCTCGTACAACTTCCTTGTGAAATCGATTACCACCAGCGATTTTTCCGGACCGATACGACTTAGAGACCTTCAAGAAAAGAGCCTACTCCTTTTTAAAAGGCCGGCAACGCATCTGCAATTCCCCTGGTGTTGCAGTTGTTCATGGGCGGCGGTAGTCACTTACCATCAGGTGAGCCGCATGCTCGTTTGCCCGCTAACCTATAAAAAAAAACTTAAGGAATTCCCGTTATCGTAGGCTCATATCCGATATCGCTCAGTGGTCCTCCTGCACCACCAACAGCACTTTCCGCTGCTTACGAAGAGACCGATTTCGAAGATGATTATGGTGAGAAATAAAATAAAAATATCACAAAAGCTTTTGTATGTAACTATGTAATCAATTTGAAGTTTTGTTTATATTTGCATTCTTTAAATGGATTTTTTTTAACTTTTATCATTGGCGGCAGCATAAACAGGGTTATAAATTGTAACGTGCTTATTTTCATCTCGAAGTTTAGTTATCATTTTGGTGGCTAAAATGCACGGGCAGTTTTACTTCGGGGTGCTTTCAACAGAACTTGATCCAGCAACTCACGGGTGGGTAATTAACTATTTTATGTTCATTTCAAAATGTTATTCACTTAAGAGACGATTTAGTGTACAACTTTCCAAAATCTCATTTTTAATTATAAACTTTTAATAGAATTCTGTGTCCTAATTAATAACTTCTAAACAAATTTTTTCGCTCTAGATGTTACACATAATAATTATATTTATTATATAAAAAATAGTCAATAAATTTATATGGAACTGGTGAACCATTGATATTTTAAAGTAGGTAAGCAATCAGACCTAACGAGGAATGTAATGCAGCGTCAGCGACACGGGAATAGTCTCTACAGATAGGTTTCAAAACGTTGATACACGCAAGTACTGACATTTGTATAAATTCCTATAATCGTTCCACTGCTGAACTCATGTTTCTTACGCTCTGCATTGAAGTAACGTATAGGAAACTTCATTTAAGGCACTAAATATTCTTTCCACATTTTATTTTATTATTTAAAGCGACCTATAATAAATAGGTCTTAAATTTAAACCTAGTGTAGGGTACTAGGTTTTAATTACTGTATCGTGTACTCAGCTTTTATGTATAAATTATCAAACAACCATAGGCGGAACATTTATTGCAGGGTGATTTCAGACTATACAAACCCTTGTTCAGTTGGATTCGATCACCAATTCCATTTCATGAATAAATTATCAAACAACCGTACGTGGAACATTTATTACAGGGTGATTTCAGACTATACAAACCCTTGTTCCGTTGGATTCGATCACCAATTCAATTTCATGATCATTGCCGACAATTTCAAAAATTTACATTCTCTTCAGAGCCGGTCTCCGATAATAACTGATATATTACTTCAGGTCATCGATATAATATATGTACTACGCACTAGATTTCGCATTTCGAACATTGACTATGTTCTACTGAACTGTACTCCAATCCGTATACTAAACTAAATATTGCGTAAATTCAAATTTTTTGAATTCCATAAGATAATTATTATTACGTTTTATTAAACATGTTTCTATGTTTGTTTAGATTAAAATAAGAGTATTTTATATTAAATTCTTATATTTATTTTATATTAGTGTCTTATTTTATATTAAATTAAAGTCTTCGCGCATACTCGACTCTACTATCTCCCGTGCATGCGCGAAGACATAGAGTAGCGCACAATTTTTGTTTGGAATAGCTCCTCTGGTACATAGTACATATAACTCAATGCTTCAGGTCCCTGTGAATGCCGGTGTAAACGAATCCACTACCACATATCACCCCGTGAGTGTCGTAAACAAGTTGTAAGAGACAAAATAGAGAAACTGGAACAGGAAATGGGCAACACCAACTTTCTGATCACAACTCAAAATAATAAAAATCGCAATCGGTCGCAACCCGCCTGCCAAATGTAGTAACTAAGGTAAATATCCCCCTATGGAGCAATATACCAGGGAGGCTTTATGGTACGACTAGTTTGTGCGACTAAGTACTTATACCCATCGATCACTAATAAAAAACTAGATATACAATCAGTGACATAAAATGTCCTTACCGTATGTGCGCCCACTCGAACTTTTGGGTGCACTTTTAATTTGTACGTAACTTTGTGAATACAACTTTAGGCAATGTACTTAAGGTTGAATTAACATTAATGTATATTTGTTTCAACTAGAATTACGTCAAAACAATTGGCGACAGTTTTTGGAGAACTTTTGCATGGGATTGTGTATCTTTTTTTATAGAATTGGGGGCAAACGAGCATGCGGCTCACCTGATGGTAAGTGACTACCGCCGCCCATGAACAACTGTAACACCAGGGAAACCAGGGGAATTGCAGATGCGTTGCCGACCTTTTAAAAAGGAGTAATCTCTTTTCTTGAGGTTCCTAAGTCGTATCGGTCGGGAAAAATCACTGGTGGTAATTGATTCCACAGGGAAGTTGTGCGAGGAAGAAATCTTAATCGCACAGTGGTGAACCGCCAATCATCCAGATGGTGTAGATGGTATCGGGAGTTCTATAGCTATGTGCGTTTGTAAAATTTGGCGGCTGGGATTAATCCGAACAATTCCAAAAATGCAAAGGGATGCAACATCTCTTCGCAGCGCCAATGAATTGAGCCGATCGGAAAGGACTCGGTCGTCGACAATTCGAGCCGCTCTGCGCTGGATGCGGTCAAGTGGAAGGAGCTGGCACTGGGGAGCCCCAGCCCAGAAATGGGAACAATATTCCATGTGAGGCTGAACCTGTGTCTTATAAAGTTGCAGGCGTTGTGCCTGCATGAAATATTGACCCGCTCTGCTGAGCACGTCAAGTTTTTAGAGGCCAATTCGGCCTTCTCTTCCAAGTGACCACGAAACTACACATCACTCGATATGTCGACCCCGAGGATTCCGATACTGGCTGAGGCAACAAGGGGAGTGCCTTGAAACTGAGGAGATACGACAAAGCGGTCCTTTTTAGCGCTAAACGCGCAAATTTGTGTCTTTTGAGGATTAAACTGGACTAGATTTAGTCGCCCCCAATCCGAGATTTGTTCAGCAAAGACTCGACTTCAGACACAAGTTTGTTCCGGCACTCTGCGACGTTTTCCCGAGAAATATTGGCACGGCCGGTGTATTGAGTATCACTAGTGCTGTCATCAGCATAGCAATGAATGTTACCGGTTTGCAACATATCATTGATATGCAGAAGAAACAGCGTTGGTGATAGCACGCAGCCTTGTGGAACACCAGCGTTAATAGGCTTGTAGTCGGAGTATGCACCGTCTACCACGACCTTGATGCTCTGATTTGCAATAAAGCTGGTGATCCAATTGCACAATTTCTCGGGAAGCTTATAGGAAGGGAGCTTCGAAAGAAGCGCTTTGTGCCAAACCCGACCGAAGGCCTTTGCAAAGTCCAAACTAACGGCCAACGCCTCCCCCTTGGACGCTACTGCCTCCGCCCATCTATGATTCAGGAAGACCAGAAGATCACCAGCTGATCTACCACGACGAATCTAAGTAATATCTAGTTTTTATTAGTGACCGATGATTATACTCCATAAATAACACGTATATTTTTGTGTTGTGAGTAAGTTCACCATTTGCACGAACACTGTGCCGATACACAAGTAGCAAAATTAAAAATTTTGTACAACTAACTTCGATATAAATAAAATATGAACATCATCAATGTAGTCGAAGTCAATTAAATGCGAATTATTAAGAATAACTCAAATACTACTTGTCAGATCTTGATCAAATTTATATGCGACCACATGAGAAGTACCAGCTTTAAAATAAAAAAAAATCAATCTTCAAAATCAGTTCAAAAATGTCTGAGTAACACATCAAAAATACAGTCGAATTGTGAACTTCGTCCTTTTTCTAAATCGGTTAAATACTCTTCTCACGGTAGCACAGCAGTGGGTCACTGATTACCGCTGCATGGCGGTAGAAATAAGGCAGAGGGTAGTAGCAAATTAGACAGATTACTAGGCAGAAAGCGAACTCTATCCCTTGTACTCTCTTTGTCTATTTGCTCAAATGGCTTAGGCTGGAATATAAGCCCTTTGACCATTAGGCCACATTCACTTATATATATATATATATATATATATATATATATATATATATATATATATATATATATATATATATATATATATGAAAATTTCAAACTTATAGCTCATTACGTAAACCAATTTTATAATTCCTTACAGGTAGTATGCTGCCACAATCAATTTCTTTGCAGTCAGCCTATGGTAAGAATATTTTACTTAAACCTAAACTATCTTAAATCCTACCACTTTGCTAAATTAAAACATCGAAAATATGTCAACATATATTATTAATAAGTAGGTAAACAAAATCAAAGGTTTGTCCACAATACCAAGAACATATTATATTATTAAGTACTACGTAACAATACCATGTCCCCTGTATATTGTATATATTAGGTCCTTGCATATGAAATTGGCGTTTTGTACGGGAGGAATATAAAGTATTTTTTTTTAAATATATTTAATTAATCAAAGTATGCGCCGTTGTTCTCTATGCACTTTTGCCATCTCATAGGTAGTTCATTGATTCCTTTACTAAAAAAACAGTGGGGGCGAGAATCAATAAACTAAATACAATTGAACTAAAAATAATAATTGAAGGCGGTTTGGACTTCTGCATCGAAGTTGAATTTTATTCCTTGTAAGAAGTTGTCCAAATCCCGGAAAAATGGTAATTTGTTGGAGCAAGGTCCGGGGAGTACGGTAGATGTCGCAGAAATTCCAATTGTAGCTCATCTAACTTAGTGGTTCTTTATTGTGCAGTGTGTGGTCTTGCGTTGTCGTGAAGCAGCAGTGGCCTAGAGCGATTGACCAATCTCGGTTGTTTAGCAGCTAGTTCTTCCTTCATGGTTGGCTGTTGGTGACAGTAGATATCTGCCGTAATCGTTTGGCCAGATTTTAGAAAGCTGTAGTGAACGACACCGGCGCTAGTCCATCAAACACTCATAAGTAACTTTTTCTGAGTCAATTTTCGTTTAGGGCGGTATTTGGCTGGGTCTCCAGGGTTCAGCTATTACGACGAGCGCTTCCGATTATCGTACAGTATCCTCTTTTTATCACAAGTAATGATTCGATATAAAATCCCCTCATTATTGTGTCGGTTGAGCAAAGTAACACAGCAGTCGACAAGTCGAGTTGTTTGCAAGTTCGATTCACTCAATTCATGAGGTACCCATCGTTCAAGTTTTTTTTACTTTCCCGATTTGCTTCAAGTGGATTAATACAGTTTTATCACTTACCTCGAAGCCTGCAGCTATCTCTGAGGTGCTTTGTGATGGATCCGCTTCCACAATAGCCTTTAATACTTCATTTTCCACTTTGGTCTCCGGCCGTCCACGGGGTTGGTTCTGAAGGTCGAAATTCCCAGAACGAAAACGTTGAAACCAAAAACGTACCGTGCTTACTATTGCAACACCAGCACCGTACACACTTCATTAATCCTTCGAGCTGTTTCTGCAGCACTGGTGCCACGGTATAACTCGTACTCGCAAATATACCGATATTTCATGTTTTCCATTGTGCGGTAATAAGCGACGCCAAAGAAAAAATAATGAGGAAAAAACAAATGAATGACTGTTTTCAAAACTCAAATGTACCAGCTGAATGAATTTATAAATACGAATTTGGAATTCTTAACCAAAGAGGAGATATTTCAGATCAAAGTGGTCAGTACGACAAAACGCTAATTTCATATGTAAGGAACTAATAAATAAAATCGTTTTCAGTGCTTGTAGAACTACAGACCGATTTCCCTTCTGAGTCGCGTCTACGTGCTGTTTTCGAGAGTCATTACGAATCGTCTCGCAAGCAGACTCGACGACTTCCAGCCTCCCGAACAAGCCGGTTTCGGAAAAGGCTTTAGCACCATAGACAACATACAACCCTTCGGCAAATTGTACAGAAGACCGAAGAGTACAATCTGCCACTTTGTCTTGCGTATGTGGACTATGAGAAAGCCTTTGATTCCGTCAAAATTTGGGCGGTACTGCAGTCCTTCCAGCGGTGCCAAGTGGCATGTCGGTATATCGAATTGCTGAAGTGTTTGTACAGTAGGGCTACGATGGCTATCCGAGTACAGAACCAGAGTACGAAACCTATCCAACTGCAGAGAGGTGTAAGACAGGGTGACGTAATATCCTCGAAACTCTTCACCGCTGCATTGGAAAACATTTTCAAGCTACTAGACCAGAAAGGATACGGTATCAACGTAAATGGCGAGTACATCACTTACCTTCGATTTGCCGACGATATAGTCCTTATGGCAGAATCGCTGGAGGACCTAAGCACTATGCTCAATGACCTGAATAGTGTCTCCCAACGGATAGGTCTTAAAATGAACATGGACAAAACAAAAATCATGTTTAACGTCCATGTCATACCATGCCGGTAGTTGTTGGGAGAACTAAGCTCGAAGTTGTTGACGAATATGTTTATCTGGGACAAATAGTCCGACTAGGTAAGTCCAATTTCAACCGAGAGGTCAATCGACGGATTCAACTCGGCTGGGCAGCGATCGGGAGATTACGACATATATTCTCGTTAGACATACCTCAGAGCCTCAAAACTAGATTGTTCAACCAATGCGTGTTGCCAGTGATGACCTATGGATCTGAGACGTGGTCCTTCACTGTTGGCCAAGCTCAATGCTCAATGCAATGAAAAGGCAATGCTCGGCGTTTCTCTGAGTGATAGACTTAAAAACGAGGATATCCGCAGTAGAACCAGAGTAACCTACATAGCCCAAAGAATTAGTATGCTGAAGTGGCAATGGGCCGGCTTTATAGCTCGAAGAACCGACAACCGATGGGGAAGATAGGTTCTCGAGTGGCAGCCTCGTACTGGCAGGCGAAGTGTAGGGCGTCCCCCCACTAGATGGAGTGACGATCACCTGGTAAGACATGCAGGAAGTCGATGGATGCAGGTGGCTCAGGACCGTGCTGTGTGGCACTCCTTGGGGGAGGCCTATGTTCAGCATTGGATTTGTGAAGGGCTGTAATGATGATGATATATATATTATAATCCACCTAAAAGAAATAACCATCAGGTGGACTGTGCGCTCGTTAAACACCTATACACTACAAAAAATATTTTAAATAAATTCTGCAATGATCACCGCTTCTGCATCCGCTTCTTCTTTCCGCTGCTTCTTTTAAAGGTGACCTTACTTATTCTTTTTCAGACATGATGCCAACTGGAGTGTTTCAGCTACAATCAAGTAAGGATTTACTATTTATGCATACTGCAATTTTATCAACATCTTTCTATCCGTAGCATCCGCTTCTTCTTTCCGCTGCTTCTTTTAAAGGTGACTTTACTTATTCTTTTTCAGACATGATGCCAACTGGAGTGTTTCAGCTACAATCAAGTAAGGATTTACTATTTATGCATACTGCAATTGGACGTAGTTATACAAAAACGTTCCAACCCACAAGTCATTCAAAAATAAGTTAGATATACAGATCCATTTATTTTGACATCTTCGCGAAGATCTGAAAATAAGTAGATCTGCATATTTAACTCATTTTTAATGACTGGTAGGTTGGAACGTTTTTGTATAACTACGTCATATGAAGATATCAAAATAAGTAGATTTGTATATTTAACTCATTTTATAACGACTTGTGGGTTGGAACGTTTTTGTATAACTACGTCATATGAAGATGTCAAAATAAGTAGATCAGTATATTTAACTCATTTTATAACGACTTGTGGGTTGGAACGTTTTTGTATAACTACGTCATATGAAGATGTCAAAATAAGTAGATCAGTATATTTAACTCATTTTTGAATGACTATTGGGTCGGAACGTTTTTGTATAACTACGTCATATGAAGATGTCAAAATAAGTAGATCTGTATATTTAACTCATTTTTGAATGACTTTTGGGTCGGAACGTTTTTGTATAACTACGTCATATGAAGATGTCAAAATAATTAGATCTGTATATTTAACTCATTTTTGAATGACTTTTGGGTCGGAACGTTTTTGTATAACTACGTCATATGAAGATGTCAAAATAAGTAGATCTGTATATTTAACTCATTTTTGAATGACTTTTGGGTCGGAACGTTTTTGTATAACTACGTCATATGAAGATGTCAAAATAATTAGATCTGTATATTTAACTCATTTTTGAATGACTTTTGGGTCGGAACGTTTTTGTATAACTACGTCATATGAAGATGTCAAAATAAGTAGATCTGTATATTTAACTCATTTTTGAATGACTTTTGGGTCGGAACGTTTTTGTATAACTACGTCATATGAAGATGTCAAAATAAGTAGATCTGTATATTTAACTCATTTTTCAATGACTTGTGGGTTGGAACGTTTTTGAATATAACTACGTCATATGGAGATGTCAAAATAAGTAGATCTGTATATTTAACTCATTTTATAACGACTTTTGGGTTGGAACGATTTTGTATAACTACGTCATGTGAAGATGTCAAAATAAGTAGATCTGTATATTTAACTCATTTTTGAATGACTTTTGGGTCGGAACGTTTTTGTATAACTACGTCATATGAAGATGTCAAAATAAGTAGATCTGTATATTTAACTCATTTTTGAATGACTTGGGTCGGAACGTTTTTGTATAACTACGTCATATGAAGATGTCAAAATAAGTAGATCTGTATATTTAACTCATTTTTGAATGACTTTTAAGTTGGAACGTTTTTGTATAACCACGTCATATGAAGATGTCAAAATAAGTAGATCTGTATATTTAACTCATTTTTGAATGACTTTTGGGTCGGAACGTTTTTGTATAACTACGTCATATGAAGATGTCAAAATAAGTAGATCTGTATATTTAACTCATTTTTCAATGACTTGTGGGTTGGAACGTTTTTGAATATAACTACGTCATATGGAGATGTCAAAATAAGTAGATCTGTATATTTAACTCATTTTATAACGACTTGTGGGTTGGAACGATTTTGTATAACTACGTCATATGAAGATGTCAAAATAAGTAGATCTGTATATTTAACTCATTTTTGAATGACTTTTGGGTCGGAACGTTTTTGTATAACTACGTCATATGAAGATGTCAAAATAAGTAGATCTGTATATTTAACTCATTTTTCAATGACTTGTGGGTTGGAACGTTTTTGAATATAACTACGTCATATGGAGATGTCAAAATAAGTAGATCTGTATATTTAACTCATTTTATAACGACTTGTGGGTTGGAACGTTTTTGTATAACTACGTCATATGAAGATGTCAAAATAAGTAGATCTGTATATTTAACTCATTTTTGAATGACTTTTGGGTCGGAACGTTTTTGTATAACTACGTCATATGAAGATGTCAAAATAAGTAGATCTGTATATTTAACTTATTTTTGAATGACTGGTGGGTTGGAACGTTTTTGTATAACTACGTCATATGAAGATGTCAAAATAAGTAGATTTGTATATTTAACTCATTTTTGAATGACTTTTGGGTTGGAACGTTTTTGTATAACTACGTCATATGAAGATGTCAAAATAAGTAGATCTGTATATTTAACTCATTTTATAACGACTTGTGGGTTGGAACGTTTTTGTATAACTACGTCATATGAAGATGTCAAAATAAGTAGATCTGTATATTTAACTTATTTTTGAATGACTTGTGGGTTGGAACGTTTTTGAATATAACTACGTCATATGGAGATGTCAAAATAAGTAGATCTGTATATTTAACTTATTTTTGAATGACTTGTGGGTTGGAACGTTTTTGAATATAACTACGTCATATGGAGATGTCAAAATAAGTAGATCTGTATATTTAACTCATTTTATAACGACTTGTGGGTTGGAACGTTTTTGTATAACTACGTCATATGAAGATGTCAAAATAAGTAGATCTGTATATTTAACTCATTTTTGAATGACTTTTGGGTCGGAACGTTTTTGTATAACTACGTCATATGAAGATGTCAAAATAAGTAGATCTGTATATTTAACTTATTTTTGAATGACTGGTGGGTTGGAACGTTTTTGTATAACTACGTCATATGAAGATGTCAAAATAAGTAGATTTGTATATTTAACTCATTTTTGAATGACTTTTGGGTTGGAACGTTTTTGTATAACTACGTCATATGAAAATGTCAAAATAAGTAGATCTGTATATTTAACTCATTTTTGAATGACTTGTGGGTTGGAACGTTTTTGTATAATTACGTCATATGAAGATGTCAAAATAAGTAGATCTGTATATTTAACTTAGTTTTGAATGACTGGTTGGTTGGAACGTTTTTGTATAACTACGTCATATGAAGATGTCAACATAAGTAAATTTGTATATCTAACTCATTTTTGAAGACTTGTGGGTTGGAACGTTTTTGTATAATTACGTCATATGAAGATGTCAAAATAAGTAGATCTGTATATTTAACTTAGTTTTGAATGACTGGTGGATTGGCACGTTTTTGTATAACTACGTCATATGAAGATATCAAAATAAGTAGATTTGTATATTTAACTCATTTTTGAATGACTTGTGGGTTGGAACGTTTTTGTATAACTACGTCATATGAAGATGTCAAAATAAGTAGATTTGTATATTTAACTCATTTTTGAATGACTAGTGAGTTGGAAAGTTTTTGTATAACTACGTCCAATTTGATCAACATCTTTCTATCCATAGCATTCGCTTCTTCTTCCCGCTGCGTCTTTTAAAGGTGACTTTACTTATTCGTTTTCAGACATGATGCCAGCTGCAAGGTTTCAGCTAAAAACAAGTAAGGATTTACTGTTTATGCATACTGCAATTTTATTAACATCTTTCTAAGTATACATAATATAACAAAATTGTAAACAGCCTGGGTGTCTGTATATTACATGCCTTAAGCGCAGAGCGCGTAGGTATGTTCTACTAGCGCCTAAATATCAAGATTCCAACGTTTTGTGGCATAAAATCGTATCTAACAATCATAATATTGAACATAGAAATGATATAATAAGCACATTGTTAGAGAGATAAATGATTGTTGAACTTATTAATATTTTTTTTAATCGATTAATTGCTATTTTTACATAAAAAAGTGGTTTTAGTAGCTTATGGTGTAGATTTATCAAGTCCGCATGGAGTGATAAACACGAAAACTTTTGAAAATGTCAATTGTATAACCCAATCTATTTTTAATGTCTTCATCTATCATGTGGGAAGCCATGGAATGTAAATGGCAGTTTAATTTTCTTTTGTTTAATTATAATTAATTTTTTTCGGCTGCGTGATGTTGAAATTTTCTATGTTTTAGCAGTCTTGTATTCATTTATTTTACTAAATAGACTGCCTCACTCACTCACTTCGGCGTCAACCGCTGTCGTGAGTGGACACTGTATCTGTTGTTTGCAACGACTCATAAAGATCGCTGTACAAATACAAAATATTCGAAAAACTAAATTTCATACTTACTTTATTATTATAATAATCAGAGATTTTTATTAAAATATTTTAAAAGCTCAGTTTAAATAATAGTAGTACGTACTAAAAGTAAGTAGGATATATATATATATATATATATATATATATATATATATATATATGTGTGTATATGTATAATTTATACTTAAATACGTCTTCAACTTTATGGAGTGATCTGAATGATGATATGATGATCATATGAGCATTATGAGTCGTGCATTTTTGGATATTCCAAACTTTTTTAAATTGAAGTTTGATATAAAAATAGTGGAAAATTGGAAGTATAATAAGGTTATTGATGAAAACTTGTGTGTATTTAAGCTAGGTACTTTAAAAATTACCGTATAATTATGGTACTTATACGTAATTTTTTAATGCGCTCAGGGCATGCACAATTGGATTTACCAATAGTATTTTTTTATATTTTTGCGACAAAAATTATTCAGAGGGAATAAGAAATATATTTCTATTATTTTTAGAATTGTCTGTCTGTCTGTTTATGAACGTATATTTCTTTAAATAATCGTTAAGAAAATTATAAAGCGTATCTTTGAGTAACATTTAGTCTCAGCTTTATTAAAATCGGTCCATTCTATCAAAAATTACGGTAATTGTATTGAAACGTATTTGTTCAATAGTGGCGTGAGTCATCAAGTGCATTTTTTAAATCTAATCTCAGAAATCGTAATTAAATTATTTAAAATAATGTTCTTTATTGATATACTTATAACTAAAACCCATTAAGTATACAAAAAAGTATGTTTTCCCACAAATATTAACGTAATTCTATTTTAGTTACAAAAACGATCAAGTGCTAATCGGACTCGCGCATGAAGGGTCCCGTACCATTGTACAAGATTTAATAAATACTATATGTATATGCAAAAAAATAGATTTCTAGTACGGGAGCCCCCTTTAATTTTTAATTTATTTGTTGTTATAGCTGCAAAAGAAATACACATTCTGTGAAGATTTACCTATTGCGGATCATGAGATACAGCCCGCTTACAAACAGACGGGCGGACAGCGGAGACTTAGTAATAGGGTCCCGTAGGTTACCCCTTGGGTACGGAACTCTAAAAAGTACAATAGTTAACCAGTATCATCGATAGATGGTGCTGTGTAAATGTTATGCAGTAGACGTATATATATATATATATATATATATATATATATATATATATATATATATATATATATATATATATATATATATATATATATATAATAGTATGTAGATTACGATTTTCATAACTACTAGCAGTGTGGTTAAAGAATGGGATTGAAAATGGCGTCGCCTCTATTCACCTTACGCTCGCACCTAATCGCTATCTATACCAGGCCTCCGTCACTCGCTCAAGACCCCGCGTTATATGCCTACCGTTCTGCGTATTGGGCTGCCGCACGCCCGCCTGAGCGCTTGCACCGCGCACGTTTCCCGCGCTTACTCGTTGAAATGCCGAAACCACGTAATTATTGTGCAGTGGATGGGTGTCAGAGTCAAAAAACATATGAAAAATTGTATTTTTTCTTAACTATAAGATTACATCGAAACAAAGCATAACAGTGCTGTAATTTATAAATTGAGTGACAACCATTTTCAACGATAAAATTTAATAACCGAGAATTCAAATTAAAGGAAAAAAATGTAAAAATCATTTTATAAAACTCAAACATATTTTATTGACAAATAAAAAATATGGTAATTTCGCAAGATTCGTTTTATTACAATAATCATCATAGGTTGCACGTGAGTCGCACGGCAGTCAACACAATCTCGACTCTTCATTCGCGGATTTATGGTACAGTTTCCTCTCGTTGCGAACAGTAGATATTATAATTAAGATTTTGTAGGCTATTATAGCGTAGGTATTTTCGCTTTTGTATGGGAGTGATGCATCTGTTTAGTAAACTATTAACTAATCTGTGTCTATACTCATACCAGCCAGTAAAAACTGCAAAAAAAACGACGGGTTGCACTCCGGAAGTGCCGGCAGAAGTGAAAACTTGAATATTAACGTTGTGCATTTTTGATATTTTGGAATGGCGGAGATTATTTATTATTATCTTATTTCATTTATTTTCATTCGAAATTATTTGTTTGGTAAACCTACACCGCACATGTGCTTATTGTGATGTTATGAAAATATAGGTTAATGCTATAAAGTATAAACATATTACAAATATTACATCTATAATGTGTTAGTACATATGTATCTATATTAATAATTTCGTCAAGCAGTACAGTAGACTCGACCGAAACCTAATCTTAATAATAAAATTATATTAATTAATAAATGAAAATTAATTAAACCTAACTTAGTTCCTCTCCTACACCGCGCCGGCTGTCTACTCTCCGTCCGTCTTACGAATTTTCGATCAGGACACGTGACCTGACGCGAGTTTAACATTTTTTACCCATTACAAAAAAAGTGCACAACGCCGCTAAAGAAGTTTTCACTTAAAAAATACGTTGCAATATGCGTTTTTTGTACATTCTATAGCTTCAGTCGAACTCAAAATGTCATAAACAACAAAGCGTTCTGCGAGTTTTCTTCATAATTATTGTTGATTTTGTTTGTTAATATTTTTGTATAAAATACTTACCTACATGCCATTGAGACATGAGTAACCTCATACCTCCAACCTTAGACGGCTCCGTGACGCAGTGGCTTAGCAATGAGTTGCAGCGCCAAGGGCCGCGGGTTCGAATCTCGAACTGAACAAGTATTTGTATGGCCTACAAATAATATTTCCGGGTCTGGATGTTTGCCTTGTGAAATCTATGTGTGTAAACTCCACCAACCTTCAACTAATCGAATCATATAACGATACACCGTTATTAGCGGGCTATCGCTATTGGTACTGTGCATGCTGACGGTACGGGGTCGATGAGCCGCCATTTTTAATCGCATTCTTTATCCGTACGGAATGTACTGCTGATCTTTATTCGGCTCACAGGCGAAATAAGTCATACAGCAAAGTAAACTTTAATAAGTATGTATTCCTTAAAATATATTAATCGTAAAAACGTTGTGATGTATAACTAGAATCAAATAAAAAAAATAGCGCATACCTATTACAAGGCCAAAAGTGATACTATTAACTTCAATTAAAAAGTACCTTAACTGCCTTTATACGTCCTATTGCTATTCACAGGCATCATCATATTACTGAGACGATTTGTCTTTGCTATTCAGAACTAATTACGCTTCTCTACTGCGTGTTGACGAAATCATTTATTTACTTTCGATTTTTTAAATTCATTACAAGTCCATAGCTGTATATAGGTCCTCCCCAAGGAGCACCACAAAGCACGGTCCTCAGTAATCTGCATCCATTGATTTCCTGCATCTCCTACCAGGTCGTGAGTTCACGCAGTGGGGGCCCGCTCCCAACTTTGCTTACCGATACGAGGCTGCCACTCGAGAATCTTTTTTCCCTATTGGTTGTCGGTTCTTCGAGCTACTCGTATGTGGCTGGTTTCACCTCAGCCACTTCATATTACTAATCCGTTGAGTTATGTCAACTATTCTGGTTCCACTGCGGATATCCTCATTTCGAAGCCGTAAAAAGGCCATAGATACGATGCGTAAAATGGAATGCTTCGCAATTGCGAGGCATTCCATTTGACTGTATATTTTTATGTGCGTTACTCAGAACTTTTTTATTTGAAAGCTGGTGCTTTTCATGTGGTCGCATATAAATTTGATCAAGATCTGACAAGTAGTTTTTGAATTATCCTTAATAATGCGCATTTAATTGATTTCGACTACATTGATGATGTTCTTATTTTATTTATATTGAAGTCGGTTGTGCAAAAATTTTAATTTTACCACTTGTTTCTTTTAGTAATGGTGACCAATTCACCTGATGTTACCTACATTTATCTTCAATTTTTTTTAAATATATATAACAATCAAAATGGAAATGTCTAGTCATACCTGAGGTCTAAGATATTCCATCTCACCGGTAAATAGGGTATCCGGTTCTCGTTACACACTATTGAAGACAGCAGAGTTGTGCTAATATTTTACGCGGATATTCTGTATGAGCATGATGCTTCCTCGATCGACCCGACCCATTCATGCTTCAGCTATACACGGAATGTTTAGCACAGAGCCGGTACCCGCCCACGTATAACGCTGTTCCCCGCATCACCATTCTGTGATATCCAAGTTATACAAATTGAACACCATATTATTATGTTTATGTAAGGAAAAAATAAGTTAAATGCATTGAATAAATATGTACTATGTATTAGAAAAGACGTCACTTCAATCATCAACCACACACGCAATGCCGCACAGATTTTGTTTGGGGTGTCAGTTCTAAAGTCTAGTCAGGTTCAGAAGAATTTCGTACAAAATTTAAGTCATTACTATTCACTGCCACTAGTGCAAAAATATCAATTATCATTTCCCGAGTAAACAACTTGATAACATATCTAAGGGAAAGCAACGTTAGCTTTTTTCCAGAAGTTATCAAGCTTATACTTCAAGTGTACTGCTCAAACTGCTTAAATACCAGCTGAATAGTAGTTTACTCAGACATTAATCGATCAAATTTTTAACTCAATTAATAGGTACACAATTTTACTCATAATTTTTATGTTACTTGGAATTAACGTTTTTTTGTTCTTACAGGTTTCCTGTGTAGTCCACTACCATTTAATCTAAAAAAAATTAAACCTATAAATGCTGCCGCCAATGATGTTTTCTTTTATATAATTATTTATATTACCTAATAAAGCTCGTAATTGTTATCAATAAAGTCTATATTATGCCGAACTTTTCTGTTGCTTAAATTTTTTTTTGTCGTGTAGGTATCATACCTACCTCTACCACGCCTGCGTCGCTGTCTGCTACGTTAAGCCCTCTAGCAGCATATCATTTGAGCAGTTACCAATGGGCGGTATCACTGTTGAACAACACCTCTGACTGCATCACACTACAAACCAACGGGACCCAAGTGAACCTTAAGCTTACGAAAGATTCTGCTGTAAGTTATATCTTTAAGTTTATATTTTTTTTATTATGTACGAGCAGCTATGCAGGCCTAGAGAGAGATACCAGTATTACTGCGACCTAAAAGATCTATTGTGACCGCTGCTATGTCTATTAAATTATATTTTTAAATAGTAATAGTAATACAAATTATGAAGTCTATTACAGATATTAAAAATTAATTAGCTCGTTTGAAGATCAATTTATTTTATCACGCGATCTTAGCTAATTAATTTTTAACATATTTTTTATAATGGACCAGCTTCCGGCGCATTACTGCCGCAGAAGAATAAGTATAATATAATAGTTTGAAAAATCTAAAAGTGCACGCCTCATTTAGTTTTGATGAATAAATTAATTACCAAAATAAATCGATTACACAAAGTATAAATCGATATAGACTGTATGGTATATTTCTCCTTTGTCTATCAAAGGCTAAACAAAAAAATGAAAGCGCCTTTAAATATTTAATAGCAATAAAACTTACAAAACTTGAAAATCATTTTATTAACAAACGACGTGTACTAGGCTATTGATATGATATAGGGAACCAGTTGATGTAATTCCGAAGGTAATAAAAAAACACGGTCTCAATACGTCAATTTTTTCGGGAGTTATCGTGACTACTAAATCAATATCCGGACGTCCGCGTAAAATTTTTTTCAAACCGTTTTTTATCAAAGTAGCAATATAAAATGATTTTTTTTAGAAAATATAAGATGGATTAATTAGTGTTTTCTTGATATACGGCTACTCATATTATCGTATAAGTGCAATATGGTTATAATAGAGGCATTTTAAGACCACAAAATCGCTCAACCTTGACGTGTCGAGAGTAATGAGCTACCTAATAACGCTTTGCGTTATGAGGCGTGCAAAATTGTGGAAACGTCGTTTTAAATTTGAAAGTGTTATATTATTTAATTAGCAATGATAATACATTCATTTATATTGAATGTTAGTTTTAGTACATCTTTCTATACTGTAATTTTTCTTAATTGCCGTATTCTAGAATATGATTCTTCAATTTCAAAATGCTGATAATGATGATGTTATGCTGTATATTCTACTGCTCGTTTATATATTTTTTAATTTCATTTATTTTTTGTACACCTAGCTTTTTTTTAATTTTGTACCAGGCTCCTAAGGCTGAAGGCGGCGACACCGAATGCCCAAGTGCAACAGACAACTCGGCGGGCCTGTGCGTGTATCTGACGCGATGTGACGCGGCCCGAAGCATCACCGTCGACGTCTACAGCCGCGCCTACTGCGTAGTCAGCGATGGGTACGGTCTTTTTAAATAAAATCTATCTGACAGAGTCTCAGCTGTCTCAATATATACCTGAACATTTTTCACCATTCATTTGAGGCTGTGAAGCTATTGAATGAGTGTTCGGCAACTATTAGAATAAAATTACTAAAATAATTATAAGTGTTATAATAATAATTGTAAGTGGCATTGCTTGTCTTTTTGAAAATATAACAGTCAGGCTCAAAACAATTATTTGCAGCTCATAAAAATACTTGTACTATGCGGGATTCAAACCGGCGCCAAACCCAAAACTAAGTTATATTGCGTCACGGAACCATCAACATTGGATTTCGGATTTTAATAACATGTTCATTTTCTTAAGGTGTGGGACTGCGTTCCAATCATAATTTGAGTTCTTCTTCTAACCGATTTCAACCACAGTAACAACCTTTTGTAAACTCATTCATCTATAAACTGTGCTAGATATATATAATAATGCCACCTGGTAGCGTTGGACTCAGTGGAGCGACGACCTTGATTTGGTTGAAACCAATCTTGTCAGTCACGAGCACAGGCGCAGAGTTGCTAGTCTCTCGGTATTCTATAGGATGCATTTCAGTGAGTGTGCGCAGGAATTACACGCTTTAAT
Source organism: Parnassius glacialis (assembly GCA_033319125.1). NCBI lineage: Eukaryota > Metazoa > Arthropoda > Insecta > Lepidoptera > Papilionidae > Parnassius > Parnassius glacialis. The sequence goes on along the minus strand of JAVANC010000001.1, from coordinate 39,376,461 downwards.
TCCTCTCTCTCTCCTTTCCACCATCGGACAACCAGGCGACCGCCTGTGGTGAGTCTTCACCCCTTTATTGTCGATATTCCACGTGTTTAAAACCAAATGGTTTGCTTCGTCTTTTGTAATGCGTACAGAGTGGAATAACTTGCCGGCGTCTATCTTTCCGTCCGAATACAATCTGGGCGCCTTCAAGGCAAGAGTGAATAGGCTTTTGTTACGCTAAGGCAGTGCGATTTACCATCTAAGACTGCATCACCACTTACCACTAGGTACGATTGTGGTCAAGCACTGGCGTATAATAAGTAAATAAAAAATACTACAGGTATACGCGCTAGACCAGACATTCTCACTCCTCACCGATCCTCAGATGATAACTACGAATAAAGCTACTACTAATAAAACCGAATTTTTTTGGTTGTAGCACGAATAGGTCGACTGGACCGGGGAAGGACCACGTCCCCACAGAATATCAGCGACATTAAAAATGTCGACATTAATTTTGATATCAATCCCTAGCGTAATGTAAATTATATTGAATAAAAATGTATTTACCAAATTCATGCAAATTATCAACAAGTAGAGCCATGCTGCAGCTATATTAATAGTATCGTTGTAGCAGAAGCACGAATGAATCGGCTTGACCAGAGAAGGACCACGCTCTCACAGAATAGCAGCGCAAAATAGCAGCTTAATGCTGCTGTGTATCGTACGGCGAGTGTAGAGAACCGGAGACCCTTTCTGCTGGAAACGAGTCATTCCTTCGTAGTACTCAAGGGTGACAACACATCTACATTTTGATTTTATATCGAAGATAAATGTAGATGTCTATGGGCCACAGTATCCACTTACCTTCAGGTGAACTGTGTGCTCGTTAGTCACCCCATTCTATATAATAAAAATCCAATAAAATGATGTATTTCTTGTTTGGATTTTAATTCGTGATCTGACAGTTGGATAATGATGACTTAATAAAGAAACAATAGTCGCTAACTATGTATTTATTAATGTTGCTGGACTTCTCTCCTCATTTAGACAGAATTTGTCGAAATCACCTCCGTGAGCAAGAAGGCACCTTTCCGAATATGTGCGCAATAATTACGATGACATCAGATGAATACGGTGCCGCCTAAATTTGTTGGACAAAATATTATTTTTAGCTTCGAACTAAACCGACTACAATAGTCGACTACTCTCACTAAAGATACCATTATATAACATCTCTTTGTCATTCATTCAATATAGTATAATTTTGATCTGAATTAATGATGATTTTGACTGCCTCGTTGGTCTAGTGGTTGTAGTAGTGCGACTGCTGATCATGAGGTCCCGGTTTCGAATCCCGAGTCGGACCAAAAAACAAAGTATTTCCATTAAGAAATTCTCAGTAGTTAGCTGGAGTCAGGAAGTTGGCGGTGTCTCACTCCCGTGCCTCTGCCTTTTACATTTTAACATATTATTTAAAAAAAATATTTCGAGTGCACTCATGGTCACGAAGGACTAGGGTATTGGACGTCATGATGCCATAGTCAACCCAGCCCGTGTCTTCGGATTTTACTTACTTACTAATTTGTGTATCGATCTACGCAAAAAGAGCTTACTATAGTAATCTCTTCTCGTGTAGATCAAGAAATCTCCAGTGTAGGTATGCTTATCTCTGGATTAAATTTTATTCTGGATTTAATCACTGAATCCCAAGCAAACGTTAGCACCCAGTAATCTTCTCTATTGAAATCAAGAGGAGTTCAGGATTTTATATCAAAAGCCTCATAATATTTGTTGTTAGGAATTTGTGTTCCTTTTTTTTATAGGATTAGGGTGACAAACGAGCACACAGTCCACCTGATGGTAAGTGGTTGCTGTGGCCCATAGACATCTACATTTATCCTCGTTTGCGAATCAAAATGCAGATGCGTTGTCACCCGTGAGGACTAAGATGAAATGCCTCTTTTCAAGTAAAAAGGATCTCCAGTTGTCTACACACTCTAGAGCATGGTCCTTCCCCGTTCGAGCCGGCCCATTCGTGCTACAACTTTACTACTAATATAGCTGCAGCATGGCTCTACCACGTATAAACCTTTCCTTTCGAATATGTGTGGTCTAACAAATCTAATGTAATGGCGGTAGAGAACTTGAACATGTTTGCAGACTGCAGACTTGGGTTTTCTCCACATAAGATTATAAATATTATTCATCTTAACAAAAAGTTTTTTTTTTCAGTTATGCCGGTGTTTGTTGTCCAAAAAGTGAAGTAGACAAGACGCACTGATGCATCCGTAGCACCGAAGAATCTAAACTTGTTTACATTGTGATTACATATACACTAAATGTTAAGGTTTTCTAGATAAAAATATTTAAGGGCGGCTGTGAGTTTATACTGTGTATATGAAAAATTCAAACTCACAAAACTCACATTTTGTACAGGTATTAAAAAAATACTTGAGTGTATTAAGTTTTTAGTAGTGCATTATATCAGCACCACATATTAACAGAGTTTTTGAAATACAAAACATAAGCGTGCAGACTTAAAAAATAGCGATAGTTTTGTATGATCCTGTGAAACAAATTGTGACAATAAAGAAAATTAAAAAACAAAAGTGTGTTTTCTTTGTATAGGTATTTACATCCCCATACTGTAAATTGATTATTATCAGTAGGTTGACGTGGCAATGGGTAGGCTGTACAGCTCGATGAACCGACAACTAACTAGGATGAAAGGTCTCAAGTGGCAGCTTCGTGCTAGCAAGCGCAGTATTCAGTAGATTTTAAATGTGTTATCATTGTGGACAGAAATCCTAATCGGTTGTAGAATATATTAACTTTTTCAAAATTTGCCGAGCCACAAATTCTGCCACGTAAGGCCCAGCGCAATTTGACAGACGGAACGGCAGAGGATATTACATTTATCGATGTATATTCTATGCTATTTTAATTGAATAAGGTATCAATTTCAATGCTCGGAGACCGACTCTGGTCTATAGCAGCCAATTTCTCCCTGCGGTATTGAAGAACACGCAGGCGCTGGTATGCGACGGAGTCCGCCGATATGGGTCAAACTCCGCCAATTAATATGACAGCGCCAATACGGTAGCGGCAAACGCAAGGGGAGAAAAATTATTCTATTTCAATAATTGGCATTGGCAGTTGGCACTGACCTGTTCTTCTACTTTTACGAAAATTGATATCATACCTAATCCTTCCAATCACAACCAATCATTATGAAACCATCACAACCAAACGATTAAAAGCAACTTTTTTACTGCGTAAGGTAGGTACGGGTAATAAGGCCTAGCTAAGGGAGATTTGAAATAAAATAAAAACTATTTATGAAAATCAACAAATTTAACATATAGATCAATTCATAGACTTAGAATATACTGGCCTATATTCTATGACGTACATAGTGTGCAAGGGAGAAAAAAATTCCTTACGGCAAAAATGCAAGATTGAAAAAGTTACCAAATTTCATGACTCTGTAACCAATTTTGAATGACAGTTCGGCACATGTCGGCACACAAGAAATAATCTTCTAGGTATTTTGTAATTTATTAGATTATAATAGCATAGTATAAAGAGAGGGGAAGTACGTTATCTTGATACAAACGCACTGCGCGCGGCTTGTATGTGTGCGCCATAGTATCTATGAGGCGCCGCACACACACTTAAACACAATCTCGAAGTGTTTCTCAATGCGCCAGTCGAGGCTAACACCGCACGAAGTTCGCGCGTCACGTATGCGAGTCACTTATTATAGCATATAATTTTTACTTGACGATGAGATACCTACTTACTTATTTTCGTTATATTAGTTGTCTATCAGACAGAGGAAGAATAGTAACTAAGTACCTACTTACGGTTATAAAATCGTAATTAAAAATAAGTAATTGAGTAATTGTGAATCAGATATATAGAGCAATGTTCGAATAATAACAACAGAACAAAAAATTGATTACAGTCTAAGAGGCAGGCGTTAGTAATTTTATGTTATTGTACGATTTTTTTTTACAATATTTTAGTCGCTTTATTCAATTTTTTTTATTATTATATATGTTCGAGACGGCCTAATGACTTTAAGCAAAAAGTGATTAAAGAATATTAATTTGTATAAAAAGTGAAAATATGGACAAAATCAATTAAATAGTGTGAAGAACTACCAGTGGCATCTAGCAGTAGTATGAAGAACTACCAGTGACATCCAGCAGTAGTATGAAGAACTACCAGTGGCATCCAGCAGTAGTAGGAAGAACTACCAGTGCCCAGCAGTAGTATCCGGTAGTGGTTGCAGTGACTAGCAGAAATATATTATAGTGAATAATAAAAAAGTGTTAGCTAGCGGAAAAAAGTGGCAACTGAAAATTCGGTGTTGCATATAGTAAAAAAGTGTTAGCTAGCGGAAAAAAGTCGCAACTGAAAATTCGCAGTTACATATAGTGAAAAGTGTTAGCTAGACGGAAAAAGTGATAACTGATATTCGCAGTTACACAAGTGTTAAATTCAACTAGTTTTAGTTGATTAATAGCTGCTAGTCAATAGTGTCAGAAAAACCAGCCACTCCGGACAGATAGTTTATACTACCGCTCATTTAAATTAAATATTTTTAAAATATATAGTGACCAACCTATAGTGAACAACCGTAGTTGACCAACCGTTTTAAATAATCGTGATCAATAAATAATAGTTGTAAAATTTCGCGACAAATTAATTAGTCGAACCGCTGGCCACTCCCTTGCTATTTTAATTTACAAATCGTGCATTTTAATTTTGAACCTCAGTCCACAGTTTACCCGCAGCAACCGCAGAGACGGCAGTGAAAGTATCCAACGGAACCTACAGGTGTAGAACGTGAGCGACTCGCGGAGTATCTTCGACAACATTTACTCCGCAGAGTTACGCCCGTCCGGCACATTTTATGGTCCTTCGAGCCGGATTCTTCCGCCTGTACTGCCGGCCGGACCATTTTATGGTCCTTCGAGCCGGATTCATCCGCCTGTACTGCCGACCGGACCATTTTATGGTCCTTTGAGCCGAATCATCCGTCTACACTTCAAGCCGGACCACATTCGCTGGTCATTCGAACGGGATTCGTCAATCCGCTAGTATTTCGGAACCGGGTACATAGTCACTACCGTATTAAAGTGGCTGAATTTTCAGAATCAAGATGCCGATCACTCGTTCGCAAGGAAGGGGAGCCATGGCGTGGACTGTCGGTCTGGATGGAGGGCCGTCGGACAATACCGACGCCGTCCGCCATCAGATGCCACCACGCTCACCATCCACAACAGAAGGCGCTGAGGCGCCAGCTTGCCCCCGCGATGGGGGGGTACTCCTGCCTGTGCCAGCCGCCGTAAAAGCCGGTACCCCGAAGCAGAGGGAACAAATAGAAGGCAACGATGACATTCGCTGTGCATCACCGCCAACAGCCCAGGTATACTCCCGCGCCGAAGAGCCACCGAGGGGCCACGCCGACAGAAGTACAAGGTCAAAGAAGACCATTCGGCCCAATAAAAAGGTTTTGAAGGCTCGTGAGGAAGTGTTGAGAATCAAATTGGAACTCGCACAGATCTCATTACAGATGGCTGAAGAAGATGATGAATCGGACGACTATGATGATGATGGTCACTCCAAAAGTGAGTACGTCCGATCTTGGCTCGAAAATTCCGTAGCCAAGCAAAAGCCAACTCAAGGCGCAACCACCGGTGGGGAGGGCCCCACTTAATAAAAACATCACAAAGCCACCCCCGGAGGTTGTCGACCTCAGTGAGCCGCCGATGAAGCTCACAAACAAGGATTCCAAGGTTGATGAAGACAGGGAGCTCCTACCTGTTGTATCAGAGCTCGCCTACCAGGATCCCAATGCAGAAAATATAACCAAGAGTCCCATACCTCAGAAGATTAGCCAGGACTCCAAGGTTGATGAAGACAGGGGGCTCCTACCAGTTGTATCAGAGCCCACCTACCAGGATCCCTATCCGGAAGATGCAACCAAGAATCCCATAACAAAAAGGCCTAACCAGGCACCTGTCAGCAATGAAGACAGGGAGCTCCGACCATTCATATCGGAGCTCACATCCGCTATAGCCGCACTCGCTGACAAACCAAAACCAGAGAGTGCATCGTCGAATACTTTCGCAGCATCAAAAGCGATAATGACACTGCCGAGCTTTAGCGGAGTACATACCGAATGGCTTTCGTTCCGTGCCATTTATGAAACAACCCGAGGCTACTTCAATGACATAGAAAATACTGCAAGACTACAAAGAAGTCTACAAGGAAGAGCCTTGGAAACAGTCAGTTCATAACTCATCGGGCATGCTAAGCCAGATGAAATTATGCGAGAACTGGAGCTACAATTTGGGCGTCCAGATTCAATCGCGCAAGCCGAAACCGAGAAGTTACGAGGATTACCACGCTGTACAGAAGCACCCAGAGACATCTGTACATTCGCGAGCAAAGTGAGGGGAAGCGTCGTCACTCTTCGAGCACTCAAACGAGACCATTACCTCGTCAACGCAGAGCTGCTACGACACCTCACAGACAAACTGCCAAACTCTATACGTGCGCAGTGGTATAGAATTTATACTGAGAAATACGACTCTAGACCAGACCTCGATTCCTTCAGCGAGTTTATAACCGAACAAGCTCGCTTCTGCAGTGCATTTGCGCCTCCTGAAATTATAAACGGAGGGCAAAACAGTCGTCCAGTACATAGAACGCACACGGCTACCACTAAGCCGCCTCCGAAATGCAGTGTGTGCGAAAAAGAAGGTCATTACGGATCCGACTGCAATAAATTTAATGAAGCAGATATCGACAAAAGATGGCAACTCGCCAAACAAAGAAATTTATGTTTCCGGTGTCTACGTTATAGAAGTCAGACACACAGATGTAAAACCACGAAGTGTGGAATAAAAGGATGCACCGCGACACACAATCGACTTCTTCACTATAATAAAAAGGAGAAGACAGAGGTCACGCTAAAAGAACCTCAAGAAACAGTAGCAAATTCATTCGCTGTGTCAAAGCATCAAGCTTACTTCAAAATAATTCCAGTTCGAGTAATTGGACCGGCGGGAGCGATAAACACACACGCTCTGCTGGATGACGGGTCAACAGTCTCATTGATGGATGAAGAGATTGCCAAACAAATCGGAGCTACAGGGCGGTTGGACCTATTTAAGATCACCGCTATCGGGAACACTACCCTCAATTCGCCGGACTCCCGAAGAATCAAAGTTTCGCTGAAGAGTCTCCACAGAAAAAGGGTGCCATTCAGAGCACGCACGGTCGCCAGCCTAAACTTGGGGCCACAGACTGTGCGTGCAACAGATATAGCCAAGTGCAAGCATTTAAAAGGCCTGAAGGAGCAACTAACATATGACTCCGGCAACCCAAGGATCCTAATAGGACAGGACAATTGGAGATTTCTGATAGCCACTCAAGTCCGCAGAGGTCCGCCGCACCAGCCAATCGCCTCGCTCACAGAACTAGGATGGGTGCTACACGGGGCACACACTAAAGCCCCGCATCAGCGCGTCCACGCGGCCAATGAGCTGCACACGAGCGAGGAGATTATAGATGACCAACTCCGCGAATACTTCGCGCTGGAATCTCTCATAATCAATCCGAGAAGACCAGACTCCGATCCGGAGAAGAAAGCTGAAGACATACTAAATGGCAACACCCGTCAGTTGGAAGACGGGCACATAGAAACAGCGCTTTTCTGGAAAAAGAAAGATGTCACGATGCCTGTCAACGACAAAACGACAGTTGAGAGGTCAACATCCACGTCGTCCAAACCTACCGACGAGGAAAGATTATTGACCATTACAGAAAAGTATAGAGCTCCGCTATACAGAGAAGCCATTCCCAATCCGGCAAAGTTTTCAAAATGGGAACGCCTATTGCGAGCTACGGCCAGAGTGCTTCAGTTTATAACACTCTGCCGCAAAGCAACAGACAGGACCTTTTACAAAAGGACCAAAAGAAGTAAAGAGGAAGATCCCGACTGGAGGAAATCGAAATATAATCCGCAACGCCTCGCGCAGACTCCCAGTCGAGGGAAAAATAGAGATGTCCACAAGTACATCACACTCAAGGCCGAATACATCAGAAAGGCCAAAAAACTCCTAATACATGGAGTACATGAAATAGACGAAACCGAACCTACTATCAACGAGGTTCGACGGATGATACGACTTCGACCCACGACAAAAAAGCTAGTGAGCCAATGCGTAAAGTGTCGAATTAGAAAAGCGCAACCACCAGCGCCAGCCACCGGTGATCATCCTAGTACACGTCTCGCTCATTACAAGAGACCGATCAACTTCACCGGTTTGGGCTACTTTGGGTCACCGGAAATTCAAAACCGGCGGGAGGCCCGTGGACGAGGCCCCAATCTCCAGGGTGGAAACCATCTACCCCGGTGCGGACGGACAGATCCGCACTGTGGAGGTACGCACCACAAACGACCAAATCAAGAGGCCAACCAGGAAACTCGTGCCGCTGCCAAAGTAGAAGCCACGTCGCTCACCGGAATTTATGCAGCGCCGCTGCGACGAGTCCTCGCGACGCTGCACGGCGGGAGAGATGTTCGAGACGGCCTAATGACTTTAAGCAAAAAGTGATTAAAGAATATTAATTTGTATAAAAAGTGAAAATATGGACAAAATCAATTAAATAGTGTGAAGAACTACCAGTGGCATCCAGCAGTAGTATGAAGAACTACCAGTGACATCCAGCAGTAGTAGGAAGAACTACCAGTGGCATCCAGCAGTAGTAGGAAGAACTACCAGTGCCCAGCAGTAGTATCCGGTAGTGGTTGCAGTGACTAGCAGAAATATATAGTGAATAATAAAAAAGTGTTAGCTAGCGGAAAAAAGTGGCAACTGAAAATTCGGTGTTGCATATAGTAAAAAAGTGTTAGCTAGCGGAAAAAAGTCGCAACTGAAAATTCGGTGTGATATATAGTGAAAAACTGTTAGCTAGCTGAAAAAAGTGGTAACTGAAAATTCGCAGTTACATATAGTGAAAAGTGTTAGCTAGACGGAAAAAGTGATAACTGATATTCGCAGTTACACAAGTGTTAAATTCAACTAGTTTTAGTTGATTAATAGCTGCTAGTCAATAGTGTCAGAAAAACCAGCCACTCCGGACAGATATTTTATACTACCGCTCATTTAAATTAAATATTTTTAAAATATATAGTGACCAACCTATAGTGAACAACCGTAGTTGACCAACCGTTTTAAATAATCGTGATCAATAAATAATAGTTGTAAAATTTCGCGACAAATTAATTAGTCGAACCGCTGGCCACTCCCTTGCTATTTTAATTTACAAATCGTGCATTTTAATTTTGAACCTCAGTCCACAGTTTACCCGCAGCAACCGCAGAGACGGCAGTGAAAGTATCCAACGGAACCTACAGGTGTAGAACGTGAGCGACTTGCGGAGTATCTTCGACAACATTTACTCCGGAGAGTTACGCCCGTCCGGCACAATATATATTTATTATACTGCTCTGAATCTTAATACATTTCTGTATTTGTTAGGAAAACCATTGTTGAACTTTATCGACTAATGATCACTGAATTAGTTATACAGAGATGTATTATCTTTGGCAAGGGCCGAGTTTTAAACTAATGATTTGGTGACAGTGACAACCCTGAGACAGTAGGCAATTATATCGCGGATTAGGCTGCAGATAACCTACTTGGCCTCTCTTTATACTATGATAATAGTGTTAGTGTTTATAATTCATAGTTTTCCAAAATGGTTACATGTTACGTGACTGACTGTGGTGTCAATAATAGAAATAATCCTGATGGTTGCACATTTCACAGGTAAATTGGTCATACTAGTACAATATTTATAGCATCACTCTATTTTCCCCAAGGGGTTGAGCGGAGCTTCGGATTATATTCCCAAGTCACAATGATAAAACTTTTAGCGTAGTTAGGTATAGATATTTAGTAATGCTCCTGAAGCGATACCCGATTTATGCTTGATGCCCAACGGCAGTGTGCCGAGGGCTTGATCTTGAGGATCTTGTGGTTAATTAACAGCTGCGCGGATCAAAAGATCTGCGAGATTAAGCTGCACTTATCGCAGTCAGCCCATGGATGGGTGAACGTTTTCTTAACATACCGAGATTGAAAGAATAGACAGTGCATCTGTATCCTCAGACACTTTAATATACTGGCACACTTTAATATCTCCTGCGTATTTCGCTAGTATGTGTAAGATTATTGTTTTTAAATTTATGCAGCTAAAATGATAATAAGTTTATTATTTTTCAGGGACAGATGAAAGAGTGAGGAGCCTTATAAACATAATATTGGCCTTTAAACAGAGCAATCTTATTTAATTGATTCCTATAAGTTTCCTTATTTAAGGTGAAAGCTCCAGGGTGGTCCACGAAATTCAAATTTTCTTGCGTTTTTTGGAATTTGTAGGTCAGGGTCAGGTTGTATGTTTACTTAATAAAATATGATTCGCGACCGTAACGACTATGTTTTTATAGAATTATTATCATTAAAATCACCAATACAACCCTTTAAGTTCATATAACCCCTTTGAATGAGTTTTTCTGGAAATAACCATACAATGGGATTATACGAACATAGACAGTTGTATTGATGATTATAATGATTATAATTCTGTAAATACATACTCGTTACGGTCGCGAATCATATTTTGTTAAACATACAACTTGACACTGACCTACAAAATGCAAAAAAATGTAAGAATTTCGCGGGTTACACTGGCGCCTTCACCTTAAATTAGTAAGTTTAAATTCATATTTAAGTCGAATGTTAAAATTAATTTCTAAAATGTATTTAATTATTAATTATGAAATGTTTGTAATAGTTATATGAAAAAGAAGCAGCCATTATATACTCCGTGTCCCCGACACGAAGTATATAATGGCTGCTTTATTTTTATTTTATTTATTTTTTAATTTCACCAGCAAAACATTTTATAAAATATATAGAGTATAAATAGCTATACTTGACTGAGTATCTACCTATTTATAGTCGATTAAAGTTATGTTAAAAAAGAAATTCCGGGGAAATTGTCCATGGTAATAAAGTTTTCTCCAAAGGTAAATACAACTTTCCGATCAGATTCTTGGGATTTTGTACATTTCAATATAAAATCCAAGAAAAGGCAGGTAGGTGCAGCTTATTCCCGGGGACATGTAATATGAATATTTATTAATTATTTTCAGGGCGAGTGAAGCGATCCCTACACTATCCCACAATCTATGCATTTTTGTGGTACACTTTACTGAGAAACTATCACACTTTCAGTATGATAGTTGCGCACACGTGACGCATCGCCATACCAACACTCCTCTTCCTCCGCGACTCCACCTAGGCTGCAGCGGTAGGGAGAGAGGACAGCCCCCTCACCGCAGCCAACCGACATACATCCGAAGTGTGCTCGCTAAACCCACTAGGAGTGGCCACCTCGGGCCGGCCCTACACCACGGGCCATCTAAGGGGTTCCTCTTATTTCACCAAGTTGTGACTAAGCCACGGCTACTAAGCCGACAAGGCGGGAACCCGTTCAGGGGGGGACGGTAATAAGGCCTAAGACTTTAACTTACTTAAATAATCAAAATAGGCTTCTTACATTTTTGGTGATTGAGATCAATAATAACAGGTATGAATTAATCATGCTTAAAGTCTTAACAATAATAACAAATTTCTTTGTTTAACAGTCATTAGGGCACTCAAAATTATCTGTATCATTCGCTAACAAACCGACGCATTCCTCATGATACCACTTGCCGCATTTAGTACATTGCCTCATATCAGCAATCCTCCTCACAACCGTGACCGTACCAATTGCCTGGCTCTGTATAGTATCACTTCTACCTTTGGGGGTTGATATATTTTGTATTTTTTTCTCTTCCTTGGATTTTTCAAACAGATTTTTGGTAGGTGTTTTTCAATATTTTTAACTGGTGTTGACATAAGCTGATGAAATGCTGTTCTTCGTACTTAAGCAAGCGGCACATGATCTGCATCATCGTCCGAACTAGAACTACCGTAAAACATGCGGTAAAACCTTCGAGAAGGTTTGTTTTGGGTGTGGTCAATTCTCATATTTTTATTTTTGATGTCGATGACTATGGGGTCATTGGTTTGGGGGAGACGCGAGGTTACAAATTTTCCTTATCATCATCGTCAGATACATGGGGAGCTGGGGTTTTTGTCAATATAGACGGAGCAAAGGCTGTTTCTGGAAGAGCCTGCGAATTCAATGGATACAAGCCAGTTGCTTTAAAGCCTCACTATTCATGGCGCGCAACCGCCCATCACAGTGAATGACGCCGCACTAGTGGGTGGTAGCAGCGAGCGAGCTGACGCGTGGCGGTAAGTTTGATGCGCCATCTTTGAGTGTTAGCTTAACATCCATAGCGACCTAGAGCGACATCGATCCTTTTATTTTTGTTACTTAGGCCTTATTAACTGACTGGCCTTATTAGCCTACAGGCATTATTACCCGCACCTACCTTATTTGCCAATGGGAAGAAATCTAATCCAAGCGATCGGTGTTATATCGGCGGATACCACGCCATTTTAGTGGATGCTGCGATATGAATGTCCTCGCGATATCGTAAGGGATTTCCGTCATCATCGTACACTGGCGTGTTTACAAGATACTCTCCGAAACGTTCCGCTGTCGTCTACCGGTTTGCACTGGTCCTTAAACCTAGACTTTGCGAGCTTAATCCGAAATCTAATTTTAATGACACTTTCAAAAAAATTAACATCACAGTTATATGATGAGAAAACAGAGATCAGTCAAGAGATAATATAAATTAGAGTGGTACTGAACAGCGTCAAATAAGATATGTCTCCTCAACGAAACCTCCAATAAAATGAAGACGTAGTTTTAACTCCGTATTCATATACATCTGTACTATTTATAGTATTAGGAAAAAATATAAAGAAATTGCGAATGACGTTCACAATATAACTTTGAAACAAAACAATATTTTATAGCTATACACGGCTTCATGTCCATGCAAAATCACTCTGATAGATGAAACGATAGCAGTAAAAAGTAAAATTTAAAAGTTCATATATTGTAACTACATAAGGCGGTATAATTATATCCACTCCCCCCCCCCCCCCCCCCCCCCGGCAACAGACTGAAACTAAAACAGGAGTTGAGCAGCAGCATCTTCCTGATAACAACTCAAAATTTTAAAAAAGCTGCGGTTGCCAACCCGCCTGCCAATCGTAGCAACTATGGTAAAACCTAAGAGAAAATCTTTGAGGGTGGCCCATCAGACGGATGGACGGATGGACGGACGAACGGACGGACGGACGGACGAACGGACGGATGGACGGACGGACGGACGGACGGACGGACGAACGAACGGACGGATGGACGGACGGGCGGACTGACGGACGGACGGACGGATGGGCGGATGGACGGATGGACGAATGGATATTTGGACGGATAGATGGACGAATAGACAGATGGATGGACGGACGGACGGCCGGACGGATGGATGGATGTATATATGAACGGATGGATGGTAATAATGATGGATCCTCCGCAATGCGATTTACCAGTAGTTTTCTTCTTCATACAACTTCTTTGTGGAATCGGCTACCACCATTGATTTTTACGGACCGATACAATAAGAGACCTTCAACAAAAACCCTACTCTTTTTTAAACCTGCAATTATGAGACCCCGCTATATAAATTCCGATGCAATCGAAAACTTTTTCGGTCAAATATGAGGACTGTATGATAATTAAGTTATTAGTTTTTGTTTCCCTTTTTTAATTATAGTTTTGTAATATTGTTGCGCGCCACTATTAATGTCTTGTACATGGCAACACTAGTTACCATCAGCGTATGTATAGACCACGACCAAGGCAGTATTGAATTGGGGATATAAGCGAATACTTCGAAGTGATATAACTGCAACTAAAGTGATCAGTAGTAAAATTGTGTTTATTATTAGTGTGGTTTTAAATTGTAATTAGTGATCTGTAATTAAAGTGTCAATTTTGGTAATTCACTCGGCAGTTTTTAATTGTCTCGAACCCCAAGCTCGTAACAATATTGTATATATTAATAAATTAATTATTAGATTTGTAAACAAAATTATTGTAAAGTTAAAATTGGGACTGTTATAATGAGGGCTAATAATCTGCCACTCACCAGATGTCGCTAGTTGTGACTGCGGTAAAGTTTTTTGTTACACAATGTCAGTTAGTTGAGAAATCAGTTTTAAATAATAGTTTATCATTATCTAAAATATTATATTAATACACAACACAATGCGTCAGTGGTTTAATTTATAATTTTTTGCACTTTATAACTTTTTTAAAAAAACGGCTTTTAGTTATATTTTATAGTTTGGTTTATTATATTCATTTCTAATGTAATTAATATAAAATATACCTAATAATACAGAAAGAAATCTTAAAGATTATATTTTCCTAAGAAATTATCATCCCGCTATGAAATCTGTCAAATATTTTACCTCACTGTAAAGTGGCGCCGCCCTGGTGGCAGAAAAAGTCGTGGAAAGTCATTAAGTTATTAGATTTAGTTTCTTTTATTATTAAATTTGTAAACAAACATATTGTAAAGTAAAAATTAATAACTAATAAAAAAGTATTAAATTTCAATATTGTTTCATTTGTATTTACCTCGTTTTATTCTTAATATAATAAAATTAATTTTGCAAGTGGCTATTATTTGGGAAGTCCTTTGCCTGGAGGATGCAGAAGCTAAGTTGAGGAAGTTTAGTTCGTGAGATGTCCGTCTGATTTGGGTAGAATCTACTAGTTAGTCTGTGTATTGAGGATAGTAAAAAGAGGCAAAGGTCCCTTACCATTTCAAATGACATGGGTGACACGTAGCATTTATAAACAGGTTTGTCTGTTTTTGCTTTATTGCAAAATTGAATTTAAAAAAATCTTATTACTTGACGCTAACGAAACAAACGAAAGAAACGATCTCTGCCATAACCAAACACTAATATTATGCAATATTGTATAGTGTGTATACTGCAGTGTCGCCGTTTTAGCGACTTTGTGGCTTGATTTTGTGGATTTTTAATATGTTTAGCGACTTTTCAATCTAGCGGCTAAAAAAATTTTACCTATAGCACAGAATAAATAATAGTTAAAAGAACAGAAGGATCACTCTCTGATAGCAAACTTGCGAGTTTAAACTTGGTTACAACGTCGCTAATGTTCATAATACTTTGCACGCCTCGGAAGTGACCTTCGTGAAAATTATACTACCGTTTAATTCGTCGAAAAAAAATATGTAGCACGCGTATTAAATCAAAATTCACCTTACGTCCGCGTGCGAGTGTCTGTATCACTTAGCCCGTTACGCGCCTTTATTAATACCGCTTCTACTGTAGGGTTAGGTATTGTGGGAAAACAAATTTAATCCTTTGATATTAGTTGATATCACAGAATAAATAGTAGTTGGTATATAGTAGAATACACCGAAGTGTTATGTAATGCATTAGTATTTCTTTTATTTATTTTTTATTTTGTTAAAAAAAACGTTACGCCCACACTAGCATTTTCACCAGTACCGTGGATGCAGTTAACAAACATAAATTGCACAAGGACAAACATCTAGACCTGGAACAATTAGTTGTAGGCCATACAAATACTTTTTCAGTCCGGGATTCGAACCCGCGTCCATTAGCGCTGCAACTCATTACTAAGCCACTGCACCACGGAGCCGTCACTTGTCTGTTTCATATTTTTTGCTATTTACAAACATGCGACACGTGACTTCATTATTAATGAAAGAGTGGCATTGAGAAGTGCTGCTACTTTCAATCTTTCTTTTATCGACCAAGTTTTAAAATATAAACCAGTATATGCTGATCTTGCATTAGTTGGAAGTTACTAGTACTGAGAAGTCTACTTACACTGAACGATATTTTAAGGTTATTGAAATTATACGCGAAAAAATTGAAAAATCAAATAATA
This sequence comes from Parnassius glacialis, assembly GCA_033319125.1. Taxonomy (NCBI): domain Eukaryota; kingdom Metazoa; phylum Arthropoda; class Insecta; order Lepidoptera; family Papilionidae; genus Parnassius; species Parnassius glacialis. The sequence continues at coordinate 39,360,471 of JAVANC010000001.1, read as the reverse complement.
AATCTGTAACTATGGCGTCAGTAACTAAGTACCTAATTATCTAGACCTACCTATAAATAATAATATATTATCTTTCGATATCTGGAACAGTAAAGAATGAAAAGTCGACGACATATTGTTATTTCAGCACCCGTATGCTATGCAGTATCTTTTGGCTTTTTGAGAGGCCATACTTGAATAAAAACTCAAAAATAAATATCAAAAGTGCCTAAATACTTATTAGAGAAAAATAATTTTTATGTCAACCTAAGGCGCTCGTCTTATATAGTACTTATCGTTATAAAGACGCTTTATGTAGACGGCCGCACAGCGTAAGTATATTTGCATACCTAAAACGCGGAGTGAGGCAGACCTGCCTATAGGGATTTGATTACTATGAATAAATGCTTGATTGTACAAATTAGCTTTTATTTACACTATATTTTTTACCATAGAATATTTTATAATTTTTAGCGACTTCAGCGAATTTTTAATTTTCTAGACTTTTTCATAGAGGTCTGGGGACTTTTTTTTCCGATACAGCAGCACTGGTATACTGCACAACTTGGCCCCTTATATAGTAGTAAAGCTCTACAATGCTCTTATGCGATATTTACCCTTTTGCTATCCCGTGCACTAAATATAGGTCATTGCTATTGTCTTACTATTATGTCTGCAAACCGGACAGTGAAAGTGTTAAAATGCACTTAGTAAACTATTTGAAACCATATCTATTTACTACTTTTCATTTTAGTCGTATTATACAATCATATCATATCAATTTCTAACGAATAGTTCTTTGATCAGGTATAAGGCCCACCGCATACATACGGAATTCCGTTTCGGAATTCTGTTTCGTTATCCCGATTCGGAATTCCGAACGCATTAAGTCCATATAAAATCTGTGACCTACACACGTACGGTAGTTTTCCGTTAGATATTTTACGGGCAAAACAGGATTCCGTATGTGTGTGGCCGACCCGTTCGGAATTTCGAAACGGAATCCCGAATCGGGATTCCGTGAATACATCACACACATATCCGTTCGGAATAACTAGGGTCAGTCAAGAGACGTTAGCCATTGAGTCTAGACGTTCTGCCAGCGAAAAATTACGACAATTTTCTAATTGCGATTCCATTGTTGCTGTACTATTCTTACTGGGTGCATCTCCTTATCATCCTAAACTTGCAATATGGTCATTATTATGTAAAAAGATCTATCTATCCAGAGATATTTTTTAAATATGGAAGTCTGTAAATTCTTTCGAAGGATTATTAAATAAAATAAAATGAAAGTTTACGAAAAGCTATACACCTATAAGATTAAATGTAAATACATACATAAACACACCTACTAGCTTCGGTCGTGCGACGAACACTGAGCGCGTTCCGTACGGAATTTATGTATGTGTGTTGCGACTCGTACAAAATCTATGAAAGACTTGCGTTTGGAGCGACTTTTTTCCGTTCGGGATTCCGAACGCACAGGTGGTCATACGGAATCTCGAATCGGAGAATTTCCGTACGGAAAAATAGCGTACGTGTGTGGCGGGTCATAGATTTTTTATGGTCTTGCCGCTTTCGGGATCCTGAATCGGAATATCGAAACAGAATTCAGAAACGGCAAAGCAAGTTCATATAAAATATATGACCCGTCACAAACGTACGGTAGTTTTCCCGTTCGAAATTTTGCAGGTAAAACGGGATTCCATATGTGTGTGGCCGACCCGTTCGAAATTCCGAAACGGAATTCCGTATGTATCTGGCCGGCCTTAGATGTCGCTACTACCCACAGAATATAGAAAACAACTTTACTTTAGTGTTTCTATATAGTTTGTGTTTGTTTTTAGGGTTCCGTACCTCAAAAGGTAAAAACGGAACCCTTATAGGATCACTTTGTTGTGCGTCTGTCTGTCTGTCTGTCAAGACCCTTTTTCTTAGGAACGCGTAGAGGTATCAAGCTGAAATTCACATCAAATACTCAAATCACAGTAGATTTCACACAGTAGAAATCACTTGGAGCTGTAAAAAAATCAAATTTCTAAACAAACGCAATCAAAAGATACAGCCCTTTATGTCGCAAATTCTCGACATTCTCGCAAGGGAATCAAAACCTAAAGGGTACTTCCCGTGAACTCAGAATCTTGAAATTTGGTACGAAGTATCGTTTTATAGCACAGATAAAGGAAAAATTGCGAAAAGCATAAATTTTTAGTTACGTCATATAATAAAAATAATTTTAATAATTTTAAACTTATATACCTACGGATTTGTTCGGAACCCTCGGTGCGCGAGTCCGACTCGCACTTGGCCGTTTTTTTTAACCAGTATGTATATGTAAAATAAGAAAAATTTTATAAAGAAAATCGTCTATTTAATGGAAAATAAGCGTAACAGGAATTAAGATATTTTCTTTTCTTTAAAGTTAATGAAATTCTGTGATAAAAAATTTTGAACATTGAGTTATACAAAAATAGTGAAGCAAACCACATTGCCGCGCGTCGAAAAAAGTGTAACCACTAACTAAACGCGACGACGTAGCTTTGAAATCATTAAAATTTTAAAGTAAACATATATCTGTCTCACTTACACAAGTCGCGGAAAACAATATCGTCCCTAAGATTAGATAAAGATAGACACACAAACATGCAGTGGCGGGTTGGTGTTGCATACTTTATGAAATTTTACCCAAAATGAGCAATATAAAGGAGTTTTTTTTAAATTTGCAGTAAATTGTTTTTATTTTAAATTTGTATATTTTCTTATTAGATGAACAGAAGTAAGCATATCTAATGAAATAAAAGATGTTTTTATATATTATTTTTATTGTACTAATAAATCAAACAAAAAATAAAGCAAATAAAAAACAATTTAAGGTTTCTTAAGCGAGATCTGTGTTGAATATGTATAAGTTGTGAAATCATCAGCAAGTTTTTGTCTCTTAAATTTAGTCTCATGACATTAGCTACAAAAATTTTGGTTATCAATAAATTTCGTTGATTTTCTTGTTTATAGAATTTCCATACTACTTAAGAACTTTAAAAAGTTTTTATATTTTATTTGCAACAATACTGAGGATAGTTAATGGATTCAGGCGTGACTCTGCCGAAGTATATTTGTAAGATAATATAAATGATTTTAATCTGTAATACTAATCCACTTAAATATTCATAATAGTCCATGCTCTCAAACTCCGCTATGAAGCATCAGTTTGTTATATAATTGCCTTTTGGATTCTTTTTTGTGTGTTTGAGTGTATAATTTACTTTCGTGGTACAATCTTATTTTTAAATATTTATAAATAATGGCATTAATCAATAAAAGGGAATGATCAACTTGTATTGAAGATAAATGATCTCGCGGGTGTATTGCAAATTCTTTTAATAATTTATTTCCTTGAAGCTCTTTTAATGTTTTTGTAGCTAATGTCATAAGACCAAATTTAGTAGACAAAGACTTAGTTTCGGAAAGTTTGCAATGCAAATTTATTAATATAAAATAAAATATAATTAATAGACCATTCATGAATAAACTAAAATAAGAATAATTAATTATTTTGTATAAAGGTTGAAACATAGTTTTTATTTTTAAACAAACAATTTTACTTGTTTATTTTAAAACAAAATTAACTTATTCCATAAATTATATAGTCTCCCATTAATGTGGAAAAATCACAAAGGCGGAAAAGTGGCAACATTGAAGCTAAATTGCAATATTCGATATTTTATTTTATTTTTTAGTGTTTTAAACGTAAATATATAAATAAAAACTTACGTGTGGAAAGTGATTCCGCTTGATTTATTATGTTTCTGTGACCTTGAATCGCATTCTTTCACTACGCATTTACCCATTTTTTGTCGTGAATCGTTCGGTTTAACTCGGACAGCGTCGCATTGAACACTGAACCGACGTTCGCTGGGCATATGGCTGTGGCCATATGTGAAGTGGCAACGCTTTGGCGCGGCAATTACTTATCTAGTGTAACATATAAATCGGTGATTTTGAACATGTGCTAGACATGCGCGCCGCGCCGGCGCCGCCACGCCACGCCTCGCCCTGCCCACGCTGCGCCGCGCCGTCAAATCCGATCGGCGCGCCGTGATCAACGCAGGCCGGGCCGCGTAGGCGCAGGGTCAATAAAACCATGCAATTATTTAAAAATTCAAAAATCAATAAAAAAAATATAAAAAGACCGTAAAAATCGTTCGGTATCGTTTACCGGAATTGAAGCGAGCGGCGGAAATAGATCAAATTAAATTTTTACAGCCTCTGGAGCGCGTATCAGAACTTTCAGTATATAAAAAGTACACTGTGATCAGAACATTTGCTACTAGCACGCCTAGTGAGCGCGTTTTTTCTATAGTGGGACTAACTGTGACTGCTAAAAGATCTAGACTAAGCCCAGTACGCGTTAATAAAATTATATTTATTCATGATAATTATACATTGTGCAAAAACCACAATTTTGATTTCCTATAATTTGTGCAAAAAAGGAAACGTTTTTCGTTTTTGCACAAATTATAAGGTATAATTAATAAGAACTTATTTGGTTTGTTCTTATTTTGAGAAATTAAATTTGAATTCCTATCCAGTGGTAGAGCCAGGCGGCAGCTTTTGCTGTCGCATGGATGGGCCGGCTCGAACCGGGGTGGTACCACGACCTCACAGAATACCAGCGTGAATCAGAGAATTACCTCTGCGTTTCGCTTGGTGAGTGCAGGTGGCCGGAGGCCCTTTTTACTGAAAATGAGGCATTCCATTCTAGTCGTCACGGGTGAAAACGCATCTGCATTTTGATCTGTAACAGAGGATAGATGTAGATGTCTATGGGCCGTAGCAACCACTTACCATCAGGTGGACTGTGTGCTCGTTTGTCACCCTTATCCTATAAAAAAAATAAAAAATAAAATAACATGACAAAATGGTTGTTCGATTATTCGCTCGAAAGAGCAGGCAAAGGAACTATGCCATACAGCCTTGTCTTCATGTATAATTATCCTTCATAGTTCACTGCTTCACAATATGTTGATGCGTCACATTGTGCAGCCCTTGGGAGATTTTGACGACAACTTGAGCCAGCAGGCAGCTGACAATTGGCGATGGTATCTAAAGGCGCCTATGCAAACAAACGGCTTATCTTGAGAATCCATCACCATCAGAGCACTTGTTTCACCGTTTCCACTAATAGTTCACATGCGTAGATAGTTAATACATAAAATCGCACCACTTTTACATATCAAAATCCACTTCAAACTATTATTTAAACTATAATACAGGAGCAGCAAACCGCCGCCGGTCGAGTTCCCGCCAAAACTCCTATGACAAAATGGAAAATGGCAGCAGCGAGAAGAGGCAACTTCTTCTTCTTAATAACTGGCTTTACGGCTCTGGGAGCTAACCCTTCTGAGCCTGAAGTTACAATATATTATAATAATTATCCTTCATAGTATATGGCTTCACAATATGTTGATGCATCACATTGTGCAGCCCTTCGGAGAATTTGACGGTAACTTGAGCTAGCAGACAGCTGAAGGTTGGCGATGGTATCTCAAGGCGCCTAAGCAGACAGACACCTTATTTTGAGAATTACATCACCATCAGAGCACTTGTTTCATAGTTTCCAATAATAGTTCACATGCGGAGACACTTAATACACAGTCGCACCACTTTTACATATCAAAGTCCACTTCAAACCATTATTTAAACTTCTCAGTATCAGCTCAAAGTTAGAAATTTGGCGGTTTTTCACCCCTGTGACTCAAAAAGCACGTAAAGCTGTCCTGTGCCTCTCCGGTTATGACAGATTGTCCCATCAGACTATGAGAGTGAGAAAAATGAGAGTGCACTTTTGCTTGCGCATACACTCGTGCACATTCATTCTCTCCTGCGCAGTTGGCTAATCTTCGTTGAGGCTGGGCTCCATGACCGAAATTCCGTCTAGAGGATTTTTAATTTGTAAGTGACTTATGAACACCTACATTTATTATATATTTATTAAGAAACAAAATGCATTCCACTTAAAATTTAAATCTTATTATTAAAGTGGTATGTATACTCTCTGGCAGCCTCGTACCGGTAGGCGAAGTGTAGGGCGACCCTCGACGAGATGGAGTGACGACCCGGTAAGACATGCAGGAAGTTGATGGATGCAGGTGGCTCAGGACCGTGCTTTGTGGCATTCCTTGGGGGAGGCCTATGTTCAGCAGTGGACTTATGAAAGGCTGTAATGATGATGTATACTCTATTGTACGATAACTTACGCTTTTACATGTCAAAGTCCACTTCAAACCATTATTTAAACTATAATACAGGAGCAGCAAACCGACCCTGGTCAAATTCCCGCCAAAACTCCGAGAAGGGGCAAGACCATGGCAAGACACAGAGTACCTTTGTATAAAGAGGTGGGAGGGACGCCGCAGGCCGAGAAACTCTCACTCGGACCCGCCTAATAAACAGTCAAACGACCTGAACTGCCTCCTGGCGGCTCAGGCCAACTCTAATTAAATTATTCATAATTAATTTGCCTTCGTAGGCACTCCCTCAGCGGTTCGTAGCCGCCTGCGCGCTCTTTTCCCAAAAGAGGATCGCTTCCAATACGGCATAAGAAGCTTTAAACAGCTGGTTGCCAGTCCTCAAAGGCGGTTTTTAGCGGGTACCACTTAGGTCCCCCGGTAGGCAGTCCCGCATAACCAGGACAGACCGGCTGTCGTGGTATGCATAATGCATTTTCCGCCTCCCTACGTAATGGGTAGCCCTTTTCCAATTGCTTCGGGCGCAAAAAAAAAAGAAATTATGTCATTAGCAGTGTGTCGTTATACCTTTTCTAAATAACGTAACGTTATCGTTATAGTACAACGGATAACGTTATCATAACTATCTATATTAATAACTGTCTATTTTCCATGTAACCGCAACTTAACAATATACCGTCATAGAACAGTTATCATCAAAATTATTTTCGTTTCACTAAGTAAATACTAATTTAGTTGCTGAAATGAATTTTCTTTCGTACTTTTGATCTTTTGACATCTTTCTAGGAATTAAGGCATCCATTTTTCCTTATTTGTGTTGAGACTGCGGTACAGTACAGCTGATCGCATCACGGAGGTTGGATTTGACATCGAAGGCTGGCTCAAAAAGTTGTCTTTTAAATTAGTGCTGACACAAGGACACCCAAAGTGTTCACAGGTCTCGAAGATCTAGCAATCGTTTGCTGTTCTAACGAAACTTGTGTGTACGCTTCTATACATCGCTGCCGTAAATGTAACTTCAGATAACCTGAAGTAGTCTGAAAACTAAATTCATTTTTACAAATATTACAACGCGCTATTATCAGTTTTTTCGAATAACTCCCACAAAACACAGTGTTTTGTCGGGACATTGTTTCTTTGTTATACAGGTGGCCCATAAGTCCCTTGAAATGTAAAAAAATAATTTAAAAAAAACTAATGACATTATGAACAAGGTTTTTATTCTGTCATAATCCTTATAAAATGGGAATTATTTTTTGAAAATTACATCATCTAAATGTAATCCGTTACGATCGCGGCACTCCTGTAAGCGACGTTTAAAATTATCCATCACTGCGCGGCAAGTAAGCTCTGTAATGTTTGGCATTTCTCTTTGGATATTTTCTATCAGGACGTCAATTGTCCGCGGGTTGGTTTCGTACACTTTAGTCTTAAGATAACCCCATAAGAAAAAGTCCATTGGGGTCAGATCTGGACTACGTGGTGGCCAAGGAATATCTCCTCTTCGAGAGATCACTTTATTAGGGAAAAGTTGACGGACGACCGGCCTAGCGACGTTAGAGGTATGGGCAGTTGCTCCATCTTGTTGAAACCAGGTCCGCGTATTGAAGCCTGGAAAATTCTGCAACTCTGGTGTAAAAAAGTCCTGGATCATAGCTACATACCGTTGTGAAGTAACAGTAAGCGCGCGGCCTCTGCCGTCCTCAAAAAAGTAAGGGCCTATAATGCCATGCGCTGACATAGCCGCCCAAACTGTCACTTTAGGGCTATGTAAGGGCTTTTGATGTTTGCGATTTGGATTTTCGCAACTCCAGTAGCGACAATTTTGCTTATTGACATGGCCGTTGATGTGAAAGTGAGCCTTATCAGAGAATAACACGTTATTAAACGAAGTAAAGCGGTTCAACATTTCATTTGCGAAATTTAGTCTGTGGATAGTGTCAGTATATTTCAATTCCTGTACTAACTGAATCTTGTACGGGTGAAGATGTAAATCTTTCTTTAAAATTCGCTGTAACGATGTTCTGGGTAAGTTTAATGCACTGGAACGCTTACGAGTAGACTGGGTAGGATTTTCACTAATTGAGTGTTTCACTACATCGATGTTTTCTTCCGTCCGTGATGTCCTTGGTCGACCTGACCGTTGCTTATCCAACGTCGAACCACTCTCTTCGAACTTAATAACCCAGTTCTTAATCGTTTGAACACTTGGAATGTCTTTAAAGTTGCGTAAATTCTGATATTCTCGAAATTTACGCCGCGCAATGGTAGCCGAATCATTGTTTCGATAAAACTCGCGCACACAAAATGCACGGTCCGCACCGGTGAAACGCTCCATGGCGACTGAATTCCCAGAAACCGTCGGTACTCCCCCCGCACTGCACGCGCCACTCATGCGCGCCTTTTGTATTTTATTCGAAATTTACATTTCTAACGACTTATGGGCCACCTTGTATTATAACCTAAAACGAAACTATATCTATATTTACAATCACGAAATCAAATAAATATTTACAAAGCTTTTTGTTCGTTTTTAGACTTCTTTTATGAACACTAATTTCACAATGCGTGCGCAAAGTTTTTAAATAATAATATTACACCCACAATTTATTATTGCACTTGTTCCTCAGAGATCTAATTAATATGAAAACTCAAGTTTAAAATTTGAAGGACAGAAGATCATAATAATATTTCGTCTTAACAAGGTCAAGGCTAATAATGCAGTTTAATCCTTTTATTTTGCGGCACAAGTGTTATTTTTCAATATATGGCTTTTGCCATTGCCATTGTAATAAAAACCCGTATTTACTGTGTAGAATTTAATAATAAACAGTACGAGGTTTAAAATTGCTTTATTAAAAAAGACACATTGACAATTTGAAATAGTTATACAAGTATCTATATGAAAAAGAAAGAAATAAACTTATTTTTAGAATTTCGCTTCGCTCACCTACACGTTTTAATATGAGCCCCGCTGCAGTTTCGTTCTTATCGTACACGGCATAACATTTGTTTTTGTACGGCAACGAGTGCGTGATGTTTTAATATCACGAATCATGATTCCAAGCCAACGCAACGTTGCAGCGTTGTGGTTCAAAGGTACTCTGTGCGTTGCGGATCGTTATAAGAAATAGACAGTTATGAGCGTTATGTATAACTATCACGTTGCAGCGTTGCGGTTCAAAAGTACTCTGTACGTTGCGGATCGTTATATAAAATAGACAGTTATGAGCGTTATGTATAACTATCACGTTGCAGCGTTGCGGTTCAAAAGTACTCTGTACGTTGCTGATCGTTATATGAAATAGAAAGTTATGAGCGTTATGTATAACTATCTATACGTTATAAAGTAAATAGACGTTACCACTGTCAATACGTTTACGTTATAATGCTCATAGCTAAACGTTGTGTTCTGAATTGCTTACTGCATTTCATTTGATCAAAGATTTTTGCGCAAAGATTACCAGCCGTGGTTAGGTTGTTAACTTGCTACTACATAATAAACGTAGTGATTAATTTCTCTTTGGTACATATATATTTATCAGTTATCACAGAGTAAATTATATATATATATATATATATATATCATATTTATATATCTATGATAATATGATATTGTAGACAAAGAGAATATAATCACTACGTTTAATTGTAGATTTGTACAAATATTTGTACATATATTATATATGTACCATAGATCACAGAATACTTTACTCCTAGCACAGAGTATCTTTTTAACTCCTATCGGAGCAGTGTTGCCAACCGTACGATTTAAATCGTATTCATACGATCTTTTTGGCCCTAGTACGATGTACGATCATGTATTCGAAATCGTACGCAAAATATACGATCTTTTCAAATCTTATAATCTTTATAACAAAATAAAAATGATAATTGATTAAGTTCATTTTATCGATATGTAAAAACTATAATTTCAAAATTGAATAAGCTCTAAACTTCTTTGTATTTTTTTATGAACGCATCCAATCCAATAATTTTTAAACTCTATTCTTCGCTAGCTTGCTACATATATATTTATCTATGTTCTTCGCGCAGTTTAACCGCCTTTCTTCGACTTTGTTTTACGTCATTCTATTCGTTCTAATCCAAATAATATTACACTACGCAGATAATCATATATTACATATTTTTGTAATAGACGGCAGAGTGGACACATACAGAACGGCAAGTTTAGTGTCAGTTGATTAATATTGTTTTTTGTATTTTTTTACCATTGTTTTATTGAAATATTGATGCGTACTATCTTTTTTTTGAATTCTTAGCAAAATACGATCTTTTCCAGTTTATGGTACGATCTCTTAAAAAATAAAGTTGGCAACCCTGTATCGGAGCCATAGATCAATAAATATGTAAACAAGCTAGGACAAAACTAAAAATAAGCTGAGTGTGAGAAATAGTACTTACTCCCTAGCTCTTTTTGCAGATTGCAGAAGACTATTCATTTATTTCTCTGATTCCAACAAATCAAAAAGGTATGGTTAATTTCGCTGATGCTTTTATGATTAACACGGTGACGGAAGGGGCTATGAGTGTCCTCCGAAAAATCGTAAGTTTGACTACAGATTTAAAATAGCTAGCATGATTTAACAAAAAATTAGATAATATCTTAGATAGCGTCAATCGCTCAGTTTTCCTGTAGAAATTAAAGCGTGATATAGTGTCAATACACTTATTAAATAAAAAAATATTTCAGGGCGTTTTCAAATCAAAGAGTGAGAAATTGCCACCAGTTCCAGTTATTATAAAAATGCCTCTTTGGGAACTAGCACAAGCTGCGGGGCCTTTTGTTAGGCTTGCAGGATTAAGCGGCGCTGTTGCAGTAGTTCTCGGTGCTATGGGAGCCCATCGCACTTTTCCTGAAAATGACGGCAAAGAAGACTTGAAAAAGATTTTCGATACCTCTAATAGATTCCACTTTCTACATACATTAGCTTTGATGACAGTACCATTATGCAGGAGACCTTTTATTGTAAGTACAATTATTTTACGACTTTCTACAAGATTTACAAATAATGTGTAATGATAATTTTTTAATAATGTTAAAATGATATATATGCTATCAATTCATCTGATGATAACTAATGATATCAGTATCTAATAACCTTTGAGGACTTAAATAATACAGGCTCTAAAACCTTTCGAACTGGAACACAAAAGTGGATGTAATGTAGCTTCAATTAGATAAACAGTTTAAGGCTTAGAATCAAGTCGCCTTGTTGTGGTGGCGTGGTGGGGGCGTGGGGAAAGGGGTAGGGGAGGGGTAGATACGCCCCCCTGTGTGCTTATTATTTTATACTAAATGTTGAAGATTCAAATTTTTATGGAATGATTTCTGAGATAAATCGCTTTAATAGGGCCCCCTCCGCCGAAGTAATACCAAGGTGTAGTCGACGGAGCCTCGCTAAGCGGCGATCCTATTTCTGGATGGGATATTTGAGGATGGAGGGGTCTGTTTGTTCGCTTAGCTCGTTCACTCGACCCCGCCATCCCCTTCTAACCTCACCTGTCCGAGTCGGGGTGCCCCAAGACCCGAGCTCACTTCGCTTTCTCTTGCACCAAATAAAACACGAAACTGTTAACTTTTAAAATTACTTTAATTAGTACACATTGCTATTTATTATTATTTATTACTTCCACCATTTCCAAAAACGTCGTAAAATAGCAAGCACTCCAGGTGTCCAGGGAGGTATCGAAGTTGTCGTAAAACAGGAGGCAGATAATAACAATAAGGAGCACATTCACGTAAACTCTGAAGCAACAGAATGATGCTTATGACGCGAGTCACGAAGTCAAGTATATCTGTCACTGTCAACTTAAATAAATTAAAAAAAGTAAGAATTTAGAGTAATTTAGGTTCCATTTCAGGTAGTAATTAGTGATTTATGTATATTTTTAGAAAATTATTTTATATATTTCGATGCTGCTCCGGCAGCTAAAATTGCATGGGAGCGCTTGAGATAAGCCCCCTTGACGCCCCCACAGTGAAAGACTCCTCAAATTCAGGCAACTTGATTCTAAACCCAACCTAGATAAAACCTAGGCAGAGCATCTAGTACTGAGATTTCAACTGACACTAAGTAGAACATCTAACAGAAGCTCGTAGCAGCTTAACCATAACAATGGATATATAAATACCTATTAATATCTATAATACTATTATTTCAACATGGTTGTGATTGTGCTGCTTTCTAGTAGATATCACTGTGAAACGGCACCACCTTTTAGTAAAAATGTAAAATTGAACTCTTAATAAAAAGTAATAGCCAACTTAAAATGACTATAAATAAGTTTAATTTTTGACCCTTTAGTATGTTGTGTAAATAGTTAGGTACATTAAAAACTTCATCCCCTATTTTCCTCCCTTAGGAGTGGAATTATTTCTCCACATTTATATTACCTATTTATTGAAAAAAACATCATTAGTATTGGTTAAATCTTATTGAGTCATCCAAATTGAGGAAGATATTGCATAGCAAATGTACATAATGTAATGTACATAGCTTGGCCCCTAAAGTTTCGAAACAATGGTATTTGAAAAAACCTGTTCATTGGGTAATCAAAGTAGAAGTTAGAGAACAAAAAAAGCAAAGAATTGCCTATCTAGTATTACAATACTATTTTGCCTGCCTGAACCTTTATTGTTGCACTGTCTAGGAATCCTACAAGATGTTGCAATCACAGAGTAGGATTGCACACACTAAGCCTGTTTAGCCAGTAGGATAAGTCAAGTCTTTATTATGAATCTATTCAACCATATAACTTGACACAACACTATATACACAACCACTGAAAACTTATAACAGCTCTTATAAAAAATTGTTATACTGTACATACACAATAACCATTTCTGGTGTACAAAATTATTGTATATAGAGCTACTACTACTAAGAAATTACTACTTTCTAAAATTAAATTACAAAGAACAATTTTTCGACATTGCATATTAAATAATTAAAAATTAAAAAAATTGTACACCCGACTTCAATATTAGTTATTTAAGAATAACTCAAAAACTATTGGTCTGACCTTGATCAAATTCATATGGGACCACATGAGAACTATCAGCTTTCATATAAAAAAAGAATCATTGAAATCGGTTTACCCAGTACAAAGTTATGAGGTAACACACATAAAAAGAGACAGTCGAATTGAGTACCGTCTCTTTTTTGGAAGTCGGCAGAAAAACACAATAATTTAAAATTAAAAATTTTGTACAGCCGACTTCAATATAGGTTATTTAAGAATAACTCAATAACCATTGGTCTGACCTTGATCAAATTCATATGGGACCACACGAGAACTATCAGCTTTCATATAAATAAAGAATCATCGAAATCGGTTCGTCCAGTACAAAGTTATGAGGTAACACACATAAAAAAAAGCAAAAAAAAAGAACATACACTCGAATTGAGTACCGTCTCCTTTTTGGAAGTCGACAGAAAAATGGGGTTGCTAGTTAGCATTTCAGAAGTCCATAATAAAGTTTTGCATATAAAGTTGTCCCTAACATGTACTATGCTTCAGCTTCCAAAGTGAAAGGAAGATAATCATAGAAGTATTTATTACATAACTGTTATGTAATTGATAGATAATTTTAATTGAATAAAAGCATTTATGTAAGCAAGACTTGATAACAGCATCTAGTATGAAGTTTTGTTACCTTAATTACTATATCAATGAAAAAACATTATCAGTTTGTGGCTATTATGAATAAATTATGTTACCGAGTGAAATGTATTGAAGAAATCACAGACCATGGAATTAATATATATAATTTAACCTGCGCTTGTAGTCTTTGTAATTTTAAGTACATTGTTAAACTCACAAAATGTCAAATTGCAGAGGTTTTATAATATTTATGATTTATGTTAAATTTAAAATGTACATGTAACATTAAATTAAGTAAATATAAATGCTACATTAGTTTGGCATTGGTAACATTACACCATTTTACTGATATTTCAAGCTCCAATTTCAAATACTTCTCTGTTATATTATATTATAACTCTTATTAGTTGTAGTACCTTTAACCAGTTAAAAGTGTAAGTCATAATATCTTAATATATTTTCTACAGATATCAAAAAGAGATGGTACTCAATTCGACTGTATGTTTTTTTATGTGTGTTACCTCATAACTTTTTACTGGGTGAATCGATTTCGATGATTCTTTTTTTATTTGAAAGCTGGTGCTTCACATGCGGTCCCATATAAATTTGATCAAGGTCTGACCAATAGTTTGTGAGTTAATAATAATAATTAATATTGAAGTCGGTTGTACCAAACTTTTAATTTAAATTATTACAGTTACTGTTAACATTACAACTTATCAAAAGTTCACTGTTGAAAAGAGGCCTCCACCATAGGTTGCCTTATAGAGGGGCAATTTGGCATAGTTGTCATGCTTAGTAGGCGGTTTGGCAACCACAGGTTTTTATTATTTAATTATTACTATGAAGGTACTGCTGCCCATCTGGTTGAATTCCCTCTGTTGCTTCCTACTACACCCACAGGTCGATGTGTGGTAATGAATATTCTTACATTGCCACTACATGATCTGGTAATATATTTTGCTTTAATTTCATTATTTTCAATATAAAATATTTTTATAGGCTGGTGGATTTTTCATTGCTGGAATGGGATTGTTTTGCGGCACATGTTACTACCATGCCTTCACCGGTGACCGCAGCTTCAGACGATTAACACCAATAGGTGGATCTTGCCTTATATTAGGTTGGCTTGCAATGGTATTGTAAATTATCCTGATTTTATTGGTGTATGGTTAGAAGTATAGTAAAAAATTTGATGATAGGTGATATTCATTCCATTCATTAAAATTATTTACATTTTTATAAATCATAGTTTATGGTTTACTTTTACGGTTTGTTTTTTACTGCAATGAATGTCGTTAATTTCATAGAAATAGTAATGTTAAAATAAAGAGATCATTTACTTTTTTCAACTTTTTGTGATAGACATTTCATAATTTTAAGGGAAACTATATAATATATATTCCTCTTAACTGTATGATATAACCCTGTAAATATTATATCCAATAAATTTATTTATAAGAATTTGTTCTCATTTATAATTAATTATCTCTGTGCCATTAAAAGGTTCAAAACTTTCTTTAAAGTAATTTCTAAAAAAACCGAAATGGTCATGATTACCCGTAAAAGTGTACGAGAACTGCTTTCGGCAATGCAAGAGAACGATTCGCAGATGCTGGGGCTAGTCTCCGAAAATAGTTCTGTGGTTGAAAGAATGGTAATCAGGCCTATGATCTTTAACAGTGCACTAGCTTGGTGGAAGAAAACCAACTTAGTCACCACAAAAAACAAACTTCAAAGAGGCAAAACTTTAATGCATGGCTGCTGCTGGGGTCTCGATAATCACACTACCTCAACCCCATGTTGGAACTGACACAATAGCAACTTTTCATCCAAGAGAAAGCTACGAAGTTAGCAGGGTCCCTCATGCTGTCATTTTAGATAAACTATATGAACATTTACCCATTCTGTAAGTGAAGAACGACTATATCCCAAAACTATTCGTATTTGACAGAAAGTACAGAACCATGGAAAGCTGAATCTCAGAATTTAAAAGAACTGAAAGTCATTATTAATCATGCTAAGACAAGATCAAGCACTGGCTCCGAGACCTTCTCGGAGGACTTACATACATACAGAAATACTTAGGTCCCCGAAATTAATGTATGGGCGTCATCCAAACAGCGTCCGCAATTGCGACCAGAGAAGTAAAAAAAAGCGTAATCAAACATTGATAGTAGAATAGCAGTTTTACATGCCTTGACTCTTCCATTCGGCCTGATGTACTCTTTCTCGCTTACAAAACTTAAGTTCTCATAAAGTGTTCCTAACGCATGTTGTAATATTGGACTTCAGACTAATTCTTGACTCACCAACAGTTGATGAAAAACTTACCCGTCAACAATATAATATTAAAACTTGTACAACCTATAAAAATTAAAACTCCTTCGCAACTTGGGACTAAACGAGGAGTTTCTATTGCAGTGATGCGATTTAAACGTAAGAGAAGCGATAAGAAATGGTGCGCATACAAGATGGGACGTATAACCGTTGCAATCTGTGGAAGTTCCTTTTATTTTTTAAATAAAATACTAGTAATGCTATTAAACATTACTAATGTTACCTTTAACCACTTCTGGTAAGCTTAAAATGCTTGTATTAGAAGTGGTTCACGACAGTAGTCGAATGGCGGATTCGAACCCACGACCTTTCGAGTTCGCGGTCCGCGCCTTGCCATTAGGTTACTGACGTTCCTTAACTCGTAGCTTGTAGGGGTGGGCATTGTGATGACGAACCGTTCACAAAGACCATTTTGAGTTCTGCGACGATGAAACCGTTTTACGTCCTGGGTTCAAACAGTCTTCGTTGCACAAACCAGTCTTCAAATTACTTAGTGCGATATTTTATTTTACACCTATGAAAATACAGCCAAGAACGCAATGATTCAACTATCTATCTCACTCGTCGCGTCGTCGTCCTTAACGTTCGTCTTTGATTCCGCGTTCGTTTACAAACGTAAGACAGACAAAACAGTCCTTACCTAGTTGCAAGAAATTGCAACTATTGCACTCGACGAAAACTCAATTCTATTCCTTCTATTAAGTTTCGCCCTATAAGCCGTCTTCAAACCGGTTGCAACGACGACCGTTTTCTGCAATTATTTTCGTTGCCGGGAAAACGGTTGCGTTTCGTCCGTCAAAGACCCACTACTAATTCGTTGGAGCTCTGAAAATATTTTCCTAAACCCAATATTTCCTAATATTCACTTCATGTATTTTAATGCTCATTTCTCACATTTTTCTGAGTTTGCTGAAGCATTTTAATCTAGAACTATTTTCGCCAGTCTCTCCATTGATACATTTTCGTTTCCTCCGGTGACTAGATGAAATTTTTAAGATTATTCTTATTATTAAATCCAAAGTGGTTGGTTGTGATCAAGTCAGTCAAGGCATGCTTTTTCTTGTTCACCATCAGTACTTTTATCATGATTGGTCATCAACTTTACAATTTTGTCGGGTGTTTTTCCATTACTCTGGTGTAAAGCCTTCATTGTTCCTTTGCCTAAAGTTCATAGTCCATGTCTAACCAATAATTATAGACCAATTACCAAGGGCCGGAGGCCCTTTTTACTGGAAATGAGGCATTCCATCTTAGTCCTCATGGGTGACAACGCATCTACATTTTGATTTGTAATAGAGGTTAGATGTAGATGTCTATGGGCCGCAGCAACCACTTACCATCAGGTGGACTGTGTGCTCGTTTGTCACCCTTATCCTATAAAAAAAAAAAAAAAAATTTCCTTTCAACCTTACCTTTCTAAGGTATCGGCACAGAAAAAATAATAGTACTACCTTCAGAAGTTGCACTCCTTTGATGTTGACTACTTCATCATCATCATCATTACAGCCTTTCACAAGTCAACTACTGAACATAGGCCTCCCCCAAGGAATGCCACAAAGCACAGTCCTGAGCCACCTGCATCGACTTCCTGCATGTCTTACCATGTCGTCACTCCATCTAGTGGGGGGTCGCCCTACACTTCGCCTACCGGTACGAGGCTGCCACTCGAGAACTTTTCTTCCCCATCGGTTGTCGGTTCTTCGAGCTATATGGCCGGCCTACTGCCACTTCAGCTTACTAATCCGTTAGGCTATGTCGGTTACTCTGGTTATACTGCGGATATCCTCGTTTCTAAGTTTATCACGCAGAGAAACCCCAAGCATAGCCCTCTCCATAGTTCGCTGAACGACCTTGAGCGTCCTCATACGGCTAGCAGTGAAGGACCACGTCTCAGATTCGTAAGTCATCACTGGCAACACGCACTGGTTATACAATATCGTTTTCAGGTTTTGAGGTATGTCTAACGAGAAGATGTGTCGTAGTTTCACGAACGCTGCCCATCCGAGTGGAATCCGTCGATTAAACCCTCGGTCGAAGTTGGACTTACCTAGTCGGACTATTTGTCCCAGGTAAACATACTCGTCAACAACTTCGAGCTTAGTGTTCCCAACAACTACCGGCATAGGTGTGACATGGACGTTAAACATGTCCATGTTCATCTTAAGACCTATCCGTTGGGAGACACTATTGAGGTCATTGAGCATAGCGCTTAGGTCCTCCAGCGATTCTGCCATAAGGACTATCGTCGGCAAATCGAATATGAGTTATGTACTCGCCATTGATGTTAATACCGTATCCTTTCCAGTCCAGTAGCTTGAAAACATCTTCCAATGCAGCGGTGAAGAGTTTCGGGGATATAACGTCACCCTGTCTTACACCTCTCTGCAGATGGATAGGTTTCGTACTTCTGATTCTGTACTCGGATAGCCATCGTAGCTCTACTGTACAAACACTTCAGCACTTCGATATACCGACAGTCAACTTGGCGCTGCTGAAGGGACTGCGGCACCGCCCAAATTTCGACGGAATCAAAGTCTTTCTCATAGTCCACATACGCAAGGGAAAGTGGCAGATTATACTCCTCTGTCTTCCGTACAATTTGCCAAAGGGTGTGCATGTGGTCCGTGGTATTTCGGTTGACTGCTTGCCGACGTTTTAATAGCCTACATAGTTATTATTAATCAGATAAATCGAGGACGCGAGCTAAATAAAACTATCACTGCGCGCGAGTGTCTGTATTATTTTTGCATCTTTTCTCCTTCCTACGTCAAAACGGACTTTCCTTGGTTACTAAGGGCTGTTAATAAAGAGTAAAAAGTAAATCGTGAAATTGTAAGTTACTTTGGTAAAGTTTCTGACTAAGATAATGAACATTCAGGAAATATGGTATATTTCCGCTATTATGTGAGTTCTGTGCTAACCAAACCAACGCATGTAACTTGCAAGGCCATTCGTCGGGAATCGCGATGCTTGGCTCGTAAGTAGATAGTGTAAACAACAAATAAACCCGAAATACGATTCCTAACAGAAATGTGATCGTATTCTACTTAGTTAAAAATCTTGTAAACAAAGTTTTAATTTCAGTATTATGTGTCATCACTTTCATTTAAAAACAGTGCTAATTATTTGTATGGTACGTTATTTAAAATTATAACTTGTGAATTTAGTAGGATATTTACTTCTAAAACTTCCTCTTTTAACAGTCGCAAATCATTTAATGAATGGGCGACAGTAGGAATTTTTAAGAGTAGGCGAAGGTTATACGAGCTTTATAATGAAAGATCATTTAATAGTAGTGTTATATTTAGAGATTATGTAAAAACATATTCTAAAATATTTAAAAAAAGTGTGCGCCACAGCTAAGGCTTTACATTTAAGTAACAAAATTAAAACTGCATCAAACAAAATTAAAATGACCTGGAGAATAATAAATAGTGAAACGGGCAAGGTCAAACCGCGCAACTCGGATTTTCAATTGAATATTAACAATAATTTAACCCGATCTGATCAAGAAGTTGCTATGGCTTTTGAGAAACATTTTACTGATGTTCCTTTTTTGACAACTAAGTCATTAAACTCTTCTCCTACTGTCGCCGAATCATTGCTCAAATAAAATGTAAAGGCTTGTTCAAATACTTTTAAATTTCATAGAGTACTGCCAAAAGATATCGTTAAATATTTTAAAACTATTGATGTTAAGAAAACGGCAGATTTATGGGGGATTTCCGTTAAAGTTATTTTATCTATAATAGATATAATAGCACCTTATCTAGCCACTATATTTAATACAAGCGTCGAATCTGGTGTGTTTCCTGATTTAATGAAACTTAGTAAAGTCATACCTTTATTTAAATCTGGTAGTACATTAGACCCCGCCAATTTTAGACCAATTTCTGTACTACCAACATTTAGTAAAATTTTTGAAAAAATAATTTTAGATCAAATGTTAAGTTTCTTTAATATTAATAAATTGCTACATAGAAATCAATTCGGTTTTACAAGGGGTCACTCAACAACTGACGCTGGAGTTGAGCTTATTAAACATATTTTTTGTGCATGGGAGAATTCAGAGGATGCTTTGGGTATATTTTGTGACCTTTCCAAGGCCTTCGACTGCGTTCACCATGAGACATTAATCAGGAAGCTACAGTACTATGGTGTCAAGAACACAGCGCTTAAACTTATAATTTCATATTTAAGTAATAGAATGCAGAAAGTTATTATCAATGGTAAAAGTTCTTCCGGCTCACCTGTACTAATGGGTGTCCCTCAGGGCTCAATTCTCGGCCCATTCCTGTTTCTAGTGTATATTAATGACTTACCTTCTGTTGTAGAGGATAGTCATGATATAGTATTGTTTGCTGATGATACTTCTTTGATTTTTAAACTCAAACGTCAATCATTTAAATGTGACGAAGTGAATAATGCTATATCAAAATTAGTGCATTGGTTTAACGTTAATAATTTACATTTAAACGGAAATAAAACTAAATGTATTAAATTTACAACAACGAATGTTAGAAATCTGAGTACCAATGTGTTTTTAAATGGGGAAGAACTGAGCCCTGTTGAATCCACTGTTTTTCTTGGCATCACTCTCGACGCAAAGCTTCAGTGGGGCCCCCATATATCCAAACTAGCAAGCAGACTAAGTTCTGCAGCCTATGCTGTAAAAAAGATTAGAGGTCTCACTAGTGTCGAGACAGCTAGATTAGTTTATTTCAGTTATTTCCATAGCATAATGTCTTATGGGATTTTGCTATGGGGAAATGCGGCTGATTCAGAAACTATTTTTGTTTTACAGAAGAGGGCCATTAGAGCTATTTACAACCTAAAACTGAGAGTCTCTTAGAGATAAATTTAAAGAAATAAATATATTACGAGTAACTTTGGCCTCTCAGTATATTTACGAAAATTCACAAAAACAAAGGTAGTTTTAGTAAAAAAAGTGATGTGCATTCTGTAAACACTAGGAACAAACACAAGCTAGTAATACCATTTTCTCGACTCCACAGAGTCAGTAATTCATTCTTGGGGCAATGTATACGCTATTACAACAGGGTCCCGGAAAGTGTACAGGCTCTCTCCATTAGCAAGTTTAAATGTTTTGTTAAGTTGAAACTGTATAAAAAGGGTTATTATAGTAGAAATGAATACATGGTTGATAATAACCCCTGGGAATGAGGTGATCGCTTCCAAGCTGTTTCTAAAATAAATTTTGTACTTATATAGTTAGGACAACCATTATTGTAAAATTTGCTTTAAAAAAAAAGTCCCGCTGGGTTTCTTGCTGGTTCTTCCCAGGACAGAGGTTTTTTTTTCGAACCAGTGGTAAAGTAAAAAATGACTTTCAATAAGAATTACACATGTGATCTATATTGAATAAAAAATTATTCTATTCTATTCTGTGTTATTATAGCTTAAGGCGCAGGTTGAGCAAAATGTCGCGCTAGTCGTTATTTGTGCGGTTTTTAGGAGCTATATCTACTTTTTATTTAAAAGATATATCAACAAATAAAAAACACATTATATTTCTACATAATCTTGATTTCATAAGAGCTGTATCCAATTTTTTTTTAAAAGGAATAAATATTAATATAATCTCCTTACAGCGAAACCACATAAATGTGAAATTATTATTGATAACATGCATCTCCTGGTAAAGTAAGTATTATTTTATTTTGCGATTTACACCAATGGATTGGCAATTTATTAATGAACATTTCTATTATAAATTTTTTTTCAAAAGACCAAAATTTTATTTTATTAAGAAATTATTTTAAAATCTGGGCGTATTCTATAATTATATATTTATAAACAAAAATTTTTTAAAACTAAATTTAACTAAAAATACTAAACTGACCATTTATTTTTTAACTCAAAACAGGACATGGGTTTATTTATACTCTAAAAACTATAACTGTATACAATTAGTGTTCACTATAAAATTATATTCGGTATAGACGGTAATTATTAAATGCAACATATTTTTTTTAATTATTAATTACATTCGTCAGCGGATTAAATTTGCTTTAATAAAGTTGGTGATGATTTTAAATAATAAAATTCTGCTCAAGTTTTTTTTATTGTTATCTTTGTTAACAACATCGCCTTTAGTACTGGAACCGTAAGTGTTTCTTTCAGACGTCCACAATTTATTCAAAATAAAAAAATACTCTCTACCGGAGCATTTGTACCAGGTAGACATAAAATATATTCGATTAAAAAAAATTATGTTGCAGATTGTTGACTTTGAACACTTCCATCCAACGAGTTACGGGACAATTTTGTGTCCCGGAGCTTTATTTGGGGACAATGGGACAGGTGACCGAGAAAAGGGACAGTCCCGTTCAAAACGGGACGTATGGTCACTTTACCTATAACCCGGCGATGGCTCCGTGGCGCAATGGCGCAGTGGCTTAACAATCAGTTGGTGCGCTGGGGGCCGCGGGTCACGAATCCCGCACGGAACAAATATTTGTAAGGCCTACAAATAATTGTTCCGGGTCTGGATGTTTGTCCTTGTGCAATTTATGTTTGTAAACTGCCTCCACGACTCTCATTCTATATTACTCTCACTGCGTAGCATCCTATTTATTTGTTTATTCTTTATTGCACCAAATATTTGTACAAAAGGCGAGCTATCTATCTATTTACTTATAGTGAGTAGGTATCTTTTAAACTCACAATTTTCAATGCTTCATTTTTAATATATAATTAATTATAAAATTTCATAATTAGATAATATATGAGAATACATAATTCTAATATAATGCAACTAATATACCGTATAAAAAAATTAAAATACATTTATCGTTGTACGCTGTGTGTATGTCCATAAAATAGTTTATTGATGTTGAAAAAATACTACGTCCGTACAGTAGGTGGCGTCTTACATATTTCTTACGCGATCCTATATTGTAGCGAGTCGGCGCGGCACGGCACACCAAATGCTCAAGGTCGTTTGCATGAAGTAGCCCCTTAACAAAGATAACAATAAAAAAAACTTGAGCAGAATTTTATTCTTATTTAAAATCATCACCAACTTTATTAAAGCAAAGGACCCCGCACCACTCTGATGGATATTGGTTCCCGGTCAATTACGCTGAAATTTCAGTATGTTGTTTTTCTTGATATTCTGATCAAATGCTCCAATGGGCTCGAGGTCAGAAAGTCGCTAGTTTTCGAGATACAGACCATCGAACTTCCGTTACATGGCTATCTCCTGTTTAGCTGGGCAGAGTGTTACCAGTAGCAAGGAACATCCCCTGCACTCACATTTATCAGAAAACCAAGTAGATACACTAATTCTTATTGGGTGGTAGCTACCTAGCCCATTGGTTGGCCAAGTTAGTTCATCCAATGAGGTTAACTATAATAATAATAATAATAATAATAATAATAGGCTTAGGGAAGTGACGACCCCATCGCCCGCTGACGTAACGGTTATGTGACAAAACTGCTACGTCAGCGCAATCAGTCAGCACCTTGCCAAGAGGTGTTAGCACCGTGCCTCGGCAAAATTGGAAGGTGCAAAGGCCCGCTTGTGCACATGGCCTCTTCATGAAACGGTGCCGGGTCTGGGCGTCTCCCGTTAATTGACGCCCATTTAAATGGATGATGGATAGAAATAGAACGCGAATAGGGCCGCTGCCTGGGGGTCGCCGGGGCGCGTCTGGAGCTGGCGCTGGACGCGACAGCATGCGAGCCGCCAGCCGATCGCGAGGTGCTGCAAGACCACCTAGCAGCCCCTCGCGTCCATCATCCCCACCAGACGGCTTGGTGTCGGCGGGGTCCTCCCGGACTCGGCAAGCGGCACCCGCCACTGGTGGAGTACGCCGCATGCGTTGGACAAAACATATGAACATAAACGCATTGCGGGCGTACTATAGGGCGAAAGGGGAAGAAACTGGAGGGATAGCGTATCGGGCTCGGATGCATCGCTTTTTTGCTGAGCTTGAGCCGTCAGTTCCCGTCACAGAGCAAAACCTGGCAGACCGAGTTCGGTACATCATACGCTCAAAAATATTTGATGATGCCGAACTCGAACGACTACGGCGTGAGGCTATTCCCTCATCGAATGAACCGGCTATAGCTGGGGATGCGGCTCCTCAGGCCACAGACCAGCAGCCACATAGAGAGGGCGCCATGGATCTCCCCGCTCTGGTTGGTTCAGGCGATGATGGAATGGTCACCCAAGAACTAGAGCAGATGAGGAGTAAATTGGATGAGGCGATTGTGGAAACGCGCAGTACGCCTCTCGAAAATCGACCGCGACTCCCGCGCATACCCCTAAGCAAGCGGAATCGGGCTGTCGTGAGGGCTCTCAACCCAATGCTGGTGACCTATTTGGAAGCCAGCCGGGACCTTTGCGACACGGACTCAATTCTTTTTGGCGCCGCACTGGCAGTCTGCCGCATTGTTGGCGCCAAACTTCCCACGGCTGGACGCGCTACTAGACAAAGTAACGCCATCCCAGCCTGGAGAAGAAGGATTGAGGACCGTGTCGCAAAGGCAAGGGCCCTCATCGGCAGGCTGATAAGCTTCAGGTCGGGCAATAACAGGCCGAGAATTGTGCGCACCGTCAGGATGGCGTTTGCTGGGACAAACATCAGTTTGTCCCAGCCGGATATAACGCAAAAACTGACGGAGCGCATAGACGACCTGAAGCAGAGAATCGCTGCTTGGGGGAAGCGGATTCGGCGATATACCGAGAGGTCGACACGGTTCAACCAGAATCGTCTCTTCCAGAGTGATCAGAAGAGGCTCTATGAATCATTGGAGCGACCAATGCTACGTGGAACGGGCCCAGCACCGAATCAGGCCGACAGTATCGAATTCTGGCGCGGCCTGTGGTCAGAGCCCGTAAACCACAGCGAGGGCCCTTGGATGGAAGTTGTGGCGAGTCAATGTGCGAATGTTACGCCCATGGACCCCGTCATCATAACGCCGGATGACGTAGCTGAGGCGGTCCGTAGGGCCCCGAACTGGAAAAGTCCGGGGCTCGACGGGCTGCATCACTACTGGCTGAAGGGGTTCGTGGTGTGTCACGCTGTGCTCGCCCGACAGTTTCAAGAGGCTCTCGACCAAAAGTCGCTCCCGAGCCTCTTCACTACTGGGATCACTCATTTGGTTCCTAAAGACCGGGATTCCACAGACCCGAGCAAATACCGCCCCATAACGTGTCTAACTACCATATACAAGACACTAACATCCATTTTGAGCGCGAGAATCACTCGTCACCTGAACTTAAATCAGGTGATGTCGCGCGCTCAAAATGGATGTCGGGGCGGTGGTCGTGGAACCAAGGAACCACTCCTCATTGACGCGGTCATTGGCAAGGTGGTTAAACGCAACCGTCGGAACCTCTCCGCCGCCTGGATAGACTATAAAAAGGCATTCGACTCGGTGCCTCATACATGGCTTAAGAGGGTCCTCGAGCTGTATAAGGTCAATTGTACAGTTCGAGACTTCCTCGGGGAGTGTATGGGGCAATGGAGTACGATCCTTTGTCATCTAGGCGAGCGGATGACGGCTGCGGAGAACCACATAAGGATAAGAAGGGGTATCTTCCAGGGCGATTGTTTGAGTCCAGTCTGGTTCTGCCTCTCTCTGAACCCTCTCAGTACCTTACTGGGGGGCTCCGGGAGGGGATTTCAGCTTCGGAGAGGAGGTACAAAAGTGACCCACCTTTTCTATATGGATGATCTCAAGTTATTCGCCTCCAGTTGCTCTCATCTTATGGAATTGCTAAACATCACTTGTGATTTTAGCAATTCTATTAGAATGGAGCTGGGGACGGATAAGTGTGCGGTCCTCCATGTGGAAAGGAGAAGGGTTGCTAACTCTGAGGGCATAGACTTATCTATGCCCATCAACATAAGGACCCTTTCCGAGGCTGAAACATACCGATACCTGGGTATGTCACAGAACATCGGTGTAGATGAGGCGGGTATGAAACAATCAGTTTGCGATGTGTTTTATGCACGCTTGACCAAAGTGCTTAACAGCCTTTTGTTCGGTGTGAATAAGACGCACGCATATAACGGTTGGGTCATGCCTGTTCTCATGTATACATTTGGCATACTCAGGTGGACTCAGACCGAACTGAACGCTCTGGACAGAAAAGTCCGCACTATAATGACGTCCCACAGGGTGCATCATCCGAGATCGTCAGTAATGAGGCTGTACTTGCCGCGGAAGCATGGTGGACGCGGCTTTTTAAGCGCGCTTACCATGCATAATCGCGAAGTGTGCAGCCTCCGTAATTACTTTCTGACGAGAGCGGATGATCCATACTATAGGGACGTTATTTGTTGTGATAAAGGACTTACCCCTCTATCCTTAGCCAACGAGCAATGGCAAGACCCGGCAGTACAGAGCATTTCCGACCGGGAGACCGTATGGAAGGAGAAAGAGCTCCACGGGAGGTTCTACAAGGCTCTACATGAGCCTTTCGTAGACACAGTCTCCTCCCTCCACTGGCTACGTTTCGGTGACCTCTTTGGGGAAACCGAGGGTTTTGTCTGTGCGATACAGGATCAGGTTATTAAGACCAACAATTATCGGAGATACATCCTAAAGGATGGCACCGTTGACGTCTGTCGAGCTTGTCGCCATCCCGGTGAGTCACTTAGGCATGTCATCTCCGGTTGTTCGGCGCTTTCTAACTCTGAGTATTTGCACAGGCACAACTTAGTAGCCAGGATTCTACACCAGGAGCTCGCTCTGAAATACGGTCTCGTGGATCGGAAACTGCCGTATTATAAGTACTTGCCGGAAGCCGTGCTCGAAAATGACCGCGCCAGGCTCTACTGGGACCGGGCCATCATCACGGACAGGACTATTCTTGCGAATAAGCCTGATATTATGCTGATGGACCGGGCACAGTCAAGGATATTTTTGGTCGACATTACCATTCCTTATGACGAGAACCTCGTGAAAGCCGAAACAGATAAACTGACTAAATATCTGGACCTGGCTCACGAGGTGACCGACATGTGGGGTGGATTGCCGGCCGAAATTATACCTGTAGTCGTCTCTGCGAACGGGTTAATCCCAGTCAGCCTCTCGGGTCATCTGAGGCGACTGGGACTCCGTGACGGACCGCTCCAAGCTCAAATGCAGAAGGCGGTGCTCCTCGATACCGCCCGCATCGTCCGCCGGTTTCTTTCCCTTTCCCCCTAACCCTCGGCCGTTTGGTCTCCCCTGCCGAGGGCTTCCATCTGGTTGGGTTTTTATTTATTTATGTATTTTTTATGTATTTATTTTATTTTGTTGATATTTATGTATGTTTATCATTTTCATTTACAATTATATATTTATACAGCCTAACCAGATTAGAAAACTATATAGATACCCCTAAATAATAATAATAATAATAAGCTTTATTAATAATTATACAGTGAATATATGAAGTCTCTGATTAACTGGTTATGTGGGGTACTTTACTCAATTGGATCGAGAAGGCTGAAGAATGTGAAGCGCGTTATTTTCTTAATTCAAGTAAGCCAACTGGTTATGTAAACTTCTTAGTGTCAATATAAGTACGAATCCACGATGATGAACAACTTCAATGGGCACAAAGTTCGAAAATTGCTAGTTTTCGAGATACAGAACGTCAAATATTCGCTATATGACTATTTCCTGTTTACTAGGCAGGGTGTCTTAAGATCGTTTCATTATTTAGTTTTTCATTGGATGGATTGAGGTGAATGTGATAAGCTGAAAAGTTAACAGAGTTCTTTATAAACTCTGATCCTTTTGATCCTGCACCACCAAGGCACTGCGTAAGCGGTTGGCTGACGCTCGTCATCTCGCACATGGACTGCTCTCTTATCTATATTCACGTATCAGGTCAACAGAACACTCGACTCTAGCGATTTTATAGCTCATGCGTGAGGTACGTCTGTGGAGTCAGAAGGGACAAGCACATCTCCCCCTACAGAAGGAAAATAGGTTGGATTTCGGTGCGGGCAAGAAGGGAGTATTTTGTACTGTTACAAAGTACTGCTTTAGAAAGCAGTTGTAATGAGACAGCGGCTGTACCTTATTTCCCTTTTCGAGAAGAAGCAGTCTAAGAATCTCATGTAGAGATCCAAAGAAACTCGTAGTTCTTGCCTTGTGTACTGATGCTGGGTTAAATTCATTTAGCGTCCAGAGTAATATCAAGAAGAGCAACATACTGAAGTTTCAGCGTAATTGACCGGGAACCAATATCCATCAGAATGGTGCGGGGTCCTTTAATCCACTGACGAATGTAATTAATAATTAAAAAAAATATGTTGCATTTAATAATTACCGTCTATACCGAATATAATTTTATAGTGAACACTAATTGTATACAGTTATAGTTTTTAGAGTATAAATAAACCCATGTCCTGTTTTGAGTTAAGAAATAAATGGTCAGTTTAGTCTTTTTAGTTAAATTTAGTTTTAATTTTTTTTAGTTTATAGTAAAAAGTAGGTATATTAGTACCTACTTAGATACTTTTTACCGAATTATAAGTATAGAAGACTCTATTACTCAATTATTTTTTGAAAAAGAAGAAAAAACAAGCAATAAATATTATACTATATTTTAGCAAAAAACTATAACTTAGTAATATTAATTATAACTTACAACATATTATATGAAAAACTCATAACTGACTTTTTGGCCCGACCCAGGATTCGAACCTGGGACCTCATGATCAGCAGTCGCACTACTACAACCACTAGACCAACGAGGCAGTACTATACCTAATAAGATATTGTGGTTGGGTATTAGAATTATTTTTAACTGTATACTATACTGATAATATTGAATTAGCCTTTTATAGTGTAAATTATAATATTTGTCGAAATGTTAATTATGGATTCGAACCTTACATGCTAATGGTGCTTCATTTTTTTATTTGCATTTACTTCAAAGAAAATACACGCAAAAAGCTTCATCGCGCAGTAAAAAACACAACAAATATGTGTATAACCAATACGAAAATTTATATCCAAAACAAACAAATAATACT
The DNA here is from genome assembly GCA_033319125.1 of Parnassius glacialis. Taxonomy (NCBI): domain Eukaryota; kingdom Metazoa; phylum Arthropoda; class Insecta; order Lepidoptera; family Papilionidae; genus Parnassius; species Parnassius glacialis. Next base: position 39,331,262 of record JAVANC010000001.1, on the reverse strand, counting down.
ACCTATAAATAACCTAATAAGTAATAATATTATCGACTGATATGACGTGAGCGTGTGCGCTGGCCGACGCTCTAACGACACGGGCTTCACGTCGTCAAATTTTTGTTTATAAATATATAATTATAGAATACGCCCAGATTTTAAAATAATTTCTTAATAAAATAAAATTTTGGTCTTTTAAAAAAAATTTATAATAGAAATGTTCATTAATAAATTGCCAATCCATTGGTGTAAATCGCAAAATAAAATAATACTTACTTTACAAGGAGATTCATGTTATCAATAATAATTTCACATTTATGTGGTTTCGCTGTAAGGAGATTATATTAATATTTATTCCTTTTAAAAAAATTGGATACAGCTCTTATGAAATCAAGATTATGTAGAAATATAATGTGTTTTTTATTTGTTGATATATCTTTTAAATAAAAAGTAGATATAGCTCCTAAAAACCGCACAAATAACGACTAGCGCGACATTTTGCTCAACCTGCGCCTTAAAATATTTTAATTACAAAAGACAAGTATAGGTATGTAAGTAGGTACTTGGGCAGTGAAGTAAATTTCAACTAAGTTTTGTAATAAAATACTTAGATGTTACTTCTGCAGTTAAATTATTACTTAAGCTCAATTTACATTGCGTCGAAATGGAAGCGTTAATTTCGCCTCGTCGCGGGGGAAGCCGCGCGAATTCACGAGCATTCCAGCGACTACGCCTCGCTTAGCTTGTACATACCTAATACAAACAATCATATTTTTGCACGAAAAAGATCAACTTTTCGTCTATATCCATGCTTTTTTCGCTATAAGTACATACCTAACAAAAAAATGAAATAAATTCACCTTTCATATTACTTTGCATCTTCTTGTAACTTAAAAAATTATATATCTGAATCCTTTTGTTTACTCATTAAGCATCCATCCCATCAATTATAGTAGGAACGAGGTTTTGCCATTATATTTTTTTAAAAAGATAAGTAATACCGTAGGACACTCAATAAGCTTTAAGATATACAACAAGTATTTTACATACTATTAATATTTATTTTACATATTTTCAAAATATTCTCCATCATGCTCTATACAAAGTTCCATTCGCCTAAACCAGGGGTCGGCAACCTGCGGCTCGCGAGCCACATGCGGCTCTTTGGATGTGAAGCTGCGGCTCTTTAGTTTCATACGCAAATATTAATTATTTTATAAATAAAAAAAATTTAAAAATCGATCCACACTGATTGCAGTTGATGCTGGATCTCTAGAAATGCAATTGATCGATTTAAAAAGTAAAGCTTTGTGGAGTTGAAAATTTACAGAGTTGAAAAGCAAGTTGAAAGAGTTGAAGGTCCAGAAATGTATGTACGTAACGCAACAAAAATGAACAGCTTTAAAAGAAATGCCGCGAGTTGAGGCACTTATATTCAACGCAAGGAATAGTCTTCCAAATTGCTAAAGTGAGGTGAAGAAGTTGGCATTTGGAGTGCTGACTATCTTCGGATCGACATATTCGTGCGAGCAAGCGTTCTCTTGCATGAATATAATTAAAAGTAAAGTAAGAAGCCAACTAATGGTCCCCACTCACGGTCAGTTCAACTGATCATTCCAACTGATCAGTTCAAACTAGGGCTGTTGATATTTTTAAAATATCGGATTTTCAATATATCGATAATTATAAATATATCAATATCGGAATTTTATATATGGGAAACAAACGATATATTGATGCTTATTGCTTAAAAATGATTCATACAGTTTATAATTTAGTATATTTATTAAACAAATTAAATTATAAATGTATGAAAATGTTAGTTTATAGTTTTTTTTTTATATAGGATAAGGGTGACAAACGGGCACACAGTCCACCTGATGGTAAGTGGTTGCTGCGGCCCATAGACATCTACATATATCCTCTATTACAATTCAAAATGCAGATGCGTTGTCACCCGTGAGGACTAAGATGGAATGCCTCATTTCCAGTAAAAAGGGCCTCCGGCCACCTGCACTCACCAAGCGAAACGCAGAGGTGAACCTCTACTTCACGCTGGTTTTCTGTGAGGTCGTGGTACCACCCCGGTTCGACGGTTAGTAATTATTTTACTAAGAACTATAACCTAATTATTAAAAAGCCATGGTAGCTCAGATGGATAGCGCTCGCTGTAAATTTCACAGTACGCGAGCAATCCGGGTTCGATCCCCGCCGGCACCAATGAAATTGTTAATTGCAATTTTAAGTGCTGATTTACTACGTGCTCGGCGATGAAACCTGCATGTCTGAGAAATTAAATAAAAATTTTAGAAAACGTGAAGATCGCCAACACGCATTGGGGCAGCGCGGCGGACGTTGCCCTAAAAACGCTCTCAGAAGTTAGGAGAGCCCTGCCCAGCTGAGGAGTGCCCAGCATTGGGACGTATATAGGCTGTAACTTTAACTTGAATTATTGTTTAGACAATAATTCAAGTTAAAGTTACACACACACACATAAAGACAATTATGTGTACCAATATTTGTCAGTAAGAGTTTTCAAAAATACTCGTTGTTTTATATGTTCAGCTGTTTCAGTGCTCCAATTATTGGGCACTAAAAGATTGATTATAGAAGTAATTCGTTCAGATGCTTTGGATGCAGCTGAAGAAATCAAGTATTTAACAGCTATTTCTGATAGCACGGAAGTAAATGTAACGCAATTTGTGAATGAATAAATAAATAAATAAATAAAATCATAAGACGCCTAAGCGATTAAAATAACTTGAGGCTTATACCAACATTGAAACACTTATTTCGTCGTTTTCTCTAATAGGTCACATGTGCAGACACTTAATACACATAATCGCATCACTTTGATAAAAATCCACTTCAAACGATTATTTAAACGATAAAACAGGAGTAACCATCCGTCAATGATCAAGCTCCTGCCAAAACTCACAGTAAGTAAAGTAGTACTAAGTTTCATAGATTATAGTGATTTTAATATCACAAAGATATACTTTACAAAATTACATTTTTTTAAGATAATAAGCAAATAAATAAACTGGGGAAAAATGAAATACATAATATAGTGTAAATAAAGTATAGTAGAGTGGGTCCATCAAGAATTAGGATTTAAGTTTACGATGGTGTTGTAGATTAAATGATTTACGTGAAAAAATAAAAAATTAAATTATTTTAAAAATATATCGACTGTCGTATATCTCAATATCAAACTTATATTTCAATATATGTCGTCAAAAATATTAAAAATAAATATCGATATTTCTAAATAATAAAATATATTTTTCGATATATCGATATTTTATCAACAGTCCTAGTTCGAACGTGGGGCGTGGCCGTGGGCGTTTGGTTTGCGTGACTCCCGTAAAATATCATATATATAGATAAATTAAATGATATATAATAATACCTAAATCTTATTTAATAGCATTTCCTGTCTATTAATATATATCTATACAAATAAATAAAATTGAAGTTATTATATGTAATATCAAAATAACAGTTTTTTTTTTACTAAATGCATATGAAAATACATACGGTACTTATAACAATAACACAATTTTTAAAATCTTTGTCTATCTTTCTTTCTGTCTGTTCCGGCTAATGTCTGAATCGGTTGAACTGATTTTGACGAGACTTTCAGATTCAGTGGCAGATAACTGATAGTATATGGAGGAACTTAGGCTAATTTTAATTTAGAAAAAGAATTAGCGTTCCATGCAAAAAAAAATTAAAACCCATGAAATCTAATCGTAATAAAATACACGCGGGCAAAGTCGCGGGGAACAGCAAGTTAATAGATAGGAAATGATATTTTTTATTTTTAGGAGTCACGCCAACTAAACGTGCACGGCTGCGGCTTCATCGATCGAGAAATGAAATCCGTTCCGTATATATGTATGTATATAAATAACGTTTCCTATATATTAACACTTCAAAAGATATTTTTATTCATGATAAGGTCAGTATTAAGACACTTTTAAGAAATGGGTCAGATATTATGATAATTTTACTCATTATGGTAAATTTTATTTATTTAATAAATGTGTTATTTATTTTTATCTGTTTATTAAATTACCTATCTGTAGAGCGGGCGACACACAACTGATACTAACTTGCGCTCCGGTTACGGTGAACCCAAAAAAGTCCGTGGGCATGGGCACATTCTGAAGGTCTTATGATGACCAGATAATGCTTATCGGTTTTCAGTAACGGAAATAGTTAGGATGGCCTAGCTTTCTGTGTTTATCTAATTGAGCTCTCGACGTGTTACATACTAAAATAAAGTTGAAGCACCCAAACGTCACGAATTAAAATAAGTTAAACAAAATAAAGTCCGTAAAGTTTGTTTTATTAAATGTGTAGTATTCGTGTAATAAATCAGTCAAAAATCATTGAATTCTATGTATAGTATACCTCCTAAATACAGGTTACTAAGTAACCTAGCTAGGAGACTCAGGATTCTACCCATTTTCAAATTAGTCCTCTTGATGTATTGCATATATTTGTAAAAGTATGTAAACTATAAAAATGTCAATAAAGATTTATTATTATTATTATTATTATTATTATACTGCGTACAGGTAACTTGGTCATTTATAGGAATTGGTGTTTATGGTGCTTGAAGTACTCAGATATTTTCGTCTTCTGATTGTAGTTGGTTATGCTTTTTCCGTTCTGCCTTTTTTATTGCCTGTAAAATATATGGTCGACCTGAAATATATGGTGTACCTACTTAGGAGTTTTTCTGCTTTTTAATTGTCTGAAAACATTATAAATGAGTAATAATACTGTTTGTACTATTTGTTATATTTATATTATTTGTGTAGTTACTTCTTGAGCCCTTCCAAAAGAGCCCAAACACGATGGTGTTTCGTAGTGGCATAACTGAGCTCTTTTACCCGCCTTCTTTGTTTACCATCATGAAGGTAATATAATTACATTAAACTAGGTCTTTATAAACCCTTTCAAATGAGTTCAAACACGATCGTTCTACCTAGTACCGCCACTGAGATCCTATACCCACCTTCGCATTGCACTATCAGAAAGGTGAGGTCATAACAGTCACCTAGGTCTTTATGAGCCCTTTCAAATGAGTTCAAACACGATTCTTCTATCTAGTGCCGCCACTGAGATCCTATATCCACCTTCAGATTACACCATCAGAAAGGTGAGGTCATAACAGTCATCTAAGTCTTTATGAGCTCTTTCAAATGAGCTCAAACACGATCGTTCTATCTAGTGCAGCTACTGAGATCCTATATCCACCTTCGGAATGCACCATCAGAAAGGTGAGGTCATAACAGTCACCTAGGTCTTTATGAACCCTTTCAAATGAGTTCAAACACGATCGTTCTATCTAATGCTGCCACTGTGATCCTATATCCACCTTCGGATTGCACCATCAGAAAGGTGAGATCATAAAAGTCACCTAAGTTTTTATGAACCCTTTTAAATGGGTTCAAACACGACCGTTCTATCTAGTGCCGCCACTGAGATCCTATATCCACCTTCGGATTGCACCATCAGAAAGGTGAGATCACAGCAGTCACCTAGGTCTTTATGAGCCCTTTCAAATGAGCTCAAACACGATCGTTTTATCTAGTGCCGCCACTGAGATCCTATATCCACCTTCGGAATGCACGATCAGAAAGGTGAGGTCATAACAGTCACCTACGTCTTTATGAACCCTTTCAAATGAGCTCAAAACGATCGTTTTATCTAGTGCCGCCATTGAGATCCTATATCCACCTTTGGATTGCACCATCAGAAAGGTGAGGTCATAACAGTCACCTAGGTCTTTATGAGCCCATTCAAATGAGTTCAAACGCGGTCTTTCTATCTAGTGTCGTCACTGAGATCCTATACCCACCTTCGGATTGCACCAACATAAAGGTGATATCATCACAGTCATCTAGGACTTCATTTACCTATTTGAAAATAAGTCCGAACACGATGGTTCTACGTAGTAGTAGCATCACTGAGATCCTTTACCCAACTTCTGAGTCCACCATAAGGAAGGTGACATCATTACCATCACCTTGGTCTCCATCCTCTGTCAAACCAACTTCTCTAAATATATATGACGGCTCCGTGGCGCAGTGGCTTAGCAATGAATTGCGGCGCGGGCTTGAATCCCGCACGGAACAAGTATTTGTATGGCCTACAAATGATTGTTCTGGGTCTGGATGTTTGTCCTTGTGCAATTTGTGTTTGTAAACTGCCTCCACGATACAGGAGAAAATCCTAGTGTGGGGGTAATGTTTATTTAAAAAAATATAAAATAATATAAAATCTTAAAAAATGTTATAAAAAATTATAAAATATATGTAAAAGCTACTAAGAAAGTATGTACTTACCAATAATGGAAACGAACTGAAGCCAGCGGATTACGGTGCGCCCGGAAAAATACGTGGGTTGCCGTCAGTTAAAAATTTTAACTTAAGATTTCACATTCACGATCAGTTTTTGGATGTACGTCAGTTCAACGGAGCAGTTTAACTGACAGCACGCCCGAATAAAATCCGTGTGTTGCCGTCAGTTAAAAATTTCAATTTAAGATTTCACATTCACGGTCAGTTTTTGGATGTACGTCAGTTCAACGGAGCAATGTAACTGACAGCACGCCCGAATAAAATCCGTGTGTTGCCTTCAGTTAAAAATTTCAACTTAAGATTTCACATTCACGATCAGTTTTTGGATGTACGTCAGTTCAACGGAGCAATGTAACTGACAGCACGCCCGAATAAAATCCGTGTGTTGCCTTCAGTTAAAAATTTCAACTTAAGATTTCACATTCACGATCAGTTTTTGGATGTACGTCAGTTAAACTGATTAGTTTAACTGACCGTGTGTGGCCACCATAACAAATGAAACTTCGGAGTCGTGTTTGAAACATAAAACAACAAGTTATGAGCCAAATTTATCCAAACTTTCTATAACCATGCAAAGCCAACGCTCCCATGGAATTTGTTTGCTTAAATGTATGTTATTGTTTTTTTATTTTTAAATAAAAGTTGAATTGTTTAGTACAGTTTAATTTTTCTATTTTTTATATAATAATACCAATATCTAATAATTAGATAATAATAGAAATTAGATTCTAATTTATTCTGATAAACACTATTTATATATGAATAAATATATATTTTTCTTATGAATAAATAGCAGTTTTTTATCAAAAACCTTTATTTATGCTAGTACTATTTGTGGTTGGCAAGAAAAAAAAATTGTGGTTCTTTAAAAAGCTTTGAAATTTTGTAAATTGTAATTTTTGACTCTTCCAACTCAAAAGGTTGCCGACCCCCGGCCTAAACCAACTCTGAAAACACTTTTGCCAGTATTCATCAGACAGGTCGAAAATCGCTTCTTCGTAGGCAGCCACGGCTTCTTCGGCGCTTGAAAAAAACTTGCCTTTTATTTTTTCTTTGACTCTTGGGAAAAAAAGAAATCACTAGGAACTAAGTCAGGGCTGTAGGTAAATGCTTTTTTTTAAGGGAGGTATGTGAAGAGGTGTTATCGTGATGCAGCATGATTCCCCGAAGCCCGGTCTTTAGTCTTCTCTCCCGCACAGCTTGAAAAGCTTTGGGTAATGCAATTGTAGTATACCATTCAGGGTTGACAGACCTACAACTTTCACCAACTTTTAGCGTCAATGCTGGAATGTCAACGTCGACAATTTTTTTGCTACCGTTGCGAGGTCTTTGCAATTTTGTCGGTAACTGTCCTTCTGAGTAGACCCATACCGATGATTGCCTTTTATTTTCCGGATCATATTGATAGATCCATGTCTCGTCACCAGTAACGATTAAAGATTTCTGAAACACGCCTAGATGCCCTGTTTTCAAAACGTAGACGCATTTCATGGCACCAATCCACACAAGTCTATTTTTCGTTTTCGGAGAGCAAACGAGGGATCTATCTACAACAAAGCTTCCTCACTCCAAGATGTTGATGTAGGATGGTATGAATGCTCCCCGAACTAATTCCTACAATCTTTTCGATGTCCGTATATGTATGTGATTCGTGGGTCTTCTCGTACCAACATTTCAGTAGTCCACACATTTTCTGCCGTTACTGCTGTTTGCGGGACCCTGGTTCTTTAGTCGTCTTTAAGATTAATTTTACCCCCTTTGAATTCAGCAAATCACCTAAAAATGTCCCTTAATGCTGGTTGTATCCGTAACTTAATTGTTCGGTTAAACCAAATTTAAATTCATAATATATTATAGCGCGCAAATATTCACGGATAAAATCCATCGTTTTAAATGAAAAGCGCAGGAAGCATTGGAGGAAAATTAATAGAACTTTGTTTTGTTTTTTAAATATTGAGCAATTGGCTCATGGAGTTCTATTTTTAAATAAATTTGCTTTTTAGAAACATCTAGCACACCCGTGCTATGTTCCATATTTAAATTTCGAGCATATCAAAACTTATTGAGTGACCAACGTATACATATTATAATATATTATTCTTAAATTACATTAAAACTTTTTCAAGTATTTTAGCTTATGATTAAGTACACTAAACGAAAACTATTTCGATGAGTATTTCAACAAGTATTTATAAAAATCTATTTACGTAAGCAGCGTTAAAAACTTTAACATTCGATCGCCTGGAACGCGCTAGCCCCGACTGCGTTCTGCCCCGGGGGCACCTCGCGATTGTAGGTAATTGTTTCACGCAGGTACCAAGAGTGACAGAGGCCTGGTATCGGAAGCTACTGCTCAAAAACCAACTTGCACTTTTATTTATAACTAGCTGTTCCCCGCGACTTCGCCCGCGTGTTATTTGGGGTTTTAATTTTTTTCGCGGAACCTTAGTTCTTTTTCTAAAATAAAAGTAGCCTAAGTTACTTCTTCTCACATCACCTATCTGACAGTGAAAATCTCGTCAAAATCGGTCCAGCCGTTTCGGAGATTAGCCGGAACAAACAAACAGACAGACAGACATAAAAAACTTTAAAAATTGTATTTTTGTTATTAGTACCTTATATACTTTCATATATATTTAGTAAAAAGCTCTAATTTTGACATTACAAACAGACTCTTCAATTTTATTTATTTGTATAGATAATAAACTTCTTTTTTATCCGGATTGCGCACCGGATATAGTACTGCAACTGCTCTTCTTAAGGTGACCGGTTATATTCAAAATTGTATGTAAAATACTTTGGTCACCCTTTTATTTCTTATGGATTTCTCGAACGCATTCAATACGATTAATTATGACATACCTACGAATTGAATTCATCTGAAATTTTCATCCACGACACTGAAGTGGTGTTCTTCGCGGAGGTCAGCAGGCGGTTCGTAAATACCGCATTGTTTCCAGAAGGTGTGAGGTTTGAATAGAATAGAATAATTTTATTTAATATATTTATACGGGAGATGAAGCTACATTCTTCAACAGATTTGACAACATACAGGCAACTGAAAAGACAGATCTCTGAATGCATGCGGCGGGATTTACGCAACTTCAATACAGCTTGTATTGAAGAAGCGATCGAGCGGAACCAAGGCTCCAACGTCTTTGCCAGGGATCTGTCTGCTAGAAAGAGCCAACTGTCAAAGCTGAAGACCGAATGTGGCAGCATCGTTTCAGCTGAGATTTTGAGTGAGATTGAGAGGTTCTATGGACAGCTGTACACGTCATCGTTGGAGCCACACGCAAGTGTGAGTAACGATCCAATAGCGAATCTTATCCGACACTATTCCGAAGATATCCCGGACGTCGGTCTGAGCGAGATTAGAATGGCTCTCCAGCACCTTAAAAAGGCAAGTCCCCGGGCGAGGATGGAATTACAGCGGAGCTTCTGAAAGCGGGTGGAAAACCGGTATTTGAAGTCCTTCAGAAGCTCTTTAATTCCGTCCTCCATGGTGGCATTACTCCGGAGGCGTGGAGCAGAAGTGCGGTGGTCTTGTTCTTCAAAAAAGGTGACAACGCTCTCTTAAAGAACTACAGACCGATTTCCCTTCTGAGCCGCGTCTACGTGCTGTTTTCGAGTCATTACGAATCGTCTCGCACGCAGACTTGACGACTTCCAGCCTCCCGAACAAGCCGGTTTCCGAGAGGGCTTTAGCACCATAGACCACATACATACCCTTCGGCAAGTTGTACAGAAGTCCGAGGCGTACAATTTGCCACTATGCCTGGCGTATGTGGACTATGAGAAAGCATTTGATTCCGTCGCAATTTGGGCGGTGCTGAAGTCCCTTCAGCGGTGCCAAGTTGACTGTCGGTATATCGAGTGCTGAAGTGCTTGTACAGTAGGGCTACGATGGCTATCCGAGTACAGAACCAGAGTACGAAACCTATCCAATTGCAGAGAGGTATAAGACAGGGTGACGTTATATCCACGAAACTCTTCACCACTGCATTGGAAGATGTTTTCAAACTACTGGACTGGAAAGGATGCGGTATTAACATTAATGGCGAGTACATCACTTATCTTCAATTTGCCGACGATATAGTCCTTATGGCAGAATCGCTAGAGGACCTAAGCACTATGCTCAATGACCTCAATAGTGTCTCCCAACGGATAGGTCTTAAGATGAACATGGACAAAACGAAAATCATGTTTAACGTCCATGTCACACCTATGCCGGTAGTTGTTGGGAACACTAAGCTCAAAGTTGTTGACGAGTATGTTTACCTGGGACAAAAAGTCCGATTAGGTAAGTCCAACTTCGACCGAGAGGTCAATCGACGGATTCAACTCGGCTGGGCTGCGTTCGGGAAACTACGACACATCTTCTCGTTAGACATACCTCAAAACCTATGGAGAGGGCTATGATCGGGGTTTCTCTGCGTCATAAAGTCAGTGCCAGTGATAACTTATGGATCTGAGATATGGTACTTCACTGCTGGCCTCATGAGGAAGTCAAGATCGCTCAGTGAGCTATGGAGAGGGTTATGCTCGGGGTTTCCTTGCGTGATAGACTTAAAAATGAGGATATCCGCAGTAGAATCAGAGTAACTGACATAGCCCAACGGATTAGTAAGCTGAAGTGGCAGTGGGGCGGCCATATAGCTCGAAGAACCGACAACCGATGGGGAAGAAAGGTTCTCGATTGGCAGCCTCTACCTGTAGGCGAAGTGTAGGGCGACCCCCCACTAGATTGAGTGACGACCTCGTAAGACATGCAGGAAGTCGATGGATGCAGGTGGCTCGGGACCGTACTTTGTGGCATTCCTTGGGGGAGGCCTATGTTCAGCAGTGGACTTATGAAGGACTGTAATGATGATAATGATGATGACACTTTTCCCGTTGAAATAGCGTATACATTGCCCCAAGAATAAATTATTGACTCTGTGGAGTCGAGAAACTGGTATCACTAGCTTGTGCGTGTTCCTAGTATTTACAGAATATACATCACTTTTTTTACTAAAACTACCTTTGTTTTTGTGAACATACATTAAATTTTCGTAAATATTTCGTAATTTATTTCTTTTAATTTATCTGTAAGAGGCTCTCGGTTTTAGGTTGTAAATAGCTCTAATGGCCCTCTTCTGTAAAACAAAAATAGTTTCTGAATCAGCCGCATTTCCCCATAGCAAAATCCGATAAGATATTATGCTATGGGTTTATTATTATAAATAACTGAAATAAACTAATCTAGCTATCTCGATACTAATGAGAACTCTAATCTTTTTTACAGCGTAGGCTGCAGAACTTAGTCTGCTTGCTGGTTTGGATATATGGGGGCCCCACTGAAGCTTTGCGTCGAGAGTGGTGTTAAGAAAAACAGTGGATTCAAGAGGGCTCAGTTCTTCCACATTTAAAACACATTGGTTCTCAGATTTTTAACATTCGTTGTTGTAAATTTAATACATTTAGTTTTATTTCCGTTTAAATGTAGATTATTAACGTTAAACCAATGCACTAATTTTGATATAGAATTATTCATTTCGTCCTATTTAAATGATTGACGTTTAAGTTTAAAAATCAAGGAAGTATCATCAGCAAATAATACTATATCATGATTATCCTCTACAAGAGAAGGTAAGTCATTAATATACACTAGACTAGAAATAGGAATGGGCCGAGGATCGAGCCCTGAGGGATACTCATTAGTACAGGTGACCCGGAAGAACTTTTACCATTCATAATAACTTTCTGCATTCTATTACTTAAATATGAAATAATAAGTTTATGCGCTGAGTTCTTGACACCATAGTACTGTAGCTTCCTGATTAATGTCTCATGGTGAACGCAGTCGAAGGCCTTGGAAAGGTCACAAAATATACCCAAAGCATCCTCTGAATTCTCCCATGCTCAAAAATATGTTTAATAAGCTCAACTCCAGCGTCAATTGTCGAGCGACCCCTTGTAAAACCGAATTGATTTTTATGGATGTATCTGATCTAAAATTATTTTTTCAAAAATTTTACTAAATGTTGGTAGTACAGAAATTGGTCTAAAATTGGCGGGGTCTAATGTACTACCAGATTTGGATAAAGGTATGACTTTACTATGTTTCATTAAATCAGGAAACACACCAGATTCGACGCTTGTATTAAATATAGTGGCTAGATCAGATGCTATTATATCTATTATAGATAAAATAACTTTAACGGAAATCCCCCATAAGTCTACCGTTTTCTTAACATCAATAGTTTTAAAATATTTAACGGTATCACTTGGCAGTACTCTATGGAATTTAAAAGTATTTGGACAAGCCTTTACATTTTGTTTAAGCAATGATTCGGCGACAGTATGGGAAGAATTTAATGATTTAGTTGTCAAAAAAGAAATATCAGTAAAATGTTTCTCAAAACCCATAGCCACTTCTTGATCAAATCGAGTTAAATTATTGTTAATATTCAATTAAAAACCCGAGTTGCGCTGTTTGATCTTGCCCGTTTCACTAAATATTATTTTCCAGGTCATTTTAATTTTGTTGTTTAAATGTGAAGCCTTAACTGTGGAGCACACTTTTTTAAATATTTTAGATCATGTTTTTACATAATCTCTAAATATAACACTACTATTATATGATCTTTCATTTATAAAGCTCGTATAACTTTCACCTACTTTTATAAATTCCTACTGTCGCCCATTCATTAAATGATTGGCGACTGTTAAAAGAGAGAGTTTTAGAAGTATATATCCGACTAAATTCACAAGTTAAAATTTTAAATAACTTACCACACAAATAATTAGCACTATTTTTAAATGAAAGTGATGGTTACATCTGGTGTCCCACAAGGTATCCTTATGCGCTTTTTATTTTGAAGTACAGTATACCTGATAGTGACGCTGTGGCCCATAGATTTACATTTATCATCGATTAAAAATCAAAATGTAGATGCGTTGTCATTTGTCCCTCTGAGGACTAAGATAGAATCCCTCATTACGAGTAAAAAGGATCTCTAGTTCTTTACACTCACGCTGGTATATTGTGTGATTTTAACGCATAATATGCATCATCATCATCATCATCATCATCATTACAGCCCTTCACAAGTCCACTGCTGAACATAGGCCTCCCCCAAGGAATGCCACAAAGCACGGTCCTGAGCCACCTGCATCCATCGACTTCCTGCATGTCTTACCAGGTCGTCACTCCATCTCGTGGGGGGTCGCCCTACACTTCGCCTACCGGTACGAGGCTGCCACTCAAGAACCTTTCTTCCCCATCAGTTGTCGGTTCTTCGAGCTATATGGCCGGCCTACTGCCACTTCAGCTTACTAATCCGTTGGGCTATGTCGGTTACTCGGGTTCTACTGCGGATATACTCATTCCTAAGTTTATCACGCAGAGAAACTCCGAGCATAGCCCTCTCCATAGCTCGCTGAGCGACCTTGAGCTTCCTCATATGGCCAGCAGTGAAGGACCACGTCTCAGTTCCGTAAGTCATCACTGGCAACACGCACTGGTTGTACAATCAATAATATACATATTGCTACTTATTCAGGGTAGGTGTAGGTATCTATGGATAACTGTATCCACCGACTATTAGGTTTGACTGTGTATTCGTTTGTCACCAATCCTAAACGTCATCAGCCTGTAAAAGTTCTAAGATTTTTTCGGGCATTCACTTGTTTGACAAATAAAGTGGTAATTATCGGAAACATCTTTATAAAATTCCAAATAGTTTGCTTTCGTATTTTAATGTAATGATATAAGCCTACATACTATGCCGTGCCACGGTATATTATTAAAACGTACAAACCGGCACAGCTAGAAAAAAATTATAGCCTCTTAGCGGATGACGACGTAACCGTTGCCAGATGTAAAATATCCAGATCTGCCACGTGGAGCAATGTCAAAGTGCAAGACCTCTGGCACTGATATCGATTGTCCATCTGTCTGCCGAAATTAAGGCAAATCTTTTCATACTTTTATAAATTGGAGGAGTCCAGATCTAGAAGTGGAATGTTTATGGGCTCGAGGCAAATTTTATTTGTATTATTGGGGCTCAGATGAATGAATACACATGAATCAATATTGTTTAAATGGTTTTATTGAAATTGTTACATGTTAAATTTTGCACTTTTCTTTACTCATTTATGATACTTAGTTTAAAATCAAAACATACACCGTTTGGTAATAAATGCTATCATAACTCATAAGGACTGAATAAAGATTTCCAATGGTCCATCAAATGTGACTTATGTAATAAAATAGTATATGTAACATTGGCGGAGATTATAAGTGATATATTCCCTGAATGTGGCTCTGGTGCAACTGTAACTACAGTGCAAATGTCCACACTGACAAGGTCCACATCACACACCAAATACATATTTAGAACCAATCTCTAACATATTGATAAAGAAATATACAAAGCTATCACATTAATTAAATTAACATAATAAACTATAAACATATTTATGTAATCTAAAATTAATCCAAAAGAGAACAAAAAATGAATCACACAGCACTTAGTGTCCGACACAGCAGAAAAATAAATCACTCTGATTGCACATAAACGACGGGTGGTCCGGAGCATTAGCGCCGCAATAGCTTTAGGACTATTAATAATATCACTAACCGCATTCACACAGTAGTATACAAGATCATTGAGAAGTTAGGTAAACTCAGTCAACAGCAGAATTTGGTAACGTATTCACGACAAGTGGAAGGAATGTTGTCCTTCTGAGGCAGCGAGGCGCAACTTGGCGCGCATCACTTCAGCACTACTATAGTCCGGCAGCTTCAGATAATTGACACAAGTCATCACCGACGGCAGATATTCATCCGGGTCGAGAGAAGACTCCAGCGACTTGCGTACTACGGTTAATGGTGGGTTCAGTGCTTTGAATCCTGTGGAAATAACATTAAGTTAAATCTCAAAGATATTATATTAGCATGTGCTAAAAAAATGCGAATTGTCATTAATTTATATGCCACAATAACTTAAACATACGAAAGAATATTAAAAGATTTTGACAATTCTTACATCGGGTAACTTAACTCAGATGTTTCTCAGTTAGGGTACATGCTCAAAATGAATAAAAATATTAACAAAACACAAAAACAAATTACTTTTTACAAGCAAAAATTTTAAATCTAAAATTATTGATCTAAAGCTCAAACTGAAATTATACAAAAAGTTATAAATATAATAGTTCTCTTTAGGAAGCCCTGACAAAAATAATTTAAGAGGATTGTGAAGTTGTAAATTTTCATACCAAAAAGGATAACGTTCTTCCCACCGTAAACATAGTTTTAATTTTCATAATTTTTGAAAATGTCATAGATATAATGAAAAAATAGGTCCGTACCTTCTTATTTTAAAGAAATATTGCGTACGATATAAGTTATTAGTAATAACTTATTACCATCTAAATATCTATATTTTTGACCTAAAAACTTCTTCGAGTGTTTTTTTAATTTTGTATTAAAATAAACTGAATTAGTAAAAAAGAAAAACGTACAGACCTAGACTAAGGTGTACTCAATGTAATGAGACCAAAATTGTCTAAATTCGTAGAGGTTTAGAAGGGTGAAAACGTTATCGCTCGAAACAAAATTTCAAAAAGGAAAGGTAGGCAATTGCAACTCTTTCTATCGCACGATAGGGCACGGCCACAGCCTAAAAAGAACATAGGGCGGTTTTCCATTTACCGGCACGGCAACGGCACGGCGACGGCGCCGTGGCTTCGTTTTTCCACTGCGCCGGTGCCGTTGTCAGTACTAACACAGACTTTAGTTTACAGTACGTAAAGATGGTCTCGTCAAGTCGTCATATTTGTTTGTTATATCTATTACATTTAAGACGAAAATATAATCAACGCAGAGAAGTCAATTTATCCAATCTTAAAAACAAAATAATTAGAAGGAACATATTATACCCTATTTTAATAGTTGGAAATGGTCTCAAAAAATATTAAACTACTGCCGCATGAACGATGAAACATTTCATAATTTCCACAAGTCAATTTCGAGTCTCAATCTCAACGCGCCCTTCTATTTCATTAGAGTGGGAAGCTTGCTGTCCCGGCACCAGTGGGAGTCATCGCTGTGCCGGCTCCGACGCCGGTAAGTGAAAAAACGTGCCATATATTTCATACATTTTTGCTTCCCCGGTAGTCGTGCCGCTGCTGTCGCCGTGTCATCTCCGTGCCGGTAAACGGAAAACCGCGCATTCAGTCAGTTATCGCGTTTGATATTATCGGAAAAGCCCACATAAACAATAAATTGCTAGGGTTGTCAGAACGGGCAGTAATAAAAAACTGATTTTATTTTATTTGACGTTTAAACAAATTAATGTGTATGTGGAAACTGATGAAACTAATTCCTTATCTTTAAATGAGAAAGACCTATTTTTTTTACCGCACATGTAGTGTCAACCATTTTAGTTTATTTCCGTGATAGAGCACCCTAGGAGTGAGTGCCGAGCTCGCGTCTCGCCCCGCACCGCACCGCATGATTGCTCCATCCCGACACCTTCGATGACCGACTGTTAAAGTCAGGCGTCGACTACAGCAGAAATGCGTCGAATCGAAGCGAGCCGCATTTATTCCTAGTGCGTCTATCTCTGACGAATCGAATAGAATTGTTCATTCATCGCAAATTCTTCATCTAAACAGGTCGTTTTTGCGCCATGGACAGCTCGCATGAAGAGATGTTTTTATTTCATCGTGATAATGTGCATTTTCAAGATTAAACAATTCTGGATATTGTTGGACCAGTGATATCAATAGTTCTTCATTCATTTTTATTTAAACAAAAGATGTTTACGAAAACAAAATACATAGAAATTAATTAAAATACGATGGCACGCATCCACTTCTCCGCGTCGACTGCGGCGCGCCGAGTTGAATCGAATCGCATCAGCGAAGAAATTCGCCTGTCAAGCAATTCGCGCGGTCGATTCAATTCGGCGCGCCACGGCTCGTCGCTAATGGACGCAGTTTCATAATAAATATATAGGAGGCGACTTTCTGCGATTCGATTCGACTCGGCTCGGCGAGCCTAGTGGGCGCTTAGCCTTAATAGTAGTAAGACTGTGGCATGGCGATACGGAGAACGCGGTATGAAACAGATAGCATTTTCCAAAATACCTACTCGCGCCGCATATAGACACTTCACAATCTTCTTAAGTCTAAATTATAAATAACACAGTCGTAAGTAATCAGTTAACACAAGAATAGACAGATGACCTCACAAGGCATGCAGGGCATAGATGGATATAAGTACTGGTATAAGAACTAAGTTTTGTGGCAAAATATGAGACATTGCATGTTGTTTTGCAGTCGATTTGTGATGAATAGAAATGATGCTGAACTTTGCATTTACGTAATTTAATTCCCTTATAATGTTTTCCTAAAATTCTTTCAACCGTTCTTCCTTTAATTGTGATTATTTCCTAGACATTTTTTCTTGTTTTAAAGAAAAAGTGACTGTCGAAAAAATTTTTTGTAAGACTGCCAAATTACCTCCAGTGGGCAGTCGGGGGCTGCCTGTGACAAACTGTAGGAAGAGCCGTTGCTCTTCACGGTTGTATGAAGCGAGGATGTCGATAAGCATGCGTATGGCGCGCGACTCCGCTGTGTAGCCGTGGTCGGGCCGAATGCACTCTGCCAGCATGCGGGGATCCCAGCGTTGATCACGTCCTCCTTCAATTCAATATATTTATGTTTATGCTTTATATTGTTACATAATTATTTTTAAAGCATTTATGACATTTTACAGAGTTTATAAAATATATTCATGCCCAATTATGATATAACAAAAACAATTAGCCATGTAGGGGTGACATAAAAGAAACCATCGTCCCATGGTTTACGTTGAGATGTGATTTTTCATAAATGGCCAATCTAATATTTATACCAGATATAAAATCCCCAGTGAAGCAATTTGAAGTATCGTCAAAGATAAAATGCAGGCACTGCGATTACTCGCTTGTCAAGCGTAGTATGTAAGGTGAATCCTTCTTACTAATGAGGGAGGCCCGTGTCCAACAGTGGATTGTTAGCGGACTGATGAAAAGAAGAATAATATAATATTTTGTTTTAGATAGAAACTGTTTCGCTACAACGATAAATTTCAAATTAAAATATAATTTATATTTGTTTTAAATCACTAATATTCTTGATTTTGAATTTTTTAAGACATATTATATTTGCAGCAATCTATCTACCTTAAAGTGGTTTCACTCATGAAAAAAAAAATATATATTATAGGTCAAAAGACAAAACTTACCCGACGGACTTCCACAGAATACTTGCTCCAACTCTTCAGGATAGAATATCTTGAGATTAGCTAATGGGAATACTGATTCAAACCCTTCTTTGAAAGCCTCCATTTGTTTCACTACTCCTATAACAAATGGAAATAAAATGGTATTTTGATATTAGTTATTTTATATGCAACTTGTTTGTTAATAGTTAACAACACATTTATTATAATACAAGATTAATTTTGTCACTGAAAAAGTTCATGAACACCAGTAACCAACTATTAAAACAAAAGTGGCGTGCGAAGCGTTGCCATATTTGAGAACTAGTATGGAATGCTTCACAGCCTACTTTTATATTGGCTCTGTACTCCTGCTTAGCGACTAAAATAGGTAAGATGGAGAAGCCACTACGTACTTGTGTGTAGTTTTGTCAGTTAAACATATGTTATGTAATGTGTGTATACCTTCATAGAGGAGCCAGTGTGTGACGAGCGAGATGTAGTTGTGCAGGTTGTGCGCGGTGACGGGCAGGTCGCGGCCGCCGCGCCGCAGCTCGGTGCAGCCGTCGCCCGGCAGGATGAAGTCCAGACCCAACTCTTCGATGGGGCACCCGTCCAGCTCTAGAGCGTTTATCTGTGGTGCAGTTATTGTAACGCAATGTAAATAAATATAACATCTAATATTCTTTATGGGCTGTTAAAATTAAATTGGTAAAGAGCAGTTAAAGACGTCATTGTTTCTTGTAATCAAACCTATGATTTTGTTTAATTTTAAATAAGTCTTTAATTTTTATTGAACTTAAAATGAAAAAATCTATTAAAATTTGGGACTACACATAAGAAGGTTGTTGTGTGGTAATTTGTTAATGCTGGAGTCAATTATCAACTAATCTAATTCTAATTGTAGAGTTAGTAGAACAGATACCTTTACAAGATATCTTAAAATAATACTTCAAGAAGAAAATGTAATTATTTGTTTAAACAGTGATCAATCTCAAAAACATGAACTTCAAAAGAAGCGAAGAATTAATTAAAACACTTTATAATAATGCATGTAGCGATTTGTATCAAAAACGGAAGTTTGGAAAATCTAATAAGATCAACCAGATTAATAAAACAGTATTTCACCCACGTTAAGAATTTCGGTATAGAATTTCGAAATGAAAAAAATATAACTAGGCATATGAGTAAATAGTTATTATTACGTAGTTTTTATTATTATCTGTTACATGAATAATCACCGACAATCAAGCTCATTCCCACATTTATAACCTTTTCGAGTGGAGGTAAAAGATCTAAATATCGTACTGCTTAGCATTCTGCTAACGAATGAGGTGACGGCAACCGACAAATGCGGGTTATATTCAAATGCGGATTTACACAAAAATGTCTAATTCTAAAATCTAAATTCTATTGATTGGTGGTGGGCAGCAAATTTAACATTAGAAAATTTTGGCACTGCTCTCTGAGTACAGGTCCAACAGGTACAGGCAAGTGAGACAGTGGAAGCGCGCGCTCGTGTACAGGCAAGTGAGACAGTGGAAGCGCGCGCTCGTGTACAGGCAAGTGAGACAGTGGAAGCGCGCGCTCGTGTACAGGCAAGTGAGACAGTGGAAGCGCGCGCTCGTGTACAGGCAAGTGAGACAGTGGAAGCGCGCGCTCGTGTACAGGCAAGTGAGACAGTGGAAGCGCGCGCTCGTGTACAGGCAAGTGAAACAGTGGAAGCTCGCCCTCGTGTACAGGCAATTGAGATGGCGGGTGCGCGCGGTGGTGCGGCGGGTGACTGACCAGGTGCGCGCGCTGGTCGGGCGTGTGGCGCGCGTCAGCAGCGAGCAGGCGCGCGCGCTCGGCCACGCGGCGCAGGCGGCACAGCGAGCGCCACAGCTCCGGCGCCACGTGCCGCACGTCGCTCAGCCCCAGCCAGCGCTGCTCGCTCACCAGCCACCGGTACATCGACACCGACAGCGGGATGTCCACCTGAACACCACGCACCACAAATATGACGTTCAATAAGCGTTCTAACAATATCCACTACCCCATCTCGTCGCACGATTGTTGTAAGGGCAACAGAGTAAAACAAGAAATTAGACAGGCAGTAGTATCCTCCTTGTAAAAAAAAAATAACTGTGGTTGTGACCCTCCTGCCAAACGTGGCTACTATGGCAAATATCACGGCCATATATAGGCCAATGTTCAGCAGCTGAATTTGATAGGCTGTAATGAATTAATTTTTTTTTATAGGATAGGGTGACAAATGAGCACACAGTCCACCTGATGACAAGTGGTTGCTGTGACCCATAGCCATCTACATCTATCCTCAATGAAGACTCAAAATGCAGATGCGTTATCACCCGTGAGGACTAACATGGAATGCCTCTTTTCCAGTAATAAGGGTATCCGGTTCTCTACACTCACCATACGAAACACAGCAGTGTTAAGCTGCTATTTTACACTGATATTCTGTGAGAGCGTGGTCCTTCCCTGGTCGAGCCAAACCATTCGTGCTACAACTATACTACTAATATAGCTGCAGCATGGCTCTACCACGTATTAAATGAAAAAGATTCCATCAAACTGGTCTTATGGTTATCGCACGTACCAACAAAGTTGAATCTCTTAACACAGGTAACCCTCCGTCAGAGGCCGAAAAAACGTCGTATTATGCCAAGCATTATATTGACTACAGGCACTTGGTATCAATTTGAGATGATTTACATAAATTATTTTTAGAAATTTAAAAATCTGGTGGCAGTAGACATTGCCGCAATAATGACTTCCCTATTTACCTCTAGGTGCTAAATTTTTTGAATTCACATTTCCCTAAAAATGAAATAAAACCACTTATTTTGAAAATTATGAACTTACCATCCTGGAATCCATAACTGCTTTAGCCATAAACTTGCCCAAAAACCGGAATTTAGCTTTGACTCGAGACAAATGTGAGGCTCTTGCGTTGCGTCCTATCGCCTGCGGGAACAAGCCGCATGGCCATGTAACATATGTTGCGTCTGGAGCCGGGGAAGGAATTGAAGTTTCTTTTTCGAGATCCGAAGGCTGAGGAGAGCGATCCTCATCGAGACTTAGTGCATCGCGTACTGAGGACGCAAGCCGAGTCGCTGCGTCCGACGATCTGTCTGTTACGACTGGCGGTTGGCTCTTTACAATTTCACCTCCAAACGATGTAGGTTTCTGCTTGAAGTTCTCGCTCCCGTGCCATAAGTCTAGATCGGCGCGTTGCAGCTCCTGTAAATTTAATGAAAAATATAGTTATAATACCGATTTTAGAAAAATATATGACTTCTACAGAGCGCAATCACATGGGGTGCGAATCTCGGGTTGAGCCAAAATAAAATATTGCGTTTCTCTGTCATAAATTTGCGCGTCTCGCTGTCAAGAAATTTGCAGAAGCTGTCCGGAGTAATGATGTTGGCGGTTTTTCATACCCGTGTCTCGGAAATCACGTAAAGCACCGAATTTACGGCTTACGTGCGCAGAACCACCGGGTTCTGATTTCTCTCCGGTCGTTTCGGGCTTCAGTTCTATCGTACTGTTGCGCGCCACAATGAATACCACTAGCGCCCTCTAGTATCGAGTAGCAGAACTAGGAGAGTCAAGAACGTAGAAATTTCCATAGAAGAACTTTCTGGAACTATCGACGCCTAGTCAATCGGGACCGATATGTATTCGAACATTCTAGATGTTTCTAGAGTAGAAGGTTCTGAAAACTATCTGAGGCCCTATATAAGGCCGGTATAGAGCGCGACCGAGGCAGTATTGAATTGGCGACATAAGCGAATATTTCGAAGCGATATAACTGCGAACTAAAGTGATCAGTAGTAGAATTCTGTTTTATTATTAGTATGGTTTAAGTTGTAATTAGTGCTCTGTAATTAAGGTGTCGATTTTAGTAATTCACTCGGCAGTTTTTAATTGTCTCGAATCCCAAGCTCGTAACAGTACTATGAGAGTGTGGGAATATTGAGTGCACCTGTGTTTACGCACATTCTCGTGCACTATAAACATGTCATGCGCAGATGGCTAGTTTTTCTTGGGATTGGCCGGCATAACCGCAATTAGAGTCTACTGGCAGCCGCTACAGCGAACTCGTCGTGCGGGTGCGTGCGGGTGCGTGCACGTGTGTGCGCGTGTGCGGCACGTACCTGCGAGACGAGCGCGTAGAACTCGAGCGTGGGGCCGAGGCCGGTGCCGACCTCGTTCTCGTACTGTATCTCGAGCAGCGCGCGCGTGTGCGCCGCCTCGTGCATGAGGTGCTCGGCCTGGCGCAGCACGGAGCGGCGGCGCACGGTGCGCTTGCGCCGGTCCAGGCGCGGCGCCACGCGCTCGTCGTGCGCCGCCGCGCCGCGCTCGCCGCCCGCCTCCAGCAGCCGCTGCAGCGCGCGCTCGCGGTCGAACGACACCACGTGGAACAGCAGGTGCCGGCACTCGAACGGCAGCACGAACGGACTGCAATTACCATATACAACTTACTAGCGTTACCACAAGTATCAAAAAATATTATGTTAAACATCAAAATATATAATATGATTATTGTTGCCAATGGAATAAGTTCAGATCTATAGTCTTAATTAAAAACTATTATCTTAATAACATATTATCCTAGTAATATTACAAATGTGAAAGTTTGTTTGGATGTTATGATGTTTATGCTCAATCAAGTTAAAAATACTTAAGCGATTTTGATGAAACTTGGTAATATTATAGATAGCAAATCAGAATACGACATCTATTCCAAATTACAGCCTATTTAATCTATGGTACAATAAAAAAATTACAATGTTTAATAACACGCGAACAGAGTTGCGAGATAATATAAGTAATAAGTAAAAACTATTGTTTGGTTACTACATCCTTGACTTATTGCCCATTGAACTCAAAAATCTGAAATTGTTAACCAACGCGGTTTAAGATGGCGGATTTTCAATCCTACTCTAACATAAAACGCATTGTACTACGCTATATGCCCGCTACGCGCCGGCACTTATCGCAGAAGACAATACCGATATTTGGACGGCCATTAAGCTTCATTATATGTGTGGCTCCTAACTCTACATGTTTTTTATAATGCACAAATTATCAATCAAATATATTCAGTAGTTTGGCTATAGGAATTTTACTTCGTACATAAAGCAATGCATTAGTAATTTGCTGATAGTAAAAATATTATTGTTCAATGTAAGCAAGGTTAATATGCAACATCGAGAAAAATTTAAATTGTAACAACGTGAACGTTTTTGAAACTTTTTACCTACTTACCATTTTCTGCTTAATATTTTTTGCATTTACATTTCGATACGCGACAGCATTAGTAATGAAGAGTGGCAATGAGAAGTACTTCCTATTTTCAATCTCTTTCTTGTATCGACCAAGTAAGTGTTTAACTAATAATATGTATTATTATCTATTGTTCATGAACCAGTACATGCTGATCTTGCATTAGTAGGATGTCACTAGTACTGTGAGGTCTATTTACACTGAACAGTTTTTTAAGGTCCTTGACATAATACGCGAAAAAATCGGTCGGATCACTAATCAAATAATAAATCTGTAACTATGGTATCAGTAGCTAGGTACCTAATTATCTAGATCTACCTATAAATAAAAATATATGTATTACCTTTCGATATTTCTAAGAACAGTAAAGAATGAAGTCGACATTCCTATTGTTATTTAAGGACCCGTATTGCTGCTATGCAGTACTTGAATAAAAACTCAAAAACAAATATCTAAAGTACCTAAAACTTATAAGAGAAAAAGTTTTGCTGTCATTAGCATTAACTGAAGATGAATCTCAAGATGTTTTATTTTATAGGATAAGGATGACAAACGAGCACTCAGTCCACCTGATGGTAAGTGGTTGCTGTGACCCACAGACATCTACATCTATCCTCAATTTAGAATCAAAATGCAGATGCATTGTCACCCTTGAGGACTAAGACGGAATGCCTCGTTTCTAGTAAAGAGGGTCTCTGGTTCTCTACACCACGGAGCAAATACAAAGAGGAGAAGGCCTAAGTAACTGTGCACTGTGATTCTAACTAGGTCCCGACGTCATTACAGTTGGCGTGGCTTTAGTTAGTATACTGTCAGCGTTCATCCTGTTCGCTTACGTGTTGAAAATCGAAAATCGGTGTATTTTCGTAGTATTAAGAAGAAAAGGATGAAGTGTTGTGTTTTATCGTGTAGAAACTACTCAGATGGACGCACTGATGCTATGGATGGCATCACATTTAATTTGTAATTAATTTTGTACCTAATTTATTAAAATAGTTCTAGAAAAATCTCAGCGTCGGCTTTCAAATATAATTAAATATATTCGACACTAGATGGTGACACTTTGTGTAATGGGAACTAAAAATATAAAGGTACATAGAGCTCAGTATTGGTAAAATAATCATTCTGAAATTTGTTTAGAATTCACTCCTAAAGAATTTTTGAACGCCAAAATAGTATTTTATAGTTTTTATAATCTTGTTTGGAAAAGACCGCCATCTATCTTCAATGTAGCTAAACTACATTGCAACATCGATACGGAACGATGCGAGTAGTTTTACTATTTATCGGTAGATGGAAAATAGTTAAGTGGGCGGAGCTTAACACCCCCTCACCCCGCAAATTGTCACGCGTTGTTACATAGTGAAATCTAATTACAACACCTCCTCTTTGAATTTGTTCCGTGCTCTACACTCACCATACGAAACACAGCAGCGTTAAGCTGCTATTTTACTTTGGTATTCTATGAGAGCGTGGTCTTTCCCCAGTCGAGCTGACCCATTCGTGCTACAATTATACCACCAATATAGCTGCAGCGTGGCTCTACCACGTACAACGATGTGATGTACGAGATGTGAGGAATAAAAGAAGAAAATGGTTCATGAGCTAAGTACTTAACGTATAGAAGTTGCAGTTCCAGACTTTGATACCCATATGGCGAAAAAATAAAAAAGTTTTTATATATATTATTGTATGCCATAATAATGCTATATCAAAGTTTTATCAATCAATCGAACAAAATATATATTTTCCTATTATTTTTAAAGTCTTCGTGACTGAGGTTGTATAGAATCTTGTTTTCTTTTACTTTTTGTAAAAATAATTCAAAGTTCAACGGCATTTTAAAAAATCAGCCGGTATCCCGCGTGTATTTCGCTGCAGCACATGCGACTATTCGCGCCAATGTGAACACCTCCATACAAGTTAGCTGACGCAATCGGAGCGAGCGAATCGCGTCCCGCGCGGGAATCGCAGCGAAGGTATATTTTCATGCCTAAAGCGCGGAGTTATACAGGCCTGGTATTACTTTAAACTAATTAAAATTATAAAGAAGATTGCCCATTCTTATATGGACCGACGTTGCGCATAAAACATATCTGTATGATAGCATAAATTCGATATAAAACAAGGGAAATGTCGTACTTTCTAAGGAAATAAAAATGATGTATTTATTTTGTGGGGTGTTTGTTGTTCTTTGTTTTTCTGTTCAATTTTGAGGTTAGTTTTATAACAAACCTACCAAAAAAAAAAGCAAAAGCCTTACAACAACATGATTTGAATTCTCATAAGACAACAGAAAATAGTTCCAACAAACCAATTAATGATCCAAAATAAATAATATTACAATGGTGGTAGTTCATACTAAATGTAGGTGGTTTGTAGGCATAGGAAGTAGAAAATAGTAATGCTTGATTATAGAAATGAAATAGAAAAGTCCTCACCATGCATAAGCAATTTTCTTCAACCATGGTGGTAGATTTCCAGTCATAATTACTAATGGATCTTGTAGCTGTCGATTGGCCTTTGCAGCAAGCTGTAAAAAAATGTTCATCAAACATTATTCTTCATATACGCATCATAGTCATACATAAGTCAATATCATGTGTTGAAATAGTTTGCAATGCACCTAAAATACTTTTAAAACATTATCAATAACGTTTAAAATCAAAATTAATTTAATACCTTGGCATTGATGAATTCAGAGTTTGGCACAAGCGGACGATGATCAGGCAGACAAGCGGCTCGGTACAGCGTGTGCCAGTGACGAGACAACGCGTGCAACGCTCGCAGTAGTCCCAGCGCTGGTAGCGAGGCGTCCTTTACCTCACCGCCGGTTATCAGCGGCGACCGTAGTATTACAACTAGGGGTGACTCGCGTGCAGGAACTATGCCCTCTGAAATTACAAAAAAATAATATAAACGGACTATTTTAACTATTTATTCAACTGTGTTGTGCTTGGTACATTGAAAATGAGCCGATTTGTGTACTGAGTTGTAATGATAACCCAAAATTTATCTATTCTCATAATATAATAATAATATCACACGAGAAACTTTTAACGAGAGCTGAACTTAAGGCGGTAATCTGTCTCTATGCCAACTGACCCGCGATCAGAAGCAATTATTTAGTTCGTTACATTCATTAGTTATAGACTATCAAAAGTTGACTGTTGATCTTTCTTTCACATTTATTGATCGCTCGGATTGCTATGGAAAAGAAATGGTGTAATAGCCTGCTTATTTGCAGAGGAAGAAGAAAACGAAGATTCTGAATTCACAAAATTAATATAAAATAGCAGTTGTATGGAGAATATTATACTTTATTTAAAGACTTATTAGATGATGATGAACCATTTTTCAGATATTTGTATTTGACATACAAGAAATTACAAGAATTGCTACATATACCAAAACCTATATAAAATATATTTCAAAACGAAAGCCGAAACTACCAGTTTTAGTGGAAGATCCACTAAGTTGGC
The DNA here is from genome assembly GCA_033319125.1 of Parnassius glacialis. Taxonomy (NCBI): domain Eukaryota; kingdom Metazoa; phylum Arthropoda; class Insecta; order Lepidoptera; family Papilionidae; genus Parnassius; species Parnassius glacialis. Next base: position 39,303,870 of record JAVANC010000001.1, on the reverse strand, counting down.
AACATTAGACAAAACTGAGTATCAACACACGCCGAATGTGCCGTGTTATATGAAGTCATCAGCATGCCTCTTTCAATATTCGGGTATCTACCGCATTTTATAAAATACGGCGCGTACGGTGCGGTATGATTCAACAATAGTACATTTCTGCATAGCCGCGTGGAGAATAAGGCATAATGGATAAAATTCACGCAGGTCTACTTAATAATCCTACAAATAAACACCTAGTCATCGTTCCGAGGTAACAACAATCTAAATCACATAGAGAGTATCAAAGTCCAATAATCATGTAGTTTTCATTCCGAGGTAACAACAATCCAAATGAAATATAGAGTATCGAAGTCAGATTAACAAGCTGAATTTAGAGGATGAAGTTAAAATACCGGAAAGAAACGTAGCACAGGTAAGAGCAGTGGGGCAGACGATAAACGGCTAAGGAAAAAACTTACAATAGTCATACCCCAAAACTACTCAAAAAATAACAAGTCCTTAGAAAACAATGGCCATAAAAATACCAAACCACCTAATCAGCCAACCATAGCAGTGCGGAAGCGAGACATATTTTTTAGCTAAACTTAAACCAGATGTTACTTGATGAGAACCGCAGACACCTGCGCTTATAACTTTTTCGGTGACTTACGTTTTCAAAATAGTTTTAGGTTTTTTTAAATGAGGGATTTTTGGTACTTGGACTATTTAAGTACATTTTTCAACATGATGCCCCAACACTAGCCAAATTAAATTTCAGGGTTAATTCTTCATTAAAGTCAGTTTTTAAGATAGTTGTAGAAAAAATTATGTGTGAAATATTTCTTTTAGAACCATAGAAAGTTAATGCAAACATTAGATTTTGAAAAAAGAAATATATTTTTTTTATTTGGATTTTTATAAATCTAAGCCTCTGTTTGGTGTAAAGGTACAAAAGACCCTATGTTTATCTTGTTTGTAAAAAAATTACAGTCGCAGACCTAATAGTTTGGCTGCAACTGCTAAATATTTTTTTTATAGAAGAGGGGGGGGGGGGGCAAGCGAGAATGCGGCTCACCTGATGGTAATTGACCACCGCCGCCCATGAACAACCGCAACACCAGGGGAATTTCAGATGCGTTGCCAGCCTTTTAGAAAAGGTGTAAGCTCTTTTCTTGAAGGTTCCTAAGTCCGTGTCGTCCGTGCCGTGTAAACAATTCCACAGAGAAGTTGTACAAGGAAGAAAACTCCTAGTAAAACACACAGTCGTAGACCGCCAAGCATCCAGATGGTGAGGATGGTATCGTGAATTTTGACGCGATGTGCATTCGTGAAATTTGGCGGCTGGAATTAATCCGAACAATTCCTCAGAGCGCTCCCTGAGTAAATTCGATAGAAAATGCAAAGGGATGCAACATCCCTATGCAGTGCCAGTGTATCGAGCCTATCAGAAAGAACTCGGTCATCGACGATTCGAACCGCTCTGCGCTGGATGCGGTCAAGGGGAAGAAGCTGGCACTGGGGTGCCCCGGCCCAGAGAAGAGAACAGTATTCCATGTGAGGTTGGACTTGCCCTTTGTAAAGTTGCAAGCGATGTGCCGGCATGAAATACTGTCTCTGTCTCTGCTGAGCACGCCAAGTTTTTAGAGGCCAATTTGGACTTCCCTTCTAAGTGACCACGAAACTGCACACTATTCGATATGTCGACGCCGAGGATTCCGATGCTAGCCGAGACAGCAAAGGGAGTGCTTTGAAACTGAGGAGATACGACAAAGGCGTTCTTTTTAGTGGTAAACGCGCAAACTTGTGTCTTCTGGGGATTGAACAGGAGTAGATTTAGTCGCCCCCAATCAGAGACATTGTTCAGTAAAGACTCGACTTCAGACACAAGTTTGTCCCGGTACTCGGCGAAGTTTTCCCGACAAATATTGGCACGGCCGATGTATAAGACATCACCAGTGCTGTCATCTGCATAGCAAAGAATATTACTGGTTTGCAACATATCATTGATATGCATAAGAAACAGCGTTGGTAATAGCACGCAGCCTTGTGGAACACCAGAGTTAATGGGCTTGTAATCGGAGCATGCACCGTCTACTACGACCTTGATGCTCCGATTAGCAAGGAAACTGGTGATCCAATGGCACTTTCTCAGGAAGCCCAAAAGAAGGGAGCTTCGAATGAAGCGCTTCGTGCGAGACCCAATCGACGGCCTTCGCTATGTCCAAACTAACGGCCAATGCCTCTCTCTTGGACTCTACTGCCTCCGCCTATTTGAGTCAGGTAGACCAGAAGATCCCCAGCTGATCGACCCCGGCGAAAACCGTACTGGCGGTCACTAATCAGCTGGTGATCCTCAAGGTACCTCACGAGCTGGCAGTTTACAATGGATGCCATTATTATGGAGAACAAGGTGATGGCTATAGGCCTGTAGTTGGGCGGGTCTGAGCGGTTGCCTTTTTTAGAGATCGGGTGGATCAAAGCTGCCTTCCATGAATTCGGGACTACGCCTTGGGAGTAGGAGTACCGGAAAAGACGCGCTAAAACCGGTGCGAACTCCGGAGCACACGTCTTCAGCACAATGGGAGGGACTCCACCAGGCCCACCCGACTTGCTGACGTCCAGGGAGAAGAGTGCTTTGCGAACCGAGCGCTCTGTAAACCGCATATCCGGCATGGAGCACTCACACCGCGGGATGGTCGGCGGTGTGTTCCCCCGTCATCTAGAGTCGAGTTGAATGCAAAGAGAGAGTCTAAAATATCGGTTTTCTCCTTTGCGGCATGGGTCAGTGAGTCGTCCTCTCTGTGCAGAGATGGAAGAGATAGCTGACAGAAGTTCCCTTGGACAGCCTTGGCGAGAGAGACCAGAATGCACGGGTTCCCGAAGGAAGGTGAACTGAACTAGCTTCTTGCCAATTCTGCCGATGTGCTCAGACCTTGCCTTGGCAATGACTTTTTTAAAGACCTGGAGGCGGAATTATACTTCTTTTTAAGAGCGCTGGTGTTTACATCCCGAGACGTTGATGCGTCAGCCCAGGCCCGGTAGCACTCCTGTTTATAGCGTGATGCTATTTTACAGAAGCGACCTAAGCATGGCTGGGATCTGCCTCCGATGGGCACCACAGAGGATGGAATAAAAAGTTCCATAACCTGAAGTACCACATCAACAACAGAATCGGCAACAACGCTAGGATCTTTCAACTAGAAACAAACACGCTCCCAAGGGTAGGATGCAAAAAAGACCGCGCCCTATCCCAATCGGCCGACCTATAGTGCCAAACACGGCGGCAGCCTGCAGATTGCAACCGCGACGGCAGTGTGAGTGGCACCACACTCCGGACAAGACAATGGCACGAAGAGCCTAAAGGAGCGTCGACGGAAAGCTGATATCCGTCTGGATGAGAGGTCAGCAGAATGTCCAACAGGGAATGTGCATGATCCTCCACATCTGGAAACCGGGTAGGCGAAGTAACCAGCTGTGTAAGACCATATGCCAAAGTCATAAATAGATGTCACTGCATGATCGGTCGAATGTGAACCGAGCCATTCGGCGTGGTGGGCGTTAAAATCGCCAAGGATCACGATCTCTGCGGATGGGATCTGTTGTAACAAGGAATCTGTAGCCATTTGGACATGGACGATGAGTCGGTCTGTTTCAGCATTACCGCTATGGGATCTATAGAGGTAACCGTAGACGCAGGGATGGTCATCGCTGTCTACGCGCAGCCATAGGATGGACAGGTCCGTACCTTCAAGACTGCCGAGGCGTCGAAAACAACTCTGACGTATACGCAAACTCCAGCCCGGGGCACAAAGGAGTGTTCTAATATGTACCCTTGGTAGGAGAGATATGAAGTATCAGACGGAGAGGACCCCTGAGTCTCAGTTAAAAAGAGCAAGGCCGGTTTCGCCGTCTCTAGATGGTAGGAGACAGCGTTAAGTTTGGAATGAAGTCCCCTGATATTGCGAAAATTAACGAATAGCGTGACAGGGGCTGCCTTGATCTTATTCCTCCGCTTGCTCTCAACAGTATTAGTCTCGAGCGGAATTTCGCCCCTCTAAGAATACTCGCGGCAGCCTGAGCACCCACGGTCAGGAGTGGAGTAGCTTGGTCGTGGATGCTCAGCGAGGGATTCTCCAGGGGTGCTGGTACCCTCCTGGGGTAGTCTTTCGTTTAATTTCATACGAAAGCGAAACGCAGACAGAGTAAACTTCTAATTCCCGCTAATTCGCCCTAAACCACTGTTGTTTAAGTTTAGGCTAAAATCGAATTTTCACAATTTTTTTACTAAAGTCCAAATGACTTTTGAACCACCGAATATCGCATTACTTACAGGGGGATTAATCATCCCTCAAGTTACACCGTGTATAGACGAGGCAGGCAAAGAAGATTTGTCTAAATTCGTTCAACTAGGGTGGATGTAAAAATATGGTGTAGGATTTGGAGGTTGTGAATTGTTCATTATAACACTATATGTGTGTAGGGATGTGGGCGTACCGTTCCAGAGCAGGTCGGGCTTGCGACGCGAGGACAGCTTGGTGGTGTGTCCCTTGCCCTTGCGCGAGGCCGCGTCGGCGCGCGCCGGCTCGCCCGCCTCCACCGCGCGGTAGTAGATCGTGTGCGTCTGCACCCAGATGCCCGCGTTCGCTGCCACAACACAACATTATCATCAATATTCTCATTCACTCGCAGCTATTACCCGCTACAAATCATTAATTTATTTTTACAAATAGACTACGAGTCCTCTGATCCCGAAACTATTTAAAAGCTAAAACATGCTGCATAATCTGGAACGACCGTCTTCTCCCATTTATTTGTATTACTCAAATATAGAATATTATTAACTATTCTACTCGGCCGCATGTAAAATACAAGTGTTTATATATATTATGTGCGTGCGCGTGCGATGTATTCGTACGCATGCGGGCATGTGTATGTCATTTACAATTTAATAATTACAGATAGAATAAGCGTTCAATAAGACGATATAAGTAATTACAATATGTCTTTTACGAAATAGTACCGATCAGCCACCGCTGAGTCTACTTCACCTGAGGATGCCTTGTGAAGAGGTGAAGCACGTGTCGTATTATCTAGGATGGTTGTGTCTTTCCTAATGTAGTTGTGTTGGGAGTAGTGGTGCTGGGATTAGTAGTAACTGGGAGGTGTTTTATTATGGTTTCATTAAATGTAAATAAAATAATATGGGTGTCTTGAATTTCGCAAAAAGATTTTTATGCGGGTTTAATATAAATATACGTAATATTTATTGATGTGATTATGTTAACTGTGTTATATTTAAAAAAATTGCAGTTCTTTAACAACTGAACATAAAAAATAATAATACTATTTTGATCATAATCTTAGTCAAATATTGTAACAGACAAACAAACATAAAATGTTTATGAGGATAATAGGATACTGATCAAAGTAATATGTGGTCCACAAGATTCAAAACCGTATTTCATAAAAGTCAAAAAATACTAATAATTATATTCAATTTCACATTGCAGACTAAGATTCAGTAAAAGCAATTGGTTACCTAGAGGAGTTTCTGTATCGGTATCAGCATCCGTTTGCTCGCCGAATTGTCTCACAGCTTGGTACACTGTCATGTTGTACGGCAACACGGTGTCGCCGATAAGGAACTCCAGTTTATGTTCAGAACTGCAAATTAATAAGATTATTAAAATTTTGAAATAGGATTAACACGTAAAGTGGAAATTATAATATTTGAGAGTAGTGCCCAAAAAAGTTCTTAATAAAAATATCCAAAATGGAACTAACTAAATAAATGGTCTGTGAATTAAAATTGACCTAATTAAAAATATATTCGTCCATCGACTTATGGTTCAACCAGCTGCAGTATGAAGTATAAAATAAAATCGAATCATAATCGATAATAACGATAATCGAGTATTTACTTAATTGTATCCGTACAATATACGTCTCTAGTCTTAGTTGCCCGCACGCCCCACTTTAAGTCATCATTTTGTTCCTAAAAACTATATCAGCGCAATCATTCGCGACTAATTTCAGTTCAGCTAAGACAGAACGGACAGGCTTTACCACTGGTGGTCAATACTTTCTAATTCTATTTAGAAGTAGCACCAACATCATCAGGTTTTTAAATACTGGCTGTGTTATACATAATTACATGCCTAGTTGAACACCAAGCATCAAAGTTGTAATAGCCTTTTAACATTGTGTCCACTGTCCAGTCAAATAACAGTCCACTCCGAGGGGCCTTGGCGAGCCCATTTCGGATGTGTATTGGTGGACTGCGGCGAAACTAGGGCTGGCCATGGGACGGCCAGAGCTTATGTGGACGAAGGCGTTCCCACGGCCCTGCCAATATGTGGAGAAGGTGGACCAAGCAACTAGTTTCTGCGAGGCGGATATGCATAGAGCATTTCCTACGCAAAAGAAGTAGTGATAAGAAAGGATGTTTACTCGGTGGGGTGGTGGTGGGGCGGCGTGGCGAGCGAGTCCTCGACGTCGTCGTCGGAGGCCGCGTCGTCGTCCGAGTGCGCGGCCGCGGCCGAGCCGTCGCGCGCGCGCGTGCTGGCGTACCCGCGCTGCGCCAGGTACCTGCAACCGACCACACCGAGCCGAGTTAACTTTGTCTTACTGCGACGTGCGTGGTGCGCGGTGCGCGATGCGTGGCGTTGCCTACGCGCTCTTCGTAGTTTCTCATTTAATTCACCACCATTTAATTCTCGACAATTTAGGGGTCATCCATAAATTACGCCGCATGAATTTTATAATTTTTAAACCTTCCTCGCACTTGTCACAAGTATTCAACTATTTTGCAAACTCTCCAATGTCAAACTCCATCACATCTTTTAGTATTTATGGATGGCACTTGATGTCCCTTATTCAAATGTGAAATGCGACACAGCAGATTTTACAATAATCCAATATCCATCGAGTTTTATTGAACTTCTATTAAAATGTCTCAACTTATAAACAAATTAATTAAAAAAATAAAATAAGTAAGAGCATAGATTGACATCCTTTTAAATATACACAGCGCCTCATTATGTCCATAAGCAGTTTGTAAAAAATGTCTCATTTGAGGAGAAAAATAAAGGGGCACTCACCGTTCAATGGCCTGTACTAAAGCTAATGGGTCTATCCGTACTACACCACCCTTCCACTGTTTCAGGTTGGTGCAAGTGGGATGCCGCTTGAGATCACACTGTAACAAGGCAATAAGTATTAATATCAAAGAGCAAGAGAGATTATTTTTTTTAAAGTAACAATACAATATATTCAATAAATATTTTGTATATTATGTCACCATGAAATTAGTAACAAATAATTTCTTGCAATTTTTTTTTAATTAATAACAAAAATTGTTTTTAATTTCTTAAAGTATGTATCAGATTATTTTCAATAGAAAAGATCAACATAAATGACATCATCAGACAGACAGACATCATACATATTAATTTCGGCAATCACACAAATTTTGGTGACGGGAACATTTAGTTGGAGCTTGTTACTAAGCCCCTATATAATTTGGTGGCATTCAATTTTTTATTTGAGAAAGTTAGGTGAATATTTAGTGCTTGAAATAGTCTTATTTTCTTTTTTTTTTCTGGCTTCCCCTTACAAGAATTTTGCCAATGTTATGAAATCAAGATTGTGATGGTGAAGCCAGCGTCAATAGCCGGAGAGCTGGCCACTCTTTAACTAAGGCGTCACATACAAACCAAAAATTTTATATTGTTTTTCATAATCGTCATCATTATTTTGTATTCTTGGTTTAATATTGGTTAAATAAGAAAAACACGACCTGGGAAGAAGGGTTGGCGACGGGTGCAACATCACAACAACCCCATAACTAATAAAAATGTACATTAGAGTACTTTCACAAGCTTGGCATTTAAAAATCTTTTAATTTAGTATCCACTCCATTACTTTATTACATAACTAGTATTAAACAATGTAACAATTGTAGGTCTATATGTAAGATATTATTTAAAGTGGCGGGCAGGTGAGTAACAAGGTAACAAGGATCCAATTGGATGTAATGTGAAGATTATAATACAATATATATTATATTATAATATAATGTAAGTGGCGGCAATAGGCGATGTCTGACCATGAGCTGGTGCGTGTTGAAGAACTTGAGCGCGGAGGTGGCGGGGCGCGCGGGCAGGTCGTGCACGCGCACGGGGAACTGCTCGAGGTGCGACACGCACGCGTTCACCTTGCCCACCAGCGCGCCTAGCGCGCCCGCGCCCGCGCCCGCCCCCGCGCCCGCCCACGACACCTCCTCACACCACTCCTTGTCACTGATAACATAACCACACCATTTATAATATTTACCTTTCCCCCTTGGACTACTTTACAAATCATTTATTTGTGTATTACCGTTACCGCTACAATCTATTTAAAGTCCACTGCTGAACATAGCCTCCCCCATAAATTGCCTCATAGAGATATTTGGCATAATTGACACGCTTGGCAAGCAGGGTGGCAACTACACGTTATTTTTTATTTTTAGGTATTTTTGAATATACATTATTAGGAAGAGGCTGCTGCCCATTTTCTGACTTTTTCCACTCTGTCGCCTCTTACGACACCCACGGGATGATATGGGTAGTGAATATTCTTACACCACCCCTACACGGTAATTTGTTCATTACACTATAGTGTCTCCTATTTCAGAATCTCTGTCGCTTCATACGACACCCACAAGATGATAATATGTAATAGTAGATTTGTCTAACACCACATTGTTGTATTATTTAAAATTTTCATACCACATTATTCATTCAAGTTTACATACACAAGTGCTTAATACAATTTTTTTTTATTTAAATATAAATTATCATACTATTTAATGTTTAGTTACAATATAGTTATCGTAAAATATTACAACAATTACCGATAGAATTTATTTATTTGTGGTTGTAGTGTACATGAATGTAAGTACGTAATTAACGTAAAGAGCAATGGCAGAAAAATAGTTGACAAAAATTATTGCGTCTAGAAATAAGTTACATATAAAATGAGTTTTATTGTTTTTCTATAATTTTTCAAATAAAAAAGTAATTTAATTAAAACCACAAAAAAGAACATACTTTTTTAGGAATATCAAATGACTTAAATCATTTTACTCTATCCAAGTATTGTCATTATAGTAATGTTCATACTATTTTCGTATACACTTTGTAAGACTACCAATACAACACACAAACACAAAATATTTTTATATTAAGTTATTATTAGTTATAACTATACTATCAGTAATAATAATAATAAAAGTGGTATGGTTGAAAAGAAGTCTCTTACAAAGAACTTCCTACAATAATACATTATCTCAATCACAGTAATATGTAACAATTCCATTTAAAGTTATGACAACACTAACTAAAACAAAGTGCAATGTTTTTTTACTGGCTTTACGGCTCTAGGTTCTAGCCCTTCTGAGAATGTCACTGTATATACATTTATAGTACGCAAATATTATATATTTACAGAGATACAATAATCGTAAAAATTCTCAATTATGTAGATAGGGCATATTATGTTGTGAATGTATTAAGCTAACATCAAACAACCACAGGACGCATGACTTTTTCCAAGTGACATAAGACATAACCTAAAAAGGTTCAAATATAAATATCTTTTTTAACGCCTTCTCAGAACAAAATTCTTTGACATAGTTATTAAGGGAGTGACGCTTAACATTTTGAGATATTTTTGATATATAGACGCTACCATTCATTTTCAACTAATTTTATGTATGAAAGTCTGCCATTGTTCTTTAACTGACTCCACCAGTTGTGCTGTATGTAAATACTTAGGACGCCTTTTTATAAGCCTAGTAGTTTTATAAGTAAAACTTAAGGTTTATTACTACCATGAACTTTTTTGGAATAAAATATCTTGAACTTTAGTGGCAAGTTATAAGATATTACTTACTCAGGTACTAGCGGCATTTCAGCAAACACATGAAGGAAGAGACGCAAGCGGTCTTCACACTCTGCGATTTCTTGCGCCAAATCACGGCTTTCGTTCTCACCTTCCCTGTCACCCTCCGTACATTCTGATTCCGTTTCCCCTCCTGTGAGGAATTGAAGTAACGCGCCCAACACACCAGAATGATTCACCTGCGAGAATTTAAAATGTGAAATTTATTATACTAAAAATGTTAATCAGTATTGTTTATCTAACTTGTGTTTAATTTAGATCAAAGTTACTCTATTATGAAGAGGATAAAAAGTTTTTTTTTCAATGGTTTTTCGGGATAACAGAGACAATTATTATATAATATGGATATCTATGTAATATTAGATTTGTTCCAACAGTAAATGATATGTAGTATAGTCGTAGCTAATCACCATTTATTTATCAAAGCGTACGTAAAACTGCAGTGTTTTAGTTTTTTTTATAGGAGAGGAGGCAAACGAGCATGCGGTTCACCTAATGGTAAGTGTTTCATTCATTCATTGATTAAAGCCTATCAAAAGTTCATTGCTGAATATAAGCCTTCCCCATATACTGCCCCATATGGGGAATATTTGAATAGTTATAGCAACTATTATAAAAGGCATATATGAGGCAGATGGGTTGGTAGAACAAGGTTTTTTATTATTATTGTGTTCTGTCAGAAAGATAAATATTATAATAATATTTATTTCTTCTCATAAAAATTGACATCTCTATATTATATAAAAATAAATTGTTGTCCTTTAGTCCCGTTAAAACTTAAAAATGATTATGATGAAATTTTAGTGAGTTTGAATGAGTCCCTAGATGATTTAGATACACATTTGGACCCGGTAGGTGGCACTGTTGTCGAGATCCAGAAATCATCCGTGCGAAGTTGGGACCGATCGCTAATATTTAATAAAACTCATATCTATTATAATTTAGTGTTATTGATATCGTAGAACTTATAATGATATTACAATGTATTGTAATTGATATCAGAGATTAAACATACTGCTGCTCATCTTCTGTTTTAGTTTATCTCTGACGCTTCTTACGACATCCACAGGATGATAGGGGTTAATGGGAAAAGATTGAAAAAGATTTACCATACTCATCTCGCTGGGCAGGAGGTTAAGTGAGCATGGAGTTGACGCCCTCGTACTTCAAATTCACCAGTGTGCGAAGGTTGAGTTGAACGTTTTTGGATGAATTTTTGAGTTGGCGTGCAGGATGCAGGGTGCAGGTCCATCTGTTGGTAGAGGGAGCGGATACCTCGAAGGGCGAGACGTCATGGTGCAGCAGCGTGTCGCGCAGCTGCAGCAGCGCGGCGCGGCGATGGTGCGCGTGCGGCAGCGCGGCGGCGAGCGCGCCCAGCGCCTCCAGCGCACCCGCGCCACCGCCGCGCGCGCCCCACTCGCGCTGCAGCCGCCCCGCCTTCCACTGGATCCACTCGCGCACCTTCTCCCTGCCACGACACCACACACACATTATACTACTTACCTTACTCACCATACTCATAGTTGTTATTGTTGTTTATGTACTAATTATGACCTCATGTACAAGTCCCGGCACTTAAGTCTAGCGCTAAACGAAACGTGGAAGGGACGCGCACGAATTAAATTGCACGAATACGACTGGAGAACCAATCAGCGCGTGCATACAATAGGCAAGAGCCAATCAGCGCGACTTATGCGCAATAACGGTCACCGCTACTTTCGTGCCGCTACTTATACTATGACGTAAGTAGTAAAGTTAATAAACAATCTATATAGATAAAAATATGAAGGAATCTCCGAAAGATATTCACAATTTATTTTGAAATATTGACACATGATTTACGAGCCACAGCTATGTTGCGTTGTCGTCGAAGTCACATAAGTATGCCAAAAGAGGAGACGTTTCCATACATTTTTGAGCCCAGGTGTTAACAAAATGAAAGCAGGAGCATTTGAAAGCTTACATTTAAACAATTCATAGCTGAAAATCTAGCCAAATTTGTCAATCTAGGAGCTAAGTTATGATTAAATAAGTAAAAGTGAGATTATAATCTACACTGCAAGTCAATTTTTCACTATAGTAACTTAATTTTTTAATTTCACTAGTAAAGATACAATAATTATATTCATAAACTCGCATACCAACTATAAGTGTATTACAACTAAAAAGTGGTCCATGGTGTCAATATCCAATCGAAAGGCTTAGAGACGTATTTCAAAATAACAAGCCTGAGTCAGACATGCAAGCATGATTCTCGGTGTCCAATAATCAAGCAAGGGTCAATAAAAAAACAGGATCAGTATAAAATCACAGAAGAAAGGCTATGGTTATCAAGGAAGCGAAATGGTGAAACAAAAACAATGGTGAAAAGTTAAAGCAAGAGCAAAAGTTGTTACTGTTTTTACGTGGTAGAGCCATGCTGCAACTATTAGTAGTATAGTTGTAGCACGAATGGGTTGGCTCGACCGGGGAAGGACCACGCTCTCATAGAATACCAACGTAAAATAAACGCTGCTGTGTTTTGTATAGTAAGTGTAGAGAACCGGAGACCCTTTTTACTGGAAACGAGGCATTCCATCTTAGCCCTCACGGGTGACAACGTATCTGCATTTTGATTCGTAATCGAAGATAGATGTAGATGTCTATGGGCCACAGCAACCACTTACCATCAGGTGGACTGTGTGCTCGTTTGTCATCCTTATCCTATAAAAAAATCTAAAACAGATCTTAAAATGCTCGATTTAATAAAGAATCGAATCGAAAATCGGTCTTTTTATTTTAAGTGACTAATTATGAAGTTCGAAAGGTTTAGTGGTAGCCACGAAGCAAATAAAGGGTTTTTCAAGAAGAAGTTTGTTTTTCAATTAGGGCAACACCAAAAACATGACAGTTTTGACATTTAGTTTTTTGACCTATTCGTAGTAGATGCTTTGGCAATTGCTACAATGAATTTAATTTCGCTCGAAAATCGCATTAAAATAATTAAAATCCACTATGAAAATGGTGGTTCTGTTAAAGTTACGTTTCGTAAAATTCATGATATTTTCGGACAACATAATCGTCCTTCTGTGACCGCTATTAAGAATTTGAATCGACAGGTTCGGTACAAAATGCGCCAACACCAACGCGTGTACGACCCGGTCGAGGTCGTTCAACCGAAAACATCGCAGCCGTGAGCCACAGTGTTGAAGAAGATCCAAATTTGTCAATTCCTCGACGTTCTCAACAATTGGGGTTATCCAAAACCACCACATGGCGAATTTTGCGTAAGGATTTGGCTTTGAAGCCTTACAAGGTTCAACTGGTGCAGGAATTGAAGCTGACCGAGCATTCACATCGTCGTAGATTCCCTCAATTCATTCAGGAACAGCCCTGGTTGAACAGCGCTGGTTTTTCTGAAAAAAATCATTTTTTTCAGAAGAAGCCCATTTTCACTTGTCAGGGTACGTCAACAAGCAAAATTGCCACATTTGGGCTTCTGAAAATCCTAAAGCGATTATTGAGAAGCCTTTGCATGCTCAACGTGTCACTGTATGATGCGCTATGTGGTCTGGAGGCGTGATTGGGCCGTTTTTTTTCGAAGATGAGGCTGGAAATGCGGTAACGGTCAATGGATCACGCTATCGCGAGATGTTAACATCTCAATTTTGGCCTATTATTGATGACATCGATATCACAAACATGTGGTTTCAACAGGACGGTGCCACATGACACACAGCCAACGAAACGATCTATTTATTGCAAACCAAATTTCCCGATCGCATAATTTCACGAAATTCAACTGTGAAATGGCCAGCCAGATCTTGTGATTTAACACCACTGGATTATTTTTTGTGGGGCTATGTTAAGGACAGAGTCTATACGGAGCCAATCGAATCGATCGCGGCCTTAAAACTCAAAATCCGTGACGTGATTAACGAAATAGACCCGCCATTTTGCCAAAAAGTGATTAAAAACTTTGATGAAAGAATCGACATCTGTCAGCGTGGTCGTGGTGGACATTTTCCAGATATCATTTTTCATTCATAATTGCCAAACTTTTATCTTCGTAATACAATAAAAATTTGAATCATCTTCATCTAAACTCTTTGTTTTATTTTGTTTTAGAAAACAAAGTTCTTGTTGAAAAACCCTTTACAAGATGGCATAAGCAACTGTGCACTATGATTCTAACTAGGTCCTGACGTCATCACAGTGGGCGTGGCTTTACTTAGTATGCTGTAGGCGTTCGTCCTATGCGCTTATGTATCGAAACTCGCAAATCGGTGTATTTTCACAGTATTAAGAAGAAAAGGATGAAGTGTTGTGTTTCATCGTGTAAAAACTACTCAGATAGACGCTCTGATGCTATGGATGGCATCACATTTCATTTGCAAGTAATTTTATACCTAATATTTTTCAAAGGTTCTAGAAAAATCTGCCTCGGCTTTCAAATGTAATTAAATATATTCGACACTAGATGGCGACATTTTGTGTCATGGAAACTAAAAATATAAAGGTACGTAGAGCTCAGTATTGGTAAAATAATCATACGAACGTGTTGAAATTTGTTTTGCATTCAGTCGTAAAGAATTTTTAATCGCCAAAATATTATTTTTATAATCATTTTGTGACCAGGCCGCTATCTATCGTCAAGGTAGCTATTTTTATTTATCTTACTATTTATCGGTAGATGAAAATAGTAAAGTGGGCGGGGCTTAACATCCCCTCACCCCGTAAATTGTGACGCGTTGCTACTTAGTGAAATTTAATTACAACACCTCCTCTTTGTATTTGCTCCGTGGTGGTAGCGTTCATAAACGACAATTTCACTAGTGTATCGAATCAATTTATATTGTTTTTTTTATAGACAAACATAGTGACAAACGAGTCAAAATGCAGATGCGTTGTCACCCCTCGGGACTAAGATGGAGTGCCTCGTTTCCAGTAAAAAGGGTCTCCGATTCTCTACACTCACCATACGAAACACAGCAGCATTGAGCTGCTATTTTACGCTGGTATTCTGTGAGTTGTTCGCCGTGTAGTGGCGGTCAACAATATCCACTACCCCATATCTTCCCGTGGGTGTCGTAAAAGGCGACAAAGGGAAACAGGCAGATGGGCAGCAGCATTTTCCTGATAATAACCAAAATTACAATAAAAAAAACTGCGGTTGCCAACCCGCTCGCCAAGCGTGGCAACTATAGCAAATACCCCCCTATGAAGAGAGTAACAAGGAGACGGCCCCCAGTCCCCGGCGGCCCCGCTATTCCTGGCTACGGTGGCGACCATGGTAACGGCGGAACAGGGGGTGCTAAGAATCTCCGGTGGAGGTTCGGTTGCCACCTTAGACAACTCGACCTGGCAACGTACAACGCACGCACCCTGAGGACTGACGAGAAGATCGTGGAGCTGGAAGAAGAGATAGACAAGTTACGCTGGCATATTATAGGATTATCCGAAGTCCGAAGAGAGGGGGACACGGTAATCCTCGAATCCGGTAACTTGCTCTATCACCGGGAGGGTGACGATCTGTCCCAAGGAGGTGTCGGATTTATCGTTCACAAGTCTCTCGTTAACAACGTTGTAAAGATCGGGAGTGTGTCAACGAGGGTTGCGTACCATATACTCAGAATCACTAAACGGTATTCGCTGAAGGTCATACAGGTTTACGCACCAACCTCGGCACACCCCGATGAGGAGGTGGAGGAAATGTATGAGGATATCTCTACAGCAATGCATTCCTCCAAAACCCAATATACGGTGTTAATGGGAGACTTCAATGCAAAACTAGGCACAAGAGAGAACGGTGAGCTGAAAGTAGGGAAATTTGGAATAGGGCAACGGAACCCAAGGGCCAGCAGCTGGCCGACTTCATGGAGAAGGAGGGACTCTTTATGATGAACTTTTTCTTCCAGAAGCGGCCCCACAGGAAGTGGACCTGGTCCATCCCCGACGGTTCGACAAAAAATGAGATTGACTTCATTATGACGACCAGACGACAATTGTTCAGTGATATCTCCGTGATCGCGAGGGTGAAAACTGGTAGCGATCACCGAATGGTTAAGAGGCACACTGAGGCTAAACGTTAAGTTGGAGAGGTCTCGTCTAATGAAGTCAACGCTCCTTCCCCCTCGTGCTCTGTTCCAAAGTCCTGAAACCTTTCAGCTCGAGTTACAAACCTGTTTTTAGTGCCTAGAAGACTGCAATGAAGTGGACGATATGAATGACAAGCTCGTGGAAACTGTCCATGCGGTCGGAGCTAAGTTCTGCAAGACCCGCCGCATAAGAACACAAAAACTCTCCGATCACACTCTTAAATCTCATGGCTGTTAGACGGGTGATGAGGCTACATTCTTCAACAGATTTGACAGCATACAGGCAACTGAACAGACAGATCTCCAAATGCATGCGGCGGAACTTACGCAACTTCAATACAGCTTGTATTGAAGAAGCGATCGAGCGGAACCAAGGCTCCAAAGTCTTTGTCAGAGATCAGTCTGCCAGAAAGAGCCCAACTGTCAAAGCTGAAGACCGAGTGTGGCAGCATCGTTTCCGGGGCATCTGAGATTTTGAGTGAGATTGAGAGGTTCTATGGACAGCTGTACACGTCATCGTTGGAGCCACACGCAAGTGTGAGTAACGATCCAAGAGCGAGTCTTATCCGATACTATTCCGAAGATATCCCGGACGTCAGTCTGAGCGAGATTAGAATGGCTCTCCAGTATCTTAAAAACGGCAAGGCCCCAGGCGAGGATGCAATTACAGCGGAGCTTCTGAAAGCGGGTGGAAAACCGGTACTGGAAGTCCTTCAGAGGCTCTTTAATTCCGTCCTCCATGGTGGCATTACACCGGAGGCGTGGAGCAGAAGTGCGGTGGTCTTGTTCTTTAACCCGCCGTTGGTCGCGCTCAATTTTTGTAACAGGGTTGGTCACGTGGGTACAGTAGGTATCCCCAAAAATAAACATGATTTTTATAAAAATCTATGGCATTTTTATAATTAATTTAGGATTTAGTAAATAGTTAAAAATTATTAAAAATAAAAAATAAATCAACAAAAACTTTTCTTTTACCAAAATTAAATCTTCAATAAAGTAGACAATTATACGAGATCAAAATATATTGGTAAATCCAATTGAGCATGCCTTCGCATTAAAAATAACGTATAGCATGATTATACGGATTTTTTTTTAAAGTAGTTTAAATACATTTCGACAGCACTATCGGCTTCAACACCCTCGAAAACCATGAAAATGACACCCATGATGAAAAAATTGGTACCTACTTCAGCCGCCATGTTGGATTTACATTTCGACAGCACTATCGGCTGCAACACCCTCAAAACCATGAAAATGATATCCATGATGAACAAAATTGGTACCTACTTCAGCCGCCATGTTGGATTTACATTTCGACAGCACTATCGGCTGCAACACCCTCGAAAACCATGAAAATGATATCCATGATGAACAAATTTGGTACCTACTTCAAACGCCATCTTGGATTTACAATTCGACAGCACTATCGGCTTCAACACCCTCGAAGCCCATGAAAATGACACCCATGATGAAAAAAATGATATATATTGCAGCCGCCATCTTGGATTTACATTTCAACAGCACTATCGGCTTCAACACCCTTGAAAACCATGAAAATGACACCCATGATGAAAAAATTGGTACCTACTTCAGCCGCCATCTTGGATTTATATTTCGACAGCACTATCGGCTTCAACACCCTCGAAACCCATGAAAATGACACCCATGATGAAAAAATTGATACCCCTTGCAGCCGCAACCTTAGATTTTACATTTCGACAGCACTATCGGCTTTAACACCCTCGAAAACCATGAAAATGACACCCAAGATGAAAAAATTGATATCTATTGCAGCCGCCATCTTGGATTTACATTTCGACAGCACTATCGTCTTCGACACCCTCGAAAACCATGAAAATGACACCCATGATGAAAAAATTGGTACCTACTTCAGCCGCCATCTTGGATTTACATTTCGACAGCACTGTCGGCTTCAACACCCTCGAAAACCATGAAAATGACACCCATGATGATATAAATGATGATAAATATAAATGTAGCAAGTTAATGCGGCGAACTGATATATACAGTAATCTATGGCGATGGCGAACTGAGTTAGTGAGTAAACTACTCTGTGGCTGTAGCTCCCCATTCCATTTACAGAAATAATTTTATACGAGGCTACCAAATCAACGAAAATTTCGCCATTTTCGAGCCGAAAAAAATTAATTATAGCTAAACAAAACAAAATTACACTGCCGTTTACATTCAGTGGCTTCCCACATGATAGATGAAGAGATTAAAAAATAGATTGAGTTAAACAATTCATATTTTCAAAAGTTATAGTGTTTACAAGCCTTGGGGACATGATAAATCCACACCATAAGCCACTAAAACCCCTTTTTTTATTTAAAAATAGCAATTAATCGGTTTAAAAAATATATTAATAAGTTCAACAATCATTTATCTTTCTAACAATGTGTTTTTTATATCATTTATATGTATAATATGATTGCTGGATACGATTTCATGCGACAAAACGGTGGAATTTTGATTTTTAGGCGTTAGTAGAACATACCCACGCGCTTTGCGCTCGGCATGCAAAACCTGTGACTTACAATAAAAAATACATAAAACCATAAGCTGAAATTTACAATTTGTATGCGAACAATGCTGAGATACATTTTTATGGGAATCTATAATAAAAATTATTAGAGGTTAAAATTATATCAAGAAAAACTTTTTCTCACAAAGTTAAATCTTCTTTAAGTAGATAATGATATGAGATCACAAAACTAATAACTAGAAAAAAAAAAACATGCTGACTGTTACAATAAGTATGGTCAGATACATTCATCACAAATATTTTTGCAGTGCCTAGGGCATACATTTTTTTACACTTGTAGCATAGTGTAAAATATTTTCTGTCCATTTGGCGTGGGCAGTGTACACATCGTCTCTTCTTCGGTTGCGGTTCTTCTTCATCTTCCTCTATTTCTTGAACTCGAGTTGTGACAAAGCACATTATTGTGTTAGATAATTCTCGGGGCAAATTTTTCATCGTGCTTCGGCACTTTAGTTGAGTTTCGAATAATGAATAAGCTAACGACTTTATGAAATTCCTCCGTGTAAGACTCGTGTTAGGGTTTAGGCCGTCGAATATGATATGCGAATTCACAACTCCAATATCGAGTAAAGTAAAAAATAGACGCAATGGCCATCTATAACAAGTACGTGCAACGGAGTAATTCAACTTCAGGCGATCCACAACGTCAACCCCTCCTTTTGTATTGTTGTAAAATGATATAATTTCTGGTAATTTTTCCGGTTTTGCGTCGTTTACTGAAGCATCATTATGCATAGTTGATAGCAAGAGAACTACTTTATTCTTTTTTGGGCAATATGACACTAAGGTACTATGATGCTTGCCGATCCAAATAAAGAAGAATAAACCACTCGCCCCTTTCTCTTGAAATCGCTAGGTATTTCTCGTTTATTTTTTTTTATTGTTCCAACAATAGTTAAATTGTGCTGCATCACCAAATCCTCAGCTAGGGGAACACTGGTGTACCAATTATCCATGGTGATATTGCGACCCGTTCCAGATATTGGTTGAATCATTCGCTTTGTGATAGCCATCGTAGAATTGTCAACAGCATACAGCCCTGCAGGTTGAACTCCCACATACACCTCTAAATTCAGGGTATAAAATAAACGAGCATCAACCAATGCCTGTATTTTTAGGCCATATTTTGCGGGTTTTTAGGCATGTATTGCCTGAAACTACACTTTCCCTTAAAAGCTTCTAACATTTCGTCCAGTGTTACGAACTCACCAACAGTATAACATCGTTGACAAGCCTGTACAAACTCCTCAAACAATTCTCTTATGGGCGCTAATTTATCTTCGATTCTTCGCTCGTTACGGGTATTCCTGTCATCGAATCTGAGGTTGCGCAAAAGAAATTTACATCTTTGTACCGACATTACAGCTCTACAAATATCCAATCCAGTCCCATCTGGGTTGAAAACATCCGAGATACATACGTGTGATGATTTGTATAGACCAGTGAGATACAATAAACCTATCAAGGCTCTTATTTCAATCATGTCTGTTTCAGAAGAGTCTCTATCTCTTTGATAATTTAATTTTTGCGATTGTATTTTCTGATTAGTGTAAAGAACAACTTTTTCTAACCATTCTTTAGAAAATAGCAATATCCAGGCTTTTTCAGCAGTATCTGCTCCTCTACATATAGCTTTAGGTCCTGGCAAATGGGTCACGATGTTCTGACTGCGGGTGCGACATGTTGGTGGCGGCGATTGCTTCCTCCATCTGTAAATTACTTCAGCCCTGCCATTTCTTAATTTTCTGTGAACCACGTAACACTGTGAAGTTTGCAAGTGAGACAAGGGAACGTCATCTTCGCTACTTGAACTAATGTTCTGATTTTCCGTAACAGCTTCTGGTTCTGAATCGCATTCTTCTTCTGTATCAGTTTCGTGCTCACTTATTTGGGGCTCTATTTCATCACCACCTTCTTCATCATCTTCCCCACCAATTACATCTTCATCTGACTCTTCTTCCAACCAGTTTCTAATACGCTCCTCTTGTGACAAACTCATTTTGTACTTCTAATAATAATTGTACTTTTATAACGTCGTTGGTCGCGTGGGGTCAACTGACACCCGTTCACGAAAAATACGTCCGTAGCGTTTAAGTGCACGGCGCATACTGAATGGTCACTTGTTTGTGTCGCGTATTTAGTCGTTATAGGAAGGTAGCTAGAGTTTGGATTCGATAATAATATCAGTATTTTAAATATTAAGATAATAAACGTTTGAAGGGCGTTTATTCGCCCCACGCGACCAACGGCGGGTTAAGAAAGGTGACAATGCTTTCTTGAAGAACTACAGACCGATTTCCGTTCTGAGCCGCGTCTACGTGCTGTTTTCGAGAGTCATTACGAATCGTCTCGCACGCAGACTTGACAACTTCCAGCCTCCCGAACAAGCAGGTTTCCGAAAGGGCTTTAGCACCATAGACCACATACATACCCTTCGGCAAGTTGTACAGAAGTCTGAGGAGTACAATTTGCCACTATGCCTGGCGTATGTGGACTATGAGAAAGCCTTTGATTCCGTCGAAATTTGGGCAGTGCTGCAGTTCCTTCAGCGGTGCCAAGTTGACTGTCGGTATATCGAAGTGCTGAAGTGCTTGTACAGTAGGGCTACGATGGCTATCCGAGTACAGAACCAGAGTACGAAACCTATCCAATTGCAGGAACCAGAGTACGAAACCTATCCAATTGCAGAGAGGTGTAAGACAGGGTGACGTTATATCTCCGAAACTCTTCAACGCTGCATTGGAAGACGTTTTCAAGCTTCTGGACTGGAAAGGATACGGTATTAACATCAATGGCGAGTATATCACTCACCTTCGATTTGCCGACGATATAGTCCTTATGGCAGAATCGATAGAGGACCTAAGCACTATGCTCAATGACCTCAATAGTGTCTTCCAACGGATAGGTCTTAAGATGAACATGGACAAAACAAAGATTATGTTTAATGTCCATGTCACACCTATGCCGGTAGTTGTTGGGAGCACTAAGCTCGAAGTTGTTGACGAATATGTTTACCTGGGATAAATAGTCCGACTAGGTAAG
The DNA here is from genome assembly GCA_033319125.1 of Parnassius glacialis. Taxonomy (NCBI): domain Eukaryota; kingdom Metazoa; phylum Arthropoda; class Insecta; order Lepidoptera; family Papilionidae; genus Parnassius; species Parnassius glacialis. The sequence continues at coordinate 39,282,270 of JAVANC010000001.1, read as the reverse complement.
TCCAACTTCGACCGAGAGGTCAATCGACGGATTCAACTCGGCTGGGCAGCGTTCGGGAAGCTACGACACATCTTCTCGTCAGACATACCTCAAAACCTTATAACGAAATTGTACAACCAGTGCGTGTTGCCAGTGATGACTTAGGGGTCTGAGACGTGGTCCTTCACTGCTGGCCGTATGAGGAAGCTCAAGGTCGCTCAGCGAGCTATGGAGAGGGCTATGCTCGGAGTTTCTCTGCGTGATAAACTTAGGAATGAGGATATCCGCAGTAGAACCAGAGTAACCGACATAGCCCAACGGATTAGTAAGCTGAAGTGGCAGTGGGCCGGCAATATAGCTCGAAGAACCGACAACCGATGGGGAAGAAAGGTTCTTGAGAGGCAGCCTCGTACCGGTAGGCGAAGTGTAGGGCATCCCCCCACGAGATGGAGTGACGACCTGGTAAGACATGCAAACATGCAAGTCGATGGATGCAGGTGGCTCAGGACCGTGCTTTGTGGCATTCCTTGGGGGAGGCCTATGTTCAGCAGTGGACATGTGAAAGGCTGTAATGATGATGATGATGAAGTAGTCAACATCAAAGGAGTGCAACTTCTGAACGTAGTACTATTATTTATTCTGTGCCGATACCTTAGAAAGGTAAGGTTGAAAGGAAATTGGTCTATAATTATTGATTAGACATGGACTATGAACGTTAGGCAAAGGAACAATGTAGGCTTTACACCAGAGTAATAGAAAAACACACGACAAAATTGTAAAGTTGATGACCAATCATGATAAAAGTACTGATGGTGAACAAGAAAAAGCATGCCTTGACTGACTTGATCGCAACCAACCACTTTGGATATAATAATGGGAATAATCTTAAAAATTTCATCAAGTCACCGGAGGAAATGAAAATGTATCAATGGAGAGACTGGCGAAAATACTTCTAGATTAAAATGCTGTAGCAAACTCAATAAAAATGTGAGAAATGAGCATTAAAATACATGAAGTGTATATTTGGAAATATTGGGTTTAGGAAAACGTTTTCAGAGCCCCAACGAATTAGTAGTGGGTCTTTGACGGACGAAACGCAGCAGTGGACTTATGGAAGGCGGTAATGATGATGATGATTCTGTGAGAGCGTGGCCCTACCTCGGTCGAACCGACCCATTCGTGCTGCAACTAGAATATAGCTACAGCATGGCTCTACCACGTACAAAAAATGTCGATCTATTTATTGTGATAAAAATATTTATTTCTTTTTTCATTATGCGAATAACATTATAATTTTGAAAATTGATTCAAATATCATTTATAGTAAATCATAGAATTTTAATGATCCGAAAAAATATAAAATCGATTTTATAAATACAATCGATTTTCTAAATTATTTCTTATTTTAATGTTTCTTTCGTTCGAGATTGTAAAATGTAAGTTTTTTGTATTTTACTCCAGAAAAATATGGCGAATTTTATAAATATAACTTAAGGTACTGGTAGAGCCACGCGGCAGCTTTTGCTGTCGCACGGATGGGCCGGCTCGAACCGGGGTGGTACCATGACCTCACAGAATACCAGCGTGAAGTAGAGGTTTACCTCTGCGTTTCGCTTGTTGAGTGCAGGTGGCCGGAGGCCCTTTTTTACTGGAAATGAGGCATTCCATCTTAGTCCTCACGGGTGACAACGCATCTGCATTTTGATTCGCAAACGAGGATAGATGTAGATGTCTATGGGCCGCAGCAACCACTTACCATCAGGTGGACTGTGTGCTCGTTTGTCACCCTCATTCTATAAAAAAAAATCCCATTTTCCTTTCAGCTCAATCAGATGTTAAGACGTGTTCGGAAAACAATTTAATATATTTTTTTTAATAATATATATTATTTTAAAAGATACATAATGAGCTTGCATTAGTTTGTTATGCCTGATTGTAGTCGGTATAAAATGTTTAATTCTATTATTACAGTACATTAAGCTTAAAGGGCAGTTAACTAACTTGTTCTGAACCGTTAGGTTTGTGGATGTGTGCGGAGAAGCTAGGAGTCCGGTATCTTTGTGCGCATGAGGCGTTCGTCCCCAGCGCGACGGATTGAGCGATGAGAGGAATGACGAAGTTTTGGACGTGCCACCGACACGAGACGTAGAGCGAGCCGCTGACGGGATTCCAGACGCTGTAGAAAGAGATAGTAAAATGTTTAATACTAATGCACGTTTTAAGACGAATTATTAGGGATGCATATATATATATATACATACATTTGACTTATTATGAGACTTATTTATCAGCCACTAAACATACCCTTGTTTGGAACAGGAGACTTTCATATACCAAGGGGAATTTGCTGTGATCTAGAGAATCACTCATTAAACTATCATCAAACAATCGTAATTTACTAACAAGACTAATTATAATGAAAATTTTAGATTTTTAGATAAGAGTGAAAAACGAGCACACAGTCCACCTGATGGTAAGTGGTTGCTGCGGCCCATAGACATCTACATCTATCCTCTATTACAAATCAATATGCAGATGCGTTTTCACCCGTGAGGACTAGGATGAAATGCCTCATTTCCAGTAAAAAGGGCCTCCGGCCACCTTCACTCACCAAGCAAAACGCAGAGGGTAAACCTCTACTTCACGCTGGAATTCTGTGGGGTCGTGGTACCAAAGGTGACATTTGATTATCTCATGTATTGGTTTGATACTTGTAAATAGAAGTCTTTAATACAGCCTTGTTAAGAGGATTGTGAAGCTGTAAAATTTCATACAAAAAACGATAACGTTTTTCCCTCCGTAAATATAGTCTAATTTTAATAATTTTTGGAAATGTTGTAGATATAATGAAAAACTAGATCCAAATGTTTTTATTTTAAAGAATTATTGCGTACGATATAAGTTATTAGCATCTAAATATCTAAACTTTTGACAAAAAAATTTGCTCGAAGTGCAATCAGAAAGTGTAGGCAATTGTTTTTAAGACTTGCAACTCTTTCTAACGTACGATACGGTGGTGATACGGATAAAGGGGTATAAAACAGGTAGCATTTTTGAAAATACCTACTCGCGCCGCATATCGGCACTGAACAATCTTCTTAACCACACGTATAATTATTATGTTTGTGTAGCAGTAAAGCGTCTCTCACACACAAGCGGCTTGCCGTGGCGGCTAACCGTGAGTCGCGGTTCCAGCTTGCACTAACACACTTAACACACCACCGCGGTCGCAGTGGCGGCTTAAAGCTACATTCGCTGTGGTGTCTGTACTACGATCGGACGTCAGTCAACATGGCTAACCGTGACGATGTCTTTTTATTCTTATTATATTCAGCAATATTTTCCTGTTTTTATTTTTAATCCTAATGTTTTTGTAATCAACTTGTGAAGTATTATAAAGTATTGGATAATTTTCCACTGTTTCTATTACAATTTCTGTATTTAACGCCATTTTGCACGGGGTACATGCGGCCTTTTGTGAAAATTTGCAACAACCGCGTTGCAGCCACCGGCCATCGATAGAGGCCGCACGTACGCTAACAGGCGGAGGAGGCGGGGCATGCGGTCGTGGCCAGCCGCTGGCAGGCGGCGACATGGCTGCACGGGTTTGCAGAGTCATTTAAATTGCAAGCGAATACAACTGGCCGCTACCGCGACCGTCACCGCAAGCCGCTTGTGTGTGGGAGACGCTTAAGACTAGAGCGATATTGTTACCGTGCGGCTGGTGCGCGTGCGCGTGCGCAGGCGGCGCCGGGTGTGCGGAGTGCGCGGGGTGAGCGGGCTGCACGTGTGAGTGTGCGTGTGCGTGCGCGTGCGCCGGCGCCACGTCGTCGCGGCGCCGCGGCACTCGCGCCGGCACACCGCCCGACCGCTTCACGGCGCGCTTGCGCTTTAACATCTCCGCCAGCTGCAGCGGACTGCCCGACCTGACCAACAACCAAATTGTTACAGTAGAGAAACATCTTGCATTCGGCGCAATGCGGGACATAGGCATCCTCTAATTAATGATAGATGGAATGAACGGATGGAAGGTCCCTCAAACATCTCTTTAAAAAAACACGGAACGATTGCACAAATATAATTTACCATAAGACTTATTTTTTACTATAGGGTTTTTTCTGCTTAATACCTAAATACTGTCATGCAATAGTACAAACACTGTTTTGTTCCGATTTCAATAGTATAGAAATACAACATAGTTAATAAGAAAAATATTTTTCATATTTATGATTTGGAAAGGCATGTGGTACTTCTTTCACTAATATATAAAAAATAATTGGCTTTAATCCATTTGTTACCCACCTGTGCACTGTGCTTGGGGAATGCGGATATGTTGAAGCAGAAGTTGCTGGCCCAGGCTCAGAGCTTTCACTAGCCGTAGCTGCAACGAATTATTTTTATTTTTTAAAATTTTCAATCATATCCATGTTTATGTCAGTGTATAAAAACTAAACATTACCGCAACATACTGCAAGATAAGAAATTGTCAGTTATGGATTTGACGTCGAAATCTTTATATCGTATAACGTTAATAGGTAAGTACGTTATTAGGTAGTGCCACAGAATAAATAATAGTACAAGAACAGAAGAATCACTCTCTCATAGCAAACTTGTGAGTTTAAACCTAATTACAATGTCGCTAATGTTCATAATACTTTGCACGCCTCGGATGTGACCATCGTTAAATAGCCTACCGATTGTTGCATCGTGCGTATTAAATCAAAATGCACCTTACGTCCGCGTGCGAGAGTCTGTGTCAGTTAGCCCGTTACGCGCCTTTGTTAAGTGTTATAAGAAAACAAATTGAATCCTTTATTAGTTGGTAGTAGAATACACGGAGGTGTTATGCAATGTACGAGTAATTTGATGATAAAAAGTTGCAGCCTATTTACGTTCCACTGCTGGGTACAGGTCTCCTCTCATTTCTGAGAGGGTTTTAGGGCAAGGAAATGTCCGCCGCGCTGCCCCAATGCGTGTTGGCGAACTTCACATGTCTTTGAAATATTTTTTTCTTATTTCTCAGACATGCAGGTTTCCTCACGATGTTTTCCTTCACCGCCGAGCACCTGGTAAATCAGCACTTAAAATTGCAATTAACACTTTCCTTAGTGCCGGTGGAGATCGAACGCGGGTTGCTAGCGTACTGGCAAGCGTACAGTGAGTACTAACCATCTGAGCTACCACGGCTCCATTTGATGATAATAAGAACATTATTATTCAAAGTGAGGAAGGTTTAATATGCAACATCTAGAAACATTAAGATTATAACAATGTGATCGTCTTTGAAACTCAGATATTACCTAAGAACCCCTTTGTCGCAACTCCTCAATTTCAAGGCACGCCTGAAAATTTAAAAGGCACAGGTTCGGCCTCACACGAAATACTGTTCCCATCTCTGGGCTGGGGCTCCTCGACTGAGCGAATCATCGACGACTGAGTTCTTTCCGATCGGCTCCATTTACTGACGCTGCGAAGAGATGTTGCATCCCTTTGCATTTTCTTTCGCATTTACCACGGGGAATGATCTGAGGAATTGTTCGGATTAATCCCAACCGCCAAATTTCACGAACGCACATCGCGGAAAAACTTCCGATACCATCCATACCATCTGGATGCTTGGCAGTCCACCACTGTACGTTTCACTAGAAGTTTTTTTCCGCGTACGACCTTTCTGAGGAATAGTTTACCACCGGCGATTTTTCCGGCCCGATACGACTTAGGGACCTTCAAGAACAAAGCTTACTCCATTCTAAAAGGCCGGCAACGCATCTGTAATGAGGGCTAATAATTTTCTGCTCACCAAGTGTCGCTAGTTGACACCGAGGCAAAGTTTTTTGTTACACAGTGTAATTTAATTGAGAAGTTGGTTTTTAATAAAAGTTTAGCAGTTTCTAGAGTATTCAATTAATACGCAAAAGAATGCGTCAGTGGTTTGTTTTTTAATTTTTTTGCACATTTTTAACTTTTTTTTAATTTCTACTTTTATGAATATGATGAATATCTCTGGATTGGTTTATTTATTTTTAATGTTTTTTTTTTTAAAAACATTTAAATTTTCAGAACAAATTAACTTCCCCGCTATGAAATCTGTCAAATATTATACCTCACTTTCTAGTGGCGCCGCCCTGGTGGCAGAAAAATCGTGGACGTCCTCATTTCCCTGGTGTTGCAGTTGTTCTTACCATTTTCTACTATTTACAAAAACGCAACACGCGACGGCATTATTAATGAAAGAGTGGAAATGAGAAGTGTGAAGAAGTTTTATCGACCAAGTGTTTAACTATAACCAGTATATGGTGATCTTGCATTACTAGGTCAGTAACTAGTACTAGGTCTACTCACACTAAACAATTATTTAAGGTCATTGACATTATACGCGAAAAAATTGAAAACTGAGAAGCTCGGAAAAAATCGAAAGCTGTAAACTGGGGTCGCTAATCAAATAATAAATCTGTAACTATGGAGTGGGCGCGTGATAACCGTGACAACCGCCGCGCAGCGTAGGTATATTTTCATGCCTAAAGCGCGGAATGAGACAAGCCTGCTTATAAGATAATATGAGTAGCCATATATCAAGAAAACACTCTAATTTAATTAATCCATCTTATAATTTCTAAAAAATAATTTTATATTGCTACTTAGAAAAAGAAAAATGCTTTGCTATTAAAAATTTAAAGGCGCTTTCACATTTTTTTAGCCCTTGATAGACAAAGGACAAATGTACCATACAACCTATATCGATTTACTACTTTGTGTAATCGATTTATTTTGGTAAACATTATTATTTTTTTCTTTGTAGGTGACAATACCTGTTAACCCATTCACGGCCTTCGTAAGAAATTACAACATTACCCCCATGCCGCCCTATACTGGTATTCAGCCCGCCCATCGGCGGGCCCGGCATCTCGATAAAGTATATTGGCTCGCCTATCGGTGGTTTCGGCACGAGGCCTTAGATTTCGACGTGAGATATTTTTAATGTCTAATGTACATGTCATGTGCATTGCGTAGATCGTGTTTGCGTATATTTTTGTTATTTGTGAAAAAATCGTGCCAGTTTCATTTGTTATTGTTGTCATGCGTAGTCAACCTTTTTGTATGTTTAATTTTTTTCCCACGTCTTATCTCTTTTGCATTAATTCCTACCTGTGAACGAAATATTCGTAGAGGAGATAGTCTCAACTCGATGCACTAACTCAAACAGCAAACGAACTCCCAAAACACACAGCAAAACTCAAGTTGTGAAAACCACGAACGTCAAGATGCGAGTGAAAGCTTTTTTCCGTAGACTATTTTTTTTCTATAATATGCTACTTACTTACGTCAAATCATAAATCATGCAAGTTGTAAAATTATTGGTGTCCATAACAAAAGGTATCGGCACTTCTTTTGTTTTCAAAGTGACTAATACCGACCGGCTCCTTTTGTTCAGTTCAACATCTGCATTTTTATTTTATTTCCTATTTACCGACAGTTTATGATCTTATCTCTATTAAACAACAATCCGAAATAGGTCATTAGCCAAAATTAAATCATAAATCATACCGAAAAATTGCATATGGTGACCAAAACAAAGGTGTGGGCACTTTGTCCGTTTTCACAGTGACGAATACCGATCGGTTTCTTTTATGTAGATCATCATCTGCATTCTTATCTTGCTTCCTAGTTATCGACAGTATATTGTCTTATCTAGGTGTTACAAAAAGCGGATAAAATACTCTTAGGAAGTGATTCCATTGTTGAAAACCAACAACTTCTTCTATAGGACCTATATCGAAATCTCAAAAAAAAAAATACGTTACACAAATTCGTCTCAGCTGATCGTCAATTTGGTATGTGGAAGCCATTATTTTTGAGATTTGGATGTAGGTTCTATAGAAGTTGTTGTATTTGAGCAATAAAATCAATCCCTAAAAGGTTTACCCACTTTTTTGTAACATTTTGTATATTGTTACGGTTTTATAATTTTAATGATAAGGTGCAAGGTACAATAAAGTTTATATTTTATTATCACATGTAAATATCCTTTATTTTATAGTTTTTGATTAACATTTTAACAAAAGGTTTGTTAATTCTGAATACGCATACTGCCCGCCCATGGGCGGGGTCGGCATGACACGTCAGAATTGTCCTTCTCTAAAAAAATCTTAGATATCCGCAGGCCGTTTTGGTAACGAATCAATCATAATAAAACGAGCTATTAGACAAAATCATAAATTTTTTTCATGTTATTTGGCATACTTATTAAGGTTTGAAATCCGCCCGCCCATGGGCGGGCTCGGCATGTGAATAAAAAGTTATTCCCGCCCATGGGCGGGAAAGGCACTGAATGGGTTAAAATAATAGAGCACTAAATTTAAACACGTAAATAATATATTTTAAAAGTAAGGAATTGTTTATTTTTTTTCAAAAAAATGAAATGAAGCTCTAATGAGGCGAGCACTTTTGGATTTTCCAAACTATTTAGTATTGTTATTAGTTATCGTTTAACTTCAGAACGACTAAACCAATCGAGGTCATTTTCACACAATATCATATTTTTTTCGTCGGAACGATGGTCTAGGTCTACCTGTGCTATGATCCGAAAGATAATGTAAAATCTGAACCGAAATGATACAAAAAGTTGTATTAAACCAAAAGTTATTTACTTGTACATAATACACATATCAAATAATACTTACGTAAAGAACTTGCAACAAATGAGCCAGAAGCAGAGAAAGCAAGGGACAAATTTTGATCAATTGAAGTTGCAGAAGTAGAAGCAGGTGGTGATGATCCTCCAGTGGAGCGAACACTCGTTCCACTTGGTGACTGAAGACAAAAAAGGTAATCACAATTTTAATGTAGTAATTATAATGAAATGTAATTGTTTTCAAATGCTTAAATTTGATAATAATTTTAACAGAAACAAGGTAATAATAACTACATGGTGTTATGACGGCTTCTCCGAAGTTATTTACAGTAACAGAGGATCTTAGCTTATTCGTAATCTAACTCCTAGTTGTGTTTAGTACAGAAATAAAACAATTGTTAACTATGTCAAATCAAACCACAGAGCTGTAGTAAGACTATTTTTCTGTCACCTTCTTTTTAATTATCAGCTGTAAGGCATTCCATCTGACCTTTATGGTGACGCATATGTGACAACGCGTTCCTTGTTTATAGTTTGTTGTAGGTGTCCATGCGCCTGAATATCCACTTACCATCAGGTGGGTTTGGCACGAAACTGTTAAATATAAATATTCTGGGATGTTTTACCTTGAGCTTGCCCTGTCGTGAGGTGTGCATCTGCGCGGTGTGTGCGGAGTGCGCGGAGTGTGGGGGGTGCGCGGGGTGCGCGGGGGGCGGGCGCTCGGCCAGCTGCGCCACCTGGTGCAGCACGCCCTCGCGCCGGAACTGCACCGCCATCTCCTCGGGCAGCCGCTGCATCAAGATCTCGCCCAGCTGTAGCGACCCCACGACGATACGCAAATCGCTAGACGCCATCATGCCCGCTATGTGTGACGATATCACCTGCGTGAAATAGTGCTAATTTGTACTTCATCAAGTAAGGATAAGTTAATATAGTGGCAAAGAATTCATCATTCCGTAATGTCCAATAGGATAGGTCCAGATAGGATATAAATAAGATTTTGACTTTAAGAGCTTTAAAGTTGCTTTTAACTCTATAATACCAATTTGGATATACTAACATTGATACATTTTAAATGATTATTCTACCATTTTTCTAAGTCCATGTGGTTCCTTTGGTTATTCTCTTAATACGCTTTCCTTGCCTTTAAATCTTTATTAAAAAACATTCAAATCTAATTCAAATACTTATTTACTGATACTAACCTTTAAATTATTCTAGAATTTTTACTGAACTTTTCTGAAACCAATAGAGAAATGAATTCTCTTATCGCCTACTGTTATTTCCAGATAAGAGATATAAGGCGCAAATTATACAGGAGCAGCATAAGACGAAGGCAGCACAGGTGTGACGAAGGTATGGAACGGATAAGGCACGGAAGCAATTAAAATTATACAGAACAGGCGTAGAAATAACAAGGTGTGTCATTATACAAGGCGACTTTGTTGCGATAGCATGTCTTCCTCTTCACAAGAAAAAGATGCGCTTGCTTTTTTTTTATAGAATAGGGGGCAAACAAGCATGAGGCTCACCTGATGGTAAGTGACTACCGCCGCCCATGAACAACCGCTGCGTTGCCGGCCTTTTAGAAAGGTGTAAGCTCTTTTCTTGAAGGTTCCTAAGTCGTATCGGTCCGGAAAATTCGCTGGTGGTAATTGATTCCACAAGGAAGTTGTGCGAGGGAGAAAACTTCTTCTAAATCGCACAGTGGTGGACCGCCAATCATCCAGATGGTATGGATGGTAACGCGAGTTTAGTCGCGATGTGCGATGGTGAAACTGAGCGGCTGGAATTAGTCCGAACAATTCCTCAGAGCACTCCCCGTGATAGATGCGATAAAATACGCAAAGAGATGCAACATCTCTACGCAGTGCCAGTGTATCGAGCCGATCAGAAAGAACTCGGTCGTCGACGATTCGAACCGCTCTGCGCTGGATGCGGTCAAGTGGAAGGAGCTGGCACTGGGGTGCCCCGGCCCAGAGATGAGAACAGTATTCCATGTGGGGCCGAACTTGCGCTTTGTAAAGTTGCAAGCGATGTGCCGGCATGAAATACTGTCTCGCTCTGCTGAGCACGCCAAGCTTTTTAGAGGCCAATTTGGTCTTCCCTTCTAAGTGACCACGAAACTGCACACTATTCGATATGTCGACGCCAAGGATTCCGATACTGGCTGAGGCAGCAAGGGGAGTGCCTTGAAACTGAGGAGATACGACAAAGGGGTTCTTTTTAGCGGTAAACGCGCAAACTTGTGTCTTCTGGGGATTGAACTGGACTAGATTTAGTCGGCCCCAATCCGAGACTTTGTTAAGCAAAGACTCGACTTCAGACACAAGTTTGTCCCGGTACTCGGCGACGTTTTCCCGAGAAATATTGGCACGGCCGGTATATAAGGCATCACCAGTGCTGTCGTCTGCATAGCAATGAATGCTACCATTTAGCAACGTATCATTGATATGCAGGAGAAACAGCGTTGGTGATAGCACGCAGCCTTGTGGAATACCAGCGTTGATAGGCTTGAAATCAGAGCATGCACCGTCTACTACGACCTTGATGCTCCGATCAGCAAGGAAACTGGTGATCCATTTGCACAATTTCTCGGGAAGCCCATAGGAAGAACGCTTCGAAAGAAGCGCTTTGTGCCAGACCCGATCAAATGTCCTCGCTACGTCCAAACTAACGGCTAATGCCTCCCCCTTGGACTCTACTGCCTCCGCCCATCTATGAGTTAAGTAGACTAGAAGATCACCAGCTGATCGACCCCGACGAAAACCGTACTGGCGGTCACTAATCAGCTGGTGATCCTCAAGGTACCTCATGAGCTGGCAGTTTAGCCATTATGGCTTCCATTATTTTGGAGAACAAGGAGGTGATGGCGATAGGCCTGTAGTTGGACGGGTCTGAGCGGTCGCCTTTTTTAGGGATCGGGTGCACCAAAGCTGTCTTCCATGAGTTCGGGACTACGCCTTGGGAGTAGGAGTACCGGAAAAGACGCGTTAAAACCGGTGCGAACTCCGGAGCACACGTCTTCAGCACAATGGGAGGGACTCCATCGAGCCCACTCGACTTGCTGACGTCCAGGGAGAAGAGTGCTTTGCGGACCGAGCGCTGTGTAAATCGCACATCCGACGTGGAGCACTCACATCGCGGGATGGTCGGCGGTATGTTTCCCCCGTCATCTAGAGTCGAGTTGGACGCAAAAAGAGAGCTCAACAGATCGGCTTTCTTCTTTGCGGCATGGGCCAGTGAGTCGTCCTCTCTGTGCAGAGATGGAAGAGATGGCTGACAGAAGTTCCCTTGGACAGCCTTGGCGAGAGACCAGAATGCACGGGTTCCCGAAGGAAGGCGAACTAGCTTCTCGCCAATTCTGCCGATGTGCTCAGACCTTGCCTTGGCAATGACTCTTTCACGACTGGTAATAGCGCGTCATGGTCAGCGAAGCATGCATGTGCCACACTGCTTGAGTAAAATTCAAAACACGCCACTTTTATACATTTTACATGAAAACGTTTTGAAACGGTATCATGCCTAACGCCACTCCTGTGTCGTGTCTTCGCCTTATGCCAGGGATTAAAGGTACTTGTACCGTTTTATGTGTAAATTTGGTTGCAGATATACATATTATGCTGTGTTAACCATTGAGATGTACTGTTTGCAACATGTAATTAGTGAAAAGTGGGTGAGTATGGAGTCGGTACGGTATGGTACGGTATGGTGTGGCAACGGCACGCACCTGCATCTTGAGCACCTGGCGCAGCAGCGGCGCGTCCGCGTAGTAGACGCAGCGCAGGATGGCCTTGAGCGCCTGCGAGCGCACGGCCGGGCCCGCCGAGCTCCAGTACACCTCGTGCAGCACCGCCAGCAGCGCGCGCACCAGCGACGCGCTGCAGCGCACCAGCGCGATGCGCGGGTCTACGCACACACACGCACGTTACTCTCGCCACAAGCGACACCAACACCCGCTACTTCATTCATTCATCCATTCATTACAGTCTATCAAAAGTCCACAGTTGGACCTTTCCGATAGCTTTACATAATAGATATTTGCCAATGTTGCCAATGTACTACGCTTAGCAAGAAGGTTAGCAATCACAATTTTTGATTATTTTACTTCTGCTCTTCTATTTCAAGTCGCCTTTTACGACACCCAAGGAATGATATGAGAATTGAATTTCCTTACGACGCTACTAAACGGCATTGCACGACTTTGCAAGGGTGATATTTAAAAAAAAAAACTAAATGTTTAATTACGGGATGCAAGCTATCTCCATGCCAAAGATTATTAAAAACGGTTAAGCGATTTAATTGTGAAAAGGTTACAAACTTTCAGGACAAGAAAAAGGTAAGAAATATTAAAGACTTATCACTCATCAATTCGCGTATCATGTTTTGCAAATGATTTAATTTAAGCAGTACTTGCTAGCTAACGCATTTTTATAAGACATTTTAGCCGATTGAAATACTAAATGGATTTTTAAAAAGCTTTACATTAATCGAAAATTCAATTGAGAGGAATTCGAGTTCCCGTTTTTTATACAATATTTTTCGATAATGTGAAAGGCATGTTATTGAATTAAATACTTACTTGGTTACTTTTTTTTAGATCCTATATTCCTTGATAATAAGCAAAAGGTAGCTTATTTTGTGATGGATGAATATAGTAGCTAGCTAAAAGCCTTTAAATTTCGGAAATCCTAGACCTTTAAAACAAATGTTATAAAAGCTTATTTAGGTGGTAAGCAGAAATATAGGTAGATATCATTGTTACAAGTTGTAGTTGTTACGACGCGCCAATTGAGGCAGGCGAAGGTCTTACATCGTACAGCCTTATGACATTTTATTCATTAAATTCTTCACAATATGTTGATGTGCATTACATTGCGAGGTTTTTGTGAGATTTTGACGACAGTTCGACCTAGGGGACAGTCAATAACGATAGTATATCAAGCTTACTTAATCGAATAAAGTTTCAGGACTTGTTCCATCATTTCCACCAATAGATCACATGCGCAGTAATTAATACACAATATTGGACCTTTGTTACGTATAAAAATCTACTTCAAACTATTAAACAAACAATCCGTTGGTGAACAAGTTACCGCCAAAACCTGTGTAGTAGTATGCTTTCTTATTTAAAAAAGTTTTAATAAAACTAAGGGCGACCTGGCGCGACGGCGGCGGCGGCGGCTGCGGCGGCGGGCCCGGGCTGCGCGTGCGCGTCGGCGGCGGGCGCGGGCGCGGGCGCCACGCGCTGCACGGGGCGCGCCGTGCCCGTGTGGTCGTTGAGCTGCTGCATGGCCGTCAGGTCCACGGTGTACGAGCGCCCCAGCGTCGCCAGGCACACCTCCTCCTCGCCGCCCGCCGCGCCCGCCTCCAGCGCTCGGCTCTCTGCCCACGAGTACGACCGCCACACGCCTGATCAATCGCCACTTCAAATTATCTCTTTCTTTAAATCATGCCACTTTCCATTCCTCCATCATGCTATCTCGTTTTATTATCATTACATTTCATTTAATTAAATAATTATCCCAGTTCGATCCCCGGAATCACTATTAACATTGTGCTAATTTGTGCAAAAAAAAAAATAAGAGGCTCGTGTGGGAAATAGACCTTTAAAAGCTATTAATTCACGAATTAATTTTGAGTTAGTTACAAAAAGATCTGTTAGTACCATTTTACAAGTACGTCCTCCCAGACCGAATTTCGGAACGAAGAACAAAGTCATATGGCATAGTGTTTGCGCAAGCACAAGTGCACTCTCTATTCCCTCAATCTCATAATTCGACGAAACGGCAATCCGACAACAGGAGAGAAATCAGCCGCAGCGTAGGACCAACGGTTTTTTTACGTGTTTCACGAATCAATAAAATAAAACAACGCCATTTCCTATACCTGAGTTGCTACTGAGAATTTCTAGACAGAAAAACTTATTAACATGTTTTGACCCCGAGATTCGATCCCAGGACAACATGATCAGCAGTCGCGCATTCAACCAATAAACTACTAAGAAAGTAACAAAAAACTACACACACTGGGCTGCATAAAAAACAATACTATAAAATAAAAATAACAAATGTATAAATTAAATACTGAAATAATAACATGTGTATAGACAACAAAAAGCATAGACAATGTATTACCTCTATCGTCCCGCCACTGCCAGTGAGCGGAGCGGTCGGCGGCGGCAGCCCAGGGCCGGTCGAGATGCGCGTCCACTGCGAAGATGCCGTCCGTCGGCAGCCGCGGCATCAGCTCGCCGATCAGACACGTGATCTCATACAACTCTTGCGGCAGCCGCGGGATCAGTTCCACTTGCTACAGTTTAAACATAGATTGCTAATTTAAACAGCTCAGCAAGGTTAGTCAAGGTGACTTTTTACAATCGTTAATGTTAAACTATCATCATTATCATTATAGTCCTTCACAAGTCCACTACCGAACATAAGCCCAAGAAATACCACAAAGCACGGTCTCGAACCACCTGCATCCATTGACTTCATGCATGTCTTACCAGGTCGTCACTCCATCTAAGCGGGGGGACGCCCTACATTTTGCCCGCCGGTACGAGGCTGCCACTCGAGAACCTTTCTTCCCTATTGGTTGTCGGGTCTTCGAGCTATATGGCCGGCCCATTGCCACTTCAGCTTATTAATCTTTTGGGCTATATCGGTTACTCTTAATAAAAAGTAATAACAAATAATAAATCAAGTGAAAGTCATGTGACAGTCACATGACTTAACATTTGACTGTCACGTGAAAAAATTGATGCGATCCAACCAGATGGATTCTTAGTTAGAAAAGGAGCCTTATCACCTCCTTGATTGCAGTGGCTTTTCCTTGTTTTTCTCTTGTTTACTCTTAAGTGCATAAAGCACGCAAAATGTTTACATTGTCTGATACAGCATATAGAACATTAACATCGTCATCATAAACGCTCTTTCAAGTCCACTGCTAAGCATAGGCTTCAACAGTAAGTGCAGCGTTATCCCCAATAGATGGGGTAACACTTGAGCAAATATGCAGAGTCGATTGATTCAAGTGGCTCAGGACCGTTGTCTATTACAAGATATAGGGGAGCATAAAGAAAATAAACAAAGTTGCATCGAAGTACCTCCTGGTGCAGCGTGGAGCCGGTGAGCAGGCAGAGTAGCGTGTCGGCGATGGAGCGCTGGTGCAGCGCCAGCGCCAGCTGCGGGCAGGCGGCGCACATCACCCACAGCAGCCGCAGCACCGTGATGAACGTGCCGCCCGAGATCAGAGCCGGTTGCACCACCAGCTGCACGCAAACAACCTCATTACTTTGCTACTCTGAAACCATGCTTATCTAGCTCTTATACATATTTGCCGTAGTTGACACGCTTGGCGGGCACTTTTATTATAAATATTTCGTTCTTTATCAGGGAGAAGCTGCTGCCCATCTCCATTTTCAGTTTCCCTCTGTCGCCTTTTACGATATCCACTGGATGATGGCCGCCACAATACTGTATAAAAATTTAATAAGCGTAAATACAATGATTTAAGTTAATTAAGAATATAACAATTAATCCACACACTTTTAATATTGAAACTTTAATAGAGTAACATCATATCCATCATTACAGCCCAACACAGTTTCACGATTGAACAGCACTTACACCAAAAATTAATTAATATTACATTAGAGCAATAAGAGAGGAGTATGCAATCCATCGAACGGTAAATAGACACTACAATCCATATAAGTATCCTGAATTCAACTTTAAAAAAGGCTTTTACCGTGTAGTGATGGCGTAAGAGAATCCATTGTAAGAGTTGACTATGGAAAATGCCAGAAAAAATTATGATATCCAGAGATTAGAAGAAATACCCAGACCGGCGACAGGCAGCGGTAGATTTTACAGGATAATGAAGAATCTGTACTATCATTTATCATCAGTGCAGACTCTAGATCGTCTCTGCTGTTATTAAAACAGTTAAGTGAAAAAGTACACTTACAAGTTGCTGCAAATTGGTGAGTAATTCTGGAGTAGCAATTTCTTGAAGTCGAGCAGGATCATGTTGGAAGCTGTCTACTAAACGAGAGAACGCCAGACACACACACTCCACTGATTTCTTATCTTGTTGAGTCAATCTAAAATAAGAAGTCACAATTTATTAATATTTTTTTAAATAATAGTTATTTTCCATATTTGTTTAAAGAAATTGTGTTTATTTAAATCTATTTATGGATGTATTCAATTATTGTATTTATAATTTTTGAATTGCGTTTAATAGTTTGTAAGGTACAAAAAAATGTAAAATCACTTTTTTATATTATTTTTTTTTTACATTTCTAAATGATGAATTATATATACTTAATCGCATATAGTTTAGTTACTTGCGAAATGCATATAGTTTAAGATATAGAATATTTTTATGTATATGTACATACTTCATTCAAATGATCTCCATACCACATAATCACTTAATTTACTAAGTTGTAAAAAATAATTATTGCTAAATTACAATTTAAGTAGCTGCAGCGTTTTAGTAATAGCTATAAAAATATACATACCTGTTAGCTAGTAGTTGCAGGGAGTCTCTAACGAGATGAAATTCATCCGGTGTAAGATTCTGGCAGCAGTTTGCCGTGATAGACAATGCAGCACGTTGTGCGTTGATAGAGAAAAAGTCCAGATAGGTAAGGCACGCTGATACACCGCGCTGTTAAAAAAAATTATAAAGGTATAGTAGAAAGTAATAAAAAGGAAACAACATGTAGCTTTATATTATAACTAGCTGTTCCACGCGACTTCGCCCGCGTGGATTATTTTTGCGCGGTACCCTAATTATTTTCCTAAAATAAAACTAGCCTAAGATACACCACCTTACAACATCATCTATCTGCAAATGAAAGTCCCACCCAAATCGGTTCACAGGTTTTTGCGTGATGCGTGTTAGAGTTTTATTATAGTATAGAAGATAAAAAGACATAAATCACGTACTGCTTGTAATATAGCTTTGGAATGGCGTCGGGAAAGCATATCCAGCGCAGTGAGACTTTGTTCCGCAACATCCATACAAGTAATAGCCTGGAGTTTATCAAGGAATGCAGGTACTGCCAGCGCCACGGCACCGCTGCTGCGGGGCAGTGCTTCTAACATGTATGTCAGGGCACGGCAAGCATGGTTCATCTGTGAAAAATTGTGTTATTAATATTTGCACTTGATACAAAATTTAGAGTAGGGTTTGTTTAACGAAATAATAATAAATAGAGTTAAAGGTATTTCAACAAGGAACATACCATATCGAAGTTGTGTTCTGCGGCGAGCAGGTTTACGAGCGCAGGTACGACTTGTCGCACGGGGAAACCGGCCAGAGTATCCTCATTACCCATCACTAGCAACTGGCACATTTCTATTACTGCTTGCAGCTGTTGTCCTTCATCGCCAGTAGCTTGCAAGCCAGCCAGCAATTGCGCTGCTTTGGATGCGGCTAGAAAAAAAAGACGTAATCATTTATAAGCCTAGTATTTTACAATTACTCAAGGAACAACATAATATATTTAAGTTGTATGTATTAGTGATGAGATTTTGTTAATATTTAAAGAGAAATGTTATGAGTTCGTCACCGACATACTAATGATAATAGTATAATATCTGTAGCTATATGTATGACGTAATGTGTGTATGTGTGTACATTGGACGCTTTTTGGATGGGTAAATTTTACCATTTTGCGAGATCACATCACAAACATGCTGTAATAGCAGTATATCTGTAGCTATAAGTAAGGCGTGTTGCGTTTGGACAGCAGTTAAACGAAATACCTAAGTATTTCGTTTAACTGCTTGAAATTAATTATAATATTGACGCAAACAATGAAAATAATGTTGAAAATTAATATCATTGAAATTCATGTAAATACAAATACCAGGTAAAAATAATATAAATGTGTATGTTATATAATTGTGTTTAATTTATATTTTGTACTGGATTTTCTCAGCCCATCATATTATGTTTTGATTAAAATAAACAAACCACGTAAAAATGTATTAATGTGTCGCTCGGAGTACCGATAAATGTAAAAACTAGACTAATGTTGATGATTTTAATTTTACAAATTATAGATTTGAATTTTTGACGCGGAGATAGTTGCAACACAATGACATTTGAGCAAAGGTTGGCCTGTAGTTGGTGCGTAGTGTAGGTAGTGGAGGGTGGTTACCGGAGTTGGCGGTGACGGTGCGGTGCAGCAGGTGCTGCATGCGCGGGCCGAGCGCGCCCAGCAGGTGCGGCGGCAGGCCGCGCGCCTCCAGCAGCGCCTGCAGCCGCCCCACCTCGCCCTCCTCCGACGACGACTCCTCGCCGCCCGCGCTGCCCGCCCCGCTAGCTCCGCTCACTCCCCCCACTCCCCCCACCCCGCTCGCACCACCCACACCGCCGCTGTGGCAATCTTCGGCCGACGACGACGCTGCGCAACAAATTTATTTCATTTTACAAATATATGTTTATGTGTGTATGTGCGTTGTATTTACGTGTGGCATATTTATATAATGTATTTAGTTAGAACAAAAATTACTAGTTTGTTTATTTCATCCTTAATTCGCACCTACGAACGCCTTTATTTATTATATATTTTGTTCCATCTTTCCCAGAATTGACTGATAACAGACATTTAAGTAGTAGTAGTAATAGAGCGGACATCAGCAACAAAATGGTCACCTCTTACTTATGTCCAAGCATATACTTCGGATTTGTGTCATTTAGTCTTTTTTTTTTTTATAGGATAAGGGTGACAAACGAGCACACAGTCCACCTGATGGTAAGTGGTTGCTGCGGCCCATAGACATCTACATCTATCCTCTATTACAAGTCAAAATGTAGATGCTTTGTCACCCGTGAGGACTAAGATGGAATGCCTCATTTCCAGTAAAAAGGGCCTCCGGCCACCTGCACTCACCAAGCGAAACGCAGAGGTAAACCTCTACTTCACGCTGGTTTTCTGTGAGGTCGTGGTACCACCCCGGTTCGAGCCGGCCCATCCGTGTGACAGCAAGAGCTGCCGCCTGGCTCTACCACTGTTAGTGACATGGTCAACAGCTCAAGACGCATTCGTTTCCTAAATTAAAAAACTTATGCTCGATTGTGCACTAAAGTGAAAGCGTCAGGCTGGCCCGCGAAATTCAAATTTTCTTACGTTTTTTGCAATTTGCAGGTCAGTGTCAGGTTATATGTTTAACAAAATATAATTCGCAGCTGTAGCGAGTATGCGTTTACAGAATTATGATCATTATAATCGTCAATACTACCCTCTAAGTTCGTATAATCCCATTGTATATTATTTCCTATTTATTATATTTTTTGGCTATTTCCAGAAAAACTCATTGAAAAGGATTATATGAACTTAGAGGGTTGTATTGGTGATTTTAATGATAACTCTGTAAACACACACTTTCTTAAACATACAACCTGACCCTGATCTGCAAATTCCAAAAAACGTAAGAAAATTTGAATTTCGCGAGTTACCCTGGCGCTTTCACCTTAAGGTATTGTATGTCCCGATATGTAGCAAAAACTGAATGTGATTTCGGTTTATTAACGCAAGTATAATGTGTATTTACCCCATATTTTTTAATTTTATTATTTCTGTAAAAAGCATGCATAATCCCTATTATTATATCGTAAAGCATTACAAACTTAGTAACCTTCAACAACATTATCGACACTGATGTCGATACGGTAACATTCTTAAATCGAGTTTTTACCTTACATTTATTAGTGTCACCTACTGGGGAATAGCTGAAATGTTTTCCTAATAAATATTCAGCGTAATTTTGCTATGTTTAGCTAGAGGGCGTCATACACGCGCGAGTTCAAAGTTTTTGTATGCAAATATTGCCTATGTCCGCTCTATAGTATACCTATATATTTAAATCTCTTTGACTGAATAGCATAATGCTCTTTGAATAGCATAATGTATTGTTAAAGTAAGTCCATCCTTTGTAACCCATAGTTAAATGTGTTTTGCAATATAGGATCATAAATAAAAAAAAATGTTACCCTCACACTAGTATTTTCTCCTGTAGCATGGAGGCGTTTTATATACATAAACTTCATAATGACAAATATGCACTTCCAGAGCTAGCTACTTCGATTCAGGACACAGTGTCCCTTCTTAATGTGTATTCCACAGAAACCTGATAAGTATACTTTAAAACTACCTGAACAATTATTTGTAGACCATACAAGCACTTGTGGATAACTATCACCGTTACCCTTTATTCCATAAAGCCCGTCACCTTGACAGCTAACTATCATAATATTAATTATCATTACAGCTAAGTCCATTGCTGAACATACGTCCCCCCAAAGAATGACACAAAGCACGGTCCCAGGCCTACTCCATCTAGTGGAGGATGCTCTACACAACGCTTACGGGTTCACTGCCAATTGAGAACCTATCTTTTTTATTTTTTATCGGATCATCGAGCTATATGGCAGGCCCATTATCACTTCAGCTTACTTATTACTTGGGGTATGTTGGTTACTCTGGTTCTACTGCAGATATATTCACTTCATTCTTTCAGTAGTAGTCATTAGTGAAGGACCATGTCTCGTTATCACTGATAACACACACTGGTTATACACTAAGGTTTTCAAGTTTTAAGGTACGCTAACTTTATGCTAAGGTATAGTAACGCTGCCCAGTTGAGAAAATCCATAAATCCAAAAAAAATACAACTTGTGGTAAATCCGGCGATTTACCACAAGTTGTATTTTTTTTTTACACAAGCAAAGCCTCGCAAGATTTTTTCCTTCTTATTCTTTATCAGCCCTTTGAAGTCCAATGAATATGAGCCCCTCCCGTTATAGGTAGTCAAAGATGTTTTATAGGTCCAGATACCGTGTTGCTAACACGTCGCACCGTTCATAGTGATGCCAGTCTTTGATTTATGTGTGCGTTAGTACCACGTGACGCGCACATCTTACGTACCATGGCTGCATTAATGTGCGTGACTTCGATAATAACAGTGCGAATCGATTACCCAAAAAATGTGGGAGATTTTATATTTCATTCATATTGACGTACCTATTGATTGTACGAGTATAAAATGTGTGTGCGAGACGTGTGCATTTGTGTGCGTGTGTGTATGGGGACATAGTTGGTTATGTGTGTTTTATGTAGGTACGAACATCGCACTAAAATATTGAAGATATGTAATAAAACCTATAATTAATATAACAGTTAAAAATAAATAAAAAGTACAGTAAATACTTATGCACGTAATATATACACTACACTTTTGTACTGTAGAACACAAAATATTGTCGCTTTTTAAAGACATTATTTATTTTTCAATCCTAAGTAAAATGACGAAAAAAAGTAAGTTTGGTTAAGCGTAAACTTCGGCCAAGAGATAGCAAGTGTTTAATTTTTTTAAATTGCTCCGTTCCGTTTTTTCGTGAAGGAAAGAAAAAAACAAATAAACAAAAAAATCACACTTTCACATGCCTTAAAACGGTTTAACACTATAGTTTGGGTAAAATCTGTAAAATTAGACCGTTTAAAATCCCTATACAGATAACCTTTCCGGTTGATCATGACATTAAAAATGGTAAAACATTTCATAGACTAGGCAACACTCGAATATTATTGCGCAGTATTATTACTTGTATTGACATTTAGCTTTCGTATTCTTTTACAAAGAAATACACCACCAAATTGCTTAGTTACTTACGAAAAGTGATGTTCTTATGTTTATCTTTTTTTCCAAGAGTAATTTTTACATGATTTCACAGCAGAAACAGTCATTTTGCGAAATTAAAAACGCCGGTGCATGACGTATGTTCACAATGAACGTCGCTGGCGTAATGGCGGAACGATGAAACGAATACGCCAGTATTGACGCCTTTGAAGTGGAAGCGTTTTAGGCGCGCGTACACGGTATCTTGACCTATAAAACATCTTTGTAGGTAGTATTTGCCATCGTCTTGCTTGCGTGGATTGCTGATTGCAGTACCAGATGTTTCGCACTTTTGGACGCTGCTGCCTCGTCGCCGGTTTTGGAATTTTACATTTGGCATAAACAATATGGTATTCACCATCTATCGGAAGCCATTACATTTTACGGCATTACGACATCCATACTCACTGGACAAAAGTATGTTAAAAATATAAAAATAGGATGTTTAAATAACACCTTTATTCAAATAGAATATTATCAGTTTCAAAAATTGGAAAATCAAAAATTGCACACCTCGAACGGGACGGTTTACAATAGTGAAATTTAAAATGCTTCCTGAGGATTAAAATCTAGCTAATAAAAAAAATCTGTGATAAGTTCAGTTTTTCGAAAGATATCTTGTTCACATCCATACCGACCAACTGACGTCCAAGTGTAATTATTTTCAATTAACTTTTTTAACGTTCTTGGCACGATACTGCGGGGAGTAGGACTATATAATAATTAAGTTTCTAGTGTTAGTTTTTTATTATCATTATAGTTTTTAATATTGTATATTTTAATAATATCTTTATATATAAAAATTACGCGTCACATTGTTTGTCCGCGATGAACTCCTAAACTACTGAACTGATTTCAATGAAATTTTGCACACTGTGTGCAGTTTGGTCCAACTTGAGAGATAGGGTAATTTTTATCCCGATAAGTGACCCTCAATTTTTTTTGCTAATCTCAGGAGTTTTTTGGGAAAGCAAATGGTCGTCAGAAAAGGCAGAATAACGTCTGCCTGGTCAGCTAGTACGATATAAATAATCTTATAACTACGTCAGAAATATTAATTGAAATCTCTACTTGGTGTTGATTACTTTTTTATTATATAAGTGCAATATAAAGCTGGTGGAAGTGATTTAAGTTGAGTGAATCGCGTTTTTTTTTATTTGGTGAAAAGAGCGCACTACATCAAGATGCGTGCAATACAACAGTTATTAATATATAATATGTATAAAGTGGTTACCTTTGCCTTTCGGCTTTGCATCGCTAGATGCGCTGTCAGGCATCGTAACGGCTGAAACTGACACCGGCGGTGAAGAAGAGGTAGACGCGATTGCACCCTGCACAAAGGTTAACACTGTTCACCACCAGTCGCTTTGGAAGAAAAAACTGGTTTATGCACTATAAGATTAATTACCGTGGTGAGTGGTTGGGGGTGGGACCGGCTGGACGCACCACCAGTGCTGGCACACGAACCCAGGCTGCTTTTGCCTGAAAATAATTGTAGAAATTAAGCCTTTTAACATAAAAGTAACAATAATATTGTGTGTTGTTGTAAATACTAATTGGTGTTGCTGTCGTAATATAATTACACTTTAATAGTGTCGTTAAGGTCATTACTATGCGCTTTCATAAAACTCGTTTGTAATAATGATCTTAATGTTTGTAGATAAGCTTTTTTTCTATTAAAATCTGATCAATTTTGTTACCACTAAATACATATTTATAGCACTCTATGGCATTATCCCTTTTTAGGACACACAACCTTCAAAATAATAATTTTGGAGATTAAATTTTGAAATTTAAAAAGCCGTACTCGGTCACCGATGGTAGTAATAGAAGGAACAAGGAACTCATATGAATAACGCGTCAACCCGTTTTTAAATATAACACAGCGTTCTAGTAGTAAACGCTTACAAAATGCCGTTTCCGTGTCTTGGTTGGGCAACAAAATTATAATAATACATTAGATCCGCTGTTTCTTTTCAAGACTTCAAAAAAGGAGGAGTTTCTCAATTCGTCGGAATTTCTTTTTTTATGTATACTTCCCAGGTGGCTCCATTTAAATCTTATGGAAATCGGTTGAGGGGTTTTTAGACAATAAACAATAAATTATATTCATATTGAAGTCGTTTGTATAAAATTTTAAATTTACCACTTCTTACTTATTCTCCTCAGTCTTTCGTAAAACTTCATTCACATACATCTCATTCCTGAGACAGTGAGCAGGGAGTGCCATAGAAGTTGGCAGCACAAGTAGGTATATACATGAGTAATTCCTCCTGCCCCTACCTCCTACGCGCCGGGAGTATAATATAAACGAAATATAAACGTCAATATGAAGTCAACAGGTTGAGTTGGCGAGTTAACCACGTTATTAGACTGTATCAGTTATCCTCTTAGATTATGTAAAATGTCCAGATTCCGTGTTCAATACCAGACGCAACATTCATCGTGAAGCTAATTTTTATACGTGTGTGAGTGAACGCCACGCTGTCGTGTATATTACGTATCGGATTTGTGTGCAATACTCGTGTAATATCAGCGCCACAGAATTACCCAAAAATGTGGGAGTTTTTTTAAAGTTTATTGTAAAGGATAATTTTCATAATTACTGTTGCTAATTTTTAACGTTATTTGCTTTAATTAGTGCAATTTTTCATATGCAATCGCCGTGTGGTGTGCTTGTGTAAGTTTATGAAATGTTTGTACATTTTATAAACATTTCATAAATCTACACAATGTTTTACGGTTTACTTAAATGGGTAGTAAGCAGGAACATCCCAATCGATAGCTGTAAAGGTTCAAACTGTCCGATGTCGATACGTCATTTTCATATCAACGCTGATTTTTTCAAGGGTTAGTTTCTAATCAAAATTGGAAGTGGGCTGTACTTTGGACGTTTCTGGTTTAGATTTCCGACAAAGTAACCGTTAATGCTCCTAAAATACGAGCCATGTCTCAAAAAATACTTACAAAGTATAAAAACCGCATTGAAATCGGTTCAGTGTTCAGAGAGCTGTGAAGTTGAAGAAACAAACTAACATTCACAAAACAATCATCGTTCATGTAAATAAAACTCTTAAGTCATACCTCGTTTCTTTTTCGAGATATTTTAAAAGCTAAAAATATAGGTAAATAGATTTCATGCCCTTGGCAACACCCAACAGTTGTAGCGTCACATTAACGTCAAATTATTTTATCTTCGTTTTCATATTTAAAAGTCGGTAACAAAGAAATACAAAGTGAAATTAATACTTACTTATAAATAACATGTTAAGGCACTTTTCTTTTTTGAAGTGTAATTTTTACACGATTTCACAGCACAAACTGTCATTTTTTCAAAATCAAACCAACCGACTCGTGACGTGTTTTTTTTCTGTGCAAATGGGCACACAGTCCACCTGATGGTAAGTGGTTGCTGTGGCCCATAGACATCTACATCTATCTTCGTTTGCGAATTAAAATGCAGATGTGTTGTCAGCCGTGAGAACTAAGATAGAATGCCTTTTTTCCAGTAAAAAGGGTCTCCGGTTCTCTACACTCATCATACGAAACACAGCAGTGTTAAGCTGCTATTTTACGCTGGTATTCTGTGAGAGCGTGGTTCTTCCCCAGTCGAGCCGACCCATTCGTATTACAACTATACTATTAATATAGCTGCAGCATGGCTCTACCACGTATAAAACCACGCGTTTAAGCGGGGAACGTTCCTTGACGTGTGGCGCGGGAATCAACCGAGGTAGTTAATATTAATATTGACTACTTGTATTTGGCTTCAATTCACGGTGGCCTACTAGGAATCTGGACATTTTATATAATGTAAGGTTATCCCTTATGTGTAATAAATGAAGGTTGGCAATAGAATGCTTGCCTCGCTTGTCTCGTCGGGTTGAGGCCGGCTGCGGCTGCGGCATGTCGCGAGCTCGCGCCCGCCGCCCGCCCGCCGCGCTGCTTCCCGCCTCCTCGCTGCCCGCCACCTACAACACAACATGCATTATAATATAGACGACTTTTACATAAAATCGAAATGACAAACCAACTTTCAGTGCACCTGATGTCAACTTTTACTTTTCAATATATTATAATTTTTTTAAAAAGGCAATAATTAATCTGATTATCATGCTACCATAGAAACGACGCTCCGCTTGAAATTACGATCTTGATCTGATATAAGTTAAAGCTGCGTCGATATATTCATATTTAGTGTAAAATAATAGTGTTTTAATGCTTTTTAAAGACTTTAAGACTAACCACTTTAAGGATTTAAGGACAATGGCTTCCATTATATATTGCCTAATACATTTGCTATACAATCTATATCATGAGTGTATCCGATAAGATTCCTAATTTGTGTATAAATATGTAAAGGATAAGCAAACCTGTCTTTTAGAAGCAGTGTCCTGCCTCTGACGTTGCGAAGTGCTGGCACCTCTCGTCAAGCAAGCACCCAGGGTCGCACCCGTCGCAGCAGCGATACTCTGCAAATCACCAATAATTACATGGTCAATATATGTAAAAAAATACAGAACCTCATGCCAGAATTTTAAACTTCCTTACCCTACGAGCGTTAGTTTGTCTCAAATAAGGTAGGTCGCGTGGCACAATAAGGAGCTTGCTCTCAGTACTATGCACTTTTGATGAACTGGCCTCTGCAAACCATAAAAAAAATTCAATGATACATCCAAATTCATTTTCATTAATAATTAACTAATAGCTTGCCTTGTAAATCCTTGTAAGGTGGTGGAGTAACGGTCCTTCCACGAAATTCTGATGAATTCTTCCTTTCGATCACCGTTTGATTTTGAACCACCTCACTGGTAGAAGTGTTCCCTGTAGAAACATAGTTGTGTTCAGTAACAATAAACTCATTTAAATTATCTACTATGAATAGTTATGATAACATTATAGATAAGCTTTACAGTGAGACTAAGATGTGAGACATAACAAACCATTATTTTGAAGTAATTAGAACAGAAATAATCATATTAACTGTTGACACACATTCATTACATGTGACATGATAAAATATTACAACAGTTTTCACCCTAATCCATTCAAGTGTTAGGTCTAATTTCCTGCTTAGGATTTAGTGGGTGCTCGCACTACTGGTTCGGGTCTGGAAGGTATAGAGGTAATAAAAGTATAATTACAAGCTTTGAGCTGTTCCATTTTAGTCCTCAGATGTGACAATGCATCTATAGCCTTGGTACAAAGTTGACCACAGCAACTTAATGTCAGGTGAACTGTAAGTTAGTTTGTCACTTCAGGTTAAAAAAAAACACAACAACAATATGGAAATGCAATTTTTCCTACACATATAGTGTAATAATCATAATAATTTAATTGATAGATTACCTGAATTATCGCTTATAACGGTTGAAGTTGGTGGTCCAAGTTCACGGTTATGTCTATTACGTAGCAAATAAGAACACGAAGAATGCGATGCAGACGCTGACTCCGGTCTTTCTGAATCGTACTCTGGGCGGCTGTCCGAAATAGCGTCTTCGCTTGTTTCGTCGACCTCTTTATATGGATCTATTTTAAATTTCTTTTTACAATCTTCGAGATCTAGGAGACAATTACTTTTCCTACTAGATAGTGAGCGATGTGAAGATCGCTTCCTCTTTTTGCCTTTCCTGCGGTTAGCAGTGGGGCTGTATACTGAATAGTCGGAATCGAGCAATTCGGTTATAGTCGACGAGCTGAACGGCGAATAGGCAAAGTCCCTCTCGTCTAACGGCAACAATCCACCTTCGGTCTGATTTAACTGGAACTCCTGTATGGATGTTGCTGTAGCGTCCTGGTTGTGTGATAATCGTGATAATGTTTCCTCTTTTAAATTGTTTGGTAACTGCTCACAAACACTCTCAGTAGATTTAAGAGCAGTCCGTGAACGTGTGCAATATGCGACGCACTCTTCTGTGGTACTACTGGTGGACGTTGAATGATGCTTTTGTTTCTTTCGGTCATACGACGACGAGTTCCGACCGCGTTTTGAGTTAGTACTACTTGAGTATTTCCAAGAGTCTCCACTCTTATAGTCGGTATCGTAGCGGGTATCGTAACGGGTTTCGTAGAAATCCGCTCCGTAGGACCAGCGTTCGGAAATAGAGTAATCGGACCTAGGTAAAGTATTCACTAAACGTGAGCTTCTCCTTAGTTCAACTTGCTTGCGTGGCTCTGCGTCAGTGACTCGGTTCAAGTGTCGGTTGGCAGACCGCGGCAGAGGCGACGTCACGTTACGTCTGTTTCGACGACTGCGACTCGCTTGACGCACCTGACGCAACCACCGACCGCCCACCACCCTGCTAGGAGAAGACCTGCCGCCAAATAATACCCCATTTTAGTTAAATATCTACTTCAGTTCAAGTGTACATACTGATGAAAAAATGAGTTCTTAAATCACTTAACATAGTTTAGCATCACCAGGTAGTATATAATATAGGTTATATAGGTGGATTGGAGATGTTGATCTAACATATTAAAGATGTTTATTTAGAAACAAGTGTAGATGAAACCAAAAGATTGTGTAGTGGAATGTATGAATAAGTTATGCCATCATCGAATTACGAAATGTGAATGACAAATATGAAACAAATTATTCTTTATTTTGAGTTAAGTTAGTAATATTACTTATTTTGTAGCTAAAGTCACTCAGGGAGAGAGTGATCATGCATGCGCAATAGCATAGTACTGTAAATAACATGTTTGGGACTTATACAGGTCCCATGTTTATGTGCGACTTATATCAAATAATAATAACTTAACAAAATGTGGAAACAGACTTCAAATTGCTATTAAAGATGTTATTTATTTCCTACGGGTGGGAGCAACTTTTTATCCAAATTTATATGGGACCAAGTACAACCTATTTAATAAAAAAAAGAATCATAAAAATTGGTTCACAATCTCCGAAAATATTGTGTAACATACATAAAAAAACATACCCTCGCATTGAGAACCTCCTCTTTTTTGAAGTCGGTTAAAAATAATGTGCAAACTGTGTTCCTTGCCCAGCATGTCATAATAAAAGACGGCTGATGGGGTAGTGGGTTTGTTATGATGTAGGCGATGGGCTAGCCACCTATCACTTCTTTCACAACTTTCCATCTCACTGCTCTTTGGACTCTGCTTACCCCCTCTGTTATCAAGTGCAAAGTCATGTATGTAACTGACAGTTTAAATTTCAATTTAAGTGTTAATCTAAGCTGATAACTAACTTATGCCATCAAAAACATAACTTGTAAAAAAGCCAAGTCTCGCAACTCAGTCCTTCTAACGTAAAAAGTCGTGAGATCCATGTAATACCAAGTCGGTAAATTTATTCAGTCCATAGATTAATACATAGATTGACTTGGCAATCGCACTAAACAATCTAATTTAATATAAAATGTATTACTTGTGAGATATATTGTGTTTTCATGGCATCTCATTTCTTTTTGTAGATAGTTATATTTAGGTAGTTATTTACACCTATTATTCCATTATACATAAATATAGGTACAGATACATTCATGCAAATGTAACTTTGTAATACTATATGTTTATATGGGATTACAAAGTTATTTATGCAGTTGTCTTGAAAATCGGACCGAAATTGTAAAATATTTTAATTTCTCCTTAATTAATATATTAAACGATAATTGTATTCCAAATTTGAAGTTTCCATGTCTGCTAGAAGTGCCTTAGAGTTTTGATGATCGGTCAGTCAGTGAGTGACAAAATTAAGAAACTTTGACTAGTTATAATTCTTAAACTACTGGTTCAAATTTAATAAAATTTGAAATATACTGAGTTTATACAATGCCTACTTGGTTAGTAAAAATTCAGGTTTCTAGTTTTATCCATAACGAAGTTATTGGGTTTCGGAAATGGCCTGAACTGCTTCGAGAAAAGGATGGTACGGCCGTGCCGCTTTTTTGCTCGACTTGGCGGGGGCACTGCCGTGCCCCCAGATTACACAATTCCTTAATCTAAAGAAAACAAATAAATGCATTTTTTTAAAGAAAGGTGAGATACAAACTAGCACACATTTCACCTGATGGGAAGTGAATGCTGTGTTCTATAGATACACACATCAATCCTTGATTAACAAACAAAATGCAGGTTCTTTTTGTTTTATCGGCTTATCTGTTCACATTGTCACCTGTGAGGACTAAGGTGTATTGGCTAATTACCAGTAAAAAGCGTCTCTCCGGTTCTCGTCACTTACCATACAAAACACAGCAGCATTATGGTTTATTTTTTATTACTTTACACTGGTATTCTGTGCGAGTGTGGTCCTTCCCCAACTAAGCGAACAAACAGCCTATCTGTGATGCTACCATAAAATAGTGTAGCATAGCTCTACTATGTAATTCACATAAGGTAAGATTGCACTGTACAGGTTATCTCTATATTTTCTAGTTTAAATGGTACAAAGTAAATTATAATTTCAATCAAAAACAGCATGTATCAAGAATAACTATGAGATTGCTACTTAGTATCAAAAAATTAAAATAGTTTAATAAAAATATCTTAAAACAGAATATGTGCCTCATTTACTTTTACCATTTTAAGGGCAGTTTGTTACTGTCCTTTCTCTAGAAATCTCAAATTTATTTGAATTTAGAATATCAAGTCCGTATTTGTTATGGACATTGTATGCACTAGATTCAAATAAATTACAGTATTACCAAATGAGTAAAGAAATCGTACCGTACACAGGCAAAGCTTCATACAACCGCGCTATGATAGTTACACTACTACAAACTAGACACGCTTGTGTGCCTGAGCAATGGTGGCTCGTCACGTCTGTACATGAGAGAAACTCTAGCTCTAAACTTGCTCTGCCAGTGCTCAAATTCAGGTTTATGTAAAGAACAATAAGTGTCAAATTTTATTTTTCAAAGAATTATTATTCGTATCAAATGAAGTATAAAAAAGTGTAAATATGGTTTACTGTACTGTCTGTATGAACAATAATAGGACAAATAAAAATATATAATTTTTTAATTATTCCAAAGATTCCACTAGGTAAGAAGTAACTAATAAATTAATTATTAACAGTGGTACAGCCATGCGGCAGCTTTTGCTGTCGCACGGATGGGCCGGCTCGGACCGGGGTGGTACCACAACCTCACAGAAAAGCAGCGTGAAGTAGAGGTTTACCTCTGCGTTTCGCTTGGTGAGTGCAGGTGACCGGAGGCCCTTTTTACTGGAAATGAGACATTCCATCTTAGTCCTCAAGGGCGACAACGCATCTACATTTTGATTTGGATAGATGTAGATGTCTATGGGCCGCAGCAACCACTTACCATCAGGTGGACTGTGTGCTCGTTTGTCACCCTTATCTTATAAAAAAAAAAAAACTATAAATTATTATTTTTAATGTAGCAGTACTTTGTTGAATAATTAAGTTTGTAAATTAAAAACATAAGTTCATGTTGTTAATTATAATTTCAGATGACAAGAGTGGTAAAAAGCTGTCGGACGAGAAGATCTCCTTTTATAACTTTTTGATTATAAAAAAAGGCAACATCTGTGAGGATCACTGAGAAATCATGTATTAAGTTAACTAAAAAAAGAACTGTAAAATATTTTATTTGGAAATGCTTTTCAAACACTCAATTTGCCAACAAACGATCGTGCTTATTCGAGTTCCATCAAATGTGGGAATGCATCTGAAATTAATGTATGAATTGCTTGAACAAAAATTTCGTGAATATTTTAATCTCAAAAAAAGCGCGCAAGATTGTATATTTCTTATGCAATATGAGTGCTTTCTAATAAATTATTAAAAAAAACTTTAAAGTAGATTATAATTTACCATTTAACACAACAAATTGTTGAAGAACAAAAAATTAGAAAAAGTGGTTTTTAAAATGTTGTATCTTAAGTATAATAGCTGATAAATGTTTTGATATTCAACTTTATCCTCCTGTGCCAACCCTACCAAAATAGGTAAAAATTTTGACAGGTCGTTAAAAGCTTTGCCTCTGTAAGGTTTCTCTACTCATGTGGTATTACTATTACAGTTGAAGGTGACCAGTTAAATAAAACAAATATTGCCTATGTAGATGTAATAGTATTTAATTGTGAGTTTTGTGTGGCATTATTTAAAAGTTAAGGTGGCTTTCCCATCTTTACAGACTTCTTTGTAGCTTCATATTTGGAAAACCGGTATTGATAAGTGTATTAACACACACCCCAATTATTAATTAAAAAAAAACTCATGTAATGATTCCCACAAAACATGGAAAGTTGAAACAAGTTACCATTAAAAATATTTGTAATATTATTGTTTTAAGTGATGCAATTGAGATATTCATCAACAGAATGGCCAAATGTGATGTGGCTATGACACATTAGGACAGAGAAACAGATTGAAATTCATAGAATCGGTTACTTTGTGGAAATCCATTATAATGGGGTTGTTATAAACTAATTTGCTTAATTCCGCATAAAGAAAGAAAGAAAATGATGTGTCCTGCCCAGTTTTAAGGGGACCTCCCACCCTCCCTCAATCGCGCACTATACCCGTCGCCGTCCTAGTGTGGTTGTGCTGGGGATGGTAGTGCTGAGATTGACCCATTAGATATAAATTATAAAAATTCTCAGATACTTTCTGTGGGTAAACTTCAATAATATAAAATATAATAATAATATAAACTGGGGAAAGTTATAAGCATATAAGAGTAAATTATATATAACCATTATCACATATTGCCCGCTACTCAAAGATGATTGGCTATCAACACACAGTATAATATACAAATAATTGTCACTTTGACAATGAGTACTAATCTATTTACATAGCTTGTGTGAAATATATGTTACAAGTAAAAGGGTTATAAACGAGTAAATTATACATAATAATTGAATTTTGAAATGCTGTTATATTAAAGTATTAAAATAATCAAAATGTTATCTAAGGTACATTTTACCTCAAACAACCATTTTAGCTGCATTTTTTTTACTAACAAATTTATAAAAAAAAATACCAATTTAACCTTACTTATAACTTTACTTTTATTTAGCAATGCGGTGGTGGCACAGCCTTAGAGAATTCATCACCTAATTTTGTCCTGTGGGTCAAGCCAATCTCCCTGCCAAGGTTGACGATGCCTGGCCCAACAGTATACTTTAAGGGGCTGGTGAAGAAGAAGATACTAGAGAGAATTCGTTTCTGAATATGCATAATTATTAAAACACAATTTTTTTGCCATGTTTAAAAACAATTAAGTTATAATTTCTTGTTGTTTTAGAGCCTCAACACACCCAATCAAGGCCCAGCAATGTTTTGTAATGACATTGCAACTTCAAAATTAGAATAATTTTTATTCAATTCTACAAGTAATTCTTTTTAAAAGCATTTTTTTCTTTTACCTCTGTTTCGAAAAAAAAATATCTCTGTCCTGTGAAAAACAAGCAAAAAAAACCAGCAAGACATTATTTTTTAAAAGAACAGTATAATTCATTTAATGTTACACCACAATAATTAACAAAACAAAACAAATTAGAAATAGCCTGGTACTACCTCATTCCCAGGGGTTATTATCAACCTTGCATTAATTTAAATTATAATAACCCTTTTTATACAATTTTTATTTAATAATATATTTAAACTTGGAATAGAGAGACCTTGTATATTTTCTGGGACTTTGTTGCAATATCATATACATTGCCCCATGAATTACACTGACCAAAGTTAATGTATTTATTTCTTTAAATTTATCTCTGAGAAACACTCGGTTTTAGATCGTAAATAGCTCTTATGGCCCTCTTCTGTAAAACAGAAATAGTTACTAAATCAACCAAATTTCCCCACTGCAAAATTTCATAAGACATTATGCTATAGAAATAACTGTTAACTATTAAGTATTGTTTACCATATTATGCATGAAACATGAATCAGTCTTTTGAAACTATGTTTGTGAGTATGATATGTTATCCTTCCAGCACTTAACCAGCATAAAGATGTAAAAAAACTTACACTGTCAAGGGGAGTAGATTTTAAGACATGTGTGGAGAGACATCTCATAGTGCAATCACCAATTTGCCAGACAATCATGGCAATTAAGGCCCTTGTCCAGTTTTAGAAGTTGATAAAAAAATATATATTAATTAATCGAAGAAATTCTAGCTTATGACCATGCTTTTTTATGCAAAGCAGTTACTTCATAGAATATAAAAATATAACTTGATTTTGGATTTTCTTGATTTAGTACAGTAAGTCAAACCATTACATAGCCATTCATCGAGAGCTAGTCCTTCCCATAGTTTAATTAGTAATTAACTTAGGAATTCCACCCAAAGAATGAACACTCAGATAATTTTACACATTTTCAAACCAGGTAAAGGTAGCAATGCTTTTTCATGTTACAGACTAATTGCTTGTTCATGTACAATAGCAAAGTTTCTGGAACTTCTAATAAAAATAATTGAAATGATTCTTGAAACATAAAGATATTTTACCTAGAAGCCAAATTGTCTTTTGAAACAGTTTACTTCCCAAGCAGTACACAAGCTTTATGAACATCAATATACTAGCCCACATAGAACTTAAGAGTTCTTTTAAAAGTGTATAAGTGTTGAAAAGAGGTTATATTCTTATAAGAGTGGTTTATGAGTTATACAGATCTCATAATACAGACTTTATACAGCTCAAGCTGTATAAAGTCTGTATTATGAGATCTAGGTAAGCTTAGGGTTCTTAATCAGAATATGAAAACTCTAGTATACAACTTTAAGTATTTGTAACATTTCAATCTGATTTTATCATTAAAGTTGTATAGAAGCTGTTTATTTTGCATGCTGTCCATTCCTTATACATGCAGCTCTAAGTGTTATAATAGTATCACTAAAATCTTATTTCTGGACAATGGTGTATGTAAACTGTCTTCTAAAACTTATTCTTATGGTATCATTGTACACTTTTGTAAATACAGTAGTTTTATAACTTGTGTTTATGAGTGATATAAAATTAAAAAAATAAATAACAGCCATAGTACAATTTAAAACTGTATAAGTGACAGAATATCGCCATTTTGTATGCGCTGTGTGTTTATATGGTACTAGTGAACAAAATTAATATGTAGAAAAAAAGGAAAAGATTTGGTGCAGTTAAAAGATCATGTTAAATCTAAATTAAATTTATCCCACACTGTTCCCAAGACAAGGTTTTTCATATTTTATATGTATCTCTAAAGCTAATTATATGTTATATTGAAAAAACTGCTATACACAGCATAAGTAATAAAAATATCGTATTATAGAACTGATTAAAAACCAATGACTGCTTGATATAATCCATAACATACATAGTACAGTTACCAAGACTATAAATACCCTCAAAATAGCGTTTAGGCTGTTTAGCAAATAGTCGCCATTTTAAGACCCATAAAAACAAAATTTAAAATATAATTTTGGGAATAAAGACATTAGTCTAAGCCTATACCATTAATTTCAGTTTGACTAATGATCACTGTGCCCCAATGTATCTTCATGTCCGTTAATTTAATTTTTTTTATTCTAACCTATACAACCAATATTTAGTTACCATATTTAGTATTTTGGCATTATATTATCAATCAATCAGTATATTCTTTATTGTACACCAATACAAATGAGAATGAGACAAAATGAAATAAATTTATACAACAAACAATAGGCGGTCTTATCATACTGGAAGTGATTTCTTCCAGACAACCCTTATTTAGCAAAGAACTATTATTTCGTTATTTTGTTGGCATGGCAATTTTTTGATAGAAAACATATACAAGTTTACTGTAACCCTAATTTTACACTTTCAATTAACCAATTATAACCGTCAAAACTCAAATCTAATCCGAATATGTTAAATATATGTTAAGACATTAAGTGTTGCCATCTTTCAATAAATGTTCTTTTTGTTTTATATCCATTTGTAATCCCATTCAAAAACCTTATTATTAAACAACCCTATTAGAAAATTTGTCATTAAAAGTTACTTATAAGATAATATCCATAGCTAAGCTCAGGTTTAGGAACTGTCCCTAATCTCTGTGTGAATGTGGTTTAGATGAGGAAAACAGTAATCATATATTTTTTAATTGCACCAAATTGTCATCATCACTTTACAATTACCTTCCTTATCATCCCTTGTCTTATAGACTTTAACTCCCTTCTACACTTCTTTTGTGTGATATTTGATGTGAATTTAGTAACTCAAACAACATTAAATGATAATCAATTATTTGTCAATATAACATGTTTAACATTCTAATAGCATTGTTTGTTGTAATTGTTATAATTCAACAGATGTTCACTAACATCATTCACATAATATTCTTATCCATATTTCCTTATATCATCTTTCCTATGATAGCTGTCCATATTTAAAACTGACTATTCACACTTTTTTTTAAAGGATAGGATGACAAACGAGCACACAGTCCACCTGATGGTAAGTGGTTGCTGTGGCCCATAGACATCTACATTTAACCTTGTTTGCGATTCAAATATGCAGATGCATTGTCACCCGTGAGGACTAAGATGGAAAGATGCCTCTTTTCCAATAAAAAGGGTATCCGGTTCTCTACACTCACCATATGAAAAACAGCAGTATTAAGCTGCTATTTTACGCTGGTATTCTGTGAGAGTGTGGTCCTTCCCCAGTCGAGCCGACCCATTTGTACTACAACTATACTACTAATACAGCTGCAGCATGGCTCTATCATGTATATAAAACATGTTATTGGTGAATTCATTGTAACCACCATAAAGGAAGTCAATTTAACTGGAAAGATAAATGGCCTAAGGGTTTCACATTGCTTAAATATGTAAGGCTAGCACTGTGACACCTAAGACAAATATAAAAAAATGTCTTTATTATTACAGCCCTTTCCACTGCAGAAAAAAGACATCTCCTAAGGAATGACATAGACTTCCTGCATTTCTTACTAGGTTCTCACTCCGATTAGTGGAGGGCCGTCCTACACTTTGCTCACCAGTACTTCTGCCACTCGAGAGCCTTTCTTCCCAATCTGTTGTTGGATCTTCGAAACATATGGTCCGTCCATTGCCACTTCAGATTACGAATCTAACATCATTCGTAAGTTATTTTACATTTACATAATTAAGATACATGCTATTTAATAATTAATGTGATTGGTCTCACCCGCTGGACTCTCTCGTGAGTGCAGAGTGCGACGACGGTGTAATGTGTTGCTCGGCCATAGACGACGCTGGGAAACACACGCGGCTGCTTGTGTGGGGCCTGCGCAGGCCGCCCGCGCCCGCTACCTGCCTGGCACCATGCCCGGGCGAGCGCTAAACCGCTGCCTCTGCATCCACTGCACCGCGTTTATCAGCCTTCTCACTAACACATCACCACGAGACGCACCTATCAGTTATTGTCACCGTCACACTCACTCCACACAAGATCAGCACTCGGTACAGCACCGCACCTACTGCTTAATATTTACTGCGCAGCTATCTGGAACAGAGATAAAATTTACAGTCAGCGATGTGAACAATGCTACGTTACATAAACATTTTAACAATTAATTTGTAGAAGGTACCTGCCACCGAAGCAAGACTGATTGGCACAAAATGTGATTAAACTTTTAGAAGATACTTTCTAAATATATAACACACCCTAATTTAATTATTTAAATACCACGTTTCAAAGGAATTATCGTAGTGGATGACACATCAAGGACAGCTACAACATTTCGACATTATTTTTCAATCTACACACAGCTGGCTAGCTGTCAAAATAAAGTGTTGCCATTACTGTACTTCAAAATCTTACCAAATTAAATACAAATATTGGGAATTAAAAATTGGGAAAATCATAATATTATTAAAAAAGGATAGAAATACATAGTAGGTATTATTACATAGCAACTTTTATGAGCGTATAACTTACTTTTGCAAAATACGAACTAAATTTACTTTGTATGATAAAAGCAACAAATAACTATTTTATATGATTTACATATAACTCTCTAATATTGTTTAAAATAAAACGATAAAACTATCAATGGTAATTTTACTGAACAACAACTTCAAATTTTGTAGAGACAAATATTTAACATTTAACAACATTGGAATATTGTAAGGTGATACTTTTTTGAATTGCACCAACACTGCTAACTAATTGGAAATCACAGTTGTTTCTATTTTTTTATAAATAATATAATAACAATACATAGTATAATAATCACAAATAATGTTTTTATTGTACTAATAAATCCTATGTTAGTTATTACAGGTTGACTGAATTGCAGATTTTAATTTTATCAAAAGTGTAAATAAACTTTTCAGTGGTCCCATACACGAAGCAAATACAAAGAGGAGACGGCATAAGCAACTGTGAACTATGATTCTAACTATGTCCTGACGTCATCACGATGGACGTGGCTTTACATAGTATACCGTCAGCGTTCGTCCTGTGCGTATAAGTGTCGAAAATTGCAAATCGGTGTATTTTCGTAGTATTAAGAAGAAAAAGATGAAGTGTTGTGTTTCATCGTGTAAAAACTACTCAGATAGACGCTCCGATGCTATGGATGGCATTACATTTCATTTGTAAGTAATTTTATACCTAATTTATTAATAACGTTCTAGAAAAATCTCTGCGTCGACTTTCAAATGTAATCAAATATATTCGACACTAGATGGCGACACTTTGTGTCATGGGAACTAAAAATATAAAGGTACATAGAGCTCAGTATTGGTAAAATAATCATACGAAGGTGTTGATATTTGTTTTGTATTCAGTCCTAAAGAATTATTATACGCCATAATATTATTTTTATAGTTTTTATAATCACTTTGTGAACAGGCCGCCATCTATCGTCAAGATAACTAAACTACATTGCAACATCGATATGGAACGATGCAAGTAGTTTTACTATTTATCGGTAGATGGAAAATAGTAAAGTAAGCGGGCTTAACATCCCCTCACCCCGCAAATTGTCACGCATCGTTACATAGTGAAATCTAATTACCACACCTTTTTGTATTTGTTCTGTGGTCTTATATTAATTTAAACCAGATCTTTATTATTTTTATTATGATATTTTGGAGTGTACATGTACATTTTTATAACAAGGATCATAATTACTTATTATTGATATAAATGAGGTGTTGATCGAAAACAATAGTATACCTTCGTAATAACGGATTCAGTAATGACAATAACATTTAGTTAATAAAACATTAGCAAACTTTATTCATATTAATGTGAATATATTATATGAGTTTATAAGACTTCGGTATTTAAGTAATAAGATACAATAACAGTTTGATAACCCAATGAAATTTGCGGTTACAACTAATTGAAGAGTCGTCACTCCATCGTCATTATTTTTTACAGTTCCAATTTCAAGGAAGTACTATGAAAATATCCACAGTAAACTAATTTCCAACCCATTTAGTCGATGTGATTGAATTTTTAACTGAATACTGAATGAATAACACAACTAACTTAGTATGTATAGTGCTTGTTTGTTCTTTCTCAAAACAGAACGTTTTTAAAGTAAGTTTCTGTAAATAGGTAACAAACCGACAACATAGATTTTCTTAAACAGTTCAAAGACTATCAATGAAACTATATGTCCCTATCGTTAGAGTAGTATACTTTGACATCAGGTTTAGTGTTTTAAAGGAAACTTAATTAAATATTGTGGAACTAAAGTGATATAATTTTTTGAATGTAGATAAGTTCATTTAGAATTAAATCTAGCTTTAAAAACTCCATGTTGGCAACACTGGTCGACAAGCTCCGGCGTCTATCTATATATCTCATATCTCGGGCTTGTTTGTAGACGGGACAAAGGGCCTGGGTTGCTGGTGAACGACCGCGCCCGTTCTCTTAGTGTCCGGTCCGTCCGGAAAAGCCCGTTCAGTATCTTTGCACGTAGAACTGCTACTATGGGTAATTAATGTAATTTACCTGAATTGACACCGAAATTGTACCAATTTTTTAAGTAAGGTATGTTATAGTAAAAGTTTAAAAAGTTAAAGTTACAGCCTATATTATAAGCCTCACTGCTGGGCATAGGCCTTCTCTCACTACTGAGAGGATTTTAGGGCTAGTGTTCGCCGCGCTGCCCCATTGCGTGATCGCGGACTTCACATGTCTTCGCAATATTTTTATTTATTTCTCAGACATGCAGGTTTTTCTTCAGGATGGGTTTCTTCACCGCCGAGCACGTCGCAAATCAGCACTTAAAATTGCTCGCGTATTGTGAAATTTACAGCGAGCGCTAAGCCCTTGAGCTACCACGACTCACCCAATGTCATTCATTATAGATAATGGTTGCGCTAAATTTTGTGACACAAGTATTTACAAATTAATGGTTATACATCAAAAGAATAATATCAACAACATACATCTTTATATAAAAAAAACCAACGGTCACACAAATATAAGATAATTGTTTAATTCGTTTAGAACGCTTTACGCTGCATGTCGACAATGTTGCAACATAAGTAATAAGGACGAGGAAATTTGTTTCCCATTCGCTGCTCAATGTTACAGCCAATCCTGCCGTATTTTGCTAACGTAATTTACATTAAGAAACGAAGGAATAGAAGGTCTCCTTAACAGGTGTATTCACAAAATATTTAAAAATATAGACTTTTTGAGCCTCCTAATAATGAGTTAGTCGTGAAGGACTACGACTATGCACTGTGGCTCGTCACTGACAGTACCCAGTGTAGCCAAGTAGTCCAAATTTAGATATGTTACAACGTTTCAAACTTTCTAGATCTCTCTTGATTCAAAATGCTATGACTTTTAGAAATATGTCTGTGTATATACATACATGTATAGTAAAGTATGTAAGAAGTATAGAATAGAATAGAATGATTTTCTATTCAATATTGATTATTACATAATACTTATTGAATGTCATTTTTTTATTTACCATAAACACATTAACTATAAACACATTTGTAGTTAATTTTCGCCTCGCATATCTCGAGAACAAATAGCTGGCACCTACCCGGTGCGTTGCTGCCGCAGCAGAAACAATTATTATCGTGGAAATATAGTTTTATTTAATTAGGAGTCGTTGAAGTTGAATGATAAATAACTTTCAAATAAATTTGTCGGTACGATACGCGCGCCACCTTCTGTAATCTAATTATATTATGCCTGTGACCTTCGCACAAGTGCCAGTAATAAGTTGACAAAGCTTTACCGCAATCTGATGAACGGGATGACAGCGCATAAAATACGAAGCAATAAACATTATTTTTTATTTATATATTGGATAAATGAACTAAATAAATGGAAAACTTACCAAATTTTACAATTGATAACTATGGTCAACAGTGGATTTGTTTGCCTTTGTTATTTGAGTGATGAGTTTATTGAAAAGTTGGCTCTAGGTTATTTATTTTATCGATATTTTATGAGACTCAAAAAACAAGCTTATTAAACGACTTTATTTATAGGTACTTAATTATAATAAATAAAAATAAAATAAACCTTTATTATTTTCTCCCACAAATTGTACATTGCATGCATATTTTATCCTTTAAAAACATATATATATTTTTATAAACAAAACAAAGAGTACATAAATTTGTGGGAGACGGGCAATCCAAACTAGGATACCCTGTAATTAAACTTAATACTTCTCTTGGAAGATTTATTTAAGGTTTTTGGGAATCATGTCTTTGCAGTAATCTATAGGTGTACGAGCTTGTTTGTCTCTCTGAGGCTCATGCTATACCTACAAGCGGTTACCCCGACGCTGGTACCCGCATAAGAAAACTGTTGCAGAAAATCAAACTACACTAATTGCTGTTTTCCGCCACCTACTTGTTCATTCTCAAAACGGACCCTCCAATGCTCTCTGCTCGAGCTCTTGCAGCGCTTTTTTAGAGTTATTATCATATAAATTTCGGCTTGCTGGCCGATTTCTTTTTCTACAATCTATCTCTTCGTATCAAACATACAGGTAACACGAGTCATGATCGCCGCCATTGCAGAATATTTTGAGCATTGAGTTATATGTACTACGTACTAGAGAAGCCATTCCGAACATTGACTACGTTAAACTGAACTGTAGTGCAATCCGTACAAACTAAATATTGCGTAAATTGAAGATTTGTGAATTCTATGAAATAATTATTAATACATTTTATTTAGAAATATAATATGTTTGTTTAGATTAAATTAAGATATTTTATATTAAATTCTTATATTTATTTTATATTAATATCTTATTTTATATCAAATTAAAGTATTCGCGCATGCGCGGCTACTACTCCCGGGCATGCGCGAAGACATAGAGTAGGACACAATTTTTGTTTGGAATGGCTTCTCTGGTACGTAGTACATATAACTCAATGCTTTTGAGCAGAATAACGCAATAGCGAGAAACCGCCGCCGTGTAGATTGAACGAGCGGTTGTAAGTTGCATTTTGATCCTGCATGATGCGGTCGATTTCCCTACGTCCACCTTGGGAAACCACTTAGTGTAATTTGCATCATAGAACCTTTATGTTAAATTGTGACAACAGGGTCCCGTGGCGGGGGAACCGCCCGTACATACATCGTGAGCCTTATACGCAGCGCATAAAGTGTTGTTGAGAATGAATTTAAGAAATGGCATAGCATGGCGTTCTGCTATCTGAAGTCACTACACACAAATGCTCCCCCTCCTCAATTTTAAAAGTATATTGAATAGTTTCAAAAATGGGCAGTCATATATATATATGCCGCTCTATAAAATTTGCCACACAGGGTCATAGCCTTACTATGCAACTGAATTTATGATATTTAAACCGGATAACAAGCGAAGCACTACTATACCTATAAAGAAAGGTGGAGCGTTTTATTTAAGGTACTTGGGTCCCTGGGTCGCAGAAACTCAGCTAACCCTGCAGCAACAAAATCTATAATTGCATCCCAACTATAAAAATGTTTTTACGTGGTAGAGCCACGCTGCAGATGTATTATGGCAGCAGCACGAATGAACGACTCGACCAGGGTAGAACCACGCTCTCACAGTATACTAGCGTAAAATAGCAGCTTAATGCTGCTGTGTTTCGTATGGTGAGTGTACAGAACCGGAGAACATTTTTAATAGAAATGAGGCATTCCATCTTAGTCCTCAGGGGTGACGACCCATCTGCATTTTGATTCTGAATAGAGGGTAAATAGTTGTCTATGGGCCACAGCATCCATTTATCATCAGGTGGACTGTGTGCTCGTATGTCACTTATTCTATAAAAAACCGCGTACTACGCTAGCTTGGACATTGGTAATTAGCTGCCGGTTGCCAGGTCCAACGTATTATTTGTTTCTATTTTGTTGTTGGCTTTCCGAGAATTCTAGATGCGTTTCTAACCAACAGCAAAATTTATGACTACATCTCGATCGAAAAAACCGCATGCAACGGTTACATGTACTGATAACTAGCTTGCCGTTGCGTTGTGTCCAGAAACAAAATCTATAACTGCATCCGCCATATAAAAACCTGCATCGGCTACTGGTTGTCAGGTCCAAACAATTTTCGTTTTTTTTTTTCTCTTTTCTATAATTGTCATTGCTGTAAGATATCGTTTATTTTAACTCTTCATTGTTTTCTGCTGACTTTTCACTGCTAGCTTGGTAGAGCTGGTATCAGATGACATTTGATTTATATTAATTTTAGATATACCTACTTATTGAGAATATTTGAAATAAAATATTCTTGACAATTTTCTCTTTTAGAAATTATTAAAAAAAATTAAATAACGTATCCGTATCAACGATTTGGGATCGATAACATAACATTTAACATGACTATTATGCCTTGTTTACTTTTAACAAAAGCAACACTACGAGTACGTAAATCAGCAGCGTGCAGATGAAGTTTGCTTTTGAGAAAAAATGTAAAATTTGATATGTTTTAAATTTAAATTGCGAATTATTTCTAATAATGATAGCGCTATACATAATCACAAAACAGTTGTATATCATCATCGTCATCGCAATACACAATAATATACATTTGTTTGATAGAAACAAGGGTAATTGTTTACGGACTGTTTCGACTGCACTTAAGTTGTAATATGTACTGTACTGATTAATAAACGTCGACAAATACAAACTGTCATTTTTTTTAATATAATGAAATGCAGCAATACAGTGTTTCTAATTCTTACAATATCCGGATTTTTT
The DNA here is from genome assembly GCA_033319125.1 of Parnassius glacialis. Lineage (NCBI taxonomy): Eukaryota > Metazoa > Arthropoda > Insecta > Lepidoptera > Papilionidae > Parnassius > Parnassius glacialis. The sequence goes on along the minus strand of JAVANC010000001.1, from coordinate 39,237,815 downwards.
TAAAATATTGCTACTTTAACGGTACATACCAACCAGCTCTAACCAAGGCAAGCAACAACAACGTTCCGTTTAAAATAAACTCGTCCGGTTTCGAATCGATCGCGTCTTGAAAAGGTGGTGAATGCAACAATAAACATACGAAAAAAATAACCGTTCAGGTGAGACTGCCTGTTGCCAGGTAGACTACTTATAACAGGTTGGACGAACTTAGTTACCTGCCAACCAGGTAATCGTACTTATACATTGAATTAATAAATATTATTACATTCTGTATAACTGGTGTATTAACTACTATACTGTATTCACAGGCCGGGCTGCGCGGAACGGAGGGATCGAGCCGAAGCATTACGAAGTAAAACCGTAAATTCACGACACGTTACAGATTTGTTTTTCCCATCATGACTTTCTATGACTTCGGCAGTTTATACTGTTGTCACTCCACAGAAACGCACTAATCATTATTTTAAAAGTTGTAGTACGTCAAGCTATATGGTTTTTAATTTTAACAATAAGAAATATTTTTACATAATTTTTATATTTTATAATAAAGAGTGATATAGGTATAGTAAAATTCGTGTAAGCAAATAAAATCTTTGGGAAAGTAGTTAAATTATAGAAGAACCATTTTTTTTGCTATTATCTCGAAAGCTAAGTTCGGTTTATTAAAATGTTTAAAATAAAAATTAAAGATGTATTAATTTTACGTAATATAAGTCTTTATCACCTTATCCCTTAACACTCATAGTTTTGTAGAAAAGTGATGTTGAAGCAAAAGCATCAATAATATACGAAAGAATAAATATTTATTTATTAAAACAAACACCAACAAACAAAATAAGCTAATCAACATGTAGTTACAAAACTAAATCCTAAATGTAATCAAAGCAAAGAGATAAAGTGTGAGGACCTTTTTTGTGTAAAATTGCGAACCAAAAAAGTCTTGATTGAAACTTTTTTTGATATCTGTGATAGTTTAAGAGATCATAAACCATTTATTTTATCAGCTTTTCGATTTCACAAAAAATCCTCTGTTTTCATGATAAAATATAGCCCTGATCACTCCTGGCATTTCTATCTACCTGTTCGTGAAGTTTTCTAGGGATAGATTTTACTTATATGTATAGGTAATATGGATGTACTTATACACATAATTTTTTAAACATGTATTAACTAAAGCATTCGATTATCCAGTTCGCGTCCAACTTGATTGTTAACTAAAACTGTAATGTTGGTAATCTATACATAAAAATAAAATTAAAAAGTCTGTACTGTAATATCGAAATAACTTCCTTTTACTTTTATTGAGTTAAGAGGTTTATTTGCCATTAGTACATTTTTTAAAAATTTTGTCGTTTCCCTGTGCGGGTTAATTTTCGAGAAACTTCACGAACAGATAGAGAGCAACGTCAGGAGTGATTTAAGCTATATTTTATAAGAAAAACTTGGAGAATTTTCTTAAATCGAAAAAATTTATAAGATGAAATAAATGATGATTATCTTTAATCCGAAGCCGGGGAGCTGAGGATCGCTAGTTTCATATCTACTAACAACCTATTTTTGGACATTGGGCTGCAGATAGTCACGCCATTGATTCAGATTTTCTGCTCTAATCCTTCCGTATTGATAGCAGCTGACGTGCAGACTCACGCAGAGATTTTAAATGCATGCAGTGTACACTAGTAAAACAAGTATGACACTACCAACAACAATGACACCATAATACCGTTATGTAACGTAAACGTAAATAAAAAACAAATTAAAAAGACAGTAAACTCCGGATGCTATGACAGTAAGGAAATCGAAAGTTTTAAAATGAATTTATTACTTGGAAATCAATTATTTGTTTGGACAACAAATATTCAAATCTTTAGAAGATTACTCTGGCAACCAATTAAGGTCGCAAACAAACCATCGTTTGTCGGGTGGTTACATTATTTAAATTGACCTCTTATGTACATCTTAAATTTTGTAAAAAAACAGTGTGTCATGATTCGTGAAGATACAGGATACAATTCAAACTTTTGTATTACAGGGAAACATTTCAATTATTCATCAATGACTTTTGAATAACATACATTGTGTGTATCATTCATTTATTTACATAAAATTATATATATATATACACAGTCAGGTCATAAGTATTGTCACACGGTAAAAAACTTTTCTTTTAGAATGCTGGCTACACTGACCGTGTTGCAGTTATTGCGTTGCATCGTTGCGGTTACGCGCCAATTCAAATTTTTGACATACTGAAAAATTTGAATATAACCAAAAGATTCGGTTATCGTACCATCAAACGATACAATGAAGACTCTAGTGTAGATGACAGGTCAAGAAGTGGTCGCCCTCGGTCTGTTAGGACTCCAGCAGTGATAAAAGCTGTGAAGGCGCGAATTCAAAGAAATCCCAAACGTAAGCAGAAACCATTGGCCCTTCAGATGGGGTTAAGCAGAACTACGGTGAAAAGGGTGTTAAATGAAGACTTAGGGCTTCGGGCATATCGAAAAAAACAGGACATCGTTTGAATGCTCGTCTAATGGACCTGAGACTGAAGAGATGCCGCGCTTTGTTGAAGCGGTACGCGGGAAAAAACTATCGGGAAATTCTTTTTTCGGATGAAAAAATTTTTACCGTAGAAGAGAGCTACAACAAACAAAATGATAAGGTGTACGCACACAGTAGTGAAGAAGCGAGCAACCGTATTCCGCGTGTCCAACGAGGTCATTTTCCATCCTCGCTCATGGTATGGTTGGGAGTTTCTTATTGGGGCTTAACAGAGGTACATTTTTGTGAGAAAGGTGTAAAAACGAATGCAGTTGTGTATCAAAATACAGTCCTGACGAACCTTGTGGAACCTGTTTCTCATACCATGTTCAATAACAGGCACTGGGTATTCCAACAAGATTCGGCGCCAGCTCATAGAGCGAAGAGCACACAAGACTGGCTGGCGGCGCGTGAAATCGACTTCATCCGGCACGAAGACTGGCCTTCCTCCAGTCCAGATTTGAATCCGTTAGATTACAAGATATGGCAACACTTGGAGGAAAAGGCGTGCTCAAAGCCTCATCCCAATTTGGAGTCACTCAAGACATCCTTGATTAAGGCAGCCGCCGATATTAACATGGAACTCGTTCGTGCTGGGATAGACGACTGGCCGCGCAGATTGAAGGCCTGTATTCAAAATCACGGAGGTCATTTTGAATAAACTTTAGTGTCATAAGAATCTATGTTTTGTTAAGTTCATTTCGGTATATAAATGGTTACATAATGAATAAACTTGTTTCAATTATTTTATATTAAACATGTGACAGAATTTATGACCTGACTAGGTATATATATATATATATATATTATGTGTCACAGTGCATCATCTTGTTCGATCTTTGAAGAGAAATTATTGGTGTAGTTTTTTAATAAGTATTTTTTATTATTTATGTAATTTTATATTTAATAAAACCAAATTTTTATACTAAGTTGTATGTAATGGCCTGCGTTCGCGATTTGATTGATCGACCGAATGACCCGGTACTTAGTGTTTACCTCCACCACTTTTCTTCACATAAAATGGTTGCGTATCAAAATTTCAAAGCCCTCCCGTAAAAAGTTTTATTTCATAAATTCAATGAAAAGTATATACATATGAGTCGATATGTCGAGTGTCAATATAAGTCGTGGGAACCTTCAAGTTGGAATCATTCCGAACGATACTCTTAATTTTGTGTGTAACTAATTGGTAATTTGTAATCAATCATAAATTAGTGAAAACCTTACATTAACAATTTTTATATAAAAACTCTCACGATAGCATAGTTATGATGGCGGTCGACGTGGCAAAGACGGGAGACTTGCGGTGTGCGGAGGGGGAAATAATGTGTCAAAGTAAGCAACAGTGCAGAAGAAAGTGCAGTGAAAGAAGAAAAAAGAAGAACAGGACAGAAACGTGAAAAATTAATCATGACACTAAGTTCAGGAGGAATCGGCACATGAGTACCGATAACTATTCCACCTCAATTTTTTTATGGGATTCTCTTCAAAATATCCTACTGATGATATAAATGTGTAATTTGTAATGGGGCAACTCCGTGCCACATCGTCTAAACTGATTTTTTTTCAATTGCAAGGAATTGTTATTTTCAAACGGGTCAATTTTTTACATTTCTGTTGAAATACAAATAAAAAAGGCGAAATAATCCGTTTGTTCCATACGAAATTACGGGTCACTGGGCAAACTTCTTCAATATGTCAGTCTTATAATGTGGGACGAATGTACGATGGGCCACCGCTTATATATAGAAGTTGTATACAGAACTCTAAAAGACCTAAGAAGTTCAGATAAAATTATGGGAGACGTCACCTTCGTGTCTGCCAGTGACTTTCGTCAAACGCTTCCTGTTGTGCCTAGAGGAACACGTGCAGATATTAAAACCTTATGAACAAACATGAGAGCCAATTTAGGAAAAGGAAAAAGGTAATACCTATTTCGCGAGTTTTTTATTGTAAGCGTGTGATGGGAAAATACCTGAAGAAGATGGCCTTATTAAAAAAAGATGAGCTAGAAAAGTCTATCTCAAGTCTTAGTGATTTGATTCTAAATGCTTACCAAGCAATTGAGAAAATTTCTCAAAGCCGCAGAAAAATGGAACAAATATGTGTTATACGAGGAAGTTTTAAAATAAGTTATATCTATGAAGCTAAATCTGAAACATTTTATATCTATATACATAATTCTTCAATCCGAGCAAAACGAGCTGCTTGTCATTTATAAAATCAATTGATATCCGTTAGTCTCGCTAAAACTAGAAAACGGCTTAATGAACAATTTTAATGATTTTTTTTTTTTGTGTGCGTTGGAGTGGGTCCCTTAATGGTTTATATTTACAATTGGACCCGATAAGTAGCGCTGTTTTCAAGATCCAGAAATCACCCGTGTGAAGCCGGGGCGAATCGCTAGTAACTTAGAACATTATAAGAAGGAATGAATAAGCAGGAAGGTATAAAATAAATAGTTTTTGATCATTCTCTCATAACCCTGTGGGATATTTATTTTAAAGAAATTCAAATTCCAAATAATATCCTCTTTTTGATACAATCTTAAAATTTAAACGTCTAATCGTTGGCCCGGATCATAGAGCAACAAGGGCCACCGGTGGACTGGAGGGGAGTAGCCATAGCGTTTTTCTCCGACACAGAACTGTCTGTCATTTTTGCGGAGGGAAATCTGCGCACACAAAAACAATCGTCCGTCACTACGAAACTCAGACATAACAAACAATAAACTAACAATTTCACACACACATAAATACATTATAACAGTATCGTTCGGTGACAGCGAAAACTCGGATAGACTTGGTTCAGTCGCCCGACCGATCCGCATATGGTACGAGGGCGAGCGGCCCGTGTTGGTAAACAAATCCGAAAGAACACGACCATTATTATTGTAATTTTTAAGATTAAAAAGTAATAAATAGCAATAATGTGATTAAAAATTACATATATATATATATGAAAAGTAACATCTCTTTTTGCAGCAAAAACTGAACAATTTTTTCTAAGACGTCGATTCAGCCACGCAACTAGATTTAGTCTAGTGATCAGTGCGGCTGTAATTAGTTTTATTGTACGCATAGTACCGCGTGAACTTATTCTTTGACAGACAGGAACGTCTGTGTATGGCTACTTCCCTCCGATTAGCTGGTGCTCTATGGCCCAGACAATTATTGTCACAGAAAACACATTAATAGACAATGACGGTATAGATGCGCGCACCAACTACCACACGCTCAATACATATATATATATATGTCTTGTACACAAACGTGTGTGCCAATAGTTCCCGAATATGAACGTATGCGAAGAGGGACCATCAGGGAGGAAGTCAAGCTCCATAGCAGTTACTTACATCTTAGAACCTATAGGAATGTGCAACGTTCTTGTCCAAAAAGGAGACGGTACTCAATTCGACTGTATATTTTTTTATGTGTGTTACCTCATAACTTCTTACTGGGTGAACCGATTACGATGATTCTTTTTCTTATTTGAAAGCTGATACTTCTCGTGTGGTACCATATGAATTTGATCAAGGTGAGACCAATAGTTTTTGAGTTATTCTGAATAACTTATATTGAAGTTGGCTGTACAAAATTTTTAATTTTTAATTATTGCGTATGCGCTTCAGTTTTCTTATTTAATTTGAACTATAAGAATTCAAGCACGTACATTGGTTCAGTACTTGGTACTAACCACAATTGTCGACAAATAATGTAGATAATTTAAACATTTTATAGCTTTTTTTTTAAATACGCCTAATGAACTGTTTTGATGCCAAATTTCAAGTTTCTAAGTAACCAAGAAGTGGCTTAGGTTCTTAATGTGTAAGTCAGCGAGTGCTAAAAATTACACTTCTTATCCCTTAATAACTCAATAACTACAATAGGTTTATTCATTAAGTTTAGGATTCTGGGTATTCAAGTACGTTTTAGGTACCTATGCAAAATTACAAGTGGGTAGGTCTAATAGTTTTGAGTTATGGCGGGGTGGAAAGTGCTTCGAAATGGTTCGTGTAAATACACACAGAGCCGATGCGTTTTCCCACGCTATTTTTTTCCGAACTTAGCCGACACACTATCGAGTGTCTCAATTTTTCCGTAACAAGCAAAACTTAGTAATCGTAAAAGGATTTTTTAAATGTCAGTTTAATTTGTACTTTAAATAACATGTTAAGTACTGTATTTTATGTATCTACTTGTGCCAGTAATTAAATACATCTTCTACAATACACAACTACACAAAATATAAAAGCTATTAAATGTTTATTGTTAATTTAGTGAATTAATATATATTAAAATGTTTGTGATAAATAATTTTATACGCTGAAAGAGCTATGAAATTTATAAGTTCGAGACATTATTCAATTATTTATTTAAAATAATATTAATATTAACATTTATTTAGAATAAAGAGTTAGCACTAACTTAGTTTAACAGATGTTTATTAACTTTTACGTTTTCACATACAATACAAAAATATCAAACCCTATTCAAGTAAAACGTTTATTTAATGAAACTCCATGTTATTATAAGAGGTGTGCCCGGACATTTTCTTGAAACCAGTCAGTGCTACGACGGCAAGACAGCAGCCGACACAGACTGTAGGCGATGGCTTACTTAATAATAATAATAATAATAATTCTTTATTATCAAAAATAAATCACAAGAAATGTTATGAAGTCTCTGACTCCTAAACTAGACGAGTCTGTATCTTAGGAATCAGCGGCCTCTCCCAGAGTGTAACACAAGTAATACTAAAAGAACTATGCATGTTTTCATTGTTATAGTAGAAACAAAAGAAAAGTAAACAACTTTACAAATTTAACAAATTTACAAAATTAAATAAAAAAAATAAAATAATAGAAGTTGTAATATAATAAAGTATTCTATACTATATGTGTTATAATTAATACTAAACATCTATACTATACATATATTTAATATACATATATACAAGACGAGCACACACGTATATATGTGCATATATACTTATATATAATTATTATATATATATATATATATATATATATATATATATATATATATATATATATATATACATATGTACATACATAAATATTAAAGTTCATATATAAATTACGCATAAACATAAACGAATCGTTAATATTAATTGTCCACACATTAATCACTTACCTGTTTTTGTTTATTTATTTATATTGAAACTATAAATTAAATTAATAAATTAAATTAAATCAAATTAAATTAATAAATTTTCTGTTTTATTGTAATCTAACGACAACAACCAATCACGAACTCTAATTTTACACTCGTGTTTTGAAAGAGGATAGAAATTTAGAATTTTGTTGAGTTTGTTATAGAGTACTATAGACAGATATGCGCTTTGTCGTCTAGCAAAAACAGTGCGGCATCTAAACGGTGCCAGTACGTTGGGTATTCTACGTTTATTACGACAGATCTCAGGGTCGTAGGGAGTGCGATCGTGTTGCTTGGTGATCAAATTTTGAACGTATAATTGCCTGACAGACAGCAACTTGCATTCGCTGTATAATAATTTTGTTGAGTATCTATAAGGTTTGAAAGTCATAGTTTTTAGTAAACATCTTTGTGCTCTTTCGAGCTTAATTAAAAAACTTTTGCACGATCCTCCCCAGACACTTATGCAATAGCCTATTATTGATTGTGCTAAAGTAAAATATACTGTGCGCAATAAATCAAAATCAGCAATGTGTCTTAGTTTTTTAAATGTCCAAATAAGTATACGAGTCCGGGATGAAATAAGATCAATGTGTGGGAGCCAGCTAAGTTTTTCGTCTAACAACACACCGAGATATTTTACATTTTTAGATCTAGTTATATTAAGGCAAGAGCATTTGTCTGTTGACTTTAGATCACAAAACCGTCGCACACACAGACTCCTAGCACTAGCATACCAAGTCTTCAAACATAAAATTAATTAATCGATAAAAATATTTCTTACTATATACTATATTGAAATATCTTCCAGTAGATACATACAAGCAAATATATTAAAGAAGCTTAAACTTAATCCGTACATTTCTGATACATAAATAGTTCATATCATATTCAATGATATATACCTAGTACAATTAAAAAATGATAATAAATCCAAATAAATACTTATGCGATGTATAAAACATAAATACCTATAATACAAGAATACTTTCTGGTGATGAAGCCCTAGATTGTAAATCGGACTATCTTAACGTAAAAATCTTACATTCTTGCTTTGAAGACACGACACAAATTATTTAAATAGCATGATGCTAAGTAGCGTTCTCTTACGCGTTGCTAAGTTTCAAAATATCTTAGGAATGGAAAGAAAATAAATAGGAGTAAAAACCGAAAATATGATCAGGAAAGTTAAGAGGAGTATTGACAAGGGGTCCGTGTTCTTTGGATAATATGAAGGAGACGATCGATAACTGTGCACGAAGATTTTTTTTTATAGGATATAAAAATCAAGTGTTTGCAAAGTTTTTGTGATTCGGGAGCCACTTGAGCTGCCTGCGAAATTGACATATTCGGTTGAAATTCCGAAAAATTTATGGATAGCCAGATTTTTTAAACGCACAACTTTATTTAAAAGCTACTTTGCAGCATCAAAATAGAAAACATAATCAACAGGAGGTTGAATAAACTCTTATTCGAGCGCAAGTGATAGGTATTTAAGTTTTGAAGGGTAAGATATTTACAGGCATTTCAGTGAATACAAGGTAAAGTGGACTTTAAAGCTAACTTCATCGATATGCACGGACCATGGTACCTAAATGATGATCAAAATATAACACCTAAATATGTAAGTAAGTATGTAGTATTAGCAAAAATAATAAAACATACGTGAGGTATGAAAATTCTAATTTATTCCGTATGCGCTTGCTTCCTACACTATACTGTTATCTTTATCGCATTGAATCATTTAAACTAGACATACATACACAACTTAATTGTTTCTCTTTACGCAAATACGTATGTATCTTAGAGTATTTATAAGTGCTTATAAATACTCTAAGGTTAGTATCATATCATCATCATCATCATCATTACAGCTCTTCACAAGTCCACTGCTGAACATAGGCCTCCCCCAAGGAATGCTACCTGCATCCATTAACTTCCTGCATTTTTCTTACCAGGTCGTCACTTTATCTAGTGGGGGGACGCCCTACACTTCGCCTGCCGGTACGAGGCTGCCACTCGAGAACCTTTCTACCCCATCGGTTGTCGGTTCTTCGAGCTATATGGCTGGCCCATTGCTACTTCAACATACTAATTCTTTGGGCTATGTCAGTTACTCTGGTTCTACTATGGATATCCTCGATTTTAAGTCTATCACTCAGAGAAACGCCGAGCGTAGCCGTCTCCATAGCTCTCAGTTCCATATAATATTTTTGCTATAAAATGAGCAAAATAAATGGAGTACTTTCATCTATCGGTATAAGTGTGTTATATAGCAGAGTTAAATTTTATCCACTCTCCCTCCCCTTCCCGGGTGAGCGTCACCTCCCCGCGCCCCAGAAAATGTCCCTAAGCGGGGGTTTTTCCAGTTTTAAAGAAAACCGTACACTATACATAAAAATTGTGCAGGTACGAGATGATCCTCGATACATTTGCTATCAACCTATTTTACATGCAAAAACGATATCACTTATAGTTTCCGCGCAATCTACTCTACGAAATATTAACATTTTTCATCATTTATTTTTTTGCTCAAAGTTTAGTTTTACCAAAACTTTCCAACTTTACCGCATAAATATGTTATGACTAAAGTAAAGAATAGGATATGCTCTATAAAAAGAGCTATAATTTATTTCTAAACTCTATCATTTCAGATTGCTATGCTATTTTGGAAATTTAAGTCATTTAGTCAGTTTGATCGACGAGGGTAGCTGATGACGGTGAGTTTTCAAAATAGCATAGCAATGTGAAACTGCGCATTTTTCATGTATCGTGTACGATTTTCTTTAAAACTGGAAAAACCCGCGCTTGGGGACACTTTCGGGGGTGTGGTAGGCAACGCTCACCCGGGAAGGGGAGGAAGAGTGGATAAAATTTAACTTCGCTCTATAACATATATATGCCGATAGATAAAAGTACTTCATTAATTTTGCCAATTTTTCCATACATTACTATCTAAAATGCTTGAACTATTATGAGAACGCTCGGATCGACGACTTGCGAAACACATAGACATAGCCAATACATACAATCATTAGCATACGCTTAGTTAATCTGCATCCTAGATTCAAGAAGAAGCTTAAAATAACGGTGTAAATTAACTACAAAGTTTAACAGTGAAATATCAATTGGGATATAGGAATCGTTATGTACAATGCTAGTATAACATAGATAAACCAAAGAAAGGCATCCATTGCTTTTGTTTGGCTCTTCTCTAAATTAACAAGGCAATATAATATAATATGCGTAACAAAATGAATCCACTTGGCTGTCAGCGGGGGTGAAACAAAATCAATCGGTACATCAGCCGCTGCAGCAAGGGGGAGTCAACGACCGGCCCAGTGCAGCGCGCCCCCACCGGGACACGCACGCGTCTGCTCTGGCCGCCTGTCGGTTCAACGACCGCTTCGACCCTCGTATCAAACCCTCCATTAGAGTCTTTATGGAATGAAGATCATATCACTATTAGGGTTGCACTTTTGTTAAGTCTGTATTTCAAGTGAAAAATATTTTATTCAGTTTAGACCTATTAAGTTCGTAAGGGTCTAAATGTACAAAAAGTTCGCGAAAGGAGGCTTCTACAAAGAACCAGAATTCTGGAGTTCGAGTTATCCCGTATTTTTTGAATCAAAATTGATAATTTCATTTTATACGGGTCGACCCTGAACATGTTCATACACTCCAGACTTCCCGGAGCGTCGTTGCTTCACGTCAGCTATCATAATACCCATATTATTTTACGCGGGTTTTATCGATCTTTTTGTTTGTCCTACATATGAGATACTAATGAATGCGATGAAATTTGGAAAAATAGTTTTATTCAATGTCTAGTAGGTACCTATGCGAGTATATACAATATAAGAAATCATAATGCTAGACGAAATTTTTAGAATCGAATTTGAATGAAATATTTTTCCACATAGAAAACCTATGCAAAACTTCAAGATTCAAGATGCTATAGCTCTATTCGCGTATCTGCGTCGATAGAAACAATAACGAATAATTAAAAGCTGAAGATAGCACGGGTTAAAAAGCTACAAAATTCGCAAAATGTTTTTTATTAATTGTATGATGAATACTAAAAAGAACACGAATGTGTCAATAACAGGAAATCGTTTATACAAAAAAGTTTGCATCAACAGCTACAGTGATTTTTACAGGACAGTTGTGACCATTTCGCAACAAATCAAGGTCGTGGATTCCTCTATAATTTTAATAATGACTGCTCAATATTTTTTACTTATTATTCTGATACCATTAATAAATCCACTGAGAAACAGTGCATATTTGTGTATTCGCGTCAGGGACACGCTAAGCAAGAAATAAAACGGTGCCGCACTCGTCGCAGTGTTCCATAAACCTGTTTCATGTTTTATATACATACAAGGTCAAATCGTAATGTGCTACATACAACACCGCAGATGTTGGTGCTATCGCGCAGAGATTACGTTTTCCAAGAGCGATGTACACGTACTAAATATAATAAAATGAATATAGGTTGTTGCCAGCGTCGAGACGCGTGCGACGACTGCCACCATGCGCGACTGAAATAGGTACGCAGTGCTAAATGAATTCGATTTGTGCATAATAAACCGGCTAGCAAACACCCTGCACGTAGTTTGAAACTAAAAGAGCCTGGTCGTGGCATAGTAACGAGGAATTTATAATGAACTCTTGTAGCGTATGCAGCAGTGACCACGGATCTCCTCGGATACGCCTCAGTAGTGCAACTTCGTCGCAACTACTTATACTTAATATGATGATAAACGCTACATTTAGCTTGGAGTTCAACAATACATCTAACCTTTCATATACCACCCTATTTTAGACTTTTTCTCAATCAATTGGGACACGCTTTACTTGAAAAAATAACAAATATTAATAAGTAGAACCTTTGTACAAATTAGAAACTCACTATAAGATTGTTTCTGTATTTTGTTGTGTGCACATAAATAAATAATAAAAAAATTACTTTATTCCGAGAAATAAGCTTGTGATGTTTACCTTACTCTTTCTTATAATAGTGTTGTATTAGATATCATTATGAATGGGTCATATTATAATGATAATATGGTTATATTTTTCAGCTACAAATTAAAGAACATGAATTCAATAGGGAAAAATTAATAAACCAATCAAAATATGATTATGTACAATAAATATTTTACAAAGTGTATTTTAAAATTTCACAATACAAATCTAAATAGTACATAATTTTCGTTTAGCAAAAAAATAATAATATCGAAAGTTGAAATAAACGAAAATACTTGAAAACTAAGAATTATCATAATAAGGTTATATGGATATGACGCGAAAATACACGCTAAAAGAACAAAGGACACAAGCTTATGGTGGCATTGGAGTGTAGTAACATACGTTATGTTAAGTCATGTTAAACATTCATTAAAATTATGTGAATAAGAATTTCAGGCGCTTGTTAATAAGTTATTCATACTTTTAAAGACATAATTTTATGGTTTTAGTAAGTAGTTTAAATTGTTTAATAAATTCATTCCTTACAGCCTATCAAAGTCCAGCGCTGAGGCCTCGTCATAGAATTCAATAAATAAGTTTTAAGGCGCAAGTAATAATTTATTGAATTATTGTTATTTATTAATAATAAAAGTACAATGGACACAACACAAAGTAGGATAGAAGTATGAGTATGAGACGTTTTAACGCCAGAACAAAAATGTAAAATGACTTTTGGTTCTTGTCAGGAGAGAAAGCTGACGTGGCGTAACAGTATCGGATTCATGGAGCTAAAAGGTTGCGTGACAGAAGCCTGAGCCTCTTGCATAAGCGCGTTTATAGCGCTGCGCCGCAAGCAACCCCTTCCACCGTATTTTACAAACTGTTTTACGGTGCTTTGTTAAACGAATCAAACAGTTATGTTTTTTTTTGCCGGTCCGTTGTTTTGAGTAATTACAAAAAAAAAACTTATTATAAATAGGCTAGCTCTTGTCACCAATAAAAAAAACCTATCTAATCTAGCCAAAGTGGGTCAACGAATAGCAAATTTAGTTCAAGTGTAGGGCTATTGCGCAATTCGCGCAAGTGGGACAATATTGTATTTATTTCCATTCCTAACTTGACATAGATATTATATTGTTACATATTAGATGATGCTATAACAAATTTAGTTTTTGGAATATCATTTGGCTATTAGTATCATTGTATGAGAATCTTATAGTAATGTTCATAAGCTTGTATTTACAATGAATTGAGAATATGGCAATAATGACGTCATAGTTTTATTATTTTAATGTTTGTTTTGTGTATTTGTATATTTACAAATACTAAATTGTAAAATAGATCAAGTTTTAGACACTACTAAAAGCAATTAAATGTAATTACCTATGTGATTAAATAATGGTGTCAATTATGACAATTACTTCCGCTTTGGATCATTCTGTGTATACGCTAACACTAAACGCACAAAACTTGTTTTGGTGCTTGCGTAGGTTAGACTTGTTTTGTTGAAAGATTCACGTTACAGATACAAAAAGTATAAAAGATATTAGATATTGAAAAATGGTTTCACTTTTATGCGTAAGATTTTTCCGATTGTATTTTCATTATCAAAATAATATCACGTAATCTGCGGCATTTATCATGTCAATATTGCATTACTATGGCAAAAAAAAACCATTAAATAATATGATTTTCTATGAATTAGGCCAGATTCAACTTTTAGTTTTTAACACTAAACTGGCTTAGGTGATAATCACTTAAGAGGGCGTCCATTAATTACGTGAGACATTCAGGCGATTTTTCTATCCTCCCCGTGGTGAGACGTCGTGAGATATGGCTCGACCCCCCTCACCCAAATCTCACGTGAGATTTTTCAAAATGCTTATTTTTAGTGTAAATACGTTAATCTGTGCTTGATTACATTGGCGTAACCCAATTATGTCGAAATTTTACACCGTTTCTTACGGGGAAAAAAACGTGATAATTGCCGGGACCCTCCGCTCCCCAAGTGAGATTGGGTGAGATTCGGCTCGACCTCTCGATCTCTAAACACCTGACGTAATTAATGGACGCCCCCTAAGTTGGGTATATCCTATACTTTAAGTGAGCAATTCTTGTAATATATGTATGTATAAATATAATTGGTTTCTCGGAAACGGCTCTAACGATTATTCACATTGGATAAAATCTGAAAAATTATGTATTTTTCTAATGCCGTGCAAAGCTCGTCTACCCAGATATTGTTAACATATAATATAGAGAAACGCGGAGACCACGGCCTGTTGGTAAGCGACAGGTGTTGGTGTGCTTATTTCTGTACGAGAGTTGAATTACATAACTAAGAGTTGGTTAGAAGACCTCGCTCCTTCCACACTCACCATGTTCCGTAAAAGCAAAGGTTTAATATACTGTTTATTGAGGAATGTAACTGTAACCCTTTAAGTTAAGTAATATACAAAACAATTACATATTTTGATATAATATCAATTTGAACGGTTGGTTTACTTCATTATTAGAAACTAGCTGTGCCCCGCGGTTTCACCCGCGTCATCACGTGTCCGTGGTGCGCGACATGACATGCCACCTTGTTCAAGCATTTTATAAAATTGCAATTAAATATTTTATTTGATAGCAATGTATGGAAAAATTGCAATAATTAATGGAGACTTTTATCTGTCGGCATATGTATGATGTAGAGCGAAGTTAAGTTTTATCCACTTTCCCTCCCCCTCCCGGTTGAGCCCCCCCCCCTCATGTCTTAGAAAGTGTGCTGAAGCGCGGTTTTTTCCAGTTTTAAAGAAAACCGTACAGGATACTCAAACTATGCGTCCAAATAACATGGTATAAAGAACAAAGTTTATCTTCATAAAATTGTCTTGATGATGAAGTAACTTTCGTTCGTAAGGATAAATAGGCCATGCCTAATAATAACGCTTATTATATATCAATTTTTAAATTTCAATATTTTTTTTGTCACTAAATACCTAATTATGGCTTATGTATAAGAAATAGACATATGGTATCGCGGACATTTTTTTAAACGGAGTAAAGATCTATATTTTTCTAGAACATTGTATTTACGTATCCCTAACCATAACACCAGCGTACGCGGATAAATCATTTCGGGAGTGCTTTTTCTTCCGACTTGCTTAACAAATATCCATATTTAAGGCTAGCTGAGTAATATAGCTTAAGGTTAGATAGCCCATACTATTCCACAGGACTCTGGCTATAATATACAAAAATAATTTTTCAAATCGGACTGGTAGTTCCAGAGATTAGCGCGTTTAAACAAACAAAAAAACTCTTCCGCTTTATTATATTAGTATAGATAAGTATAGATTAATAGACCATAATACCTATACATCGATAAATATAATCAAAGATCTATACATATAAATAGAATTGAAAAGTCTGTCTGTAACACATGAGTAAAGAAACCGCACAGAGGCAAAGCTTCTAAGGAGCTGTCAAAATTTTACCTATTTTGATAGGGTTGGCACAAGAAGATAAAATTAAATAAACAAAACGTTTATCAGCTTTTATTATATACTTAAGATAGAATTTTTTTAAAACTATTTATTATAAATATTTTATTTTATAATGTTTGTTCTTCAACAATTGTTGTCTTTTAATTAAATGGTAAATTATGAATCTAATGTAAAGTTATTTTAATAACCTATTGGAAAGCACACGCGTGGCATAAAAAAATGTAGTTTGGAAAACCCAAAAGTGCACGCCTCATGAGCGTTCTATTTGATTTTGATAAAAAATAAAAATAGTGACGATAATTTATGATATTTTTTTTTATAGGATAAGGGTGACAAACGAGCACACAGTCCACCTGATGGTAAGTGGTTGCTGCGGCCCATAGACATCTACATCTATCCTCTATTACAAATCAAAATGTAGATGCGTTGTCACCCTTGAGGACTAAGATGGAATGCCTCATTTCCAGTAAAAAGGGCCTCCGGCCACCTGCACTCACCAAGCGAAACGCAGAAGTAAACCTCTACTTCACGCTGGTTTTCTGTGAGGTCGTGGTACCACCGCGGTTCGAGCCGGCCCATCCGTGCGACAGCAAAAGCTGCCGCGTGGCTCTACCACTGGGCAAAATATGATATGATATGATGTGATAAGAAAAAAAAACAGAGAATCTAATCGACTTTCATTAATAATTTTTAAACGGTGTGGCGGCGCTGTCGTCGCGCCACAAGCGAAACACATCGAAGCCTAAATCGCACTAACAAAGTTCCGAAGTTAAAGCAGCATATATGGAATAGCTCCGAACTACCAATAGGAGCGTTGGCCGCTCCCCGGGCAGAACACCTTGCCCGGCGGGAGATCTCCCTTTTCCTTACACCGGCTACAACGGTGTTGAGTTCAATAACAAAACTCAATAGGGATCCTCCTTAGAATATATGGAATCTTATTTAATCTATATATCTCGATCTACTGCTTACGTGTCTATTGAGCGAGCATACTCACCGACAAGCGGACGGCAGTTCATATATATTTTCAATTACATTTTTTGTTATGTAATTTAAAGTGAATCTATTAGAAAATTTTTTTCAGTGGTAGAGCCAGGCGGCAGCTTTTGCTGTCGCACGGATGGGCCGGCTCGAACCGGGGTGGTACCACGACCTCACAGAATACCAGCGTGAAGTAGAGGTTTACCTCTACGTTTCGCTTGGTGAGTGCAGGTGGCCGGAGGCCCTTATTACTGGAAATGAGGCATTCCATCCTAGTCCTCACGGGTGGAAACGCATCTGCATTTTGATTTATGATAGAGGATAGATGTAGATGTCTATGGGCCGCAGCAACCACTTACCATCAGGTGGACTGTGTGCTCGTTTTTCACCCTTATCCTATAAAAAAAAAACTAATCTTATAATTAAAGTTGGAAAAATTTATTTTGCCAATATCCGCTCAATGAAATAACATGATGTATCTTACCTAGTTTGAAGAGCACCTCCCGCCCTCTCTCAATTGCGTGCACTATCCTCGTGACCCCTGATCCCGACACCACTACTCCCACCACCACTACACTAGGAAAGACACCACCGACGACAATACGACACGAGTTTCACCTCTAAACCAGGCATCTTCAGGTGTAGTACTCTTTTTTTTTTTATATAGAATAAGGGTGACAAACGAGCACACAGTTCACCTGATGGTAAGTGGTTGCTGTGGCCCATAGACATCTACACCTATCTTCGTTTGCGGATTAAAATGCAGATGCGTTGTCAGCCGTGAGGACTAAGATAGAATGCCTCTTTTCCAGTAAAAAGAGTCTCCGGTTCTCTACACTCACCGTACGAAACACAGCAGCATTAAGCTGCTATTTTACGCTGGTATTCTGTGAGAGCGTGATCCTTCCCCGGCCAAGCCGACCCATTCGTGCTACAACTATACTATTAATATACCTTCAGCATGGATCTACCACGTAAAAGACTCTAAGGCAAAGTAAATTTTTCCAACTTTAATATAATGGATTTCCGAAAAGTAACACCTGATTCTATTAATAATCTTATAATTCAATGTCTGTAGTTATTTTAACGTTAATAATAATATGGATATGATGTCTAGCTAAAAGTATAAGAACGTTTTTATGTAGCGAAATTGAGGTATGGCAGAGCACTCCCTCACGTTGTGAGGCGTGCAATACAAACTCGCACACGTTTTAATATTTCATTACAAATATTTACAATGATTCTTTCGAAATCAAAATATTCGCAAAATTTTTACTCAATCAATTCATACATTTATTTCAGATACATTCTCACATTGACTGGAACTCAAACAAGCACCATCATTAGTCAGCAAGTTGAGTGTTGGAAAAACATTTCCAAATAAATAATTTACAGGTCTTTTTTTAGAAAACTCGAGACAGAATTTCACAAAAGTCACAAAGTCTTTATTGTTGCCTTTTTTATAATAAAAAAGTTTTCTTCTCGTCTGACAACTTTTAACCACTCTAGAGTGCCGTCTAAAATAATAACATATAAAAAAACATGAACCTACGTATTTAATTTATAAACGTAAAAATAACTATTCAATCACTTATAGATAGGTAGGTCAATTATAGGTGAGTTATCTATCTACCAAATTATATATATGTTTATTATATATATGATTTCTTAGTCAAGTTACTACTTACCTATTGGAGCCTTTGCGATAATTAAAAAAATATACATATTTATTTGTTCTATTGTTGTTCAAACAAAAAGTACAGTAAACCATACTAACACTTTTTTATATTTCATGTGACAAACAATTCTTTAAAAAATAAAATTTTACACTTATTTTTCTTTACACAACCCTGACTTTGAACACTGGCTGAGCCGGTTTAAAGCGGTCTGTATGTGACGAGCTGCCAGTGCTCACGCACACACGCGCATCAAGTTTGTAGTAGTTTCATTATCATAGGGCGGTTGTATGATGCTTTGCCTACGTACGGTACGGTTTCTTTACTCATGTGGTCTGTAATATCGAAACAACTGTTTTCTATGCAAGTTAACTACCCCCTTAGGTTAACTTTTTTTTTTTTTATAGGATAAGGGTGACAAACGAGCACACAGTCCACCTGATGGTAAGTGGTTGCTGCGGCCCATAGCCATCTACATCTATCCTCAATTACAAGTCAAAATGTAGATGCGTTGTCACCCGTGAGGACTAAGATGGAATGCCTCATTTCTAGTAAAAAGGGCCTCCGGCCACCTGCACTCACCAAGCAAAACGCAGAGGTAAACCTCTACTTCACGCTGGTTTTCTGTGAGGTCGTGGTACCACCCCGGTTCGAGCCGGCCCATCCGTGTGACAGCAAGAGCTGCCGCGTGGCTCTACCACTGTTAAACTTGCATAGTATTAAGGCATTGGTTATTCATTTCACAATCTATCCGGAATAATCTTTGATATAGCTGATCCGATTGTAATGAAACTTCACGAACAGATAGAAGCAACGCTAGAAGTAATTTAGGCTATATTTAATCCGAAAAACATGCAGGATTTTATTGTGAAATCTAAAAACTGATAAAACTAACGGTTTTGATGATCACCTCATTATTAAACTATAATAGATATTATGGGTGATTATACAAAAGTTGGGTAACTTTCAGGGATCTTTTGTTTTAAGTGAAATCTCTATAAATATGGGTATTTAAGATAGATAATTAATGAATATATTTTTCTAAATCCGGCCTGACTGGCTTTTTTAAGTAGATTTTGAGATATTTCGATTTTTGTGAATTTGACTGCCATGCAGTCCCATGGACGAACGAGTCCCACGAGGGTAACATAGTACTGATTAAACATACAATTTCATAGAAAATATAGGACATTTATGAACACTGAGCTAGTATATTAGAATCTAATAATGGCATGCATAATGACGTAAAGTAATAACGGTTACTTATTACGTTACGTCATTATACATAACATTATTAGTATACTTTTTCTTCTTCATGAGTGTTTATTTTAGTTTAGTTTCTTCTAATTGTATTTGAATAATTTCGCTGAAATGGCCCTTCTTTACTAATTCCTTCTTTTTAGTTATATCTCCACACATTCTTTTAATTATGGTTCTTTGCATCATTTCGACAGATTTTTTTAACTTAGTTAATTAACTGTTTAATAGCTCGTTTATATTTTTAACACTGAGCATATTTAGTTTAGTTTAAAATTTTGAAATTACTGTTTCCACCTTTTCTATTTCTGTACCTTCGGTCTTGGTTAATAATATTTTTTTTATAGGATAAGGGTGACAAACGAGCACACAGTCCACCTGATGGTAAGTGGTTGCTGCGGCTCATAGACATCTACATCTATCCTCTATTACAAATCAAAATGTAGATGCGTTGTCACCCGTGAGGACTAAGATGGAATGCCTCATTTCCAGTAAAAAGGGCCTCCGGCCACCTGCACTCACCAAGCGAAACGCAGAGGTAAACCTCTACTTCACGCTGGTATTCTGTGAGGTCGTGGTACCACCCCGGTTCGAGCCGGCCCATCCGTGCGACGGCAAAAGCTGCCGCGTGGCTCTACCACTGTTAATGTCTATTTTCTTCAGGTACTATTATGGCAGTATTTTATTTTCAGTAGTTGAACGTGTATTCTGGCGTATAAAATCGAGTGGTTCGATTTAACAGTTGTTAGTTTTGGCACGTATTTTGATGAACTATATTACATGAATATACCGACAGCAAAGTTGACTGTCGGTATATCGAAGTGCTGAAGTGTTTGTACGGTAGGGCTAAAATGGCTATCCGAGTACAAAGCCAGTGTACGAAACCTATCTAACTGCAGAAAAGCGTAAGACACTGTTGAGCTATATTCCCGAAACTCTTCATCGTTGCAATGAAAGACGTCTTCAAGCTACTGCGAGAAATGATATGGTATTAACACTAATGGCGACAACATCACTCACCTTCGATATGGCGACGATATAGTTTTCATTGAAGAATCGCTAGAGGACCTAAGCACCGTGCTAAATGACTTCAATAGTGTTTCCGACGGATAGGTCTCAAGATGAACATGGACTAAACAAAGGTCATGTGTAACGTCCATCTAACACCTATGCCGGTAGTGGTTGGGAGCACTACGCTCGAAGTTGTTGACGAGTATGTTTACCTAGGACAAATAGTCCATCTAGATAAGTCCAACTTCGACCGAAAGGTCAATCGAATTGAACTCGACTAGGTAGAGTTTGGGAAATTACGACACATCTTCTCGTCAGCCACACCTCAAAACTTAAAAACAAGTTTGTACAACCAGCGCGTGTTACCAGTGATGACTTATGGATCTCAGACGTGGTCCTTCACTGCTGGCCGTATGAGGAGATCAAGGCGCTCAGCAAGCTATAGAGAGGGCTATGTTTGGGGTTTATCTGCGTGATAGACTTAAAAATAGAAGGATATACGCAGTAGAACTAGAGTAACCGATATAGCCCAATGGAATAGTAAGCTGAAGTCGTAACGGGCCGGCCATATAGTTCGAAAAACTGACAAACTATGCGAAAGAAAGGTCCCTCCACTAGGTGGAGTGACGACCTGGTAAGACGTGCAGGAAGTCAATGGATGCAATTGCCTCATGACCATGCATCATAGTGGCGTTCTTTGGGGGGACGCCTATGTACAGCAGTGGACTTGTGAAGGACTATAATGCTGATGATGATTTTGATGAATATTCTTTGCATGTTTTTTTTGGTTATTCGTTGCCTCCGTGGTGTAATTTATTTAACAGTTCTTTTTAAGTACATCATTCTTTGTTTTTCTTTGTATTCGGCTAATTTAATTGTGTCACTTTTAATTCGGGACAATCAAGCCTTTTCGCCTTCTCTTTTCTTTTTTAATTTATCTTCCCTAGACAAATTTTGTTTTTTTAGAAGGTGACATGATGTTTTTGGATTAACATTAAGTAAAAGAAATGCTTACAAACGGTAATAGTTGAGATAAAAGTGATTTAAAACAAAATAAAATCAGTAACCCTGGAAACACGTCAGTTCTTTGGCGCAATATCAGACAGGACTGACGCCAAAGTACTGATGAAAAGGACATAAATTTCAGTTTATAAATAAAACTAATGTCTCTTTCGGTATTCACGAATATTCATAAGCAACATTTCAACAATTCATAGTTAACTATGTATGGATCGAAGTAAAACACATAACACAAACAATACAAGGAAATAACGATGTATCACAGTACTGAAATTTTGACTCGTTCGGCACGTGTACGTACACGCGATAACCAATACTCTAACTCTGGCACAGCAAAGTTGAATGTTGAATGTCAAATAGCGCGGTCTACAGGTAACTTCACTACCAACTTCCAACATTTAATAACGATTTGACGTTGAGTCGGTGTTATTTTGCGAGAATTTCAAATTTGAACAACCAACAACGGACTGACGAATGAAATTGTACACAAAGATCCTTAATTTTCAAAAAATAACACATCATTACATGATGAAAGTTGTTACATATTGTTAAGTACATTACAGATTCTAGTGAAATAGTATTCCTAAATTAATGGTAGTATATAATATACAGCCACTTGAATGCGCGTTATTGGGATTATGACATGCCAAAGTACTGACGTTTTGAGGACTTCTCGCGATGTTTAACAAACTTGTTTTTAAAATAAATACCTGAAATTGGGTGAACTATCAAACGGCTTTTAATTATTTTAAAATAAAATGAAATAATAACAAAATGTAAAAAAATGTCGCATCTATTATTGACTGATGACATCGAGTTACCCAACTTTTGTTTATTCACCCACATTCATGGTACCTATAGTAATATCGATTCTGCGATATAAATTTTTATTAGATTTAAGCAGAATTTTCATCAATTATTATCTGTGTAAGCATATTAGCGGAGATATCATATTTTTGTGCAATTATTACAGATATATATTATAATATAGCACGTTGATTTGGCGTGATCATTGCTTATTCTGCGAATTATCCAAAGTTGTAATACAAGAACGGTCCGTTTTCTTAAAATACGATATCCTAAACACGTAATATTCAGCCTTAAAGTGTGCTAAGACCTTGTTCAGGTCTGGAAAGCAGAACGTAGAAATAATATTATGCATATGTTAAAAATTACTGATAACTTTATTATTTGATACTGCGGGTATATAAAAATTTGCATTTACTAAACTATTCTCAATTAAATTGGAGCATATAAGCTTTTTTATATTTTTTTTTGTAAATAATTTAAAACCTACTAGTTAAAGCATGATTTTAATCTAGTGCTGTTTTAGTTAAGAAAACAGAATAAAAACAGTTATACTCTGTTCAGGTTTCCTAATAATGGGAAAACGGAGATTTTTTTCTGATAATTTCTAGTATTCTCATCTGTTTGAGACTTAAAAATCTATATAAATAACAAAATAATTATATAACATAAAAAAATAAATAAAAACCCAACCAGACAGAGGCCCTTGTCTCGGCAGCTTAGACCAAACGGGAATAACGGAGATTTATATAAACAAATAAATAATATTGAAGTTGAAGTGTCTGTCTGTAGTAAATGGGTTATTTGTATGCCAATAAGACATAAGCGACCATTTCAAGAAATGTATGTATGTCTATACGAGCTATTCTTCGTAATGGCTGAGCCGATTGTAATGAACAAATGGAAAACAATGCCAGGAGCCAGCAGTGATATAGCCTATATTTTGTCCAAAGACATGCATGTTTTTTTTTAAAACAAATATCAAAAAACTTGTTAAATAAATGACTTTTGATGAGTATCTTATAAACATAAGAAATATAAAAAACGTTTCGAAAAAAAGTCCCAACACTTTATCTTTCTCAAATTTAGAAAAATCAATTTACCATTTTTTTTTACTTTATCACCATTTTACACCAAAACAATGAAGTTTAAAGTATAAGATGATAAGACCTTTTTACGTGAAATTAATAGATCTTCATTTTTTTTAAGTATTGCCCCAAGTCCCACAGTTTTCTAGATAGACAGCAAATAAACTTAAAAAGGTTCTTCGATAAAAATGATTAATATTATTATATTACACACCAGGAGTAGGTCTTATTTCTTCGCGGACGAAGTAGCAGGTAATGTTTGTTATTAATATTAATAATACATAATGGTGAAGTACTGCTAGACATAGCAGGTGTCAAATGAAATATTTTTGTACTCAGTAGTAACGATTCTTTTCTGCCTTTCTAGGCAAGGAAATAGCAAAACAAAAGAAATATGACTAGAATTCAGCCGTCAAATAACAATGGCAGTAGTGGCCCCTGTCGTTGGCGTAATAAAACTAAGATCCAAAAGCCGTCATTAATACCGGTAATGGTGACAATATTGGGGCTATTCCATTGGCTTTCTTATCATGCAGTTCCGACACTAACATTATTTAATCTGTGCCGATACCGTAACAGGTCTGCGCCAATATAAAGATGGAGTTATAAATGTACCTTCACGATTGAATTTTTTTAACATGTCCACGTTTTTCCATTAGTCGGCTTCGGCCCGGCGAAAGCTTTTTCTGTAGAGAGACTTTGAGGGTGTCAGTCCCAACAGTATTTTACGTATACTGAGCAGAAAGGGAAAAGGGTCCAATTTTAAACATTGAACTACAATGCATGTGACGTCATGGAACCGCGGCAAAATACTGTATTACAAATTACAATAATAGTATTTTTTTTTTTATAAACTTTGCAGTGATAAACGAACTCACAGTCCACCTAAGTGCTTACTGCAGTCCATGGATAAATGGATATCCATAGCCAAATTTAAATAATGAAGGCTACAGGTATATTGTCCCCTGTGAAGACTCATTATCCTTCAGACTGGAGTAGGCACTGCTATTTGGCACAGAAATAGGTTGTTTCACTAATGAAATAAGCAAAAACAAAATACGCTCTGAAGGGTATAAGAACGCCAGTATTATTACAGACTATCAGGCATTACACCTTAATCCTCTAATTCCTTCTTTATTTGAAGTTGCTTGCAGGTGTTCCATGGTCTGGAGTAGCTACTTACCCCGGATTATAAATGAATATATAAACATTTGACTAGTTATATCTGTCTTTAATATTAGGGGTGGTATAGTATTGTTAGATATATCTATGCAAATAAATAAAAGTATGTTTGTAATGTCGATATAACTGCTTTTTACTATACGCATATGAAAGTATATACGGTACTTATAACAAAAACACAATTTCTAAAGTTTTTGTCTTTCTGTCTGTCTGTCTGTTTGTTCCGGCTAATCTTCGAAGTGGCTGGATCGATTTCGACGGGTCTTTCACTGGCAGATAGCTGATGTTATAAGGAGTAACTTAGGCTACTTTTATTCTAGAAAAATAATTAGGGTTCCGTGCAAAAAAATTAAAACGCGAAATCGCGGGGAACAGCTAGTATAATAAGAATACTACGGTGAATGAAACACCGCTAAATTCCTTAATTCGGGTTAACTAATGAGCATTTCTTGACAGAAAACTCCAATAACTGATTTTGGCCCCTTTGTTAGTCTACTAGTCGCACAGTATCCACTTACCATCAGAAGGACTGTATATTAGTCTATCACCCTTATTCTATTTAAAAAAAACTACTGGTCTACCGCGCAACGTCCCGTTGGCGGTGCCGTAACGGTGCTGGTCAGTGGGTTTTAAGCCATTTGGTCCATTGAATTGAAAGTTCGTCTGCTAAGCGTAGACATTGCGGGAAATCATCTCAAATAAGGAGATTTCTTTGCTCAGCTGTGGACTGAATACAAGATGTTTTTATGGATACTTTAATGTTGTATTTAGGTACCTAGGTGACATAATTTACTTTATTCCAATACAATTAAATGGTTTATTGAATTGCGACCGGAATTTAGTTTAACATCAAGCCGGTTAACGTTAGAAACCACAAAAGATAACCTAATTATAGTGTAATAGTAATTGGTAGAGACCATTATAGTGAATATAAAGTTTTCTTTTTCAATTTCCTTAAATATATTTGATGTCGATAATTAATTTCAATTCTTTGCTGTATCAAGATCTCGGACAAACGCCGGTATCCGATTACGCCTTCATCGTATGGTTGACACATACAATAAAAAATTTAATTAGGTAGATTTATTTTCTTGCAGTACCAGATCATACAATAGACAGATAGTTAACCTGCTATTAAACACTTAATGTCTCTTTTAACTACTAACACTAACTATAAATTATCTAACCAATGACTATATATGTACATGCACAGACACAAAAATACGTGTGCGCACGTGCATGCGCGCACACACATCCTAACTCACAAACACACAAAACTTTAACCTCTAATACATGTTTAACAATATTTAAAAATTAAGGTACTTCATTTATATAAAAATTAGGTCCCTCACATAATTATTATATGTTTTATACTCTATACATATGTGACCATCGTCGTTGAGTTTATGATAAGTAATAAATTGTAATAGAACATAAGCTTTAGCATAAGATATATTGTAAACTTGTTTGTGGTTCTCTAAATAAATTTAAAAAAAAAAATATTTTCAAATATTGTCATTTTCAACGCTTTAAATATATTACTGCGAAATAAATATGTTTGCTTACATTGTTTATCACGTGTTATGACGCCCAGATTTATGTATGTTATTAAAATAAAACAGTTGAAAGAAGTTGATTAATAATAGTGGGGTATGTTTTATATTGCTTTATTTTATAATCGGTGTCGCTTGGTGGCCCTCAAATAAGACTTTAACACAACATAGATTTGATATTTTAAATAATATAAAATCGGCTACACATACTGAAGATAAAAAAATATACGTACAGTTCGGTAAAAACTAAAAAGTAATCTAATAACATGGACCTAAACAAATACGGATGTATTATCTAGATAATGTGTGAAGCACCTAGATCAAAAATGTGTGAAACACTCAAGAAAAAAATTTGTTTGTCATACGCGAGCTTTACGCGAGATTACGCCATTCTGTAGCGCAGGATACGCAGTCCGGCAGTTCTTACACCATTGTTGTGTGCGTGTATGTTTTTTTTTATAGAAGAGGGGGCAAACGAGCATGCGGCTCACTTGATGGTAGGTGACTACCGCTGCCCATGAACAACTGAAACACCAGAAGAATTGCAGGTGCGATGCCGGCCTTTTAGAAAGGTGTAAGCTCTTTTTTTGAAGGTCCCTAAGTCGTATCGGTCCGGAAAAATCGCCGGTGGTAAACAATTCCACAGAGAAGTTGTACGAATTAGAAAACTAGTAAACCGCACAGTGGTGGACCGGCAAGCATCCAGATGGTGAGGATAGTATCGTGCATTTTGACGCGATTTGCGTTCGTGACATTTGGCAGCTGGAATTAATTCGAACAATTCCTCAGAGCACTCTCTCCGTGGTAAATTCGATATAGAAAATGCAAAGGGATGCAACATCCCTACGGCCCTACGCAGCGACAGTGAATCGATCCGATTAGAAGAAACTCAGTCGTCGAAGATTCGAACCGCTCTGCGCTGCATGCGGTCAAGTGGAAGGAGCTGGCACTGGTGTAACCCGGCCCAGAGATGAGAATAGTATTCCATGTGTGGCCGAACTTACGCTTTGTAAACTTGCAAGCGATGTACCGGCATGAAATACTGTCTCGCTCTGCTGAACACGCCAAGCTTTTTAGAGGCCAATTTGGCCTTCCCTTCCCAGTGACCATGAAATTGCACAATATTGGATATATCGACACCGAGGATGCCGATGCTAGCTGAGGCACCAAGGACAGTGCCTAGAAACTGAGGAGATACGACAAAGGGTTTCTTTTTAGAGGTAAACGCGCAAACTTGTCGTATTCTGGGGATTAAACTGGACTAGATTTAATCGTTCCCAATTCGAAACTCTGTTCAGCAAAGACTCGACTTCTCGAGTTTGTCCCGGTACTCGGCGACGTTTTCCCGAGAAATATTGGCACGGACGGTGTATAAGGCATCACCAGTGCTGTCTGCATAGCAATGAATGTTAACAGTTTACAACATATCATTGATATGCAAAAGAAACAGCGTTGGTGATAGCACGCAGCCTTGAGGAACTTTAGCGTTAGTAGGCTTGTAATCAGTGCATGCACCGTCTACAACGACCTTGATGCTCCGATCAGCAAGGAAACTGGTGATCCAATTGCTCAATTTCTCGGGAAGCCCATAGAAAGGGAGCTTCGAAAGAAGTGCTTTGTGCCAGACCCGTTTGGAAGGCATTCGCTATGTCCAAACTAATCGAAAATGCCTCCCCCTTGGACTCTACTGCCTCCGCCCATCTATGAGTCAGGTAGACCAGAAGATCACCAGCTGATCGAACCCGACGAAAACCGTATTGGCGGCCACTAATCAGTTGGTGATCCTCAAGGTACTTCATGAGCTGGCAGTTTATAATGAACTCCGTTATTTTGGAGAACGAGGAGGTTATGGCGATAGGCCTGTAGTTGGACGGGTCTGAGCGGTCGCCATTTTAGAGATCGGGTGGACCAAAGCTGTCTTTCATGAATTCGGGACTACGCCTTGGGAGTAGGAGTACCGGAAAAGACGCGTTAAAGCCGATGCCAACTCCGGAGCACACGTCTTCAGCACAATGGGAAGGACTCCATCAGGTCCAATCGACTTGCTGACGTCCAGGAAGAGGAGTGCTTTCAGAAACAAGTGCTGTGTAAACCGCACATCCGGCATGAAACACCCAAACCGCGGGGTGGATGGCGGTGTGTTTCCCCTTCATCGAGAGTAGAGTTGTTCACAAAGAGAGAGCCTAACAGATCAGCTTTCTCCTTTGCGGCATGGGCCAGTGAGGAAGAGATGGCTGACAGAAATTCCCTTAGACAGCCTTGGCGAGAGACCAGAATGCACGGGTTCCCGAAGAAAGGTGAACTAGCTTCTTGCCAATTCTGCCGATGTGCTCAGACTTTGCCTTGGCAATGACTCTTTTGAAGGACCTGGAGGCGGAATTATACTTCTTTTTGAGAGCACTCGTTTTTACATTCCGAGACGTTGATGCGTCAGCCCAGGCCCGGTAGCACTCCTGCTTATAGCGTGGTGCTATTTTACAGGAGCGGCCAAACTATGGCTGGGATCTGCCTCCGATGGGCACCACAGAGGATGGAATAATAAGTTCCATACCCTGAAGTACCACATCAGCAACAGGATCAGCCAGAACACCGGGATCTTCCGGCGAGAAGTACACCCGCCTCCAAGGGTAGGATGCAAAAAAAGACCGCATCGTATCTCAATTGGCCAACCTAGTGCCAAACACAGCAGCAGCCTGCAAAATGCAACCGCGACGTTCGTGTGAGTGGCACCACACTCCGGACAAGACAATGGTCCGACGAGTCTAAAGAAGCATCAACGGAAAACTGATATCCGTCCGGATGAGAGGTCAGCAGAAGGTCAAACAACGAAGGTGCATGATCCTCCACATCTGGAATCCGCGTAGGCGAAGTAACCAGCTTACACAGCTAGCACAGACCATATGCCAAGGCAAAGTCATAAACAGATCTCCCCACATGATTGGTTGAACGTGAACCGAGTCATTCGGCGTGATGGACGTTAAAATCGCCAAGGATCACGATCTCTATAACAAGGAATCTGTAGCCATTTGAACGTGGTCGATGAGTTCGTCTGTTTCGGCATTATCGCTATGGGACCTATAGAGGCATCCGTAGACGGGGGGATGGGCGTCGCTGTCTACGCGTAACCATAGGATGGACAGGTCGGTACCTTCAAGACTGCCGAGGCGTCGAAAATAGATGCGCCGCGTCTACGTGCTGTTTTCGAGAGTCATTACGAATCGTCTCGCGCGCAGACTTGACGACTTCCAGCCTCCCGAACAAGCAGGTTTCCGAAAGGGCTTTAGCACCATAGACCACATACATACCCTTCGGCAAATTGTACAGAAGTCCGAAGAGTACAATTTGCCACTATGTCTGGCGAATGTGGACTATGAGAAAACCTTTGATTCCGTCGAAATTTGGGCGGTGCTGCAGTCCCTTCAGCGGTGCCAAATTGACTGTCGGTATATCGAAGTGCTGAAGTGTATGTACAGTAGAGCTACGATGGCTATCCGAGTACAGAATCAGAGTACGAAACCTATCCCAATTGCAGAGAGGTGTAAGACAGGGTGATGTTATATCCCCGAAACTCTTCACCGCTGCATTGGAAGACGTTTTCAAGCTTCTGGACTGGAAAGGATACGGTATTAATTTCAATGGCGATTACATCTCTCACCTTCGATTTGCCGACGATATAGTCCTTATGGCAGAACCGCTGGAGGACCTAAGCACCATGTTCAATGACCTCAATAGTGTCTCCCAACGAATAGGTCTTAGGATGAACATGGACAAAACGAAGATCATGTTTAATGTCCATGTTACACCTATGCCGGTAGTTGTTGGGAGCACTAAGCTCGAAATTTTTGACGAGTATGTTTACCTGGGACAAATAGTCCGACTAGGTAAGTCCAACTTCGACCGAGAGGTCAATCGACGGATTCAACTCGGCTGGGCAGCGTTCGGGAAACTACGACACATCTTCACGTCAGACATACCTCAAAACCTTAAAACGAAATTGTACAACCAGTGCGTGTTGCCAGTGATGACTTACGGATCTGAGACGTGGTCCTTCACTGCTGGCCGTATGAGGAAGCTCAAGGTCGCTCAGCGAGCTATCGAGAGGGCTATGCTCGGGGTTTCTCTGCATGATAAACTTAGAAATGAGTATATCCGCAGAAGAACCAGAGTAACCGACATAGCCCAACGGATTAGTAAGCTGAAGTGGCAGTGGGCTGGCCATATAGCTCGAAGAACCGATAACCGATGGGGAAGAAAGGTTCTTGAGAGGCAGCCTCGTACCGGTAGACGAAGTGTAGGGCGACCCCTCACGAGATGGAGTGACGACCTGGTAAGACATGCAGGAAGTCGATGGATGCAGGTGGCTCAGGACCGTGCTTTGTGGCATTCCTTGGGGGAGGCCTATGTTCAGCAGCGGACTTATGAAAGGCTCTAATGATGATGATTAGCATATTAAAATGAAATTAGCGCTTGCGATATTATGTAAGCAAATCTTGCGATATTATGTAAGTAAATAAAATACACGTAACCACGAACGTTAAGACGGGTAACATTTTTTTTGCAAAAAAAAAATTGCAATAAATTGCAGGACTACTAGGAAATAACTAAAATGGCTAACCAATTTCCAATACAACGTTCAGTAAAATAAGAAAATGGAATTGATAGAAGTTCTTACAAACTTGTCGATAAATAGTTTCAAAAGTAGGAAGTTATAGATTTCGGTCAGATTTTGAGAATGAGAGTTTTCATCACGTTTTGAGGTCGACCTTCGTTTGAAGAAGCCATTCCGACTATTCCCGGCTGGACGTCCGGTCGTGTGTGTGTGTGTGTGTGTGTGTGTGTGTGTGTGTGTTAGTGAGAGTACGCGCGCGCGTGTGCGTTCGTGCGTGTGTATGTGTGTGTGATTTTGTTGTACGATATTTTTAGAACGAATCTCAGACTTACTCCGCCATATCCGTCTTGGAAATAATAGGTGGCCAGCTCAGGTAATGTAAAAATAAAAAGTAAAACTAATTTTTCTACATTAAAAATAATAATTGAAACTTATTCAAAAATAAGCCTAGGATCAAACATACATTTTGATCCGTTTCCAAACAGAACTATTCACACTTTGTTGCATGGAGTTAGTAACCGTGATTAAGTCACCCATGGTGAACTTAGACTCCATCAGCATATTTGGTCAGGGTGCTTTGAGCAGGTGGAGATGGTGGTCGTGTTAAAAAGGCAGGCCATGATGAAAGGAATATCTGGAGTATTTTTTCCCGAGGGTGGCCCGTAAAGGGTCGTGGGCCTGTGGATGTGAGAGTGTTCCCGCGACCCTGCATATATGTAATGATAAAATTATGTGTCTGCAACAGCGGTAATTTTTATAACGCCAAGTGCACTAAGTGAACTTTGTGAATGTGAGAGATCTGTGAGGTATATGTACTCCCATCCGTATATATATATATACTAGCTGACCAGGCAGACGTTGTTCTGCCCTTTCCGAACGACCATTTGCTTTCCCAAAAAAACTCCTGAAATTAGCAATAAAAAAATTGAGGGTCACTTATCGGGATAAAAACTATCCTATCTCTCAAGTTGGACCAAACTGCACACAGTCTGCAAATTTTTCAAATCGGTTCTATCTGTTAAATACTTACAGCAACACGTGGTGGTTATACTATTAAATTGTAGCTTATATTAAACGTTTGTATTTTTAACATAGCGCCATCTATTAAATATTTACTCAATCCAGTCAACAGATATCGTAATCTGACAGAATCGTTTGGAGCTAACAGATGATTGTGACTGTCAAATAATAGACAAATAATTTTCAATAAAATAATATTGTATTGCGACTATAAATTGCGATGTAAGCTATCCTATCTTTTAAGTTGAACCAAACTGCACATTGACCAAAAATTTCATTGAAATCAGTTCAGTAGTTTAGGAGTCCATCGCGGACAAACAACGTGACACGTACTTTTTATATATAAAGAAGATTATATATATATATATATATATATATATATATATATATATATATATACATATATAGATATATACATATATAGATATATAACGAGTATATATAAAATAAATATATAACACTAAATATTAAAAAAAAAAAACAATTAAATATATAGTAGTTTTCATACGTGGTAGATTCATGCTGCAGCTATATCAGTAATGTAATTGTAGAGCCCTTTTGCAGCTGGACACGAAGCATTCTATCCTAGTCCTCAGGGGTAACAACGCATCTGCATTTTGATTCGTAGTTGAGGATGAATGTAACTGTCTATGGGCCACAGCAACTACTTACCATCAGGTGAACTGTGTGCTCGTTTGTCACCCTCATCTTTTTAAAAAAGTTTGAGGGTTCATTTTTCAGTCACCAGTTAAAATACAACATAGACAAATTAAAAATTACAGTTGGCATTAATTATATATGTAGTTCATTATTTACACTTTTGTATTTAGTCGGGGTAACAATTTATTCGACGGAAAACTTTTATCTGACAATAAAAAACCATCCCTTAGTTGTAAATTATATAAAAAGTTAAATTCTCAAATAATTACATATTGAAAAACGGACGGCGACCGGTCAATCGATTCAGATTCACGACGACGCATTTCAAACGAGGACAATTTCTCGAGTTAAATACAATAGTATGTTTTAAATAGAATTTACAAACTAAACTGATTAGACAACATATTAGATAACAAAGATGTTTTAATTATTTAATCATAATATGCAATACACACAATGAACAACGTACTAAGATAGGTAAGGAGAGGTGTCGAGCGCTCCCGCCGCACGACGGATCGATACGGTCGGGGTTCTGCCGACCCTGCCACCTTGTACCCTTGCCAATTCAACAAAGACAGACGCTCTTTTTATGTATAAAAATAAGCAGATAAAAATTTCATCGAGACATTGGCATAATCTTATGTTATGAATGTAACATAATCAAGAAACCATTACCTTTACCCGTAGATATCGCTTTAAATCGATAAGATCGCCAAAATTGTACTTCTGTACAACTTATGTTTCTATTTCTTATTTTCTTGTTTATAGGCGTACAATTTAGTATATTTTATTCATGTTGTCTATTGTTAAAAAATGCGAGTGCTGACATTAAAAAGTACCTTGTAGCCTACGCTTTGCTGAATGCTGACTTATATAAATTGATAATTGTAATGAAAAAATAATAAATAAATTCTAATGAATATCATGTGGCGAGATAAAAAAAATATTTTACTATAGTGACGGTTGTTCAGACATTCAGAATAGCGATTTTAAATTAAGAGTAAATCATCAAAATTATTTAATAACCGAAACTAACAATAGCATTTTCGTTTTGGTACATTCATATAAATCCTATCCTTAATTATCCGCCCGTTAGCAATAATAAAAAAACTTCTCCCATCAATATTCTTATTTTCAAATCAGAATGTATTCTAACGGATAAAAAAATATAGTACGTACCTAGTACATTATTTAGCATCCGGCCGTGTGGAATTATATTTGCGACAAAAGTAAAATACGTTTATCAGCAACCAGAGATGCGGAGGAGCGCGCATCCAAGTCCTGTCATTTTCAAAAACCCCTATAATCATATTTTAACATTTTAAATGCGTACTTTTTTATGTATATTCGTCGATTTCAAAAAAATCGCTATACCAATTAAAATTATTGTTTTTTATTTAAATACTAGCTGTTCCTCGCGACTTCGCCCGCGTGGAATTAGTTACGGAAACGTTATTAAAAATAACGTTTTTAAAACGTTTGGGACGGTTCCTAGTATAACATTTTGTTCGGAACCAAAACGAAATGAAAACGTAATGTGAAAACGTAAAAAACGGTTTATTTCGCAGGAAGCTAAATGAATGGCACGTGCCACGACAAGTTTAAACCTATAAGGTATTTTTGTTTCGTATTGCAGGGCCAAAAATGGGAAAAACGGTTTAAAATAGTTAAAAACGTTTTATTGAACAAGAACGATTTAAAATTTCGTTCTATTCATAAACGTTTTTATTACGATTCCGTTCGAACATAAACGAAACAAATAAGTTTTTAAGTATTTAAGTCGAAAACGTTTCGAAAAATATATCGTTATCCGAGCCCTGCTTATAACACCAGCTATTTGCCAGTGAAAATCTCGTCAAAATCGGTCCAGCCGTTTTGGAGATTAGCCGGAACAAATAGTCAGGCAGAGAGACAAAAATTTTAAAAATTGTTTGTACCGTAAATACTTTCATATGCATTTAGTAAAAAGCTGTTATTTTGACATTACAAACAGACACTTCAATTTTATTTATTTGTATAGATTATGTTGTAAGTACGTAGGTACTTACAACATAATCTATACAAATAAATAAAATTCAGGGGTAGTTTCATATAAATTTAAAGAAAAACCTCGATCCCAAGTAGGGATGAAGATTTCAACGTACCTTTTGAATTTGTGATATTCAACACTCCAAAAGGGTAAAATAATTTTCACATAATTAGGTACTTATCTTAAAGCGTGTGTGCATATATATAATATTTCTTGTGACATGCAATAAAATTCAAAATTTACTGTGTAGAGGCGGTGTAAGAGTATACACTATCCCATATCATCTCCGTGGGCCGTGGGTGTCGTAAGAGGCGATAGAGGGAAACAAATCAGATGGACATTAGCGTTTTCCTAATAATGACTAAAAAACTGCGGTTGCCAATACGCTTGTCAATCGTGCCACCTATGGCAAATATCCCCCGTGAGGCAATCAATGGGGAGACGGCAGCAGAGCTATGTTCAGCAGTGGACTTTAATAGGCTGTAACGGTAACGGTATGCAATAAATGATTCCATTTGTATTTGAAGTCGGGTCTTTTCTCATAATTCTTCGATTCACCATCTCCAAGATCACAATCTCTAAGAGAATGTAATGTATGTGCATAAAAACATAAATAGCTTTAATAAGAATAAGGATGTGCATTCTTTAAACACTAGGAACAAACAAAAGCTTGTAATACCAGTTACTAGACTCCACAGAATCAGTAATTCATTTATGGGGCAATGTATACGCTTTTACAACAAAATCCCAGAACATATTCAAAGTTTATCAATAAACAAGTTTAAAAGTTTTATTAAAGAAAAACTGTACAAAAAGGGTTATTATAATATCAAGGAATACATGAATGAAAATAACCCCTGGGAATAAGGTGATCGCCACCATGCTGGTTCTATTAAAAATCATTTAAAAATTGTATAAATGAAATTATTGTTAAGTGAAATATGTTTGAAAAAAAAAGTCCCGCTGGGTTTCTTGCTGGTTCTTCCCAGGACAGAGGTATTTTCCGAACCAGTGGTAAATAAAAAATGACTTTCAATAAGAATTATGTAATAATCAATATTGAATAAAAAAATTATTCTATTCTATTCTATTGTATCGTTTGATGGTACGATAAACGAATCTTTTGGTTATATTCAAATTTTTCAGAATGTCAAAAATTTGAATTGGCGCGTAACCGCAATAACTGCAACACGGTCTTCTTTAAGCGTCCACTCCATATTTAAAAATGAGTAAAATTCTCAAAAGTATACAGTTTTATTTTCATGAACAATTCGAAATTCGAATTCAATAAACTTTTTTGTGACCAGCATTCTAAAAGAAAAGTTTTTACTGTGTGACAATACTTATGACCTGACTGTGTATCGGCCGGGATCGATTTGAGTAAACTTGGTTCCTTATAGTATCCAGATTTGAAAATAGCAACTAAAAAAATAAACGGTCAGCACGAAAGCAACTGCTATCATTAGGCATATTTTGGCATCTTATTTTATGGAACGGTACCAGTGCAAGCACCCACAATGCAGGCAAAATATTTCCGTTAACGATTCAACTCTCAGACGTTTACGAAAGTATAAAAACAAAATTACTGAGACTGCAAACATTACTGGACGAAACTTCAGGTACTATAACTAGTTGTCTGAATTTAGTAGCTTTATGTGCGGATAACACTAATATCAATTTTGGTAAGACTCAGAGAAGAGGGCAGCGAAATGTATTTCACAAACTAAAGTCCGAACTTAATAAAATAATTGACGGTGTTGGTTGTCCAGCCCACATCAATATCATCAGGAGCAGATACATTAGTTATAGATTATGAAGTAATTGCCGTAAGTATGTTTAAATTTAAATATTTCGTAATCTATATGGTCAAAACCGAGAAACATAACTTTTTGTGAATTTGTAGATATCTCATTCCAAACAGTATTATCTCATTCACGTACTAGATGGCTCTCTCTGATGCCAAACATCGATAGGAATTTATAGATGTTGGAACAATATTTATGCACCAAATTATTCAGTTTTTGAAAAACCCCTTAACGAGTTTATTTTCGTTTATAAATTCCCTTTCTTATCTCTTCCATGAGCAAACATTAAAAATAGAAAAATCAGACACCACTATCATTTAAGTCGATGAAGCTCATTGATAATAGGAGAAAAATGCGCTAGATAGTAAAACCTCATATTTTATTGGCATAATGGCAAAACAATCCTTAATTGAGATGAAGAGAACAAACCCTAATCTAGAATATAAAATAAAACATACGAAGAGGAGAAAGTTTTACAATGCTGCGATCGTTTTTATAGAAAAGTGGACATCACATTTGGATCGCTTCATATAATTTCGAATGGAGGCTCGTGTTAACCGAGGTTCCGGAGTATACTAGTATAGAAGAAAGCATTTTATATATGAACGAAAAGGAGGCATCCATCAATGGCAATATCTATTCATTTCTTTTTGTTGAATCGAACATATGAAACAAAGAGTATAGAACAAAAATAACACTGAAACATGGGTGAAGGTTTTTAAAACTGAAATGTCATTGGTTATACATTATAAACATAACATTATAAAATTTTTAAAAGGCAATCGACAATAATTGTCCCAGGTGAAATCATCAGATAAACATAAAACAGAATAATAGTATTCCTTCTCCATATAAAATTATTAGCATATCCATAGTAAATCTGTCCCAAATTGAAAGTTCATCAAAATTTCCCTTTATTTATTCATGGGGGGGGGGGGGGGGGCAACTGAACAGCCAGATCTCCAAATGCATGCGGCGGGACTTACGCAACTTTAATACTGCTCGTATTGAACAAGTGATCAAGCGGCACCATGGCTCCAAAGTTTTTGCCAGATATCTGCCTGCCAGAAATTGCCCACTTTCGAAGCAGAAGACCGAGTACGGCAGCATCGTTTCTGGGGCAGCTGTACACATCATCGTTGGAGCCACACGCAAGTGTGAGTAACGATCTAAGAGCAAGTCTTATCAGACACTATTCCGATGATATCCTGGACATCAGTCTGAGCGAGGTTAGAATGGCTCTCCAGCACCTTAAAAACGGCAAGCCCCGCACGACGAAGGAATTACAGCGGAGCTTCTGAAAGCGGGTGGGAAACCGGTACCTTCCGAAGCTACTTCAGAAGCTCTTTAATTCCGTTCCGAACGTGAAGCAGAAGTGCGGTGGTCTTGTTCTTCAAGAAGTCAGCTTTCTTGAACGAACGAACGCTCTCTTGAAGAACTACAGACGAATTTCCATTCTGAGCCGCGTCTACGTGCTGTTTTTGAGAGTCAATACCAATCGTCTCACACGCATACTCAACGACTTCTAACCTCC
Organism: Parnassius glacialis; assembly: GCA_033319125.1. Taxonomy (NCBI): domain Eukaryota; kingdom Metazoa; phylum Arthropoda; class Insecta; order Lepidoptera; family Papilionidae; genus Parnassius; species Parnassius glacialis. Next base: position 39,199,397 of record JAVANC010000001.1, on the reverse strand, counting down.
CGAACAAGCCGGTTTCCAAAAGGCTTTAGCTTCATAGACCACATACATACCTTTTGGAAACTTGTACAGAAGACCGAGGAGTACAATTTGCCACTGTTTTGCGTATGTGGACTTTTATTCCGTCGAAATTTGGGCGGTGCTGCAGTCCCTTCAGCGGTGCCAAGTTGACTGTCGGTGTATCGAAGTACTGAAGTGTTTGTACAGTAGGACTACGATGGCTATCCGAGTACAAAACCAGAGTACGAAACCTATCCAACTGCAGAGAGTTGTAAGACAGGGTGACGTTATATCCCCGAAACTCTTCACCGCTGCAATGGAAGACGTTTTCAAGCTACTGGGCTGGAAAGGATACGGTATTAATGTCAGTGGCGAGTATATCCCTTATCTTCGATTTTCCGGCGATATTATGGCAGAATCGCTGAAGGACGTAAGTACTATGCTCAATGACCTCAATAGTGCCTCCCAACGGATAGGTCTTAGGATGAACATGGTCAAAACAAAGATCGTATATAACTTCCATGTCACACCTATGCCAGTAGTTGCTGGGAGTACTAAGCTCGAAGTTGTTGACGAGTATGTTTACCTGGGACAAATAGTCCAACGAGATAAGTCCAACTATGACCGAGAGGTCAATCGACGGATTCAACTTGGCTGGGCAGCGTACGGGAAATTACGACACATGTCGTCAGGTATACCTCAAAACTTGAAAACTAGAGTGTACAACCAGTACGTGTTACCAGTGATGACTTATTGAACTGAAACGTGGTCCTTCACTGCTGGCCGTATGAGGAAGCTCAAGGTCGCTCAACGAGCTATGGAGAGGGCTACGCTCGCGGTTTCTCTGCGTGATAAACTTAGAAATAAGTATATCTGCAGTAGAACCAGAGTGACCGACATAGCCCAACGGATTAGTAAGCTGAAGTGGCAATGGGCCGACCATATAGCTCGAAGAACCGACAACCGATGGGGAAAGAAGGTTCTCGAATGGCAGCCTCGTACCGGTAGGCAAAGTGTAGGGCGACCTCCCACTAGATGGAATGACGACCTGGTAAGACATGCAGGAAGTCCATGGATGCAGGTGGCCCAGGACGACTTGTGAAGGGCTGTAATGATGATGATGATCATGAAAAATTTCCTTAACCAAAGTTTCCCGACGGGGTCCCGGGAAAATATGGCAACCCTAATCACTAGGTACATGTACCTGACGGAAAACCTCGTGAGGGACTGATAATAAAATATAGTTATGAAGTCCGCCAACATGCACTGGGGCAGTATGACAACCTTATCTGGGGCAGTATGACAACCTTATTCCACTCCATTAACCTCTCAATAATAATGAGAGGAGGCCTGGACCCAGCAGAGGGATGTTTATAGACTGCTACTATACGTATTTAAAAAAAATTGTTATCACTAGATCAAAATAGGTAAGCAGAATATGCAGTATAAGTTATCTTATACCTTAAATACTGGATCTACCAACATGGATCTAGACTCAACCATGAATTTGCTGCTTCTTCTGAGAATATCCCTCAATTAATGTTTGTGGCAACCATCACATTAGACGAACCAAAGAAATAAGACTCCAGAAATATAAGTTTATACAATTGTAAATATTAGGTCCTTACAAAAATTGGCGTTTTGTATGGGAGAAATGTAGTCATTTCTTTTTGTAAAATATATTTAATTATTCAAAGTATGCACCATTGTTATCTATGCACTTTTGCTATCTCATAGGTAGTTCATTGATCTCTTTACTAAAAAAACCATGGGGGCGAGAATCAATAAACTCTTTGAAGGCAGTTTGGACTGCCACATCGGAGTTGAATTTTTTTCCTTTTAAGAAGTTGTCCAAATTCCGGGAAAATTGTAATGTTGGAGCAAGGTCCGGAGTGTATGGTGGATGCCCAGACATTCCAATTGTAGCTCATCTAACTTAGTAGTTGTTTGTTGTGCAGTGTGTGGTCTTGCGTTGTCGTGAAGCAGCTGTGGCTTAGCGATTGACCTATCTCGGTTGTTTAGCAGCTAGTTCTTCCTTTATAGTTTGCAGTTGCTGACAATAGATATCTGCCGTAATCGTTTGGCCAGATTTTAGAAAGCTGTAGTGAACAACACCGGTGCTAGTCCACCAAACACTCACAAGGAGCTTTTTCTAAGTCAATTTTCGTTTAGGACAGGATTTGGCTGGGTCTCCAGGGTTCAGCCATTGCGACGCGCTTCCGATTATCGTACAGTATCCACTTTTCATCACAAGTAATGATTTGATTTAAAATCCCTTCATTATTTTTTTAAAAAAAAAAAAACATTACCCCCACACTAGGATTTTCTCCTGTATCGTGGAGGCAGTTTACACACACAAATTGCACAAGGACAAACCAATGACTGTTTTCAAAACTCAACTGTAGCAGCTAAATTGGAATTCTTAACCAAAGAGGAGATATTTCAGATCAAAGTGGTCAGTATGACAAAACGCTAATTTCATATATAAGGACCTAATATTATAGGAACCTATTTAACATACATAATATATTACTATAACTTGATATGTATATGGTAGAACCAACTTGCAGCATATTATGGCTGCAGCACAAATGAGTCTGTTTGACTGTGAAACAGCACTCACACAGAACAACAGCTTAATACTGCTATTTTTGTATGTTGTATGTTGTTTGGAAACCTTTTTAACTGGTAATAAAAAAAAATGGATATGTTACCGTTTGCAATGATTCAATCAGTTCAATATAGATTATATATAATACTTATTGAAAGTCATTTTTTTGTTTAATTAGCACTGGTTCTAAAAGAAACCTTTGTGCTGGGCAGAACCAGCAAGAACCCCAGCGGGACTCTTTTAAAAACAGCTTACAATCATGTATGTTACACAATTAAAAACACAACAAATTAGATTATTAGCTTGGTAGCGATCACCTCATTCCCAGGGGTTATTATCATCAAACTTAAAGCTTTAGTGAATATAGTCATTTGTAGCAATGTCAGCAGATGTTAATTAAATTTTAATATCTACGATGTGTTTGTATTTACATGCACTTTTTAGTTTTTCATGGACATATCAGGTTATAGAAGTATAATATGGGCAAGGTCAACCACACAATTCGGTATTTCAATGGAATATTAACAATAATTTAACACAATCCGATCAAGAAGTCACTATGGCTTTCGAGAAACATTTCACTGATGTTCATTTTTTGAAAATAAAAAATAAATTCTGCTCCTACAGTTGCTGAATCATTGCTCAAGCAAAATGTAAAGGCTTGTTCAAATTATCAATTACAAAATCAATTTAAATTCCATAGAGTATTGCTAAAAGATATCATTAGATATTATAAAACTATTGATATTAAGAAAAGGGTAGACTTACGGGGGATTTTTTATTATTATATATTATTAAGTTTTTGCATTTATGATAGATACAATAGCACTTTATCTAGCTAATATTATAATACAAGAGTCAAATCTGGTGTTTCATGATATAATGAAACATAGAAAAGTCATAACTTTATTTAAATCTGGTAGTACATTAGACCTCGCCTATTTTAGACCAATTTCTATACTACCAACATTAAGTAAATTTTTTGAGAAATTGTTTTAGATTAGATGTTAAGTTTTTTTAATATAAATAAATTGCTTCATAACAATCAATTTGGTTATAAGGGGTCGATCGACAACTAATGCTGGAGTTGAACTTATTAAACATATATTTTTTTGCATGAGAGAATTCAGAGGATGCTAAGGGTGTATATTTTGACCTTTCCGAGGTCTTCCAGTGTTTACCATAAGACATTAATCAGGAAGCTACAGCACTATGGTGGTCAAGAACACAGCGCTTAAACTTATTATTTCATATGTAAGTAATAGAATGCACTTATTATCAGTGATAAAACTTCTTCCGGGCCACCGGTGTGTGTGGATGTTCCTCAATTCAAGCCCAATTCTCGGCTCATTCCTATTTCTAGTGTATATTAATGATTTACCTTCCCTTATAGGGCATAATCATGATATAGTAATATTTGCTGATGATACTTCCTTGATTTTTAAACTTAAACATCAATAAATTAAATGTGACGACGTGAATAATCCTATATCAAAATTAGTGCTAATCTATATGTAAATGGCAATAAAACTAAATGTATTAAATTTAAAACACTGAATTTTAGAAGTCTGAATACGAATGGGGAAGAACCGAACCCTGTTGAATCCACTGTCTTTCTTGGCATCACTCTCGATGCAAAGCTTCAGTGGGGCCCCCATATATCCAAACTGGCAAGCAGACTAAACTCTGCAGCTAATGCTGTAAAAAAGGTAGAAACATTTATTGTGGTATTTATGGTTGAAAATGCTCATATTAAATTGTATGCCGTTATTTTATTTTTTGTTTCATTTCATTTGAAGGTTTCACTTCTACCATGTGTAAACTGCACATATGTTTATTTTACAAAAGAACACACAGTCCACCTAACAGTAAGTGCATTCTGTTGCCTGTAGACATCCACATCTACTGTAAAGACTGTAGGGATTGATACAGATAGGCGTACTATGCCAAATTATAAAAATAAATTCTTACATATTTTACCTTGTCTGCTTTTCAGGTATAGACTATTATAAACAAAATAAAAGACAAATTGTGTCATTATTTTCTAATAACCTCATAAAAATCTCTAGTGTAAATAAAGTTATAACTGAAAAGCTTAATGATCAACCTATTAAGTTATAGTTTAGATTTTTTTTTATAGGATAAGGGTGCCAAACGAGCACACAGTCCACCTAATGGTAAGTGGTTACTGAGGCCCATAGACATTTACATCTATCTTCGATTACGAATCAAAATGCAGACGCATTGTCACCCCTGATGACTAAGATGGAATGCCTCGTTTCCAGTAAAAAGTGGTCTTTGGTTGTCTACACTCACCATATGAAACACAGCAGCATTAAGCTGCTATTTTACGCTGGTATTCTGTGAGAGCGTGGTCCTTTCTCGGTCGAGCCAACCCATTTGTGCTACAACTATACCAGTAATATAGCTGCAGCATGGCTCTACAACGTACAAAACTAAAAAAGATTAAACTGCTTTGGGACATTTTAATGTCTAAATAATCATATTTTACTTAATAATATTTTTAAAATGTCTCGATACAAAAATAAAAATATAATATGTAAAATAAGTGGTCACTTAAGCTAGGCTTACTAAAATATATGATAACTTACTCCCTAAATTAGAAAGGTAACAAGCAGAACCAGTCCACCCCCCCCCCCCCCCCCCCCCCCAATTCTAAAATAAAACATTTTATAATATCAAACTCAGACGTTTTAATATTTGGAACTATTAATAAGCAGTTTTGGATAAACCGATTAAAATAGGTATTTGCGAAGCTCATAATTATGAATAGTATAATGGTTTAGGCAAGAAAAAAATAGAGTACAATATTATAAAACTTACGTACCTACATACATATTTTAATTTTTATGGGTCATTTTTGTCTTTGTTCTTTGTTTGATCTGTGCGCAACAATAGATCCGAATAAACTTTTATAATACAGAAGAAATAACAAGCCGTTCACAGAGGAACAAAGTATTTGCAATAAAATTAAACATAAATCCACGTACAGATTATCTAATTCAGCTTATAAGATTATTCACTTACCTCTAGATGTGATTTCCAAGAGGTGAAAAACACATAAACTAGATTAAAAGGTAGTTTAATATGCACATCGTGTTTCTGAAATACGACGTAATAAAACAAAAAACCTATTGCATCAGTCGTACAGAACTAAAGTTTAAATCGATTATAACTTTACCCAGTAAGAATTTGTAAGCACAATAATTAATACCACATTTAGTTCGTAAAAACGTCACTGTTCCAAAATGAAATGACACTATTCAATTTTGACCCAATGTACAATTTACACGGATTTTCCAACACTCAGCGTCGGAACAAAAACAGCTGTGTGATAGCTATATTTATAAACTTTAAACTCTTTGGTCTTTGGTGATACCGAACAATATGATATACCTATCTACCAACCCAAAGAGTATAAACCAAAGAGTATGTAATCACTAGGTACATCATCAGACTAGCAGTTTATATTGTATATACAGCAAAGAGAATATATCCACTAGTTTAAGGTGAAAGCTCCAGGGTAACCCGCGAAATTCAAATTTTCTTACGTTATTTGCAATTTGTAGGTCAGTGTCAGGTTGTATGTTTAATAATATATCATTAAAATCACCAATACAACCCTCCAACCTTGGAGGGTTGTATTGGTGATTTTAATGATGTTTGTGAAGTTCATATAATCCCTTTGAATGAGTTTTTCTGGAAATAGGCATAGAATGCGATTATATGAATATAGACGGTTGTATTGATGATTATAATGATTATAATTCTGTAAATTCATACTCGTTACGGTCGCGAATCATATTTTGTTGAACATTAAGGTGGAAGCTCCAGGGTGGCCCGCGAAATTCAAGTTTTCTTGCGTTTTTTGGAATTTGCAGGTCAGGGTTAGGTTGTATATTTAACAAAATATGATTCGCGAGCATAGCGATTATGTGTTTACAGAATTATTATCATTAAAATCACCAATACAACCCTGTAAGTTCATATGAGCCCTTTTTATGGCTATTTCCAGAAAAACTCATTCAAAGGACTACTAGAGTAGTTAGTAAAATGGCAGTATACATAACCTCAACTATGTACCTAGTACAAAACCAAGCGTTTATTTCTTTGTTGTTTTCTTCGTTGTTTATTTCTCCATCTTATTCTAATTACTTTTGGCGCTTTTTTAATTTATCCTATGCTACTGAAGCGCCATTCTTATTGGACAAGTTTTTAGTGACACTTTTCATATATATAGATGGTCCTCCTTTTCTCTACACTCCATAGCCTCAGGTATGGAGTGTAGAGTACAAAGAGGACCATCTCCTTATATGAAAAGTGTCCCTAAAACGCATCCAATAAGGGTGGCGCTGCAGTAGCATAGAATAAATTTAAAAAAAGCGCCAAAAGTAATTAGAATAAGATGGAGAAATAGACAAGGACCGACCAATCCACTTGGTTTTGTACTACGTAAATAGTTGAGATTTTGTATACTGGCATTTTACTAAATACTTTAGTCATGAAATTTTTTTAAATATTTGAATTCAGCTGACTTCACTTCGTTCACAACAGCTATCTTCATATCGTAGTTTTTCAAACGCCAGCGCTATTGTGGTAAGTTTTGGAACCTCTATTTTCCGTAAATAGTAGGACACTTTTTCAACTTTCGCCCCTTATAAGATGGTTCTCCTTGTACTCTACACTCCATACCTGAGGCGAAACTTCCTAAGAAAAAGTAAATGTATGAACGGGCCCAAGCTACTCTACCAACATCAAGACATGACATTTAATTTTGGCAAACAGTGCTGACAACATAGGTGACTTATAATAGTGCTGCACATGTTTACCCTCGAATAATTTTAACGATATAACCTTTATCTATATATTGTTTATCGATAGTTTTACATAATAAAAATTAGACAAATATAATGAATTATTTATTATGAGAAATATTTTTTTAACGTGAGGAATGAGTAAAAATGTCGATGGGGATAAGACATTAATGTATTTTACACACAGCAATTTGTAATTATATCTCAAACATATGTATAAAGGAAATATAAAATAAAAACGCACTACTATACTAGTAATTAATTACGTAAAAAATAAATGACGACTCCGTAGCGCAGTAGCTAAGCGTTTGGCTGCGGCATTGCAGGACCGAGGCTTCGTTTCCGCACTGAACAAGTGTTGCTATGCTGTGAAATAAATAGTCTGCGTCTGGATTCTTGTTTTCAACGTTAGTTTTTTTTAAAGGGCATTAATATTGGGTTAATAACACTGATTGGATTAATTTGCTTTTAGGTGTAACAAATATTATGTACAAATCGTTAGGCTTCTTCACAAAGGTACCTATGTACATACTACTCGCAGAGATCGTTTACTAATTGCTACTACTTACTTAATACTAATTAAAAATGAGTATTCGTTACAGCTAATGTTTGTAGATGAATCTATAAAAAAGTTTATTTATAACCAGGTAATCACAAATAACTTTAGTAATATAATCGAATTCTTAACAAAATGTGACTTTAGAGGGATGTTATCTTTTGCTACATGTAAATGAAACCTAATTAATAAACACTTAATTGTGGAAGTTTAAATTAAGTCCACTGATGAAATAACAGTTAGTTTTAGATGGGTACGAAATACTCGGATTTGCAATGTTTGCCACAAATATGTTTTAACATGTGAATCTTTTCAATGGGCTTATTGCTACGTATAGCCTTTTCTTGTTATTATTTTTTCACCTTCTTGCACCATTTAATTGGCAAGTTTCATAATGCATATATAATTTTTTAACAATTCTGTAAATGAAAAACGGCTCCTGTAGCAAAATTAAAAACAATCTTAATAAATAAAATATACAAATGTAATTGTTTAATTTGACATTTGAACTTATTTGATTTGACAATGTCGTTAATAGACATCGCCGCAATTGAATGGAACAGCGTAACTAAATGCAGTGTCACATCTAGTACGTAGTACTCATAGCTCAATGACTCTGTATGAGATATTGACTATAAATTTATTTATTATTTAAAATTTTATTCGTTCTCGTTCTTTTTTCGTTCTTTTCTTATGCACGATGTGTGATCAGAATCGAAAGTAAAATAAGCGTTGTGCAAACAAAAAGTACAAAATCAACTGATCACTTACTGCAGGTTTCCTACAAAGAACATGGTTTCCTACAATAGAAGAAGAAAAAACTTTTGACAATATTGTGTGGTAAGTCTTTAAGCATTTTGAATTTATTGATCGTTATTTGTAGGAGTTATTACTATGTTCACGCCCTGAGTTGCTCCGACGAAGGTCAACTATCCCGGGGCCCAAGAGCGGAACAGTCGACGACAACAGAGGACGGGGCCCAAATGGCCTATGGATGAATGTTCTAAAACGGCTGCCTAATAAGCAAGCACAATTTACCGATCTCCTGGGGTAGGGTTGACCACTTGGTACCAGTCAGGTGATAAGTGAGGTGCATGTAAGTAGTGTGTAGTAGTGTGTAAAATGTGAAACCTGACTTAATCAGGGTTATCGGGCAGCGGCTTGGTCCGATGCTGCCCCACGATGTGGTATCACTCCAGCGGACGTCTGTCTGACAACTTCTGCCTTCATTTCACTATTTCAGCCTATCAATTTTATTGTACATATAATTAACTTCAAAGTCAACCAATTCAACGTTCATCGAAATCAAACACGTGACACCCGACACAAGTAACAAGCAGTCGTTCAAAGTTCAATATTCAAGGTTCCAGGTTCATTTAGCACAAAATTACAAACACGGGAACGAACGCTGCCTCTTCTCGAGTCTCAAAGTTCAGCGTTCCACACAACTAGCTAAAATTCCTTCGTACGATATTAACAGGCCACACAAGCAAATTAAATATTGCAAAATGCACTTCAAGATGCAATCACTATACAAATTGACGTAAATTACTTGCAAAAAGGTTACTTTAATCACTCAAATTCAATACAAGCCTCTTGTCACGAAACGTACAAATTAGAAAAACCAAATTCGAGGCGGTCTACACGAAATCCAGATATTCAATAGTAAATTGCGCACAAACTCAAATTCTAGACAACTTGTCGACCGAGCCGAGGCGGTCAAGCTACTGTCGCTAACCCGGCCGAACGCCGGAAAGCCGCACCCCGCCGCCCCCCTCGGCAGCGTTCACGTCACCTCACACCATCGGGCGATGCACCGAGTCAAATGCTATTGGATGCAACTCCAAATGCCCATATTTGGGCCTGAACAAACCCCCGTCCCGGACATAAGGACTTATGTCCGCGAGTAAATTGGCAGACGGGACAGGGTCGCGACGGCACGTTGCAAGACCGAATATCCAACCAAAACCTCGTCCACCTGATGGGGTGCCTAGACCCCATCAGATCTTACAACCGTAACCACCGCCTCAAAATACCGCCCCAATGTGGGCAAGCCGGAGGGTCGAACCTCCACTGGATGTCATTCCTGGATATCGCAGCACCTAAATAAGTCCTGTTACTGGACAGATGTCCGACGACCTCCTTCAAATATCTATCCGTGCCCTCACAATTCGTTCCGCAATCAGACCGAATCAGGTGTGCAAATCGCGACGCGATACGAAGCGGGCCAACGTGGCCGCCAAGGCTTCAGTGCTGAGGGCACCCACATGTTCCAAATGAACGGCCTCTGTGGAGAGGCACACAACAACGTACAGATAGGCCTTAGTATGATTTTTTCACGCCAGTAGACATAATCAAGCCATCTCCTATATAACCATTTACTGATTTCAATTTAATAGTATCACAACCAGCTAGCCTTATTAGACATGTAGTCCTATGCTTATATTTCAACCAAGTTTCAAAAGCATCAATACTCAAAACTACCATGCAAAACTCGAAAACAAACTGTAATAAATTTATTTCTTGATGCGCATAGATCAAAACAAACAAATTAAGCAACGCGACAAACATAAGAGATAGCCAAAAAAAAATTTTTTTTTTTCAAAATAAATATCTTCGACAATGCCAACAAAATTGTGAAAACAAAGAGAGGATTGATTTTTATTTCCTTCGGTACAAATAGTGTTATTCAATTTCAATTTTCCCTTCAACAAAGCAAACTTAATGATTAAATATCTTTACAAAAACATATGTACTCGTACTCAAGGAGTATATTAAATTCACTTTCTTTACTCACAACTGCCACAACTACGAAACATTTCGCGGAAAAACCAAAGCATTTTTATTTTTAATTTAAAGCATTTTTAATTAAGTGCTCGACCAAGCCAAATCTAATACTTCTTGACAGCGTGATTCAACGCTCCAGGCGAGCCCTAGTCTTCTCACCAACCAAGTGGAGGCCACGCTACGTTGTGAACCCGAATCCAATAGAGCGCGAACCGTTAACAGTCGCCACTCGGGTTGTACGCCTTCACTGAGGCCGTCGACAATAGAACAGTTTGACAAGTGGACTGTTGACGGCTCAAAGGCTCAGTGGAGGCGGCCGTGATGGGAGCTAGGGCGGCAGCTAGCAGGGCTGCCTCTATCAAAGGGGGGACGGTGGTACACCAGTCACGGCCACTCAGCTAACGGGGGTGAGAAGGGTCTAGCTGACTGCTGAGTGGTCGTGAAGTTCCTCCCCACACGCTGAAGGGGGGCGACGAAACCCCCGCCCCTGGGAGAACGACCCCCCGACTGGTCGGGGGAGGGACCCCTTTCAAACCTAGGGCTAACCTTTAAAACCTAGTGGCTGGCAGGCGAGCACCGAGCGTCACCCGACAGAGGGTGTGGCTGAGCGCCCCCGCCCGTGGGGGTCGAGGGCCCGGCAGAGCCCCGAGAGGAGACACCGTTCGCACCCAAGCACAGAACTGCATGGTGATTGCCCTGGCAGTGCGTACAGGGCCGCTGGTGCGGGCAGTCTCGCTGGAGGTGCCTTTCCAAACACAAGTAGCACCAGCGGCGTTCCTTGGCGATAGTTCGCCTCGGCGGAACCGGCTTACCTAATAACTACGGGCACGACGTCACTCGGTGATCAGATGCTCGACAATAGGAGCAGGGGGGCGCCTCCCTGGCCGCTAGGCCACTGTAAGATGGTAGGGAACGACGCTATCCCGCGGGAGCTCCGATCGGCCTTGGGAGGGTTGACGACGACTTGCCCGGCGGATTCCGCCTCTCACTGGGCACGGCTCATAAGTCGTCGACGGTGCCCGCCGTGTTCTCAATCTGCCGATACTGCTCCTCCAAGAACCGCAGCAGGTCATTGAAGGGCGGAATATAGGAGGCGCCGTCCCCGCCGTACCTCTAAAAATGTTTCCGAAGGTCGAGAGGCCGCACGATGTGGAGCAACAAAAAGGACCATTCGTCCACCGGTAAATTCAGCCGCCTCAACGCATTACAGGCCACCAAGACTGGATTCACGAGGTCCAGACGTAGTCTGGCCCGGTCACTAAGCAGCGGGAGGCTTAGAAGCTGCCTAACATATTCGTCCGCAATTCGCCGGACTCTAGGTCTGGCCGGTCTGGTAGGCGTCGTCCGACAATCTCAAGTGGCCGACGACGCCCAGGGCCTCCCCTCCAGTGAGGCCAGGAGGTACACCAGCTTCTGGATCGGTATCAAGTCCCTCCGGGCGTCGACTAGGCTGTCGGAGAACCTTGGCAGGTCCAGAGTTGGGAGTCGTCCCAACAGCTCCGGCTGAGTAGGCTGCTTCCGAGGGGACTCGGGCAGACCACTCATCCGAGCTTCACGCGCCTCCTCAGCATACCTGGCCCCAGCCTCGATCAAGTCGTCCGTGAGCGAAAAGAAGGCAAGAGTTCAGGACTCCCTTTTCCGCATCCGAGGCCTCGAGCTCAGCGTAAGCCTCCTCTACTACGGCCCCCGGGCCGCGACCTGCTCGAGCCGCTTCTCCAAACTATAGACCCTATCCGGTCGACCTATCAAAGCATGGGCGCTAACGGCCCAGCGCAGCTCCGCCTTCAGGCGACGCATCGGTAGCTTGTGCGATGGCATCACTACTAAATACAAATTAATACACGACACAAATACAAATCAAATTAACAAATAACAAATAACAAGCAATTACTATTAAATCAAGTTAAATACAAATTACATAGTCGGTCAACAAAAATGCCTCGCTGAAGCGACCGACCCTTCGGCTATTCAATCTACCTACCCGAAATACCCGACGCGTAGGTACCTAACCCTAACCAAACTACACTCCGGCTATATTACGGCCGGGCGATTGGAGAACCAATCAACCACGCTCTGCTTACCAAAAATGTTCACGCCCTGAGTTGCCCCGACCAAGGTCAACTATCCGGGACCCATGAGCGGAACAGTCGACGGTCAACAGAGGATGGGGCCCAAATGGCCTATGGATGAATGTTCTAAAACGGCTGCCTAATAAGCAAGCACAACTTACCGATCTCCATATATTTACTAGATCTACATATATTTACTAGATCGCAGGTATGGGCTAAGAGTAAAAGGTTTTTATCTAAAGGGAGAGAGACATTACGTATGGCAAATGTATCAAATTTGGTTTTGTCGATATTAATCGTTAGTAGATTCCCATTTAACCATTTAAGAACTCTATTTAATCCAGATTGTGCATAAGCAAAGGTATCTTTCCAATTATCGCCGCTAAAAACTAATGCTGTATCATCCGCAAAGGACAGAATACTCCCACTAGATACCTTCATTGAACACAAATCATTGATGTAAATCAAAAATAAGTTCGGGCACAATATACTGCCTTGGAGTATTCCGTACGTTATTGATTCTTCCTCGCTGGTGTGCTCTCCAATTTGAACACACTGTGTTCTACCTGTAAGGTAACTTTTAAACAGGTCTAACTGCAAATTCCTGACCCCAAGTCCCTCAAGCTTATTTATTAGAAGCGGAACAGAGACAGTGTCGAACGCCTTCGCTAAGTCCAGGAATATTGCTAGACACTTTTTACGTATTAGAATTATACGATCTGTGAGCTCGTGAACCGCATCATCTGTGGACCTACCTGCATGAAAACCATATTGTTGCTCCGAAAGGAGCTAGTTTGTTTCAAGGTAGTTCACAAGTCTTTTGTTGATCACGCGTTCCAGAATTTTTAATAGGGATGTTAAAATTGATATGGGTCGGTAATTGGAGACAATGCCTCTGTCACCACTTTTGTAAATTGGGCGAATAATACTTTTCTTAAAGGCACGAGGAAAGATGCCAGTAGAAAGACAGATGTTGCACAGGTATGTTATCGGGGGAACAAGTATATCTTTGTAGGTCTTTAGTAAGTCACTTGATATACCGTCCCATCCTGTAGTACAACATATGTACAATAAAATTATAATATTATATGTACAATAAAATTGATAGACTGAAATAGTGAAATGAAGGCAGAAGTTGTCAATGGTGACGTCCGCTGGAGTAATACCACATCGTGGGGCAGTATCGGACCAGGCCGCTGCCCGATAACCTTGGTTAAGTCAGGTTTCACATTTTACACACTACTACACACTACTTACATGCACCTCACCTGACTGGTACCAAGTGGTCAACCCTACCCCAGGAGTTCGGTAAGTTGTTCTAAAACGGCTGCCTAATAAGCAATTATTAGGCAGCCGTTTTAGAACATTCATCCATAGGCCATGCAACGAGTCAAATGCTATTGGATGCAACTCCAAATGCCCAAATCACCTCAAATCAAATCAAAATCTGGGCCTGAACAACTATATTAACTCGAATTTTATCTGTTTCAGATCATATATTTGGGCTGAGTTAAGTTTTTACCATGAGAATTTTGCTGATTGTTCTGTGAAGAATAACTCTCACGATAACATGTAAATCAATATTACGCGTGGAAATATTATCTGCAAAAGTAATAAAAAACAACAATAATAATATAAAGCGTATAATTTTTTTTTATCCAAAAAATAAAATTACATAACTATACCTATTTTTAGTTTTATTTTATCCCACATAAAGTACAACATAAAGTAAACTTGAGTAATTTTGGTGCAACCTCTCAAATGTATGGGAATTCACCCAATAGGTTTGTGAGGCTCGAGCCAAAATTACTCAAATAAACAAAAAGTTTAAAAGTTACAAAATACAAGGTTTGAAATTCCCGCTAAAATGTTTTATATGGGCGCCCACCGCAGCGCTTTAAGCGTACACTCACAAACACGTCTTTCCTTTTTTTAGTAAGAACACACTTAGCGAATGGTCATGTCATTTGTTACCGCGCCGCCACCAAATGCGACTACGCAATTTGTCGAAAGGTTTATCTAAGTGGTGAAACATATTACATGTTGAATAATTTGTGTGGACCTGTGGCGGCGCTGTCGTCGCGCCACAAGCGAAACACATCGAAGCCTAAATCGCGCTTACAAAGTTCCGAAGTTAAAACAGCATATATAGAATAGCTCCGAACTACCAATTGGAGCGTTGGCCACTCCCCGGGCAGAACACCTTGCCCGGCGGGAGATCTCCCCTTTTCCTTCCACCGGCTACACTGGTGACCCCGACGTGATATAAACACGCAACCAATAACCTTCGGAAACTACAACTTCATATCTTCGTCATCGTCCTCAAGTACCCCATTCATTCGCTCCCGAGCAGATATTGTCTGTAGTTTTCACATTCTGCAAGCCATCTAGCTTCACAAAGGTTCACCGCAGCACTGGAATAATAATGCTTCCTGTTCCTTCAAGCTACTATCTGCGCTACAGTGTTCGGCACGGCTCTGAGCCTTACTGCTCGCCTCTGCTTCACGGCACTTTCGCAGATTACTTGCCTTCTTCTCGACTCACCGCAGACTTACAAGGTAATTCCCTGGCACTTGCAAATTCGTTGACGTCTAGACTACACTATCGACCTCCGGTCTGAGCAGGGGGGTGATGTGGCGGCGCTGTCGTCGCGCCACAAGCGAAACACATCGAAGCCTAAATCGCGCTTACAAAGTTCCGAAGTTAAAATAGCATATATAGAATAGCTCCGAACTACCAATTGGAGCGTTGGCCACTCCCCGGGCAGTCTATGGGCCACAGACCTAATAATATTTAGGAATATAAATATGAATATTTTTAGTTTCTGCAAGACATAAAAAAATTGGCCCTAAATTTGCTGCTCCTAAAATCTGCCGCCCTACGTTCCAGCCTTTTTTTATAAAGGATCGAGTGACAAACGAGCACACAGTCCACCTGATGGTAAGTGGTTGCTGTGGCCCATAGACGTCTACATCTATCCTCGTTTGCGAATCAAAATGCAGATGCCTTATCACTCGTGAGGACTAAGATGGAATGCCTCTCATCCAGTAAAAAGGGTCTCCGGTTCTCTACACTCACCATACGAAACACAGCAATGTTAAGCTGCTAATTTACACTGGTATTCTGTGAGAGCGTGGTCCTTCCCCGGTCGGGCCGACCATTCATACTACAACTATACTACTAATATAGCTGCAGCATGGCTCTACCACGTACCACGTACCAGCCTACTCAGCCTGCTGGTAAATCGACCACTGCAGAGAGGCCATGGCGGCGCGCATAAATGCGACCTTAAGTCTCGTCTCCCAATGGGGTGATGACAATCTGGTCGCTTTCAACGCCACCAAAACGCAGGCCTGTCTGTTCTCCGTAAAACGCAGTTCGTTTAATCTGACTTCTACCTTTCCAAGCTACATCTGAAAAGGTTACTGATCATCTCGAGCTTCTCGGCATACAGTTGAGTGCTAACCTCAACTTTGGTGCCAACATTGAGTCGAAAGCAGAAACTGCGGTCAAAAAACTGGGTATTTTAAACAAAGTGAAGCGATACTTCATGCCTGGCCTGGATAGCTTCTAACTTTATACAAAGCTCAAGTCCGAACATGCATAGAATATTGTAGTCACGTTTGGGATGGCTCAGCAAATTATCAACTTGCCGCACTCGACTCAGTACAAAGCAGAGCCAAGTGGCTTATCGGCGACAAAAAGCTGGTGGAAACTAAGATTCACAGTCTAGCTCAGCGCCGCCAAGTTGCTTGTTTGTCGGTCCTCTACAGATTGTACTTCGGAGAGTTTGCCCATGAGTTTCATAAGCTTATACCACCATCTTCATTCTTCTATCGGAATACCAGACGTACTGCAAGTTAACATCCACACTTGGTTGATATTCCAAATATTCGTACTAAACGCTAAAAAGTCATCTTTCATAATGCGCACAGCCGAGAAGTGGAATGGCACTGCCGGCGTCTGCTTTTCCGAGTGCATATAACCTTAAACTCTTAAAGATGAGTGTTGTCTAACAGGCTTCTCCTGGGCAAAGTCGCTCCAACGTAGACGTCATCTTTGCCCTCGGGACAGACTGAGGTCAAGAGTGAGCCTAGTTTAATAATAAAAAAGAAAAAAAAGCTGGCCAAGTGCGTGTCGGGCCACGCACAATGTAGAGGTGGGTTCCGTAGTTGCCCGTCACAATACGTGGGCTTCTTTGATAATGAGCATGATAAATGAGTTCGCGGTATGACCGCTACAACGACTAAAAATGGGCGCAAATAGGAAGATTGTAATTGAAGGACTTATTTTCAAATCAGCCCTGAAGGAAGTGATATTCAAAAAGATTAAACTTTTCGATTTTCATAATAATAATACCCTATCTATCCCGCAAATGAATAAGTAAAACTAATAGTAGTAATGCATATTATAAGTCTAGTAGTAACCGCAGATTTGTGGGGGATTTCCGTCCAAGTGATTGCGTCCATACAAGATTTAATTGCACATCATCTTGCTATTATTTTTAATACTTGTGTCGATTCTGGTGTGTTTCCTGATTTAATGAAGTATACTAAAGTAATATCTTTACTTAAATCTGGTAGTACATTGGACCCCGCTAATTATAGACCTATTTCTGTACTACAACTCTCAGTAAAATTTTTGAAAAAATAATTTTGGATCAATTGTTATTTTTTTTTAATACAAATAAATTACTTCATAAAAACCAATTTGGTTTTACAAGGGTTCACTTCACACACACGATGTCTGACGCCAGTGTTGAGCGTATGAAATATATTTTTAATGCCTGGGAGAATTCACAAGATGCCTTAGGTATTTTCTGTGACCTTTCCAAGGCTTTCGATTGTGTTCATCATGAGACATTAATTAGGAAACTACAACATTACGGTGTAAAAACTTTGGCGCTCAGACTTATTACTTCATATTTCAGTAACAGAACTCAAAAAGTCGTGATCAATGGTAAAGGTTCCTCCTGATCTGTAGTATCAATGGGCGTTCCTCAGGCCTCAATTCTTGGCCCATTCCTGTTCTTAATCTATATTAATGACTTACCCTTATCTTGTAGGGGAAAATCACGATATAGTATTATTTGCTGACGATACCTCTTTAATTTTCAAACTCAAACGGCAGTGAATTAATTATGACGATGTAAATAATGCTCTATCGAAATTAGTACATTGGTTTAACGCCAACAATAAATTTACAATACCTAATATAAAACATTCGAAAACCAATGTGCTCTTAAATGGGGAGGAGTTGAGTCTTGTGGATACCACTGTATTTCTTGGTATTACTATTGACGCGAAACTTCAATGGGGCCCCCATATATCTAAATTAGCAAGCAGATTTAGTTCTGTAAGAAAGATTAGAATTCTCACAGATGTTGAGACAGCTAGGTTAGTGTATTTTAGTTACTTTCATAGCGTAATGTCTTATGGAATTTTGCTATGGGGTAATGTGACTGATATTGAAGCTATATTTGTTTTGCAAAAGAGAGCCGTACGGGCTATTTATAACCTAAATTGTAAAGAGACCCTTAGAGAAAAATTTAAAGAAATAAACATATTAACTTTGGCATCGCAATATATTTATGAAAATGTAATGTATGTACATAAAACTTAAATAGCTTTAATAAGAATAAGGATGTTCATACCATAAACACTAGGAACAAACATAAGCTTGTAATGCCAGTTACTAGACTCCACAGAATTAGTAATTCATTTATGGGGCAATGCATACGCTTTTACAACAAAATTCCAGAACATGTTCAAAGTTTGTCAATAAACAAGTTTAAAAGTTTTATTAAAGAAAAACTGTACAAAAAGGGTTATTATAATATCAAGAAATACATGAATGAAAATAACCCCTGGGAATAAGGTGATAGCCACCATGCTGGTTCTATGAAAAATCATTTAAAAATTGTATAAGCATTATTTTTGGTAATTGAAATATGTTTGAAAAAAAAGCCTCGCTAGGCTTCTTGCTGGTTCTTCCCAGGACAGAGGTATTTTTTTTATAGGACAAGGGTGACAAACGAACACACAATCCACCTGATGGTAAGTGGTTGCTGCGGCCCATAGACATCTACATCTATCCTCTATTAAAAATCAAAATGCAGATGCGTTGTCACCCGCGAGGACTAAGATGGAATGCCTCATTTCCAGTAAAAAGGGTCTCCGGTTCTCTACAGTCACCATACGAAACACAGCAGCGTAAAGCTGCTATATTACGTTGATATTCTGTGAGAGCGTGGTCCTTCCCCGGTCGAGCCGACCCATTCTTGCTACAACTATACTACTAATATAGCTGCAGCATGGCTCTACCACGTAAAAATTATTGGTATTTTCCCAACCAGTGGTAAATAAAAAATGACTTTCAAGAAGTATTATGTAATAAACAATATTGATTAAAAATCATTCTATTATATATAAAAATATTCTATTCTAGTAATTTTCTTCATAAAATGATTATTTTTAACGATTTACAATAAAATTACAAAGTTATTAAGGCAGCTAGTTTTAGGCATTGAGTTATATGTACCTACTACGTACTAGAGAAGTCATTCCGAACATTGACTACGTTCAACTGAACTGTAGTGCAATCCGTACAAACTAAATATTGCGTAAATTGAAGATTTGTGAATTCCATAAAATAATTATTATTAAATTTGTTTAGAAATATGTTTGTTTAGATTAAATTAAGATATTTTATATTAAATTCTAATATTTATTTTATATTAATATCTTATTTTATATCAGTCTTCGCGCATGCGCGACTACTACTCCCGCGCATGCGCGAAGACATACAGTAGGACACAATTTTTGTTTGGCATGGCTTCTCTAGTACGTAGTACATTATAACTCAATGGTTTTAGGTCATTTTCTATGGAGTTGTAACGAAATTTTTACTAATCCAAGTGCATTTTATAACTTGGTATTACTACTCGTTAACTTTTTAACTTTACTTAGATGTGATAATTTTCTTTAAACTTTATATATACTACTATTGTGTATACTTTTCACATTTTCAAAAATAGCGGTTTAATTGGTAGAGGGAGTACTCATGACTAATGAAAAATACCACTTTAAAGCTAAATATTTCGCAAACGGACTCCTGAATCGAAAAGATGTTGTTATACACCCCCAATAGTTTTGAAAGACCTATCCAACGACACCGTCCATGATGGAATAGACGGGTAAAAAAAATCATCCTCCATTTACTTATATAGAAAGAACCCAAAATAAAAATGTTATTTAAGATTTTATTTCACAGTTTGCTAGGCATGATTAATATTTATACCTATGTAAAGTTATAGATTTGTAACACTTACGGTCTCTGAGCAAAACCACGGACGGACGGACGGACGTACGGACGGACATGGCGAATCTATAAGGGTTTCTTGTTGTGTAACTACGGAACCCTGAAAAGGAGGCGATAGTGATAAGTTTAATATATAGGATGTAGTTGGACGGGCATTAGGTATCGTGTCATCAAGACGTAAAATCAATACCTAAACAGACGACCGCTCAGACCCGTCCAACTACATCTTATATTAGGCTTATCACTATCGCCTCCTTTTTTCTTTCTTTTTATTAAACTAGGCTCACTCTTGACCTCCATCTAACCCGAAAGATGAGGTCTACGATGAAGTGAGTTTCCCCAGGAGAAGCCTGTTAATAGGAGACTTCAATGCAAAATTAGGCACGAGAGAGAACGGTGATCCGAAGGTAGAGAAATTCAATATAGGGCAACTGAACCCAAAGGACCAGCAGCTGGCGGGCTTCATGGGGAAAGAGGGACTCTATATGATAAACATACACAATTATATAATTAATAGAATCAGGCGTTACTTTGCGGAAATCCATTATAACACTGACATTGTCATTATATATAAGACATTGTCTTAGTGGTTAGCCACCGTAGAGTCTATATCACCTGAGGATGCCTGGTCTAGAGGCGAAACACGTGTCGTATTATCGTCAGTGGTGTGTCTTGCCTAGTGTAGTGGTGTTGAGAGTAGCGGTGCTGGGATTAGTGGTGACGGGGATAGTGCACGCAATTGAGGGAGGGCGGGAGGTGCTCTTCATACTAGGTAAGACACATCATTTTATTTTATAACGCGGATATTTGCGAAGTAAATTTTTCTAAAAGCTTTTTTATACACAAATATTGTTTTAAAAGAATAATTTTAGAATGATATGTCGTTAATAATAGAAATAGTAGTAGAAGAACCGTGGTAGAGCAAGAGCTAAGTGCTCGTTGTAAATTTCACTGAAAGTGAGCAACCCGGGTTCGATTCCTGCCGGCACCTGAAACTGTTAATTACAACCAACACCACCAACTGAAATTGTTAATTACAATTTGAAGCTCTTATTTATTTCGTGGTTGTCGTTGAAGGAAAACATCTTGTTGATGATTCATGCAACCTGCATGAATCAATCTGCATCAAAAGTCTCGGAGACATGTGAAGTCCGCCAATAAGCATTGTAGCTGTGCGGTGGATATTCCTTGCTTTTTTCAGAAATTAGAAGAGGTCAGGGACAGTCCAGGAGTGAGAAGTTATTATAGGCTCAAAATTTTATTTTCTTTTGTAATAAAAGTACTATAATATTTTATTTTTAATGAAACATTATGTAATAAGTAATATCAATTATTGCAGCTTTATTTAACTGTTCATAAAATATGTTTTCGTTGTTTAATATCAAGATATCTTTATATGTACATATTATCGCTTGTTATGCACAAGTTTTTTAAAATTTCTGATGGCGATGGAATACTTTTATCGTCTGGCATAGAATCAATTAGATCTTCGATATTCGATTCAAATATTTGATATTTTTGCCTATCATTTGTATTATCTGTAATTTGTTCAAAAGAATTGGAATTTTGAGTATTTTCATGATTATTTTCCTTAAAAACTTCTGCAATTATTGTAAAACTGTCGGATTCCATGTCCTCTAGAGATAATTTTGCTCCAGTACGAACTAGTTCTGCATTTGCTTCGGAAATTTCGAGGTAATTAATATTTTTATTCTCTTCATGTTTCGAAACGGTCTCATTCGAACTACCATATTTCTTTTTCAATTTTTCCACGAGATCGCCAGTCTGTCGAATAACAGTTCCAGGAGGTTGAGCTTGACATTTATGAGTTCTTTGAGAAACCTGAAGCAAACAGTACAATGAAATAAAATGACAGAGGAGCTAATAGTCCACTTGAAGATATAGGTTACTTCATTGCAAAGTAAATGTGTGCGACGCATCCAGATGATTTTAATGCGAGTAACCAAAGTAAGCAAACAAAAAGGGCTACAGATATATTCTTATTCTCTATTATCTAATGTCTCAATGACTTTAGACATTCGCTCTCCTTGTCTATATAGAAGAAAAGGCAAATGAGCGTACGGCTCACCTGATGGTAAGTGATCATCGCTGCTCATAAACATCTGCAACACCAGAGAAATTATAAGTGCGCTGCCGGCCTTTTAGAAAGAACGTGGTAGAGCCATGCTGCATCTATATTATGGTTGTAACACGAATGGGTCAGATCGACTTAAAGAACCATGCTCTCTCAAAATACTAGTGTGAAATTTTAGCTTAACACTGCTATATATCGTATGTGTGTATAGAAAACCAGAGACCACTTTGATGAAAATAAGGCGTTCTATCATATACCTCAGGGGTGACAACGCATTCTGCATTGGGGACAAAACTAAAACTTTGCTAAATAATAGGTACGCGAAAAGACAAAGAAAGTCGGTCCTCCGTGAGAAACATCGAAGGGATATTGAATAAATTTCAGTATAAAATATATTAGAGAAGGCAACGATTCCATGATGATAATTTACCAGTTACTTGGCTAATTCAACACGGCATTGTTTTGTGACAAAGATCCAAAGCATAGGCGCAGCAAACAGCGTCTTAGAGAACCTTTACTAGGTGTTTTTGAAAGAAGTGGCTCGCAAATAGTCCGTATTCGAAATTGTTAAATATTACAACGTATTTGTAGAATGTTTTATATATATTTTTATACAAGTGTGATAAGCGTAATCCACCTGGTTATCAGTATACTTGGTATTCTGTGAGAGCGTAGTCGTTCTACAGTTTAACCGACTCGTTCGTACTGGAATCATAATACAGCAGCTGCGTCGCTCTGCCACGTATAATAATCTAATTGTACGTTAGAGTCTATAATGGTAATAACAAAATATTTAAAGTGCTGAAAAGTTGTTGCACATAGACTCGGTCTGCAGTGGCAATTTTGCCGTAACCGCGCTGTAGCCGCGTAAACTACTAGTACTTACACAGTGTCGCGGTTGCACTGGCAGCCTACATCATCCCATCCCCCCAGCCCCATCATGATCGAAAATAAGGCGGAAAATTTTTACTATTACTTTTATCAGAGCTTTCAGAAGGTGATAGAAAATTTAAACTTAGTAAACTATTATAGTTTGTT
This sequence comes from Parnassius glacialis, assembly GCA_033319125.1. Taxonomy (NCBI): domain Eukaryota; kingdom Metazoa; phylum Arthropoda; class Insecta; order Lepidoptera; family Papilionidae; genus Parnassius; species Parnassius glacialis. The sequence continues at coordinate 39,176,089 of JAVANC010000001.1, read as the reverse complement.
AATATTTTTATATTCACAGCCGTATAATATTTAATTAATAATTTTTATTTTACAAAAAATCGCTTACTTTATACCGAAAACTTTTTTCACAAGCTGTACATTTGTAAGGCATTGCTCCAGTGTGTATCCTTCGATGAACTAAATAAGATACTCTCTGGCGAAAACATTTTCCTGCAAGAAAAATGTATTAAATTTAAATATAATGTATTTAAACATTTTAAAATTGATAATTATTGCAACGAATGATTTTACTTTTCATTGTGTGATAATATGAGCATCAAATTGAATATGTTTTTAATTTTTAATAGGTAATTTAACTAAGCGCAGAATTTTCAGAATTAAATTAATGATCATTACAAACATGCTCAATATTTTGTAGAAATTAGCTGCAGGGCTATGTTATCTTTTCATTTCCCGCAGTGGGTTCGATTCTCGAAATGGAAAATTGTTTGTTATAGTATTATTATATTATACGTACAAGTTTGGATGTTTGTTATAGTCACACATTCCTAAACAAATTTGAATAAAATTTGGCAAAGACAGATCATAATATGATATGATCTATCTGTGTCAAATTTATATTTTTTTGTTTACACATGTACACTCTTAAACACATAATATGAATACATACACATAATATGCTCAGAGTATAAAATAAATTAAAAAAAAGAGAAACGCAAGTTTGATTCTGAACCAAAGAAACTAATAAGTAGTTGATATTTTAATTATATATAGTGATTTAGCAAGGCCACGAGCTGAAAGAAAGCTAAACGAAATCATCGTTTAATCATCGTAAAAAAAAACGTGCATATGCATTGCGACGCACTGGTGTATTTAATTAACTACGTATTGTGCTCGCGTATTTATCTATTTAAGAGGGTCGAGCCAACTACAATTCTGCGGTTTTGCCTCTGTTTCGGTTCTCCAAAGGACGTTATCCGAAGGACTCATAACTCTGTAAATAAAATGTTCCTCTGTTTTTAAGCAATGTGTAATATGCTATATTGTAACAATTTAGAGATGATGGCAGGAGACTCGATCACCCGATGGTATGAATTTTTGTCAGGAGGCACCTGACCACAGAACGCAATTACTCTCTACCGAGCACCTGACAAAAATTAGTCATTAAGATCAATTACCAAAAGCCACGAGGTTGATGCAAAACTTTTCTTAAATTTTATAAATTACAGGGTCATTGACAAAAAACTTTTTCTCTTTTAAATTAAGTTATACATAAAATTAATAAGTGCTTCATAATAATAATAATAATAGAAAATCTAACCTCATTTATCAAATAACTAGCTTTTCGCCCCGCTGTGTAACTGTGTTATCCGCGTCCACAGAACACAATTACTCTCTACCAAGAGTCCGCGTCCAAGTTGTAATGTCCATAAAGTCATGGTTTTTATTTTATTTTTTTAAGTTTATTGTAAAATTTATGTACTTAATAAGGTTAGTAATAAGGTTGTATGGAAGAAATTGCTTCCAGAGTGATAAAACCGCTTATTCTATCTTTGTTTATTCATTTTATTTTTGTTTCAATGTACATTGGTGTACAATAAAAACTATATTGATATATTAATTGAAACCCTTCATACTTAATAGATTTTGTTCCCAATTTTCCTCTTAGGAATGGAGTAAGTATCAAAAATCCTTAAGCACGTGTTACTAAGTTTCTTATCGGAAGCTTATAAGTGTCATCAAAGATACTCGTATAATAAAAATATGTAGATAAATGTATAGATAATCAAATTTAAAAATTGGAGTTAATACAAAACATTCGGTAATTAAGATAAAATTATTGTGGGAGATGTTCTGCAAACTAGGAAAAAAAACACACAATTTAAAAATTGAAAGGGGCTCCCCTACCAGAAGCGTGTATTACGATGGTACGGAATCCTTCATGCGCGAGTTCGACTCGCACTTAACAGGTTTTTTTTTCACTCGAATCTTAGCTTGTTAATTTAATAAAATTTAAGTGTCTGTCCGTAATATCCAAATACCTGCGTTTTATTGAGCTGAGGGGGCTATGCAAATCAATTTTTAAAATTTTTGTCTGTTTGTTTGTGTGTCTATATGTCGGCATATCTGTCTGTCTGTATGCCTATCTGTCTGTCTGTTTATCTGTATGACCATCTGTCTGTCTGGGCTAATCTTAGGAATGGCTGAATCGATTCTAATGAAATTTCACGAACACCACGGCATAAATAACAGCATAGTGTTTAATCTTAGAGTATACATAAATAAGCTATATGACATACACAGCTAAGGTTTAAATATACCTAATGATTATCCGCAAGGTAACGCCAAAGACCAGTTCGTTTCAAAGACCAGTAAATTCAAATTTATTTAATGTTATATTAATTAAATCGATAATAATAAATAGCGATAACTAAACTAACCTAACTTATTAAATAACTATTAAATTTAAAAATCAGTCCACGACATCGCACTGACCACAAGCCTTTGCTTCCGTTACCACAAAATGAACAAAATGATTAATTAACAAATTATCAAATGTGTTATATTTAGTCATTATTATCAGTTATATATGATGCATTTTATTTAAATAAAAAGTAACTAAAAATAATATTTTGTAACGGCTGTAAATCAGTAATTATGGACAGATTTCTTGACCCTGAATTATCACTTATTAATAATAATTATAGCTCATACAAACACTTATTCCGTGAGGAATTCGAATTCGCGGTCCCGAGGCATCGCAGCTACATGCTTAGCCACTATGCTGCGAACCCGTCTCAAACTAAAAATTATATTTTAATATGTAATTATAGTAATAAAGCGCTCATACCACATGTTTCACAGGAAAACGGCTTTTCCCCGGTATGTATCCGCTGATGATTATGTAAAGTGGATAATTCTTTAAAAGCCCGACCGCAATAGTTGCATATGTGGGGTTTATCGTCGTTGTGATAGAGAAGGTGCTTATGGTAAGACTGTTGAAATGTAAAAGTTTTATTGCATTGACTACATGCATACGGCGTTTCTCCTGAAAAATGAATAATAAAGCTATTAAAATCTAGGAAGCAAACAAAATTTTTATTTATTTTAATTAAATGTTTATCGCTCATCGCCATAATCAATATAACAAAGCCTCGAAGCGCAATGATTAATGGCTCTGGTTAAAGGTAAGTCGTAAGTGAATGTTGATGATACTTCAACCCGCAAAGCGTAAACCTAACGTTAACATATATTTGTCGCGCATTTCACATAAAACAATGATTTAGGCATTCGGTTAGTAATATTACCTCAAATGAACACCAATATTTTTAACCTGTATGAAGTCGCTTGTGTTTCTTTAAAAAATATTTTGTTGTGAAACTTTTACGACAAACATCGCACTGCCATTGTTTCCCATCCCTTTTCTCAGGGGTTAAAGGTTTGTCTTGTAATATATCCTTAGTATTATTTTCACTGCTGTTATTCGTGTTATCGGTCTTATGTATGGAGGAAAATCCATAATGGGCTACTCTCAAATGTACCATTAAAGAACCCCTCATTTTAAAATTTTTCGGACATAAGTGACAATAATATCTCGCGTATTTGTTCTCCGAATGATCATCTACGTTGTGAATTAAACATTCATGTTTTCTTAAAATATCAGAATCGAGAAACTGCAATCCGCAAATATCACATTTATTATCGGTCTGGATAAGTGCTGCTTTTGTTTTTACAGTTGGTATGTATAATGAATTATTACTCTGCACGCATCCGTTGGTAGATCCTTTAGAAATATCTATAACAGGCACAGTATTCAAAGCTATCACAGGGAGTTTTGGGTATATTTTGACGAATTTCACTGGTGCCATAGCTGTCGGTGCTTTATTTTTAGTCGCCGCCGTTCTGGTTTTCTTTTGGTCCGTTGCAATTGATGCTTGATTTACTTGTCTTATTCCAGGTTTTGTTTTAGTACTTTCGAAATTTTCCGATGGCTTTTCTGATGATATTAACTGGATGTGACTAAACAAATGTATAGTGAATTTATCTAACCCTGTTATTGATTCATGACATATTGGGCACATAATATTGTTGGTTGAAACATATATCAATCTATCTTTTAATGCTTGTGCCGATTCGAAAACACCAGTATGTAAACATATTGGACACGGTAAAGATACTAATTGAGCACTCATTGTATTTAAAATTTAAAAAAAAAAATCACTAAATTCAGTGTAAGCAGTATGCGGCTGCGATAGCGCGAAACTGAAACATCTGTAAGTTATTTTTAGAGTACCGCGCGCATTCTTTTGGCCGTATTTCAAGAAAATTAAATTCATAAATTATGTGCAAACACTAGACGTAGAAATTATGAATAATCTTAGTTTTCTAATGTTTTTAATTCTTATACAAATAAATAAAACAATGTAAAATTTATTTTAATTTTATGTTTAAACTTTACTCTCAGACTAGAATATATAATTTTTTTTATAGGATAGGGTGACAAACGAGCACACAGTCGACCTGATGGTAAGTGGTTGCTGGTTCCTGTGGCCCATAGACATCTACTTCTATCCTCGTTTGCGAATCAAAATGCAGATGGAATACCTTTTTTCCAGTAAAAAGGGTTAAGCTGCTATTTTATGCTGGTATTCTGTGAAAGCGTGGTCCTTCCCCGGTAGAGCCGACCCATTCGTGCTACACCTATACTATTAATATAGCTGAAGCATGGCTCTACCACGTACAAAAACGTGATTTTACATATACTTATAAATTGAACAAAGAAAAAAAACGTGTTCCGTGCAAGATTATAACCCGCAGCCCTAAAGTCCGCAAATCAATTCTAAGCCACTTTGCCACTGCACCGCCAAATATATAATAATAATACCGTTATTTCCTTTATTAATTAACATTTTTTCAACCTAGGAATCCGACTGGGTAGACACCACACTTTATCTATTTTTACCGTCAAATAAAAAAAATATAATACCTAGTGTGTGCACTGTTGGGACACCCAGTCTGAATGGTATAGAGCGCCAGTACAATTACAGGTTATGAGGTGATTTCATAATCCTCAGAGGTGACAACGAATCTGTGAAGCCTCCTTAACATAATGTCATTTCGTTCACCACTCCAATGTTATAGATAATAATCTTCTATCCTTCTATTTTTACTATAATAAAACTCAAACACGACATCTGTCTGAACACGTATCACGCAAAAACCTGTGAACCGATTTGGATGGGACTTTCACTGTTAGATAGCTGATGTTATAAGGAGTAACTTAAGCTACATTTATTTTAGAAAAAGAATGAGAGTACCGCGCAAAAAATTAAAACCCATGAAATCCAATCGCAATAAATTCGCGGGGAACAGCTAGTAATAAATAGGAATAAATATATATAAAATGGATTAAAGTTCATATTAAAAAGTCCATCTCTTTCAAATAGGTAAACCTATGTTCGTTCAAAATAAAATTATAGAAAAGAAATATAAGGCATATTTTTTTTTATAGGATAAGGGTGACAAACGAGCACACAGTCCACCTGATGGTAAGTGGTTGCTGCGGCCCATAGACATCTACATCTATCCTCTGTTACGAATCAAAATGCAGATGCGTTTTCACCCGTGAGGACTAGGATGGAATGCCTCATTTCCAGTAAAAAGGGCCTCCGGCCACCTGCACTCACCAAGCGAAACGCAGAGGTAAACCTCTACTTCATGCTGGTATTCTGTGAGGTCGTGGTACCACCCCGCTTCGAGCCGACCCATCCATGCGACAGCAAAAGCTGCCGCCTTTTTTTTTTTTTTTTTTTTTGCGGATGGAAAATCATCTAATGACGCCTTTCGCTGTGGGTGGAGCGGAAGGGAGTGTCAGACTTTTACTGACTAAAAACCATCCGTGTTCCTTCAGTGCCCTTACGTTCCGGAGCCGCGGTATCTCTTTCGAACAGCCCGCATCCCCGGCAGGCGTCGGCCCTTGCGGGCCCCTTCACGCTGCTGACAGCTCTTTGAGGCGCGCGTGGAACAAAACGCGCCGTCGACACGGCCTGTCGTCGTTAGACGGACGGACGGCGAGCTACCCATTGCTCGCCGTCCACAGGCCCGCGCCTACGGTGGCCGGGGGCCACGACGTAGCCCCCGACGCCCGGGGCGTCTCCCGCGGCGGCCGGGAAGGAAAGCTGTTGCTCTTTCCTTCTCCCGCTCCGCCACCTCCTTCGCTAGCATCACTGCTTCGCAGAAGGTGGTGACGGCATCCCATTCCGTCTCGCTCCGGACCATGGCTTCGACCAGGGCCGGACGCGAGAGGTCGCCGCCGCCTATCGCCGCTACGAGGACGCGGCGGTGCTCCGCCCAAGCAGGGCACACCTCCACGGTGTGCTCCACCGTGTCCTCCGGTCGATCCTCGCAGTGGGAGCACCCGGGCGTTTCCTCCCGCCCGATTCGGTGCAGGAACCTCCCGAACACACCGTGTCCGGTGAGGACCTGCGTCAGGCGGAAGGTGAGGACGCCGTGGCGTCTCTCAAGTCACTCCTCAAAGAGGGGTCTTATCGCCGCTATAGTGGCGTGCCCAGCACGGGGTTGCGACAGTCGCTCTCTCCATGTCGCCATGAGATCATGCCGGAAGTCTGTCCGCTGCGCGACAACTTGCCGCGGCAGCGGGGTTTCCCCCCGGCATAGTGCCTCCGCGCGCCATTCGTGCAGGCGCGCGAGGACCATCGCCTCCAGATCCCATGGCGGCAATCCGGCAAGGAGGCTCGCCGCCTCGCGGGAGATCGTGCGGTAGCCGTGAACCATCTTTACGGCAACCACCCTTTGGGGCGCGTTTAGGTGGTGGACGGCAAGCCGCGCCAAACCACGCGCCCACACCGGGGCCCCGTAAAGGGCCATGGACCTCACGATCCCCGCGTAGAGCCTCCGGCAGGAGGCGTTTGGCCCCCCCAGGTTTGGCAGGAGCCGCCTGAAGGCAGCCCCGGTCCGTTCCAGTTTGGGAGCCAAACGTCGGAAGTGCTCAACGAAGTTCCATCGGCCGTCGAGGACGAGTCCTAGGTACTTCAACGTCGACTCGACGCCGATGGATACCCCTCCTACCATCACTGAGGATCCCGGTGGTGGCCTGTTCCGAGGACCATGGAAGTGCATGGCCTCGGACTTGTGCAGAGCCACCTCGAGACCCAGTTGCCGGATCCTCTCAACGACTATCGCAACCCCGCGTGTCATAGTTTCCGCCGCCGCCTCGTACGACCCCCCTTGTGCCAGTACCAGCGTGTCGTCAGCGTAGCAAACTACGCTGACGCCGGTAGGGAGGTCGGCGCGCAGCACCCAGTCGTAACCGATGTTCCACAGGGGCGGCCCCAGAACCGAACCCTGTGGGACACCGCACGACATCTCTCGCCGGTTCCACTCACCGTTGCGACCGGGGTAGATGACGGCCCTGTCCGTCAGATAGTCCCCGACTATACGACGGAGATAGGTCGGCACCCGGTGATACCGGAGTGCCTCCCTAATGCAGCTCCAGGGCATGGAGTTGAAGGCGTTGGCGATGTCGAGAGACACCGCCAAGACAACCCCCCCCCCCTGGCCACTGCATCCCCCGTCGTGAGGGCTCTCACGCGCATGATGGCGTCCACCGTAGAGCGCCTCTTGCGGAAACCAAACTGGTGTTCCGCAAGATCCGGCCCCGTCCCCGCAAGGTGCTCGGCGAGGCGGTTTGCAATTACTCTTTCAAAGAGCTTGCCCACCTCGTCGAGCAGCACCACGGGCCGGTATGCGGACGGAGAGTCCGCAGGGCGCCCCGGCTTCCAAATGAGGACCAGCTTCCCCGTCTTCCAACGAAGCGGGAATTGGCCTCTCTCCAAGCATGCGCTTAGGAGCCCCTCCAGTCGGGGCCCGAGAGCCTCCGAGGCCAGGACCCAGGCTTTGCCAGGCAAGCCATCGGGTCCTGGGGCGGTATTCCTGGCCTTGAGCCTACGTACCGCCACTCTCAGGTCTACCCCGGTCCCTTCCGGGATGTCGTCATCGTCGTCCTGGTGGTCCGCTTCCGGCACCGCAGGTGGCGGAGCCATAGGCGGGGGCGGATGTTCCGCTCGCGCAGGGAACAGAGCGCTCACCACGTCCTCCACGAGCTGAGGCCGGAGACTCTGCGTCAGCGGGGGGGCCCAGGTGCGGAGTTTATCCCGCACCATCTTGTAAGGGCGCCCCCACGGATCTCTGTCGAGAGTCTCCAGCATCTCCTCACGGGCCCGATCCCGGGCCCGCATGACAGCCTCCCGGAGGGCGGTCTTCGCCGCTCTGTATCCCTCGTACAGCTCCGCCTCAATGGCTGCCGCATTCGGCGGACGAATGCGGAGCCTGCGATGCCTAGCGTACAGGTGCCGCGCGGCGACACAAGCCTCGCGCAGACACGTCAGCTCACGCGACCACCAATACACCTGACGCCGGGCGCTTCCTGGCCGGACGCGGGGCATTGCCACGTCACATATCTCGGACATGGCCTCCTGGAACCACCCTGCCTCATCATTGACGTCGGCAGGCCTATCCGGTGATGACACCCAGGCCTGCACGATCGAGGCTTCCAGGAGGAGCTCCCGGTCCAGCTGCTTCAGCGCCCAACGCGGACCACTCGGGGCCTGTTGGACTGGCGCGCTCGAGGGCTGGGTGGAGACGTCAAACCGGATGTACCGGTGGTCGGAGTAGGTCTCCACCCCCTCCATGACTCGCCAGTCAATGGCACGCGGCGACAGAGCGGGGCTAGCGAACGAAATGTCCACCACCGACTCGCCCCGCATCCGCACACACGTGGGGACAGAACCCCGATTTAGGACGACCAGGCCTGTCTCCAGAGCCCAGTCTTCCACCATCCTACCCCGCACATCTGTACGACGAGAACCCCAAGCCAAGTTCTTGGCATTGAAGTCCCCGAGGACAAGTACGGGGAGGGGATAGCTTCCGACGACGACTGCTCTCAGCTCTGCAAGAGAGTTATGGAGCTCGGCGAGAGATCGGTTCGGGGAGAAGTACACCCCCACAACGACGAACTCCCCGAACCGTGCTGCTACGCACCCCTGACCCCTCCTGACACCTTCAAGGGTCGGGGTACCGGCGGCGGCCGAAGAAATGATGGCCACTGAGCCGTTAAGGTCCGCCACCCAGTCATCCCTAGGCCAGACAAAATACGGCTCAGCGACCACAGCGATGTTAATCTGATCTATCAAATCTCTGAAATCTGATGAATCAAAGGATCTGTTGCTCCAGAGCATGGCGCAGTGGTTGATATTCGCCTGGAGGAAGCTTAATGGGGCCGTTATAGGCATTCCATTTCAGCTTCCTCCACGGGGCGCCCCTCTGCGGGCGTCGGTGTCGCGGCGGTGGCGGCGGCAACAGTGACAGCGGCGGCGGCGGCAGTTGCGGCTGCGGCGGTGGCCATAGAGGCGGTGGCGGCGGAGGAGGGCCCTCCCCTACCCGCGGCCTTGGCCTTGGCGGGTGGCACGCAGGCCCTGCTTCCGGCCCAGTGATCGGCTGGCTTGCCGGTCGCCGCACATGCATCACAGTGCGGCGTGGCGCAGCAGGTCGCCGATTTGTGTCCGGGCTGACAGCAGCGGAAGCAAAGGCCACTGCGGTCAACCTCCGAGGCGCATTTCACTGACACGTGATGTCCCACGAGACAGCGGTAGCACCTCAGAGGTCTGGGCTCCAGCAGCTTAACCTGCGCTGAGACCCAGCCCACCAGAAGCCTTCGACCCTCCACTATGGCTTTGGCCGCCGTAACAGGGCAGCACACCGTGGCGGCATGCATACCCTGTTGGTCCGGGCGTATAGCGCCTGACCTGACCTGGTCAGTAGTGCACCCCCCGGACCTGGCGACGGCGGCCACCAACTCCTCCTCCGATACCGAGTCGTCCAGACCCATGATGCGCAGGTCTGCGCATCTGACGGGCCTGGACACTCGGGCCTCGTCCGCGTCCAGGGACGCTCTGAGCTTCGCAGCCAGAGCGTCCGCGGTCGCGCCACTGGAGTCCCCGGGGATCTTCAGCATACGGGCCCCCGTCTGGGTGACTTTGAGCCGGAGGCCCCCGGTGATCCCGAGCTCCTCGAGATCCACCGCCTCTTTCGCCTTCGCGAGCAGATCGCGGTAGGTAACGCCCTTCTTTTCCGCGTCCGGCTGTAGTGTAATCACTACAGCTGCGGTCTTCGGGGCGCGGAGCCTAGCCGCGATCTTGCGCGCCCTGAACTGGCGCTGCCGCTCCTGCTCTTTGGCCTTTTTGGCTGCCTTCTTCCCCTTCTTTTTATCCCCGGCCACCTGCCAACCGGCTTCAGCCGCGGGAGGTGTAGGGAGCCGGGGGGGCGGCGGCGGCGGCGGCAGCTGGCTTGCCGCTGGCGCTGGCACATTCGCCGCAGGCACTGGGGCTGGCGCAGCCACCCCCTGTGCTGCCGCCTTGCCCTTTTTCGCCTTCGCCTTGCCTCTCTTTCCCGTCGCCGGCTTAGCCGGAGCCGGTTCAGCCGGTACCGGTTTTGCCGGAGCCGGCTTTTCAGGGGAGGGAGGGGCAACTGCAGCCCCGCCCGAGGGCTGGCTGGACGGCCCCGGCCTGGATGCGGCGGCTGTGGCCGCCGCGTACGAGACCGTTGCCGGCCTCGCCGCCGTCTTGTTTGCCCCTAGGGGGGGGCGCAGGACGATGCCCTCCAGCACGGAGAACCGGTGCTGGAAGGCAGCCAGCTCCTGCCGGACCAGGTTCAGAACCTGGTTCTCCACCGGCACGGGCTGGCTTGGGCGCTGCGTCTGGGGCGCCGCGCGACAGGCAGGCTCACGTAGACTGGCCAGGTCTGCGCGGAGCTTCTCGTTCTCCTTCTGGAGAGTCTCCATTGCGGACGTCAGGCGGGCTACGTCCGCCCGCAGCTTCGCTACCTCGTTCTCATTAGGCTCGGCCCCAACAAAGTTGGCCTCCGCAGCCGCCATGATGGAGGCGGAGGCCGCGGGAATGGCCTTTAACTTTGAGGAGGCCTTTTGTTTGTGGGCCACGACCTTGATCGCGGCCTCCACCTCCTTTACGAATCTGGCCTTACGCTCCACCTCGGAGCCGCCAGTCGCATCCGTCTCTTCACCTGATACCCGAGCCGTATCGCCCGGGTGGCGCCCCTCCTCGGCATGCTTTGCCGCTTGTTCGGCCCTCTGATTGTCAGAGGGCCCCCTCCCCTTGCCTCTTAGCCCGCCCCGCCTGTTGGTGGGGATTTTCCGGGCCGAAGCCTCCTCTTCACCGGCTGACGACCCCTGGTCGCCATCCCGCCTGGACCGCTTGCGGAAGAACTTACTGGTCTCCGCGGTCCCAGGCTCCACGCGTCGGGAGCTCTCTGAGCCTCCCACGCTGCTCGATGCGGCGTCGGACTCTGTCCCCGCATCGCTCCTCCTCTCCTCTACGTTGCCGTTGCCGGCGGTATTGGTTTTTTTGTTTTCTTTTTCCATTTTTGTACCCACGAGTATGGGAGTAATTAAAAGTCCACCTTGGCAGTGACCCCTTACCAAGGTAAGCAGATTTAGAGGATTTATTACTCGCCAGGGGGTCTGCAGGTACCCTGGCGAGGAGCGCACTATCGACTGATTTGTTCATAGAACCCCGTCAGCCATCCATCCCCTCGCGGTGCGTCGCCGCTTGAGATTCGGAGTAACTTTTTATAGAGGTTTTCTCCCTCGCGGTCCGGGCGGTTAAGCCAAGACCCTCGGTCCCTATCAAAGCCGCGAGACATGATCCACGACACTTCGATGGGATTACGAGACCGGCGGTGACAGCAAAGGATGGATCCTTCACTGTCTGCCCGGAGGCAGGGTAAGTGCACACCGAGCCCGCCCTCACTCCTCTGCTATGCCCTCTGCTGATCAGAGGGTCACGCAGAGGAACGCACCGTTGGTCCGAGACGGACCCCACCCATGTCAGAATAATTAGCCGCGGCAGTAACATTCCCCAAGGAATAAGAATTTCTTCTCATTTCTCGAGGAAGATTACTGCCGCGCCCAGGGTGCACCGGCCCAGTAGCTGCTCTTCCCTCCAGACGTATCGAGAGGGACCCGCAATTACCAGGCACACGTGGAGGACTTCTGACTTCGCACCCCAAAAGCTGCCGCCTGGAAACCACTGTTAAAAATAAATAATTGTTCTGTACGATATGTTTTTATTAGTATTAATTTTATTTATGGGATACATACATAATAAAATATTGTAAATAGAATAAACAATAGTTTAAAATATTATAAACTATTCTTTATTCTATTTATATAACTGTTTACGTCATGTCAATGCTTCAGCAAAATTCACTAATCATTTTGGGATAATTCAACTTTAAAAAAAAGTGAAAACTGAGTTCAAAGAACTAAAAAGAATATGATCATAGAAATTGGTTGACGTGATAAAGAATTATTCGCTTATATTTTATTCATATGCCTTTGAAAATTGAAGAGATTGACGATGCTCTCATAGATCCCATCATCAAATCTTGTTCACAGTTGTTGTATATGGTGGTCCGCTGAGGTCTTTCTAACCAGAAAAAAACAACATTGAAATCGGACATCGTGGTAAAAAATTATCGCTGAACATATAAAAATAATCCAACGAATTTAGAACTAAATAAGAATGAGAACGAAACTGGAAATAAGTACGCACGTTATCAACAATATGTTACTCCCTCCGATTGATTGTTTTGTTTTATTCATGAGATATCCAGAATACAACTTGATGTGATGTCCTCCAAATCGACCGGAGCGAGTACAAGACCAACGGCATCCACGTACTTTTCGAGGCACGGGGGTAAAGAAACTTCCAACCAAAACAACTTCCAACTTCCTAACTTCTAACTAATCTATTATTTATTCTGTGCTAGTACTGAGAATTATATGAAAGAAAAAACCAATAACTAATTTTTCTACCGACTTCAAAAAGGAGACGGTACTCATTTCGACGGTATGTCTTTTATTCTTTTTTTATGTGTGTTAACTCATAACTTTTTTCTGGGTGAACCGATTTCAATGATTCTATTTTTTATTTGAAAGCTGGTACTTCTCACGTGGTCCCATATAAATTTGATCAAGGTCTGACCAATAGTTTTTAAGTTATACTTAATAATTTATATTGAATTCGGTTGTACAAAATTTTTAATTTAAAATGATAGGTTGACCAAAAAGTTTTTGGAAACGCAAATAAACTCAAAAGGATAAGTATAATAATTAAATTATAGTATTTATTTTTCAACATTTTTTTTAACTTATTATAAGCCAGTGTTTGACCACAATCCCACCTGGTGGTAAGTGGTGATGTAACCTTAGATGGTAAATCGCACTGTCATAGCATAACAAAAACTTATTCACTCTTGCCTTGATAACGCCCAGATTGTACTCGGACGTAAATATAGACGCCGGATAATTATTCCACTCCTTTGCTGTACGCATTACAAAAGACGAAACAAACCGTTTGGTTCTAATGCGTGGAATATCGACAACAAAGGAGTGACGACCAGCCGACCGCCTGTTTAAGCTAATACACCTTGAATAGCGTTTTGCACGTTGGGGAAATTCCCTTGGAAAAGGGCTTGATCCTGGGACTCGAAATAGGCCTCTAGAGCACACATCACCCATCGTCGTCGTCGAATTTTATGCCACGCAGGTGCTTTTTCAGCTGAGTAAAAAGGTAAAAATCACATGGAGCTGAATCTGGAGAATATGGTGGGTGCTGCATCAACTGAAACTCAGCAGTTCGGATGGCAGCACCTTAGATTGATTTATTTTATTTATTATAAATTATTGCCGTGGTAGCTCAGATGGTTAGCTCTCACTGTAAGTTTCACAGTACACGAGAAACCCAGGTTCGATCCCCGCCGACACCAATGAAATTCTTAATTGCAATTTTAAGTGCTGATTTACCACGTGCTCGGCGGTGAAGGAAAACATCGTGAGGAAACCTGCATGTCTGACAAATAAGAAAAAAAAATATTTCGAAGATATGTGAAGTTCGCCAACACGCATTGGGGCCTCGCGGCGGACCTTTCCTCGCCCTAAAACCCTCTCAGAAATGAGAGGAGGTTTGTGCCCAGCAGTGGGACGTATATATAGGCTGTATTATAAATTATTTATTTTATTTATTATTTATTTATTTATTTTTATTTATTTGTTATATTTATTTTATTCACCTCACATTAGATCGATGGGCAGGGGCATTATCATGATGAAAAAGTACTTCAGCACGCAATTTTGCTCGGCGTTTATTCTTTAGTCCTTCGCGTAGTTTTTTGATTAATTATGCGTAATAATCTCCGGTTATTGTCTCTCCTTTACATAAATAGTCGCTCATTATTATTTAAGTATACCTTCCGCATCCCAGAAGACTGAGGCCAATATTTTTTCAGCAGACGCAGACACCTTGATTCTCTTGGCTGGCGAGGAAAACGGTCTTTTCAAAATGGTGAAGGTAACCACTTCTCATCTACGGTTATGAAACGAGTGCAAAAAGAATCTGGATATTCTTCAACTATTCCTAAATGTAACTTTGAATCAACTCTTGCTTTATTTTTGGCGTCTGTTAACATTCGGGGAACCCAGCGGACGGCCATTTTTTGAGTCAAAATAAACTGAATTGTCCCAAACGTTTTTTACGTGGTAGAGCCATGCTGCAGTTATATTAATAGTATAGTTGTAGCACGAATGGGTTGGCTCAACCGAGGATGGACCACGAACTCACAGAATACCAGCGTAAAATAGCAGCTTAATGCTGCTGTGTTTCTTATGGTGAGTATACGTTCTCTCGTGGTGGCCGGTTTTGGCCGCCCAGAGTAAGTGTTATCATTGCAGGCAGTTCTGCCGCGTTTAAATTCAGCACACCAGTATGCCACTGTAGATTAAGATGAAGCATTGTCTGCCAGCATTGAGCCCCGTGTAATCGCGAGTAAGAATACCCACTACCCCATATCTTCCCATAGGTGTCGTAAGAGGCGGCAAAGGGAAACTGAGGCGGAAGATGGTCAGCAGCATCTTTTTTTTATAGGATAGGGTGACAAACGAGCACACAGTCCACCTGATAGTAAGCTGTAGCTGTGACCCATAGACATCCACATCTGTCCTCAATAAAGAATCAAAATGCAGATGCGTTGTCACCCGTGAGGACTAAGATGGAATGTATCTTTTCCAGTAAAAAGGGTCATCGGTTCTCTACACTCACCATACTAAACACATCAGTGTTAAGCTGCTATTTTACGCTGGTATTCTGTGAGAGCGTGGTCCTTCCCCAGTCTAGTCGACCCATTCGTGCTACAACTATACTATTAATATAGCTGCAGCATGGCTGTACCACGTACAAGGTAGGTCTTTCCGATAACAGCAAAACAATAAAAAAAACTGCGGTTACCAACCTACTCCAGGAAACTATGGCAATATACCCCCCATGATTAAAGTTGCGAAGAGACGGAGGAATATTAAAAGATAAAAAATATCATACATGATCTTTGTTTTGTTCATGTTCATTCATGTATAACGTCCATATCACACCTATGGCGTTAGTTGTATGTAGCACTAAGCTCGAAGTTGTTGGCGAGTAGTTGACCTGGGACAAATAGTCCGATTACGTAAGTCCAACATCGACCGAGGGGTTAATCGACGGATTCAACTTGGTTGGGCAGCGTTCGGGAAATTACAGCACATCTTCTCGTCAGGTATACCTCAAAACTTGAAAACGAGACCGTAAAACCAGTGCGAGTTGCAGTGATGACCTATGAAACTGAGACGTGGTCCTTCACTGCTGGCCGGATGATGAAGTTCGAGGTCGCTCAGCGAGCTGTGGAGAGGGCTATACTAGGAGTTTCTCTGCGTGATAAATTTAGAAATGAGGATATCCGCAGTAGAATAGACCGACATAGCCCAACGGATTTGTAAGCTGAAGTGGCAATGGGCCGGCCATATAGCTCGAAAAACCGACAACCGATGGGGAAAAAAAGGTTCTCGAGTGGTGACCTCGTACCGGCGGATGAAGCGTATGGCTTCTACTACCACTAGATGGAGTGACGACCTGGTAAGACATGTAAGAAGTCGATGAATGCAGGTGGCTCAGGACCGTGCTTTGTGGCATTCCTTGCGGGAGGCCTACGTTCAGCAGTGGAATTGTTAAGGGCTGTAATGATGATGACGATGATGATGATTAATATCTGCCAATGTGGACTGTAGTTCCTCAAAAATACTTTTTGTAGTAAAAAAATTCAGTCATAAATATTGAATAACTGCATGAAGTTTTAACAGTGGTAGAGACACGCGGCAGCTTTTGCTGTCGCACGGATGGGCCCGCTCGAACCGGGGTGGTACCACGACCTCACAGAAAACCAGCGTGAAGTAGAGGTTTACCTCTGCGTTTCGCTTGGTGAGTGCAGGTGGCCGGAGGCCCTTTTTACTGGAAATGAGGCATTCCATCTTAGTCCTCACGGGTGACAACGCATCTACATTTTGATTTGTAATAGAGGATAGATGTAGATGTCTATGGGTCGCAGCAACCACTTACCATCAGGTGGACTGTGTGCTCGTTTGTCACCCTTATCCTATAAAAAAAAAGTTCGGGTTTCTCCATTTTGTATACCCTAGACTATTATATATTTATCTTTTTTTATAGAGTAAGGGGAGAAACGAACACACATTCCACCTCCAATGTAGATGTCCATGGACTACAGCATCCACTTACCATCGTAAGTGGATGCTGTAGTCGATAGATATCTACATTTATCCTCGATTAAGAATCAAAATGCAGATGCGTTGTCACTTGTCACCCCTGAGGACTAAGATCAAATGCCTCGTTTCCAGTAAAATGGGGTTTGTGTTCTCAGTAAAACTTCTGTATACTCACCATACGAAACAGCAGCAGCATTAAGCTGCTATTTTACGTTGGTATTCTGTGAGAGCGTGGTCCTTCCCCAATCGAGCCGACCCATTCGTGCTACAACCATAATAGAGCTACAGCGTGGCTCTACCATATATATGTATATTTGCATATTTATATATTTCTTCTTCTTCTTTACTTTTTGGCTTCTCTTAAAAGAATTCTGCCAATCCAATGTCAAGTCTATTTATATATAGTCCCACCAACTTATCTGTGAACTGACAGCTGCGGCAAAATTGTGAACTACAGCCGCCATTTAATCAAATGTCACTCGATACGTCATTGTTTTGAGAGTTTATAGAAAAATAAAAAATGCCGAAAACCATTAAAAGTGATGCCCGAAACATTATTTTAAAAGTATTAAACTTTTGTGAGCAAGAAGCTCGAGGGCAAGCACCGATAATACCTTTCAATCAGGTCTGTAAAAGAGTATCAGCTGCTACAAGTCAGTATTGCTATGTTTTGTTCCTTCCTTTCGTATTTCCGATAAATGGATTGGTTAATGCAATTAATTTCTTTTTCAGATGTTAGTCAATTATTCATTTCCAAATTAGTTAAAGAACCGGAAACCGCATAAACCACAGGAACGCAAATTACAACGCCCGGTAAAAACGGCATAAAGGCCTTTATTATATATTATTTATTAAATATTTAATTAAAGTTTAAGTTGTTTAATTATGATATTTTTGTTTCTTCTTTTTCTTGGACATATATCTGTTAAATCTATGTTCTAGTCTTTTTATTCCGTGACTAATTTATTACCCTAGTACGTCGACTCTATGTAGGAATATAAGACCCTTAGATGGGAATATTCCCGAACTGGCAACACTTCAGCGCAGAAGCGCCAAGCTGTCAGTTCACAGATAAGTTGGTGGCACTATATTTGCATACGAACCAATCTATGGAACCAATACGAACCAAATTCATGTCAAATGTGAAGTTTAATAAAAATACTTTTAATAGTTTTAATTTAGTTTTATGACCTTGGCTACAAACGAATTTAAGATTCGAAAAAAATAGCACGCACTTCTATATTTCAAATTTCTTTTTCTTATTCCGATAACTTATTAATCAACCTAGTATATTTTTAAATATGGACGTTCTAATATCTCCGCTAGGAGTAAAAGTATTCTGTGTTCTAATACAAAATTTCAACGCGTACACACGGCTTGGGACTGACATTTGTAGGTCATTGGAGAAGATTTCAGAAGTAAAATGAATTTGTTATATTTACTCGTACACTACACATTTAATAAACTACTTTTACGGATTCTATCGCGTTTAAGTAACCTATTTTTAAATTCCCGACGTTTCGGATGCTTCACAGTACCCATGGTCACAAGGAACTGAACTGACTGATGTCCCAATGTCGGAGTTAACTCGGAGTACCTTCAGCTTTTTTAATTACATATTAGTTTTGGTCAGATCTATGCAGAAAGAACTTACTGTGTCTTGAAGTTTTGCAGTGGTATGCTTGGATTTAGTTAAAATTTTATTAATTACAGGATCCCAAGCAGGTGCTAGTACCAGCCTTCCTACCTATTTTTATTCTATTCCCAGCCTATACTATTCCCAGCCTTCCTCTCTATTTAATTTTAATTTCAATAGCCTTACGTAACATCCTTGGCAGGAATCGATGTTCTTTCGCGAGAATTTGTGGTCTATCAAATCTAATGTAAAGGCAGGGGCCGTCTAGGATATGATCACAAACTGCAGACAACCCTGAACGTTCGTGTTTCACGTTAGCTATGTGTTCTTTGAGAACACATTCACAATCAAGCTTGTACACTCACTCCTGCATCTTGTAGAGGGATATTACACTTGACGGATGGTAAGAACTGACTAATCTTCTACAGCGACTTGAAGAATGTTCTAATAGAAGCTCGCTTCAAAATTTAACTAATCTTATCTGTGACACCTCTGACATATGGTAGCACTACAGGAGGCAGACGCTCGACTGTGACCGCCTTCACTCAGTCACTGTGACGTAGAGGCGGGACCCCAAGCTTGTTGTCGTGCAGAATCTGCTTGATCTGCTGAAGCTGGGCGGCCAGGTGTTTGCTGTCACAGATTCTTCGTGCTCTCTGTAACAAAACTTTGCCCATGGTAGCTAACTAAAGGATAATGGTGGGATTCACCATTTAAATATCGATTTGTATGGGTCTTTTTTCCATACACAGTGTGACCTATGTACTTAGGATTTCGGATACGTCTAGGAAAGCTAAAAAATTATTAGCTTTTAAGTCTATAGTAAATTGAATTTTAGAGTTTATGGAATTAAGATATTCTAAAAATGCAGTTACTTTGTCTGATGGTAAAACTGTCGCCCCATGGTAGCCCCTCTTCGGGAAAGGACAACTTGTCCTCCAACTTAACATCCACAACAGATCCCCACGAGCATAAAACGTGAAGGCCATGGGGCCAGGAAAATCGAGCACTCGGAAGCATCAGCGTTCCTGACCCGAAGCGGCGAATATGGTCTATGTGTATGGAATATGTGAAATTTCGGCCGACTCCACCACCACCGCATCAACGTCGTGTTAAACACGTTACGCGTACACTTCTTTTTTCGACTTTGAGGAATACTGTGGATAAGAAGTAATGTCATAATTTCTCGATTTGGATCCATCGATTAACCTCTTGGTCGGAGCTGAACTTCATAACATTAAAATTCTGTTAATTAATGTACTCTGTAACCCACGCAGCATGTTTTTAGTTTTGAGGAGTTTTGGCAGGAAATTGACCGGCGGTGGATTGCTGTTCCTGTATTATTGTATAATTATTGGTTTGAATTAGATTATAATATATAAAAATGGTGCTATTTTGTGTATTACATGTCTGAGCAAGTGAACTATTAGTGAAAACAGTGAAACAAGTGCTCCGATAGTGATGCGAATGTCAAGATAAAGAGTTTTTTTACAGGATAGGGCGACAAGCGAGAAGCGAGCCACAGTCCATCTGATGGTAAGTGGTTGCTGTGGCCCATAGACATATACGTTTGCGAATCAAAATGCAGATGCGTTGTCACCCATGAGGACTAAGATGGAATGCCTCTTTTCCAGTAAAAAGGGTCTCCGGTTCTCTTCACTCACTATAGGAAACACAGCAGTGTTAAGCTGCTATTTTACGCTGGTATTCTGTGAGAGCGTGGCCCTTCCCCGGTCGAACCGACCCATTCATGCTACAACTTTACTGTTAATATAGCTGCAGCATGGCTCTACTGGATTCAACGCGGCTGGGCAGCGTTCGGGAAACTACGACACATCTTCTCGTCAGACATACATCAAAACCTTAAAACGAAACTGTACAACCAGTGCGTGTTGCCAGTGATGACTTACGGATCTGAGACGTGGTCCTTCACTGCTGGCCGTATGAGGAAGCTCAAGGTCGCTCAGCGAGTTATGGAGAGGGCTATGCTCGGGGTTTCTCTGCGTGATAAACTTAGAAATGAGTATATCCGCAGTAGAACTAGAGTAACCGACATAGCCCAACGGATTAGTAAGCTGAAGTGGCAGTGGGCCAGCCGTATAGCTCGAAGAACCGACAACCGATGGGGAAGAAAAGTTCTTGAGTGGCAGCGTCGTATCGGTAGGCGAAGTGTAGGGCGACGTCCCACGAGATGGAGTGACGACCTGGTAAGATATGCAGGAAGTCGATGGATGCAGGTGTCTCAGGACCGTGATTTATGGCATTCCTTGAGGGGAGGCCTATGTTCAGCAGTGGACTTATGAAAGGCTGTAATGATGATGATGATGATGGCTCTACCAGTTTAGGCGCCGTGATATACTATCGCAAACTCTCTGCTGGCTCAAGTTACTGTCAAAAACTCCAAAAGGCTACATAATGTGACGTATTAACATATTGTGAAGTAGTGTACTATAAAAGATACTGAGATAAAAAAAAGACATGGCTTAAAGAACAAGCATCCAAGCCAAAAATCTTGATAAAAATGTTTGTTTTGATTTTCAAAGTTTCAAACAACTTGATTACTTGACATTGACATTTGACATTGACATTTATTTGTTTGTTCGATAAACGAACAAAACAATAAACAATATATTTTTGGTAATTAATTCGAGGTTTTTATTTTATATATTAACCGTTTTTTATATCTTTAAGAATGAACGAGTCCAGAAAAATACCAGGTTATATGGTCCAATTACTTGAAGAACTTGGATGGAATCAAGGGACAAGAATTCCTTTGGCTGACCCTGATAACAGTAATTTAGAAACACTTTTATTAGCTAGGTATTATAAAGTGCGGCTTTTTTAATGTATATAAGTTAACTTAATCACCAACAGTACCTCCCTTAAACTGTTTTCTTTTAGGCAAAATGAAATACAAAGTTTGAAAGAAGCACTTACTTTACAGCTTCAAAAGCGCTACGACCTTAATAAATATAAGGAGCATGTACATACTGAATATCAAGAGAATACAGTGAGATTACAGTGTTCAGATTTTTTTCCAACTATTGTCTTTAGCTACTTATTTTAACTTCAATTTTTATTAATTTTATTTTTATTTATGCAATTTGCTTTTGTATATTGATTTTTAGAGAAACATAATGGGAGAAAGATATTTGACGATAATTGAAAATAATTAATAACTGTTTGTTTTTTTCTAGCGTCTTCTATTTGCTCAGAAACAGCAATTAGAACAAGAAATAAAGTTAAATCAACTGTCCAAAAATGAAGCTGATCGACTTGACAAAGACGTGGTTGACTCTAACAAACAGAGCAGTGCTGCTGCAAATCGGATTGACAGATTACAAAGTAAGGTTTCTTTCCTTTAAATGATGTACTTTTGTTAAATGAAACTAATTTTTACAGATTATATTGTGTTTAATTTTAACTTTTTTAATTCCCGACATTTCGGGTGCTTTACAGCACCCATGGTCTAGGGTGCTGGTCTTATTAATTATAGGATCCCAAGCAGTAAAATAATAATAATATAATATAAGTATAATTAATAAAATTAAATCCAAATTCAAGTATACCACTGCTAGACTTCAAGATACTGTAAGCTCATTCTGTGTAAATTAAACCAAAAATTAATATTAAAAAACTGAAGGTAGCCGGACTAACTATGACATCGGGACGTTAAACACCTCAGTACCCCCCTTGCCCATGATCGGGAATTAAAAAAGATAAAATTAAACGTGATATAATCCGTAAAAATTACTTTTATTTAATGTGTAGTCTTCGTGTAAATATAAGAAAACTTTAGATGCATTTTTGTGTTTTGCTTTTACAATAATGGTTTTCTTAATATACACAATAATTATTTATAACTCAACCTTACCTATCTATATCTTATGTTTTGCTTGTATGATAGGATCAATGCTAAATGAAAAAAATTGTGCATCATGACTAATAAGTATTTATATAATGTATAATATTCTCCATACGACTGCCTTATTAAATTAATATTGTGAATCCAGAATCTTCTTTTTCTTCAAATTTTATTTTTGAAGTGAAAACTTCTTAGCTTGTAAGGAAGTGGCAGTAGCACAAAAAGAGAAGAGACACTAAAGACAACTAATAATCCGATATGCCCTCCCCTTATAGTTGCACAATTGCCCAATCATCTTGTATGTTGTGGCTCATAGACATCTACATATTCTATCCTCAATTAAGAATTGAAAAGCAGATGTGTTGCCACCCCTGAGGACTAGGATTGAATGCCTCGTTTCTAGTAAAAAGGGTATCTGATTCTCTATACTTACCGTACGAAAGACAGCAGCATTAAGCTGTTATTTTACGCTGGTATTCAATGAGAGCGTGGTCCTTCCCTAGTCGAGTCGACCCATTCGTGTTACAACTATAATTTAGCTGTAGCATGGCCTACCACATATATCAGAACAGGGTATTCGGCACATTTCAGAGCTATTATATTATATAGGGACTGAGATGACGACCGCATGCCTGTCCCAATGGAAAAGGGATACGGTTTCCTTCCGAAACCGGATAGGAATACGCCATTGAAATACTTAACGAAGTTTGGAGCCACCCAAAAAAGTCGAATGGTTTTCATACTCGATATCAGCCGAAAAGTGTGTGAGAGAGAACTGCTAACTAGAACTAAAGTGGCGATTCGCAGACACTTGCCTTTAGGGAGCTCGATCATCATCTGGAATACATCCACAAGATAAGCGCGCGGCGGGCAGACGGGGCTGCTACTACGCGCAGTTGAACGATTACCAGGGGACACAAGCAGCTGCAAGGAACCTAGGAGTCCTTGCAAAGGTGCGGCGATACTTCACGCCGGCACAGCTGCTTACTTTATATAAAGCGCAAGTCCGGTCATGCATGCAGTATTGTTGCCATATATGGACTGGTGCTGCAAAATGCCACCTAGCAGCTTTGCTAAAAAGTGTGCTAAGGGGCTTATTGGTGACCCAAATTTGGTTAAAACCAATCTTACCAGCCTCGAACACAGCCGCAATGTAGCCAGCCTTTCGGTTTTCTACAGGATGCATTGCGGCGAGTGTGCGCAGAATTTCTATAATTTATTGCCTTTCTCTCCATTCCACCATCGGACAACCAGACGTTCGGCTAGTAACCACCCTTTCGTTGTTGACTTACCACACATTCGAACCAAACAGTTTGCTACATCGTTCGTGGTGCGTACAGCAAAGGAGTGAAATAAGTTGCGAGCATTAGTATCCATTCG
Source organism: Parnassius glacialis (assembly GCA_033319125.1). Taxonomy (NCBI): domain Eukaryota; kingdom Metazoa; phylum Arthropoda; class Insecta; order Lepidoptera; family Papilionidae; genus Parnassius; species Parnassius glacialis. The sequence continues at coordinate 39,152,566 of JAVANC010000001.1, read as the reverse complement.
ATTGCAATGTGGGTGTCTTCAAGGCAAGAGTGAATAGGCTTTTTTTAAGTCAGTGTGCTTCACCATCTTAGGCTACATCACCACTTACCATCAGGTTGGATTCTACTTGAGCTTTGGTTTAGTATAGTATAAAAAAACACCCAACAACTCTTGGACATCGAGGCTGCTTCTGATGGCCAACGTAAGAATAGAATCCTGGAGGGCAAAAAAGGGAATGACACAATGGCACAAGTGTAGAAGTTCCACAATTCTTCTTTCTGCTGCCATCAAACAAGGGTATGTGTGTGCTGTGGTGAAAAACACGCAGCCAAGGACTGTCCGCACCCGAAATACAAGCCATCGACCTGCGTGTACTGTGGACAGGGCCACTCGGCTAATAAGCCGTGCTGCCCTGTTTATACAACGCTGCTCCGCCATCGGCGCGTAGTGTTTTCGCAAAGGCGTATTATTATTGAAGGTTTGGCGACGAATCTGGCGATCATAACTTCGTTTTAGGCCTACAAAAGTCCTAAAAAAAAGAGAAGCAAAAGGAGCAAGCAAGGCGATGCGAAACAGCAAGAACACGCGACAAAAAAGCCATTTCATACTGAAACCCGATGGCACATCGGCCCCAGACTAATCCTTTAATAATCCACCGCTGGATATAAGCATTTTTTTTAATGTTTGGTACATTCTGTAGAATACACCAACATGTATTATTTTTAAGATTTGTTTATAGTTACCTCGCTGGGCAGGCTAGTTGATGATCGCAGAGCTAATATCCTTTGATATTGGTGTTCTTTATCGCTATTCAATTTGGGTTCAGCATTTTAAAATAGTTTTTTCGACATCAGTTGGTTATCAAAGCTTTGAATAATAGATCTTTACCTATGAAATTACCGTTCTACAGTACTGGCATTTCAAATCAAAATAATTTTTGTTTGCCTAAGAATTCTCTTTTCAAAATTAATCATTTGTTTATTGATTGGCGTTATGTTTTCATTGCATTTAAATCTTTTTCCTCATCATGGATACGTTAAAAATTTGAGTAATACTGGAATACGCAACAAGCGAATACTACGAGGGGCATTCAATGTATTCTCGGTATTAAGGTGATTTGCTAATAATGTGGGTTATTAAAAAAAATCATTTGCGATATTACCTGAGATGATATGAAATTTCGTCTTGATAACTTCATTGCTTCTTATGTAACCTTCAGTTATAGACGATGGGAATGGCTGATTCGACAATGTTGAAAAAATCTAACACTGTGCCGTGGTTAAATTTTTCACTAAATAAGGAAAAACTCGAAAAACATCCATGAAGAAATGGTGGCCATTTACCAAGACTCTGCTCCTTCAATGTCAATCGAACAGAAGTGGTCAAGTGAATTCAAAAGAGGCAGGGAAAGGATGGAATATGACCCCTGCCTGGGTGGGCCAATCACAGCAGCTACAGAAGAAAATGTGAAAATTATTGAAGTTCTTCAATAAGAAGATGCACGAGTAAGAATTACGATGTTTGCAGAAATGACTAACCTATCCGTTAGTACCGTATGGTACTGTGAATATACACACACCATATTGCACAAAGACGTTTAAGTAATAGTAATAGACCGGACATCAGCAACAAAATGGTCATCTCTTACTTATTACAGGGTCCCGGAAAGTATACAGGTTCTCTCTATTACCAAGTTTAAATGTTTTATTAAGCTGAAACTATAAAAAGGGTTATTATAGTATAGATGAATACATGGTTGATAATAACCCCTGGGAATGAGGTGGTCGCTTCCAAACAGTTTATAATCATTTATATTGTAAAATTTATTTAAAAAAAAGTCCCGCTGGGTTTCTTGCTGGTTCTTCCCAGGACAGAGGGTTTTTTTTTCGAACCAGTGGTAAAGTAAAAAATGACTTTCAATAAGAATTACACATGTAATGTATATTGAATAAAAAATTATTCTATTCTATTCTATCCTTATGTCCTATAGGATATATTTCGGATTTGTGTCATTTAGTCTTAGTGACATAGTCGAAAGGTCAAGTGCATTAGTTTCCTAAATTTAAAAAATATTTTTTAAGAAAATATGCCCGATTGTGCATTAAGGTATGGTAAGTCCAAAACCTGAATGTAATTTCGGTTTATTATCGCAAGTATAAGGTATATTTACCCAATAATTTTTGAATTTTATTATTTCTGGTAGATTTTTCTAGAACATTTATCATTATTGTAATAAGCGCCCTCTGTTATCCATTAACCGTCACCAAATGAGTTAGTGATTGACAACGTTTATCGATTGGTGTTATCGATAAAAATATTATACAGAATGCGGATTTATTCATCTACAATATTTAAGGAGATGAAACAGTAAACGATACTGTAACCCAACAAATAAAGAAATCGGGTGGGCCTGTGTCAGGGCACGGGGCTGTTGGTTTTAACGTGAAACGTCTATGTCAACCAATACAACCAGCCCACGAGATAACCTTCTTTTTAAATATTTTAATATAATCCTACAACACCAGTAGAATTGCAGATGCGTTGCCAGCCTTTTAAAAAGGAGTAAGATCTTTAAATCGTATTGGTCTGTAAGAATCGCCGATGTAAACAATTCCAAAAAGTATTAGTGCGATGAAGAAAACTCATGATAAATCGCACGGTAGTGGACCGTCAAGCATCCAAATGATGTAGATGGTAACGTAAGTTTTGTCTCGATGTGTGTTCGTGAAATTTGGTGGCTGGAATTAATCCGAACAATTCCTCAGAGCATGGTAAATACAAAAGGGATGCAATATATCTACGCAACGCCAGTGAATCGAGCCAATCAAAGATAACTCAGTCGTCGACGATTCGAGCCGCTCTGCTCTCTATGCGGTCAAGCTTGCACTGGGGAGCCCCGGCCCAGAGATGAGAAAATTATTCCAGAGGCCGAACCTGCGCCTCGTAACGTTGCAAACGGTGTGCAGGCATGAAATACTGTCCCGCTCTACTTCTCTTCCAATTGACCACGCCAGTGCAGGTCATTCGATATGTCGGCGCCGAAGACTGCAGCTACAAGGGAAGTGCCCTGTAATTGAGGAGATATGACAAAGGTGTTCTTTTTAGCAGTAAACGCGCAAACTTGTGAATTTGTATAATAATTTATCGTGTAACGACTTATAGGTTCAGTGCTTTCCTAATATATGTTAGATTTAAAGTGTATTTTTGTAAAAGAAACAAATTACAAAAACACGAAGGCGCTCTCTTATTGGATTTCACGTTTCTCGATGTGCCTTCGACGCCGACCGACCAATCATATGCTATTATTATAGCGTCTAATGGACCTAGTGACGTCATCCAAGATGCCACCAACACAGTATAAATATGAACAGTATGGAAACTAAGCCTAGTTGAGGATATAATTACCTACGCTCCATTGAAGCAATAGGGTTGTAACTTTTAATGTTTTGATATTGCTTTTTTTATCAATCAACCGAATTTAAATAACTAGCTTACAATTTAAATAGGCAATCTCAGCAAAAAACGATAGTTTAAACACGGAAAACAATTTAATATTAACACACAACAACTTGTAGAACTATAGATCTTTAACTTTGTCATTACGGCGTAAGCTTTTGCAAGTTTCGGCGGGAACGTACGGGACGAAAACGTACCTTTATTCTTCACTAGTTGTTCCCTGCGACTTCGCTCGCGTGTTAGGGTTTTTATTTTTTAGCGCGGAACCCTAATTCTTTTTCTAAAATAAAAGTAGCTTAAGTTACTCCTTATGACATCAGCTATCTGCCAGTGAAATTGCCGTCAAAATCGGTCCAGCCGTTTCGGAGATCAGCCGGAAAAAAATGATACCTATTGCAGCCGCCATCTTGGATTTACATTTCAACAGCACTATCGGCTTCAACATCCTCAAAAACTATGAAAATGACACCCATGACGAAAAAATTGATACCTATTGCAGCCGCCATCTTGGATTTACATTTCAACCAGCACTATCGGCTTCAACATACTCAAAAGCTATGAAAATGACACCCATGACGAAAAAATTGATACCTATTGCAGCCGCCATCTTGGATTTACATTTCAACCAGCACTATCGGCTTCAACATACTCAAAAACTATGAAAATGACACTTATGACCAAAAAATTGATACCTATTGCAGCCGCCGTCTTGGATTTACATTTCAACAGCACTATCGGCTTCAACATACTCAAAAACTATGAAATTGACACCCATGACGAAAAAATTGATACCTATTGCAGCCGCCATCTTGGATTTATATTTCGACAGCACTATCGGCTTCAACACCCTCGAAAACCATGAAAATGACACCCATGACGAAAAAATTGATACCTATTGCAGCCGCCATCTTGGATTTACATTTCAACCAGCACTATCGGCTTCAACATACTCAAAAACTATGAAAATGACACTTATGACCAAAAAATTGATACCTATTGCAGCCGCCGTCTTGGATTTACATTTCAACAGCACTATCGGCTTCAACATACTCAAAAACTATGAAATTGACACCCATGACGAAAAAATTGATACCTATTGCAGCCGCCATCTTGGATTTATATTTCGACAGCACTATCGGCTTCAACACCCTCGAAAACCATGAAAATGACACCCATGACGAAAAAATTGATACCTATTGCATCCGCCATCTTGGATTTACATTTCAACCAGCACTATCGGCTTCAACATACTCAAAAACTATGAAAATGACACCCATGACGAAAAAATTGATACCTATTACAGCCGCCATCTTGGATTTATATTTCGACAGCACTATCGGCTTCAACACCCTTGAAAACCATGAAAATGACACCCATGACGAAAAAATTGATACCTATTGCAGCCGCCATCGTGGATTTACATTTCAACCAGCACTATCGGCTTCAACATACTCAAAAACTATGAAAATGACACCCATGACGAAAAAATTGATACCTATTGCAGCCGCCATCTTGGATTTATATTTCGACAGCACTATCGGCTTCAACACCCTCGAAACCCATGAAAATGGCACCCATGACGAAAAAATGATACCTATTGCAGCCGCCATCTTGGATTTACTTTTTGTTACCACTATTGCACTATCAGCTTTAAATAGCCACGAAAAAATTGATACCTATTGCAGCCGCCATCTTGGATTTATATTTCGACAGCACTATCGGCTTCAACACCCTCGAAACCCATGAAAATGGCACCCATGACGAAAAAATGATACCTATTGCAGCCGCCATCTTGGATTTACTTTTTGTTACCACTATTGCACTATCAGCTTTAAATAGCCTTAAAACCGCCGCATTCTGGATGTACAAATAAGTTCACGAATTCATTATGATCAATCACACGGACTTATAATTCGATAACGATTATAACAATGACAATAGAAATCATTCTTACCTTTCAAAATCAGCAGGAAGCATAAAATAAGATAGCTCCGGTTTTGATGAAGCCAAGTTCAAACAGCCGTATACTACGCAATTCGTTCGTGGCATTTTTAAAGTCTTGAGGCGACACTCGCTACTGAGAGCACCGTCGCGGTGCTCTCAGTAGTCTTAGTGCGCTTAGAAGTCTCGTCGTTGCGCATGTTTGTGTGAGTGTGCCGTTTCGAGCGTTTGTAGGAAGTTTCCATACTGTTCCTACTATATTTACTGTGCCACCAATGTGACTGCTCCTTGAATTGATTTTTAGTTATTGGAAATTAAATATTTTATTTTATGATACTAAAATGACTTTAAAAGTTTATATGTTTTTTTTTTTGGTGTGATGGAAGTGATAATGAATAAATTTATATGATTAAAAAGCATGCATATTCCCTATCATTATATCGTAAAGCATTACAAACTTAGTAACCCTCAACAACATTACCGATACTTTGATGTCGAAACGGTAACATTCCTGAAACGGGTTTTTACCTTACATTTATTAGTGTCACCTACTGGGGAATAGCTGAAATGTTTTCCTAATAAATATTCAGCTATGTTTAGATAGAGGGTGTCACACACGCGCGAGCTCAAAGTTTTTGTATGCAAATGCTCGCTATATATATTTAAATCTTTTTGATTATTGCATGACTATCTCAACGTCACAAAAGTCAGTGCAAGATGGGTGCCGCGATTGCTCACTGCGCTTCAAAGCAGGCGCGTGTTGACTGTTGTAAGGAGCGTTAAAAGCTGTGGTGACGACACAAAAGTTTTCAATAGAATAGTTACAAGAGATGAAACGTGGGTTCACCAATATGACCCTGAGAGTAAATAAAAGTCTATGCTATGGCATAAAATCGAATCATATCTCCCCCCCCCCCTCCCAAGAAGTTCAGTCACTCCATCGGCTGATAAAATCAAGGCGCAGTGTTTAGGGATTTCAAAGGAATACTATTGGTCGAGTACACTAAAAAAGTGAAACCATCAACGCAGACATATACTCAGCCACTATACGCCGTTTGAGAGAATCAATAATAGAAAAGAGAAGAGGAAAGCTTACCTACCAATGGAGTGCTGCTTCTTCATGACAACGCACCGGTTCACACGGCGCGGCTCTCCAAGGCTGTACGAGACTGTTTGAGAAAATTAACAACCCACCAACAGCCCAAATCTATCCCGTAGTGACTACTTTTTATTCCTAAACTTAACAAAAGACTTTCGGGGAAAGCGATTAGCTGACGCTAATGAGCTCAAGTTCGCTATAAATTAGCATATCAAGACTAAGAATATTTTTTCAAGGCAATAGAAAAGCTTTTTTCACGAACAAGTAAATGTATTGATGTCATGGGAGACTATATTGAAAAATAAAAACTGTATCTTTTTTCTGACATACTCATACCGAGAATACATTGAACGCCCCTCGTACAGACGTACGCACAACCTGTTATTGATTTGCCCGCTTCATAGGTAAAAACCTAATATAAGTGAACAAGGATGCACTGCGTACAAATGAGGTTACCATACCATACATAGAAAATGTAGTATCATTCATCCCCCACCTCAATTATGAACAGTTGTATCTTACATTTTGAATAAATATATGTGTTATTTATACCTTTGATTGTTGTCACTTGGTGGTCACATTTTTGTGATTTGGATAAACACTTGTCTAGTTTTACAATATTTTGAATATTGTTTAACTAATTATTATTTATGTTTGTTTATTTAGTCTCGTAATTGTTCTGATTTTCAGCCAGTATAGCGCGTCTCTTGAAAAAAGCGGACACGTTAAAGAGTGAAGTATGCGGCGAGCGTGGGGCGTTACAGGAATGGCGCGCCGCGCTTGAAAGAAGCGCTAACGACATTACCACAATTGAGCAGTTTACTAAACAGGACTTGTCTAAGGCAAAAGTAATGTCCACTAATTTCATATTCTTCATCATCGTGTAAGGAGTCCAATAATTTACAATGCTATTCAACTAAGAATAGGAACGTCAATGACCTCGATCTGTAAACTGTCACTTGAAAAGTGTGGCTTGCATAGAAAATTAGTTTGCTTATTATTAGCACTTATTCTACTTTATTTAACTGGGTCATGGTATTACCAAATCTATTGAAGTCATAGTTATTTAAAAAAATTAAAACTGTTTTTTTTTATATATACACGTCAAAAACAAAATTTACATTCATAAATGTATTTTTTATTTATACGCTTTAAAAGGTAACAAACGGCGGACTTAATGCCATATGGCATTTTCTACCATCAAACCGGAAAGTTAGTGAGAGATGTGTGTACTGTAGTGGGCTAGGGTGAGAAACACACACACACGTAGACACGCGCGCGCACACGTTCAAGCACACACACACACACACACACGCACGCACGCACGCGCGCGCGTGTAGAACACACATGTAGATCATGCTTATTTAAATACATATAAGGATATAATAAATAGTACATATGTATAATATACTTATTTATTTTTGTGAATTTATATATAATTTTGTGTCAGATGAACCTATTTTTCGTTTTTTTTTCGTTCCTTGTTCTTGTGTAAAATAAATATTATTTCATAAATTTCAGTTTTGCTCACCCCACCTTACTGGTTTGAATTGACAAATGAAGACGTCATATATGGCGTCACATCTTTTCCTTTTCTTATCTGGTTAGCATTGTATGTGGGCTTCTTCAAAAGTATAAAAGGTATGAAGGGATATATAAAGTATAAAGTGAGATATGCCACACACGGCATCTGTTTTAGCCATTGCATTAATAAACATATCGCGCCTTTGATGCTAGTGCTGTTTATTTGACGAGATACTTTACATCTGGTGTATCTTCAATGGACGATTAGCAGTAGCCCTGACTCAATCCTAACGACAACCTCTTAACAATAACGATTGTAATGAATTCCCTTATTTAATGCTTTAATAGTTAATTATTTATTGAATTATGACTTATTAAATTAAAGAAAAAATGTGTTAAATTGACGACTTTAATCATTCTAAAAATTTAATATTTTTAACATAGTACAACGGGTAATGTCATAATTAAGTTAATAATAATTCGCTGTTATAGATTCACTAAATATCTATTTCAGGCGTTGGAAATAAAAAGACAAAAACTGAAGCAGGAACACGATCGAATTAGTGATCGCCTTAACCAGCTTGTGTCTAACTTAAGCGCGGAGGAGCGGGCCTGCGAGAGAATCTCTGCACAGGTGAAATTCACTGCTTTGCTGCATACATTAAGAAATTTACTTTAAAAGTAGTATAAGTATATTTTAAGGTTCTGTACCTATAACTGAAAAAGGAAACCTCATAGAACAATTTTTTTGTTCTTTCTGTAGGAATCTAAATAATATGTAATGATGAGTTGTGAATTTTTATCATCACCCACAATTTTCCGTTTCAGTTCTACTTAATAAAATTCCCATTACAATTTTAAACCATTTTAATTCTCAAAATTATGAGTAAAAGTGCAAAACTATTAGGTCAAGTGTTCAATCCGTCATAGACGGTATTTTTTGTCTTTATTATAATTATATAGCTAAGTTGCGGGGCCAGCTTGTGAACATTGCTAACATGGACTCATGGACTCTATTTATAGGTGATTGAGGGCATGGAGCAAAGAAAGCAGATGATGGCCATGTGGACCAGTACTGTCGAGAATTTAAGACAACGTGACACCGACATTAGACATATAAAAGAGGTAAATAGTGAAAATCCTCTTTGCCATTTTTTTTAAATATATAATTTTTATAAATACCTGGATATGATATATAACCCTAGTTTGTTCTATAAATCGAGAAATATTCTTAAAATATTACGTATTATAACAAAATAGTACAAGTATAAAAAATAATTCTTGTCAAATGAATGGAAATGTGACGTGTTTATTTATATTGATACGAATTGAAACATTTAAGGACTACGCAGTGCTGGAAACGGAGGCGAACAAGTTATCAGAACAGTGTCGGGAACAGCAGGCATTTTGTGATCAACAGCGCGTGAACAATGCCGAGGCTACGAGAGAGAACATCGCCCTGGCACAGCAGCTTAGCTTCATACGTTTCCAGCACCAACAGACCACCGACGAAAACCTCACCTTAGACAGCGAGGTGACGTTCTTATATATATCATGTTTATTTTAGTATAGAAGTGGGAAGTGTGAGAGTGATATCGAAAGAGGAGTGGATGCAGGAAACATGGTGAATGAAGCTTTGCACTCCTTTATGAGCAGTCGGAAGGTACCTAACAAGGCTCGTTTGGCTGTGCATGAGGGGGTGTTGGTTGCGACACTCATGTACGGAAGTGAAAGTTGGGTATGGCAGAAGAAACATGAAAGCAAAATAAATGCAGTTGACTTGAGAGCGTTAAGAAGTACGATAGGAGTTAAACTGAGTGACAGGATAAGAAATAGTGAGATAAGGAAACATTGTGGTCTGAAAGAAGATGTAGTGACAAAAATTGAGAAAGGTATGCTGAGATGGTTTGGCCATGTCGAGAGAATGAATGAAGAACGATTAACGAAAAAAGTGTATAAGGCGAGTGTAAATGAAAGTGTAGGAAGGGGTAGACCTAGGCTGACGTTTCAAGACCAAATCAGGGACGTCTTGAAAAAAGGCCAGGTCAAGGGTACCCTACACCGTAGAGCATGTATGAAGGGAATAATGAAAGTGGACGAAGCGCAACAAGTATGTAAGGATCGTAGCAAGTGGAAAGAAGTGGTCTTTGCCTACCCCTACGGGAAAGAGGCGTGATAATATGTATGTATATGTATGTAGATGGCGTCAACAAAAACCAGCTAAGAAAAAGGAATAACAGAGATAAAGAAAGAAAATACAACAAAATGTATATTTGCCAAAAATAGGCGTACACAGGCGGTGTAAGATGATTCAAATATCGTCTCGTGGCTATCGAAACAGGCGGCAGGATTTTGTAGAAGTATTTTTTAGGTTTGACCGCAAATTTAGCATTTCTGTGATTATATGTATATATTTACTTTTACAGGCACAAAGTTTGCATCGCGTGATGAGTAACATGCGTATTTCTCTTGAAAAAATTCGTATGGAAAATCGTGAAATTTTTGACGAACAGCGTCGAAGAGACGCCGCGCTGAAAAATCTTGCCGATAAGGTATTTTTGTTATTAGTACATACATAGCTTACATACACATGCTACATACTTATAGCTTATGCTTAGAATATTTCTCAGCCTTGCCGTGTAGTGGCGGAGTAGAGGAATCCACTACCTTTTGTAGTGGCTGTCATAAGAGGCGACAGAGAGTAACTGTAACAGAAGATGGAAAGCAGCATCTTTCTGATTACACTCTCAATAATAAAATTCTGCTAACCTGCCTGCCAAGCGTGGCAACTGTGGCAAAATTCCTCTACGAGGCAGGCTGTACGGATAATGGATTATTTTATTGCAATGTTTATATGAATATTCGCTTTATTTGCTTTTCACATCTACATCAACATAGATCACATGTTTGTATCAATATTAAATTCAAAAAGGTTGAAACAACGAATTGTCTATTATCCAAAATAGTATATTATATATTATATAGTATACTAGCTGACCAGGCAGACGTTGTTCTGCCCTTTTCGTCGACCCTTCATATAAAAAAATGCTCAATTCCTAATAAAAAAATATTGAGTGTCACTTATCAGCATAAAACCTATCCTATCTCTCAAGTTCGACCAAACTGCAAAAAGTGTGCAAAATTTCATTCAAATCAGTTCAGTAGTTTAGGAGTTTATCGTAGGCAAACAATGTGACACGTAATTTTTATATATAAAGATAAGATGAGATATAGTGGTTATGTTAACAATGAAGTGCCATATATTTTAGAGGGTGATCTCATAATAATTGAAATATCTTCTTCTAGATCAAAGAATTAAAGGCAAAGTTATTAGAGTCTACAGACAAAACTAAATGTTCCGAAAAAAGAGCAAAGGAGCTGGAGGACATGTTGAATGTAAGTACTAATATATGCTTTTTCTTTGTGGTGTATGTGCATAATCTATGTTGTATGGTAATTATTAGTAAATGTATGAATGTCTTTATTCTTTATTGTACACATTGTAAGTTGATAACAATTATTAAATATTCAAATAAGATGTACAAAGGCGAGCTTAATCCTAATAAGAGTTCTCTCCCAGCAAACCTTTTAGGAAAGACGAATAGTTTTATATATAAAGCAAGTAGGTAGCAGCGTGCAGGAATTGCAGTTCCGATAAATCCCATTTTGCTAAACATCTTTTGGACACTGGACACAACCTAGCGAACGACCATTCCTTTAAAGTCTTACATACGTTTAATAAATGGCTGCGACTATTGTGCTGAAACAGTAAGAGATATTAAAAAAAAATGGTAACATTGCACTGCTAAAGGAACAAATGTTTCAACTCACCTCTCTTAAATTTCTTTAAGCCTGCTCTCTAATAACAGACAGCCTCGCGATATGGTCGTTTGACACCCTAATAGTGATCAGCGATTGGTTGTCTGGTTGGAGGGTAGGTGGGCGTTGCGCGGTGGTTTGTTTTTAATTTTACAAGCGGCTGCGTACGGCAGGTGGTGATTGGTCACATGTTTTATCGTATGACACAATCGCTCGCTACTTAAGTAGGGAGCGGTTGCGTCAGCGGGTTGTATAAATAGCAGTTGTTTTGGCTCGCCGCTCACTTAGCGGTCAGCCACCACAGAGTCTACATCACCTGAAGATGCCTCGTGTAGAGACGAAACACGTGTCGTATTGTCGTCAGTGGTGTCTTTCCTAGTGTAGTGGTGCTAGGATTAGTGGTGACGTGGATAGTGCACGCAATTCATGGAAGGCGGGGGGTGCTCTTCAAACTAGGTAAGACACATCATGTTATTTTATCGAGCGGATGTACGCAATGTAATTTTTGCCAACTTTAATACTCGAATAACTGACATATCCCATGTATTCTGTAAACCGTAATGGCTATATGTTGACAGGAGGAAGAACGTTACGCAAGCCAACTCACACAAAACCTACAAAAAGCAATGCACTGTTCATTTGTAGAGAATCAGAAGCTTTTAGAGCTGAAAAACGAGGAGAAACTGTTTAATATGCAACTAAAAGGTAGGTTTCTATATGAAATTTTAAAGTTACTACGAATATATTACAATTTACTTAAGTTGTTCCTTGAAATAACAGAAATAAAAACGAGGTATTGACGTGATTGAAAAATTAATGTTTATTTCTTTAAAAATATCATACATTATATAGGTATGGGAGTAAGTGGAGCATCCTTTTAAGTAAATATATACTTGTGGCATGTTGCCCCGCTCCTCTATAGCAAGAATTAAATAAACATAAAATAAATTAATAGTGATTATTTATATAATAATGTTAAACTTTATTTTTCTAAAATGGCCAAATGGTTTAAAAAATTTGCTGTGTTTTTCTGTCTGTAAACAAATTATATCTAAAGATTTATTAAAAAATAGAAAAAGAATAAAGAAAGAAGAAATCTTAATTGGGTGTTTTTGGAGGAGAGACGAGAGGAGGCGGCGAGACTGAAGTAGCAAATATTGCCAACTTATATTATCACACAAATCAATGGGAATGATCATTGTCGTAGCTAGGAAATGAAATGGAAACCTCTTACCCTCTTAAAAATCGGGTGTCCCACTTGAAAAGATGATGGCTCTGATCCCACACATGTGCTAGGGTATTAGCTCCTTAGGCAAAGCCCGGATAAGGCATAATAAGGAAACTACGAAAAATGATACACTTTCTCGAGATGCAGAAGCCAATTCCTAATGCAAACTTTATAGAAAACTAGACGTTTACCGCGACTTCGTCCGCTTGGATATTATTACGATTGGATTTCATGGGTTTTAATTTTTTCTAAAATAAAAGTAGCCTAAGTTACTCCTTGTAACGTCAGCTATCTACCAGTGAAACTCCCGTTAAAATCGGTCCAGCCATAAACAGACAGATATATAAACATTTAAAAACTTGTGTTTTTTTTGTCATAAGTACCATATACATAATATATACTTTCCATATACATATACACACACACGTAACGTAATAAAAGACTGTTATTTTGACATTAAAACATACACTTCAATTTTATTTATTTGTATAGATATTGTACTTTACGGCGTAATTTTATCGATAAAGTTGTGTTATCGACAAAATATTTCCTGGAGAGTTGCATCATTCAAGCTCTTACTGTGGACGTCATTAATGTCTTCTCGGAATGATGTTTTCTAAAATGTTGAGGCCGTTTTGCTACCATGTAGTGGCGACAGCTATTTATCTATATGACCGGGCAACAAAGGTTATTTAGTTGCACATAGAGCTACGATGAACAAAACTTACATGAAATATAAATTGTATGATTATATACTTTGAAATTATTTTACAGCGTCAAAAGCCGTAATGAACAAACTGGATACTAAGCAGCGCAACATAGAACGTAATCTTCAAACACTGAAGGAATCACTGTATGCTATCGTATGTGTTTATCTCCTTTTTAGTTTATTATTAAGTCCTGACCTATCGAATTGAAGTCGTTGTGGATTCTATTACACAGACCTCATACCCACATGGCATACGTAATTAACACACGCAAAAATACAAATATGCTTAAAAAAATTATCCATTTCTGACACCAGAATGTCCATAAAAGAAAAATCAGAATAGATAGATAGAAAAATCTTTAATTGCACTTAAAATGATTGGTACAAAGGCGAAATGGCTTTCTCTACCAGCTAACCTTGGTTAGTGTGGATATGGGTAGAGCCGAATAGAAAAAAAAACAATAACTTAGTTTAACATATTATCTTTTAAAATATAGTTGATATATATACATTCATGTGGAAATTATATAGTGTATGTAAAAATGTGTTTGTAATTTGATTAGTTAAATATTATGTATCTTTGAATCTTTCCATATTATTAAATGAGGATTTTGAACATCAGGACGTTATATTTATGTGCACATTTTATGTAACACAGTATTTTTTATAGTGTTACCAAGTGGAAACCATTGGATCTCGGGTTACACATATGGAAGGCGCCCAAGCTGAAAGAGACTGCTCCGCGGAACTTTCTGAACGAGAGAATAGGTAGGTAGATGTGACGATTTTACCATTTATTTTTATTGCAACTTGGTATAATCCCATCAATTGCTTAATCAACAGAGATTGATCTTAATTACATCATGTAATATAAACTAAGTAAAATAATATTATTTTTGGTTGCGTGTCTGGCTGGCTGATTGTCGCGATCTCTAGCAACGCAAGTCAGAGGGAATAATTGTAAAAGAAAAGACAACTTTATTTAAACCTTGCCTAATTTTCACAAGCTAAATTTTATCTCTATCCGAAGTGGCGCCGTCCTGATAGTAGAAATAACGTTTTTGTTATTTTACTTATTATAAGTGTTTGACTTTTGTCTCACCTGATGGTAATGTAGCCAAAGATGCGTTAGTCAAGCGTAATGTGAACAACGATTTATGAATGATTATGAAGTATGTGAGATGGTAGACCTTAAGAATTTACTACTTCAGTAACCTTCAAAAGTGCATTCCGTGATAAGCTGCGGTATATAAGGTGACGATCGTTCACCTCTGTACGCGAGCAAACAGAGTTCGATCTTAAATGCCACCAGCGACATTGTTAGTTGCACTTCAAAGTGCTCATGTACCACATCCTCGGCGGTGATGGAAAACATCTGCATTCCTAAGAAACTAAAAATATTGCGATGACATGTTATGTAGTCCGCCAAAACACATATGGGCGGCACGGCGGACTGATCCCTTTCAGGAATGAGAGGAGGCCTGTGCCTAGCAGACACACGTAGGCTGATATTTTAAACGTTAAATAACGAAAGCGATGTTGTACAGCATCAAAGATTCAAGACAAATTATACTGCTATCGCCTTTTATTCTTAGATAACGTACATTAGGTAGAACTATATTTCAATTACTATAATTAAAGAACGCGAGACATACCACAGGAGTGACAGGGAATATGTAGCCTTCTTTGTATAGAGTTGGTTGCAGGTGTCCATGATCCATGATCTTGCAGTAGCCACTTACCATGTGTACTAGGTGGACAGTAAGTTAGTGTGTCACTTTTTTATATTAAAAAAAATGTGGAGATTGCGGCTCTCCGCGCTAATCCTTCCGATAACTGGAGAGTTGTATATGCAACAGCGGGCTATTATCAGCTGATGAAAATGAAAAACTTCAAATTGTGTTATCAGATTGAAAGACGTATGCGGCCGCCACGCGGCCCGCGTTGCCTTGCTGGAGCGGCACGCGTCGCGTCTGCACGACGACATGCGCCGACTTACCAGAGAACTCGAGGCTAAGAGTGCTGAACATGCTAATCTGGTGAGCGATGGCCAATTACCTACAATTCACAAGTCAATACAGGTTACAATAACTGTAACCAGTAATCGAGATTTTTTTATATGACCATATTCGTTATTGTGTTGTGTTTTTTTTTAGTTACATATGCGGCTGTAGTAATCTATCATTTTATCATTGAGTTATACAAAACTAGAGAAGCAAACCACATTGCCGCGCGTCGAAAAAAGTGTAACCACTATCCAAACGCGACGACGTAGCTTTGAAATCATTAAAATTTTAAAGTAAACATATATCTGTCTCACTTACACAAGTCGCGGAAAACAATATCGTCCCTAAAATTAGATAAAGATAGACACACAGACATGCAGTGGCGGGTTGGTGTTGCATACGTTATGAAATTTTACCCAAAATGAGCAATATAAAGGAGTTTTTTTTTTAATATTGCACTAAATTGTTTTTATTTTAAATTTGTATATTTTCTTATTAGATGAACAGAAGTAAGCATAACTAATGAAATAAAAGATGTTTTTTATATATTATTTTTATTGTACTAATAAATCAAACAAAAAATAAAGCAAATAAAAAAACAATTTAAGGTTTCTTAAGCGAGATCTGTGTTGAATATGCATAAGTTGTGAAATCATCAGCAAGTTTTTGTCTCTTACATTTAGTCTCATGACATTAGCTACAAAAACTTTGGTTATCAATAAATTTCGTTGATTTTCTTGTTTATAGAATTTCCATACTACTTAACAACTTTAAAAAGTTTTTATATATTTTTTGCAACAATAGTGAGGATAGTTAATGGATTCAGGCGTAACTCTGCGGAAGTCTATTTGTAAGATAATATAAATGGTTTTAATCTGTAATATTAATCCGCTTAAATATTCATAATAGTCCATGCTCTCAAACTCCGCTATGAAGCATCAGTTTGTTATATAATTGCTTTTTGGATTCCTTTTTGTGTGTTTGAGTGTATAATTTACTTTCGTGGTACAATCTTATTTTTAAGTACTTATAAATAATTTCATTAATCAATAAAAGGGAATGATCAACTTGTATTGAAGATAAATGATCTCCCGGGTGTATTGCAAATTCTTTTAATAATTTATTTCATTGAAGCTCTTTTAATGTTTTTGTAGCTTTTAACAGTGGTAGAGCCACGCGGCAGCTTTTGCTGTCGCACGGATGGGCCGGCTCAAACCGGGGTGGTACCACGACCTCACAGAAAACCAGCGTGAAGTAGAGGTTTACCTCTGCGTTTCGCTTGGTGAGTGCAGGTGGCCGGAGGCCCTTTTTACAGGAAATGAGGCATTCCATCTTAGTCCTCACGGGTGACAACGCACCTACATTTTGATTTGTAATAGAGGATAGATGTGGATGTCTATGAGCCGCAGCAACCACTTACCATCAGGTGGACTGTGTGCTCGTTTGTCACCCTTATCATATAAAAAAAAAGCTAATGTCATAAGACCAAATTTAGTAGACAACGACTTAGTTTTGGAAAGTTTGCAATGCAAATTTATTAATATAAAATAATAAAATATAATTAATAGACCATTCATGAATAAACTAAAATAAGAATAATTAATTGTTTTGTATAAAGGTTGAAACATAGTTTTTATTTTTTAACAAACAATTTTACTTGTTTATTTTAAAACAAAATTAACTTATTCCATAAATTATATAGTCTCCCATTAATGTGGAAAAATCACAAAGGCGGAAAAGTGGCAACATTGAAGCTAAGATGCAATATTCGATATTTTATTTTATTTTTTAGTGTTTTAAACGTTAATATGAATATATAAATTAAAACTTACGTGTGAAAAGTGATTCCGCTTGATTTATTATGTTTTTGTGACCTTGAATCGCATTCTTTCACTACGCATTTACCCATTTTTTGTCGTGAATCGTTCGGCTTAACTCGGACGGCGTCACATTGAACACTGAACCGACGTTCGCTGGGCATATGGCTGTGGCCATATGTGAAGTGGCAACGCTTTGGCGCGGCAATTACTTATCTAGTGTAACATATAAATCAATGCATTTTATATATTACTAGCCGACCAGGCAGACGTTGTTCTGCCCTTTCCTGAGATGACCCTTTCTCCAATTAAAAAATCCTTAAATTCCTAATAAAAAATGTTTAGAGTCACTTATCGGGATAAAAACTATCCTATCTCTCAAGTTGGACCAAACTGCACACAGTGTGCAAAATTTCATTGGAATCAGTTCAATAGTTTAGAAGTTCATCGCGGACAAACAACGTGACAGGTAATTTTTATATATAAATATTAGCTTGGTACTCGGCGCATTGCTGCTGCAGAAGAGATAATGGTAGAAATATCGTTTGAAATTTGGTTAACGTCAATGATTTATAACTTTCATTTGACGGTACGATACGCGCGCCTACCGGCGTCAGCGTAGCAAACTACGCTGACGCCGGTAGGGAGGTCGGCGCGCAGCACCCAGTCGTAACCGATGTTCCACAGGGGCGGCCCCAGAACCGAACCCTGTGGGACACCGCAAGACATCTCTCGCCGGTTCCACTCACCGTTGCGACCGGGGTAGATGACGGCCCTGTCCGTCAGATAGTCCCCGACTATACGACGGAGATAGGTCGGCACCCGGTGATACCGGAGTGCCTCCCTAATGCAGCTCCAGGGCATGGAGTTGAAGGCGTTGGCGATGTCGAGAGACACCGCCAAGACAACCCCCCCCCCCCTGGCCACTGCATCCCCCGTCGTGAAGGCTCTCACGCGCATGATGGCGTCCACCGTAGAGCGCCTCTTGCGGAAACCAAACTGGTGTTCCGCAAGATCCGGCCCCGTCCCCGCAAGGTGCTCGGCGAGACGGTTTGCAATTACTCTTTCAAAGAGCTTGCCCACCTTGTCGAGCAGCACCACGGGCCGGTATGCGGACGGAGAGTCCGCAGAGCGCCCCGGCTTCCGAATGAGGACCAGCTTCCCCGTCTTCCAACGAAGCGGGAATTGGCCTCTCTTCAAGCTTGCGCTTAGGAGCCCCTCCAGTCGGGGCCCGAGAGCCTCCGAGGCCAGGACCCAGGCTTTGCCAGGCAAGCCATCGGGTCCTGGGGCAGTATTCCTGGCCTTGAGCCTACGTACCGCCACTCTCAGGTCTACCCCGGTCCCTTCCGGGATGTCTTCGTCGTCGTCCTGGTGGTCCGCTTCCGGCACCGCAGGTGGCGGAGCCATAGGCAGGGGCGGATGTTCCCCTCGCGCAGGGAACAGAGCGCTCACTACGTTCTCCACGAGCTGAGGCCGGAGACTCTGCGTCAGCGGGGGGGCCCAGGTGCGGAGTTTATCCCACACCATCTTGTAAGGGCGCCCCCACGGATCTCTATCGAGAGTCTCCAGCATCTCCTCACGGGCCCGATCCCGGGCCCGCAGGACAGCCTCCCGGAGGGCGGTCTTCGCCGCTCTGTATCCCTCGTACAGCTCCGCCTCAATGGCTGCCGCATTCGGTGGACGAATGCGGAGCCTGCGATGCCTGGCGTACAGGTGCCGTGCGGCGACACACGCCTCGCGCAGAGACGTCAGCTCACGTGACCACCAATACACCTGACGCCGGGCGCTTCCTGGCCGGACGCGGGGCATTGCCACGTCACATATCTCGGACATGGCCTCCTGGAACCACCCTGCCTCATCATTGACGTCGGCAGGCCTGTCCGGTGATGACACCCAGGCCTGCACGATCGAGGCTTCCAGGAGGAGCTCCCGGTCCAGCTGCTTCAGCGCCCAACGCGGACCACTCGGGGCCTGTTGGACTGGCGCGCTCGAGGGCTGGGTGGAGACGTCAAACCGGATGTACCGGTGGTCGGAGTAGGTCTCCACCCCCTCCATGACACGCCAGTCAATGGCACGCGGCGACAGAGCGGGGCTAGCGAACGAAATGTCCACCACCGACTCGCCCCGCATCCGCACACACGTGGGGATAGGGTTACCATATGACAGGCGTTTGCCGCATTTGACAGGCATTTAACGGTTCAGTCAGGCGCGTGCGCCTGGCATTGGTCTGAGACAGGCATTTTTAAATTTCGCGCCCACGCGCGCATCGCGCTTGCATACATGCAAGCGGGCGCGAAATTTGAATGACACCGGCGGGCGGCGCGGCGGCGAGCAGCGCGGTGCGAGACGCGCTCGCGGGTAGCGCATGCGTAGTAGTACCGCATGCGTAGTAGTAGTCGAGGCGGCGCGAGAATGAGAGGGAGGATAAGCTACGGTGCGTGGGCGGGAGCAGGACAGGCGTCGGTGTTTCCTATCACTTCACCAATGAGAGCGTTCTATTATTTGTTTACTTCATGAACTAAAAACAATATTTAGTCTGCATGATTAGTTCAATTAGGTTCTAAGCTAAGGTGTGTTAGATTGTTGTGATTTTCAAGTTGTTTTATTGTTTTACAGTGGATAATAAAAAGAGAAAGCTTTGTAAGTTTTCGGAGATTATAGCAAGTAAATTTCCTTGTCTCGTGGAAGGCTGCAATGAGTCGGAAGCTAAGTGTAAGGTATGCGACTGTTATTTTAGTTTTGGTTCTAGAGGTATCAAGGATGTGCAAAGACACATGGAATCTGAAAAACATAAGAAAATGTCTAAAGCAGTGTCTTCCAATAGTAAGAGGAATACATTTTTCAAACCAACCCTAAATATTATTTCGGAAAGAAAAGCCGCTGCAGAAGCTACGTTTGGTTACCATACTGTAAGACATCACCAGTCGTATAAGTCTATGGATGGAATAAGTACCGATAAGTTTAAAACCGAGATTCTGGGCCTGTATGTGGATTTAACAGCTTATTTGGAAAAATGGATGAAAAATATCGAAGAATTGTCTTCATTCCGGTGGATGATTTTACAAAAAGAAATTAAAAGTTTCTCAAATTCTGATTTAGCTTCATCTGTAGAATTTCTCTCTAAGCTGAATATCAGTGTTGACGACGTGAAAGTGTTTGACGAATACGAAGTTCTAAAATAATATTGTAGAAGTTCAGATAACATTTTTTTCTTCTGAAAGCTTAACTACACAGTAGTGCAATTTTCTCAAAAGTAGGGAAGTGAATGGTGACATTACAGAATTCATGAAAATCTGCCAGTTTGTGTTCTCTATTTTGGCACACAATGCGAACGTAGAACGTACGTTTTCTCTCGTCAACGCCCAGTGGAGTAAAGAAAGAAATCGGCTGACAATTGAATCGGTAAAAGCAATATTGATTACTCAGGAAAATTACAAAACTGTATCTTGTGAAGATTTTTACGTTTACATATTAGAAAAGAAAGAACTGTTAAAAAAAATAATGTCGTCTGACAAATATCAGTAATAAATATCCTTCTTCATTATTATCTGTTGGCTTTTACTTATTACCTACAGCGTTTTGCTTTAGACAGGCATTTTTCTAAAAATTCAGGCATTTTATGTACCATAGACAGGCATCCCTCTATTTACATATGGTAACCCTACGTGGGGACAGAACCCCGATTTAGGACGACCAGGCCTGTCTCCAGAGCCCAGTCTTCCACCATCCTACCCCGCACATCTGTACGACGAGAACCCCAAGCCAAGTTCTTGGCATTGAAGTCCCCGAGGACAAGTACGGGGAGGGGATAACTTCCGACGACGACTGCTCTCAGCTCTGCAAGAGAGTTGTGGAACTCGGCGAGAGATCGGTTCGGGGAGAAGTACACCCCCACAACGACGAACTCCCCGAACCGTGCTGCTACGCACCCCTGACCCCTCCTGACATCTTCAAGGGTCGGGGTACCGGCGGCGGCCGAAGAAATGATGGCCACTGAGCCGTTAAGGTCCGCCACCCAGTCCTCCCTAGGCCAGACAAAATACGGCTCAGCGACCACAGCGATGTTAATCGACCACTGCGCCATGCTCTGGAGCAACAGATCCTGAGCGCAGGCGCAGTGGTTGATATTCGCCTGGAGGAAGCTTAATGGGGCCGTTATAGGCATTCCATTTCAGCATCCTCCACGGGGCGCCCCTCTGCGGGCGTCGGTGTCGCGGCGGCGGCGGCAGTGACAGCGGCGGCGGCGGCAGTTGCGGCTGCGGCGGTGGCCACAGAGGCGGTGGCGGCGGAGGGCCCTCCCCTACCCGCAGCCTTGGCCTTGGCGGGTGGCACGCAGGCCCTGCTTCCGGGCCGGTGATCGGCTGGCTTGCCGGTCGCCGCACATGCATCACAGTGCGGCGTGGCGCAGCAGGTCGCCGATATGTGTCCGGGCTGACAGCAGCGGAAGCAAAGGCCACTGCGGTCAACCTTCGAGGCGCATTTCACAGATACGTGGTGCCCCACGAGACAGCGGTAGCACCTCAGAGGTCTGGGCTCCAGCAGCTTAACCTGCGCTGAGACCCAGCCCACCAGAAGCCTTTGGCCCTCCACTATGGTTTTGGCCGCCGTAACAGGGCAGCACACCGTGGCGGCATGCATACCCTGTTGGTCCGGGCGTATGGCGCCTGACCTGACCTGGTCAGTAGTGCACCCCCCGGACCTGGCGATGGCGGCCACCAACTCCTCCTCCGATACCGAGTCGTCCAGACCCATGATGCGCAGGTCTGCGCATCTGACGGGCCTGGACACTCGGGCCTCGTCCGCGTCCAGGGACGCTCTGAGCTTCGCAGCCAGAGCGTCCGCGGTCGCGCCACTGGATTCCCCGGGGATCTCCAGCATACGGGCCCCCGTCTGGGTGACTTTGAGCCGGAGGCCCCCGGTGATCCCGAGCTCCCCGAGATCCACCGCCTCTTTTGCCTTCGCGAGCAGATCGCGGTAGGTAACGCCCTTCTTTTCCGCGTCCGGCTGTAGTGTAATCACTACAGCTGCGGTCTTCGGGGCGCGGAGCCTAGCCGCGATCTTGCGCGCCCTGAACTGGCGCTGCCGCTCCTGCTCTTTGGCCTTTTTGACTGCCTTCTTCCCCTTCTTTTTGTCCCCGACTACCGGACGGTACCGGTTTTTCCGGAGCCGGCTTTTAAGGGGGGGGGGGAGGGGCAACTGCAGCCCCGCCCGAGGGCTGGCTGGACGGTCCCGGCCTGGATGCGGCAGCTGTGGCCGCCGCGTACGAGACCGTTGCCGGCCTCGCCACCGTCTTGTTTACCCCTAGGGGGGGGCGCAGGACGATGCCCTCCAGCACGGAGAACCGGTGCTGGAAGTCAGCCAGCTCCTGCCGGACCAGATTCAGAACCTGGTTCTCCACCGGCACGGGCTGGCTTGGGCGCTGCGTCTGGGGCGCCGCGCGAGAGGCAGGCTCACGTAGACTGGCCAGGTCTGCGCGGAGCTTCTCGTTCTCCTTCTGGAGAGTCTCCATGGCGGACGTCAGGCGGGCCACGTCCGCCCGCAGCTTCGCTACCTCGTTCGCATTAGGCTCGGCCCCAACAAAGTTGGCCTCCGCAGCCGCCATGATGGAGGCGGAGGCCGCGGGAATGGCCTTTAACTTTGAGGAGGCCTTTTGCTTGTGGGCCACGACCTTGATCGCGGCCTCCACCTCCTTTACGAATCTGGCCTTACGCTCCACCTCGGAGCCGCCAGTCGCATCCGTCTCTTCGCCTGATACCCGAGCCGTATCGCCCGGGTGGCGCCCCTCCTCGGCATGCTTTGCCGCTTGTTCGGCCCTCTGATTGTCAGAGGCCCCCTCCCCTTGCCTCTCAGCCCGCCCCGCCTGTTGGTGGGGATTTTCCAGGCCGAAGCCTCCTCTTCACCGGCTGACGACCCCTGGTCGCCATCCCGCCTGGACCGCTTGCGGAAGAACTTACTGGTCTCCGCGGTCCCAGGCTCCACGCGTCGGGAGCTCTCTGAGCCTCCCACGCTGCTCGATGCGGCGTCGGACTCTGTCCCCGCATCGTTCCTCCTCTCCTCTACGTTGCCGTTGCCGGCGGTTTTGGTTTTTTGTTTTTCTTTTTCTATATTTTCAATTTTTGTACCCACGAGTATGGGGGAATTAAAGGTCCACCTTGGCAGAGACCCCTTTACCAAGGTAAGCAGATTTAGAGGATTTATTACTCGCCAGGGGGTCTGCAGGTACCCTGGCGAGGAGCGCACTAGCGACTGATTTGTTCATAGAACCCCGTCAGCCATCCATCCCCTCGCGGTGCGTCGCCGCTTGAGATTCGGGGTAACTTTTTATAGAGGTTTTCTCCCTCGCGGTCCGGGCGGTTAAGCCAAGACCCTCGGTCCCTATCAAAGCCGCGAGACATGATCCACGACACTTCGATGGGATTACGAGACCGGCGGTGACAGCAAAGGATGAATCCTTCACTGTCTGCCCGGAGGCAGGGTAAGTGCACACCGAGCCCGCCCTCACTCCTCTGCTATGCCCTCTGCTGATCAGAGGGTCACGCAGAGGAACGCACCGTTGGTCCGAGACGGACCCCACCCATGTCAGAATAATAAGCCGCGGCAGTAACATTCCCCAAGGAATAAGAATTTCTTCTCATTTCTCGAGGAAGATTACTGCCGCGCCCAGGGTGCACCGGCCCAGTAGCTGCTCTTCCCTCCAGACGTATCGAGAGGGACCCGCAACTACCAGGCACACGTGGAGGACTTCTGACTTCGCACCCCAAAAAGTTAATGCTTGATGAATAAAATCTCAACTATTGTGAAATACACGTTTTTGATGTTTCCATTTTAATAATACGATCTCCGTGTAAAAATTAATAACTATGAAATATAATTAATACCTACTTTGGGTAATCTACACGTCTGTAATACTGTTGTATGTGGTCACACAGAAGAGTGTCTTTAATTATGTGACCGCCACTGTATATTTGCTGCTAGTTTACCATATTATGTATTAAGTGGCTTGCCCTATTTTATCTTAGGTACAAATATTAATAAAAATATTAATATTTTTCCAGCAAAGTCGTCTCAAAACATCGATGCTCAACGTAACTGGCGGTGATAAGGAGGTGGTGTCGATGCGCGAGGAATGGCGGAGGCTGCGTGTAGAGGAGGCGTTGATGCGGCTTCGAGTTGCGCACGCGTCGCGAGCACTCGCCGGCCTCGACCGCACCGCCTACACGCTCGACGAGCGACGACTGCAACTCGACGCGGTGAGTAATGACAGGTATTATTAAGAATATAAATTTTATTATTAAGAATAACTCAAAAACTACTGGTCAGATCTTAATCAATTTTATGGGACCACATGAGAAGCTTTCAAATGAAAAAAGAATCATCAAAATCGGTTGACATAGAAAAAACTGAGATAACCGTCGATCACTAATAGTGAGATAACACACAAAAAATAATACAGTCGAATTAGGGATCTCCTAATTTTTTTGAAGTCGGTTGAAAAGTAAAATCATGTTGTAAGCTGGATTGTGAACGTGGTCTCTCTTACATAGGACAAACAAAAATACCTATTAAAACCCGCGTGAAAGAACATATAACTGACTTGACGCACCGACGTTCCGGGAAGTCTGCAGTGTGTGAACATGTTCTAGATCATCCCCGCCATTACATTAGATTTGATAGATCACAAATCCTCGCAAAAAAACACCGATTCCTACCAAGGATGATTCGACTATATACCACTGCAAGACTTCAAGATACTGTAAGCTCATTCTGCGTAGATCGGACCAAAAATTAATATTCAAAAACTGAAGGTAGCCGGGCTAACTATGACATCGGGACGTCAAACACCTCAGTACCCCCCTTGACCATGATCGGGAATTAAAAAAGCAATTGTGAAGCAAACTATGGGAAAAGCCTATGTTCAGTTGTGGATTTGTTATGAACTGTAATGGATGATGAATTAATGGTATACTGCTTAGAATTGCAAATGATAATGAACAAGTTCACAAGCTCGATGTACAAACAACCGGGAATAATCGACTACTCTAGTCTCATACTTCTCTATGACAACGCTCGTCCAGTTTACACTGCAACATTTTATTTAGAATTCAGGGGCCTTTAAATGGATACTTAGTTATCTACTGTACTTGCCAGACTATTTTTTTCGAAATTAGAATATTTATTTTAGCTGGGTGTAAATTTCAACTCTCAAAATTTTAATCCCAAGAATTCTATTGTAGAGTAACGAACTTTGATTAAATAAATAGCAAAAGTGCATATTAATGGGTGATATTAATCACGGCAGATAATGTTTTCATAACCTTCTCAGAAATAAGCGTCCGCTTGTGCTTAGCAGTAGGACGTATTTAGATTGTAAATTAATTTCTTTGCTTTGAAAAAAGAAACTGCGTTATATTGCTAGCTTTTTAATAATCTTATCTGATGTATTGAAAGGCAATGAAAGAGCGGCTGGTAGAGATCGCCGCGCGACGCGACATGTTCAGTGTGCAGAAGCGCGCGTTGCTCGATGACTGCGGGAAGTTGCGAAGTGAAATACGCGAACGAGAACAACGCGTACAGCAACTTGTCAAGAGGTAATTGTCTGAACCATACTTGCAGTAATCTAATTTTTAATAAAAATCTTTAACAAATTGAATTTTATTATTAAAATTAGGAAGTTAACACCATCATTAATAAGTTGATTATTAATTTATTAACTAGCTTTATTATTCATTAGGTATTTATTATTTACTAGTTGGCCAAGGCAGACGTTGTTCTGCCCTTTTCGATGACCTTTCATATAAAAAATCCTTAAATTCGTAATAAAAAAATATTGAGCGTCAGTTATCTGGATAAAAACTATCCTATCTCTCAAGTTGGACCAAACTGCACAGAGTGTGCAAAATTTCATTGAAATCAGTTCAGTAGTTTAGGAGTTCATCGCGGACAAACAACGTGACACGTAATTTTTATATATAAAGATTAGGACATTATTTAATTTAAATTTGCTGCAGATTACGGCGCGAATCGTGAACACAACCTTAATCTGCGCACAATTTGATTCATAAGTGAACATTATTTCACGTGATTGGTCCGTCATGGACATTTGTCATTTATTAATTTCTAGTGACCCAATCATTCAAGTGTTGATTCGTCTTACGAACCGTGTCATTCGGGTCGACAATTCAAATGTATCATTTTGCGGTTCAGTACTCTTTGAGACCCGATGGATAATATCGGTTGTCGGACATTACCATACTCATTGGTCGTAGGTACTGTCATTAGTTTGATCCGGAACGTTCAAAAATGTTCGCATCAATAATTTGATGCGATCCAGGTCAAATGAACGAATCATTCACGATTTATATATGTCTAGTCCGTCAGTTCACTGCCGTCGTCTATTGGGTATTCACGTGTCATTTGCATGCACATTTGCTGGGAAGTGGATATGGGCAGACTTTCATGCGCTTCTGTCGCTTCATGCCGCTCTTTTTATTTTTCGTAGTGTCTCAAAACTTCATTTAAAAATATACAAATAAGGTGTTTATTACACTAGACGAAACTATGATTACTTTTACTCGTATTCTCATACAAGTTCTATAGAAAACGTTTCATTGTGACAGTTCACAAAAAGTATTTTACCTAACTGATATACGTTTCAACCCTATGGATTTGCATGACTTAATTCCTCCCTCTCCATTCCATCATCGGACCACCAGACGTTCAGCTGGTCCCCACAGTCTCGTTATCGACATTCCACGCATTCGAACCAAACGGTTTGCTTCGTCGGTCATAATGCGTGCAACAAAAGAGTCTTTCCATCCGAATATAATGTGGATCAATCAAGTCAATCAAGGCAAGGCTGAATAGGTTTTTGATAAGCGAAGTCAGTGCACTTTACCATCTTTAAATGCATCACCATTTACCATCAGTTGGGATAGTAGTTACAAAAGTTTAAAAAATAGCTAAGTCAAACTCTTTCCACAATTTAAAAGGCCTGCCTTACCCGTTAATCCGGAATGGAGTGAATATTCATCTATAATGTAAATCTGTGATAGTTCACCACTGGATTGTTACAGGCTGATGTAGAAGCGCAGTGGGTAAGCGTTTGGTTGTGGCTTTTCGCGGTTGTGAGTTGATTCCCTGATAGAATGAGATGAATTGCAAATAATAGTTCCGGGCCTGATTGCTTGTCCCTGTACAATTCAGTCGTATGTATAATCCTTTACACGATACAGTATATTCTAGTGTGTGTGGGGGGGGGGGGGGGTAGGTAACTTTTTAAAAATAAATAAAGACCGTTAACAACAGTTTTAAATAATATGTACTTGATTCCAGACCATCAATCACAAATCTACAGCTGAACAAATATCTGAATCAATCGTTTTTTTCTTTAATCGAGTCAATTTAGTTCTAGCTTTATACGTGGTTGAGTCATGGTGCAGCTATGTAATTGTAGCACGAATGGGTCGGCTCGACCGGGGAAGGACCACGCTCACACAGAATACCTGCATAAAACAGCAGCTCAATGCTGCGGTTTCATGCTGAGTTTGATTGTATGGTGAGTGTAAGGAACTAGAGACCCTTTTTACTGGAAGCGAGGCATTCCAACATAGACGTCAGGGGTGACAACTCATCTGCATTTTGATTCTTAATGGAGGATAGATGTAAATGTCTATGAGTCCCAGCATCGTGCGTCAGCAGACTGTTTGCTCGTTTGTACCCTTATTATTTAAAATAAAAAATAAAATAAACAACAAGGTGTGGTGATACTTTGCTATTTCTATTTTTTATTTGCCATTTGAGAATCTCTCTTCGCCATTGGTTACCGGTTCTTCCAGCTGTTACTAATTTCCTCAAAATTAATACAACAATTAAACAAAAAGAAATAAACACAATAGAATATTTAGTTTTTATTTTAATCTATTTATGCCATTGCAACTTGTATGTGTTACTAATCGTTTACAGGCACGACATTTTTATTGCTTCACTGGGAAAGGACGATTCCGGCGAACAGCTTAGCGTCACGTTTTTCAAGATAAAGGTAAGTGTGTATATAACTTTATTAGGTCAATTCACTTTTATTTTAAAACTATCTATTATCAGTGCACGAGTACTTACATAAGTAGTTAAAAATATGGTATTAAAAAAACTGCAATAATTATAACTAGTTTGATGGTTACTTAATCATTACTAGCCCAAAGTTATGACATACTTGAGCAGCAATATTGTTTAGCGGATTATATTATTAGTAATTGTTTTTTAAAACTTTTGTTTTCTAAATGAGTAATAATGCAATCACTACACGGGTCTCTACCATTCTAGGGAGAATTTGCAATAAACCACGTTTGGCAAGCGTATTAACGATAGTCGCACTCGCAGTAGGTGCGCCGCGGCGCATCTTTAACGCTTCCTGCCTTTGTGGCTGGTACATCCGGAGGCTTCTTTTAAGCACTCTCTTTGCGTCCAACTCGCCTCTAGATGACGAGGGAAACACACCGCCGACCATCCCGCGATGTGAGTGCTCCATGTCGGATGTGCGATTTACACAGCGCTCGGTTCACAAAGCACTCTTCTCCCTGGACGTCAGCAAATCGAGTGGCCCCGATGGAGTCCCTCCCATTGTGCTGAAGACGTGTGCTCCGAAGTTGGCACCGATTTTAACGCGTCTTTTCCGGTACTCCTACTCCCAAGGCGTAGTCCCGAATTTATGGAAGACGCTTTGGTCCACCCGATCCCTAAAAAAGGCGACCGCTCAGACCCGTCCAACTACAGGCCTATCGCCATCACCTCCTTGTTCTCCAAAATAATGGAATCCTTTATAAACTGCCAGCTCATGAGGTACCTTGAGGATCACCAGCTGATTAGTGACCGCCAGTACGGTTTTCGTCAGGGTCGATCAGGTGGTTATCTTCTGGTCTATCTGACTCATAGATGGACGGAGGCAGTAGAGTCCAAGGCCGTTAATTTGGACATAGTGAAGGCCTTCAATCGGGTCTGACACAAAGCGCTTCTTTCGAAGCTTCCTTCCTATGGACTTCCCGAGAAATTGTGCAAATGGATCACCAGTTTCCTCGCTGATCGGAGCATCAAGGTCGTAGTAGACGGTGCATGCTCTGATTTTAAGCCTATTAACGCTGGTGTTCCACAAGGCTGCGTGCTATCACCAACGCTGTTTCTCCTGCATATCAATGATATGTTGCAAATTGGTAACATTCATTGCTATGCGGACGACAGCACTGGTGATGTCTTATATACCGGCCATGCCAATATTTCTCGGGAAAACGTCGCTGTGTACCGGAACAAACTTGTGTCTGAAGTCTAGTCTTTGCTGAACAAAGTCTCGGATTGGGGGCGACTAAATCTAGTCCAGTTCAATCCACAGAAGACACAAGTTTGCGCGTTTACCGCTAAAAAGAACCCCTTTGTCGTATCTCCTCAGTTTCAAGGTACTCCCCTTGCTGCCTCAGCTAGCATCGGAATCCTCGGCGTTGACATATCGGATAGTGTGCAGTTTCGTGGTCACTTGGATGGGAAGGCCAAATTGGTCTCTAAAAAGCTTGGCCTGCTCAGCAAATCGAGACAGTATTTCATGCCGGCACATCGCTTGCAACATTACAAAGCGCAAATCCGGCCTCACATGGAATACTGTTCCCATCTCTAGGCCGGGGCTCCCCAGTGCCAGCACCTTCATCGTCGACGACCGAGTTCTTTCTGATCGGCTCTATACACTGGCACTGCGTAGGGATGTTGCATCCTTTTGCATTTTCTATCGAATTTACCATGGAGAGTGCTCTGAGGAATTGTTCGGATTAATTCCAGCCGCCAAATTTCACGAACGCACATCGCGTCAAAATTCACGATACCATCCTCACCAACTGGATGCTTGGCGGTCCACGACTGTGCGTTTTACTAGGAGTTTTCTTCCACGCACAACTTCTCTGTGCAATTGTTTACCACCGGCGATTTTTCCGGATCGATACGACTTAGGGACCTTCAAGAAAAGAGCTTACATCTTTCTAAAAGTCCGGCAACGCATCTGCAATTCCCCTGGTGTTGCGGTTGTTCATGGGCGGCGGTAGTCACTTACAGGTGTCAGGTGAGCCGCATGCTCGTTTGCCCCCTCTTATATAAAAAAGGCGCACTTATTCTTTTGCATTTTTTTACTGTTTGTTAAATAAATATTTTTCTATTTTAAGAATAAAATAGAAAACTATTTAACTTTTATGGTTATTGTAATAAAATGCGAATATAAATAATAAATACAAATTAGGTATCCTTTCACTACGGCTCTTCGTTTTAAAATGCCAAATTCTCCTGCGGGTGTACGCCGTACACGGCGACCTTTGATGTCCCGACGTTGCGCCGCCTTTGACAAGATGCGGCAAGGCGCCCATAAAGGGGACCGTATCTCAGCGAACAGACTATACACGCGATATTCAGGATACAAGCTATGTTACCTTATTGTACCTCACATGGAAGACGCTATTTTAGAAAAAGTACTGTATTACATAATTGCAATATTGCCTTCGAAACAAATTTAAAGGAAAATATAATTAAATAGAAAATATAACAGTTCCAAAGACTCAAAGCGTTTAGCTACGGCGCTACGGGCTTAGGTTTGTTTTCCAGACATAACAAGTACTTATATAGCCAACAAATAATTGTTTCTTGCTGGGGTGTTTGTCTATGTGACATTAATGTATGTAAAATGTTTGTACAGTACATAACAAATTTCTCTTGGAGACATAATGCTTTCAGGAAAGGACAACAACGTCAACGCCTTTCGAGTGTAGAGAACCGAATACCCTTTTTACTGAAATCGAGGCTTTTCATCGTAGTCCTCAGGGGTCTCGGACAACGCATCAGCATTTTGATTATTAATCTATACTAATATAATAAAGCGGAAGAGTTTGTTTGTTTTTTTGTTTGTTTAAACGCGCTAATCTCTGGAACTACCAGTCCGATTTGAAAAATTCTTTTTGTATATTATAGCCAGATTCATGTGGAATAATATAGTCTATCTAGCATTAAGCTATATCACTCAGTTAGCCTTAAATATGGGTATTTGTTAAGAAAGTCAGAAGAAAAAGCGCTCCCGAAATGATTTATTCGCGTACGCTGGTGTTATGGTTAGGAATACGTAAATACAATGTTCTAGAAAAATATAGATCTTTACTTCGTCTAAAAAAATTCCGCAATACTATGTGTCTATTTTTTATACATAAGCCATAATTAGGTATTTTGTAACAATAAAAATAAATAAAAATAAAAAAATATGAAAATTAAAAAGTGATTTATAAGCGTTATTATTAGGCATGGCCTATTTATCCTTACGTACGAAAGTTACTTCATCATTAATACAATTTAATGAAGATAAACTTTGTTCTTTATACCATGTTATCGAAGATAAATGTAGATGTCTATGGGCCACTGCATCCACTTACCATCAGATGGATTGTGTGATCGTTTGTCACTCCAATTCTATAAAAAAAAATAGTGTATTCTTAAGGAGTGGTAAATATAAATTTGGAAAAAGAATTCAACCATTTAAGTCGGGAAAATAGAGTATGAAGATTTTAATGTAACTATTTAGACGTTATCTAATCCGTCTATCTAGCCCAACGGATTAGTAAGCTGAAGTGGCAGTGGGCCGGCCATATAGCTCGAAGAACCGACAACCGATGGGGAAGAAAGGTTCTCGAGTGGCAGCCTCGTACCGGCAGGCGAAGTGTGGGCGTCCCCCCACAAGATGGAGTGACGACCTGGTAAGACATGCAGGAAGTCGATGGATGCAGGTGGCTCGCGACCGTGCTTTGTGGCATTCCTTGGGGGAGGCCTATGTTCAGCAGTGGACTTGTGAAGGGCTGTAATGATGATGATGATGATTTAGACGTTATTCTTGTTGTAACTTTGAGCTTGTGATATTCCGTGGCCAGTCAAAGGGCCGACTTCAAATAACTAAAACGATAATCATTTCCTCACAATTGCATCTGTAGTCGGGGATTTAATTCTTTTATACACTATGATTTAGTGCAGACTCAAAACTCGAGCAGACTAGTTAACTACTAAAGTTAGCTCAAATTGCTCGTATTAAGGGTTACCGTTACCGTTACAGCCTATTAAAATCCACTGCTGAACATAGGCCTCCCCTACGGATAGCCTCATTGGGGTGATATTTGCCACAGTAACCACGCTTGGCAACCGGGTTGGCAAAAGCAGTTTTTTAGGAGTTAGGAGTTAGTTGTTCACGACAGTAGCGGAATTTCAGGATCCAACTTATGACTTTCCTTATTTAGCCTTTACTAGTATTTTATAGCTGTACGTGGGTAAAACCGACAGCACTTAGATTGGATGCTAATTCTACAATACTTAACAAGGTGACCATAAACCCTCAATTTAGATATCCGATCATCGTCAAGCATTAATCGTCCGAGACAGAGGCGCAGCGTAGGCGTCTGCCGCTCCTTCTTTGACTTCGATGCCAGCGCCATTATATCTAGTGAAAGCAATGCGGATATTTTTTGCTGGCTATTTGGGTTTCGAGTGCACTGGATATTCAAAGTATCTTTGAAAAAGAAGTAGGTGACCGTGAAAGGCAAATACTATATCCAATTTTTAAGAGTCAATTAGAAGAGGGTTCTATGAAAAGTAAATAAAAATATTGAGTTTCATATTATATAATATTGGAATTTGAGCGACTAAATATAATATTAATTTTTCATCCTTATAATCCAAATGTCTCAATTTTTGCTGTTCAATTCTATGCGACAGGCGTCACTATAACGTCAAACACGATTACTCATAAAGCGTCAGGGATGCGCGCATTGTAGCGCTGTTGAAGGCTGACCACAGCGGCTTAGCTTATTAAAATACGCGGCAACACTTACGCTGCGTCTCTGGCAACAGTCGCTTAACGCGATGATCAGATGTCCAACTTTACTTAGCATGACGGCTATAAGCATTAGCCACAACATAACGGCGGCTCTTCACGTTGGCCAGCATTGTGATGAATGTTGTCTCCAATACGTATGGTCATCATGTAGAGTGGGTGTATGTACTTACCTTGGTATGTATTGGAATGATGGCCCAAAAGTTTTCGCTAGAATCGTGTGGTGTCGGTTTTTTACAAAACATCAAAGGGTTGTGGCAGATTTATGCCCGCCGCGTCCACACGTTGGGCGCGCGTTAAGCACAGAGTACATTATATATAGGGGGTCGTTTAGTTTGCTACGAGTTCGCAGAGTGATCGAACGCACTTAATTTAAATTTTATATTCACGAGTCGTATCTAGTGTCTACAAAATGGCAGTAACAATGATCAATTAAGAAACTTTTCGTTTTATAGAGTTTTACCAAGCTGGAAAATTGTTTGTCACAAAAAATAGTTTTCATTTTTATCATTTTCTTATACACATTCTCGTAGTAGCGGAATTCTGTGAATAAATAAACCGTAACAGCCGTTAGCGGCTAAATATCCATTTTCAAACGACTTCAAAAAAGGAGGAAGTTTTCAATTCGTATGAATCTTTTTTATGTATGTTCACCGATTACTCAAAGACGCCTCAACCGATTTGGAAAATTCTTTTTTGTTTCAATGGGTATACTTTCCAGGTGGTTCCATTTAAATTTTATTGAATTTTTAAAAAATCAACACTAAATTATATTCATATTGAAGTCATTTGCACAAAATTTTAAATTTACCACTTGTAATAAATTCGTCCGCACATTGGCCTGAACCGAAGCAAACTGAACGACCAGCCAACGTATGGACTCCATCACAAACTCTTGGCTAATATCTTTGCCACAACATTCGCCACAATGTTGGGCAACGGGTAGAGCTACCGTATGCCACATATATTGGGCAAGGTGGACTTGAAGGAGCAATAAGTAAATAAGCGGTATGGTGTGGTCAGTTCGCGGGCGAGCGCGCCGAGCTGCGCGAGCGCGGCGCGCAGCTGGACGCGGAGCTGGAGCGGCGCGAGCGCGACGTGCGCGCGCTGGAGGCCACGCTGCGGCTCGTGCACGCCGCGCACGAACACTTCCTGCGACGCACCGCGCCCCTACACGACGATGGTACGCTATTTCTATCTCACGGTGGCGATTTGGTTTTCTGTCTTCAAGATTGAATTCCAGTCACGGCGACCAATCTCAACGGATGCTAGCACTTATTTGAAGTCTTTTAAAAACTATATAGAAATACACACAATCATAGTAATATATTATTATGTTAGTTGCTCCTTCCTTTTGATTGTTTTTTTTTCTCGTGAGACATCGGAAAAATTATTTGATGTGATATCCTCCAGTGACAGTCACAGACCACTGTATTGACCGTGTAGTGGCGGTGTAAGATTAGTTATTACCCATATCATCCCGTGGATGCCGTAGGAGGCCATAGAGATACCTAAAAATAAAAAATAAACTGCTGTTGCCAACCCGACTGCCAGACGTGGCAACTAGCGGGGACTATGTTCAATAATGGATTTTCGAAAGCCTGTAACTGATGCCCTTCAGGGTGAATTTTCCACGACGGCCTGTCTCAACGGAGACTAGCCGTCTCAAGCACAAGTACAATCTTTATTCCCTCACTCCCATAGTCCAGTGGGATGTATTAGGGATAATAGTGGACTGTATGAATTTAATGTATAAAACTGGTTGACTGATTGACTAACTAACTGACTGATATTGTTTGAGGTAGACTACACTAGGGACTGTTCAAAGAAAAGATGGCATTGTAGACGATTATATATTCAGACTATGTACAGCGGCTTTCACTAATTTACTATATAACTATATATACAGAGGGGAGTCTTCAATCTTCAATGGAGTATTAATTCTTCTCTTTTGATATCTCTTGAGGTTTCTTCTTTTGCTGTTGTCTTCGAGTGCCGCTTCCGAAATGAACAGCTCAGAAACCAAAACGCCCTTCTTATATCTCGCAAGAGAGTGTCTCGGTATGTGAGTAGCATCGTGAGGTGATGCCGCGCGCTGATTCACCGACGGCATCACGTGATATTCGGCCGGTGTGCAGGGTGCGCGGGGCGCAACGGGGTATGAAGGGGCGACGGGGCGGCGGCTCCCCTCGCCGTCCGTAACAGGATGACAATCCAATACGGTCGTTGAATGTTCAGGTGCAGTATCCAACGGCTTTACGTGCTTTCCGAGGCACAGGAGTGAACACTACCAACTTTATAACTTCAGGCAATTACTGCGAACTTCTTGACAGAATAACTCCTGACTCTAGCCCGACCTAGGATTCGATCCCAGGACCATATGACTAGCAGCCACGTTTACGACCAACGAGGCAGTCAGGCTGACGAAACAACAGGTAACCAACGACATGTAGAATAAAATTTAAATTATTGGCGCCAATTTACTTTCACATGAGTTTTATTCCATTATTGTGGTCTATAGACGCTACCTTGAGATATTTTATAGGTATTTACAGACAACAGAGGCACCGATATATAAAAACGATAGTGAATTAACAGACAATATATCGGAATCAAAGAAGTCAACTACCAATTCACCGGAATTAATGAAACACCATATCTAAAATTAGTTGCCATTTCGTTTATAAGAACTTTCATTTTAGCCCCAGAAATGACGGAAATCAACGAATTAACAAATCAATTCTACGAAAAGCGTGACGAACTCAAGCAACTGCATATGAAGATCGCGAAGCTTGAAGAGAAAGTATCAGACGCCAGCTCGCAGCTTATAATGATTGGTGATAAGTACAAGCAACTCACTGCTAGGGAGTAAGTATTAATGTTTAACTTCTTTCCCATTAGTAACTCGTAAAGCTTCAACAGCCAAATTTCACCATCGTACATCGCGACAAATTCACGATACCAATTCACGTACTTGGCCACCACAGTGAGATTTACTAGGAGTTTTCTTCGTCGCACGACTTCTTTGTGGAATCGTCTACCATGTTAATTTTTCCTTAACGATAACTTACTTTCAAGAAATGATCTTACTCCTTTTTAAACCACTAAATTGTCAATCATTTTTTAAAGTATGCAAAGTATAATATTGCATATATCCAACGTTTTCTAAATCGGAATTGATATCACCTGATCCGAGAAAATGTGTTGCTCAAGCCAGCCTTGAAGCACCCTGACTAGCGACGGGAAGAAAGTCAAAGACGTTTGATATGTATTGAATGTTCAGTAATAAAATGTTAGCAGCTCGCGCTTGAGATGATGGTAACACTTATCATTCGGAGGCTTAAAATAATTTTCCTGATATTTCCTGTAATCAATTTTTTGTGTCAACGAAATTTAAATAATTGAATGTTATACAGAGCTGAAGCCGAGACCGAGATGGAGAGTTTGCGGGATCGAATGCAACGTCAGGAGAATCGGTTGCAAAACGCACATGACGTCATCAATCAGAATCTGCGACGCGCTAAGAAACTTTTTGATGACATTGACGATTGGCGTATATTTAAGGTAAGTATTGCATGTGTTATAAAGGAAATCTACTAATTTGTTCATCAAATGCCATTCGAAGATCTCTCCTGCTCAGATGTCCACTGCTAACTAACGGACGAGGCTCTGGAAAATTTTTACCATAAACCAATTATGTATTATCCAAATTCTAGTAGTGTATTATTCAATTTGTAACAGTAGTAGGAGACAGTATTATTTATCAGTGCAATAACACCCATACAATATAACATCACACGACGCAGGTTCATAGACCGCAGCAGTCAAACACACGCTCGTATTGTGGTGCTACATTTGGTGTGACGACGTTTTAAGCATCTCCCATACACAAGCGGCTTGCGGTGGCGGCTAACCGCGGGCCGCGGCTCCAGCCGCTGTAACAACACACCACCACAGAATAAATAATAGTACTACGTACAGAAGTTGCACTCTTTTGATGTTGACCGCTTGCCGACGTTTTAATAGCCTACATAGTTATTATTAATCAGATAAATCGCGAACGCGAGCTAAATAAAACTTTATCGCTGCGCGTGAGTGGCCGTATTACTTTGCATCTTTTCTCCTTACTACGTCACAACGGACTTTCCGTGGTTACTAAGGGCTGTTAATAAAGAGTAAAAAAATACATTGTGAAATTGTAAGTTATACTTAGGTAAAATACCTATGCTGACTATAATCGACCATATTATGTTCTGTGATGCCCAACGCATGCAACTTGCAAGACCAACAACAAATAAACCCGAAATACGATTCCTAACAGAAATACGATCGTAATCTACTTAGTTGAAAATCTTGTAAACAAAATTTTAATTTCAGTATATTGAGCTTAAAATATCTTAATTACAAACACGAGTATAGGTATGTAAGTAGGTACTTGGGTAGTGAAGTAAATTTCAACTAAGTTTTGTAATAAAGTACTTAGGTATTACTTCTGTTGTTAAATTATTACTTAATTATTTTTTTGCTATAAGTACCTATCTAACAAAAAAATGAAATAAATTTACCTTTCATTATCCTTTGGTAACTCAAAAGTTATATATCTGAATCCTTTTGATTGCTCATTAAGCATCCATCCCCGCAACAATTATAGTAGGAACTACGTTTTGCCATTATAATTTATCAAATAGATAGGTAATATACCTATATATTATTCTCAAATTACATTTAAACTTTTTCAACTATTTTATCCTACAATTAAATATACTAAAACATCATGTGTGGATTTATCAAGCTCGCATGGCGGCGTAAACACGATAAAAATATCCATTGTTCAACTCAATCTATTTTTAAAACTCATCATCTATCATGTAAGCCATGGAATAAATAAATAAATAATAAATCATTTTTATTTCCTCTTCACAAAGGTATAAAATTTCACATTATTATTTAGGTAAATAATACGGTTGCAGACAATTTGTAACCTTTGTGAGAGACTGGTGTCCATACTAGTCCATAGTCCATAATAGTGATCCCTGTGTTATAGATCACCAGGCCCTCACCCTTTTTTAATTTGCGAATTGCACATAATTATTACATTTTCAATTATACTACAAGGAATGATTCTATATGGTTTTTTAAAGTTATTTGTATACATAGGCTGCACTAAAAGTATCGGGAATGGAATATTTCCACTGTTCCTGTCATATTAAAATATTTTCAATTGAAAACTCCTTCCTTCGTTTTAAAAATCGAATACCATTTATTTATTTAAAAAAAGATTCTCGGTCTTGTCACAAGGTTTTGTCAAACTTGTTTAGTCGTTGAGAAAATGGAATTGACTCGAGAAAATTCAAGAGCGATGATTTATTATGACTTTCGAAGGGGTTTAACACAAAAACAGTGTATTGACCGGATGATTTCTGCATTTGGTGATGAAGCCCCATCCAACACCACAATTTATCGCTGGTTTGCTGAATTTCAACGTGCACGTGTCAAGCTCAGTGATGATCCCCGTCAAGGTCGTCCAAAAACTGCAGTCACCCAAGAAAACGTTGATGATGTGCGTAAGCTGATTGAGGAAGATCGACATGTGACATACCGCGAAATTCAGGCAACTTTAGACATTGGCATGAATGAAATAAAAATAATCTTGCATGAACAATTAGGTGTAAAAAAGATTTTTCCCGGTGGATACCGCATTCGCTCTGT
Source organism: Parnassius glacialis (assembly GCA_033319125.1). Lineage (NCBI taxonomy): Eukaryota > Metazoa > Arthropoda > Insecta > Lepidoptera > Papilionidae > Parnassius > Parnassius glacialis. The sequence goes on along the minus strand of JAVANC010000001.1, from coordinate 39,113,393 downwards.
GAAGATCAAAAAGCGGCTCGCGTTACTTGGTGCGTCAGAACTCTCGAAAGATTCCACGCAGGATCCTCAAATGCTGTATACAACATCGTATCAGGTGACGAATCCTGGATATGGGCGTACTAACCCGAAACAAAAAACCAGTCACGAGTTTGGGTGTTCGAAAATGAGTTAAAGCCAACAAAAATTATTCATTCACGGAGTGTTGCAAAAAAAATGGTGGCCACGTTTGTCTCCAAAACCGGCCATGTTACGACTATTCCTCTTGAGGGACAAAGAACGGTTAATGCAGAATGGTATGCTAGCATTTTTTTGCCACAGGTCGTTTCTGAACTCCGTAAAGAGAACTGCAACCGCCGCATCATCCTCCATCACGACAATGCGAGTTCTCACACCGCACATAGAACAAAAGAGTTTTTAGAGCAAGAAGACATAGAATTATTAGACCATCCGCCGTACAGCCCCGACCTAAGCCCTAATGATTTCTATACTTTCCCTAAAATAAAGAATAAATTGCGTGGACAGAGATTTTCATCACCTGAAGAAGCTGTGGACGCCTACAAAACGGCCATTTTGGAGACCCCAACTTCCGAATGGAATAGTTGCTTCAATGATTGGTTCCATCGTATGTAAAAATGTGTCAAATTTCGCGAAGAATACTTCGAAAAGCAATAAATACATTTTTAAATAATAATGTTGTGTCACTTCCTTGATTCCCGAAATTTTCAGTGCCGCCCTCGTATAAATAAAAATAGTGCTGGTAGTGCTACAATTAAATATACTAAACACTAAACATAAACTATTTCGAAGAGTATTTCAACAAGTATTTACAAAACATTATTTACGTAAACAGCGTTAAAAAAACTTTAACATTCAATCGCCTGGAGCGCGCTAGCCCCGATTGCGATCTACCTCTGGGGCAGCTCGCGATTGTAGGTAATTATTTCACGCAGGTAGCAAGAGTGACAGAGGCTTGACACCACCGCGGCCCAAGTGGCGGCCTGAAGCGCCATTCGCTGTGGTGTCTTTGTTACGATCGGACGTCAGTAAACATGACAAACTGTGACGAAGTCGTATTATATTCAGCAATATTATCATATATTTTTTTTTAATACTAATGCTTTTGTGATCACGATGAGAATTATCATAAAGTACTGGATAATTTTGCACTTTTTCTATAAACTAAAAACTCTAAACTTAGCACCATTTTTCACGCGGTACACGCGGCGTGTTGTAAAAATTTACAACTGACCCCGCTGCGGCCACCGACTGACAGCGTACTCGCTAACACACACGCATTGGCAAATGGGGCGGAGCATGCGACCGCAGCCAGCCGTTGGCAGGCCGCGCCACAGCCGCACGAGTTGACAGACTCGCTTACATTGCAAGTGAATACAACTGGCCGTCACTGCGGCCGTCACCGCAGGCCGCTTCTGTGTGGGAGACGCTTTACATAGTCATGGGCATACATTACAATGCCTGCTGGTATTGCTACCTGCTACGAGTATGTAGAAAATTCCTCGTGCCTCGATCTTTAATTACTCGTAGCTACTGTCCGAGTTTAATCGTGTCCTTCATACGTAGATATCACGTATATTTCAATTAACGCTGAAACCATACTCAACTTTTGACACGCACTCACGCTCACAGCTTTCTTCTTTTTTTCTTTAACAGCCTGTAAAAGTCCACCACTGAATGCACACATATACATCTAAAACCAATTACTAGGTCGTAGAACTCCCTTACTGCCTGGTACTCCCGTCTAGATAAGCACCACTGTGTACCGGTCTTACTAGTAGGGTTAGAATGCCAGTATATTCACAGACTGTGAGGAATTTAATCTTAGTCCTTATATGCGACTTATCATCGCGTAGACTGTAGGTACAATTGTCACTTCAGTTTTAAAATAATTATAATTCAAACTTGTTACCAGTTTTACCACGTTTCTAGTCTTGAGTTATTCTTCAAGTTTTAAATCTCCAACTTATCGAGAAATTATTGAATGAAACTAAGGACTTTATCGCGTTTTATATAACTTATTTTATGTCCCTACGTTTCTAATACTTACCACGGAGGGGGGCTGAGTAAAAACTAGCTTCATTCAATCTGTAGTGTTCGCGTAAACATAAGAAATTATCATCAGTTAAAATCGATTGCTAAATTTGTACCGAACAGACAAACAAACAAACAAGAAAGTGAGTTTATATTGCATTGTCATCCAGCTGAGACTGCTCTTTGATTTAAAGTTCAATCTTACAGAACAGACAACAAAGCGATTTAATAAAAACTTGGTAAAATAATATAACAGTTTAAAAGAAACTTAAACAACACATCCTGTTAAAAATAAAGTTATCAAATTATTATATTGTCAGCGATTCCTTGATATGAGTGCAAATTTTCAAGTAAATCGGTCGTCTAATTACTTTAAAAGATTCCGTTACATCAATAATTAGATAGATATATGCGAAGCTAATAGAGCCTATTAAAAAGACATGGTCGGTTACAAATGATTTTAGTTGCATGTCTTATGTTCTGATTCGGTGTCACTTGAAATGTACTCAGCGTTCCGTCAACTTGGTTCATTAGTGTGAGAGAGTGTTGTCACATGAGTAAATAAATGGAACAGAGACGAAGCTTCTTAAAAACATGCAAAATTGTTACTTATTTTGGTAGGGCTGTCACAATAGGTGAAGACAAATTAAACAAAACGTTAAATAGTTTTATTATTCAGTATGATAGAATGAATACTTTACAAATTACTTAATTTAATAATTTTCTTATTATAATTTTTGTTTTTTAATAATTTATTGTGTCTTTTAATGGTGTTGTAAATTCTGAATCTAATATAATTTTTTTTTAAGTAATCTAACGGGAAACATTCACATGGCATATCATATTTACAATCTTTAATACGTTTAAGTATTTCGTTGCCGACATTAACAATATTTATTTCAAGATCGAAATATTCGCGAAACTTTTGTTCGAGCAATTCAATAAATGCCTATTGTACTCCTTGGGATTGTAAAGTATAATATAATTTTATTTGTCTAGTATTATTCATACACAGTACAATAAACAACCATTATTAATAGTACCACGTTTTTACATTGAAGTATTAAAACTTGCTACTAATAAAACAAACGTGCGCTAGAAGTAATAGTGTTCTGCGGTTGCACTGACCCTGAGATTGTTGTCCACTGGGTGTGCCAGCGTAAGCAGTTTTTTCCAGTCTCGCCGCGTACGCGACAAGCAATCAGTGGTCACGCACACACGCCCCGCGTTCTTGTAGTAGTGACACTTGTATGAAACTTTATCTCTGTTCCGTTAATTTAGTGATGGTGTTGTTACGCTAGATGTCGTTGTGCGTGCGCGACTACGCGGAGGCGGCGCACGGCGCGCTGCAGGCGCTGCGCGAGGCGTGCGCCAGCGCGGGCGCGCCCGATGCGGCGCCGCGCCTGGCCGCGCTGCTGTGCGCCGCGCGCGTGCAGCGCCACCTGTCGCCGCACCACCGCCGCCTGCACGCCTTCATAAACAAGTCACATATGCTCTTCTTCACCCACAGCACTAGGCACTCGGCACACCACCGCCGCCTGCACGCCTTCATAAACAAGTCACATATGCTCTTCTTCACCCACACCACTAGGCACTCGGCACACCACCGCCGCCTGCACGCCTTCATAAACAAGTCACATATGCTCTTCTTCACCCACAGCACTAGGCACTCGGCACACCACCGCCGCCTGCACGCCTTCATAAACAAGTCACATATGCTCTTCTTCACCCACAGCACTAGGCACTCGGCACACCACCGCCGCCTGCACGCCTTCATAAACAAGTCACATATGCTCTTCTTCACCCACAGCACTAGGCACTCGGCACACCACCGCCGCCTGCACGCCTTCATAAACAAGTCACATATGCTCTTCTTCACCCACACCACTAGGCACTCGGCACACCACCGCCGCCTGCACGCCTTCATAAACAAGTCACATATGCTCTTCTTCACCCACAGCACTAGGCACTCGGCACACCACCGCCGCCTGCACGCCTTCATAAACAAGTCACATATGCTCTTCTTCACCCACAGCACTAGGCACTCGGCACACCACCGCCGCCTGCACGCCTTCATAAACAAGTCACATATGCTCTTCTTCACCCACAGCACTAGGCACTCGGCACACCACCGCCGCCTGCACGCCTTCATAAACAAGTCACATATGCTCTTCTTCACCCACAGCACTAGGCACTCGGCACACCACCGCCGCCTGCACGCCTTCATAAACAAGTCACATATGCTCTTCTTCACCCACACCACTAGGCACTCGGCACACCACCGCCGCCTGCACGCCTTCATAAACAAGTCACATATGCTCTTCTTCACCCACAGCACTAGGCACTCGGCACACCACCGCCGCCTGCACGCCTTCATAAACAAGTCACATATGCTCTTCTTCACCCACAGCACTAGGCACTCGGCACACCACCGCCGCCTGCACGCCTTCATAAACAAGTCACATATGCTCTTCTTCACCCACAGCACTAGGCACTCGGCACACCACCGCCGCCTGCACGCCTTCATAAACAAGTCACATATGCTCTTCTTCACCCACACCACTAGGCACTCGGCACACCACCGCCGCCTGCACGCCTTCATAAACAAGTCACATATGCTCTTCTTCACCCACAGCACTAGGCACTCGGCACACCACCGCCGCCTGCACGCCTTCATAAACAAGTCACATATGCTCTTCTTCACCCACAGCACTAGGCACTCGGCACACCACCGCCGCCTGCACGCCTTCATAAACAAGTCACATATGCTCTTCTTCACCCACAGCACTAGGCACTCGGCACACCACCGCCGCCTGCACGCCTTCATAAACAAGTCACATATGCTCTTCTTCACCCACAGCACTAGGCACTCGGCACACCACCGCCGCCTGCACGCCTTCATAAACAAGTCACATATGCTCTTCTTCACCCACACCACTAGGCACTCGGCACACCACCGCCGCCTGCACGCCTTCATAAACAAGTCACATATGCTCTTCTTCACCCACAGCACTAGGCACTCGGCACACCACCGCCGCCTGCACGCCTTCATAAACAAGTCACATATGCTCTTCTTCACCCACAGCACTAGGCACTCGGCACACCACCGCCGCCTGCACGCCTTCATAAACAAGTCACATATGCTCTTCTTCACCCACAGCACTAGGCACTCGGCACACCACCGCCGCCTGCACGCCTTCATAAACAAGTCACATATGCTCTTCTTCACCCACACCACTAGGCACTCGGCACACCACCGCCGCCTGCACGCCTTCATAAACAAGTCACATATGCTCTTCTTCACCCACAGCACTAGGCACTCGGCACACCACCGCCGCCTGCACGCCTTCATAAACAAGTCACATATGCTCTTCTTCACCCACAGCACTAGGCACTCGGCACACCACCGCCGCCTGCACGCCTTCATAAACAAGTCACATATGCTCTTCTTCACCCACACCACTAGGCACTCGGCACACCACCGCCGCCTGCACGCCTTCATAAACAAGTCACATATGCTCTTCTTCACCCACAGCACTAGGCACTCGGCACACCACCGCCGCCTGCACGCCTTCATAAACAAGTCACATATGCTCTTCTTCACCCACAGCACTAGGCACTCGGCACACCACCGCCGCCTGCACGCCTTCATAAACAAGTCACATATGCTCTTCTTCACCCACACCACTAGGCACTCGGCACACCACCGCCGCCTGCACGCCTTCATAAACAAGTCACATATGCTCTTCTTCACCCACAGCACTAGGCACTCGGCACACCACCGCCGCCTGCACGCCTTCATAAACAAGTCACATATGCTCTTCTTCACCCACAGCACTAGGCACTCGGCACACCACCGCCGCCTGCACGCCTTCATAAACAAGTCACATATGCTCTTCTTCACCCACACCACTAGGCACTCGGCACACCACCGCCGCCTGCACGCCTTCATAAACAAGTCACATATGCTCTTCTTTAACTACAATACTAGACGCTGCCGACATTAATAAACCTTGCCAGCGCACCACAACACCGCCGACTGGCACGCCTTCCAACACAAGTCACATAATATGCAGCTCAAATAACCCTGCTGGGTTTCTTGCTGGTTCTTCCTAGGACTAAGGTATTTTACGAACCAGTGGAAATAAAAAATGACTTTCAATAAGTATTATATAATCATCTATATTTAATAAATTTTCAAATCTATTCCATTCTATACGTATTCTTCATCCACAGCACTAGACATTCGGCACACTACCGGTCACTGCTGTATGCCTTCCTCCACATTCCACAAGTGACATATGCTCTTTTTCACCCCCAGCACTGAGCGTCGCTCACATGCACAGTATACATCCGTCGTCTTACCAATGGCGACTGCACGCATTTCTCTTCAAATGGCAATATTATGGTCTTATTCATCCACAGAACTAATCACTGCTCTCATGCATCACATCTGCTCATACAATATTTAGAAATACACGAGTTCCATCACTAGTCATTCGTTCAAGAGTTCCCACACTCGACATTCTTCATACATCTTCCGACATACCTATGTAGATTGATGATTGTAACTACCTCGTTGGTCTCCTGGTCGTAGCGTAACTTTACGTGTCTTAGTTCCGGGTCGGGCCATAAATCAGTTATTTCGAAAATCTCAAAAGCAGCCCGGAGTTACTAAGTTGATAGTGTTGCACTCCCGTGATAGACTCCCGTGGATAGAGTGCGTGCCTGTGTTTGCGTACACGCTCGTGCACTCTAATCCTGTTCTTTGTAGATGCATAGTCTCATTTAAAACTGGCTGCCGTAACTGAAATTTGGTCTGGAACATGTTATAGATACATTTAGAGTGTACGCAGGAACTAAATACGAGGGTGGATTGAAAAGTACTCGGCCTAACACACATCCATTCAATTCTAAAAATCAAATCTACCCACATTATTTAGTTCAGTTCAGACTAGTTCATTGTGTGAAGTTCGAAACGTGTGCGATTATTAGTTGTGATTTTATAAATTTATTAACAAAGTAATCGGACATAATTTCCGCGAATGGAGCAAATCGAGCAGCGTGCCGTCATTAAGTACCTCCATAAGAAGGGGCTATCATCAAAAGCCATCCATGATGACATGGTCAGTACATTAGGCGATTGTGCTCTGTCATATTCATCCGTCAAAAAATGGATAGCAGAATTTAAGCGTGGTAGAGAGAGTGTGAAAGATGAACCCCGCTCTGGAAGGCCTTCGACGTCAACTACTGACGAAAATATTAAAAAAAGTACTTGATTTAATAATGGGAGACCGCAGATTAAAAATTAGAGAGATAGCCGAGATTATAGGCATCTCTTATGAACGAACTCAAAACATCATTGTCAACGAGTTGGGTTTCCACAATGTGTCTGCGAGGTGGGTTCCGCGACTGCTTTCAGTTGAACAAAAAAGGACGCGATTGACTATTTCACGCGACTGTTTGGAGTTATTTGAAGCCGATGCAGATGATTTTTTGAATCGTTTTGTTACTATAGACGAAACATGGGTTCATTACTGTACACCGGAAACAAAACAACAATCAAAACAGTGGAGAAGACCTGGTTCACCACCCCCTAAAAAGGCTAAGTCGATTTTGTCGGCAAATAAGGTGATGGCTTCAGTATTCGTGGACTCGAAAGGTGTGATTATGATTGATTATCTTGAAAGGGGTCAAACTATAAACTCTGATTACTACTGCACCTTACTACGTCGTTTACGAGAGAAAATAAAAGAAAAACGTCGAGGAATGCTCAGAAGAAAAGTCCTGTTTCATCAAGATAACGCCCGTGTTCACACGTCAGTACAGTCAATGGCTGAAATTCACAACTGTGGCTTTGAACTGTTACCGCATCCGCCGTATTCACCTGATCTGGCACCATCAGACTTCTTTCTGTTCCCTAACCTAAAAAAGCACTTGGGAGGTCAAAGATTTACGACAAACGACGAGGTCAAAGCAGCTGTAGACGCATATTTTGACTCTAAGGAAGAATCATTTTTTTCAACGGTCTAAATGCTTGGAAGGGGAGGTGGCAAAAGTGTATTGAACTTGATGGTGATTATGTAGAAAAATAAAAATATAACTGATTTAGTATGTGTTTATTTTCTTGGTTAGGCCGAGTACTTTTCAATCCACCCTCGTATCTAAAGGAAAAGGGGAGGGGATTACAAAATACGATCCTCTTTTTACTATCGAACAACCTTATTTTGTTGATAAGCCACGCATTTTTACGAAAAGATTTGCTTCGTCTTTAATAATGCTTACAACAAAGGAGTGGAGTAATTTGCCGGCGTCTGATTGACGATTACAATCTAGGCGTCTTCAAGGCAAGAATGAATAGGCTTTTGTAAAACTAAGATTTACCATATTAGGTTATAGTGAAGCACTGGCTTATATAAAAAAACTGATCGCTACACGCCTTACTCAACAAATTGAGGTACTCAGTATTCGGCTTCATCAAAACTGTTCTGTGTTATCAACCCGAAAGCAGTCAACTGCTGTATATGAGTTTCCGTAAAATATTGATCACTGATGATGAAAAGTGGATCACCTACGACAAGAATCTACGAAAAAGATCATGGTCACAGGGTAGTCAAGCTCCACAGACTGTAGCGAAACCCGGATTAAATGCTACTAACAACTAATGAGACTCAAACAAGAAAATGAGAAAAAACTGCCGGAATTGATCAACAGAAAATGGGTGGTCTTTCACCATGATAACCCTAGAACACTCATCTTTTGGTCACCCAGAAAAAATTGAGTGAGCTTGATTGACATCAAAATGATAGTAATTTTGAGGTAACTCTTATAGAAAAGCTATTTAGCATTAGACGCAATGTACTACTACAAAGTGACTATCAGTTTAAAGTAAACAAAGTTAGCGAATAGGCCTGAAGACAGGCGACGTGGGCTCCCATATTGAAGTAAGGTTTTGTCGTAATCACCGTTCTGGAAGGAGGATTTGGGATTGTCCGCAACTTGGACGCTGCTCTATTTCAGGTTATTACGACATCAGTCAAAGGCGACGAAATCTTTCTGGGGTTTCCTTTAATTCAGCTGCAAAATTCATATCCAGCAGGGGACTGGCTTTGGCTGACGCTAAATTGTTATTGTTATTTATAAATATAATAGTACCGAATAATTTTAATTCAGTATAGGCTATTAATAATATTTATTGAAGTCATTTATGCTTTTACTGTAGATTCGGGAAAAACTTCACCCTGGGAAAACCAATAAAAACCCAGCGGGACTGTTTTTTAATAATAGTTTACAAACTTGACAAGTGTGATATTTATTCTCTGTATCTTACACTATCGAGTTAAATTTAGAATGACATTAATCTTCTATATATACTGTATAAATAATGTACTGCAAACCGAATTTCAATCATGATGGCTAAATGCACGCAACTTCACTCTACAACTTCAATCGGAGACTAGCCATCTGCGCAGTACAGAATTCTAGTACACTAGTGTGTGTGCACAGGTGCACTCTATACTCTCTATTCCCTCACTCTCATAATCCAATGGGATGGCAATCCGACACGACCGGAGAGAGTACAGGAACTGGGCCAACGGTTTTACGTGCTTTGCGTGGCACGGGAGTTTTAACACCGGAGACTTCTGACGCCAGACTGCTACTGATAATTTATTTACAGAAAAACTATAATTGATTTTGGCTCAACTTGGGATTCGTATCCAGAAGCTCTTGATGAGCAGTCGTGCTTACGACCACTTGATCAATGATGCAGTCAAAAATAAATTGAAACTCAAAAATCATTGTGTTATATTACAGGATCATATCAAGCACATCCGCAACTTCACTTCAGGAGTTGCCCACAGATGTAGATGGTAAATGTTATTATTTATATAGAGATTCTCTTCGTAATATTTTTTATAGGATAAGTGTGAAACCACCAAAGCGACGGATGCTCTAACCTACGCTAAAAGACTAAAATGGAAGTGGGCTGGACACGTAACGAGACTAAAGGACGAGAGATGGACCACCAGAGTAACAACGTGGAAGGGTCCTATCGACAAACGTCTTAAAGGCAGACCCCACACGAGATGGGCAGACGATTTGATAAAAACAGCTGGTATCTGCTGGCCGCAAATAGCTCAAGATAGAGACACATGGAATTCTTTAGAGGAGGCCTTCACCTTCACTTGAGGAGGGGTTCATGCAAAGAAGCTTATATATTACTATCCAGATTTAAACATATTTTTCTTTTTCCTTTTTTCGTTAAACTATAAACTATGTATGTATCTCATTTTTAGCATGAAATAAAAGGCTTATTATTATTATTTTAAGTCCACTGCTGGCCATAGAATTTTCTAATCAGGTGCCAGCTGGCAACCATTCATACATTTATTACAGCTCCTCATAAGAACACTGCTAAAATATAGGCCTCCCCCTATAGTTTGCTTCAAGGAGGGGATATATACCATAGTCGCCAGGCTATGCAGGCTTATTAGGAAGATGCTACTGTCCATGTCCTGTTACATTTATCCTTTGTCGCCTATTACACCCACGGGATTATATGGCGTATTGGATTCCGCTACTTCACGGCGATGCTAGCTGCCAACGAATATTATGACAAATTGCCCATGCTTATCTCGCTGGCCAGGACGTTGTGAGCAGAGGCCATACCCTCTCAATAGTAATACACCGGTATGCGAAACTTGAGTTTATCGTTTTTGAATGGATTTTGCACCATCAGTCGTTAGAACTCCTTCAATCGGCAAAATGCACCACATTCAGTGGCGTATGTCCCCTTATAAACGAAGAAATATATTGACGTTTTTATTTTTGCAGAATCATTATTCTCGGCCTCGTGTGAATCTTCGAGGAGTGGCCTAAGCATGGCGAGCGGATACACAAAACGACTCAGTGCCTTCCGTAAGACGCTGGCACCCAAAGTGCAGGAGCAGAGTGTAAGTATTATATGCGTATACATTATATACTTATACATTTTGTTTATAAGTTTTAAACAATTGTATATTTGAGAAGGAAAAGACGAGATCAAAGATTATAATTGCAGTCCATCATAAGTCCGCTTACAGAATCTATACCTCCTTCGAAGATCACCTTAATCCATGGTTGTGAGTCACCATTTAGCTGGATTAATCTTTGGGTTGGGAACTGTTATATCGGTTACTGCTGCTGCGAATATTCTCTTTATTTTTTTTTACTCTGAAAAACTAAAGCGAAGATTTTGTACGCTTTGCTGCAGCTATATTAGTAGTATAGTTGTAGTACGAATGGGTCGGCTCGACCGGAGAAGGATCACGCTCTCACAGAATACCAGCGTAAAATAGCAGCTTAACGCTGCTGTGTTTCGTATGGTGAGTGTAGAGAACCAGAGACCCTTTTTACTGGACAAGAGGCATTCCATCTTAGTCCTCACGGATGACAACGCATCTGCATTTTGAGTCTTTATTGAGGAGGATATGTAGATGTCTATGGGTCACAGTAACCACTTGCCATCAGGTGGACTGTGTGCTCGTTTTTCACCCTATCCTATGAAAAAAAAAACGCTAAAAGGCTCATAGCGCATCCTTCTCCGATGCATGCATATTTTTTATAGAATATTATCTAATTATATTTTGAGTGTGTTTTTAAGTGAAAAATGAGTACACGAACGTCAGTTTCTTCTCGGCGTTTAAATTATAATTTATATCTCGATTAATATTAAGGATTTTTAGAATTTAACTGAGTATTTCATGTATGCGCATATTTGTTTTCCGAACATATACTATTTCTAGAACTACTAACTGATACTAGAAGTATCAGTTTTCGGGGGTCAAAATCTTGTCTAAAATACGATATTTTTGTCAAACCTGGCCTTAAGTTTGTTAAATAGATTTTTTTTTTTTTATAGAATAGGGGGCAAACGAGCATGCGGCTCACCTGGTGGTAAGTGACTACCGCCGCCCATGAACAACCGCAACACCAGGGGAATTGCAGATGCGTTGCCGACCTTTTAGAAAGGTGTAAGCTCTTTTCTTGAAGGTTCCTAAGTCGTATCGGTCCGGAAAATTCGCTGGTGGTAATTGATTCCACAAGGAAGTCGTGCGAGGGAGAAAACTTCTTCTAAATCGCACAGTTGTGGACCGCCAATCATCCAGATAGTATGGATGGTAACGCGAGTTTTGTCGCGATGTGCGATGGTGAAATTGAGCGGCTGGAATTAGTCCGAACAATTCTTCAGAGCACTCCTCGTGATAAATGCGATAAAATACGCAAAGAGATGCAACATCTCTACGCAGTGCCAGTGTATCGAGCCGATCAGAAATAACTCGGTCGTCGACGATTCGAACCGCTCTGCGCTGGATGCGGTCAAGTGGAAGGAGCTGGCACTGGGGTGCCCCGGCCCAGAGATGAGAACAGTATTCCATGTGGGGCCGAACTTGCGCTTTGTAAAGTTGCAAGCGATGTGCCGGCATGAAATACTGTCTCGCTCTGCTGAGCACGCCAAGCTTTTTAGAGGCCAATTTGGCCTTCCCTTCCAAGTGACCACGAAACTGCACACTATTCGATATGTCGACGCCAAGGATTCCGATACTGGCTGAGGAAGTAAGGGGAGTGCCTTGAAACTGAGGAGATACGACAAAGGGGTTCTTTTTAGCGGTAAACGCGCAAACTTGTGTCTTCTGGGGATTGAACTGGACTAGATTTAGTCGGCCCCAATCCGAGACTTTGTTAAGCAAAGACTCGACTTCAGACACAAGTTTGTCCCGGTACTCGGCGACGTTTTCCCGAGAAATATTGGCACGGCCGGTATATAAGGCATCACCAGTGCTGTCGTCCGCATAGCAATGAATGCTGTCAGTTAGCAACATATCATTGATATGCAGGAGAAACAGCGTTGGTGATAGCACGCAGCCTTGTGGAACACCAGCGTTGATAGGCTTGAAATCAGAGCATTCACCGTCTACTACGACCTTGATGCTCCGATCAGCAAGGAAACTGGTGATCCATTTGCACAATTTCTCGGGAAGCCCATAGGAAGGAAGCTTCGAAAGAAGCGCTTTGTGCCAGACCCGATCAAAGGCCTTCGCTACGTCCAAACTAACGGCTAATGCCTCCCCCTTGGACTCTACTGCCTCCGCCCATCTATGAGTTAAGTAGACTAGAAGATCACCAGCTGATCGACCCCGACGAAAACCGTACTGGCGGTCACTAATCAGCTGGTGATCCTCAAGGTACCTCATGAGCTGGCAGTTTATAGTGGCTTCCATTATTTTGGAGAACAAGGAGGTGATGGCGATAGGCCTGTAGTTGGACGGGTCTGAGCGGTCGCCTTTTTTAGGGATCGGGTGCACCAAAGCTGTCTTCCATGAGTTCGGGACTACGCCTTGGGAGTAGGAGTACCGGAAAAGACGCGTTAAAACCGGTGCCAACTCCGGAGCACACGTCTTCAGCACAATGGGAGGGACTCCATCGGGCCCACTCGACTTGTTGACGTCCAGGGAGAAGAGTGCTTTGCGGACCGAGCGCTGTGTAAATCGCACATCCGGCATGGAGCACTCACATCGCGGGATGGTCGGCGGTGTGTTCCCCCCGTCATCTAGAGTCGAGTTGGACGCAAAAAGAGAGCTCAACAGATCGGCTTTCTCCTTTGCGGCATGGGCCAGTGAGTCGTCCTCTCTGTGCAGAGATGGAAGAGATGGCTGACAGAAGTTCCCTTGGACAGCCTTGGCGAGAGACCAGAAGGCACGGGTTTATCACAACAATTCGCTGTATAATTTAATGTTACATACTTACCCTATATTACCCTGGTTAGTTAATTAATCTGCCTCTTTTTTGCCAATAGAGAGTATTCTTAAAGTTGTTCCATATGTAATATTTAAAATGAATCTGATGAAAATTGAAGTCGTTTTTTTTAATTTTTAGTCCAACTAGCTTACCGAGACTTCGTCTGTGTGGAATCTCTTACGATTGGATTTCAAGGGTTTTAATTTTTTTGCGCAAACCCTAATTCGTTTCCTAAAATAATATTAGCCTAAGTTACTCCTTATAATATTAGCTATCTGCCAGACAAATTTCCGTCAATTCGGAGATTAGCCGAAACAAACAGACAGACAGACAAACATTTTAAAAAACTGTTTTTATATTAAAAGTACCGTATAGGTATTATACTTTCATATGCATTTAGTAAAAAGTTGTTATTTTGACATTTTAAACAGACATTTTAATTTTATTTATTTGTGTAGAATACTTTATATTCGCAAAGCTTTAATGCTCCGGCGATTTTAAATTGGTTGTAAAATATTTACTAATTAACGATAAATAATATAAAATTGCTTAAATGTCCTCACAGGTTGCAGTCCATTTTGGTAGTAAGATTTTTATTACGTAGAAGCGGCTTAGTATTGCCATTAGTTACCGTTATCGTCTCAGCGTATCAAAAGTTCGCTGCAGGAGATAGCTGTTGTGTCATAGCCACTACTGGGCACAGGCTTACTCTATACAATCTAATTTCTGAGATGAGCTATTATACGAATAGGTTAAGATTTGCAAGTGCCGAAATATTTCTATTCATAACAGCCTAGAAAAATCCACTGCTGAACATAGGCTGCCCCTTAGATTGCCTCATAGGGGGGATATTTGGCATAGTTGCCACGCTTGGCAGGCGGGTTGGCAACCGTGGTTTTATTTTTAGTTGTTATTAAGAAGGCGTTGCTGCCCATCTCCTGTTTTAGTTACCCTCCCCCGCCTGTTATGACATCCTCAGGGTGATGTGAGGTGGAGGATATTCTTACACCGCCACTTCACGGTGAATTGCAATTAGTTATTTATAATTTACATAATTATATATTGCTGTAAATATTCAAAATTGAATCGTGTGATATAGTCGTGAGTCTGATACTAACAACTCATTATCTCGTTAGGGCCACTGAGGGAGCATCCCGCTTATTTAATTGTTTAGTAATAAAAAAAACTATAAAAAGGATACGTCACCTCATCATATCCTGGGTGTCATAAAAATCTACTAAGAGATATGTCATACATTTTACTTCTTTATTTAATACGTTCAAAAAATGGCGGAATCCTTAAAAGAAAATTATCTTAAACTACTTGGTGTTAAGCGCTTGACAAGTGTTGCGATTACACCAAAATTTCTTCAGTTTGATAAGAGACGTGAAATATGTATGAGGGCTTATGGTGAGTCCAATGAGAAAATCCGTGATAACCTGTTGACAAATACTTGCGGAAACGTACATTATGAAATAAAATGAAATAAAACTAAATCTCATATTTAATAATTTTGTTTATTTTTCAGATAATGCAAGAAATTTCTGAACAAGGTAAATTATTTTCGTTATTTTTTTTAACTTTATATGGGACGACGACAATAGCGGTACCAGCTCCGTAATCCACAAATGAGTTAATACATAAAATATACACAAATATTATACAAATGTAGACCATGAACGAATAACGGTTAGCAGTTACTAAAAGCTGGTACCAGAAAATGCCTTGTAAAATATCGTTATATATATACAAACATGTGTTATGTATGTAGTTGCTGTCATATTGTAATTATGAAATTTAACATCGATGAACTTAATAATTAGACATGCTAATTGAATCTTTTTATTGTAAAATATTTGATAGTTTTCTTTAAAAAATATTTCTTTTCTTCTTGGAATGTCGTTATAACTGTTTTATCTGGAACAGAATGGTAAAATCTGTTAATAAAATTTAGTTATATCCTAAAGTCGTACATACCTCTTTGTTTATAAACACATCATATTATACACTGCTAGGCGTTTTTGTTGTAATAGGTCGGGGGAAAAGTTTCTTCGTATTTTGTTTGTATAAAATTGAAAATTGAGATATCGATTCTGATCTCTACTGCCAACAACTAATGAGAATCAAGCAAGAAATTGAGAAAAAACGGCCGGAATTGATCAAGAAGAAAAGGAGTGGTCTTTCATCATGATAACGCCAGACCTCGCACATCTTTGGCTACGCAGCAAAAATTGAAAGAGCTTGGTTGGAAAGTGTTAATGCATCCACCATATAGACCTCACCTTGCACCCTCAGATTTTGACTTATTTTGGCCACTACAGAATTCTTTGGGTAGTGTTAGGTTTTCAACAGTGGTAGAGCCACGCGGCAGCTTTTGCTGTCGCATGGATGGGCCGGCTCGAACCGGGGTTGTACCACGACCTCACAGAATATCAGCGTGAAGTAGAGGTTTACCTCTGCGTTTCGCTTGGTGAGTGCAGGTGGCCGGGGGCCCTTTTTACTGGAAATGAGGCATTCCATCTTAGTCCTCACGTGTGACAACGCATCTGCATTCTGCTTCGCAAACGAGGATAGATGTAGATGTCTATGGGCCGCAGCAACCACTTACCATCAGGTGGACTGTGTGCTCGTTTGTCACCCTTATCCTATATAAAAAAAAAACATCAAGACAAGAGAAGACTGTCAAAATTACTTGTCGCATTTTTTTTGGTCAAAAATCCCAAGATTTCTACAGCAACGGGATTACGTCACTACCTACATGATGGCAACAAGTTATTGAACAAAATGGCACATATATATTATAATGTAAATAAACTTTTAAAAAAATGTCTTCATTTTGTATGTAAAATAGGAAGAAACTTTTCCCCCTACCTAAGAAAATAATCATCAGTTGATTTAGAAAACAATTTACTTGATCGTTCGAATAATAATAAGTCTAGTCCTATTTTCTTTATATTTTTAGATATATAATAAAATAATAATAATAAATAACTAATCGAAACAAATATATCGATGTCGAGTTGCTAACATTGTGAACGATATGAAAAAAAATGTAAATTTGTATATAAAATACGAAGAAACTTTTGCTCGACTTTATACACAAATGGCAGTCTCCCATGCATTCGAAATATTTTTTCGCATATAAGCTACATATCCTCCTCCTCCTCATGTTGTTTTCCCTTACCGCTGAGCACGTGGTAAATCATTAGTCATTTTAAAAGCATTAGCAGTTTAGATGGTGGGCGCATGAATGAAACTCGGTTTGTTAGACAGAGGCGTAGCGTAGACGTGGGCAAAGTCGCATCAGCGAGGCCTCTTTTCTTTCGTTCCCAAGATCTACCCAATAGATCTATCCCACCAAACATGCTTTAACACGACATACCTACTTATAGCTATTAATTCCTGTCAAGTCTCGTATTCCGTCAATCTACCGGTCGCGGTCTTTGAAGGTAGTTACAACGGCCACGCAGTCGCTTTTAAGAGGGATTTAACAGAGGGACTAACAAACAAATTTGTAAAAATTGTAAACGTGAAAATTAGTCATCTGTTGTAAAGTCTGAAGGCAACGCATTTAAAAGGGCCTCGTGAGGCCTTTTTATAGCAACTTTAAGTGCGAGGCCGTAGGCGAGGGCCCATTTCGCCCAAGTCTAGCTACGCCCCTGTTGTTAGATACTAAAAGTCGAGCGCTTAACCTCAGAGCTTGCTACAACTCCATAAGTATCAAATATGCAAGTGTTATTTATTCTGTGCTCAGGACGTTATTGTCAATCGCTGCTGATAATTACGTTCATTATCAAAGAAGAAACGTGTATGTTATAATCCATATTACGGGGTTTGCGGGACTCAACAAGGTAATTGCGGAGACAAGCACGATAACTAACTTAAGTGGCCAGCCTTTTCTTACGTCCCAAAAGATATGCATAGGCTGACGTGGCAGTCTCTTCCTGCCTTAACTAAAATTATGGGTCAGTGCCCACCTGTGGAATCTATATAAGCTGTTATTTTACCTCTTTTCTATTTCACTTCTAATTACACACGAATCCATATTACATCATCTCAGCATATTATGTTACTTCATCATCATCATCATTACAGCCCTTCACAAGTCCACTGCTGAACATAGACCTCCCTCAAGGAATGTCACAAAGCACGTTCTTGAGCCACATGCATCCATCGACTTCCTGCGTGACTTACCAGGTCGTCATTCCATTTAGTCGGGGGACGCCTTACACTTAGTCCGCCAGTACGAGGCCGCCACCTTTCTTTTCTTTTTTCCCCATCGATTGTCGGTTCTTCGGGCTATTATGTTACTTGCTTACACATTAAACCTTTTCGACCTGAACTTCCACCGTGTAATAAATATAACGTGCATTTCGCAGTATGTGTTCGTAATCTTGTTTCTTTTTAAAGCACGCCGGTCGACTGTGTCCTTGCGTGTGGTTACACTAGGGATGGAAGAGTCTTTGCCTACTTTGACTTCGGAGACGAGCGCGAGGAAGTCACGCAAGTTTTTTCGCTAAAACTTTATTAACAATGAAAATTTATGTTAATGCTTACAAACTTTTTGTAATGTAATTTTTTACATTGGACACTGGTCATTTTTATTTAATTTGTTATGTTGTATACATATTAATACATTACGAATGAAGAATAACCGCTTGCGTTGATTAAAATTTATAATACCATTCTTATTAATATAGCACGTTGCATGATACAAGAGTTCAATAGTCTTATAACGTTCTTCTATGCCTGACCCATGCCCGTGTTATAAAATAATTAATTTTTAACCTATTAACAAATAGGTAATTCATTTTTAACATACCTTGGCGTATTTGTAATAAAGTATTTCACTAACATTTTCACACTATTTGTTTAAACGTTAACGTATTCGGGTAAATCGGGGTGAAAGCGTGCATTTTATACTATAATTACATAGTCATGTTTTAGAAATTTATCTGTAATGTTGAAAACAAATATTGCTCTTGTAATTAAATTAACTTTTGCTCTTGTAATTAAATTAATTAAACATTTTAGAAACAAAGTGAAATTATAAGTATAGAAGTCAGCTTATAAAAAGGAAAAATTTATTAATTAATGTTATAATTTTTAAACAAACAAAAATGCGTCTCAATTTACGAAAAAGCGATCATATCTAATAGGTATCGTAAAATCCGTTTATTTTTGAAAACATTTTAGTTGTTACAAAATTATGTTTACTGATAAGGTTAGATTGTTTTTATAGTTTAATCACCAGTTTCTGAATGCAACAATTTCAAGCGGTAAGCAACTAACCATCTAAACAACAACCAAGATATTGGGCCAGTGTGGTTTTTTTTAAAGCATTCCTAGTTTCATGTCAAATGGGATATCAGTAGTCGCCTGTTTAATAAATTACTATTTTACTACACATTATTAGCATGAATATCATTTTCGATTTCAAATTATTGAATTAAAACTTTTTCCCCCTATTCATGATTCCTTTTCACCCCCATCTACGATATAATAATATAACGAATAAATTTGCATGTGATGCCGCGGCCACACATTGGAATCAACTTATTTTATGGCCATAGTTTATGGCTCAGAAGCGAAGTGGTTGCTACTAAAGCCACTAGTCAAATCCCGGTCGGTAGTACTAGTATTATTTGTGTGGGCTACAAAAGCTATAAGTAATTGTTCCAGGCTCCGATGTATGTTATGATATGTTCTTGTTCAATGTATGTATGAAAAATGTTTCCACTACGCAAGAAAATATACCTGTATGAATTGGGGGGGGGGGGGGGGGGGTTCAGATCAGATCTGGTTGAAATCTCCTAGGCTAAAGGCTACTGAAAGTAAATCTCTCTATAAAAACAGACTAACTACTAATAACTAAAATATAAATAATTAAAAGAAACTACACTCGAATCGATAACCATCTTTTTTAAATCGAGTAAAAATGTACCAATGTATGGTTGCGGCAAAAAATAAATATTGTCCTTAAAATACACATGTGTATAATGTGCATCATGCATGAAATGCGGATCAGATAAGATGAAATAGCTCCTTAGATATAGATATAGATTTCCTGTATAGGAAAAGTTACTATACTCTTTGATATATATACTCTTTGTAACATTGTGAGTGTTCGTACAAATGGGTGTATAATTATAATAGTACCAATATATTATGTGCAAATTTCAGTGAAAATTCATCAAATATTAAAATGAATAAATATTATTGACTAGTTTTTGTTTCATTTATTTCAATGATATTCTTTAAACAAACAATGTGTAATATGTTATAATCCCAATGGATCTTTTGTAACAACCACAGATTTAATAATTACTATTATTATATATACAAGAACAGAAGTATCACTCTCTGATAGCAAACTTGCGAGTTTAAACTTAGTTACAACGAGGCGCGGTCCGAAGGGGACATGACCCCCTCCCCCCCCCCCCCCAAATCGTACACGTTAAATTGAAAAAATCTTCTAAACTTACTGACAGACTCTTCGCGATAATTATCAAGGACATGACGAGGAATATTTTCGAAGAAGAAAGAAAAGAAGAAGAATTTATATTCCACTAATAGATAACATAATGACTGACCTACAGGACCGACTTTCTACGGATACGATGAACCTGTTCGGATTAGGAATTTTTATGCAAAAATCTGAATTTACAGAAGAGCTTCTTAATTTGAAGAAAGTATCAGAATGTTATTCCCATTTCTTGAGTGTTCATCAGCTATGGACTTCAAAGTGGAAACGGGAACTCAAAAAAAATACTGATACAAAATTTCCTAAGTATGTGGTTTCCACAATCGAAGTTTGCGACGATGATCTCTAACTAAATATAAAGTGTGCTGAAAATTCTGGCAACTCTTCCTATAAGTGCGACATCATATACCTAGATCATTTTCTACGCTAAGGCGTGTAAAAACATGGTTGAGATCAAACATGTTAGAAAGGTCTGACAGGTTTAGCTCTTCTAAATATTCATCCAGAGATAGCCCCAGGCGTCTCAAATATTATCACCCGATTTGCCAATAATTTACAATTAAAAATTTTGTACAGCCGACTTCAATATAGGTTATTTAAGAATAACTCAATAACCATTGGTCTGACCTTGATCAAATCACACAATCAATCAAAAAATCTTGATCATATGGGACCACACGAGAACTATCAGCTTTCATATAAAAAAGAATCATCGAAATCGGTTCGCCCAGTGCAAAGTTATGAGGTAACACACATAAAAAAAAGAAAGAACATACAGTCCAATTGAGTACCGTCGATTCAATTGAGTAAGTCGGCTGATAAAAATGGAAGACATCGATTTCTTTTATAATGTGTGGAATAAAGTTGTGTATTATGCAATAATGTCGATCAAATAAATGCAATAAAGTAAAATCTTCTCGACATATTTTATTATTAGTGACCCCCTCTATAATTTCAGGCTGCGACGCGTCTGGTTACAACGTCGCGAATGTTCATAATAACTACTTTGCACACCTCGGAAGTGACCTTCATGAAATTAGCCTACCGTTTATATCGTCGACAAAATATTAAGCAGCGCGCGTATTAAATCAAAATGCACCTTACGTCCGCTTCTACTGTAGGGTTTGATCCTTTTGAATTGTTGAATCCTTTGATATAAGTTGGTAGTAGAATACACCGAGGTGTTATGCAATGTATTAGTAATTTGCAAGCATATAAGAATATTATTGTTCAATGTAGAGTAGTTAAAGGTATTATCTACACATTATCTAGAGTACGTGAGGGTAATATGGTCATCCAGTCAATATGATCACTCTCTTACATAGGCTGCACTAAAATTATCGGGAATGGAATATTTCCACTGTTCTTGTCATATTAATTTTTTTTAAATTGAAAACTTGGTTTTAAAAATCGAATACCATTTATTTATTTAAAAAAAGATTCTCGGTCTTGTCACAAGGTTTTGTCAAACTTGTTTAGTCGTAGAGAAAATGGAATTGACTCGAGAAAATTCAAGAGCGATGATTTATTATGACTTTCGAAGTGGTTTAACACAAAACAGTGTGTTGACCGGATGATTTCTGCATTTGGTGATGAAGCCCCATCCAAAACCACAATTTATCGCTGGTTTGCTGAATTTAAACGTGGACGTGTCAAGCTAAGTGATCATCCCCGTCAAGGTCGTCCAAAAACTGCAGTCACCCAAGAAAATGTTGATGCTGTGCCTAAGCTGATTGAGGAAGATCGACATGTGACATACCGCGAAATTCAGGCAACTTTAGACATTCGCATGAGTCAAATACAAATAATCTTGCATGAACAATTAGGTGTAAAAAAGTTGTTTTCCCGATGGATACCGCATTCGCTCTGTGAAGAGCAAAAAGCGGCTCGCGTTACTTTGTGCGTCAGAACTCTCGAAAGATTCCACGCAGGATCCTCAAATGCTGTATACAACATCGTATCAGGTGACGAATCCTGGATATACGCGTACGAACTTGAAACAAAAAACCAGTCACGAGTTTGGGTGTTCGAAAATGAGTTAAAGCCAACAAAAATTGTTCGTTCACGGAGTGTTGCAAAAAAAATGGTGGCCACGTTTGTCTCCAAAACCGGCCATGTTACGACTATTCCTCT
The DNA here is from genome assembly GCA_033319125.1 of Parnassius glacialis. Classification (NCBI taxonomy): domain Eukaryota; kingdom Metazoa; phylum Arthropoda; class Insecta; order Lepidoptera; family Papilionidae; genus Parnassius; species Parnassius glacialis. The sequence continues at coordinate 39,090,949 of JAVANC010000001.1, read as the reverse complement.
TGAGGGACAAAGAACGGTTAATGCAGAATGGTATGCTAGCATTTGTTTGCCACAGGTCGTTTCTGAACTCCGTAAAGAGAACTGCAACCGCCGCATTATCCTCCATCACGACAATGCGAGTTCTCACACCGCACACAGAACAAAAGAGTTTTTAGAGCAAGAAAACATAGAATTATTAGACCATCCGCCGTACAGCCCCGACCTAAGCCCTAATGATTTCTATACTTTCCCTAAAATAAAGAATAAATTGCGTGGACAGAGATTTTTATCACCTGAAGAAGCTGTGGACGCCTACAAAACGGCCATTTTGGAGACCCCAACTTCCGAATGGAATAGTTGCTTCAATGATTGGTTCCATCGTATGGAAAAATGTGTCACATTTCGCGGAGAATACTTCGAAAAGCAATAAATACATTTTTAAATAGTAGTTTTTAAATAGTTGTGTCACTTCCTTGATTCCCGAAATTTTCAGTGCCGCCCTCGTATAACTCAAAAACTACATCCTAATTTGCTGTCAAAATGGCGTCTATAAAGGAGCGCCTTCTTGACACTTTATTATTTGATAGACTGATCAAGAGCTATCGTGTCACAGGGTGTTCTATGCAAACGACGCTGTAGTTTTTGAGTTATAAAAAAGTGACCATATTAACCAGATGACCATATTACCCTCATGTACTATAGTTAGTTTTTTTAAGTTGATTTTTCGAAGTGTTGCTAATTATTGCCAAGGCTTGTTTCTTATTTTTTTCTATATTAGTTATAGTATACGACATTGTGTATTTGTCTCTGTGCTTCTCCTAGTTTTGGTTTTATGAGGCGGCAAAGCTTAAGGTGACCATATTACCCTCACGTACCTTATGTCTATTATGGTATATAGTATTAGTAGATAACACTAGTACAACCTACTTATACTTTATTACGCGTTCGGTAAACTACGCCACATCTTCTCGTCAGACATACCTCAAAACCTTAAACCGAAATTGTACAACCAGTGCGTGTTGCCAGTGATGACGTATGGTACTGAGACGTGGTCCTTTACTGCTGGCCGTATGAGGAAGCTCAAGGTCGCTCAGCGAGCTATGCTCGGGGTTTCTCTGCTTAGAAATGAGGATATCCGCAATAGAACCAGAGTAACCGACATAGCCCAACGGATTAGTAAGCTGAAGTGGCAGTGGGCCCGCCATATAGCTCGAAGAACCGACAACCGATGGGGAAGAAAAGTTCACGAGTGGCAGTCTCGTACCGGTAGGCGAAGTGTAGGGCGACCCCCCACGAGATGGAGTGACGACATGGTAAGACATGCAGGAAATCGATGGATGCAGGTGGCTCAGGACCACGCAAACCCCCAAGTAATGCACAAAGCCCGGGCTTTGTGGCATTACTTGGGGGAGGCCTATGTTCAGCAGTGGACTTATGAAAGGCTGTAATGATGATGATGATACTTTATTACTATTACTTGGTGTTAGTTTCAATCTCTTTCTTTTATCGACAAAGTATTTAACTACAAACCATTAATAAGCAATCACTAGCACTGAGAGGTATATATACTATACTGAAAAATGATAATTACTTTTCGATATCCTTTGGAACAGTAAAGATTGAAAAGTCGTTATTCATATTGTTATTTCAGCACCCGTATGCTATGCAGTACCTTTTGGCTTTTTGAGTGGCCATACTTGAATAAAAACTCAAAAATAAATATCGTATCTAAAAAGTGGCTAAATACTTCTAAAAGGAAAATACTCTTGTTAACGTGAAGTCGCGTATCGATTATGCGCTCCAAGAGGTTGAACACGCTCTAGCCGCGCGAAATGGATACCGCTTTGGAACACGCGTCAAATTGTTCGTTGGAACCATGGAATATAGAGTAGAAGGGGGACCATCTCTGTATATGAATAAGTGTCCGTAAAAACGCGTCCAATAAGGGTGGCGCTGCGGTAGCATATGATAAATTAAAAAAAGTGCCAAAAGTAATTAGAATAAGATGGAGAAATTAACAAGGACCGACCAATCCGCTTGGTTTTGTACTACGTAAATAGTTGAAATTTTGTATACTGGCATTTTACTAACTACTCTAGTCATGAAAATTCTTAAATATTTGAATTCAGCTGACTTCACTCCGTCTACAACGACTATATTCATATCGTAGTTTATCAGACAACAGCGCTATTTTGATAGGTTTTGGAACCTCTAGTTTTAGTATACAGTTGGACACTTTTTCAACTTTCCCCCTATACTCATATGTTCAACCATCTCAATGGTTCTCCTTCTACTCTATACTCCATGGTTGGAACGCTCTAACGTGGAGCGGGCCGCTTCATCTGGTGTCGGTTTTTTACCGCGCATCAAAGTAGTTAAGTTTTGGCGGGTGCGCCCGTTGGGACGGTTGTTTTCATCATTCGTGTTTTTGTTGCATTTCGAGCTATGGATAACCAAAGTTGCCGTAATTGACAAAATTATCTATATGGTAGGTACAAAAGAACTACTGTGGAACAGCAAAAGTCGTTTTTATCATAAAAAGCGCTCAGAGAAGATGCATGCAACTATGAAAGCGGCAGTTGCTCGTACACGACCGACATCCATGTTCCATGTTGAACGGTCAAACACTGGAACGGCTGTGCCGCGCGCACCATTCGCGCTTAGTTGATACACTTCAAACATTTGGAAAGCACTGGTCGGCGCGATCATTCATGGCGCGCGCGCCAGGAGCGCTTAATCGATACGCGGCTTAAGGCGTGCGTCAGCTCGAGCGCGCGACTGACAACCTTACTGTAGACGGCCGCGCAGCGTAGGTATATTTTCATGCATAAAGCACGGAATGAGACAGGCCTGTAATAACTAAAAAATGCCAATATAAAGAAAAAAAAAATTGAATCCTGCATTGGCCTTAGAAGTTGCGTTCTTTGTTCTGCCCACACAGTAATGTTGGCAATTCACTCAATACTTATGACTATATGCATTGAGCAATTTATTTTTTTATTATTTATCCCCCATTTCACCTATAGTTCATGCAATGTATATATGATCTAAGTCCCACTCATATCCGCCGAATGTTAGTGCCATAGAAGAATCACCTTGTTTCTGTTGGAAATATCGACAATTAAACGCTAAGAGGTCCCAGGGTCTCCAGAGGATTGCGATATGACTATCTCATATTAAGGACAACCGAAGTAGAACCAAAATAATAGATCTAGCTCAAAGAAACGACAGCCAAAATGAGAAGGGTTTTTGAGTGCCAGTGTTTGGTAAGCAAAGTGTGGAACAAGCCCTCCAATAGATGGGGTGATGACCTGGTACGATATGCGGGAAGTCGATGGATGCAGGTGGCTCAAGATTGTGTTTTCAGGCATTCCTTAGGGTAAGCCTTTGCTCAGCAGTGAACTTGTGAGGGGTTGTGATGATGATAATGATAAAGTAGTGACGTCCGTACGACGCGGGATTTAGTGTATTACCGGTATAGTATTTTTTATCTCAGAATGGTGGGTTGGTCTTGCTTATAGTGTATTTGCACATGCACATTGTTTTGGTATGCGTAAGTTCGGCAATCAATGCACTGAGTTCTGTCATAACAGAATGTAAGCTAAAAAAGTTGTTCACAGTAATTTAAATAAATAGTATAGCTTAAAGTATGAAGTTGCCATTTCAACGGAGTGGCCCGTGTGAATTAAAATGAAACCTGCATTGTCCAAGACTCGTAATGAAAACTTTTTTTGCGCAAAACTTTACATTCTAAATTCAAATATTTTATGACGTAGATACGATTGCTTGGCTTTCATTTGTTTTACATGCATTTGAATTAAAAATTTCTAGGTGTCACTTAGAATCCACGTCTCCATGTCAAAAAAAAGTCAAATACTGCATGTATAGGAATTCTTTTTAGACTAGAAGTCCATCTGGGTAGGTAGGTACTATTCTAACCTATTTTTGCCGCTAAATAGCAGTGCTTGCATTGCTGTCTTCCGGTCCGAAGGGAGTAGAGCCAGCATAATTACAGGCTGTGATGCATTCAATCTTTGTCCTCAGAGGTGACAACACATCTGTAGCCTTTGAACTGAGCTGCATGTGTCCATGGACTGCAGTAACCACTTACTTACTATCAGGTGGACTTTAAGTTCGTTTGACAATTCAGTTTTATAAAAAAATGACAGTTTTGACGTGTTTTTAGTGTAATTTTCGAAAACGAATTTTGACGTGCTTCCAATGAATTAGGCTGGCTTTTCACTATGGGATATAATACATATTATATCCCGAAATATAAATTATATCCCGCGATTGGCTTTCACACTGTGAGATATATCTTTTAACTAGTGTGCGTTCATCATTGGTCATTGGATTACCCCCCCTTTACCCCGTACACCATTCTACGGAGGCGCGGAACGGTGTACGGGGTACGGGGGCGAAATATAATATGAAAATATCGCTCGGTCGATCGAAAAAATATTTATAGCTTGAGATGTAATATATATTATAGCTCAGTGTAAACGGTTCCATATGAAATGTATGCTGAGCGATATTATTTTTATCTCGAGATGTACCTAATATATATTATATTATATCCCATAGTGAAAAGCGGGCTTCAGAGACAGCTCGCATATCAATGCTGTGTTTGTAGAGGATACAACTAACGGACGTTTTTTGAAACGAAGTTCCTTATCGGACGGTACGAATTTGGCGGATGGGGGCTAGGCGAGAAAAAGTGTAAGATTTATCCGTCACGACCTCTTCTGACGTAGTGTAGACGGCCTTTGCGGCTATAATGAAGCGAGATGACTAATATCCATCTCTCTCGCACTTTTTCTTATCTTGCCAGAAAAGAAATATTATTTTATTTTAAATGACGCTTCGTTTTAATAGACGCTAGTAATTCATTTATTTCTATTTTTTAATCACTAATATAATACATTTATCAATAATATTTTAATATAAACGAAAGGAACTACGTTCCAACCTAGTGTTTCACGACACTCACGTATGTTATTTGGTATAAGTACTTAATCACTTTTGTAGTGAAAACTTCGACTAGAAGAATGAACCACGAGGAATACCAGACGCTAGGTAAATAATGATTGTGTTTGAGTAATGATGGAAGCCGATCCTTATCAAACAATGTGACGTTATTATTAGCTTTAATAATAATACTATTAACTCAATTACAGCTTATAAATTAACTGATATGCATAGCGGAGTATCGACGAGTTGAAGTTAAGTAAACGAGTTGAAGCTTGCCTTGTTTTGATGAGTATGTACAAGAAATAAAGGGATTTTGGACAGAATTGTGACGTGTGATGAATAGTGAATTCACTATATAATCACAAGCGCAAAACGCAATGGCTCCAGAAATACCGAAATCAGGCCATACTCGTAAAGCCAAGCTCATAGACAAGTACCATGGGAACTGTTTGGGAGTCATTTCGTGGTGTAATTCACTATAGCTTTTAGAGATCCGTTGCATCCAGCTGATGTCTAATGTGAAGAACTTCGAACAATCATGGTGAAACACTCTAGAGAAACAACCGGAACTCGTCAATTGATCTTTGCTACTATTGCTCCGTGATAACGCGAGACCTCACACTGCTTATCAAATCCTTTTATTATTACAATACCTGCAGTAAGAAACCATACGCCATCCTTCGTATTCAGACAGACCTATCCGGATTCAGAATGAAATTTTGTTCTCAAGAAGCTGTACAAAACGCCTTCATAAGTTGTAGAGTCCAGATCCTCTAGAGTAGAATTCTATCGCAAAGGCATAAATGATCTTCCCACGAGATGACAGAAATTTATAATTAAGGATACTACGTAGATTTTCACGTGGTAGAGACATGCTGCAGCTATATTTGTAGTATAACTGTAGCACGAATGGTTCGGCTCGACCGGGGAAGGACCACGCTCTCACAAAATACCGGCGTAAAATAGCAGCTTAACATTGCTGTGTTTCGTATAGTGAGTGTAGAGAACCGGAGACCCTTTTTACTGGAAAAGAGGCATTCCATCTTAGTCCTCACGGGTGACAACGCATCTACATTTTGATTCGCAAACGAGGAAAAATGTAGATGTCTATGAGCCACAGCAACCACTTACCATCAGATGGAGTGTGTGCTCGTTTATCACCCTATCCTATATAAAAAAAGATTAAATAAATATATTTTCTAAAAAAAAAGGTATTTCAGCTTTTCAATACAAAACGGCAATTTCGTACTATAACCCCTAATAATTAAACGAGTGTTTTGCTAAGCAGCAGAGTAGGTAAGTCTCACCAGCTTTCGTGAGCTAGAACATGTAATTAATATTGGAGGTGATAGAATTAATTAAAATCGAGAAAATAGACGAAAGAATATCTCCTTGCGACATGTCAGAATTAAGGTCAGCCCACTGACAGGACTTTTGTCCTACGTGGACAGACTGCTGACGATTGCGAAGATAGGAAGAGGACCAATACACGACTGTGGAAGCAAATCTGAAATGGCAAAGAAGCGCAAGAAGAATATCGTGATCTACAGTGTTAAAAGCATTTTAAAAAAGTCACCAAGCACCATTATTGTAACTTTCCTGTTTTCCATCCCATCTCTGATATAGGTAATTGGTGATTTTCAGTAAAGCAGTTGCGGTATTGTGACCTGGACAAAACCTGAACTTTTCTTTTTTGTATATTTCCAATATTTAAATTAGATTATACTAATTACTATAACATCAGATTAGATATGATTGGACGGATATGAAATATTTTAACATTTCAACATTATTTTAAGCCAACTTGATGGATCAATAAAATAAAAAAGATTCTAAAAATTTCAAAGCTAATAGAGCTGAATGATATTAATAGTGATATAGAGATGGTATGTTATATAGTCGCTTTATATTCCAGTCCCACAGTAACTTGAATCATGAAATAATACTCAAATTTAAAACTATAACTTGCTAAATACAATAACACACATTTTATCATTAGTTCTTCTTTATTATCATTAATTATAGTTCTAATTTTGAAAATTACATCACATACTGTCTTTTAAAATAATGGTAAAAACAATGTGTCTATTGGCAAGAAGTAAAACATGTTAAAACTGGTCAGGTGGGACTTAAATTATAATAATTTCCAGATAGAAGCTTTCTTAACTGTAATAACATTTATTTCATGCATGCATTCTTGCTATGTAAGCTTCTCTACTGTTTGCTATGTGCTATGAAGAAATATTGTATTATATGCTAAACTCTTACAATTTCTTATATGCTTAAAACACAATTGCCACAAATACTTTTTCTATTTAAACACACAGTAAAACAATTTATATTACATGATTTTTTTAATTAAAAAGGGCTACCAGATGGAAAATTTAAAAGTCCTGACAAAAGCCTGATTTTTATAGAAAAGCTCTGACATTATGTCACTTAAAAACTTAAAATGAAACTATGCAAATAATACAATTGTTGTATTTGTGCACTCACACGATCAATCTGTGCCATGTCATAACTAAACCAAAGAGGTCAAAATAGATTATTATTTTTTAATATGTTGATTTGATTGTCATCTAAGAAGTGCAATATTAGTACATTTGAAGTAAATTTAAATTCATAATACAAAAAAGATTGTTTTTGTTGATTATTCATATTATGCTTATAACTTTCAAATAAAATAAGAAAGTTAAAATTTGCTGTATTTTATTGAAAAATCTAAAAATATTGACAATACCAAAATTTGACTACACTTCTGACATGTCAGAACTAATCTTGACATATTATGGTAACCCTAGTAAGACGTAAGAGTGTATGCTAAATATGTCAATACTAAAAACAATGTCATGACAAGATTAGGAAATAATTAATATCGTGTACTTCATTCTATTTATCAAGTCAGGTAATTGATTAGTTAATAGGCCATAGAATTTACAAAACATGCAGGCCATTTCCAACGTTTTTTTTTCTTAATCTACTGTATGCTTCAAATTTTTGACAGTAAAGTAAAACAATATGAACATTAAAGGTCTAAAAATAAAACAATTCAAAATAATACATAATAATACTAATTCCCTAAAGGACTTAACCCTTGCATGAGCAGTAAAATTACTAGTGAATAAATATGACATAATATGATTCGTAACAAAAATTGAAAATCACTAAATTATTTCAAATAATTTATATTTTAACTATATAAATATGTACCTGTATAACAGAAATCAATTTTTAATTTATCTAAATAATGCATGTTTGTTGCATGGTTAAATTCTATAGTGATTGATTCTAACACTGCATATACAAACTACTTCATAAGACAGTTTATAGTGTAATTTACATTCAAAAATATAGAAAATTTGCTACTCCACAAACAAGACACAGTGGCTGGAATATGAACTACCCAAACCAAACAACATTGGCATTTCAATAGTCAGCATGCCATGTGTAGGCCAGCAGATTCTTCCTTTAGATGCACATTGTGACCTACACTTCACTTCACATGGCCAAATTGGCTTTTCACTTATTTCAAACAGTGTTAGAATATCAAAATGTCATAAGTCAGGGAAACGTAAAGGATCTTCTGTATAATCCTCAGGTATTATAAACATATCTGGAAGTATATTTTCACGGAAATCGAATTTCTGAAAAGTTATTTTAGCTGTAACTGTTGGCAAAATGGGTATGTCTATTTTGACTGGAAATCCTTTAGGTAACTTCATAGCTACAAATTGCCGCAATTTAGCAAAGTGTTTAAATGGTGCTATCACTTCCAAAACATTAAGTAACATTTCCACACTTAAAGGGAATTCATCACTCATGGCAATAGTGGCCCGGAAGTTTCTAGATGACTCTTTGTAAACTAGCTCTCTACCCAAACTGGGATACTGTCCAGGAGGAGATGATATGTATGTTTCCCAGTCTACTCCACTTTCAGGTGGAGGATTTAACGATGCACGGCGAGTTGGTTCTCCATTTGTGTCCAAGTTTTGTGTATTACCTTTTGTTAAACTTTCTATAATTGCTTTATTTTTCTGCAGATCATCTGTAGATAAATGTTCTCTTCTTTTACGAGATTCTAATACTAACCCAGTTATAGTGTAAATATCACTTTTATATAGGCCAGCAACAGTTTCTTTACGATCTTCACGGAATATCCAACCTGACTGGGCCCTTGAAAATAAAATGCCTTTAGTAGACATCTGTGCAGCAAGAATATCACTTGACATCAAAATGTCTACTTCATCCTCAATTTCATTTTCTGTTTCTTCATAACGCACTCTCTGATATACTTTAGCTTTATTGTCTAAAACAGTTAATGCCTCACCTGGTGGCTTTTCTCCTTGAAAAATAAAAGAAATATCACCTCTTTCCCATTTCATATCTGTGAAGTCAACTAAAGTTGTGTCTAATCTGATTCCAGAGCCAGCTTTATGAATTTTACATACATCAGATGGTAATATCCTGGAAACTAATGGTACCCATGAATGAAAATCCCATTTTAGTTCCATATAAAAATCCTTTATTTTAGCTAGGGCTTTAATAAGGTCAGGTCTTCTGCGGTCCATTTGCTCTCTAGCTTGCTGTTTAAGTTTTCGAACAAGTGATGAAATAGTCTGCCGATCGCCATAACTAATTGCCTCTGCTAGAGGCGACCACCCAGCTAGGTTCTTCACTTTTACTGGTGCACCATGTGCAAGGAGGAGTTGTACACATTCTTTGCGACCCAACATAATGGCCAAGTGCAGTGCAGTGTTGCCATGTTTATCTTTTTGAGTAATATCATTGTATCTGAGTAGTGATGATAGTTTGCGAACGTCACCCACAAAAACACATTCATGTAGAGGAAAGGAATCATCTTCTTTATTACAAACAGAGCTAGACATTGCGTACGTGTAGGTCTTATTTAATCATCACTTACGTTAGTTATTAATAACGCAGAATATCTAAATACACCGGATTTGAAATTTGATCAAAGTGATAAGATTAGTTTTTGCAAAATTAACAATATTGTACCCATAACTTTAGTTGGTTTCTAGTGAAATTTAAGTTCCATTTCAAATATTTCATGTCACCGGGTTGTCTGGAAAACTTACAGAATATGTTCAATATCCTCGTACTAGAACAGAATGTGCATTTTAATTAAAAATAATTTGGTTTAAAATAATTCACTATTTTACATCGAACTGTTGCAGCTAATTGACAAATCAGAATCAGTGTCACTTATGTCAATTTGACATCAATGACACCGTTACTGCTGTCAGAACCAGTTGGAACAACTTTTTTGTGACTGAGCCTCTAAACGTAAATCGATATTATTTTAACGTACATAATTTAACATTTGTATCCCTTTCAGGTTTTACTGTAACATAAAATTATTAAAAAAAAATTCTTATCGACTAATTTAGGCGACCTCGACTCAAACACAGATATTATTTGCCTCGACTAGATGCAGTTTTTTTTTCTTTGGTTATAGACTCGTGCGGATATACTTTCGCCAGTGTCAAATAATAAGAAATTAATATTGGTTTGTTCGTATTTTATGCCCTGCCATACCGTTCATCAGATTGCACTTTGTCGGAGTTGGACTTTCTTAGTGGGATATTTCTGTGTCCCATGTGAAAAAGACACCGAATTTAAATTGGACTTGCCTAATGGGATAATTTCTGTGTTCCTCGTGAAAAAGACAAAGAAAACACTGTGCGATCTAAATTGTTTATATATTACATTATAGCGCTCATAGTAAAATCACAAAAAATTTAAATCAACGCTGTGTAACAAAATATATTATGCCCTTTTGCATGGTTTCCCATGAATGACGATACCAACGACATTTGTTATATAAAACCTACAAACACGATTTTTTTTCCTTCAATATTTGTTTCAGACATATTCTTCAATAATTCTGAGCGTAGTTCCCTAACACCCCCTCGTATAGGTGTGACATGAATACCTCTCTCTCTCTGACGACTTAACCGTTTGTAGACACTATGTAGATTCCGCACCGAGCACCGTGCTAAGTTTTAAATCATCACAATATTCGGGAAACTAGAAGTTATAAAGTCTGCGTCCAAGACGGTTCGTAATGAATCTCATAAACAGAATGTAGATGTAGTTTAGAAGGCGCAATCGTCTATTTTGATAAACATGATATTATGTTTCACTTTTTTTCCTGTTCCACAGTTGTGACGTAGTGCCAAGTGGAAGGGCAAAATTAAATAGCTCCTGAAAAACTTTAAGTACCAATTCTCCACTTACTTACAAAAGCTTTCCGTTATTAAGATGCTGAGGAGCCATTCAAAACTCATTCAGATTTACGTCTGGGACTTTATCAGGATAATGTCTCAAATAAGCTTTGCACTAAATCTCACTCAAAGTGTTGCCAACAATATCACTGACGCTATCGTGACGCGGCTAAACGCCCTTGTGACAAAAAATCTTTTAACCCGAAACTATCGATAAACTACATTATGTAATACGATTTCGTATAGTTGTCGTTTTATTCCAAAAACAGTTTATAATTTAAATTAATACTAATAGCCATTTCAGCTTTAACAACCTTAGTTCGGAAAAATCTTTTGTCTTGAGAAGAACCAGCAAAAAATAATATTAATCTATACACATAACAGTTAAAGTGTCTGCGTATTAAGTAGATATAAAACTTTCCTATATTCTATTCTATTCATCCTTCGATCAATAATACCAACTAGATAACGGGTCACGTACAAAATCATAGCTAAATGCTGTCCGCGTGAATATTATATACTTATACAGCTACATTTGTTTACTAAAGAACTGAGACAAAAAATTAAAACAGTTTTATGTTCAACCCAATTACAATCATGGCATCTAGTAATAAAGTCACAAATTTTAACAGTGGTAGAGCCACGCGGCAGCTTCTGCTGTCGCACGGATGGGCCGGCTCGAACCGGGGTGGTACCACGACCTTACAGAATACCAGCGTGAAGTAGAGGTTTACCTCTGCGTTTCGCTTGATGAGTGCAGGTGGCCGGAGGCCCTTTTTACTGGAAATGAGGCATTCCATCTTAGTCCTCACGGGTGACAACGCATCTGCATTTTGATTCGCAAACGAGGATCGTTGTAGATGTCTTTGGGCCGCAGCAACCACTTACCATCAGGTGGACTGTGTGCTCGTTTGTTACCCTTATCCTATAAAAAAAAATCTTACGATCATTAGTTACCAAAAAGGAACAATTCAATGCATTACTCCTGTCACTTGGAAATAAAAAGACATGGATTAAATAACATTTAGTGTGAAATCAACCTTAAGTAATAACAAATTAAAGTACTTTTTCCCGTTATTGCCTTGCAAGCTACGTCGTTTTGCCTCTGTTTGCTTCTTCGAATTTAGCTTTATGTTTATCAGTATACATACTTTCCACACTAGCCATTAAATATAAAATAGTATGTAATATAATGATTGCAATTTATTAGATAATTCATTATATATTTATTTTAGTTTTTGTATGTATATATGTTTGTAGTATATATATATATATATATATATATATATATATATATATATATATATATATATATATATATATAACCGAACCGAACTTGATCCGAACATATAACTGAATTCTTAGCTGGCTTATAAAAATCATCTCTTCTTTCTCTGGCAACAATCGAGATCCATTATGTACACATAAACGGTTTGCTAGGAAAGCTAAAATAAAAAGAATAAAGCTAAGTATCTAATTAAATTACACAAACAGAGACAAAAAGTAGCAATTACCATTATTTAAAGTTCTGGTAACTAACTACTAAAAATGATTACAATACTTAATATTTCACAAATGTTTACGCGTGTATTGGCTAACCTTGGCATAAAATTTGTAGGGGTGCTTTAAAATCGGTAATTTTGTTTCAAATATGATAATATTTGTTAGTTTAGAGCTTAAAATATAACTTATTCTACACGTACTTATCGAAAGTAAGACACTCCCGCCGTTAAATTGCTTTTTCGGGCATTATTCTTGCAACTTTTAAATACACATTGCGGCATCGTTAAACGTGTTTACATTGGCTGTGTTTTAAGTCAATTAAACGAAATAAGAGCTCACGTCTCCAGTGCGCTGTTATTTAATGGGACGTATTTTTCGCGCCGACCCGATATCTAGTTGGTATTGTTGATCGAAGTATTCATCAAATCATTCACATGTCAAGTCTGTACAAAAATGACCCTATCCGTGTATTAGTTCCCAGCAGTGCAACCCTAAGATATACGAGTACATGACCGTAACGAACCGTCCCGTAAACCACCTAGTTCAAACATTGTAGATTGCAATGTATGGAAAAATTGTCAAAATTAATGGAGTACGTTTATCTACCGGTTATGGGGCGAAGTTAAATTTTATCTACTCTCCCTCCCCCTCCCGGGTATGCATCATCCCCCGCGCCCAAGAAAGTGTTTTGAAGCATATTTTGGCGGCAAAATTGGAAATTTTTAATAAAACTAAACTAAAAAAAAGCAAAAAATCGATAAATGATAAAAAATGTTTATATTTCGTGGCAGATTGCGCGGAAACTATAAGTGATATCGCTTTTATGTGTATAAGAGGTTGATAGAAAATTAATAAAGGATTATTTCATACCTGCACACTTTTCATGCACCTTGTACGATTTTCTTTAAAACTGAAAAAAACCACGCTTCGGGACACTTTCTTCGGTGCGGCGGGAAGGGGGGGAGGTGACGCACACCCGGGAGAGGGGGGGGGGTGACACACACCTGGGAGAGGGAGGGAGCATAGATAAAATTTAACTTCGCTCTATAACCTATATATGCCGATAGATAAAAGTACTCCATTAATTTTGTCAATGTTTCAGCTAAAATGGTTAAACTAACCGTGGCTTAAACAATCATGAGAGTCGCCCGCGTAAACCAAGAGTAGCACGAATAAGACAGTAAGACTACTACCTAAAAAATAAGAGAAATTTGTATGTCTGGATCGTGCACTTGGCGATCGATGCTCTCTGCCTACCCCGCAAAGGAAAACGTAATGCTGTAGTAGTAATGCATTTCTTCAAAAAGCCATTTCTTTCAAAAATGTTTATTTATTACAGTTTAAAATAACATTATAAAGTTATAATGCAGCTAATTTTAGGTCATTTTCTATGGAATTATAACGAAATTTTTACAAATTTTTATTCAATTTTATTTCTACATATGTAATTATATTTATTTGTGCATAACTTTAATAAAGGTAATAAAAAAATCAACAAGAAGTATAAGGGTTATAGGTAAAGTGACCATGTGTCCCGTTTTGAACGGGACTGTCCCTTTTCTCGGTTACCTGTCCCATTGTCCCCAAACAAAGCTCCGGAACACAAAAATGTCCCGTAACTCGTTGGTTGGAAGTATTCAAAGTCTTTCGCACCAACAATCTTCAACATAATTTTTTTTAATCGAATATATTTTATGTCTACCTGGTACAAATGCTCCAGTAGAACGAGTATTTTTCTATTTTGAATAAATTGTGGACGTCTGAAAAAAAACACTTACGGTTCCAGTTCTAAAGGCGACGTTGTTAACAAAGGTAACAATAAAAAAAAACTTGCCCAGAATTTTATTCTTATTTAAAATCATCACCAACTTTATTAAAGCAAAGTTAATTCACTGACAAATGTAAATAATTATTAAAAAAAATATGTTGCATTTAATAATTACCGTCTATACCGAATATAATTTTATAGTGAACACTAATTGTATAAAGTTATAGTTTTTAGAGTATAAACAAACCCATGTCCCGTTTTGAGTTAAAAAATAAATGGTCAGTTTAGTTATAGGGGTTTTTAAGTTGTATTAGTACTTAGTAAAAGTAGGTAACTATTTAGATAAGTACCTTTTATCTAATCATAATACCTACATAGGTACCTATTGTGATTAGTTATACTAGGTAGGTATATTTATACCTACTTAGATACTTTTTACCGTATTACTATGGCTACTAAGATATTGTGGTTAGGTATTAGGATTATTTTTAACTGTATACTGATAATATTGAATTAACTTTTTATAGTGTAAATTATAATATTTGTCGAAATGTTAATTATGGATTCGAACCTTACATGCTAATGGTGCTTCATTTTTTTATTTGCATTTACTTCAAAGAAAGTACATGCAAAAAGGTTCATCGCGCAGTAAAAAACACAACATATATATGTATAACTAATACGAAAAATTGTACCCAAAACAAACAAATAATACTACCTATAAATAACCTAATAAATAATAATAATATTATCTACTGATAAGATGACGTGAGCGTGTGCGCTGGCCGACGCTGTGACTAACGACACGGGTTTCACCTTCAAGAGCTTACTTAGCGCTCACTGACTCCAGCAACCCCGTGGGCAGTGAATACGCCCAGTTTTTAAAATAATCCTTAATAAAATCAAATTTTAGTCTTTTGAAAAAAAATTTATGATAGAAATTTTCATTAATAAATTGCCTATCCATTAGTGTCAATCGCAAAATAAAAGAATGCTTACTGATGCATGTTATCAATAATTATTTCACATTTATATGGTTTCGTTGTAAGGAGATATTATTTTAATATTTATTCCTTTTAAAAAAATTGGATATGACTCTTATGGAATCAAGATTATGTAGAAATATAATGTGTTTTTTATTAGTTGATATATCTTTTTAATAAAAAGTAGATAGTTCCTAAAAACTGCACAAATAACGACTAGTGCGATATTTTGCTCAACCATGCGCCTTAATAACACCTTTATTATTTTCTCGTCACGCGAGCAGTGTAACACCGCACGTCGTGTCTTCGTGAATGCTTCTTTTCAGTTTATCGTATAATATAAAATATAATATGATAGAAGATTTAAACAAGTTAAAGGACCAGATAAAAGAAATAAGGATACACTTAATAAAGATAGGACCAAGTAGACAGAAAGGAGACATATTCAATAATAATTTAAAATTAAAAAATTTGTACAACCGACTTCAATATAAATTATTACGAATAATTCAAACACTATTGATCAGACCTTGATTAGCTTTATATGAGACCTCATGTACAAGCACCAGATTTCAAATAAAAAAGAATCATCGAAATAGCTTCATCCAGAAAAAAGTTATGAGGTAATACACATTAAAAAAAAGAAAACAACATACAGTCGAATTGAGTACCGTCTCTTTTTTGAAGCCAGTAGAAAAGTCATACAATCCATGCAAATTATTTAGAAGTAGTAGATACCTTACAAAAACTCACAAATGCAGGTCATTTAACTAGTGATGTTATTGTTTTATTAAACCAAACTAAAGACGAATTTGTCACTTTGTATGAAGAAGTAATAAATTTATGTAAGGAACAAAAGGGGAAAGAGGAAACAATGGAAACTTTCAGTTTAAAAACAGCTTTTGGCTTACTGACAATAATTACTAAGAAAGAAAAAGTGATACAACAGTTAACGGATACTATAGATATTACTGCTCTATTTTGAAACAAACAAACTGTAAAAACAGTGTGCTATAAAGTAAGTTGTCATAATCAGCAAAAATATAGTTGGATGAAAATTATTCAACAACAGAACAATTGGTACACGACATGCGATGTAAATTACTAGCGCAAAAGCTGCAATATCAATTCTGACAAAATTACTATAAATACGTCAAAATCAACCAACAATAACGGACTATGGACAAGAGCTGGCACAACTACTCGTAAAGCACCTAATTCTGAGAGGTTCTAAGATTGACACCATATTACGAGGTATTTTGGAAAACTGCGTTCACGAGCGATTTACAAGCTCTTTGTCATTGCAACATCTTTTATTAAATTGTTAATATTATAACTTTGCGTAGTTATATCATCAAAAATCTGAAGTAATGTGTATACATTTTAAAATAATTGGTTAGTTTTGCGTCAGCAGCTGGTTTGAATCCACGCTTAATACATTTTGCACCTCGTGCACGTATCATGTAGTATCATGTTGATACTACATGATAGTGATTTTTTCGTTATTTTTGTGCCGTCTGTGTAATTCTTTGAATTAACTATTTATTTCATGAACTATACTTTTAATCTAAAACACTAAGCTTTTGTGTGTTTTTATGAATAAATCAAGGTGAAAATACTTCTTGTGAATACCGCGGCATTAGGTCCCAAATAATTTCAGCCGTTTCCTCATTCCGATGTATACCGCGTAACAGCGATTTCCGATACTTGATTTCTTTTTTAATTTTCAGGGATGCTTTTATGATTAGGCCTTTCCCGCTTAGGGTTCGATAATTTAAATAGACAATGAATATCAAAATCTATGTCAAAGGTGATCTATTTAAGTATTTTGTTAATTCATTGTATGGGAAAGCTTGAAGGAAAATTTAAGTGCATACACAATTCAATGAAATTTTTAGCAAGTATAGTGTATTTATCTATATATAATTATGCAAAAGTCTTGCACTTTTTAATACTGGGAATTAGGAAATGCGATTTTTTGGTATGAAACGCTATTCCAATGTATAATAGATCGAGATAAGATTCTATGAGCCCCATATTCGGCGGCACATACTACACGCAAAATATAGTGTTCACAAATTTACGCATCTTGCTTTAAACTTTCCGTAAGTTTTAATAAAGCGTAGGTTCCTGTTTCCTTTATAATAACTTTCACAAACTTAGGTAACTAGTTGTAAACATTTATGGATAATAATTCACATATTAAATTATATAATTTTATACAATACCTTGCTTTAGAAAGAGCCACATATAGTTTGTACTACTATTGTAATAATACGACGAGTATTCAAATAAATAAAATTGATTAGCTAGGAATATAGTGTTTCTTCCAAAATAAAAAAGCACATGATATTAACACGCGAAATCCAGGATTAAAATGCTAAATTGTAGCCCATACTATATCCCAGTTAAAATTTTAAATAAATTTCCTCCGAATATTATAAATAAAGAAAATGCTTCCATTTAATAACATATTAAAAAAATATTTAATACAAAGCTAGTGGTAGAGCCATGCTGTAGCTATATTACTGGTATAGTTATAGCACTAATGGGTCGGCTCGACCAGGGAAGGACCACGCCAGAATACCAGCGTAAAATAGCAGCTTAACGCTGCTGTGTTTCGTATGGTGAGTGTAGAGAACCGGAGACCCTTTTACTGAAAACGAGGCATTCCATCTTAGTCTTAACGGGTGACGACGGATCTGCATTTTGATTCGTAATCGAGGACAGATGTAGATGTCTATGGGCCGCAGCAACCACTTACCATCAGGAGGACTGTGTGCTCGATTGTCACCCTTAAAAACATATAAAAAAACAACAAAATTAAAATACTCTACTATATATCCAATTATGTATATATTATGTATTATTTATTTTATTATTACATATTTTTTTAATAATTTTGATTAATTGTTTAATATTTATAACCAACAACTTTATTCAGTTAGTTATGTTAGGCCCAATCCTATTAAATAATATAATAAATACGGTAATACCCAAAAATGGTAGTTAAGTTGTAAGATACATCATATTTTATGTTTTTATGTAACATTTAACTTACAATAAATCTTTTGAATTTGAATTTAAATATAAGGTAATAATAATAGGATTTTACAAATGAATATACATATCAATAGAAATCAAGAAGGAAAATCAAAAATGGTCAACAACATTCCGTGAACACGGAATATACTTGTTTTTTTATATTCCGTGAACAACACGTTGTCAATTAATAATTGCATTATTAAAAATAAAATAATCTTGTCAGGTCTATATTCACTGAGACATACATATTTTTCAAATTAAAATAATTTTGGTTGTAGGATAATGAACACCATGTATTATTTCTTCCAACCCTCTTTCCTTTGCATTTTGTACACTCGGAAGTAGAAACCAAATACATCCGAATAAGGATTTGTACATTGGAATAAGGTGCTTGCGACTTCTTATCATATTTAATTAATTTAGAATACAAATTAAGATCTAATAGCCAAACCTATTGTTTATTTTAAGAGTAGAAACAATATTGGTTCTGATAAAAATAGTGAAACCTTCAAAAGGGTACAATAAATGCTTAATTTTTGATCTCATTTCGAGTTGTAGTATAAATACCGCGGAAATAGATGGCTTTATCTTAGATTTCACGGATTCGCATTCAATGGCGATGCCAATAGCAATAGGTGTTAAAACCACTAAATGAGACGATGGCTATGAAAAGACCCGCCGATGGACTACGGAATCGTAAACTGAGCACTATAATGGCAGCAAAGAATTTTAACTCATTGAAAGACGCAACGAGGGTCACATTAGACGAGGGAATTGCAATCGGAGCAGATCAAGCAACGATTAGTACTTATAGGTCCCACAGGTTCTACTTAATCTCGAGAAGGACACGAGTATACAGGAAACATAAGAGGAGATTAAAAGAAAACATGGTACACAGCGAATTATAGAAATAATATGGGTAACCATAGAATAAATTCGCAGCATTATGGGATAATTTCAACAGGGAAAACATATAATGGAGGTGATAGGTACCACAGGACAAGAAATCCAGGTAGATGCCAAAATAGAAATAGTCAACGATGTTACAGGGGTGAACGGACCAACAAAGGGTACGTTTGTTCACACAAAATATAAATATTTAAGAACAAAAGAATGACGAACAAACGAAAGAAAGAAATAACGAGTTTTTTCGTGATTAACCATACATAGGCTGCACTAAAAGTATCGGGAATGGAGTATTTCCACTGTTCCTGTCATATTAAAATCTTCTTAATTAAAAATTCCTTGGTTTTAAAAAATCGAATACCATTTATTTATTTTAAAAAAAAATTCTCTGTCTTGTTACAAGGTTTTGTCAAACTTGTTTAGTCGTTGAGAAAATGGAATTGACTCGAGAAAATTCAAGAGTGATGGTTTATTATGACTTTCGAAGTGGTTTAACACAAAAACAGTGTGTTGACCGGATGATTTCTGCATTTGGTGATGAAACCCCATCCAAAACCACAATTTATCGCTGGTTTGCTGAATTTCAACGTGGATGTGTCAAGCTCAGTGATGATCCCCGTCAAGGTCGTTCAAAAACTGCAGTCACCCAAAAAAACGTTGATGCTGTGCGTAAGCTGATTGAGGAAGATCGACATGTGACATACCGCGAAATTCAGGCAACTTTAGACATTGGTAGTTCATGGTTTTTAAAGCCAGGACTCGTAAGGTGATGTATGTACCGCCTGTCAAACTTAACGGTAGTGAACTTGTAAGGGTGCCATCCTTCAAGTATCTCGGTCACGTGGTTACCGAGGACTTGAAGGATGACAAGGATATTGAAAGGGAAAGGAGGGTGATGACAGTCCGCTGCAACATGTTGGCTCGCAGATTTGCACGTAGCAGTCCAGATGTAAAAATAACACTGTTTAAGGCATACTGCCAAACGCTTTATACGTGCAATCTATGGGTCAACTACACGCGGGGGGTTATCAACACTCTCCGAGTACAATATAATAATGGTCTGAGAATATTGTTGGGGCTTCCAAGTTACTGTAGTGCATCAGGGATGTTCACATTGGCGCACACTGATGGGTTTTACACCGTAGTGCGCAAGCGAATCGCATCCCTCCTGCGCACGTTGCGGGGGAACGCCAACACCATTCTCAGAGTAATCAGTGAAAAGCCTTTTTTTTTTTTTTTTTACATGGGGAAATGCCTACGCATACCCGCCTCGCGGGGGCAAGGACGGGTTATGTCGGACTCGCACCGACTAAAACCCCATGGTGTTCCACCCTAGTCGCATAATGGCAGGGCCACGGGAACGCTTTCGCACACTTCCGCGGCCCCACCTGCGCTGGCCGCCCCATGGCGGCCCCTCCTCGGGAGAGGAACACTCCTTCCCCATCTCCTTCTCCGGTAAGGCGCACCAGAACACATGGCGCGCCCTCCTCCTCGGCCTCCAATTTCACATGCGCAACGGACGCCCCCGTGTCCGATGCGCGAAGGCCATGGGGCCAGGAAAAACTAGCACTCAGGAGCACCAGCCTTCCTGACCCCAGCGGCGGATCTGGTCTATGGCTCCGCCGCCAACCAAAATTCGGCTGCGGAGGGTAGGGAGAGCGGCGCCTCGCAATACCGGCACTCCTCTCCCCCCGCAGCCCCACCACCACCGCATCAACGGTGCGGCCCCGTTTGAGTCGCGGAGGATAGGGCGAGTGGCGCATCGCCATACCAACACTCCTCTTCCTCCGCGACTCCACCCCGGCTGCAGAGGTAGGGGTGGGGAGGACACCCCTCTCGCAGCAGCCCACCGACACACATCCGAAGTGGGCTTCCCAAGCCCACTCGGAGTGGCCACCTCGGGCCGGCCCTACACCACGGGCCAGCCAAGGGGTTCCTCTTCGTTCACCGCGGCTGACCAAGCCACGGCTACTAAGCCCCCCCGCCACGACAAGGCGGGAACCCGTTCGGGGGGGAATCAGTGAAAAGCCTGACTGTCCGATACTGCAGCACTGGGTGTACGCTTACACACATGTTGCAGGGGTGTCGCGCAGTGAAGGCAGATATTTAAAAAAAAAATATTTTCCAAAATATTACTAACCTAGTTTTTAAGATCTCTTTTTTATGCTACTAACAATATTATGGACAACAGTCTGAAATAAATCAATTTTATTTTTATTTTTTATTTATTTTATTGGCATGAGACTAATAATCTTGCATGAACAATTAGGTGTAAAAAACTTGTTTTCCCGATGGATACCGCATTCGCTCTGTGAAGAGCAAAAAGCGGCTCGCTTTACTTGGTGCGTCAGAATTCTCGAAAGATTCCACGCAGGATCCTCAAATGCTGTATACAACATCGTATCAGGTGACGAATCCTGGATATACGCGTACGAACCCGAAACAAAAAACCAGTCACGAGTTTGGGTCTTTGAAAATGAGTTAAAGCCAACAAAAATTGTTCGTTCACGGAGTGTTGCAAAAAAAATGGTGGCCACGTTTGTCTCCAAAACCGGCCATGTTACGATTATTCCTCTTGAGGGACAAAGAACGATTAATGAAGAATGGTATGCTAGCATTTGTTTGCCACAGGTCGTTTCTGAACTCCGTAAAGAGAACTGCAACCGCCGCATCATCCTCCATCACGACAATGCGAGTTCTCACACCGCACACAGAACAAAAGAGTTTTTAGAGCAAGAAAACATAGAATTATTAGACCATTCGCCGTACAGCCCCCACCTAAGCCCTAATGATGATACTTTCCCTAAAATAAAGAATAAATTCGTGAACAGAGATTTTTATCACCTGAAGAAGCTGTGGACGCCTACAAAACGGCCATTTTGGAGACCCCAACTTCCGAATGGAATAGTTGCTTCAATGATTGGTTCCATCGTATGGAAAAATGTGTCACATTTCGCGGAGAATACTTCGAAAAGCAATAAATAGTAATGTTGTGTCACTTCCTTGATTCCCGAAATTTTCAGTGCCGCCCTCGTATACTATCTGAAACTAATTCAATAACAATAAAAATAAAAAAGAATAATTTGTTCCTGGTTAATAGATACGGGTGCAATAATATCGGCAGTAAAATACAGCTACGTCAAAGAACAAAACCTGCCAATGAATGTGCCAATGACAGGGAACAGAATATAAATAAAAGAGATTGGTGGAAATTTGGAAACAGTTGGATATACAAAATTAAATTTACAACAAATCAAAATAAACAAGTAAATATTTAAAACGAAAATAAAGAAAAATATACATGGTTTAACTTGACAGTAACATCAGAAACGATACACGATATCCAAAGTAACTTAAATCAAGATTGTGTGATAAACGCATAAGAAATAAGGAAAGGCGTCTTTATAGCGAGTTCTATTGTAAGTCTAATAGATGGTAAAATACCTATCAATTTTGAAGAAGACACACAGTTAGAAGAAATTAATCCAAAAATTAATAAAGTAGACAACTATTGTTATTTTGGGGAAACGAAAAAAAAGACCGAAAGAGTAAAATAATTATTTGCGAAATTAAATATAATATGTTTAACACTAGAAAAGAAAATGTGTGGTAATTACGCAGATATTTTCTATTACCACAGGACGGTAACACATTTGTAAAAACAAACAATTCGGGTGAAGCAAAACGTTGATCCAGTCTTTGTCAAAAATTATAAGTTGCCTCTAGCACAAAAGAAAGAAATTGATAAACAGATAGGAGAGATGTTAAAAGAAGGAATAACAGAACCAGCGTAAAGTTGGGCCGATGGAATCCAGCGGAATGGTCGATTCCAATATTACTAGTACTTCGCGTAGTGTGTATATTCTTTGCTAGTACCGAGGTTATGTTTATTTCAGTCAATTAGACTTATTTTCTAGGCACTATCAACAAGAACTGGAGGTAGAATCGAGAAAATATACTACATTAAATTCTGGTCAATTCCAAATGACACCCATTGGACTAAAAACAGGTCCAAATGCATTTAGCAGAAGACCTTGGCAATGTCAGGTTGAGCATATGAGAAATGTTTTGTATACTTGGACGATATTTTAGTAGGTACTCGGAAGAACCCTGGAAGCCCAAATTAAAAATCAAAATCAAAATGTGAATTTAAAAAAGTTATTATTGTATTTAGGTTATCCGCAGATGGTATATCCATATATAGTAAATCCACAGAAAATAAAAGCATTAAAGAAATATCCAACGCCATCAAATGAAAATGAAGTTAAAAGTTTTGTAGCCCTTGCAATCTATTATAGTAAATGTATATCAAACGTTGCAGAGCCTATTATTTAAAGAAAATAATGTTGAATAAAAGAATGTACATAACATTCTTTTATTCAATAACAAGGTCAATGGAAAAACAAGAAATAACAAACAAGGATGAGACAGTAAACAATGAATGTAATAACGGATGGAATGGCCAACCTAAAATTGTAGAACTTACCACTAAACCAAGAGAATGTGTAGAAATGAATTTTAGAAAAGAAAAATATGTCTGTAAAATAAAAGATAATACAAAAATATGCAAAAGGGAATCGAAGGCGATGATATACTTAAAAGAAGAAAAGATGTTATACATAAAACCATATTCCACCATATTCTCCATCGAATTTGACGCGACCCGCCTTTGTTGGCTTTGCATGCAAAGAATGGAATATAGATGAAATATGAATCGTTAAGTATTAGAATAATGACATATTCGTAGCAAAACTTGCAAGTGAAATAAACAAAATAAAGAATTGGAGCGGTCCGCAATTATGTATAATATTTATGATGATGAGAAAAGACTGATATTAAACGATTTTCTTATATTACTCACAAGTGATCACGCAGGAGTAAGAAAAATGTACAATAATATAATAAGGCTATATTTTTTAGAGAACTAGAGAAAGACATCAAGAAACATGTCAGGAAGTCAGGAAGCTGGCGGTGTCTCAACCCAGGTCTTGCGCCTGATTTTTCTCCGGTCGTATTATATTATATTACTATTTCTTCACTCTCATAGTCCAATGGGACAATAAACTATTATTGTACCATTGGACTATGAGAGTGAAGAAATAGAGATTGCACTTTTGCTTGCGAATACACTTGCACACTGTAATCGATATTCGGTATGAAGGACATTATTAAATGGGGTATTTATAGAGTATTCTCATCTGCTTGTGCTGTATAAATATATAATTATAAATGAAAATGATAAATACACATAAATATCAATAAAATAAAATAAATACATAAATAAATCAAAGCCCAACTAGATGGAAGCCCTTGGCATGGGAGACCAAACAGCCGAGGATTAGGGAGAAAGGGAGAGAAACCGGTGGACGATGCGGGCGGTATCAAGGAGGACCGCCTTCTGCATTTAAGCCCGGAGCTATCCGTCACGGAGTCCCAGTCGCCTCACATGACCCGAGAGGCTGACCGGGATTAGCCCGTTCGTTGAAACGACTACACTTTCTTCGGTAGATGTGCATAGTCACCTCTTGAGCCAGGTCCAGATATTTTGTTTTCTTATCTGTTTCGACTTTCACGAGGTTTTCGTCATACGGAATGGTAATGTCGACCAAAAATATCCTTGACTGTGCCTGGTCTATCAGCACAATATGAGGATTATTCGCAAGAATAGTGACGCGGTGATTTTGGACCACGGCTTCCGACAAGTACTTATTATAAGACCGTATTTCAGACTGAGCTCCTTGTGTGTAATCCTGGCTACTAGATTGTGTCTGTGCAATAACTCAGAGTTAGAAAGAGCGGAACAACTGGAGATGATATGCCTAAGTGACACACCTTGATAGCGACAAGCTCCACAGATGTCGCCGGTGCCATCCTTTAGGATGTATCTCCGATAATTGTTGGTCTTAATAACCTGATCCTGTATCACACAGACAAAACCCTCGGTTTCGGTAGAGAGGTCACCGAACCGTAGCCAGTGAAGGGAGACGGCCGTATCTACGAAAGACTCACGTAGAGCCTTGTAGAGCCTCACATGGACCTCCTTCTCCTTCCATACGGTCTCACGGTCGGAAATAATCTGTACTACCGGATCTTGCCATTGTTTGTTGGCTAAGGATAGAGGAGTAATGACGAAATGACGTCCGTGTAAAATGGATCATCCGAACTCGTCAGGGAGTAATTACGGAGGCTGCACACTTTGCAATTGTGCATGATGAGAGCGCTTAAAAAGCCACATTCACAATGCTCCCGCGGCAAGTACAGCCTCATTACCGACAATCTTGGATCTTATGGGACGTCATGGTAGTGCGGACTTTCCTATCCAGGGCGTTAAGTTCAGTCAGAGCACATAGGCAGAATTGGCAAGAAACTAGTTCGCCTTCCTTCGGGAACCCGTGTATTCTGGTCTCTCGTCAAGGCTGTCCAAGGGAATTTCTGTAAGCCATCACTACCATCTCTGCACAGGCAGGATGACTTACTGGCCCATGCCGCAAAAGAGAAAACCGACCTTTTAGGCTCCCTTTTTGCGTCCAACTCGACTCTTGATAACGGGGGAACACACTGCCGACCATCCCGCGGTGTGAGTGCTCCATGCCGGATGTGCGCTATACATAGCACTCGGTTCGCAAAGCACTCCACTCCCTGGACATCCACAAGTCGAGTGGGCCTGACGGAATCACCCCAATTGTGCTGGGGATGTGTGCTCCGGAGTTGGCACCGGTTCTAACGCGTCTTTTCCGGTACTCCCACTCCCTTGGCTTCATCAATCATGGAAGACAGCTTTGGTCCACCCGATCCCTTAAAAAGGCGACCGCTCAGACCCGTCCATCTATCGCCTATCGCCATCACCTCCTTGTTCTCCAAAATAATGGAATCCATTATAAACTGCCAGCTCATGAGGTACCTTGAGGATCACCAGCTGATTAGTGACCGCCAGTACGGTTTTCGTCGGGGTCGATCAGCTGATGATCTTCTAGTCTATCTGACTCATAGATGGGCGGAGGCAGTAGAGTCCAAGGGAGAGACATTGGCCGTTAGTTTGGACATTGCGAAGGCCTTCGATCGGGTTTGGCACAAAGCGCTTCTTTCGAAGCTCCCTTCCTATGGGCTTCCCGAGAAATTGTGCAATTGGATCACCAGCTTCCTTGCAGATCGGAGCATCAAGGTTGTTGCAGACGGTGCATGCTCCGACTACAAGCCTATTAACGCTGCTGTTCCACAAGGCTGTGTGCTATCACCAACGCAGTTTTTTCTGCATATTACAAACATTTATTGCTATGCGGATGACAGCACTGATGATGCTCTATACACCGGCCGTGTCAATATTTCTCGGGAAAACGTCGCCGAGTATCGGAACAAACTTGTGTCTTAAGTCGAGTCTTTGCTGAACAAAGTCTCGGATTGGGGGCGACTAAATCTAGTCCAGTTTAATCCTCAGAAGATATAAGTTTGCGCGTTTACCGCTAAAAAGAACCCCTTTGTCGTATCTCCTCAGTTTCAAGACACTCCCCTTCTTGCCTCAGCCAGTATCGGAATCCTCGGAATCGATATATTGAGTGACGTGCAGTTTCGTGGTCAATTGAAAGAGAAGGCCAAATTGGCCTCTAAAAAGCTTGGCGTGCTCAGCAGAGCGGGACAGTATTTCATGCCGGCACACCGTCTGCAACTTTACAAGGCGCAGGTTCGGCCTCACATGAAATACTGTTCCCATCTCAGAGGCAGTGGCTCCCCAGTGCCAGATCCTTCCACTTGACCGCATCCAGCGCAGAGCGGCTCGAATCGTTGACGACCGAGTCCTTTCCGATCGGCTCAATTCATTGGCACTGCGAAGAGATGTTGCATTTTCTTTCGCATTTACCACGAGGAGTGCTCTGAAGAATTGTTCGGATTAATCCCAGCCGCCAGATTTCACGAACGCACATCGCGGCAGAACTCCCGATACCATCCACACCATCTGGATGATTGGCGGTCCACCACTGTGCGATTTAGAAGATATTTTCTTCTTCGCACAACTTCCTTGTGGAATCGATTACCATCTGCGATTTTTCCGGACCGATACGACTTAAGGACCTTCAAGAAAAGAACCTACTCCTTTTTAAAAGGCCGGCAATGCATCTGCAATTTCCCTGGTTCCCCTGGTGTTGCCTTTATTTATGGGCGGCGGTAGTCACTTACCATCAGGTGAGCCGCATGCTCGTTTGTGACCCCTCTACAATAAAAAAAATACGAAATGACTTCCGTGTAAAATGGATCATCCAATCTCGTCAGGAAGTAATTACGGAGGCGGCACACATCGTGTTGTGCATGATGAGAGCGCCACATCTACAATGCTTCCGCGGCAAGTACAGCCTCATTACCGACGATCTTGGATCTTATGGGGCGTCATGGTAGTGCGGACTTTCCTATCCAGGGCGTTAAGTTCAATTTGAGTCAACCTGAGTTTGCCAAAGGTATACATGAGAACAGGCATGAACCAACCGTTATATGCGTGTGTCTTATTCATGCCCAACAAAAGGCTGTTAGACACTTTGGTCAAGCGTGCATAAAACAGGTCGCAATATGATTGTTTCATGTCCACCTCGTCAATACATATGTTCTGTGACATACCCAGGTATCGATATGTCTCAGCCTCGGAAAGGGTCCTTATGTTGATGGGCATGACTTATCTAGTCTATGCCCTCAGAGTTAACAACCCTACCCTATCAACATGGAAGACCGCAAACTTATCCATTTCCAGCTTCATTCTAATAGAATTGCTAAACTCACAAGTGATGTTTAGTAATTCCACAAGATGGGGGCGACTGGAGGCGAATAACTTGAGGTCATTCATATAAAGAAGAAGATTCTCCCCTTCTTATGTGGTTCTCCGCAGTCATCAACCGCTCGCCTAGTTGATAAAGGATCGTACTGCATTGCTCCATACACTACCCGAGGAAGTCTCTAACTGTACAGTCAACCTTGTACAGCTCGAGAACCGTCTTCAGCCATATAAGAGGCTCAGAGTCGAATGCCTATCTGTAGTTTATCCAGGCGACGAAGAAGTTCCGACGGTTGCGTTCTTGCGAATGACCGCGTCATTGAGAAGTGGTTCTTTGGTCCCACGACCCGGTGGTCAGGGGGTCCGGCGGACAGAGCGGTCGCTGACACCCATTTCGAGCACGCGACATCACCTGATTTGAGTTTAGATGACAAGTGAAGTCGCGCTCAAAGTGGATGTTAATGTCTTGTAAATGGTGGGTAGACACGTGATGGGGTAGTAGTTGCTCGGGTCTGTGGTGTCATTGTCTTAAGGAGCCAAATGCCATTCCAGTAGACAGATTCCAGTAGTGAAGAGGCTTGTGAGCGACTTCTGGTCGAGAGCCTCTTGAAATTGTTGGGCGAGCACAGCATGACACACCACGTAACCCTTCAACCAGTAGTGATGCAGCCCGCCAAGTCCCGGACATTTGCAGTTCGGGGCCCTACGAACCGCCTAAGCTACG
Source organism: Parnassius glacialis (assembly GCA_033319125.1). Classification (NCBI taxonomy): domain Eukaryota; kingdom Metazoa; phylum Arthropoda; class Insecta; order Lepidoptera; family Papilionidae; genus Parnassius; species Parnassius glacialis. The sequence continues at coordinate 39,062,070 of JAVANC010000001.1, read as the reverse complement.
TCGTCTGGCGTAATGATGACGTGGTACCATTGGCATAAAATTCGTACACTGGCTCGACACAACTTCCATCCAAGGGGCCTCGCTGTGGTTTATGGGCTCAGATCACAGGCCGCGCCAGAATGCGACAGTGTCGGCCTGTTTCAGTGCTTGGCCCGTTCCACGTATCATTGGTCGCTTGTGATTTATAGAGCCTCTTCTGATCACTCTGGAAGAGACGGTGCTGGTTGAACCGTGTCGAAATCTCGGTATGTTGCCGAATCCGCTTTCCCCAAGCAACGATTCTCTGTTTTTGGTCGTTTATGCGCTCCGTCAGTTTTTGCGTAAAATCCGTCTGGGACAAACTGACATTTGTCTCAGCAAATGTCACCCTGACTTTGTATTTGACATTTGCTCTTGTTTCTGGGCGACTATACCATTGTCGTCTGAGTCAACCACAAGGATGGCGGCATCTACGGGTGTGGGTTGCTCTGCAACTCGTATAGCCACTTCTCCTGTCGTATTATTTTCATTCGAAGAGGGAATAGCCTCACTTCGTAGACGTTAGAGTTCGGCGTCATTAAATATTTTTGAGTGAATGATGTACCGAACTCGGTCTGCTAGGTTTTGCTCGGTGTCGGTAATAGATGGTTCCAGATCAGCAAAAAAGCGACGCGAACCTTCAACTTCTCCCCCCTTTCGCCCTAAAATACGCCCGCAATACATTTTTATTCTTTTCAATTGTACATCGCATGCAGCGTACTCCACTAGCGGTGGGTGCCGCTTGCTGAGTCCGAGAGTCCCTGCCGACACCAAGCCATCTGGTGGGGATGATGGATGCGAGGGGCTGCAAGGTGGTCGTGCAGCCCCTCGCGCTTAACTGACGGCTCACATGCTATCGCATCCAGCGTCAGCTCCAGACGTGCCCCGGCGAAACCCAGGCAGTGGCCATTTCATGAGAATTTTTCCATTTTTTTAGCATCAATTACGGGAGACGCCCAGACCCAGCGCCGTTTCATTGTGAGGCCATATGCACGAGCAGGCCTTTGCCTTTCAATTTTTCCGAGGCATGGCGCTAACACCCCTTATCAAGGCGCTGCCTGACTGCGCTGACTTAGCAGTTTTGAACAGTTTTGAACTACAGACCGATTTCCCTTCTGAGCCGCGTCTACGTGCTGTTTTCGAGAGTCATTACGAATCGTCTCAAACGCAGTCTTGACGACTTCCAGCCTCCCGAACAAGCCGGGTTCCGGAAAGGCTTTAGTACCATAGATCACATACACACCCTTCGGCAAATTGTACAGAAGGCAGAGGAGTGTAATCTGCCACTTTGCCATGCGTATGTGGACTATGACAAAGCCTTTGATTTCGTCGAAATTTGGGCGGTGCTGTAGTCCCTTCAGCGGTGCCAAGTTGACTGTCGGTATATCAAAGTGCTGAAGTGTTTGTACACTGACTTTGCTACGATGACTATCCGAGTACAGAATCAGAGTACGAAACCTATCTAACTGCAGAGAGGTATAAGAAAGGGTGACGTTATATCCCCTAAACTCTTCACCGCTGCATTGGAAGACGTTTTCAAGCTACTGGACTGGAAAGGATGCGGTATTAACATCAATGGCGAGTACATCACTCACCTTCGATTTGCCGACGATATAGTCCTTATGGCAGAACTGCTGGTAGACCTAAGCACTATGCTTAATGACCTCAATAGTGTCTCCCAACGGATAGGTCTTAAAGATGAACAAGGACAAAACAAAAATCATGTTTAACGTCCATGTCACATCTATGCCGGTAGTTGTTGGGAGCACTAAGCTCGAAGTTGTTGACGAGTATGTTTACCTGGGACAAATAGTCTGACTAGGTAAGTACAACTTCGACCGAGAGGTCAATCGACGGATTCAACTCGGCTGGGCAGCGTTCGGGAAACTTCTCGTTAGGTATACCTCAAAACCTGAAAACGAAATTGTACAACCAGTGTGTGTTGCCAGTGATGACTTACGGATCTGAGACGTGGTCCTTTACTGCTGGCCGTACGAGGAAGCTCAAGGTCGATCAGCGAGCTATGGAGAGGGCTATGCTCGGGGTTTCTCTGCGTGATAAACTTAGAAATGAGGATATCCGCAGTCTACTACGAATATCCTCATTTCTAAGTTAAGGCGAAGTGTAGGCGACCGCCTACTAGATGGAGTGACGACCCGGTAAGACATGCAGGAAGTCGATGGATGCAGGTGGCTCAGGACCGTGCTTTGTGGCATTCCTTTGGGGAGGCCTATGTTCAGCAGTGGACTTATGAAAGGCTGTAATGATGATGATATAATTACCTGGTTATCGCGTGATAAATCTAGGTTTTATTAAGTTTAAAGTGGGTCGATAGTGTTGTATAGTGTTTAGTAAATCACTGCAGTTACTTATTGCAATTCTACTAAACGCCGGTAAAGGTATGTAGGAAGACATTTAAGTATTGTGACTTTGAAAAAGTGAATGTGAATAAATAACCAAAGGCTACTAATTTTTGACTAGCGATTATTCGTGTCTTTGCCTGCGTGACAGTGACCATGTGGCTTTCGTGCTTAACTTTGGTAATCACTAAAGCGTTGCCGGGACTGAGCTTTAGGCAACTGTCTTTCTATTGCTTACTTAATCTGTTACCTACATAGCTAAAGTAATTGTTGTTAGATGTAAGGTTTTGTATATAACTGAACCGACTGGGGAAGTACCTACCTCTGCCCTACAGTTACAGTAAAAGAACCCATAGTGTCATAAATCTGTATGCCGATAGTTGTGTTGGGCAAAACAGAAACCGTGCAATGATATCCATGTTATTTTATTTTTTGAAGACAGCAACTACGATTACTACAATAAAAGTAACTTATCTCCTACCTGGACATACTATGGTGCCTGTTGACTCCATTCACAGTACAATTGAAAGTTTTATCCGTAATAAAATAGTGTGGGCTCCTTCTGAGTGGCCAACTATGATCACTAATTCTAGATCCGATCCAACAGGTTATTTTGTACATGTTTTGAATTATACTGATTTTATGGACTGGAAGTCTTTCTCGCAAGCTTTATTGCCAGCGAAATTTAAAATAGCCTTCAAAACTTCAATAATGGTACATTTTAAAAAGAACAATCCAGTAATTACACTCCAATATGGTTTATTCGAAGATAGCAATAAACAAAAGTTGAATAAGGATCTAATTATTAGATCAAGAGGCAATACGGCAACTATAATTAATGGACCAGTACAGTTATAACTAAATAAATAAGGAAATAAAATTTCGGCTGCAAAGTACAAAGTTCTTCTGGATCTATGTAATAAAAATATAATACCATGCAGGTACCATGAACAGTATGTAAATATGAAACATAATGAAGCAGTTCCTGACGTGTTACCTGAAACTGATGCAGATGATAGTGATAAGGAGAATTAAAGATTTAATTTTAGTTGAAATTGGATTATTTGATCTGTGTTCTTTTAAATGTTTAATTAATGAGTAATATTAGCTGAAACGAATGCAGGTAATACGAAAGCTTTAATTTCCTTGATAATTCTTTAAGTTTAATAATTCTATTTTAAGTTTCATTCATTGATTTCAGTTTTCTCTAAAATGTTAAAATAATGAGCAATATGTTATATATTTAACTATATATTTTAAGTTATTTTGTTACATTAATTTATTAAATACCCATTTATTTATGAAAATTTATCCGTAGTTAAAATTACCTATTGTCACTTACGTTAAAACTAAAACGAGGTTATTTTTTATCGCAAGTGTTATCTCAAACGCCCGGAATCATAAGAAGTGGTTCGTTTGAGACAGCAAAAATATTGTAAACGCCAAAAAAGCCTCTAAACCTATTGTTTTTTCGAGAATTTTAACTGCTACACCTAAGGCTTCAAAAATCATAATTATATGTTAAATTTCAATTTAATAGCGCAATTATTTGTAAAAATATTTAAAAAATACCTTCTCCTGTAAAATTTGGTTTTTGTCGGTTACGCTAAGTCGGCGGTAATGGCTCGAATTGTTTTAGAGGATCGAAAAACAGTTACTGTTTTTTAAGATACTATATATGATTCAAATATAATAAACACTGGTAAATGTTATACACATTTTTATATTTAGTTTATTTATTACTTAAATATAATATGTGACCGTGTATTAGCGGTGTTAGAATATCCACTACCCCATTTCGTCCCGTATGGGGTAACGTGGTAGAGCCATGCTGCTGCTATATTAGTAGTATAGTAGTAGCACGAATGGTTCGGCTCGACCGGGGAAGGACCACGCTCTCACAGAATACCAGCGTAAAATAGCAGCTTCGGATTTCGTAATGCTGTGTTTCGTATGGTGAGTGTTGAGAACCGGAGACCCTTTTTACTGGAAAAGAGGCATTCCATCTTAGTCCTCACGGGTCGTTACTGCAGAGTAGTACACTAATAATTGTTTGCCACTTGTCTTGGAAGAAGTTCGGGAGAAACGACCTCGCAGTAGGATCCTCCTTCACTACGACAACGCCGCGTCGCACACCGACAAGCAAACAATCGGCTACTTGGCGATGTCAGACGTGGAATTACTGGGTTACCCACCGTACAGCCCTTACCTCGCACCTTGAGATTTTTATTTATTTTCGAAAATAAAAGAACAACTTCGAGAAAATCGTTCTATGGACGCCGAGGAAGCAGTAGCTGCGTTTCAAAATGCAACCTATTGTTTATTTCGAGAGTAGAAACAATATTGGATCTGATAAAAATAGCCAAACCTTTAAATGGTACAATAAATGCTTAATTTGTGATTTCCTTTTGTTTTTCAGTAAAAATACCGCAGAAATAGGTGCCCTTATCTTATATAATTAAATGGAAAATGAGTTACACCATTTATACGTCCCAGAGTGCCCAGCTATGGAACAATATCTCTAGTCTTCGAAATAATTTTCCGAAAAAAATTACAGAAAATAAGTAAAAAAAAAAATATTTCAACGGTAAGTAATTTATTCCAATGAATACGGCATTACCTAATGATTGAAGTTATGTAAATTATTATGTAAGCCACTCCATTGGAACACTGCATTGAAGAATATCTGGACTGTTGTCGGAGGTCTCAGAAACAGAACCTTTCTTACTAGAGTTATGTCATCAAATTCTCCTTATTCTCGAAAATAATAAGAGTCCATTATTAACTGCCAGCTCATGCGGTACCTTGAGGAGCACCAGCTGATTTGTGACCGCCAGTACGGTGTCCGTCGGGGTCGCTCAGCTGTTGATCTTCTTGTTTACCTAACACACAGATGGGCGCAGGCGATCGAGTCCAAGGAGTAGGCTTTGGCGTTTAGTTTAGGTTGGACGTAGCGAAGGTCATCGATCGGGTTTGGCACAAAGCGCTACTTTCGAAGCTTCCTTCCTATGAACTTCCCGAGAAATAGTGTAATTGGATCACCAGTTTTCTGGCTGATCGGAGCATCAAAGTCCTAGTAGACGGTACATGCTCCGATTGCAAGCCTATTAACGCTGGTGTTACACAAGGCTCCGTGTTGTTTCTTCTCCATATCAATGATATATTGCAAACCGGTAACATTAATTGCTATGCGGACGACAGCACTGATGATGTATTATTATTGTTTTTTTATAGGATAAGGGTGACAAGCACACAGTCCACCTGATGGTAAGTGGTTGCTGTGGCCCATATACATCTGCATCAAACAAAATGCAGATGCATTGTCACCCGTGAGGACTAAGATGGAATGCCTCATTTCCAGTAAAAAGGGTCTCCGGTTCTCTACACTCACCATACGGAACACAGCAGCGTTAAGCTGATATTTTACGCTGGTATTCTGTGAGAGCGTGGTCCTTCCCCGGTCGAGCCGACCTATTCGTGCTACAACTATACTACTAATATAGCTGCAACATGGCTCTACCACGTGCAAAATCTTTATATATAAAAAGTACGTGTCACGTTGTTTGTCCGCGATGGACTCCTAAACTACTGAACTGATTTCAATGAAATTTTTGGTCAATGTGCAGTTTGGTCCAACTTAAAAGATAGGATAGCTTACATCTCAATTTATAGTCGCAATACAATATTATTTTATTGAAAATTATTTGTCTATTATTTGACAGTTACAATTATCTGTTGGCTCCAAACGATTCTGTCAGATGACGATATCTGTTGACTGGATTGAGTAAATATATAATAGATGGCACTATGTTAAAAATGCAAACGTTTAAACAATTTACTAGTATAACCACCACATGTTGCTGTAAGTATTCAACAAATAGAACCGATTTAAAAAAAATTTTGCAGACTGTGTGCAGTTTGGTCCAACTTGAGAGATAGGATAGTTTTTATCCCGATAAGTGACCCTCAATTTCAGGAGTTTTTTTTGGAAAAGCAAATGGTCGTTCGGAAAGGGCAGAACAACGTCTGCTTGGTCAGCTAGTTATATTATATATAATTATAATTAATATATATATAATTATATATAACATATTACACACCGGCCGTGCAAATATTTCTCGGGAAAACGTCGCCGAGTACCAGAACAAACTTGTGTCTGAAGTCGGATTGCGGACGACTAAATCTAGCCCAGTTCAATCCCCAGAAGACACAAGTTTGCGCGTTTACCGCTAAAAAGAACCCCTTTGTCGTGTCTCCTCAATTTCAGAGCACTCCCTGTGCTGCCTTAGCCAGTATCGGAATCCTCGGCTTCGACATATCGAATGACGTGCAGTTTTGTGGTCACTTCGAAGAGAAGGCCAAATTGACCTCTAAAATGCTTGGTGTGGTCAGCAGAGCGGGACAGTATTTCGTGCCGGCACACTGCCTGCAACTTTACAAGGTGCAGTTTCGGCCGCACATAGCATACTGTTCCCATCTCTGAGCCGGTGTCCCCAGTGCCAGCCCCTTCCATTTGATCGCATCCAGTGAAGAGCGGTTCGAGTCGTCGGTGACCGATCTCTTTCTGATCGGCTTGACTCACTGGCGCTGCGAAGAGATGTTGCATCTCTTTGCGTATTCTATCGTATCTACCAAAGGGAGTGCTCAGAGGAATTGGTCGGACTAATTCCATTCGCCCAATTTCACCATCGCACATCGCGACAGAACTCGAAATAATATCCGTACCATCTGTCACCACTGTGCGATTTAGAAAAAGTTTCCTTCTTCGCCCAACTTCCTTGTGGAGTCGGACACCAGCAGCAATTTTTCCAGACTTATACGACTTAGGGACCTTTAAGAAAAGAGCCTACTCTTTTTTAGAAGGTCGGCAACGCATCTGCAATTCCCCTTGTGTTGCAGTTGTTCATTGGCGGCGGCAGTTACTTAGCATCAGGTGAGCTATATGTTTATTTGTCCCCTCTCATATAAACAAAAATTATCATCAATTGGTAAATTATGGCAGAACTAATTTTTTATTTCAAAAATCTATAAAAGGTGGAAAAGGGATGACAAATTCTGAAAATCAACATGGGTATAGTTTTTATGGTTTATTGGGTCGCTGATTACGAAAACAACAACTATTTCAAAATCCAACGCAGCAAACGGGAAATACCTACCGTCATCCCCTGTGGGGGTTTGATGTGTTTGAAATGTCAATATGGGTGTCGTTTTATGGTTGTTTGGGACGTTAATTACGAAAATGGCATCGATTATGGTTTGAAACTAACATGGATGGAAGGATGGATGGATGTATGTTTGTATGTAAAAATCATTATGGGTTTGGGTGACTTGGGTGCTTTTTTTTTAGGTTTTTGGGTCGTAAATAACGTAAATAATATTGATAAATATTTTAAACTTAATTTATTAGAATAGAATATACTTTTATTGCACAAAAACATAAAAGAAAATAGACAAGAAGATTTGTACGAAAATTTTGCAAAAACAAGAAAATACTACTTAAAAATTAAAAAACAATGAAAATAAACAACCAAACCAAATATATGTTTTTAGAAATTAATAAAATGGCAAAACCAAAAGAAATACAAAGGTACCTACCTATTTTGTATTGATCTTCAAGTTCCAATTCCTACCAATAGATAACCACTAGTTTTAGAACGCGGTAACGTTGTGTTTTTTCGAACTAATATAAAGTGAATGGTGAATGAGCGCTTCAACCTGTATCACATACGGTATCTATTCACTGTTAACGGACATTTGACTAGACTTCGACTATTATTGCTTGCTTACGGTTTAAGATTTGCTTCGTGTTTCGGATTAGTTGTTTGGTTTTGTCTTTCTTACAACCACTGTTCAAACTTGGAATTCGATTTGCTTTGTGTTTAGGTATTGCTGATAGAAGTATTTTTTCTCACTGAAAAAATTACTACAGAAACTCTTAATATTAAAGGAAAAATGGAAGAACATACTGTCGTCCCCATTATACACAGTCAGGTCTTTTCTTTTAGAATGCTGGCCACAAAAAAGTTTATTGAATTCGAATTTCGAATTGTTCATGAAAATAAAACTGTATACTTTTTAGAATTTTACTCATTTTTAAATATGGAGTGGACGCTTAAAGAAGACCGTGTTGCAGTTATTGCGTTGCATCGTTGCGGTTACGCGCCAATTCAAATTTTTGACATACTGAAAAATTTGAATATAACCAAAAGATTCGTTTATCGTACCATCAAACGATACAATGAAGACTCTAGTGTAGATGACAGGTCAAGAAGTGGTCGCCCTCGATCTGTTAGGACTCCAGCAGTGATAAAAGCTGTGAAGGCGCGAATTCAAAAAAATCCCAAACGTAAGCAGAAACTGTTGGCCCTTCAGATGGGGTTAAGCAGAACCACGGTGAAAAGGGTGTTAAATGAAGACTTAGGGCTTCGGGCATATCGAAGAAAAACAGGACATCGTTTGAATGCTCGTCTAATGGACCTGAGACTGAAGAGATGCCGCGCTTTGTCGAAGCGGTACGCGGGAAAAAAATATCGGGAAATTCTTTTTTCGGATGAAATAATTTTTACCGTAGAAGAGAGCTAAAACAAACAAAATAATAAGGTGTACGCACACAGTAGTGAAGAAGCGAGCAACCGTATTCCGCGTGTCCAACGAGGTCATTTTCCATCCTCGCTCATGGTATGGTTGGGAGTTTCTTATTGGGGCTTAACAGAGGTACATTTTTGTGAGAAAGGTGTAAAAACGAATGCAGTTGTGTATCAAGATACAGTCCTGACGAACCTTGTGGAACCTGTTTCTCATACCAGGTTCAATAACAAGCACTGGGTATTCCAACAAGATTCAGCGCCACCTCATAGAGCGAAGAGCACACAAGACTGGCTGGCGGTGCGTGAAATCGACTTCATCCGGCACGAAGACTGGCCCTCCTCCAGTCCAGATTTGAATCCGTTAGATTACAAGATATGGCAACACTTGGAGGAAAAGGCGTGCTCAAAGCCTCATCCCAATTTGGAGTCACTCAAGATATCCTTGATTAAGGCAGCCGCCGATATTGACATGGACCTCGTTCGTGCTGCGATAGACGACTGGCCGCGCAGATTGAAGGCCTGTATTCAAAATCACGGAGGTCATTTTGAATAAACTTTAGTGTCATAAGAATCTTTGTTTTGTTAAGTTCATTTTGGTATATAAATGGTTACATAATGAATAAACTTGTTTGAATTATTTTATATTAAACAGAATTTATGACCTGACTAGGTAGATGACGGCGCCTGTTTGTTTCGTGCTCTTTCATTTTTAATGTACGGCACCCAAGAAAATGCGATGCTGGTGCGTTCACAAATTGTTAGATTTGTGGTAAATGATTGGCCTAGGTTTTCAGTTATGACCCACGACAGAAATGGCGATAATTATTCAACAGCAAATGAATATTCAGCCGATATGTTAAAAAATTAAATTTACGGTGGACTTTGTGAATTGGTAGCTGCAGGATTAATATTTCCGTTTCGGTTTGATTTATATCGAAACGGTCTGCTATACATAGAGTCCGGAACAGATATCTGTCCAGTAAGGCGATTACGATTTAGCCATGATTAATCAAATGGACATTTTGACGCCTATCTGCCTATTGTTTCGAAGAAAATTACACAGCGTCGCATGAAGTTACTTGTCGAAGAGCGTGATCCTTTTTCAGAGCTTGACCATTTAACTATTACATCTTTTGTAAACAGTGAAATATCAGAACAGATCAGAACAGAACAGAGAACAAATCAATCTGTATCGTTGCCATTAAAATATGAAAAAAAAAAGAAAAATAAAAGAAGGTCGAGATTTACCAATTACACAAGAAAAAGTCAATTAAAAAGTGCACAAGAAAGATTAAGGGTAGGTTGAGGGGGGGGGGGGGGGGAAGATGAAAAACGGGGTAACACAAAAAGGCATCAATAAAGACAGTTTTTATTTTTGTATATTATAAGAAAGGCAAAAAAGAGCAAGCGGGTCATCTGATGGCTAAGTGATTTCACCGCTGCCCATAGACACAAGAAACAACACGAGTGTTACTTGTGCGTTGCCTTCTCATAAGGTATAGGAAAAGGATTCGTAGCAGTGGGAGTAGGAACTTAAAGAAAGGGGAAAGACCACCAGACACTCGTTAGTAAATGCAATATCACAGCGCCTAGAACAATGCAACGTCACATCGGTTTATCTAGCAAACGTCAAAATTCGGGTGGCCTTAAAGAAAGGGGAAAAGGAACGGGCACCCGGAACTCTCACTCACCAGACGAAACAAGGCAGCCACTAAGAAGCTAACCACTTCACGCTGATTTTCTAGGAGGGTATAGTATCACACCGGTCGACCCTGTTCATTTATGTGTTACAGTGAACAGTAGACGTGGAGCTACTATCAACTTTTTTTATTAATGTAGGTATATATATTAGGGCAGCCCAGAAAAAACACGACCCTTTAAAAAAAATTTTTCGAATTGTTTTTTGGAGGGGGCTCATGAAACATGATAAACTAATATATTTTTATAAGGAACTTGAAACAAAATCGTTTTTTTGGGGCGCGCTTTGGGGGGTAACTGCGTCCGAAAATCTCTACGTGCAACCTACTATACTCATGAAGATGTGGCTAAAGTCGTTGAGAAAGTGAAAAGGAAGGAACTGACATTACACGGCGCGGCTAAATTTTATAAAATAAACCGGTGTTAAAAGTGATACACTTGATCGCCTTCCTGTATTTGATCATGAAACGGAAACGAGATTAGCAAATGGTCTAAAAGTTTTAGAAAAATGGGGTTTCGATCTATCTAGAAAAGAAGTCGTTTTATTAGTGGAACGCTATGTTCGATTGAATAAAATACATACCCCATTTAAAGATAACATTCCAGGCCCAGATTGGTTCACAAGCTTCCGTAAACGACACAGGCTTTCGCTTAAAAAAGCTCAGCCTCTAGAACATTCAAGAAAAAACAACACTAATCCTTTTATTATAGATGAATACTTCACAATGTTGGAGTCAACGTTGAAGAAATTAAATTTGGAACCATGGCCACATTAAATTTGGAATTTGGATGAAACATCAGTGTGTTTAAATCCTTCAAAGATAAAAGTAGTTGGAATGAAGGGGGCCCATATTTTCGAACTACACATGCTACTTGCAGAGAATTTGTTTTAACTGCTGTTAGTGCGAATGCCAAGAAAATAAGTCCTTTAATTATATTTAAAGGGAAATTTGTGTGGGATTCATGAGTAGCTGAAACTGAAGACAAATGTGATTCTGAGCTGTCTTATGCCGCGAGTCAAAGAGGATGGATGGATACACAAATACATAGAAGATACATAGAAAAAGTGTTTATCCCTGCCGTTGGAAAAGAAAGACCAGTCCTCCTAGTTTACGACGGACATGGCAGTCACGTTGATCGCAATGTAGTCGAATTAGCTATTTAAAACAATATAGCGATATTAAAATTACCGCCTCACACATCCCATATCCTACAACCATTGGACGTGGCTGTATTCAAGTCTTTTAAAAGTAGATAGGACGCTAAATTAGTTGAATGGTAAAGACAAAATACAGGTGTTAAAATGCCTAAAAGGGTATTTTCTGAGCTTTTTGCTAAAATTTGGAACGATACCAAAGACGAAATAATATTGAACGGCTTTAAAAAAGCAGGAACATACCCTTTTAACTCTAAGGTGGTTCCAATTGATAAATTCGACCCAAGAGCATACAAGCGTTGGGAAGAAGCACAAAAAAACAATCCCCACTCTTCACATCGACAGTCTCAATATCTGTCAGTAAATGATACACAATACTCCCTACTACCACATGTAGATTCACAGTTTTCACACCAAGATTCGCGGTTACATATTTTATCAACGTTAAGCCCAGTATCTTTAAAAGAACTTTGCATTAATGCTATCAATGTGCTGATGAAAAATGACATGTTATTATATTATGAAAATACTTCTTTAGCTGTAGAGTTCATCTTTTGGCGGATGTGTCAAAGAATCAGGAATACGCACGGAAATTCATAGCGAACCACAAAGAAGAATTACCTAAATGGTTGACACCAGATAATGTTAAAATTGAAAGTGCATCAACAGCGGCAAGTAATTTGCAGAGGCGAAATTCAAAAATTAATATAATTTCTAATGAGTTAGTCACTTTTGAAGAAATACTTCTCGAAACAGTCAAACAAACACCTCGACTCGACATGAAGATCAAAAGAAGGCGTATAGCGTTAGGAGTGGAAGTAATCACTATAATACTATGAAAAAAAAAACTTAAATGAAAAATCAACACAAAATATACTTGATACAAAGATAGAAATTACAAAGAAGAAAACTCCAAAAAAAATCAAGTCTCAAAAGAAAAACTGGGAAATATTTAAAAAAGTAGTAAAATGAAAAAAGAACACAGTACTAAAAAATACCAAATAAAAAAAGAAAACTAACGGGAAAAGAAAACATCTAAAAATATACAGAGAAAAAGGAAACAAGTATTGTATAGCGAGACGGAAAGCTCCGAAAGTGAGATGGAAGCTAAAACTCTTGAATCTGATGATTCTGAGTATAATAATATGGAAGAATTTATTGACAAATGCTTAAAAGAACAAGACGAAGATCAGGAAAATATAAATCCCTGGCCAAATACACCATTGGGGCTAGGTGAAATTACATTTTTTGACGATAAATCTAGTGAGTTAAAGATGATTGGGTTGTAGTATACAATATAAAATATACATCATACAATAGGTGGGCGTCTATTGACATCGCTCGGGATTTCCAAACTCCGGGGTTGTGCTAATAGGACTTAGAAAATTCAGAGAAAGCACAACACCCGACCTGGGATTCTAGGCGTAGTTGACGTCACGAGTGCAGTCAAGTCAAGTCAGTAGTAGTTAAATCATACTCAATAACTTGATTTCTGTACACGTTTCTGTACACGTCTACATCATAGTGCAGAAGAATGAAACATTCTGGAAAATCCACGTCATCGTTCAGTTTTTAAGTTATGTATTAGGTAAAATAGAGACGTGGTATCGGTATTTTTGCCATAAAATGCTATTTATTTTGACTTAAAGATTTCAGAATATAAAGTTCCTAAATGTGCCAAATTTAAGATAAGTTATTTATTGTTTATATATTGTACTAACTGTGCCTGCGATTTGGCCCGTCCAGAATAATTTTTTTTTAAAAGTAAATAATATTTCTAAAATAAAAGTAGCCTTAGTAACTCCCTACTACATCAGCTATCTACCAATTAAAGATCCGTCAAATTGGTCGAGCCGTTTCAGATATTAGCCGGAACAAACAGACAGATAGACATTAATTATAAAAAATGTTATTTTGGTACATGAACCGTGTATACATTTAGTTAAATGGTTTTTTTTAATATTACAAACAGACACCCATTTTTTTCATTTGCATAGATTGAAGATAAATAATATTTTTTAAAAGTTTTTCTATGTTTTTAGTAATGGCATTTTTCTAAGATCTTATTAATTGGTTAGTGGTTTAATTTTGAAATATTTATTTTTTTACGTGTTTTGCTACATATTTTGTTGACGAAAATCGTTTTGTAAAATCTTGGCATTAACAATAGAAGATTTCATATGATTGATATCTATCTAAGTAAAGTGAAATGTTTGAGAACCTCTAGTTCAATCTTTCCCCGGCGGGGCAAGATTGAAATATAAAAAAACAAAAAATTTGTGTTATTTGAAGGTATTTTGATATTATAGACAGTTCTGAAGTGTCAGGACAATCAAAATTGTAGCCTACTGACCATTAATATCGTCTGACATTAATTTGAACTATTTTAGAAACTACTTCGATCTTTCCCCACCACCCTTTCATCTTTCCCCCTGATTTTTCTTTCGACAAAAACATTGTAAGTAATTTTTTTTTTGCTTTCGAGTAAATATAACATGGATTTACCGATATGACATAAAAGTATGCTCTTTGTACTTTATTCACTATAGATATAAATTTAGCTTAAGTTAATATGTACTGTTCTACAAGAAGTCAAACACAACAGAACAGAAACAGAAACAGAAACTTTTTTATTCAATATAGATTATAAATAATGCTTATTGAAAGTCACTCTTTTGTATAATTACCACTGGTTCGAAAAAAAAAACCTCTGTCCTGGGAAGAACCAGCAAGAAACCCAGCGGGACATTTTTTTTAAAATAACAGCTTACAATCATGTATGTTACACAAATTAACAACACAACAAATTAGAAATAGCTTGGTAGCGATCACCTCATTTCCAGGGGTTATTATCATCTATAAATTCTTACTATAATACTTACTTACTATAATAACCCTTTTTATACAAAGTTAGTTTAATAAAGTTTTTGAACTTTGAGCAGGTCAAATTTTGTATATTTTCTGGAATTTTGTTGTAAAAGCGTATACATCGCCCCATGAATGAATTACTGACTCGATGGAGTCGAGTAACCGGTACTACTAGCTTGTGTCTGTTCCTAGTATTTACAGAATGAATATCACTTATTTTTCTAAAACTACTTTTATTTTTGTGTACGTACATTACATTTTCATAAATGTATTGAGAGGCCAAAGTTAATACATTAATTTCCTTAAATTTTTGTCGCAGCGACTCTTTAGGCTTTAAATCATAAATTGCTCTTATGGCCCTCTTCTGTAAAACAAATATAATTTCAGTGTCAGCTGCGTGTCCCCATAGCAAAATACCATACGACATTATGCTATGGAAATAGCTAAAGTAAACTAGTTTAGCTGTTTCAACACTAGTTAGACTTCTAATCTTTTTTACGGCATATGCTGCAGAACTAAGTCTGCTTGCTAGTTTTGATATATGGGGGCTCCATTGAAGCTTCGCGTCTAGTGTGATTCCAAGAAAAATGGTGGTATCTACAAGACTCAGTTTCTCCCCATTTAAAATTACATTAGTATTTAATTGTTTGACATTTGGAGTCATAAATTTTATACATTTCGTTTTAGTGCCATTTAAATGCAAATTATTAACATATAACCAATTTACTAATTTAGATATAGCATTATTTACTTCGTCATATTTTAGCAATTGTCGACTTAATTTGAAAATTAAAGAAGTGTCATCTGCAAATAATACTATATCATGGTTATCTCCTACTATGTAAGGTAAGTCATTAATGTATACAAGAAACAGAAAGGGGCCTAGAATTGAGCCTTGAGGCACGCCCATCTGTACCATCGACCCAGAAGAACTCATACTGTTAATGACAACTTTTTGCGTTCTCTTACTTAAATATGAAATAATTAATTTAAGAGCATCACTTCTTACACCGTAGTGTTGAAGTTTCCTGATTAATGTTTCATGGTGAACACAATCGAAGGCTTTGGATAGGTCACAAAATATACCCAAAGCATCCTGTGAATTCTCCCATGCATTAAATATATATTTAATCAGCTCAACACCGGCATCAGTTGTCGAGCGACCCCTTGTGAAACCAAATTGATTTTTATGAAGTAAATTATTTATATTAAAGAAATTTAACATTTGATCAAGAATAATTTTTTCAAAAATCTTACTAAGTGTTGGTAGTACAGAAATAGGTCTAAAATTGGCGGGGTCTAATGTACTACCAGATTTAAATAAAGGTATTACTTTACTATACTTCATTAAATCAGGAAACACACCAGATTCGATACTAGTATTAAAAATAGTAGCTAAATGAGGCGCGATTGTATCTATTATAGACGCAATAACTTTAACGGAAATCCCCCACAGATCCGCAGTTTTCTTAACATCAATAGTTTTAAAATATTTTACAATATCTTTTGATGATACTTTATGAAATGTAAAATTATTTGTACACGCATTTACATTTTGTTTAAGTAATGATTCGGCGACCGCAGGAGAAGAATTCAGTGACTTAGTGGTTAATATCGGAATATCATTAAAATATTTCTCAAAAACCATTGCAACGTCGTAATCTGATTCGGTTAATTTGTTATTAACACTTAACTGGTAGTTTGAATAGCGAGAGTTAATCTTACCAGTTTCGCTATTAATTATACTCCATGTCATTTTAATTTTATTAGAAGCCGTCTTAATTTTGTTGCTCAAATGCAAAGACTTGGCTGTGGAGCACACTCTTTTAAATATTTTTGAATATTTTTTTACATATTCCCTAAATTCGACGCTATGATTATATGACCTTTCATGGTAAAGATCATATAACCTATGTCTGCTCTTATGGACTCCTACTGTCG
This sequence comes from Parnassius glacialis, assembly GCA_033319125.1. Taxonomy (NCBI): domain Eukaryota; kingdom Metazoa; phylum Arthropoda; class Insecta; order Lepidoptera; family Papilionidae; genus Parnassius; species Parnassius glacialis. The sequence goes on along the minus strand of JAVANC010000001.1, from coordinate 39,045,442 downwards.
CTCATTCATTAAATGACTTCCGACTGTTCAAGGAGAATGTTTTAGAAGTAAAAGTATTATTAAATTCATTGCAAATAAGCTTAAATAATGTTCCATACAAAAAATTTGGATCATTTTGGTATGTAAGTGATGGAAGTTTTTTCACTATGTTACTTCTAAATTTCTCCAAGCGACGTGCATTTACTGGAACAAACACAACTTTCTTATCTACTTGCTTTTTGTGAACATATGGTAACGAAATTACTTGTCCACAGTGATCAGAACTTAATTTTTGAATTATACATTTATGCAACGGCTTCACATTTGTAAAAATGTTATCTATACATGTTGCACTAGATTGAGCAATACGCGTTGGCTCTAAAAATAAATTAAAAAGACCATATGATTTAAACAATGATCTAAATTTAATATTGATTGAGGAAGCTTCTAGGAGATTGATGTTAAAGTCTCCACATATTACAACAGATTTATTCCGTTTATTAAGCTTAGCAAAAACTTCCTCCATAATTTTTTCAAAAGTATCGTATATAGAACATGGGGGTCTGTAGACGCTCACAACAATGAGGTGCTCAAACTCAACACATGCCATTTCTACAGTTCGCTCAACAGAAAGGCTCACAATATCTTTACGTTCTTTACATGACAATAATTTACTAGCTAATATTAAGGAGCCACCTCTTAAAACCGTTTCTCTATTGAAAGAACTGACCACCTGGTGATTACTGAAGTTAAACATTAAGTTATAAGCTTTTAACCAATGTTCAGTAATACATAAAATATGAATATTGTTGCTATTTAAGAACAACTCAATTTCTAGCTCTTTGCCTACCATGCCTTGTATATTTTGATGCACCAGGTGTATACAATTTTCATTATCACTCTGTGGAGTCATACAATTAAAGATTTGTAAGCTACATTCTAAATTCTAACAACACTGCTCATCTCATCAAAAAGCCGTTCGATTTTCCCCCCACTTACCCTACGCGTATACTTAATCCGTCAACGGCCGAAGTATGCTCGGGCGATGACGTCCGAATTCGGACGATCGAATCAAACACTTGTAAAAGAAAGAGAGACAGAGTACATAAACATGACCGTCATCGTCCGATGACGCACGAAATCGGCCGATCAACCGTTGAGTCCGAACTTGTTGGGATTTCTCGCCAGATTGCCGGCGTCTACAGTGCAAATTGAGTGTATTTATAGTTTAATTTAATCATTTTGTCTTTATTCTGTTGTTTTTGTCAGTGTTGTTTTCTACCTAAACGAATATTGATATTGAAAAATTAATTAGTTGTGTTTATAATAGACAATTACAATAATCGAGAGGTTTCGAAATGGTTATGGGCTGAAGTTGGATCGGAAATGGATGTAGCGGTTCCAGTTATTTAAAAAATGCGTCTTCACTCTGTTAAGCAACACAGTATACTACAGAATACCGGCAACATTCAATGTCGGCACACTTGGTACACTGTTGCAGTGTAAGCACATACACGTCCGAGAAAAGTACTCTGTGCGTCCGAGTTACTCATCCGGGTAGTTCTGTCCGCCATCGGCCGACAAAATCAGTTTTGTTGTACACGTACCGATAGGCAGAACAAACCAGATTCAAATCGTAAAGCTGTGTCCGTTTATCAGAAAAAAAAAATCCCGATGTACACAGGCAAGCTGTTGCAAATTACCAAACTGCGAATCCACAAGTGCATAGAGCAATTCAGTCACGGTATGAGGAAAATATTACACTGCGTTTATGGAAAAACAAGGTCCATTGCGCTATGGAGTATGACCCTGATATTGCTTATAGAACTGACAGAAGTGTAGCCTTGGGTTCTATGACATACAAGTGTCAGTGGTGCAATGCGCTGAAATGGAAGGATGAGACACCTGGTATATGTTGCAGCGCTGGAAAAGTGCAATTCGATCGGTTGAAACAACTGCCTGAACTACTCTTTAGTTTGATTAATGATCTACACTCAGTTTATGGGTAATATTCGTAAATATAATGCCTGTTTCCAGATGACTTCCTTTGGTGGTAAACAGGTAACACCAGATGGTTTTTTTTGATGATTTAACTGGAAGTATACTACCAGAAGCCGAATTTGATGCTCAGTACCTTCAAATATATTTTGTAGGTGAAGATGATCGAGAAGCAAAGATTCGATATTACTGATGTAACTTAAAGCCAAATTTAATCAAACAATTGCAGAATACGCTGAATCAAGCGAACCCGTATATAAAAGATCTGAAAAGTGCCATTGATAAAGCCCCTCCTTCAGAGTCATACAGAGTTGTCATACATGCTGATAAAAAACCACCAGAAGAACATAGAGGTAGGTACAATGACCGAATTACAAATGAAGTGGCTTTAGTGTTAGTTGATCAACAATTTGCTCGAAGGGACATCATCATCATCGTATGATGCGCCACAGTATCCATTGATGTTTTGCTGGGGGGATCATGGGTATTCAATCAGCATACCACAACACAATGCCACAACTAAGTTGCCGCTTAATAAAACTGTATCTTCTGCAAGTTTCTATTCGTATAGAATAATGATTAAAGAAGGAGAAGATAACTATTTAGTCAACTATCGTGCCCTTTTTAGTCAATATTTGGTGGATGAATACGCCAAAATAGAAACAGAGAGATTAAATTATATCAATAATAATCAAGCCAAATTACGTGCCGATAGTTACATCCATTTAAAAGATGCTATTGGACGACAAGACTCAGTAGCCAACCAACTTGGAACAAATGGTTGTCCTTCCATCATCATTTACGAGGAGACTTAAGTATATGCACGAAAGAACACAGAACGCTATGACCTAAGTTAGGATTTACGGCCGGCCTGATCTTTTTTCACTTTCACATGCAATCCTCGCTGGGACGAGATAAAAGAGCAATTAATATTGTATAATACATATTATTACAATTGTAATATAATACATGGTCCATGTGGAACTTTAAATCGAAAGTCACCATGTATGAAAGATAACATGTGCAGTAAACGATACCCCAGGGCTCTCATAAGGGAAACTCAAACTGGTGAAGACGGTTATCCGCAGTACAAGAGACGTTTACTAGATGACGGTGGGTTCTCTGTTGATATCAAAAGCACAACCATATATAATCTCTGGGTAGTCCCTTATAACCCAGTATTATTAAAAACATTTAACGCTAACTTTAATGTGGAATATTGTCATTCGGTGAAATTAATAAAATACGTCTGTAAATACGTAAATAAAGGTTCAGACCAGGCATCGTTTGCTTTAGAGAATGAGAAGGATGAAGTTAAAACCTACACAAGTGGAAGATATATAAGTTCATCAGAAGCAGTATGGCGAATCCTTGAATTTTCCATTTATGAGCGTTTCCCTCCCGTAGTACACCTCGCTGTTCATTTGGAAAATGGGCAAAGGGTTTATTTTAATCAGCAAAATCTGAGTGAAAGAGTGAGTAGTCCTCCAACAACCACACTCCTATCCTTTTTCGATTTGTGTAAAGTGGATAACTTTGCAAAAACATTGCTCTACCTAGAAGTACCTGCATACTACGTTTGGGATAAAAGAAAGTTCCAAAGGAGAAAGAGAGAAGCAAACGTTGAAGGCTGGCCAGGGAAAAAGAGCACGTTCTGAGCAGGGTTTAAACTGTGCATCCGAACAATACAGAATGATATCACACTTGGCATGCTTCTTCATGAGATCCGGGGCCCAAATTTGTTTGAAGCGTTAAAAACTGTACATGGTCATGTATATTTCACGTTCCAATCAGCGTGCAAAGCTCTCAGCTTGCTAGAAGATGATCAGCATTTGTTCGCAGCAATGGAAGAGGCAGCACTTTGCCAATCACCGCAAATAATTCGGGATCGTTTTACGATTATGTTATTGTTCTGCCAAGTATCAGACCCTTTAAGTCTTTGGAAGAAATTCAAAGAATATCTATCTGAAGATTTTAAAAGGCAATTAGAAAGACAGGGAGATGTTGATTTAGAGCACATAACAGATTTGATATTTAACAAATCCCCTTCGGGAATTGAAGATGCCGTAGTAGCGTTTGGTGATCGGCTACTAAAAGAGTATGGGTTACCTCAGCCAAGCAAAGAACAACAATTTGAAAATAGAGAGTTTCTTAAAGAGACAAGTTACGACTTAGCATCATTAGAAAACATAGTTAAAAACAATGAAGGATCACTGAATGACGAACAAAAAGCAGTTTACAATCAAATTAAAACAAAAATTGAATCAAATGAGGGTGGAATATTCTTTTTAAATGGTTCCCGGTGGAACAGACAAAACATTCCTTATAAATTTACTATTAGCAAAAGTTAGAAATACTCGCGGAATTGCTTTGGCTGTGGCTTCTTCTGGGATCGCAGCTACACTGCTTGAGGGTGGACGAACTGCTCATGCTACCTTCAAGTTACCACTCAATTTAACTAAAAGCTGATATTTCCATTTTTAATATATCGAAACAAAGTAATTTTGCTGAAGTATTAAAACATACGTAAATGATAGTGTGAGATGAAATAACCATGGCTCATAATGGTGGGGTAGATGCTTTAAACAGAACTCTTCAAGATATAAGAGAAAATAAGAAGTTAATGGGTGGTGTAACGGTTTTGCTGGCTGGAGATTTTAGACAGACTCTACCGGTAGTGCCAAAAGGAACTAGAGCAGATGAAGTTAAGGCGTGTCTTAAGAGATCCACTTTATGGCCTCTAATTAAAATCCTCAAGCTCTCGAAAAATATGCGGGTACATTTAGGAGAAGAATAGTTTGCTGGTGGATTTGTGAATCTCCTACTTGAAATCGCCAACAGTGATTACCCGATAAATGACGGAATGATAACCATTCCTGATAATCTGTGCACAGTTGTATTTAGGTTACAGGAGTTAATATCCAAAATTTACCCATATATTGCTCATATCCACGATAAGCCAATGGAATGGTTGTGTGAACATGCCATACTAACCCCGAAAAATGACAAAGCAAAAGCAAAAATCCGGATATTTTTTAAAACTTAACCATTTCATTCTTTTAATTGCATATTATCATTTCCATATGCTTTTATATGTGGGCACCCATGGCCGAAGTGTCTATGAACGGTGGGCATTCCCCTTTAAAACCTCCTCAACTGCGCAACGGAACCAGACTAAAATTAAAAGCGTTACATCGCAATGTAGTGGAAGCCACAATTATAACTGGATGCGCGCAAGGGGAAACTGTATTTGTACCAAGAATTCCCTTGATCCCGAATGATCTTCCTTTTGAATTCAAACGAATACAGTTTCCCCTCAAAGTCTGCTTTGCAATGACCATAAACAAATCACAAGGGTATACATTAAAACTTGCGGGTATAGACTTGAGAGAAAATTGTTTTTTCCACACGGGCAATTCTATGTGGCTTGCTCACGCGTAAGCTCGCCCAGTAGTCTGATAATTTTGGCACACAGTAATAGATTAGCAAAACATGTGGTGTATAAAGAAGTTTTGTAATTTGTAGTTTACTAGCTTTAGCCCGCGACATCCAGTTATAATTATGGCTTGTACCAGCAGACTTTTTTTCACACATGGGCGCGATATAACCGAACTTCACGCGGACGAAGTCGCCGGCAAAAGCTAGTATAACTTAAAATGAAAAAATATAACCTGAATTTCGGTCACGACAACCAGTCTAAAC